>JARWLC010000004.1:132865842-135265842 GCA_033318265.1 Phyllotis vaccarum | reverse complement strand
GGGCTGTGTCTCTGATCATCTCCAGCAAACAGAGCATACTCAAGAAAATGCTGCTACTAAGAAACCATCTTTGACTCTGTTTCCTTTTTGTTCAACATAAAGGTAAAACTTAAATTAATCACATGCTACTGAGTCTTCTGTGAGACTTCAAAAACCGGCCTGGATGCAGTTTACGCTCCCTGCCACCAGTCTGCCAGCACCATTTTGTTCTGTGGCCCATCCACCACACTTTCTCTGTAAAATGACTTGCTTCCAAGACACAATTTAGAAGCTGCTTTTGGCTCTCTTTCTGCTCTAGAGCCATTTCTAATCTTTTTCAGACCATGTGAGTGTTCGGCTGACATTGGATGCCATCTGTTACAATAAGGTTTTCTGGCCCCGGGCGCCAGAGATCCAGACCCACAGACCTGCAGTCCCAGACCACTTAGCTGTTTGCTGCTGATTAAGCCCCCAAAAATGATTCAGATGCTTATATTAACTTCATGCTATTTAGCCTATGACTTAGGCACATTGCTAGCTAGCTATTTCATCTTAACCCCATTCCATTAATCTGTCTGCCACATGAATGCACATGCACAATGCACAGAAGCTGGGCACAGAGGCAGTCACTGGAGTTGGGGGGGCGGGATGGTCTCACCCTCTGCACTGAGCTGGGGAGGTGGAGGTCTAGTGGTTAGGATTGGGTGCTCTCACTGCCCGTGGCCCGGGGAGGTGGCACATGATCTGCTGGGTGACAGAGCATTATGGACTGAGGGCCCCACCATGACCCAAAAGGCAATCCCAGCCAGGGGAGTGATAGTTAGGGGTTCAGAACAGCGGTTGGAGGCTCTGGCACACGGGTGGAGTATCCAGCCCACACACGGGAGTGCAGACTCCCAGGGCTGAGCACTCTGCCTGTCTTCTGCTTTTTGGCAGTGTTTAAGGCATAGAATGGGCTCAGCAGCCTGATATGCCAACAGGCTAGGTGCCCACCCAGGGACGCCCACATTGGGCGCCATCTATTACAATTTGGTTTCTGTCCCTATGGCAGCCAAAGGTCCAGACCCAGAGGCCTGCTGGTCCCAGACTGCTTAGCCCCCCAATGCTGCTAAGGCTCCCAAAAATTACTCAGATACTTATATTAATTTCTTGTTGTTTGGCCTATGGCTTAGGCACATTGTTAGCTAGCTCCTTCATCTTAACTCAACCCATTTTCATTAATCTGTCTGCCACATGGCCCATGGCTCACTTGTGTTCCTTACATGTTTCTTCTTTGGGCGGCTGGCTTGATCTGATCTGACCTCTGCACTCTTTCTCCCGTAGGTCTGTGAGTCTGGACCTCTGGCTGCCTGGGACCAAGAAACCTATTATAACACCAGCCCATTTTTCTGAACTTGCGTTGCCTCACTGGCCAACCCTTCCTACCCTGTGCCCATTTGTCTTAGCATCCATTCTTCCCTATAATTTCAAAATAGCACAAGCCCTATCCCCACTGCTGCCCTATGGCTAACACCCTCTCTTTATGATTTCTGCTTTTCTCGGTCAGTTGATAGTAGATGGAGGTCAAGGACTTAGCCTCTTCAAGCACCCCATTGCTATGTTGCTGAATACCCACTAACACTCCCTTGTGGGTGCTGGGAATGGAAAAACTCACCATAATTCTCAGAGAAACCTCACTTATTAGTACATTTACCTATTCCTCCTTTGCTTTTCAGCAAACCTTCTCTGAAGCAGTCTTCAGAGAAACCTTCAAGGGTGGGATGCCAATCCTGGAAGCCATTAGTTATTGAACAAAGATCCTGGTGCTAATGTGTCAGAATTCCTTCTGAATGGTTGGTCAAGCACATTCTGGTGGCATTGTTTTCCAAACATAAGCTTCTGGTGGTGCTCTTGGTTTCACATTAGAACTAGACAATAAGACCTTATTTCTGAAAACACCACATGCCTTGGTTGCAGAAGGCTGAGAAATAAAGCCAGGACTATGCTGGGATCCTCCTTTCTATGACTAGCTTTACAAGTGCCAGAAAGTTCTATGCAGGCCATAAGAAGAAAAGGGTCATTGGTAGTTTTACTCATCTGTGGACTTTATATGCTGCAATACTGACACCAAACAAGATGTACCCACTGATGCAATGGTGGCATAACAGTTATGAGAGTAACTAAGCGTATTATGATTGCATCCAAAGCCTGCTCTGCAGAAGGCGGTTGATGCCTGGTACTGTGCATCATCAAAGGCTATTTGAGACCATTGCAGACCCTAGAAATGAGTTTGCTATTATTGTTTTGATACAGAGATATACTGTCACACTATCTCCTAAATATTTATGTGCATGCCTACAGACAAGTTCTACTCTCAGACTTAGTTAGAGAAGCCTCTACTTCATTGAATGGTTGAATATACAGACTCATATACTCAAGGTGTTGAGCATGAGTGAATGTATAGTGTTCATCCACAAGTAGTCATTGATACCAATTCCTCTGAGGCTCAGGATATATCACAGAAAAGAAAGGAATATAAGAGGTAGAGGATGTGAAGGATGCCTGTGAAAGACAGTCTTCTTGACATAACACAGTCAGTGTAATCAGGATCTCACAGCAGATGCAACTATGATGGGGCCTGTCAAAATTATGGCATGGGTATGAGAAGGAATCATGAGGCCCTGATCTTCCCTAAGTGCTATTAGCTATAGACTGGCTACTGGGAGAGGAGGAGCCTTTACCTTCAGAGGGGTAGCTATCCGTAAGTTGTATGTGGATAGCTCCGTGCCATGCTCACTGGTAGGCAGAGAGGTCTTATAAGATCTTATCAAACAATGTAGGAGTGAGATAGAGAGGCAGGGATGAGTGATGTCGGAATACATTATAAATATTAAAAAAGAATAATTTAAAAAACTCCCATTTGTAAACCAAGAAAAATATTGACTATACAGGAAAATTAATAAGAATAAAACCTATAAAAGCATTTCACAACTTTCTTGACAAAAATTTTTAATAAATAAACAGGGAAAACAAATATCAAAAATGGCATGTAAAATTACAGATATAAATTGAGATAAATTTTGTTAATGCACATGAAGAACCTCACTTTTTCTATATTTTGACTCTGTGACACCCCTATTTTAGAATCTATCTGACAGAATAATCAGAGGCACAGTATGAGCCCCAGATATATTTTGTATGGTCTGTGTTCACAGTGACAAAAGAAAAAAAAAATCTGTATACATCCTGAAGGCTTCTATAAAAGATGAATGTCTGAGAAAATGTAAGAAAATCGTGGTTGTAATCCTAGGATTAACAAAACCTGTCTCCTGGCTAACTCCTTTACTGCAGCTTCCCAGTTTCAGGATAATGCATGGGAAGGCTGCGTTCTCTTCCATTTCTCATCCCTGCGGGCCAGGGTAGGGATCATTCTCTCTGTGGCCTGCAGCCCTATAGCGCTGCCCTGAATCACAGCCGGCCATATGGATTTTTAGTTCTGAATCTGCAGTATGTACCGTCTCATCTCTCAGAAGCCAATATTGATCCCTGTCGCACTGGAGCTACACAAACTGGATTGCCTGAATTCAGGAGATTTTTTTAAGGGACAAATTCAGTAAATTAAATGGAGTGGATGTGTTTTTCTCTTACGCTGTACCAAATCGCAAGTTTGCCTGCACCACTTGCCTTCTATCTCTGGTTTTCTGCTGACAGAGAGATCTACAATGCAAAATGGTGTTAAAAGAAGTCACTTTTTGATGGCTCATCAAGTAGGGCCTGCCATAGGCCCCAGGCAAGCTCTGAGAAAGAGAAGCACAGCTTGAGGGCTGATTCACAGGTCAGCAAGAAAACATCTCAGATGCTGCCTCTATGATCAGACACATACTAGGTTGGTAAATACTTGCTGGGTGCTTCCCGGTGTGCCTGGAAGATGACACAGGCTTGGTGCCTATCCTCTGAGGCTTCGAAATAGTCACTTTGATTGAGACTCAAAGAAACGAAACATATTGCAGGGTTCAGCCAGATACAGCATACCTGGAATGTTGAGGGTCTGTCAATTAAACAAAATAACAACGAAGAATAGATAGTTGACTGGGTTCACTGGAACCAGAAAAGAGGGTAGGAAGTACCCACAGAGTACCATGGACTGGCACCCTGGGACTAAAGAAAGAGTGGCCTTTTTGAGAAACTAAGAGAAGAGCCCCACTGATGGAGAACAAAGAGGAGGGAGACAGACAAGTAGTTGCTGTTACCAATGACATCACAATAATCTGGGCTGGAATATTAAGTAACACTAAGTAGAGGAGCCTGGGCTTTTTCTCAAATGCACTGAGAGTACACTTGTGCATCTTATGTTTCTTTTGGTGCCATGAAGAGGTTGAAAAGAAAAGTAGAAACTGCCTTCACCGAGGAGGCTATTGCTCTCCCACCACCCAGAGATGATGTTGGTGTGGTATCAGACAATTCTAAGTCCATGTCTGCACTCTGGATCATGCCTCTGCTGCCTAGAATCAAGTGCCCAACCAAGTCCCTTCAACCTCCTTCACCCTACCGTCCACTCACATTCTGATACTGTGTAGATGAGAAGACCAAGATAGGAGTTTCAGAACTTCTCTATCGTATGTCTAGTATCAGTTGAAAAACAACCAGTTGTGTGTCTACATTAGACATGTGTATATTCACGTGTGCACAAAATCAGTCAGTGGAGATACCTCCTTACTGGGAAGGAAAGACACTTATGCCAGCACTCTGCCTAGGAAGACAAAGTGAGCCTACAAATTTCACACTCCATCACCTCCCAGACACAAATTCTGTCTCCCTTGACGTTATCCCCCGATCATGTAAAAATTAAATGGTAGTCAGCACCAAGCCAGGCATTGGAGACTAACTGTTCATCCCATCGGCTTTCATAAAGCTCTGGCCACTTCAGAACTGAAATGGATGTTTATCACGGGCTCTTAAGAGGATTTTTAAAAGAAAACAAGTAATATGTTCCCTCCTCGATTGTGTGTTTTCTCCAGAAACCTTCAATGAAAGGTTTTTATTATCTGAGGCAGCTTTTTAGATGTGGCTTCTGCCCTGAGTGTATTTGCATTAAGATGCAGGCCTGGTTCTTACGTCTCCAAGAACAGTGCCCTCTCGCTATTAGTGCGTTCGAGGTCTCTCACACTCACAGCTAAACAAGAAGAGTCAAAGCAGATGAAAGGGACCAGATCCATTTGCTCCTAACCAGGCCCCTGAAGAGCCTCTTAGAAGGTCCCGAGTTACAAATATGTTCATCTTTCCCATTCACAAATACCTTTTTGAAGGCAAAGATGGGTTTATGAAATGAGAAGAAAATAATGTGTGTCTTTTCTTCTGCTCCTTCTAGAATCTTCCTTCAAAATGTTTTTATCTGTCAGCCATAAGGCTAGCTTTAGTTGTGCCTCATTCATCCCCAGTATATTTTGTTTCCTGCAACTGCATGTGTGTGTGTGTGTTCCATTTGCCTTTCTTGGGAAAGTTGTGATCAAGGGGAAAAACTTGATGCCCTTGTCTGAGGGACAGGCAGAAGCTAGGATGTAATGAGTTACATCTACTGCAGAACTGCATGAGCTTTCACAGAAACTTCCTATTGACCTGGAAACCTTCGCACGAATGGCTGCTGGTTTCCATGACAACCACATCCGTGGCATCCAGCCCCTTGCACACTGGTTAAGGGAGATGGGACACAGTGTGTGATGGGTTAATTTACACACCTGTGTAGAAAAGGAAATTTCAGAAAGACTACAACTAGTCCATTTCTTGAGAGATTAAGGTACTATAGAGCTGATTCTTCAAAGCAGGCATAATGCTAAAGTCCAAAAATGAATACACACAGACCTAAGTCTGGGATGTGGCTGAATTTTTGTCTTATGTCATGACATACTTTTGGCATGTCCCAGTGCTTAGTTGTAAAGCACACAGGAAATGTTTTGCTGCCCCTGAGTTTTCCCTTCTTCCTTCCAACACCCTTTCTGTAGTTTTAGACCAGAGAGATAATTTTTAAATGCATTGAAGGTGAGGAGAAGACTCCTCACCTGAATTCTCCTTCGATTTATCTTAATCAAAATACTCTAGGACTGAGAGATACTCTTCTCCCTATGGGAGATATGGTGATAGGCCAGATAGGTTCTAGGAGGATGTGATGATGGTTGACTTTGTTGTCTTTACACAGAGCGTGCTGCCCATCAGTCAGCATAGGCACCTTGTACTTGGTACACACTGACTCTAGTTACGCTCTGATGTGCAGGTAAATCACCTAACTCTTCATTTCCAATTTCCTTTTCACTAAGTGATAACTATTTCACCATCATTGGGTTTATGATATTGCACATGTACAATATTTTGGAAACTGAGAACTGGTGTAGCCACTATGGGAGTCAGCATAGAAGTTCCTCACAAAGCTAAGCTTAGAACTATGATTTTACCCTCTTCTGGGATAAGAAGCCAACAACCTGGAAACACTGAGCCAGACCCCAATGACATATAACAAAAGGTATCCTTTTGCCGTGGCTACTAGGAAGCTCATTGTTGACTTTAGTAAATAAATATAGCATGTTATAAAACTCTAAGGTCAGTATGCTTTTGCCCTTTCTTCTGTCCTTTATTTTCTACTGAAAAATCACATTCGGAATAATGCTGACTCCTAATTGAACTTTATTCTATATATTTTATAAGATGTATCAAATGTCAAGGGAAATGAAATCAAAAGTAAGATAATCAAGAAGGAAGAAAAAAATTAAAGAATTTTAATCACATTTGAAGTGCGGAAACAAGTTATTCAGAACATATTCTAATAGAATAAACTAAAGGTTTGAGCTTGGCCGTGCTACCTGCCTCTTTCATGAAGCAACATTTAGTGAGTACATACAGCTTACCAAAACCAGAACATACTCTGGGGATGGACGCCTCAAGTTCGAATCCTTGACCCATCACTAAGAAGTACTGTAAGCTCTCTGACTGCTCTACCCTTCATTTTCCTCATCTGTACAAAGAGCTCAGCAGCTCTTCTCCTCTGGTGTTATGAGAACCAACTGAGTTAGTATCTACAAAAGACTGCCAGGTCAGAGCAGGTGCCATCATTAACAAAAGGAAGGAGGCTGCCCTAAACGTCTCCATGTCTCAAGCTAGACAGATCCATAAGCGTATCAGGCAAGGCTTGTTTTTTTGTTTGTTTGTTTGTTTTTTTGTTTTTTTAATTGTTTTTGTGGGGAGGATGTTAATCAGTGCTGTCCCAAATCAAACTTGGCACCCACCTCATTTAAAAAGTAGATACTGCCTGCCATTTCATTTATATCCCTGTCATTAACTGCATGTGATGGGAATCAAAGAAAAGACTTTTTCTCAAATTCTCACCTAGCAACATGTAATGGCAAATATTTCATTAGAGTTTAATTTAACTACTTGCGTGTCATAAAGATGATTATGGCATGTTTATTAGGGTTTTCGTGTGTGTGTGTGTGTGTGTGTGCGTGTGTGTGTGTGTGTGTTTGTGTGTGTGTTCACAGTTTTCTTGTGCATATGCCAGTAGAGGCCAGGAGCCAACCTAACAGGTTGTTCCTCAGGAGCCATCTCTCTTGCATTTTGAGATATAGTCAGGTGACACAGGTTGGTCATCAACTCCAGGGATCAAATGCACTCCTCCTTGCTCTGCCTTTTTACATAATATTTTTGTGGAATCAAACTCAAATTCTCACACTTGCGCAGTAAGCCCTCTGCCCAATGAACCATCTCCCTGGCCCACAAATAGGGTTTTTCATGTCTGACATTTAAGTTAACAAGCACTACGTAGCTTAAATGGGCCCCCATGCTACAACTACCTTCACTTGCTATCTCCCCTTAAGTTTACCTAGTTGAAAACAAGATTTCAGCCCCAGAATGCTTGCACTTTTTCTCACTCAAAGAAATCCAAGAGCACATACCCATAAAATATAACTCACCGACCTAGTCAATATTTTTGTCTCTCTTCTTCTTCTTCTTCTTCTTCTTCTTCTTCTTCTTCTTCTTCTTCTTCTTCTTCTTCATCACCATCATCTTCCTCCTCTTCCTCTTCTTCTTCATCTTCATCTTCTTCCTCCTCTTCCTCTTCTTTCTTTCCTCCTCCTCCCCCTCACTTTGACCCATTGTGCGGCAATCAACTGTACTGACCTAGTGGCAACCCACCAGGTCATTAAGAAAGCTGTGATGACTGCTGGATGACTTTGCTCAATTCAGTTTCAGTCTAAAGACAGGAGACTGCAGTCTGCAATCCCTGGGTAAACTAGAGCTCTGGGTCACCATTTCCTTCTCAGACAATTTGCATAATTTGGATCTATTTTCCAAGTTCCCTTTAATATCTTGTTTTGAAAGAAGGGCACAAGGTGTGCAATCAGAACTTGAAAAATAGATTCTGCCTTTTAATTCCTGTTAAATAATGCAGTTGGAAAGAGATACCAGTGAGACACCAAGGCTTCTTGGCTTCTGCCTATCAGCCTAGATTCTGATGGAATTTAATTTCCTAATTCACTGTTCCAAAATCTAAGCAGCAGCAATGTCTAGTTAACTGCATGGCCATGGGTAGTGAGTGGGTGCAGCTGGGCAGTGGGAGGCTTCTGGTTTGTGTTGATTGTGTGGCCTGGCCTGAAGAGCCTCCTGGGACCAGCAGTGTTGTGCAAATTAAAGTCGGCCTGGCCTGAAGGTCAGCAGCCATCCGCCAGCAATGACTGGCCGTCCCAGCCCACTGCCCTTGAGAAATTGGTATACTGCAAAACATATTTGCTCAGACGCAGAGAGAAAGTGATTCTTCACCTAATTACATCCATTTGGCTTCAGAAACATAGATCCAGTCCCTTTATGTGGAAACAAAGCAAGCAAGACAGAGACAACTGCCTTTTTTGTTCCTAAAATCTCTCTAGATGTTCTATGGAAAAGCTGTTTGGCTTAAGTAAGACGATAGGCCTGTGTGCTATTTGAATATACATGCCACATAAACAGAGATGGTAGAAAGCCAGAGCATTGTGCCTGACTCTAATACTGTCTTACACAAATAGCCTCAGTGAGACCCACTTACAGAAGGCTTCTTTCCACAAATGCCTTCTCACTAGCCTATGGCAAAATAGCAGTCTCTATTAGGATCTCTGAGCACTGTAGTTCAGTCTTCAATTCACGGGTGCCATGGCTTTATTCATTCAGAGAGTAGACGGTGTTAGTCAAGCATTTCCCATGTAAGCTATGTCTTTAACTAAGAGCTAAGTCAGTGGGCAGAGAAGCTCAGAGGGATGTTCTAGAAACAACTATGTAGTTATTTAGGATTCATACAACTTTGAGATGCAAGTCTAAAGAGTCTAGTATCGTCACCCTTATTTGGGAAAAAATGAAAAGTGGGTGATGATTCTCCTTTGCCAAAGGAAGTCACAGAGCCTTTGTCTGCTCCGCGGGGACCCAGCCTTCATTACTTATCAAATTCTTCCCCAGTCTTTTGACACTCACTTCTTCAACTCCATCTTTTTACATTATTTGTTGATACTAAAAATCTAACGTTTATCTCTCAGGCTTAGTTATCTTTTAACAGGAATAAATTCTAAAGAGATAAACCTCCACACATATTTCATATCTTAGTCATGGAAGAATGCCAGGTCATGCCAGCCTTTCTGCCATTGCAGAATAGCCTTCTCTGAAGGAGGTCACCAATGCCCTGACTATCACTTTGTGAATGCAGTTTTCTATGCACAGCCATGCAAAAGGCTAGAATTATCTCCAACATAGTATTTGACCCAGCAGCCCCATAAAAACATGGTCCTAGAGAAATAAGGATAAAAGAACAGAATGCAGCCTTCATTCCTCACCTCCCACAAATGCACCTGAAAAGACTGTGTTTGTTAGCACCCATTTACCATGAGGAACCATGCAGAAGGCAGCAGCAGAGTTGGCCTCAGAAAGGCTTTGAAGCCCTCAGCTTAAGGGGATTGTACAGTTTAAGAACAAAGGGCTACAAAGCCCTAATGTGCAGCTTAAAACATTATTGCCGACCTAGTTTCTAGTGTTTAAGAGAGAACCACAGCTTTTCTAGTTATTTTGTCTTAATTTGCAAGCAGTCCTGGCTGAATTGTTCATTTATTTCTGAGATCATGTCGTTAGTTACAAGGTTAAAATTCAAACGGGCAGGGGAGAAGCAAAGGCTAGCTGCTAGCAAGAAAAATGGATCCTGTGACCTTTAGCAAGCATTTTGGTTGCAAGGCACGGGTTTCATTACAACTAATGGTGAGAACAAACACTTGCAAGAATGGGCCCTTCACCTTCAGTCCCACGGGAGCCCCAGCTGCAGGTTCTATCCGGCTCTCCCACCTGCACGAGCTGACCACCTTTCGGTCTCATTTTGGAAGGATTGTCTCTTTGTTCTTGACCATAGGCATGTCCTCTTTTTGAGACCATAGTGTGACCCTAAAAATAAGCTTGTCTGTCTGGATTCCTTCATTTAACCTTAAGAGAACAAATTTATTCAAATGAGCTGTACTTATACTCAGCTCAGAAAGAATGCAGTACTAAGAAAAAGAAAGGCTGGAAGAAAGAAAGAAAAGTAAAAAATAAGGAAGGAAGAGAGATATAGATAGATAATATAGTTTTTACATATCTATGTATCTGATAGAAAAGGGGATGATGAAGGAAGGAGGGCAGGGAGAGAGGGAGAGAAGAATAGAAACCTATACTGATATACTCAGCATAAAGCATATTAAATGATCTTTTCCACATGTCAAATGTCAGATCCATCTCCCATCTGATCTAAACTTGGATTTTAGTTTTAATAAACAAGAGAAAGGAAGAGAGAGGGAGAAGAACAGAAGAAACAGCTCCTTATTCTGTCACAGAATGGGAAAGGATGATTTTCAGCCCCTGGACAGCGCAGGGCACTTCATAATGGAATCCAGAGCTTTTCACCCCTAAGCCACTGATTTGAATCCAAGCCAGGACACTATTGACAGAGGCCATTACCTCTAGGTGCTGTGTGGTGGCCCATGTGGAATGACTTGATAGTCTCTGTCCTTAGCCGTGTGGACAGCTGCCCACGTCACCTTGTCAGTTTCAAATGAAAATCAGAGGAGTTGATGGATGTAGAGACCAAGCCCCTCACACTGTGAGCTGGGGCCCTCCAGGTCAGAGAGGAGAGCACCAGATCCAATGTGTGGAGCATCACTTTCCGGGACATCAATCCATCTCATTCTACCATCACCTTTGCTAGGGACAGCGGATTTTTAAAATCATGGCTGGGACTTTAGCCCAGATTTGTCTCCATTTTTCCAGACATGAGAGTTCCCAGTGATGGATGCCACTTATATGAACTCTGAGTTCATCACCCTAGATAGAAAGAAGAAATTGGTAACACCAGAGTCAAGCCTTTGAATATTCAGTGTACAAATCAAATGTTACTGGATTATGCCTTCTGCTCCATTGGACATAATAGATTCTGCAGTGAAATAAATTATCTGAATCCAGGAAGAACCACAGGTTAGAATTTCTGTACAAGAGGACAAAACACACGTGTGTTAGAGATGGCCATCCACACTCCATGGCTGTACATGTCTCTGTTGATGAAGCATTACAGATTACTTATTTAACCTCCATCTCTTTTTATCTTGAAATGTAAAAACTGGTGCCCACAAAGGTAAGGTGTCTTGTTAAAAGGTTATACTGAGGGGACTAGAGAGATGATGACTGATAGTTAAAAGCATTTGTTGCTTTTCCAGAGGACTTGAACTCCGTTCCTACTTCCCACATCTGGCACTTCACAATTGCCCATAAGTCCATTGGAGTTCACAGAATCACCAAGACTGAATCAGAAGTACACAGACTGGAAAGCATATCTGCATGCCTACCCACACACACATGCACAGCACACTTACATGAACAACACGCGTGCTCATACACACGCACTCACATATACACACATGCACACACAAATACAACACACATGCACAAGATACACACTCATGTACACATATTCACACATGTGCAATACATATAGCATTGACACACACGCACCTACATATATTCATGGACACTCACACAAGCACACATGCATATACACAGACAAGAGCTCTGCTAGTTGAAGAGATGTAGAAGTAAGGTAAAACTTTGCCAGCTTAACAGACTCTGACACAGTAAGTCATCAATAAGAATGGATGAAAGAGTGGATGAATAGATGAATGGATGGATGGATGGATGGATAGATGGATGGATGGATGGATGGATGGGTGGGTGGGTGGGTGGGTGGGTGGGTGGGTGGATGGGTGGGTAGATGGATGGGTAGATGTGTGGGTGTGTGGGTGGGTGGGTGGGTGAACAGATGGAGGGATGGATAGATGGATAGATGTCTACATTTTAACTATTTCCTATTAGGTTTTGCAGGAAACAACCAAAGTACAAGTGATTCATTAGGGAGATGCTGTCATGAAACAATGGTGGGAGGGAGGGAGACAGCAGAAAGAAAGCCTTCAGTAGCAAGCAGGGTTACTGAAAAAAACTGAGGCCCATATCCAACAGGGCCTTTTGGAATATGATGGCTTGGAACTAACTGTCAGGGTGTTATGTACTCAGTACTTCTGCCCTGCCTCTGTGGCAACAAAGCACACTCCTTTAGCCACAGGTGGCTGTAGACAGAGGATCGCAGGCCCTGGCAATAAGAAGCATTCATCTTTTCCAGAAGCTGGGGGGAGGGGACTATCATGAGTGAGAGCCTGTCCAACTTTGAGAAGATAGTAAATGAACTGGGTGCAAAGTCTAGGGTTCCAAGAACAATATCCATAAAGGTAACTACTGGAACCCAGCTCATCTCTGGTCTTCAACTGTATACACCCCATATTTGCCTTCAGTTTACTCATTATAATAACCTGGGCACCCACAGTCTTTTCCTTAATTATTAAACAGCAAGCTAATATTCAGAAAAGAGATCCACTTCCTTACCAAGCCATCCTCAAAGCCTGAAATGTTTAATGCACCCTTCTTTACTCTCTCAAAAATGTTTTTGGCCACACCCTGGTTAGGAACTGGTTGGGGAGGAATACAACTATGCTCACTGCCTGGTCCTGTATATATTTTAGAGTCTAGACTCTTTCATGCCTGACCTTTCTCGTCCTGTGAGCCGCTGGCCATCACTATGCCTGGCCACATGTTTGCAGAGGAGGGAAGCAGGCGCTTCTTTGTTTGCTTTATCAAA
Source organism: Phyllotis vaccarum (assembly GCA_033318265.1). NCBI lineage: Eukaryota > Metazoa > Chordata > Mammalia > Rodentia > Cricetidae > Phyllotis > Phyllotis vaccarum. The sequence continues at coordinate 135,252,677 of JARWLC010000004.1, read as the reverse complement.
CTACAGTCACGGAAAGTCTGCTCCAAACAAAGATGTTGTGTATATTTTTTACCAGGCATGCGGTCCTTGAAAGAAAAAGTACATTTAATGGTGAGATACAAATAAAGAGAACTGAAAGGTGCATCCCACCTCCACTCCAGCAAAAACCATGCTTCTCTCGCTCTTTAGAGAAGCTCTCTCTAAATAGTTGACAACATATACAGTGTGTGTGGAAGGGGCTATTTCTATGGTTAAGCATCCAAACAAAGGCAGCTCATGACTGGTTAATTCTTCAGATGAAGCAAACAAATGGTGCATGGATGTGTGTTAAGGTGTAAGAGAGGAAGCAAGGCACTTTAGAACCTAGAGCAAATAATGTATTATTATCAACAGCTCTGTGGCTTTGATGGGTGAAGGCTTTTATACACACGCCGTATCGATAGGTGTTTTCAACCAGCAGTAAAAAACCGTTCTTGACACTCATCTATAGGGAGAAATATCCATGTACTGTTGGCTGTAGGACCAATTAGCCTGTGAGAGTGGCAGGGTGGGGGGACAGAATATAAATGCAGGAGGCATCCGCACTTGATTACTCTAATGAAATGTCCATTGATCCTATAGATTAATGTGAGAAGGACAGCAGCTGCAGAGTGGCTAACACCTTCAGGTCGGCAGCTGTTTGTGAGGGCTCATGCACCTGAGTGTGTGTGTGTGTGTGTGTGTGTGTGTGTGTGTGTGTGTGTGTGTGTTTGCTCATGCACACCCACGTGCACAGGAGCCCCACAAGACAAAAATCAAAATTAGAAGAAAAGACTGTGTGTGTTTGGGTGAGTCTGATTAAGCTGGACATGATGGAGGGGGATAGGTCTAGCTTCCTTGGAGGACAGCAATGCATAACAGGGAGTGGGGGGAGGGGAGATCTAGAGGGGCTGGACTGAGACTGCCACTTCCCTCCCCCTCCCCCTCTCTCTACCCCTCTTCCCACCCTATTTGACTTTGCTGCAAGGGGGGACAGAGAGCTCACAGGTCACCTAGTTTTTGTTCCATTCATTTCATTCTGCCTTTAATCACCCAAAGCAAATGTAGGGTTCAAAGATGGCTTTTTGCCAACTCCCTGGTGCCTACCCTCAACCCAGAGCTGACATTCTGCCCTGTGTCCAAACCCATACTGTGCATTTAGAGAATGCACAAAACTAAGTGATTCACTGGTCACAGCCTCAGGACCAACTGCCCCTAGTAATCACTGGAGCACGGCTGTATTCCCCCTGGACTCTGTAGCAATTTAAATCCTAGATCTCTAGAGCAAGAACGTTTAAAGGATATTCTCTTCATTACCAAGTAAACAGCTTCCCACACCCCTACCCCTACCTCTGCTCTGAGGTCTTCTTCCCTTAACAGTGTCTGTGCAAAAGCATAAGAGGGCTGAGAGCCTCAGAGCTTTACCTAGAATCACAAGAGCATCATTTATATAAAATCCCCACCAGCTCCACCTGACTCAGAGATTTCTTCTTACAGAAAGCAATGCAGCAGAAGTCCATCGACAGACAAGTGGCTAATAAAACTGTGATACATACAACAATAAAGTTTCTTCAGCTGTTTAAGAAAATGAAATTCTTAATTTGGCAGAGCAAGGATGGAATTGGAAAAGATTGTTTTGAGTAACGTCACCCATATTCAGAAGGACATCCCCACATGTTCTCATTCATGAGCAGATCCTGGCTTCTGATAGTTATGGATGTTTATTTGTGTGGATGTTTTATTCTTCTGATAGTTATGGATGTTTATTTGTGGGATAGGAAACTAGAAAGGGACCCATGAGAAGAGGGAAAGGGGGCTTTGAAGGATGGTGTGGTGACAGTGATGGGAAGCATGTGATCTGAAACTTGAAGGGGATACTAAGAGTAGAAGGACATAAAAGGAAGCAGAAGGGGGAGGGTAGATGGGAAAGAGGAGATGGGGGAAGGAAGATGGGGGGAGGGAGCAACCAAAACTAAGTATGGAAATACCTAGAGGGGCCAGCAAGATGGCTGAGCGTAAAGGTGTTTACTACCACTGATCCCCAGGACCCACACAGTAAAAGAGAAACTAGCTTCCTATGTGTCCTCACATACACGCTGTAACAGGTACACAAACATGTAGACGTAAATAAATAAATAAAATGTAATTTTAAAACTCTAAAAATTAAAATGCCAAAAGGAACTATTTTGTGTACACTGACTTAAAAATAAAACACAGTAGGGGTTTTGTCTCATACAGAACGGGAATTTTTTTAACCTGGCAAGTCTTTTGATTATATATTATGTATTATTTCTTCTGAGTTTGTGTTTTTATGGAATTTCTGTGTGTTCATGTGTGTGTGTGTGTTTGTGTGTGTGTTCGTGTGTGTGTGTGTGTGTGTGTGTGTGTGTGTGTATGTGTGTTTCTTGCTTTGTCTTTTTTTTTTTTTTCAGTTTCTTTTGGTCCATCCTGGTCATTTTATTTGCTTGTTTTAGTTTAGTTTAGATTTGGGTGTTTGGGGGAAAACAAAGATCTGGGAGTACTTAGGGGAGGGAAAACAATGGTCACAATATATTGTCTGGGGGAAAAAAATCTATTTTCAATAAAAATAGAGAGGTGTTATCCAGAACTGAGGGGAGCAACAGAGCCCCACAGTCAAACACTACAGGGAGCCAGGAAAATCCTGCAGAAGAGGGGGAGGAAGGATTATAAGAGTCAGAAATGTCAAGGACACCGTGAGAACACAGCCCATTGAATCAGCTAAGTAGGGTTCATATGGGATCACAGAGACTGAACTGACAACCTCTGTCCTTGTATGGGTCTGACCTAGGTCCTCTGCACATACATTATGGTTGTATAGCTTGGTGTATGGGTCTCCTAACAGTAGGAGTGGGCTTGGGACACTTTTCCTCCTACTTGGTGGCTTCACCCAGCCTTGAAATGAGGGTTTGAGCCCAGTCTCATTGTAACCTGTTATGCCATGTTTGGTTGATACTCCTGAAAGCCTTGCTCTTCTTTTGAAAAGAAATGGAGGCGTGGATCTGGGAGAGAGAGGAGAAAGTAGAATCAGAATGTAATGTATGAGAGTAGAATAAAAGAAAAAAATTAAATTAAAAAAGGAATATATAAATCAGAATTAGATGATACATCTTATCATATATTTTTATTTTCCTATTGAAACTGTGATGTTGTAAAAAAAAATATTTTACTGTGCTGGGTGTGGTAGTACATACTCTTATTGTCAGTATTTGGGAGGTAGAGGCAGGTGGATCTCTGTGAGTTCAAGGCCAGCGTAGTCTACATAGTGAGTTGCAGAATATAAAGAGATCTTGTCTCATGTGTGTGTGTGTGTCTATGGGTATGCATAATATATAGTTTGCCAATATAACACATTACATTATTTTATAATAACAAATATCCTTGGAGAACCCTTCAAAAATAAATAAAACATTTTTAAAGAAATAAAAGGAAAAACCCTAGGACCCACAATAGCCCTATATTGGCAGTGCACAGCAGCTGCAGAGCTGTTGTGAGAAACCCCAGACCTACTGTATTCATCTCAGAAAGTAGAACTCAAGAGATTCCATGGGTCACCCTTGGGAAGTCAGAGAAAGAAGAGAGACAGAAACTTCATAAGACACCATTCCACTGGGGAGTGGCTCTCTGTAGCCTAGGGCACAGCAACATGGAAGCAACATGCATGAACAAACCTATTTAATAGCTGCTACATCTCCATGAGAACTGGGTGCTGCCCCTAAAGTTTGCTTATTGAGTTGAGTGATTTGTGAGTCCTGGACAAGACCACCTCCTCAACATCTGCCACATCTGTCACCAAGCCAATGTGACCCCAGGCCAAGGAATCATCTTCAATGCTTATCAGTGACACCTCTATGGATGATAAATATATAGTCACTGGTTCTGGAGACAAAGAGGCTATAGTGTGTGAAATCATCTATTACGAACACTACATTGTTTTACATTTTTAGTTGAATTTGGTCAAATTTTTAAATTTGGAGGAATAGTAAAGTCCTAACTTTAAAGGAGAAGGGAGTAGGAGGAGGGGAGAGGAGGAGGGGGAGGAGGGAAAGAGGGAGGAGGAGAAAGACTTGACACAGGGCCACTCTGAGTCTATGAGGAGAAGGTGCAGAGTCCATCAACAGTTACCTCTGAATACCAAGAACAGAAACCATGGTGTGGGATGGAAAAGCCAAAGTGCCTGCTTCCCAATTCTTGGGCACTCTTCACTCACGTTTATACCCTGCCCAACTGACCTTACTTCTCTGTTTCTTGAACTGAGTCCTTTATAGCATGATGGTGTTTCCAATGGACTTGTTTCCTGGTTTCACATCTCCTGAAATTAGTTTTGTACTTTTATTAGTTAAACATTTGTATAAATTCTAAGTATGTCTAGTTTATTAAAGTAAAGCCTTTAATATCAGTGTATTTTTATGTCTGTGTTGATCTTACCCAGGTTGTGAACGCTGTCACACCACTTTAAGTTTGTATGTTCGACAGCCCTGTCATGTCTAGAACACACTGGTCCACTACAGTAATCCACCACCTCATGCTCAAGCCAGACAAAATCCAAACATGAAGTGGGAACAGGGATATGACGTCCCTCTGGTAGCTGAGGAGCTATTGGCAACTGATAGCTGCTGGGAACAGGAGTCCATTTTCTTTAAGGAATTGAGGGAGATGGCAAATATAATCTGATAATATTGTATTAAATTATCAAAGAATTAATACTGTTTTATCTTTCTTCATAAAAAAATAAAAAGAAACAGCCACCAAGCCCTGGGAGTCTTTCACAACCAGCCATGAGCTTCCGCTCAATGTCAGTGAACAATGACAATGATGAACCCCATCTGAGTCATGACTCAGCAGGCTGATACTCAAAGCCACTTCCCTTTAATTACCTCAGGGGACCCAACGGCCAGACGGAACACACTGACATTCTTACCTGTTTCTCTGCAACACTTTGAGTTAAAGGTCAGCAGAAAAAGGAACCCTTCAGAGGAGAGCCAGGAACGGGACAGCAAGGAATGGCTTATTAGCAGTGGCACTGCTTGTCTGGTGTTCCACAAAGCCAGTATCCTGGACATTTTCTTACAAACACCTATATCTGACATTTGTTTGTTGAGCTCACTATCATTACCCTGCTTTTCCATATAGTTAGACATGATCCTTGACTGGATTACTATGGAGATAGATGGAGCCACAGATGCCAAAACCCTCTGTGAAGACCAAATCTCACTAGTAGACACCTGATTTCAAACATCAAGGGAAGACATGGTCTTCATATTTCCAGCTTTCCAAAATCCCCTTCACCTGGTGGCACCATGCAAGTCCATATGTTAAGGAGTGCAGGTCCAACACTCTTTTTTATTGAGGAGCTACAGAACTCTAACTGGCGGTTCAATAAATTGTATTACATCCCCCTCGCACTGAGTGCCCTACACGCTTTGGCTTTTCCATGTGTAATTGCAAGCTGTTATTAGCCCTGAGCTGTGTCCGTTACTGGCCACACTCTTGCTGAGCGGTCAATTTTTTCCCCTGCCATTTCCTTTGCTCACACCATGCTGACCACGTTGGCCAGAGGCAGCACAGGGTTTATCGTGCAGCATTGATTTTTCTTTTCTCTCAATACTGACAGAATCATAGATCCAAGGCAAATAAAGAAATGCATTCTGGGGTGATGAAATGTCTTTCATTCAGGCTGGATTGAATCAAAGCCCATCACAGAAATGGAGGGCTCTGAAATGCTAGGGAAGCTCATGCCTCAAATTGTAGAAAAATAAATTTTATGTTTTTCCCCCTTCGCTCTAGATTCGTAAATCACTGGGACACAGCCAGTCCAGCCAATGACCAAAGTCGGACAACAGCAACGATGTGAACAAAGAGTCACTGTGACCACCTTCGTGTATGGGTTTTGCTTGTAATTTGTTTTTGACAAATATTCATTTATTAGCTTAAATAACACCCAGAGCCTCCCACAGCAGTGTCTTTCTATAGCAGAGTTGATTGACTGAGACTCCACCTTTGCTAAGAAACACAAGAGCAGTTTCACCCAGATGTGAAATTCAAGAGTCATCCCTGTTAGAGAGGCAGCAATGGCTGGCCAAAAACCATGGAGGAAATCTTCATTCAAACAAATAACACCAGTGGGCATGCTCTGATATGTAAATACGACCTTTGGTAATTAATTTGGTGATAACTGTACCTTGTTGATAGAGATTAATCCGCATTTGATCTTCAGCACACAGAAGAGTGTGTATTCACAGGGACGGTAGGATAGTTAATAAAAACTTCTGATACAGGAAATCAGAAGAGCTGGGTTTTCGTTCTTGTTTTTCCATTAACCACAAAGCATCATCTTAAGGAGTAGCTTGACCTTGACCTTTACTCTTTCTGAAAAATGGAAATGATAACAATAACCATGGGTACCTTTGTTGGCTCAGTGGGTTATTGCATGTCAGTAGCTGGTGTGGAAACTGGGGTCTTCTATGTAATACTAATCACAAATGGAAAAGTGTCATTACCAAGGTAGACACTAAAATACATCACTATAGCAGAGCTACCTGCCCACTGAAGACTATTATTTAGTGGGCATTCCTATACAGCATTACTCAGAAAGACTACTGTGTTATAATTATTATCAAGCATTATATCCATGTAGTTTAGAATGTAGTTTATGAGTCTGAGCAATGATTCGTGCATGTTTGCATATGTAAGCAAGTGTATGTATAATTGTCTGCAGGAATAGTTTGTACTTAAGCAGATTTGCTTAAGTACAAAATGATTCCTTTCCATGCCCAATTTTGGCACCATTCAAAGCTCAAGTGCTTATTTGTTTTCCATTCTTCCAAATTGCAATAAATAACTCAAATTAATGTGTCATTAATATATAATTTAGAATGCACATTGAGGTCTTGGTTTCCATCTCTAGCACAGAGGAGAGAGACATGGAAAAGGAAGATAAGGTATTTTAGTTAGGGTTCCTACTGCTGTGATAGGAACCGTGACCAAAAGCAACCTGGAGAGAAGAAGATTTCTCTGGTTTGCATATACTGAGTCACGACTGTAGAGGGGAGCTGAGGTAAGAACTCAGGGCAGGAACCTGGAGACACAGACTGAAGTGAAAGCCATGAAGGAATGCTGCTAACTGCTTGTTCTCCATGATGTACTCAGCCCAAACACCTAGACAATCCAGGACCTTCTGCCCAGGGTGACATTGCCACCTGGGTCCTCCTACATTAATTATTAATCAAGAAAACGACCCTCAGATGTGCCAAAGGGCAATGGGATGAAGCCATCTCTTCCAATGAGGGTTTTTCTTTCCAGATATCCCTAGAGTGTGTAAAGTTGACAATTAAAAAAAAAAAAAAGACAAAAAGGAAAGTGAGTGCTAGTTAAAGTCCCAAAGACTATCTTAACATTATAAATTATTCCTATAACCCATCTCAGGTCCCCCAAACTAAAAAATATTATAAATGCAACTGATAAACTTGACTTAGGAAAGCTGTGTGGTGATGCCGAGCAGTACAGAACACTTTTGATATCTCAACATCTCTCTGTAACATCAGAGTTTTTGAGATACATAGATTTTCCTTCAGCTCTGGTATCTCCCATATAAACTACATTTATTTGAATGTCGGTTATGAGTACCATCAGGATCTATTTTTTTGTTTTAAGCACGAAGTTCTTTATTTTCCAGTGTAAATGACTACAGCTAAGGACTAGCTAGTTGTAACACAATTGGACCTAAGTGTTCAAATGTATCGATAATTGGAGGTATAAAGGACTTGCTTGGAAATCAGGAAAAGCCTCTGTGGTTTTTTGCACTTCAGAAAGTGTGAGTACGGGAATCCTTGGAACAGGTAAGGCTCCAGAAGTCAGAAGAGCTGGTCCTGTACCCTCTGAGGACAGAGGAGGAAGTGAACCTGGGCCTCTTTTTTGCTGCTGATGCATTTTTTTTCTTTTCTTTTTTTTCTTTTTTGTCTCAGATTGTCCCCAAGAAAATTTTACTCTTTATTTTGTTTTTTAAATCTTAAAAGGACATCTCTATTTTTCTACCACCATATAGAATGGATTCTTGAAGTTGGTTTCTTGGTTGGTTTTTTTGTTCTGTTAATAGTACTTGATTTATTTGCTATAATAAATAAAATGGAAAAAAAAACTCTCCATTCAAAAAAATCTCTAAATATAGAAGATATTTTGAGAATTAAAATCATGGATCAAAGAGTGCGGGGTTTTCTAACCTTTTAAGTAGAATGGTTTTTGTTTGAGAATCTCATCCATATATGAAATGCATTTTGACCTATTCACTCCCTTCTTCCCCCTAATCCTCTAAAATCCACCTCCCACTTTCCCATTCCCTTCCCGCTTCATGTCCCATCCCTTTGATTGCCCCCTTTTATTACCTTTTATTATTTTTACAGTTATCCCACTTATGTTAGCCATATACTCGTAAGTATGAAGCCACGCCCTTAAAGAAAACTGTCTCTGCCCCACCCTAGAAGTCATCAACCACCGATAGCTCCTCAACCTGTGGTTTGAGTGGCCCTTCCTGGTTTTCTGCATTTGTGTTGTGAAAAATTCCCCTTTTGAACATTCATTTGACTCTCTACATATGACATTATCCCAGTGACTATGACAGAGCTATAAGCATAAGTGGTATAACCAACAAAATACTAATGTATAAAATGTGCCCACAGCTCTTCAGAATGGGATCTGGCTGATTCATGAAAGCCATTCTTCACACAAAGCACATACATCAAGTTAGCATGCTTCTTAATCCCAGACTCCCCTGTGTTTAGGTTGCTGATTGATGTAAAGTAGGTATTTACAATCACTTGAGGCAAAAAATATTCTTGCTCACTTCTACACTTTGGACTTGAGGAATGTGCATTCAATAAGCACCCTGAGAGCTTTCATGGGTCAGGGTCTAGCTCATGGCCATCCTGGGACTCTTGGAGAAACAAATACAAAAAAAAAATAATCAGGATTCAGCCAGTATGGAGGGGCTATTGTCACATGACTGTGACAGAGACACAATGACGGTGAGGGTCCCAAGTATTCATCCCATCTGGAGGGAGAGGCAAAGACCTGAAAATGCCTTCCTGGTATACATATCTGAGCTGAATTTCGAGCTCATGATATAGAGACAAAAGCAAAGGGAATTGAAGCCAATGTAGCAACAGCAAGGGAGGCAGAGATGTCGTGGAATTATGTTGTTACATTCTAAATAATTGTCCCGCCTACTGGTTTAATAGAAATGCTGATTGGCCAAAGGCAGACAGGAAGTGTGGGTGGGGCTACCAGACTAAGAAACTGCTGGGAACAGGAAGAACAGGTCAGAGATGTCAGAGAGATGCCAGAGAGACCAGCAGAGAGCCAGCAGAAACAGAGGACAACTATGCTGCTCTAAGAAAAAATATTGAACCATATGGCTGAACAAGATAAGAATCACGGGTTAGTTTAAGAGTAAAGAGTTAGCAAGCAACATGCCTGAGTCATAGGACAAACAGCATGACATTAATATAAGCGTCTGAGTCTTTTTTTTTTTTTTTTTTTTTTTTTTTTTTTTTGGTGGGGAGGAGCAGCCACAGGCAGATCCAAATTGGGAGGCTAGTCTGGCCCAGAAACCACCTGTTACAGATAGCACTCCATGGAAGGTTTCTGGACCCCTCTAGCCAAAGGTCCAAACCCACAGACCTGCAGTCCCAGAGCGCCTAGCCACCCACTGCTGCTCAGGCCCCCCAAAATGACTCAGACATTTATATTAATTTTATGCTGTCTGGCCTATGGCTTAGACATATTACTAGCTACCTCTTTCATCTTAATTCAATCCATTTCCATTAATCTGTCCTGCCATGTGGTCTATAGCTTACCTATTTCCTTGCATCTTACATCATGGGCAGCTGGATCACATCTCTCTTGACTCTGCCCTCCTTCTCCTACCTATGCTCCAATTTCCCCGCCTACTTCTATGGTGCCTGCCATGGCCAAAATAGTCCTTTATTCACAGAAAATAGACATCCCACATCAGGGAGAGGTCTAAGGAATATGTTCTTCCCATTCAAGGCAATCCTTTTGCGTGCATGTCCTAGATGGCCTCTGAGATATGGGAAGAAAATTCAAAAAAATTTTACAGTGTTGCTAGCTGAAGCATCCTTGGGAGGAAAGTGTAAGAAAAAGAGCCACATACCATGTGCCTTCTTCCCAGAGAAGGTAGGCAAAAACCTAGTTGTTTCCACTAATAGGGATTCATGAAGAATCCCTCACTCACAGGTCAGAACCTCAGGGATTAAGATCACATGGATTTGCCTCCCAGAGACTCCACCTTGCTCAGAACGTTACTGGAATTTTGATAATGGTCCACTGGTATCTGGAAGAAAAGAGCCATCTAGGGCTCTGAGGATGAACCAAGATTAGCTTCCATTTACCTCAGTGGCTAGAGAGAGGGATCAGGTGAGGGAAATGAGGCAGGAGGAGATAAGGTTGGCTTTGGGAAGGAGACAAGAGCAGAGGCAAAATCAGTCTGAAGCCATGGGACAAAGAAAATTTACCCTGAAAACCCGCCCAACAGGCTCTCAGGTGGTGGTCCAACAGCACCAGGTTATCATTAACCTTATTCAAATCAATTCTGATTTGTTGGGACATCAGCTGTCTGAAGAGATAGGTGACTTCGCCAATACATTCCTGCTTATCTTTCTCACTGGCTAAATTAGTAAATTTAACAAAGATGACCCAAAAAAAAAAAAAAAAAAAACCCTTTAGTGACTGAAGATGTCTGGATGGAATCGTAGGCATCAAGGAAGCCTGATTGAAATGTTCTGTGGGGGGGGGAGGGGGGTGTCCACAAAAAATTATTTTATGTCTCTTCAGGAAACTTTCAAGACATCCAAAGAGTCAGTTTGCCAGGCATGGTAAGTCACAAAAAACAACTATTCTTAAAATGAATGAAGGGTCATCATCAATGTGATCACTACAACTAAGTATTTAGAGAAAGATGAACATAAAATTTAATTTGTAAATCAGTATTCTTGTAATAGGTCCTTCTAAATTTTTTAGAGGTAAAATTCCCAGAATGATAACCCAAATCTAAAACAGAAATATACCCAGCATTGGCATATGAGTCTTAACAGGCTGGATGCTCTTCCTAAGAAGGTAAAGGATCATTTAAGTCAAGAGCATCTGCACCCTTCATATGGAATAGAAAATTCCACCAACCAGCAGAGCTAAACCTCACAGAACACACAGTACGCTCATTGCTGTGTTCCCAGTGCCTGGAACCATGCCTGGCAGAGCAGAGTCACTAATAAATATCTGCTGAGTAAGAAATAATGAAAGAGAGGATGAAAGACAGAAAGAAGGAAAGAAAGAAAAGAAGGGAAGGAGGGAGGGTAATATAGGAAGGAGGAGAAGGGGGAGGAAGGGAGAAGGGGAGGGGGGAATGAAGGGGGAAGAGAGGGGTAGAAGAATGTTTTGCTTCTGATGAACTTGTCCATACCAAACCCTTCAGACACCTCATTACTAGCATGACACTGTTGACAGATCCCTCTAGATCCAGGGACCCTCTGCCTGCAGTCCTCTTCCTGGATTTTCTCCTGGCTGGTTCCTCCTCATCAGGTTTCTGTCAGTTATCACATCCTCAGAGTGGCTCTCCGTGACCACTCTGTGTTAGACAAAAAGATGTCTGCTGTCCTGCAATGAAACACCAGATACCTCTGTTACCTCCGAATAATTATTACTCTCATAAAATATATTTATGTCCTCTGTTCATTTTCAGTGACTGCCTTGACAAATACAATAATCTTAGCAGTTTGGATACAGCACAGGTCTTATCTTCGTTTTATGGTGCAGAAATTTGGTACAAGTCTAGCTATGATTAAGTCTGGGTATCTTCCAGATTCATTTACTTTCTGGGGACTGTAGTGAAGACTTCATTTCAGAACCTTTTGTATCTTCCAGGACTCACCTACAGTCTTTGGCACATGACCCATGCCTCAAACTTCAAAGCCAGAGGTGTTGCGTGCCTCTGATCATTCTTTCATGGAGGCATCTCTCTCTGGCCCCACTCAAGAAATGTTCTCATTTTAAGGACCTCCGTGATCAGATTAGCTCCATCTTAATTTTCTAGGATAATCTCATCTCAGAGGTACTGGAGATGGGTGTAAGAGCCAGGAGATGAGAAAGAGAGCTGTGATATGCTGTCATCTGTTACACTAGAAACTCACAGCAGCTACAGCCACCTGCATAATATCAAGCCAGGCACAGTTCCAGCGTGGGTGAGAGAAAGGCCCCAAGGCCCCACCCCATCTGATGTGCTATTAGTGACCGATGGCCACTGGAGGAGGAAGTCAATTGGGCAGAAGAGATGGCCACTGGTAAGTTGCCCTGCCACAATGGATGGCTCCATACCCCCGTGAATCTAAGTAGCATGAATTGGACTCAGTGATGAACTAAAGATGACATAGTGGGGATTGGGGGGAGTTGGAAGGAGGAAGAGAAAGGGAGTATTATCAAGATACATTGCATACATGTATGTGATCTTTAAAGAATGAACAAAACTAATTTTTTAACTTAATCAAAGACACTTGCAAAGTCTATTCCTCACATAAGGATCCTATTTACAGGCCCAGAAATTAGGTGGAAAACAGGTTAGAGGGCAGCATTATCCTGCCTACTTTCCATATACAACACTAATTTACAGTTGAGCAATCTGCTGTCAAATTTTCACATGTTGAAAACTTTGTCTCCAGGGCTTAGTCTCATTTGTGACCAGCACAGAGATCAGCAGCAGGTCTATGTGGCCACTCAGGAAAGGTTTTTGTGAAATGAGTGAACACAGAACAGTTTATTTGATCTGATCTTTTGCTGTGCTATGGTCCTTGATTACCTATAAAGTGTTTCTGCTTCACCAAAAAAAGCCCTTTATAAACTTAAGACAAATCTGTACTATAATTTATCAAGACTTAAAGCAGGATAAGAGCACTCTAATTAAAGGGTGCAGAGAATAAAAGGCTTAAAGTACTCAACTTAAACATCACATTTATATCATGTCCCCTTCTGTAAAGGCTCGGGTATCAGTGCAGAAGAGGGGACAGAAATGCTGTTAAGGACCAGAAATAGTAGATGACTACATGAAAATGGTGTTGTCAGGACCCAGCAGGGCAACTACACATAGGAACTCAGAGCAGCTGTGAAAACCCAAGTCACTCCAAATCCTAGTATGGAGAGAGGGCCATTAGAAACTGATGGCCTCTAGGAAAGAGTCAGTCTTTCTTAAGGGTGAGGTTTCTGGTAGGTTAGCCACACTCCAATAGAAGGGCATACATCCAAGAAAGCATGGGCAGTGACAACTGTGCCTGATGAGTTACAAAATAAATAATAAATAAAGACAGCATAGTTAAGTGGGTTGGGAAGGGGAGAAGGATCTGGGAAGTGTGGTATGAGTGGTGAATATGATCGAAATATATCAGATGAAATTCTCAAAAAGCTAATATTTTTAATGAGAAAAAAAAAGTTTTTGAACACTTCACACCCATTCATTCACTCTAAAGGAAAAGGTAAATCATACCAGAAATAAGCCCCACTCATAGATCCTCTTCCTCTAGTAATCTCTTACTATGTAACATAATGATTGCTTGAAGATTGTTAAGAGATGGGAAAACTTACATCCATAACCCTTTCTTTCCAATTAAAAATGTTACAGCGTCAGCTGCCCCATCTTTGATCTGCAAAGGGACTGGTCTTATAGAACAATAACCACAGAATCTCCATGACTCAGGGCAACAGGATATCAGAGAGGAATTTCAATGAGAGCCTCGCCCAGTGATGATGATATACCAGAAACCAGAGGTCTTGAACCAGACCAATGACTCATTGCAATGAACATTTTGCAGGTGGGGCTTACTGGACAAAAGGGGTGACACACTGCAGCTCCCAATATCGCCCAGATTAATGAAGAGGGGTTGGAAAGGTGGAGAAGCAAGGTGTAGTAAAGGAGGAATTATTTGCTGGCAACTGATCATATAAAAGGATTAATATTTATTAAGGAGTTTATATGAAACACTCACTGGTACAAGATTCAGCCTTAGGGCAATCTGCCCTCCGAGCACATGGTGAATAAGCAGGAAGGAGAAAGTAAGTATAACTTGTCTTCAAAGGGGGCTGGCCATGCCCAATACAGGGGTCCTCAAAACCTCAAAGTCATGCCTTCTAGGTCTTGCTCAAAAGTGCCTGATTCTACCACATCTCTCCCTTTTGTCTAAATAAGAAAGTTCTAAACCTAGATATAAGACTATATGTAATAGAAATAATTTTATGGTAATGTTCAGGAGATGGAAAAGGCAAATGAAATAAACAATATCAGACTACAACTGGCAAACAGCAAACATAAAATACACCTTAAATGTCTAGAATATTGCTAAGTGGCAATACACAGAGATTACTTTAAGGCTGTTTATCTTGAATAATTTAATACCTAAATGCTCTTAGCTAAGATATGAGATAGTAGTGAACTTAGATATCTAGTCTTCAACCCCATCAAAGACCTGAGAAGGAAAATATATTACCTGAATAAGCTGAAAGCATGAGCAAGTAACTACTAAGATTCTGGAGAGGACCATGACAGTCAGCTGCCTCGACAGTCACACACAGATTTTCTGCAAAGTTGGAGCACCTACCCTTTTTGGCTACAGGTAGATCTGGCAGATCTCTACAGGTCTCCAAAGGGGTGCTGGCCATGCCCCACACAGGAGTCCTCAAGACCTCACAGCTATGCCTTCTAGGTCTTGCTCAAAAATGCCTAAACCTGCCACATTGTGTTTTGAGGAGGTTGTTTTGTTTTTAATCAATTTGGGAGGCACACTGCGGAGATAAGGGGCAGATATAGAGGAACTGTAAGGTGAGTGAGATTTGGGTACATGATGTGATATTTCCAAAAAAATAAATAAAGATATATGTTTAATTTTTTTAAAGACTGTTACAGCATTAGTTCAAAAAAAGACAAACTAATAAATTATAATGCTTTGGGTTGAAGGCAGTATGGTCACTCACAACATGAATATTCATCATCGATGTAGGTAAGAGCTTCGCTGCTTTCTAGCTGTGTCCATCTAGGAAATCCATTTGACTACCTTAGTATTATCTCAAAAGAGGGAGAAAGGTGCCTTTTATGGCATCACTGAGAAGGAACATGGTGAGTATTTGTGTGATATGCACAGAGCTCTTGTAAATCTAAGTTCTCTTCCCCCCACCCATCCCTCCTGGTCTTGTCCGGGAGGCTAGAGGACAGAAGATGGAGAATAGCTAACGGCAGGAAGAAAAGGAACAAAGACAGTTGAGCAAAAGTGAAGAATGCCAGCCTGCAAACAGGGTAAGTGATTGTTTCAAAGAGGAAATCGGTCATAATGGTAATACGCCATCAGATGGTAAACACCCAGGGAAAACACGGAGTTTCCTCCAGAGATGGTAATGAGGATAAGTTCAGCCTGGCATCTCAGTCTTCCCTCAGAGAACATTCCATGACTTCACTGAAGATGATGCCAACATGTTTTGTGCACAGAAAATTTAGCACATCTGTTCATCAGAGCAAATGAAGTACGAAGGTGACTCAGCATGTGACCTGCTTGGTAATCCTGCAGGTGAACTGCTATTTCATTCTTTCTACTAAAAAGCAAAGAGTTGATAAAAGAAGAAAATTAGATGAATTATTGTTTTTAATGCTTTCTTCATTCATGGAACATCTTCCATCCAGATAATTGTAATTGTTCTTCACAGTCTAAACTACTAAGATCCAGCTCCAATTTTTCTAAACATTGGGTGATCACTCCCAACTCTGAAGACAGTCTCCTTCCAAGTTCTTGAAAATATATTATCTCTACCACTGATTCTTTCCCATGCCTTTCCAACTGTCATAATCACTTGGCTGGAAAGATGAACTAATTTACATAATACTAGCAAACATTGCAATATCTCAATGTTTAACACATGAAAGCTTTATTTGTTACTGCCCCATTTTGGCAATTTTTCTGGGCCATTTGTTCCATAGAGTGACTTGAAGAGCCAGGGTAATAGAGCCTCCAGATCTTACTCCTATACTGTCAGATCGCATGACCTGACCTGTTGACACAGCAATTGAAGAAAATGCTGGATAGTCTGACAGGACAATGAAATGTTTCAACCCTGGAGTTATATGTATACATTCTATTCTTTACTGACTGGGCAGAACTAGCCACGTGACACAATTAACTAGAGGGAGCTAAGGAAACATAAACTTCCCAAGGAAGAGAAAAAGCAAATTATGGATGAGTGTCCTCTACATTTAAAATCCTTTAAAACTGAAGAGCTCTGGGAATATATCAAAGACAGAAGTCTCTGGGTGTGGTTCTTAGAGATCTTACTTAAAGTTGGCTTTGAGGACATGCCTTTACACTATTCATTCTTTATCACCTGGTGTCTTTATTATTTCATGTTTGTTATACAAGTTTCCTGAGGATAAATGCTGTGACTCCATTTGAATTCAGAAAATGTTTACTGATTATACACAGTGGAATTAGAATCTGTAGTTAAATCTTGAGTTTGAACACAGAACTATGATACAAATCTGGTGTTCTGAAACATGAGAACTAGACAAATCACTGGTAAAATTTATTTTTAACTGAGATATTATTCATATGCCACACTGTGGTGATATATTTTATATTTAATAAAATCAACCTGGAATATCAGAGAACAGACTCATCTCTCCAGCTCAGCTAACTCAGTCAGTAGAACATGAGACTTTTAATCTCAGGGTCATAGATTCATGTCCCACATTGGGCGCCAGATATTGCATGAATTCTATTTGATATTTAATGAAAACCCAGAGCCAGATATTGGAGAAAAACTAGAATATTAAAGAGAAGAAACAGATCATAGTCAATTCTCACCCATGCAACTTCTCGGGCTGAACAGGATAAATGCTATCTTCAAGAGTCCTCTGCCTGGCTGGTCACTCCTACAGAATACCCGAATGTCTGTCTGCCTATGCTTGCCTTATATATCTTTTCTGCCCAGTTGCTTCACTTCTGGGTGCAACTCTGCATCATAATCCTAGAATTAGAATTAAAGGTGTGCACTACTATTGTTTGGTTGTTAGGCCTTGAACTCACAGAAATACAGAAATATCTCTGTATCCTAGTAATGGTATTAAAGGAGTGAGTTATCTCACTTTGCTATCTCTGTGCTGGCATTACAGGTGTGAGTCACCACTCTCTGACTCTCGTGGCTCCAATTTTGGTGAGTCTATTCTCTGATATTCCAGGCTGATTATATTAAATATAAAATATTTTACCATACTGCACAGTTCAATGGCTTTTAGAATACTCACCAAGGTTATACACTATTGCCAGATCCTGAATGTTTTAATCTTTCTGAAAAGAAGCTCCATATTCACTCCTAATACCCCACCTACATCTTTCTGATCCCTAAATCTGTCTTCTTTCTAGCTCTGCATCTCTGCTTGTTCTAAACAATTCAAATGGTGTCATATAGTGTGTGCCTTTTGTGTCTGGCTTCTTTCACTCACTACAATGTTTTCAAAGTTCATCCATACTGAAACTTAAATCAATACTTATTTGTTGCTAAATACGATCTAACTATATATCCCATTTTGTTTAGCCATTAATTCATCAACTATTCTTCGGGTTGCTTCCATCTGGAGCTGTTAGAAAGAGCACAGTTGTAAACCTGGATGTACCTGTAGTGGGATTATGCTGTTACATTGTAAATAATTGCCCCACCTACTGGTTTAATAAAAATGATGATTGACTGAAGGCAGACAGGAAGTATGGGCAGGGCTATCAGACTTAGGAAACTCTGGGAACAGGAAGAACAGAGCAGAGATGCCACAGAAATGCCACAGAGTTGCCAGACAAGCTAAAAGATACAGAGGACAACTATGCTGCTCTGAGTAAAGGTACCGAGCCGCATGGCTGAACAGGATAAGAGTCATGGGTTAGTTTAAGAGTAAAGAGTTACCAGATTATATGCCTGGGCCCTAGGCCTGTCAGCATAAAATTAATGTAAATGTCTGTGGGTCTGCAGGTCTGAACCTTGAGTCTAAGCCAGAAAGTCCAGGCCAGAAACTTAATACAACAAATTAAAAATGCTGATTGGGTAAAGGCAGACAGGAAGTGTGGGCAGGACTACCAGACTTAGAAAACTCTGGGAACAGGAAGAAGAGAGCAGAGATGCCACAGAGATGCCAGAGAAGCCAGAAGATGCAGAGGACAACTATGCTGCTCTGAGAAAAGGTACTGAGCCACATGGCTGAACAAGATAAGAGTCATGGGTTAGTTTAAGAGTAAAGAGTTAGGGAATTATATGCCTGGGCCCTAGCCCTATCAGCATAAAATTAATATAAGTGCCCGTGTCTCTGTGGGACTGTGGGTCTTCGGGTCTGTGGGCCTGAACCTCGAGGCTAGGCCAGAAAGTCTGGGCCAAAAACTTAATACAGCATGTACCTGTCCTGTGGATATATTTTTAGTTCTTGTAGGTCTCTGTCTAGGAATGTAACTCCTTAGTCACATAACAACTCCTTGATTCACTGAACTTTGTCAAGTTCATTTATCATCAACACATAAGAAAATAATGTACCCCAGGGGGCTGTTATAAGGACAAAGTATTTGAAATAATCATTGGGGACTTCAAAGACAGCTTGGTCAGTAAAGTGCTTGCTATGCAAGGACGGGACTTGAGGTGGATCTCCAGAATTCATGTGTTTTGTTTTGTTCTTTAAATCCTGGCATGGGGCACACTTTTGTAATCATGGCACTGGAGATACAGAGACTAGAAAACACATTGGCTCACCAGCCAGCTAGCCTCACTTAAAAGGGGTAAGTTCCAGACAATGAGAGACCTAAGTCTCAAAGTTTTGAGATACATTGGTTGAGATATTGAAGGAGGTTGGAAGTAAATAAATGGGAGTGTGAATATAGAATATAATCATGTTTCACTGTTTACATGTGTGAAAATAATAAGAATGTAGAATATATATATATTTCCTAAAAAATTATACCCAGGTTAATCTCTGACTATCACACACACATGAATACATGCACCTGTATACACAAACACCGTACACACCACACACAGAGACATGCCAATACAACAAAAACAAAGAATAGTACTCTATGCATACTAAAGCTAGAGTAAGTCCTAGATAGCATCAAACTCCAAAATAAAGAAACAGGATGTTTCACACAGTAGGGACTCAAGAAACACAACCCCACAGATTTCTATAATTATCAAACAAGAAGAAAAGATATAAATCATTAAGTGGCACTATCGATGCTGAACATTGTCTCCCAACGATAAACAGAAACAAGAGAGTCATGGAAGGCCATGAATCTGTGTTTGATTTATTTTCCTGAAGCAGAACAATGAATGCTTTCCTGAAATGAAATAAATTTACTTGTGTTTTTCAGGGTTTCCGTATTGGCAACATAGCTCCTTAAACAGTTTTTCATGTGGTGGATACAACCTAATAGATACAATGATGGTGTCCACTAGGTACAGGAAGTATTGAGGAAGACTGCACGCTCCCAGGTCCTTCATGGAGGCACTCTGCCAAATCTCCTTTCCTTGACGGTATTAAACATGGAGTTACACCCCTCCCCGGCAATCCCAAGAAGGAAACAGCAAATTTTTTTTAACTAATCCACAAATTGGCATCCATTCATGGGAGACATGTCACTACTGTTTCGGCAGTGTGCTCATTCAGGTGTTCTGTCTAAATTGAGACTTTTAGACACTAACAATAATTAACTACTTTCTTAGCAATGAAAAAAGTCTTAAATGCCTATTTACTTAATGGTCCCCTAGGGTGTCTTTGTTTTGAATGGGATAAAAAAAAAAATCTTAGCTGCAAAATAAGCAGGTGATTCCAATCAATAAAGCCAGAGGACTGTATTGATTACAAGAACTCCATTCTTTAGTCATTAACCCTGTGAATTCTCTACCAAAGCTGTAGAGGACTATTTCTATCTGTTAGGATATTCAGAAACTAGAATCTCATTTGACTCTTGTGCCCACCATTCAGTCTACAGGGCCTAGTTCAGGGAATCCATCCCATAGATAGTCAGGTGACCCATTCACCCTCTCTCAAGAGTTTTGGAGCTTACTCCCCAATGGTGATGGTGGATTTTATTGTAAGAAGTTGAGTCTAGCTTGGGGTTTCCTTTGCAGAGGTAATGCTCCTTTTGGTGTTAGCATAAGTTTCTGCATCACACTGGATAAGACTAAGTATTGATTTGATTAATGAGAAGTAGTTTTTGAAGCTATGTGTACTTGCAATGGTACCTGTAATGGCTGGATCCTCTGAACTAGCTAGATGTTGAAATTCTATGGTTATTAGTACTTAATAAACTAAACACAGTTTATACTCATTGTTTTTCTCTGAAATCCCAGCTAATCAGCAATAACAGTGTGTACATACAGCACTGAGAATCAGGGATTCTGAGTTCGGTTCTGACTTTCCCTCTAATCCAGCCATTTCTTCCTTCATACCTGTATCTTCACCTAAAAGTGATTTCGTTTCAACCAATGATTAGTGGTTTAGCAAAAGTATCTATCACTGGAGGGAATCAGGTAGATTAGGTTTTGTAAGTCTAAAGTAGGGTTTAACATTCTACTGACACCTATGTTCTGCACTTTGACCCTCAAGCCTGGGGGCTCATCTTGGAAGACAGGCCAGGGTCAGGAGACCAGACATGACAAAACAGCTGCACGCATGATCTCGTGGCAGGTTTCCTGCAGGAGGTCTGCACAAGACCAAGCCAATCAACACTCTAGCTTTGGAGTAGTAAAGGATCCACAAGCCCACACCCCAAACTGAGGAGCTTTGGCTTCTGGGAAAGGAAGACTTGGTTTTCTCTGAGAATGTGGCTTCTAGAAGGTCAACTATACTCTGGCGGTTAGCCTCATAACCAGGAAAATATTCAAAAGGACAAATTGAAGTCTATTGTTCATTAGTTTTTAGACGGCACAAAGACAGAAAGTAGGGAAGTGGGGTAAAGCTGGGGGGAGTTAAAGGAAAGAATTGGAGGGAAAATCATCAAAAATATATTGTGTAAAATTCACAAAGAATTAATGTTTTTTAAAGAATTTAAACAAAGAAAAGAAATAAAATAATGTATGGTTTGAGGTTGCCCATAGGAGGCATTATAAGCAGCAGCCAATATCCTGAGCTATGCCTTTAGAAATTACTTTAACCAGGGCACTACTGACAGAGAGCCTCAGTCAGGTAAGTATGTAGAAAATAATTTTAAGAATCCATGATAAATTGACATTTCTACTGACAATTCAAAGATATTTTTTTCTAAATCAAGAATAAAAGCTGGAGCAGAGGCTAGGGCTCAGTTGGTAGCTTGTTTTCACAAAATAAAACAAACCCTGAGCTTAATACCCAGTACTGCATTAACTGGGAATGTTGACACACATCTGTACTTCTGGCATTCAGGAAGTACAGGCAGGAATATCAGAAATTCAAAACCATTCTTGGCTAAATATTAAGTTTAAACCTGCCTGGGATATGAGACCCTTCCTCAAAAGCATAAATAAATAAATAAATAAATAAATAAATAAATAAATAAATAAATAAATAAATAAATAAATAAATAAATAAATAAGTAAGTAAGTAAGTAAATAAGTAAATAAATAATAAATAAGATAGATAGATAGATAGATAGATAGATAGATAGATAGATAGATAGATAGATAGATAGATAGATAGATAAAAGCCTACATAGAGCTAGGCGTGGTAGCACACTTTCCTTTAATCCCAGCACTCAGGAGGCAAGAGGCAAGTGGATCTCTGAAATGGAGGACAGCTTGGTCTTCAGAGCTAGGGCCAGGATAGCCAAGGCAATCAGAGAAATCCTACTCTTCTCACACAGACAAACAAAACAGAACACGTAAGTTAAAACAGCCTTGACATCAAGGGAAATTACATCACATCTACTTTTCTAAATACAAACTTACCACAAGTGCCTTGAGGAGAGAATAATGAGATTAAGATATCCATGTTGTTTTAATCAGGGCAAGTTCTTATTTGGAACTAAGAAAGGAAAATGTCCCCTAAGTTCTAGAAGTAAAATAATCAAGAGAACAAAACTAGTCATAGCAGCCCAAGCTGCCTTTATCAAAGGGCTAAAAACAACAACTGAGTCACAGAGACTAATAATCAGGAGTTAAAGAGGAAGCCAGTCAGCTCAGATACTGGAGGTGGAATACAACTGA
Source organism: Phyllotis vaccarum (assembly GCA_033318265.1). Taxonomy (NCBI): domain Eukaryota; kingdom Metazoa; phylum Chordata; class Mammalia; order Rodentia; family Cricetidae; genus Phyllotis; species Phyllotis vaccarum. Next base: position 135,230,414 of record JARWLC010000004.1, on the reverse strand, counting down.
ACTGTGTCTTTTCTTTCTTGGCTGTTAACGTTGTCTTGATGGGTCTTCTAGGCTAGACTGGGCTCCAAAAATGTTGACTCTGATACCATAAAGGACAATCAATGGTTTAAATACTTAAGGGATTGAGAGATTTCAGGGGATGTCAAAATTGTGATCTGTGTGAAGCCTTTCCTTGGCTGCCTGGCTCCAAATGTCTCCCTTCACTGCCTCACAATCCCCATCATCTAACAAGTTGATGTACAAATTTTCAACCTGACCAAGAGGCTCTTGAGGCTAAGTGACCTCAGAAAAGGAACAGAAAGTCCACATTTGATTCCATCCTTCACATCATAAAAGGGAGAAACTAGGAAAAGTCATGAGAAAGGAAATATGAACAATGAAAAGATATTCCTCAGAAACATGCTCACTACCACCTTGAACCCCCAAACCAAGATGATAATTTTCATGCTTGTTCATCACCTAGAACTTATTATATACATTTTGGGCATTACTTCCTTAAGCATCATCACTTTCCACTGTGACAGCCACATCTACGCCACAGCCACACTTCCTATTAGCTTGACAGATTAATACAGTAGCTTTCCCATAAAGGACTAACATTTCTTCCAGAAAAACTAACTACAAAGTTAATAAAACATTAAAGGAAATTCCATCCATTAGAATCTGAAAAATATTGTATAATCCATTCCAAATCAAAATAATCAAATTATATATGTGTGTGTGTATATATATACTATATAATATATAATCAATTGTTAAGACAAGCTTAGCTCCCAGTGACCCCAGTTTGCTGCTGAAGCAAACAATACCTATAGGTATGTGTACAAATGTTGGATAATTTTCCTATTGAGTAGAAAAAAAGATAAGAAATCATAACAATGTGCTTTATTCAATTGGGAGCGCCCATGGAAAGGAAGCCCTCAGTGAGAGAGGGTTCAAGAACAAATTTATGGGTGGTCTTGAAGACCTGGCCTAATGTACCTCAATGAAACACTCATTAAAAAAAAAGAAAGAACCATTGAAGATGCATCTTAGTCCCAAATATCCTCCTTGCAAAAACCATGCTCTTTCCACATGAATAATACATAGCTGCCATCCATTTTGTTAAGTATTAAGAAAAGCTGTGAAGACAAGGAGACCTTCACCTGGAACACCATTAACAAAAGCTCTCAACTAGAGGCAGCAGAGGGTCTCTAACCATGCATTCATCTTCCCAGCTAATTGCATGTTCTCAGGAAAAAAATCTTGCCTTGGGGTTATCCTCATCTACACAGAAAAACCCACAGACAGAATGCAGCCCTTTCCAGAGGGACTGCTCTTCGTGAGTCTCTGGGCTAACCTTATCCAAGCAGGATGGGATGTTTTGTACTGGTTAAGAACAGAACAAGGAAGGTTATGTTGTAGCAACTGGAAACACTGAAAATCAGCAAGTTCTTTTGACAAAATGATTATTACTTGCAAGAGATTTTTTTTTAGAGCTGAGTTTCAATTAAACAATTTTTTTCTACAAAGTCAAATTTCAATTTAATCACTTATCTCTATTCTGTAGGCCTTTAGATGTAGGAAAGAGGCATTGTTTCCTATACAGCCCTCTTTTTCTAACACACAACTCCGAAAGTTTTTCCAAAGCTTCAAACCACATGATTACACTTGGGCAGACCTAAAACTCTCTATTCCTGAAACACATGGGCAATGAGAGCCTCAGAAACATTCATGTCCGCTGGAATGATGGGATATACTTGTAATCCCAGCAGTTGGAAAAGGAGTGAATAACTAATTGGCAAGTCCAACACCTGTCTAGGATACTTAGAGTATAAGTTACGTATGTGTCTCATTGCTGCCACAAAATCCCTGACAGAAGAAACCTTGTGATGGAAGGTTTATTTGGACTCCCAGGTCTAGGACATACAGTAGACCATGGCAAGGAAGGTGTGTTGGCAGGAGTTTGGACCTGTTGATTAAATTGCCTCCATAATCAGGAAGCAGATTAAAATGAAAGTTAGTGCCCATCTGGCCTCTCATTTTCATTTAGTCCTGAAACCATAGGATGGTGCCACTTACATTTAGGGCAAATCTTCCTGCATCAGTTATCCCAATCTAGATGCTCCCACACATGCCCAGTGAGAGGTCCGTCTCCTAGGTGATTCTAGACTTTGTCAGATTGACAATCAATACCAATCATCACACTTAGCAAGACACTGTCTCAAAAAAGCAAAACAATAAAACCCATCTCCAAAATCCCATACAAGATGTAAAAGAAACCTAGCCTCAGGATTAAGCATATCTGAAGTGTGGTTTTCTGACCTTAGATGAGACATTTCTTCCAAGAAGTAGGTTGCACGAAAGCTTTTCCCAGACTTGTATTAATGAAGCAATTATAAGAATTAAAAAGCAATGTGTGGAGGAGGAGGGGGAAAGGGCATAAAAAGGAGCTTCAGGTCTGTGACTGAGCTTCACAGTGGTAAGGGGAGCAAAGGAAGAAGTGACTGATTCAAACTTGATAACTGTATAGGCCAAAGAAGCCCTGAGCTTTGGTATCTTGATGTCCAAGGTCACCAAAGAAATCCGGCATCATTTTCTAACTATTGTGGAGGGGTCTCCTCAAATCGATCCATAAAACTGGGACTACCACATTAAATGTGCCCAAAAGGTTACATTGAGACCCCATCTTCATTCCATGGTCCTCCATCTATTCTAAGGCTTGATTCGATCATTGATTTTTCTCACTCTTCACAGAGGCTCTGTTCTGTTCAGAGCCTAGTCAAAAATTCTGAAGGAAAAAAAAAACCTTAGAGACTAAGCCTCTAAACATGAAGATAATATCATAGTTTATAAGCTTGTCTCAACACTGCACCAGGAAAGTCCACAGCAGGTCAGAATTCCAGGAGGTGAATTCAGCCATGCAGCAAAGGTGTAAAAAATCAGCAGCCTATATGGTCCTGTGATGTGGGAATGTCTTTCTATATGCTGTGAATAAAGAAACTGTTTTGACCTATATTGGGCACCTAAGCAGTAGGCAGGAAATCAGAGCATAGATAGGGGAAAGAGGACGGAGTCAGAAGAGATGCAATCCAGCCTCCCAAGAAATAACATGTAAGGTAACACAGGCGAACCATGGGCCAAGTGGCAGGACAGATTAATGGAAATGGATTCAATTAAGATGTAAGAGCTAGCTAGCAATATGCCTGAGACATAGGCCAAGCAGAACATAATTAATACAAGCATCTGAGTCATCTTGGAGGTGCTGTCTGTGGGTCTGAACCCCCAATGGATGGGCCAGAAACCACATGATACAAATGGCACACAATGTGGGGCACCAGATATCATGGAAAATTCACTAGCAATATATCATACAAAGGATTAATATTTATTAAGGGATTATATAAGCACTCACTGATACAAATTGAACCTTAAGACAATGCTTAGAGAGTGAAATGCCCCATGATGAATGGTTCAATCCGCTCCCTGAGAATGCAGGAACAAACAGGAAGGAAGGTCAGTGTCCCAACATCTCAGTGGGGTCTGGCCATGACCCATTCAGGCTCCTGGTATTCCAGAGGCATGTCTCCAAACTCCGCCAAATAATACCTGATTCCCACTAAAGTCCTGGCTATCAGTAGTTACATTCTTTCTGATCAACACTGAATACCCACTAGAAATGAAACTCTGTTAGGTAGCTTTTGGTTGACTTGACACAAGTTAAAAGTCTGAGAAGAAGAATCCTCAATTGTGTAAATGATCTAACAGACTGACCTATCGGCAAGCATGTGAAAGTTTCTTGATTGATGATTGATGTGGGGACCAAGCCCAATATGGGTGCTACCACCCCTAGACAAGTTGTTCTGGAATACATATGAAAGCATGATGAGTAAGACATGAGGTACAAGCCAGTAAGCAAGGTTCCTCCAGGGCCTCTACTTCAGTTCTTGCCCCCGGATTCCTGCCATGTTTTGACTTGCCTTCATGATGGAATTTAAGCTGTTAAGATTAAATACAATCTTTCCTCTACAAGTTGGTTTAGAGTCAACATCTTATGACATCAACAGAAAGCAAACAAGGGGACTCAATAACAAAGCAGTTCTTCAGGAGGTCCCTTTTCTCTGGGCTATTACAATCTACAATAATTACAATGGAAGTGAAATGAGATGAAGCACAGACAATCACAATGACTGGGATCCTGGTCCAGTGTTCATCCTGTTGTTGTGACATCCAAAAGCAACTTGAGGAGGGAACAGTTTATTTTGTTCACACTTGCATATTCCAGTCCATCACTGAGGGAAAGTGAAGGCTGGCACTCAAGCAGAGTCCATGGAGGAAGGGTCGCTCTTCCTCGCTCATCTGGCTTTCTTCTACAGCCCTGGTCCACCAGCCTAGTGGTGATACCACCTACGGTGGGCTGGCCCCTCCTACATCAATTATCAATCAAGGTAATGCTCCATAGATATGGTCAGAGGCCAATCTGATTAATGTTATTCTTCGACTGAGGCTCATCTCTTCCCAGGTGGTCCTCAACCTGTGGCTCATGAACCCTAAAAGACCATCAGAAAATACAGATATTTACATTAACGGTAACAAAGTTACAGTTATGAGGTAGCAAAAAAATAATTTTATGACTGGGGTCACCACATGAAAAAGCACATTGAAGGGTCACAAGCATTAGGAAGGTTGAGAACCACTGCTCTAGATTCTGTTATAGTAACAATAAAATCTAGTCAGGACACATTCCATGTGGAGATACTGAGAATGCCCGAGGTGGATTCTCATCTATTCAACTTGTATTGTATGTCCCCTTTGTCTACCTTGACCTCTGCTATCATGATTTGGACAGAAATAAACTACTTCTGAACCTTAGAGGATGCTTAAAAGTAGTAATTGCCATGATCTTTACCCAAGAAAGTTGAAGTGTGGTTACTTCTCTTTGTTCTATTTGAAAAGTAATAATTTTATATATTATATACATATAAGATACAGAGCAAGGTTTCAATGACTGACTCTGCAACTTTGTCACATTTTCAATTTATCTATATCCCTTAAGGGACTGAGCCTAACTCCTCTGGTCAGATAACCACCTTGAAATACTTCCCAGAGGGGGTGGCTTTTGAGCCAGCTCTTGAGAAAATAAATACAATTTTAATGACTGCTTTCATATCTCTGTTGGAGACCAGAAGAAAGGAGAGAGAAAGGGCAATCTAAGCACCAAAATAAGAAGACAGAGGGATGAGGGTGGGTGCAAGTGTTCTCAGGTGGACAAAGAGGACATGATTAACCCTTCAGCAATGGAAATCACAGAACACAGCAAGTCTCATAAGGCTTATGAGACCCTGGGCAAAATGATTACCTTGGGATACTGAAATTCTAACCATTGTATTATTCACATTTAATAGGTGAACAAAATAAAAAAAACTCAGAGATTAATTTCACCATCTCAGTAATTGAGGTGGATCATCCCAATGCTATGATTTTCATAGACTGAGACTCATGACATGCTAAAAATCATTTGAATGAGAGAATGCTTTACCACAGATATACATATTGAAATACACTTGTTAAACTACTCTGAAAAGTGTTTTCTTATTTTCATTGAGGAATATTGACCTAATGAGCACAAGGAAGAACCAGAAACTAGTCTCAAATAAAATTAATAGGCAGATCTCTGACACATGTAGGGGACAGGAATGACAGAGAAGGGCACTGGGATGCCCTGCTATGTCTGAGCCCCAACTCCAAGATCGATCCATCCAGGTGGTGAATAAAAGGTGAGTTCTTCACAGCTAGCAGGTTCTTCCTATTTTCAAGGCTTCCTAAGTGGCCAGAGATTCTCAGTAAGCCTTGGGGCCTTAAAGCCATGAGACCACCAGCAAGAACTGAGCAGCTGTCTGCTGGAACCAGGCAGAGAATGAGAGAGGAGGGCAGAATTTCAGCGATTCCTTTCCATCTTGCAGCTCTGTCGGGTATAAATGGCAGAGAGATGAAGTAAGTTTGCCTGTACATACCCACTTCCATTCAGTTCTCATCTGTCCCCACACCCTCCATCTATCCCAGGGGCTTCAGTTCCTCTCCATCAACCACAAAGACTGTTGTGCAGTGCATAAGAAACTTGTCAGGAGTGGTATTTGCTGCCTGACATTTTCTACCAGACTGATAAAAAAAAGTATCAAAATAAAAAAGCAAGTTTACAATAAAAAAAAGACGCAGGCCATTCATCTTCTGTAGATGCTGCAGGTCTGTGAAAACCAAAGCTATTCTGACATTCAGCTTCACTCTCAGTGACCTCCTCCCCTAAAATTAACCATATCGAGGGCTTAATCCAACACTAATTTTGCAAACATTCTCTCAGTGTTCACCCAGCCATGCTCAGAAGGGAGCCCAAGCTAGGATGAAGGCAGAGCAGGTGAGTGCCAACATCATTTGAATTAAAACTTTATAACGTTGAACTATCTGCAAGAGGTACCCCCTTTGACATTGTACTTGAGCTCTTAAATTTTATATACAATGACCAGTGTGGTTAAAATCATCTAACTAACTCAGAAAGCAAGTATTAAGTAATGTTTGTATCAGGCATTATTCAAGGTGCTCGTGGTATGACAATGGGAACAAGACTTCTTCTAAATCTAAAACTTTAGTGTAGGAGTGTAGGAAAATACACAACAGCTAGGCAAGTAGATAAGTAATAGGTAGATAAAAGGCAGATGGAGAGATAAATAAGGAGAAAATAGATAGGTGGATGGACAGTGAACTATAGTGTAATATGAAGAGAGAAAAGAGGGTGGGCAGTAAGAAACAGCTATTTCAAATAAGATGCTCCAGGAAAATTTCCTTTTGCACAGATCACTGCAGAGGGCAAGTAGCAAACCCCAAATCCCTCTCAGGAGCTCACACCAGAGATATCCATGCAAAGACAAAGGGGAATGTGCTGAGTGTATAGGAAACAGGAGACAATGTGTGGGAACTCAGAAAGCAAGGGAAGTGACAGAGACAGGGCGGATATGACAGATAGCTGTCTCTGTATTGCATTGGACCTTGTAGACCACTGACAAACCCCATCTTTGTCACACAGGATGAAAGAAATGTAGGAGATTGTGTTTTTCCATTGTAAATAATTGTCCCACCCACTGGTTTAATAAAAAGCGCTGATTGGCCAAAGGCAGGCAGGAAGTGTGGGCAGGGCATACATGGCCTACCAGACTGAGAAAACTCTGAGAACAGGAAGCACAGAGCAGAATACCAGAGAGAAGCCGGAAGAAACAGAGGACAACTATGCTGCTCTAAGAAAAGGTACCCAGCCCCATGGCTGAACAAGATAAGAGTAATGGGTTATTTGAAGGGTAGAGAGTTAGCATGTTGTATGCCTGGGCCTTAGGCCGATCAGCCTAAAACTATTGAAAGCATCTGTGTATCTCTGCAGGTCTGCAGGTCTGTGGGTCAGTGTGTCTGTGGGCCTTAGCCTTGAGGCTAGGCCCGAAAGTCCAGGCCAGAAACCTCCTACTACAAAGAAACTATGTAGCTGTTAGATTTGTGTCTGAAGCCAGTCAAATATTCGTTCTCAAATGATCTCTTTAAATAGATGTCCCTCTTTCCATCAAGTACTTCCCTGTCCCTCAGAAAACTGGCTCCATCAGTCCTTACCTCCTAAACTAGGAGTGAAAACTGGCTCCATCAGTCCTTACCTCCTAAACTAGGAGTGTTCCAACTGACTCCCTGCCCATGCAGTGCTTTTCCTCTGTGGTCCAGCAGAGTCACAGGATGTCTTGGGTGCCAGTTTGGTTTGTTTCAGTTTATATGTCATCCAAGAAGTAAACATTCACTAAACCAATGTACAGATACACACACAGTTCACTCAAGACCAAGCATAGAGTGATTTTATCTCATTGAAGTTTTTGTGGTAGGTCAGAGAAAAAAATATCATTAGAGAACATGATGGTCAGTGTTGTAAGATCAACACCTAGGAAGCAGGCCTCTAGGCACAGCAGTGAGGGATCGTCTAAATTACAAGTTCATATTATACTTAGCTAATAATGTCTGTGTGAGGCTATCTTGATTAGGCTAATTGGGGTGAAGAGACTCGCCCACTGTGGGTGGCACCATCCACAATGCAGGGATTCTGAACTGTGTAAAAGTGGGAAAATCAAGGTGAGCACACTGGTGTATACATTTATTCATTCCTCTCGTGACCTGGGTCTCAAGTTGGACCAGTCATTGGTTGGCTGCTCCCAAAAGTTCTGTGCCACTTTTGCCCCAGCACATCTTTCAGGTAGGATTAGTGTAGGTTGATGGTTCTGTAGCTGTGTTGGTTTCTCAGTCCCCCCCACTGGAAGCCTTGCCTAGTTACAGAAAATGGCCAGTTGCAGTCATCTCTCCCAGTACTATTTCCCTCCATCTCCCCTACCTAGTCCATCCTGTTCTCACTCTCACCTGCCCACAGTCTAGCCATAGACTTTCCATGGGTATCTATGCATCCCCCTGTGGGTCCTTCCTATAAACTGGTTGTTTTTGACAAATGTGTACTGCATATGAGCTAAGTGCCAGGCACTATCATGCTTAGAAATACCTAAGATAAACTTTTAAAAAGAATGTTTATCTAAAAGTCTCTATATCCCTGGGTGCTGTGTCCACCAGAGGAAGACTAATAAATGTATAATAACACACCAGTGTGATACACACACAAGGAAGATAAATTTAAAAGTTTTGATAAGTAGTTTATATAACCCACTTAAATATCATCATATAAAAAAGTCCAATGGAGATCCACTAGTAAAAATTTTCTAAGCAACTGTAAAAGGGCATTCTTTCTCTCTTAGAGTCAAGATTATCTATACAACCCTTATGACTAGTTCCTGAAGGCTTAAAGAGACTCACCAACAACTGATCATTGATACTGAAGGAATATCTTCCCATGTTTATGTGGATTTTTATAGTTAATTAAATATACAAATGGTTTGGCATCTGAGACACCTGCTTAAAGCCTATGAAGCACAAATCTAAAGTGTATCCCCTAGGACTAAACCTGATGTGATTAGCAGTGTGGGTGCTGAGTGTTCTCCACTGCCAGGTTCTAAGAAGCAGTAAGTCTAACATGGATTATGGGTATGGGTGTTTGGATGAGATCAAAGCCAGGGCAAGAATTTGCAGGAAAAGATAACTGAAGTCTCTTTGCATGGGCAGATAAAGGAGAACCCCGTGTTTTTATCAAGGGAATAGTATGTACCAACATGGAGGGTTAGCCTAAGACAGCAGAAAATGTGTGTGCTATTATGACTTCTACATCAAGAAGTAGTAGCATAAACTAAAAGGTATTTGAGGCTTGTTCGGTTGTGCTTTGTATCACAATCATAAAACACTAACATAACCAACTTGGGAAGGAACAGTTTATTTGGCTTCAGGTTACAGGCCATCATTGAGGAAAGCCAAGGCAGAAACTGAAGCAGAGGCCCTGAGGGAAGGCTACTTACTGACTTGTTCAGACTGCTTTCTTAACCAAGACCATCTGCCTAAGGATGGCACCACCCACACTGGGCTTGGACATTCCATATCAACCAGCAATCAAGAAATTGTCCCTCAGACATATCCATGGGCCAGTCTTATGGAAATTATCCCTCAATTGAAGTTCCTTATTCCCAAGTGTGTCAAAGTCTGTGTCAAGTGGACAAAGACTAACCAGCATGTGAGTACTATCATTAGAATGAATATAGATCTTTCCACAAAAGCTAACACTGAAATTTCACTGCTACTGTAACAGTGTGAAGAGATAAGACCATTAGAGTTGAGTAGTGCCTCAGGCTCTGCCCTCATAAGTGAGATTAACGTCTATTCAAAAGGACAAATTCAGCTCCTTTCTCTCTGGGCTGTTTCACTTCCTACCATTTAAAAATCTCATATTTCTCCACTTGGAAAGATATAACTTTCAAGGAAATATTCAAGAGAAAGTCCTCACCAGGTCCAACTTTCTCAATACCTTGAATTTTACACCATCTGGAAACTCAGAACCTATAAACCTAGTCTTTAAGAATTACCCAGTGTTGGGTATTCTGCTGTAGTACTGTACAACAGAATGAAATTGTCTTAGAAAAGTATAAGTATGCTTTGATCCCATAATGTCTTCTCCAGAAACTACATCAAAGATGAGTGCTATTTGCTATCAGTGGAGGTTTGCACATGTGTGGGTTTACACATGTTTTCAAAAGTATAGTGGTACATGTATGTGATATTTGCATATAGGCATATATGTTTGTCAGGGATGTGTGTATCTCTCTCTGTCTCTGTCTCTGTGTGTGTGTATGCATACTGTGTGTGTGTGTGTGTGTGTGTGTGTGTGTGTGTGTGTGTGTGTAGACCAGAGGTTGACACTATGGTTGGTGTCTTCTTCTATCACTCCTTACTCACTAAGGCAGGGTTTCTCACGGACCCTGGAACTCACCTAGTCTAGCTCTAGACTGTTTGCTCCTGAGATTTCTGTCTCGGTCTGGTTTTCCGGTAGACTGTTGTGCCCACCCCACTTGTAGGTGTGCTGGAGAGCTAAACCTCAGTCTTCACATTTGTTTGGCAAGCATTTTATTCACAAGTCATCTCCTAGCCTCCACATACTCTTTTTATATCAAGAACCGAAGGGGAGCCCTAAGAAGAGGCACCCTTCCTCAGACACAGCCCTCACCTTGCTCATTTCTCCACAAGAAGCTTGATACATGCAGGTAACATCCACTGTCAGAGATTTGGACGTATTTTCGACATTGATCTTTGTCCTAAATGTTCAGTTTTCCAGCACTAAGGCTGGATCTACCCAAAGAAAATGAACTTAGGCTGAGGCAATGGGCAGGTGCTACACTATGTGCATATAAAGAAGACTCAGTTCCAGGGGCCCAAGAGGCACAAGGTCATTACTCATATTCCCAGATCCTATGATCCATGCCCTGACAGGAAGCCCAGCTAACTCTGTCACTGTCCACTCTCTCATCAATGGCCCGTGGTGGCCTTCTCCATGGTGTTGTGGCTGCAGTGCCCAGCCAGGCAGAGAAATGTGTCAAGTGGACATCAGTAGATCCTGCCTGGGCTCTGGTCAATCTAGTTTACAAATCCCCATAAGAAACCTAAAAACCTCTGTAAAATTGCCTCATTCTGAAACTATACAGATTTCTAAAAGGGTAAAAATTTAAGCCTTCTCCTTTGCAGTGCATCAACAAAAGGTACTGTGAGATAGAATCACAAGAAGTTTTCAGGGTGAGTCCTTGGTAACCGTGCCCACCCCATCATCCTGACCACTTCAAGTAATAATTACTCACTGTGTGAAAGGAAAATGGTTTTCTCCAGCCATTTTCCCCCGCCCATCTGCTGTCAGGAAGGTCATTATGATGGAAGATGTGTCTACAGAATTGCACAGGACCAAACAAAGACCAGTGGGTTATCGAAAGGCTATGCAGAGTCCCCATAACAGAGCACAGTCTCTGCCCTCCATTCTAACAGTAGAATGCCTTGTGTGGTTCTGCATATGTTTGGGTAAAGGAGACAATGACATACTGTACCCTTGCATATTCACATTTGATTTTAAACAAAAGGGGTCTTAAAGACACTCTTTAGCCCATATTTTCTGACTCCCTTTGTGTCCTGACTGTAAGCGTTGCCTTCACACACTGTGTTTGTCATCTTTAAAAGGGAGGAGACACTGAGCTGCAATCACAGTTATGTGAGGTCTGTTACAAGCCACAAAAGAAATGGGTTCTGCTCCATTGTTCTGAGAGTGTGAAGCCAGGAATGCAAAACACTGACAACTACTAGCTGTGTACAAATACAGAAACACATTTTGATCTTGCTCTCAGAGCTCTTGAAGTGGATAGTGGAGGGCATTTAACATCGTGACCAGAAATATTGAAATTTGACAGCCAAGGGGTTAGAGGTCTGGGATTTATATATTGAGGTGTTTGTTTCTGTCATCATCCAAGGGGCTTGCTCAGAATAACCCCTTTTGCTTACTGAACCTTTGAGAAATGGAGGACATTAAGTAATACATCTTGGCAGGCATCCTGGGGTTCTACTCCTCCAGGAAACAAGCTATGTTAAGCACTACTACAAGAGTACTGAAGATTTTAAAAGACTCCTGTGCAATCTCACTATTCAATTGTATTGTACAGAAATACCTATTATCTGGCCTTCTGCTGGGGGGAAAAAAAAACTAGTCTGCATTCCTGGAGCCAGTACTTGGATATGTGTGCACCTCAAATCTGACACTTATTTTAACAGAAGCTGTATTTGCTGATGAGCAGGAAGATGACTATGTGAGCTCATCCTGAAAGGTAGGAATACCACACCTCACTCCAGCGAGATGCAGCTTTAGCTCAGACATCCTCTCTCATCCCACTGCCCAGTCAGGGCTACCACAGAGTTCACACCAGAAGAACAAGAGAAGCCTGATCACAATACTGGAAGCCTATCAAGTCCTTATCTGGCCTCCTGCTACATAATTGCTCTTTCCAAGCCATTTAAAGGTCATAGAAACCCTGTTAGGTCAATGTCATTTTTCCTATCTCCCTTTTAAATGACAAAGATGATGATGATGGGGGATGGAATAGAGGAGAAAGCATAAAAGAAGGAACTGGAGGGAAAAAGATGATGAGAAGGGAAAAAAGTTGCTTATAAGATAAAAATTTTAGGAGCTTCCAGAGTTCCATCACCAGTCAGATATAACTGGATACTGAAACAAAGCACCATGACTCTTCAAGATCATTTGCAAGTCACTGAATCTTAGCTGGCAAGTCCTGATGTACCAAGAGTTTGCCATAGACCCATAGTCAACAGTGTGTGCTTTGCTGATTGAAAAATTCACTTTCCCCTCCTGGTAGAGTTCACCATCATCAGATACTATCTTAAACCAGAGGCGTAAGAAGCCAACCACTGAACATCAGGCAGCACCTTTTGCTGAGGGAAAAGTGAGTCTTGTATCTGTCTGAATTCCACTGCCTCACATCACCATCTCTCCACCCACATACAAGGACTTACCTGATTGAAGTAAGGCAGAGCAATCCCAGTCTCATACTGCCTTCCCATCCCTTTCAGATTCTCTCAGAAGTACAAAGCATAAGATTTATAGCAGTTAGAAAATAAAGCTATTTTTAAGTATAGCTTCACTGACAGGTCTCCATTTGATGCTACACTGACAAGAACAGATGTGAGTAATCCCTTCAGCCAGTGTCTCTCCTGTTAGAATGACATGCAGAGATGTTCAACAAGGACTGCTGAATCTCAAATCAGGGCTTCTAGCACATTTCCAGGTAACACTGATGTTGTCGGACAACAGACAACATCCTAAGAACAATGTTTCTTCTCCAGGTAAGAAAAGAATGTTCTGAGTTTCCCTAAATATTTGGACTAAATTAGAGAACTTTCAATTTTGTTGTCTTACAATGCTCTCCGCCTTGACATGTATTAAGTTTTAAAATGTACCAGACACTATGGTAAGCATCAAAAGAAACACATTAATGTGTCAAAATCAGGCGAAGGCTTGAGCTGAGAGCCACAGTTTACATGGGAGTCTGTGCTGCCCAGAGACCTTAAAAAAAAAACTGCCTACCAGTGAAGGGCCAGATTGAGGTGTGAGCATCAGCAAGAAGGCTTGGTTTGAATCCCTACACATTTACTCCAACCCTACTACACCTCCACCTCACCCCGCCACAAGACAGACACATCAGCATCAGCACAGGGAGATGGCTTTCAGCTTAGAAACAAAGTGCCCAAAATGATACACCATGAAGAACCAATCAGGGAGAGTAGAGGGGCACATACACACACATACACACACACACACACACACACACACACACACACACACACACACACACACACACACATATATATACATATATATGCATGTACACACATATACACATACCACATGTGTACATATGTGTATGCACACATATATACATAAACACCTACACTCAAATGCACATATATGTACATATATATGCATGCACATATAAGCATGCATATTCACATAAACATACTCACATATATACATATAGCATATGCACAAATAGATGCGCATACACATGAGCATGTGTGTTACAATGAGGTTTCTGGTCCCAGTCCAGCCAGAGATCCAGACCCACAGACCTGCCATCTCAGAGCACCTAGCTGCCCACCACTGCTTAGCCTCCCCCCAAAATGACTCAGACACTTATATAAATTTCATGCTGCTTGGCCTATGCCAGCTGGCTCTTTCATTTTAACTCAACCCATTTCCGTTAATCTGTCTTCCATGTGGCCCGTGGCTCAACTGTGTTCCTTACATTTTCTTCTTGGGCAGCTGGTTCGATCTGATCTAACTCTACCCTTCTCCTACCTATGCTCTGATTCCCCCACCTACTTTTTCTATGGTGCCTGTCATGGGCCAAAACAGCTTCTTTATTTAAAGATTGATATTCACAGCATACAGAAAGATATTCCCACATCACCTACACCTTTCTGTCTAATCAAAAAGGAAGGTTTCAATTTTAACATAGCAAAATTACATATAACAAAATAGCCATCAATCAAGAATTACAGTTATAATATCTAGTCTATTTGTATTTAGCAAAATTAAAGAAAATACTCCATTATCTACCTTATCCTTGTGAATCTAAAGTTTCATGTCCAATATACCTTTTAAAATAGCTAAGAAAAACTATACCTATAACTATCTAATCTTCAACTACCTCAGAGACCCAAGAAGGAAATAATATTTGCCCAAATAACTAGGAAGTGCAAGCAACTTCCAAAATCTAGAAATGACAGAGATGACACCTATCTGCCAGGACAGTCACCCAAAGTTCCTTTACAAAGTTGGGGCATCCATCTTCAGCCTACAGGCCCAGAGTCTCTTTTCATTCCAGTGAAGCAGAATATCTGCTCTGCCCATTCATCAGTCGCTTCTTCTTGAGTCCTGAAGAATGTCTGTCAGTTTTCTCTGAAAAGCAGGAACCTGAAGGACCCTCTCAACTTGTTCTGCCAAAGTTCAGAAGTCACTTTCCTATGGAATCTGAATGCCCAGTTTGAACGGCATCCAGTCAAGCAGTCAATATAAGAACAGGTTCTTGCCCAGTGGCTAACTGTTGCCACAAAGAAAGTAAAGCCCATATGGAGTTTCTTCGTGCCCATTTTTCTCTTGAAATAGATTGGTGCTGCCAGGAGCAAATCTGTCTTACTGTCCAGAAAAGCCTAAGTTCTTAAAATATTTTAAATGCCACATTCTGTAGGTTTTAGAAGTGTTTGAAGCTTACCTACCGAATTGAAATATATCTTTGTACACCTAAAAAAATCCTAACATGCATTTCTTAATTACACATTACAATTTTAAATCAGTTATATAAACATCATACCTTAAACAAGAGTAGAAAAATACATACATCATAAGAGAATTGACCTCAAATTTGTATCAATAAACCAAAATCCATGCCACTATAAAATATTTTGAGACTAACAGCTGATTTTTGGATTAAAGTAAACTCAATAATCTAGTTTTTTAAAAATCACTCATATACCATATCCCCTTTTTCTTCTTAGAAAGAGATTAACTATGACCATGAACCATTTATAATGAAAACAAACATTTATAAACAATATTTTGGGAATTTGGGTGTAGCTTTCCATTACTACTTCCTGCTGACTGAGGGGTGCTGATAATCTTACAGATTTGTGAGACTGGATCATCTTAGTCTGCATTCCTGAAGCTGATGTGACCATCTCTTCCCATCAGAAAATTTTCAGGTGGTCTTCATTAATGAAACCGTAAGAGCCTGGAAGCAATCCACAGGTTCTCATCTTCTGTAGAAACAAAAGCAGAACTCTTCCAAAACAATAAATCCTTAGACACAAATCTCAAAGTCAAGATACCTTTAAAATATATTTTTTTGTTTAACTTAGCAGCCTTTGCACAATAATAACCAAAACCCAGATTCTGTGTCTATTTTCTATCTTTACATGGCTCATTATTCCTTTATTTCTCTATTTCTCTTTTTAAAGACTTTCTCTATCTTCTTTCTTTTCTCTCTGAAGCCTGTGTACATTTTACGCACATTGTAACCTGTTTACAGGGTTTTTTTCCCATCTGAATCTGTTTTCCCATCTGAATTCTTAATCATTTTTCCAACCAGAAGAGCTTTTAAAATACTCGTGATCTCTTCGAGAGCCACACAGTTTTTGCAGAAAAAGCTGAGTCAGGAAGTTCTCTTAAAGGGGACACATCTCTGTTCGCAACCAGCAAACAGAGCAGACCCAAGAAATGCTGCTACTAATAAACTGTCTTTGACTCTATTTCCTTTTTTGTCCAATATAAATGTAAACCTTAAATCAATCACATGCTACTGAGTCTTCTGTGAGACTTCAGGAACCAGCATGGCTGCAGCTTACACTCCCTGTCGCCAGTCCAATGGCACCATTTTGTTCGGTAGCCCATCCACCACACTTTCTCTGTACAATGACCCATTTCCAAGACACAACTTAGAAGCTGCTTTTGGCTCTCTTTCTGATCTAGAGCTCTTTCAAATAAATACAAAACATACTTACTCATTCACATACATATAAATATGCATACATACACACACATATACACATATGCATACATAGACACATATACACACCACACATATATACACAGATACACAAATGCACGTATATACACATCTCAGAAACAGGGAGGAGAAACAGGGAGATCAGTTTATTTCTCTCCAGAAATATTGATATTGACATGAATTCCTCCGAATCTAAGCAAAAGCATGGAATAAAGAGGAAAAACAGAGCAAATAGGTATTTTTATGTCTACCATGAAATACCTGTATAAAATAAAGAAGGCAAGAAAATCTATTTTACACCTCAAATCTGAAGATTTTATATTTCTTTCATATTTTTATATGAAGGCTAAGACTCAGCATTTTTACAAACATAGGCCATTCTTTATAGCTATCTAATAGAATAAATGTGAGAGAAAATTATAAGGCAAGTTATAACATGGTCCCATCCTCCCTTTGTGTGGAAAAACTTTTTCTTTTTGAGACACAAAAGCCTCCACCTTGGCATGATCTCCCAAGAATGCTTTAGAAGCCCCAGGTTTGATGAGCATTCCAATCACAGTACCTGGGCTCGCATTTCTCCATAACAGCTACAAGTACTGTATTTACCCCTCCTTGTGGTCTAAAAAGTACAGCTCTACCATGTTAGACCTGAATGATTAGGACAGTCTTTTGCCCCAACATGTACTCTGAACATTAGGTGCTCTGCGTGAATATCTCAGCAGCCAGGAAACTTTCGTCTTGTGTTTTCCTCAAACAGTAAGCCAATAAGCTACTTGAGGTCTCCACATCAGCCTTGTCCCATTTCCAGACTGAACATTTCCAGGCCCCAGGACCCTTTTGTAAAAATAAGGCTAACTCATTTTCTCTCATGTCTGGAAACCCCATTATGAAGGTAGCTAGCCTTGCCACCCAACCATTGGAGTAGCTTGGAGGTAAGCCTCTAGCTAGCGAATATTAACCCTCTTGGGTTGGTTAGATCTCCCGCTTCCCTGGCAGACAGAATAAGAAAACATGCCAGGTGGTGGTATTGTTATTGGTGGTGGTGGTGGTGGTGGTGGTGGTGGTGGTGGTGTGTGTGTGTGTGTGTGTGTGTGTGTGTGTGTGTGTGTGTGTGTGCGTGTTGGCTCTAACTTCTGATAATTTTCCAGTTTGAGCTTGGCACTAACAGAAAAGCTTGCAGCCCCTTCCACGGTCACCTGAGCTGCGCCAATCACCATGCAAGGGCAGCAATTTTTCATTATTGATAAAATGTAATGTCATAATGTCATGGCCTTTCAGGTCATCATCTCCATAAGTCAGCAATGACATTATCACATTTTATAATGATAACAAATGGCCACAATGTTTGCATGTCATTTCCATTGGCTCCCTCAGAATTCTAATTCCATCCCATTAACTTATGGAACTCAGTATCAACTTTATATGTCTACCTCTTTAGATCTACTGGAGGCCGACAAGAGAATCTGCATGAACCGAGGTCCATTGATGGGGCAAGGGCCATTCCACCTTTTCTCAGGGACTAAAATTCTTCACTTTCAGAAAGAGAAATTATTGCAGAACATAGCTGCGCTGATGGATTCTGGCATGCAAATGAATTCAGTCCATCTTCTTACTACTCAACTGTGAACTCTCGCTAACCTCTTTCTGCCCTGCTCATGCCTATAATCTGCATAGTGATTTTTGAGTGCTGTGTTCTGCCAGTGTCATGATAATCATAGAACACTAATTGGCCTAAATGATAAGGATCACTCATGGGGCACTTACTTCCATATCTTAGCCTTCTGCCTCCCCTCATGCACACACATACATACACATATAAAACTACATGCACAGATAAACATATGCATGCATATACACATATACATGCCTCAGAGGTTATTACTATCCAAGTAGCTTATTATTCAATGAGCAAGTTGAAATACCTCATCACTTAAGCCCAGAATTCAAACATGCCTTCCTTGAAAAAGGTTTTATTTTGGTTCATTCCTAAGGTAGTAACAGATAGAGTAGGGAAAAGACCAACTCATGTTCTGCGGAACAATCCTTTTTCACAGTATGAATATGTATTCCTTTCACTGGTTAATAAAAAGCTGGCAGGCCAATGGCTGGGCAGGAAGTTAGGCAGGAAAGCCAAAGAGAAAATGATTGGAAGAAGGAGGAATGAGTCAAGGGAGACACCAGCCAGCCAGGAAACTAGACGTGCTAGAGGACAGGTAAAGCCATGAGCCATATTGCAATACATAGATTAATAGAAATGGGTTAATTTAAACCGAAGAGTTACCTAGCAACAAACTGAGCTATCAGTTGATGATTTATAATTAATGTAATCCTCTGAGTGATTATTTGAGACCGGGCAATTGGGACAGGAAACAACCATTTACATTTATATCCCAGTCCTAAATGCACTAAGTCTAAAGTACAGTTCTGAAATTATTTCCTAACTCATTTAGCACATAAAGGAAGGGAAGGAGAGGTGGGATAGACTATCATTCCCTGACTTCTCTGTTGAGATATTCTTATTTAGTAAGTTAGTTAGTTATTATTTTTATTTATGTATATCATCAGTTTAAGTGCACCATGCGTGTGCAGGTGCCCTTGGATCCAAGGCCAGAGAATTTCCCTAAAACTGGAGTTGTAGGAAGTTGTGAATGCATAATATGAGACATTAACTGGAACCCTCTGGGGAGAAAAGATAGCAAAAGCAAGTGCTCTTAACTGCTGAGCCATCTCTCTAGCCACAGTGCTGGGGTATTTCTTATACATATTATTTTATCTAATACCCATGACTTCCAAAGAGAAGATATATTCTCTGCTTCTAGCAGGTAGAGAAACTGAGGCACAAGGAGGCCTTTTTTTATACTGTCTTGGTTAATCTCAGTTGTCAACTTGGGCCTGTCTAGATGCCTGGGAGGCTAATGAGCACATAATGAGCTGATGTGGGAGACAAATCCACTTTGGGCGGCACCGTCCCTCTGCTGGGACCTTAGACTAAAGGAAGAGGAGAAGCTAGGCACAGGCCCTCGTCATTCTCTGCTTCCTGCCTGAAGAAGCTATTGGACCAGTTATCCCAGGCTGCTGCTGCCAGGACTTCCAGGCTGTGATGGATGCTATGAAAGACAGTACCTCCAACTGTGAGCCATAATAAAGCCTCTTGCCCTGGAGTTGCATTTGGCAGGGTATCTTATCACACACTGGGAAAATGAACCCATACACAGCTAATAAGACATGAAACCAGTCTTGTCTCCAGCGCCCACGGACACATAAAACCCCCAAAGTGGGTATTGTATTGCTTCAGAAAGAATGACCAAGTCCTCCAGGCAACCACAGTAAAACCTTACATTCAGGAGCTGGAGAGGCATGTCAGCAAAGTACTTGCTACACAGCATAAGAATCTGAGTTTAATCCCCAACATAGAGGGGGGAAAATCAGCATGGTAGCACCCTCTTGTGAACCCAGCATTAGAGAGGCAGAGATAGAAGAATCCCTGAAACTCACTGGAGCCAGCCCAGTCAATCATCAAGCTCCAGGTCAGGAAGAGCCTCATCCCAGAAAATAAGATGGAAAAGCAATTTAGGAAAATGCCCAATGTTGACACCTGGCCTCTATGTGTGATCATGTGTACACATGTGTATGCATACTCATACATACATGTGAACACACCAAAATATATGCACACATAAAATTCATATTTAAAAAAACAAATTTAAAATCAAATCAAGTTACATTTCTATACACTTACAATGAACTATAAGAGATTGAGAAATTGTCCCATTTATAAGAGCATCAAAAATAATGAGATAATTAGTAGCAAAGTAAATCAAAGAGATGAGAAAATATGCATACCAAAAGCCAGGATGTGATGATAAAAGAAACTAAAAAAGAGAAAGGAACTCAGGTTCATTGACTGGAAGAATTAATATTACTAAAATGGACCCAATGTGATGCACTGTTTCTATGGTAGTTTATGAAGTGACTTTTGCAAAAAAAAAAAAATAGAAAAATATTATAAAAGTCATATGAAAAATAAAAGGCTTAGGATAGCCAAAAAAATCTTTAGAAAGAACAAAATGTAAGGATACATTCTAACTTCAAAATATTTTGCTAACAGGAATAATTAAAACAATATAGGAAAATGATGTTATGGACATATGATCCAATACTAACAAGAACTTAGAAACGAATTCACATGTAAACTGTTAGCTGGCCTTCAACAGTGATCACACACTGGACAGAGGAACCTGTTCAATATGAAGATGAGTGGCTATGTATTTAGATACAAGGATGAGGTGGCTGTCCAGATTACTACCGGTTAGGGGACTCAAGTTTGCCTCTCAGCTACATGGGTGGTTCACAACATCCTGTAACTCCAGCTGCTGGGCATCTAGCATTCTCTTCCAGTCTCTGCAGACACTGCACTCAAATATTCATACATATATGTGTATGTAAATTAATAATAAATCTTTTTTAAAAAAGCAATTTACAGTGGACTAAAGACTTAAGTGTAAATCTGAAGCTGTCAAATTCCTTGATAAAAAATACATGAGAATAACTTCATGACACTGGTCAGTCTTGAATCTCTCTCTCTCTCTCTCTCTCTCTCTCTCTCTCTCTCTCTCTCTCTCTCTCACACACACACACACACACACACACACACACACACACACACACACACACACACACACAATAGAAAAACAGAACACCTCAAACAAAAATCAAATGGCCTCTGTAACAAAGAAGACCATCAACAGGGGAGAAAAAGAGCTGGTAAGGAGTTAGTGCATTCCTACAATTTTATAGCACGTGTATAACATGCTTATTCATGTACAAATTCAAAGGTTTAAGTAGACACTTGTCCAATTGACTCTACAGATGACCACAGGTTACAAATGCATAGGAAAATTGAAATCACGATTCCAGTGTGATACCACCTTACACACATATGTCAGCTACTGGCCAAACAAATGGGGCCACAAGAGACTGAGGTAATGGAGCCTTTGCACTCCGGTAGCAAGAATATAAGACTGCACAGACACCCTGGAAAACCATGTGGGAGTTCCTCAAAAAGCTGAAGACAGAAGTCCCTGGTGAACCATCATATCCACTTCTGTATGTACATCCCAAAGAACTGGCACAGGGTCCCAAGTAAATATCTTCCTTTGGTTCATTGCAGCCATAGTCACTGGAGCCAAGATAGGTGTTCTAGTTTCTCTTCTGCCTCTGTGATAGACCAACAAAAAGCAATTAATGGGAGAAAGAGTTTATTCAGCTTTCAATTCTGGGTTACAAAACACCACTGATAGGAAGTTTAGGCATAAACTCAACCAGCCAGTGGCACCTCATGCACAGCCAATGACAGAGAAGAATAAATGCAACCATGCCATTTGCTTGTGCTGGACCAGCTTCTCCTTTCTTACACTGTTCAAGGCTTCCCTGTCTAGGGAATGGTGACACCATAGGCTCAAGCTTTCTACAACAATTAACATTCAAGACAATCCCCCAAGACAGACCCACAAATCAACGTGATCTATATCATTCTTTATGAAAATTCTCTTCCCTGATGACTCTAGGCTCTGTCAAATTGGCAGTTAAAATGAACCGTCACAATAGAAAAGTAACCAGCCTGCCCATCAACAAACAAATGGACTAAGAAACTGCAGTATATGCATACAAGGAAATACGGTCCAGTTTTTATAATGGAGGAAATCTGACCCCTTCCAGATGGAAAAAAAATGGTGTGTTAAATGAGATAAATCAGTCATAGAGCAATAAGTACTACATAGCTCTACTTAGATGAGGTATCTAAGATAATTATGCTTTCAAAGGCAGAAAACAGACAAGTGGCTTCTTTGAGACACCATAAGGAGGAAATAAAAGTATTTCAATGAGCATAAGTTTATACATGATGAAAAATTCAAGACATTTGCTATATAATATGCTGCGTGATGTGGTTTGAATGATGTAAGAACAGCCCGCCATAGTCTTGGTCCCCAGTTGGTGGCGCTGTTTAGAGAAACTATGGACCCATTAGGCAGAGCCTTGTGAGAGGAAGTATACCACTAAAGGCAGGCTTTGTGATTTTGTAGCCTGATTCCACTCCCCCCCCCCCCTTCCTGTGTGTGGGTTCCTGCTCTGTCACCATGCCTGTCAGTCACTATGCCTTCCCTGCCATGGTGGACTCCACCCCCTCTGCAAGTAAAAATAAACCCTTTCTTCCTTAAATTGTTTTTGTTTGTGATATTTTACCACAACAGAAAGGCAACTGAGACTCTGCCTATACAACGCGCATTAAAAAACCCATTAGGTAGGAAAATCTAAGCAACCACTATTTGCTAAGGTAAATACAGCCAACTTCTGGACCCTCTAAAGAGAACGGTCATAATTCCATTAATTTTCTTACTGCCATGGGAGAGCCATGGGAGATTTGTAATCCATCAACAAGTAATGAATGCATTAAGGATAAAGAGAAATGTTCAACTTTATAGTATGAATAATCAGCTAAACCAGGCATGCTGCGTCAACAGGCCTATCAGCCCAAATACTGGGGAGGCTGAGGCAGAAAGATCACAAGTTCAAAGCCTGCCTGTATAGCATGAAAATCACCGGTGGCTGAGAAGGAAAGTTTTTGTTTGCTTATTTGTTTTGTTTGTTTGTTTGTTTGTTTGTTTAAGTTCAAAGGAAATCATTCACTGATACAAAAGGGTGAGAAGGCTGAGCTGATTCCCTGTGGCTTCACTTTTCCAGTCAGGCCTTCTGAATCCAAGAGCAGGAGAGAGCAAGACGCTGTACAGGTCTCAGATCTTAAACTGACTCAAAGTCACGCCCTAGGGGTTGTATCCCAATGCCAAGGCAAAAGGATAGGTGTTTCCCAGATCTTATGCTAGCCAAAGGCCATGCCCTCAGAGCTGTATCCTAAGGTCAAGGTGAGCGGATACATGTTCCCCCCACATGCCTGGCTACAGCCTAAGCTCAAGCCTGCCCCCCCCCATTGGCAATTTAGAAATATCCTGCCTCCAAAGGAAAAAATAGAGAATGAGCCAATAGTGTAGCTCCATGGTAAATAGTTTGCCCTGCATGCACAAGACCCTGGGTTCAATGCCTATTGTGGCAGAAAATAAAAATAAAATAAAGTGTATATGTACATGTAAAAAGATCACTCATTGACAGAAAGCCCGGTGTTAGTTCTCTGCCTGAGTTAGTTCCAAGCCAACGTGTCAGCTTTTTGTGAAGAAAAATAAAAAAAAAAAAAAACTCTAAGCTCTTTAGATACCATTAATTTCTGTGTCTTGACTACAAAAAAAACAAAAAACAAAAAAACAAAACAACAACAACAAAAGAAAACCCTGTGTGTGAATCTGTATGTCAGCTCTCCTGTCTCAGCAGTTCAGGGTAGAGCAGCAACCTCCCCAGAAGAATTTCTCTATGCTTACTGCAGTGGGTCTGTGTCCCCAGAGTGGCATACTGGGGGCCCAGCTAAGGTGCCTCTCCCCTTGCTTCTTTTCAAAGAGGACTGTCATTAGAAGCCAATTGCAGACACTCGGATACCAACAGCACTGACAGGCAATGGCAAGGTAGCGGGGAGGGCTTCACAACAAAACCGTAGTCTCTGAAATAAATGGAGAAAATGGTGTTGGGCTTGGGATCTACCTTCTTAATGCACTGAGAGCTGAGGTTCCTCCTGTCTTTCGGCTTTTCCTAAAAAGGCCTGGGGAGCTTAGCTTGAAAGACAAGCCTCCATGTTGAGGTCTTTTAGCTGTTTAAGCTTTCCTTTTCCAACAGGGGTCAAAGGGCATGAAAGATCTCCTCAGAAGGTTAGAAAAGGAATCATTAAAAGGAGGAGGAGAGGGGTGAAGGTCAGCTTCTTTCCCTAATGGGCAGCTCCCTAAGGCCCAGGCACTGCCTTCCTCCAACCTGCAGCGACTTGATTAGCACTTTCCTGAGAAGGACATGGGAAGCTGGAGGGGCTGCCATCCACGGAGGGCAGAAGAAAACAGACACAATAGAAGTCTGGTTGTGGTAAGTAAATTCCATCCATGGCACGAACTCCAAATACCACCAGCTTTCAGTGAAGCAGACAGAAGAAGCATTCGAGGTCTATGTGTATTGTGAATCTGAAGCTCGTATCCTTCGAAGATAAACTTCTGTGTGAGGACAGGTTTGGGAGTAAAATCCATCTATGCATGCAGCACAGACACAGATAGTGAAGGCGCTCATGGATTTTTAGTCAACAAGCAATAAAGTGCATTTTCACCCACACACCTATTCCTCACACCCCATCTGGTAACGTTCCCACGTTTCCAAGAAAGAAATCAATAGCAATAATCTTGGAGGGACTCATCGGGTGTGTGGTTTATCACACTGCCATTTGAAGAAGGGGAAAAAAATGTCCCTTTCATAACTTAAAGCAAAAGATTGTTCTCTCTATATATTTACAAAGAAATTTCAA
The DNA here is from genome assembly GCA_033318265.1 of Phyllotis vaccarum. Lineage (NCBI taxonomy): Eukaryota > Metazoa > Chordata > Mammalia > Rodentia > Cricetidae > Phyllotis > Phyllotis vaccarum. The sequence goes on along the minus strand of JARWLC010000004.1, from coordinate 135,205,439 downwards.
AAGTATTACTGGAGGAAGGTGGTTTGAAGGGGAGATTGAGACAATTAAAATATACACGAGAAACAGATTCTAGCACAGGCTTAATATTATCAATGCTCAGCAAAACATTTCCAGTCTGCCAATTCCCCATCATTTTCAGACTATTTCTAAGAAAAATACAGCTACAGATGCATGTTGAGGCAGCTTCTCAGAAGCTGTGCCTGGTATGCAGGGCAGGGAGATCACACCCATGCCCAGATTCTGAAATTTAGAATTGATGTTGTGCACACAAAGGAAGGAAGTATGACTCTTTGTTACTGAGCTTATTTATTGCAGACCTTGTCTGGAACTCACTATCGAAGCCACCTTGAACTTTCCACTGTTCAATGCTGGCACCTCTACAGCATTAAAAAGTGGCTATCGGACAAGACACCATCACATGGGAAAGTCAGCTGCCCACAAGTCTTGTTTAAAAAAAAATTAAAAAATGGACCAGAGCCATGGATGCTCCAGCCTGGAAATGTGTCTTCACCTCCGTCCTCCTAAAGCGGTAGATAGTGACAGCGCGTCTAAAAATTGGAATGTTACAAGAGTAGGTGGTGAGGTCAAAAGCAAAGAGCATGATTTGTGTAAAGTAAAAATACACTGTGAGGTGGAAGCACACCAGGAAGAGGAAGGCTGATATGAAACAAGGGGAGAGGATCGAATTTCCTCCCAGCAATGTGGCAGATAAAAAGTTGCCTTTATTTTTCTGTGCAAATAAACTTTACTTCAGAAATGGCAGAGGAGGGTTGCTGTCCCATAAAATATGCTTTATCTGATGTGGTGACAACCTGAGACAAGGTGGGCGGGCAGGAGCAGGGTAATAGCCATCTTTTCCATTTTTTTGTCAATATTTTTGTGATGTTGTGGAGAGATGGCTTGGGAAAGTCTAGACAAATGCTATTAAGAATGAGGGCTGGGAAGAAAGGATGGAGTCAAATTCTTTAGCAGCTCACGTGGAGAGCCTTTGTCACTGCAGCAGGCTAGGACAGAATGTTCAAAGACAGGTCTCTTCAAACACTGTAATCTACCCCCAAGCTTTTGCCTCATTGGGGAGGAGGTGGTCCACTGAATGGGAAACTCAGTCTTTTATTTACTGTGTGCAGGTGTTCATGCAGATGTGTACGTATATGTATGTACACATTCATATCGGTAGGTTTACCTATGGTGTGTGTGCACATGTATGTGTAGAGATCCGAGGAAAACTTTAGAAGTCTATTTTCATGTACTTTCCACATTTCTTTGTGAAAAAAAGTTCTCTCAATGACCTGAAGCTTTGCCATCTTGCTATCCAGCCTGAGAGCTCCTAAGGATTTGCCTTTTTGACTCCCAGTCTTCCATCTGGGATTACAAGGTATACCACTACACCTAGGTTATTACATGGGTTCTGGGAATCCAAAGTCAGGCAAGCAAATGGCTACTGAGTCCCAGCCAGAGCTCAGTCTCTAAGAAACAGCAGCAGCAGCCCTCAAGAGTTGTTGAAAACAAGTTCATCCTGAATGACCACAGCCAACCCCCCAAAACCCATAAGGAGTAGGACCATGAACCATGACCCTCTGTCTGTTTCCGTCCACATGAACTAAGGATGAACTTCCATTAGCTTAGCACAGCTGCCCTGGCCCATAGAACTAGCTAGCCTGTGCTTCAATATCATAGACATCCAAATGGTCTTTAAATGACCTGATGACTGAATAAAGATAAAGGGCCCTGTCCTTAAGCAGTGCCTAAACCTCACAGCAGAACTCTCCAGCCTTGCTCCTAGAAAGCCTCTACTACCATCCCACCTGCATTCAAGCACACAGCACCAGCAAGGAGGCACTTTGGGTAGGAATCAGGAGAGGCTTTCTGCTCATCCACTTTGCTTGGCTCCTCTGTAAAGCCTGGTCTTCCTGTCTCTGAATTTAGACTAGCACTGCCACAGCTATCCCAGCTGCACACCCAAGGCAGACTGCTTGTCTGATTTGCAGCCCCCAGTTGGTCCTGAGTGCCATTCTGTCCTTGCATTCAAGCTCCCTCTCTAGATATCGGCTGCCCCTTCCCATAATGCTGTTCAGGTGACAGCCCCTCCTCACTTCAGACCTGATCCTCCCCAAAAGTGGACCAGCTACAGTCTCAACTACAAATTAGACCTATAGGTTCAGTCCCAATTGACAATACCACCTCATGGCCACACTACACCCTGGACCATTCACAGACACTGTCAAAGACAACTGAAATATTCCAGTCCTTATTCCACGGTTTTGTACAACCATTACCCTGTATTCCTAGGGAGCAAAGGTAGAGCTGTGTAAGCTACAGGGAGACCCATGATCCTGTTTTCCTTGAGAAGAAACTGAGTTGTTTTTTTTTTTTTCTAGTTGCTAACACCAATGAATGTAGAGTGTTCTGGGGTAGCAGTATCCAGTGCAGCAGAAGGATTGGGCACTTTTTTCTTTTCTTTATATATACAATAGAGATGACCAAAGAACTCACTTCATAGTCATAGTGAGAAATAAGTGTATGTAGAACACTTATCTTGCTGAGTGACTCAAACAAGCTTTCTAGAAACATTATCCCCCCAAATCCAGTGGGCCTTGAAATCATGAATCAAAACATTGTCTCCAGCTTCAAAGTCTAGTCAAGAAAACTGCTAATAAGAAAAGGCAAAGGTTGGAGTAACATCTCAGCCGTTAAGACCTGCTCATACAGAGTGCCTAGGTTCAGTTCCCAGCATCCTCATCAGAAGGCTTCCAACCACCTCTAACTCTAGCACTATGAAATCTGACACTCTCTTTTGGTCCTTGTGCACCCTGCACATACATACATACATATTTGCATATATATAATACATACATGCATAATGCATACATATACACATAATACATACATGCATACATAATACATACATACATATATACATAATGCATACATAATACATATATACATATAAATAAGTCTATAAATAAATACTGTTTTCAAAAAACTAGTTTAACTATTTAGAAAGAAGAACTCTAAATTTAAGACATCTACCCAACATATAAACTAATGTATCATGATAACTCTAACTCAGCAGTTTTATTTCTCTGGTTTAGTCATGTTAGGTCTCATCCTGTAGTTCAAGTTGGCCTAGAATTCACAATCTTCCTGCCTCAGCCTCTCAAGTGCGGAGATTACAGGTATGAGCCATGAAACACAGCAGAGACCGTCTTGTTGATTAATGCTAAACTGTATTTCTGTCTGCTTCGTGGGCTTCTGACTTACATTCTCAAGCAGAATATTGTCCACGCTTTAGGAATTAAAAGAAGGGATGATAATGATTCCACAAGTCTGAGCTAAATTTAAAAGTAGCACTGGAGACTTACGGTTTGAACATTATGCTAGTTTGATTCCCAGCCAAAGAACCATTAAACCACAGAGTTTAACCAGGAGGTTGTGTAGAGGTCGTGCAAGCCCTTGGCATCCAGAGGAACAAAAGTCCTCCACTCCACTCAGCAACTTGGCATCTACTGGGGGAAAAAAATGAAGCTACATATTCTTTGCAAGGCATGCTGAAAAGATAAACAAAAATTGTGCTCCTTAAAATCCCAGCCATTACAGATAACAATGAGCTTACATATTTGTTGGGGGAGGGGCTATGCGTGTGCACATAAAGCTAGAAGCTGATCAAGTGCCCTCCTCCACCATTATCCTCCGTGGCTTTTGACACAGGGTCTCTCACTGATCCCAGAACTCACCATTTCACTTAGACTGGCTGGCCAAGGACCCCTACCCCTACCTCAGGCCTGTTTACAGAAGGACGTTACTGTACCCAGTTTTTATGTGGGTGCAGGGGGATCCAGGCAGAGATCCCTGTGCTTGCCCATCAAGCATTTTACAGATGGAGCTACCTCCCTAGTCCCTTGATACTCAGTTTTTATACTTAACGCAATCACAGTCATATTTGTATTATATTATCAAAGTTCGAAGAGAGAGGCTCAGAAGCAAAAAGAGACTCAAAGAGAATATTTTTATTTCAGTAATATTTTGTGGTTTACAAAATACATTGCATCATCTATTTATAATCTGAAGGAAGTTCTGTTATTGGTGGAAGGAGTTTCTTGCCATTAACATTATTTGAAGCTATAAGGCCAATGAAGATGTCTTCCTCCAAAATACCATTTTATTTCCTCAATGCTCCCTACAGTTGACAAGGTCTCTGGGTCCCTAAGGAATATATGGAGCCATTCTTTCTGAATGAACTCACAATCTTGCATTTTAACAGTGATTCTTCGGTTATAACTTTCCAAATTCTAGAAACTGAATTTGGTTTTGTCATAGGAAGTTTCTAGCCCATCTGACCCAAGGTCCAGACCTGCAGTCCCTCAGCCACTTAACTCCAAATAATCACACAAAATCTTATATTAATTATAAGCTGTTTGGGTTATGGCTCAGACTCATGATCAGCTAGCTCTTAAAACTTAACCCATTTTTATTGATCTATCTACTGCCATGTGACTGGTGGCTTACCTGGGTTTCTTTACATCTTACCTCCTTGGGCATCAGCTCCAAGTGTCTCTCTCTGAGTCCACCCTCCTTTATCTATGTTCACATTTCCCACCTATCTCTAAGATGCTTTCCCATAGGCTATGATCCCAAGTATCACCGGATGCTTGAGGCCCAAAGAGCATCAATTTATTGCTGAAATGTACTCACAGTAAACAACTTTCACTTCTATATACAACCCCACTCTATCACTTAGCCAATACAAGTTCTATCTACTTCCTTGTATATCCCTTTGCTGTCTACATTAATTCACTTATAAGAGCAGCAGTTTCTTGAGTTCTTAGCTTAATGGTGTAATTGTAAATGTCTTAAGCCAACAGCATTTTGTTAAGCCATGCCATGCCCTGAGCCTAATGATTTCCAAGTGTGCTCAGGTGTCCATCTGTTCTGAACATGGAATTTAGGTGCAATAGTCATTTCGTTGTGGCTTCTAAAATCCATAAACTTAGAACCAGAATGCCACAGCTTTCTTGGTCGCTATCCTGAAATGGTCTCTTGTAAGTCGATTCACTTCCTGTCAAATTCAAATTTTCCACTAGGCCCTTACAGGAGATGTCACTTTACTCGTCAACCAGGCTGTCCCATAAATGATATGCAAATCTCTAGGGAATGCAATGGTGGCAAACAGTAAGAGGGATAAACCAAGGCCTCAATAACAAGTCAACACACATGTGCACACACATATGCCATGAACTATGACATAATGCAGTAAGGAAGCATAGTACAAATCACTGAGGGGCCAAGGCGAACAGCCAGGACTGCCTCAAGGAAGAGCAGGAAAGACACAGCAGAAGGCGTGTCTCAGCCATGAAGTATGAGCAGGTACTTGTGACACTGGCTGCTATGCAGTCACCACTGCAGCCTACTTCACTGGGGCATGTGTCCCACTCTGTCGACCCAAACCTCACCTCACTCTCCATTCTTACTTCTGACCTCACTGCTTACATATCTCCATATTGCTCTTTTGGATGGTGGTGCCTGGGCATTGAATTCAGAACATTATGTTTGCTGAGAAAGCACACTGCTCCTGAGCTACATCCTGGGCCCTCTTCTTTTATCTGAAATGGGGACACACTAAGTTTCCATGTTGGCCTTGAACTCACTATGTAGACCAGGCTCGCTATGAAGTTATAATCTTCCTCCTTCTGCCTCCCAAACAGCTAGAATTACAACCCTACGTTTCCAGGCCTGATTCTCTCATAGCTCTTAATCAGCAATTATGGGAGCATAGCCCTCCCTCTTGCGACCTTCCCTTGCACAGGAAATTGCTACTGATGGTTGCATCATCACCCAAAGCTGGGCAGTCTCAGAATAAACCTCACTTTCCTAGGTACAGTGGGTATCCTGCCTTTCCCCCAAGAAAATATGTCTTCTAAGACCACTGAAACCCTCAAGACACCCCTTCCCAAAATATCTCACTAGCATCATCCCTTAAATTTGTAGTGTCTATTACCCATGACTTTCACTGATTTCCCATTGTTCCAGTTAGATTTTAAGTGTTTAGGGTGGCAAGTATTATCTATTTTTTTCTCTATAGAAATTTCTCCCTTCTTCTCCCTGACTGTTTCCAATCCTTGATATTTGCCATAAGAGCTTCTTCCTGATCAAGCTGTGCTCATGACAGACATCACCAATCAAATGCCAGATTCAAATTTGATTCCTAATCTTTCTCAATACAACATCTTAGCCAACTACATCCAGTCAAGGAGAAATGGCTTTGAGTTTAAAATCTGCTACCTAATACTTTAATAAAGACACATTTGTGCTTTAATCCATTTCTGTAGATTGATTGAATTTTGGCTCTCTTAGCAAGATGGCCACAAAATTCTTAAAACAATTTTATAGTAAGTATGAGCAATTAGCACTAAGTAGGGGCTATATAGAAGAGAGTTTGAAGTTTCATCAATAAAATCTGCTAAATTCCAGCACACGTTGAAGATGTAGGAAGCTAAAAAAGAACATTCTCACTAGCCTTAAAATGAAAATAAGAGATAATATTTAATCATTTGAATCATAATTTTTCTATTATAAAAATAAAATTATATTATTGTACATAATTAGAATCATAATTTTTCTGGAACCCCTGAGTCTGCTGAAGTATGCAAAGCAAATGAACAGCCTGAAGCGTCAAGAAAAACAGGTGCTACCAAGAAGGAGATCATGACATGGTTGCCCCGGGACACACAGAGCATCAGCAAACCATAAAAAGACTCTACCTAAAATCTTAAACAATTGCAGAGGAGACAATGTGCACTACAAGGACCTTGCAAGTCTACACAAAGGGAAATTCAGACCTCCTGCTGTGGATTAAATTGAAAGATGTCTCCAGATGACTTTTAATTTGGAGGGCTTATGATGGATGATTGGATCATGGGTGCTTATCAATGGCTTCATCCATTGATAAATTCATAGCTGAATGGATTATAACAAGATGGGAACCTCAAGCTGGTAGGAGGGCTCAGTGGGCAAAGGTACTTGCTGCCAAGACTGTCAATCTGAGTTTGGCTACTGGAATCCACATTTCAAGAGAGAGCGAACACCTACAAGTTATCCTCCAACCTCCACACACAAAAGAATTTATTTTAACAAATGAGATGGGACCCATTGGAGGAAGTCAGACACTAAGGACCTTCCTCTGAAAAGTAGGATTGTCCCAAAGCCATTCTTCATTTTCTTTCTGCTTCCTGGTCTTATGGCCAGCAGCTCAGCTCCCATCATGCCTCTCCTCTCCACATTCCTCTACCTTACCATAGCCTCAAAAACTCAGAGCCAAGTAACCCATGAAACGCTGAACTTAAAAAAACTTTCATTCCCTTAAAGGACCCATCTCAGGCATTCTGCTACAGGAATAAAGGCCAATACCTATTTATAGGTGCTCCAAGGTTCCCACTGAGTTTTCTACAAATTTCTACAAGGGGTAAAGCAAGAGAAAAACACTCTCTATTATGCAGACCTGAAAAAGAGGGAGCACTATAAAAAGAGCATGAAATCCAGCTCAGAGTCCTCTCCTTTGTGCCCAGGGAAAGAACATAAAAGTATTGGAGGAAAATTGACTGTAAGTACAGGCAAAGACCCACTGCAGCTGGAAAAAAGGAAAGAGAAGATAGATAGATAGACGGACAGACAGAAATGATATAGAGAGAGAGAAGAGCAAGCTATAGGTATGTTCCAGGTTAAGAAACACCCACACACATATACCCAACCCTGAGACATGTCTATATCGAAAGGGATTGAGATGGCTCAGAAATAGATCAGCTTCCATTAGCAAGGCCCTGGTTCAGTTCCCAGCATCACAAGAAGGAATAAAGACAAGAGGACAAAGGACAGGAAGGGAGAACGAAGGAGGGAGGGAGGGAGGGAGGGAGGGAGGGAGGGAGGGAGGGAGGGAGGGAGGGAGGGAGGGAGGATGGAAGGAAAGAGAGAACAAGGGAGAAAGGTAAATAGGAATATACCTGGGGCCAGAAGCCGGGCAGTCGCCAGACAAACACACACAAGAAGTAAGGAAAGTAAGGGGAAAAGAAATGCAGAAAGGCCCCAAGTCAAAATGTCTATGGAGAGAAAACAGGTTTAGTTATAAGAGCTAGCGGAACAGGCATAAGATAAGGCCGAGTATTCATAACTAGTAAGAGTCGTCTCTGGGTCGTGATTCGGGAGCTGGTTGGTGGCCCAAAAGGAAAAGCCTGGTACAATCACTCATAGGCAGTGAAACATTGCTGTTTATCTTGTGTGAACTCTGTGCCATCATTTTCTGATTATCGGGATTCGCTGGGAGCTACAAAATTCATGCACGATATGAATTTCCATTACTTGAACTGTTTATTGAGGCCCCACAAGCAAATGGCCCTCAGAACATGACTGCTGCTAGCTGACACCGAAGAGATTGTGATCTAAGTAGGCTGCATTCATACAGACAAAAGAGCGTACAATGGTGTAATCTCTAACTGTGAACAACAATTTAATTAAATTACTAATTCAATACTTTCTGAATGTAGGAGCATTGTGTGGCAAATATCAGAATACAGTTTAGCAAACTCACTAGATATGGTGGGCCCCGTCAATGCTGTGCAAGAATACACTTGTTAAGCAGAACAAATTGCTGGATGTTAAATAAAAAAACAAAGCTAAGCTTCTAAAAGAGGATGAGAAGAAAGGGGGAAAGGGCATGCTGTAGACAATGAGACCAGTAGAGGCATTGTGTTGAACAAAATTTTATTTGAAGATGGAAACTGTTGAGTTTTTAGACGGGAACATAGAGTTTAATGAAACTGCTTGGCAAGAGTGGATTCAACGGATAATAAAAGGCAAGATCCAGAGCAGGAAGGCCATTGTGCAGATTAGCAAGAGCAGGTGGGGACAGACAGGGCACTAGAGAAAGAGCACAGATGGCCACAGAAGTGGAGGGTGACTTCGTTCGTTTTGTCCCTGAGATGAGACCACTTCTATGTTACAGACCAGCTGAGGTTGCCAGGCTAGAAGAGGTCAGAAGAATGGACCAAGGTAGCCGTTCTCACAGAGCAGTGTGGAGTCCACTGCAAGAGAATAAAAAGATGGAAATTCACCCACACAGGTCAGGGGTTACTAAGACAGTATTTTCAAATTCTTTTTTTAGCCTCAGAACATATGTAAATATGCAAACAAATACAGTACTCAGAATGACGAGTTTTCCCAACTCTTAAAATGGTGCAGACAGGACATGAATTGTATCATTATTGAACATCTGCAGACTTTGATTGCATTCATCTGGAAACAATAATGTCCGTAGTGTTTACACTGTATTATCAACCACCTGGAGCTGACTTCAGGAATAGAATTCAGGGGAGTGTGAGTAGGTTACATGCCAATACTATGTCATTTTAGATAAAGGATATACAGGGACTGAGGTGTTCAAGCTTTGTCCTGGAGCCTGTTCCCTTCAGATTCAAAGGAAGGCCTGTGCTGTTGCTAAGTTGTGATGTCCTGCAGATCTGATGTATTCAACACATTTTGGGCTTATGTTTTTTTTAACTTATAATGGACTTATCACAACAAAATCTCACTGTGAGTCAAGGAGCATCCAGGTAGGAATATTTAACTCATTGAATCCCCTCCTCCAACCTCAGCAGGAGCTCATGAAAAGATTCCTTATGGTCTCAAAGGGACCCTAAAGCAAATTTAAAACCACAGATGTTACTCAAAAGAGATGACTTCCTCTCCAATTTTAAAAATTAAAAAAAATAACAGTTCCAAGGAGATAGCCCCACAACCGTGTGTGTGTGTGTGTGTGTGTGTGTGTGTGTGTGTGTGTGTGTGTGTGTGTGTGTGTGAGTGTGTGCGCGCGCGCGCGTGAATTCCTACCTGAATTCAGTATGATTTAAAAAAAAACAAAAAACATGAAGTTTATCAAGTTGGGGGAGGGGAGGGAAATATTGGAGGCAGATCAGGAGGAGATGGAGATAAAGCATATGGTGTGGATATGCGAAACACATGTATTTATATATAAAATTCTCAAAGAATAAAGAATGCTCAAGAGAAAAAGGGAATCCAAGGATACCTGGACAGAAGAAAGGAACTCTTGCATAAGATCAGGGAGAATGCAAAAAATCCATCAAAGTCACTCAGATTTATCCACAATGGCAAACATCTTTACACCAAGCACAGATAGGCCAGCCTATCCACCCAGTGAGCCCCTGCTCGTTCTATTAAATTCTTCAAACTCAACTTACAGAGAATAATGAAAGGTACCGTGTGTTTGAAGTACATCAATGCACCCACTACTCATATCTGCTAGACATAAATATTTTACCTTGCTCGATTACATCATTTTAAAGAAATAAAACTCTGCAGGTACAATAGAAAAGCCTGTTTTTCTTCAGAATCTAACCCATCTTCCACTGTCATCCCAGACAAGCACTATCCTAAGGTTAGAGCCAACTTTTGCTGTTAACATGTCTTTGTTTTACTGTGTGCATCTAAATTCATTCAACTATCTTCCTGTTTTACAATGGCGAATATGGTTCCATATTCTTCCTTATGTAACTTTATCACTCAACATGGTTCTTTTTCTGCATTTGTGTCTGTATGTGGTGTGTGAACGTGTATGTGGGCATGTTCACATGTGTGTAGTCACACAAGCCTGTGCTGGTGCATAGATGTGTATGCATGTGGAAGTCAGATCACTGCAGCTTGTTGACCAGCCAGCCTGTCAAAATCAGTGAGTTCCAGGAGCGTTGAGAGATTCTGTTTCAAAACACAGGGTGGAATGAAATAGAGTTAGACACCCAGTGTAAACTCTAACCTCACAGGCATACTTGCACTTGAATACACATGTGCTCTTGCATGCAAACACACACACACACACACATACACACACACACACACACACACACACACACACTGCCTTGCTGTGTGTTTCTTTTGACAATTCCCTCCAATTTAAGCCTATCCTGGCAGGGACTGGTGTATCCCTGTGGGATTTGAGTATAATATTTTGCCCTCCTGATGGAAATGTGTGCTGTCTCATCCCTATAGTTTAATTTAGAACAATTAAGGTTCAGAGTACATGAGCTGGCACATTACAAACAATGGCTGCCGAACAGACTGCAAATCAATCCCCAGTAAATCACCCTGAAAATCCCTGTCTGCTTGCTCCACAGAGTCACAGAGCCAGCCTGAGTCAGGCCTTTCTGCTCATCCTTCTGTCCTCACCCCAGCAGGCAGGCCTCTGATGTTTAGGTTTGTAATGATTGTGTACACTGTTTGCTCTTCAGGGCATAAAACTCTACAACCTTGGGCTGGGGTCGGAGTGAGTGGGAGATGATGCTGAGGCAATGTAGCTCAGCTCAGAATTACTTTGCCCCACAAATTAAAAGGGTTTTTTTCTGTTTCCCTGCTCTCATTCATATCAACACATTATGGAAATTCGACAGCACACTAGTGTCTCAAATGAGAAGCCTCTATTCCTTTGTCTTATTTGATATCTGCTGGGACTCTACTTTCTTTCTTTGTGGGGATTTCCCCCCATAAAATGACCACATAGTCTGCCTAAGATAAGTCCCCCAGTATAGAACCGTTTCAAAGCTCCAATTCATAAACCCCCTGTGAGCCCATGTTATAACATGCAGCCTTGTCTACTGCCACAATAGAGAAACACCAGGTAAGTAGCTGGTTCTGCTTCTCTGGTTCAGGGGAGGGGCACCACTGTGCTGGGGGAGGCATGTTTCCAAATTCAAAGGGGTGTGTAACATGAGGTTTTTAAAATGTGTTTGTATTCCACCTAGCAACTCCAGGGTTGGGAGAAACCCAAGAATCCAATGATATGCATGGAACACTTCCTGAAATTTCACATAGGTATCACAGCAAGCATAAAGTAGGTAGAACCAATCTGGGTACTTATCAAGAGAATGGATAAATAGTATACAATGAGAACTTGTGGGGGAAAAAAAAATCTGTTCAACCTTAAAAAATAAACGTAGCTCTATATGAGCCACTTTAGGAAAATATTTGAGCTGTTTCTAAGTTAGAACAAATTATTACAGGGCAAATTGAGTAGGACAAACCTATTTTGGTGACATGAGCAAGTTTAGATATGTGTTGTTATTGCTGCTGCTGTTGATAATGATGATGGTCAGGAAAAGTAGAGAGCAAACTCTTAGCAATATTTATCTCTAGGGCTGGAACTTCAGGGGACCATTTCCTTCTTCGCTTATCTTGTATTATCTCTTTGTAAAGGGTCTCAATGTAGCTGAAGCGAGCCTTGAACTCATTATACAGTCCACGAAGCTTTAAATTTGTGAACCTTCTGCCCTAGCTTCAAGATTGTTTGGATTACAAGCACATGCCATGACACCCAATTTTTGTCAAATTTCTTACAAGAAATGAAATTACCAGGAATGTTTTTCTTACAAGAAATAAAATTACCTTATTGTTTTGAATTATGTTTATGGGGGCAGGCATTCCTATGTGAATGCATGTGTCTGCAAATGCCAAGGGTATACAATCCGCTGGTTCTGGAATTACAAGGTGTGAGCTGCTCAACATGGATGTCAGGTCCTGAACTCAGTCTCTCAGCAAATACTCTTAAACACTGAGCCACCTCTCCAGCCTCTTACATTACTTTTATAATCTGAAACTGTGTATATACATACTTAAGCAAATTTTGGATAAATGGTTACAATAATATATATAGTATAGCATGCTATAAACAATGAAATTCTCTCCTGCTTTTACCTTTCTCTAGCCATTCATCCATTCAACCCTGTTTCTAACCTAGGTCTTGATGATGTAAAAAGAAGCCCTCACAGGGCTCTGATTGCACTGAGCCAGTGGAAAAATGCCACTCCTTCCTTAGCACTCATGAGCTGGCTTCCTGATCAAGTGAGATAAAGGATTCAAGTAATAGTACAGATTGAGTTATTTCTCCACCCACCTCCCAAACTTTGCTCTTATGAGTGGACATGAGGTAGTACCCTGTGACTTCCAAGCTGATCTTTTGGGAGTGGGAGCCCTCCAACCTGTATCTACTCAAGCATTCTTGGGTTTCACTATTAAAAAGAAACAGTATCACTAACATTGTGCTTAGTCCCTTCCAGACAGAGTGCCAAATTCTTTACCTGTATTTTTCATGACATCCTTATGTCCCACTTTAGGGATAGTAGACCTCATTCATTCTCTCTCTCTCTCTCTCTCTCTCTCTCTCTCTCTCTCTCTCTCTCTCTCTCTCTCTCTCTCTCTCTCTTTTCAGATAGGATGGCAGAGACCTGATGAAGTCATACATTCATATATGGCAATGCCAAGATCTAGGTGTTGAGACATACAGGGTAGTTTTGACATACAAAAGGCACTCCCAGAAAAAGTCACTAGAGTAGCAAATATTATTCAGAGCATTTGCAGAGCCATGGAGATAGCTTAGTAATTAGGAGCAGAGGCCGCTCCTTCAAAGGACCCAGGTTCAACTCCCAGCATCCATATTGGAGCTCACAACTGTCTGTAACTTCAGTCCCAGAGGATGTGATTACCTTTTCTGGACTCCTAGGGAATAAACCATGCATATGTTGCACAGACATACACGCAGGCAAAACACCCATACACATAAAATAAAAATAAACTTAAAAAAAAAAAAAGACCATTTGCTGACCCGTCATCCTCCAAGAGAAACTGATGAAGCCAGAGGAAAACAAAACACAATTAGGAGATTTGGGAAGTCCATGCCAGTAGCCTGTCAAACCCATGATTTATGGAAAGCATTAATGAAGTATAAGCAATTCCAGGTGGGTCATTCAATCAAGCTGTTGATGGTGAGTTTTCACTGTTTAGAAACTGGACGGCTACTGACTAGAATACTGATTCCTTGTGGGAGAAAACTTCAGATTGAATTATGTCGTAATTATGAGTTCCAAAGGAGACTTGCATGCAAGTGTGTCTACATGCTGAGTAAGTGTGTTACTATTCAAGTCAAAGCCACAGCTGAAGAACTGGATACATGAGGCCATCCCACCAGAATGTCATATCCTATATCACAGCAGTGTGTGGGAACCAGGGCAATAAGCAGTGCCTACCAGGTCTGCCTCACAGCCCTTCCAGACTCAGCTTCTTCCCCACTTACATCTAATAAACAATATTTCATTTTCGTTTTGTTTCTGTTTTTGTTTTTACCAAGGTAGGGCTTATCTCTAACAGCCCTGAAAGTCACTTTGTAGACCAGGCTGGCTTCAAACTCAGACAGAGATCTGTCTGACTCTGCCTCCTGATCGCTGAGGCTAAAGACGTGCACCACCACACCTAACTAATCAACAATCTTTTGATACCTAGAATATTCTAGAATTGGTGTTCTAATATGTAATAGCAAAAGTACTTCACAATGTGATCAGGCACTATAATTCTAGCAGGGACGCTACAGATAATGTCCCGAACACAATATTTTCAGCATGTCACTTCCTTCTTTAAAATCATGAAAGAATGCCTGGATACTCTCAGAACAGATGTTGGGTAAAATTCAGCAGTGAATCCATTTGGCCCCACCTTTTCTTCTGTTGGGGAACATTTTAATTACTGATTCAGTCACATTAGTCCACTTGCTACTGGACTACACAGATTTCTTATGAACATTTGTTTAATTTAAAGCCTCTTTTTGCTCATAATTGCTTTTCAGCTACTTGGCATCTTTTGTGGATCCATGTGAATGTTTCAGTTCCCTTCTATTTCTGTGAAAGGTGCTGTAGGAAGTTTAATGAGAATTAACACTGAAGCCACAGATTATTTCTAGTAATACAGCAATTTTCACTCAGGTTAATTCTTCAATCTGCAAGGTGTTCCCACCTTCTTTGTGTGTGCACATAGACACACATATCCATTCATGCTTGTGAATGTGATGCTCACATGCCACACCCCAGCATATGGATGCCACAGCATGTGTGAAAGTCGGGAGACAGGCGTTGGTCTTCACCATCCACCTTATTTGACACTGGTTCTTGATACTGGGAGTTTCTGATCCAGCTGACCCACAGTCTGGAAGAATCTTCCTACCCACAATTCTGCATCCGCTTATAAAGTAATTGTTCAGAGGCATATATTAATTACACGCTATTTGGTTTATAGCTCAGGCTCATTACAGACTGGCTCATGCAATTTAACTCAACCCATTTTGTTACTCTGTGTATTGCCATGTGGCTCCATGACTTAACCTGAGCTCCACTACATCTTGCTCTCTGAGCCACTTCCAGCATCTCTCCTTGACTCCACCTTTCTATATCTTTATCTCTGCTTGGATTTCCTGCCTGCCTCCAAGCTGCCTTGCCATAGGTCAAAACAGTCCCTTTATTAACCAATAGTAATAAAGTATACTCACAACATACAGAAAGTTGTGCCACATTATGTTCTCTTTGCTGTTCTGTTTTCCAATGAACATGCCAGACAAGGCAAGCTGGCCCACCTGCTCCTAGGGACTCTCTGTTTCTGGGTATCATCTCCTTAAATGAATACTGAAATAGCAGACATTTGTGCTACATTTTTTTTTTAACATGGGCCTCCAGGATTCAGACTCAGTATTCATGTACACATGACAATCTGTTTTATCCACCAAGACATTGCCTTAGCCGATGTCTTCAGAATACGCGCTCACCTCCAAATCTTCCAAAGTCTGACACCCCTCCCCCTGTGACCTCTCCTTCAAAAGAAAAAAAAGTCAATTTTGTGTTGTCCACATACTCATTGGATCATGGTCAAATTCCTAGTCTCCAGCCACCCAAGTGAGGATGAGTCTTTCTCCACCTACATCTGTGCCAGAAACCATTAACTGAGGAGACCCCTGGAATGCCTGGAGAGAAGCAGGACCAGCTTGTGTCAACTTACGTCTGTAAGTGAGGGGCAGGACCACGTGACAGCTCTCCCACAAGGAGTGGGCCCAGCTCTTCTGTGCCCATTCCACCGCCCGTAATGTGGCTGTCCTGTGCCCACACCACTGTCAATACTGCTGGAAGGCTGCCAGAGAAGGGCAAGGCCAGTTTGCCTGCACCTTTGAACATTAGCATGGCTTCAGGCAGCAACCCAGACAACAGATTTTGGCATGTGTATCAGTGGTAACACAGACCACAGATGTCAAATAACCCTTGAACTTATCAGGACAACTGTCTCATTCATGGCCCTCGTCATGCATGACCACAAGTCTCAACATGGCCTCAGGTGGCTACACTCATATCAGGATGCTATGCACCCCCATCGGGCAGCAAAGCTCATGAACATCATTAAGGCATCAAATAGTGGCACAGACTGTGTATGTCCACATGGATTTCAGGCTTCACTGTAGCCTGGGGCAGTAGCATGGACCAGAGACACCCACATGGTCTCCAGTGATATCACAGACCTCAGTGATCCTTCAAGGAGATTCAATACAGACAGTCAATCTTTCCTTATCTTGGGCCTCCATCATTGCCCAGAGCCACCTGTGGACCAGTAGTTGGTTCAGCAAGAGGAGGGGAGGCTGAATCTGCATCTGCATAAGTGTCATGCTGTTGTACACCATTCTGCCAGCCCCACTGGGCAATGACAGCGTGTAGACCTCAGCCCCTCTCTCACCTGTCACCTCCATCACATCTCTGGTTCTGCCTCTCTCCACAGTGCACACACCACTCTGTTACAGCTGAAACCACTCCATTTTTCTATCTATTCTACGCAAAATTGGGAATCATCCCCTTACATATAACATCAAAATCCATGGATAGGATGATCTGGGGAAGAACACAAAGACAACAGAAATAAACTGAACAGCATCCCCAGGACTTATCAGGGTTTATAGTACAACAGCAAGATACTGACTATAAGTCAACACATCAGTACTTATGATACAAATTTAAAGAGATGAGCAGGTAGGATGGTGCATCCCTATAATCCCAATATTTGCAAATCAGATTTATCTGTAAATCTGAGGCTAGTCTGGTCTACATAGTGAGTCCAAGGCCATCCACAGCTACAATGAGACCCAGAAGAAAATAAAAGTCAGTCCTTAAAAACAGCCTTGGGACCCATTTATTGTGTAGAGAAGTGATGGAGCAGTTAAAATCACATATACTTCTCTTGCTAAGGACCCAAATTCTGTTCCCATCACCTATGCCAGGTAACTCACAATTGCCTACAACTACAGGTCCAGAGGGAGCTGATGCCTGTGCTCTCCATCAGCACCACCTGCACTTTTGTGCATGAATGCATGCATCTACATACACAATTTTTAAAAAATAAAATCTAAGAGATGAGCCAAAATACAAACAACAAGCAAAACCTCAAACCAAAAACATGGAATCTTAAACCACAGCACAGAATCTGAAAGCTTCTGTCTTCTACAGGATAACAATAAGCAGAGGCCATTGAAAAAGGTACAGATCTACCTGTGTGGGCCTTAGAACTGAGACAAGGTGGATGTATTTGGACGGTGCAGCTTCCAGCCCAAGATGAGTAAACACTCCTCCAGAGAATTAAGAAAGCTGAGATCTTCTGAATGAATACCTAATGCCCAACAATTGGCCACATAAGAAAAATAGGGGAAGAGCTATTAGATGGAGAATCAAGCAATGACTTTGCCTCGGGCAAGTGGGACCTTTCACAAGTAAAGTAGATCCAGGCATCATAAACGTTATGAGTCAAGCCCTTCATTAGGTGTTGCAGGGAAGGTGCAGAAATATGTAGGACCAGTCTCAGATCTTCAAATAAACTTTAGCCCAGTAGACTTGAAGAGATCAGGCTAAGATTCTGAATGTCTGGTACCATGATTTGAGCAAGTCTCGACTTCTGCTCTCACCTTCCTGGAATTCTAACGATGATAAACAGTAGGTAGAGTTTCCAGTGTGTTCCAGTCATGGTGGTGTACATCAGAGAAAACTTCACCCCCACCATCGGCCTCTGATACCCAATGGTACATCAATCAAAACTTTTGACAAAATAAAGCAGACTGTTAATAGAGTAGACATGATTTCTATTATTGTTTGATTTGGCATCTTCTAGACCCTTAGGGATCTTAGTCTTAGGAAACCCAAGGAGACCCTGGCTCTGCCCTTGACTGGTCTGATTTGTAAAGAGGTTCTGCCTTTGGTTTTTAAGCGTTGATGAACACTCTAATCTGGGTACTGTAGCATTAACATAGGACACAATCCTGTGTCCCTTCCTTCTCCAATCCTTCTCCCATCGCGAGTGGCACTAGTCTATGACATAACACTTCTCCACTGATCGAGGATGCAACCTCAGAACCATTTTTGTGACAGTACCACAGTTTGTACTATCAATCAACATCTCCGTGAGAGGTGTAACTTACTGCCTGGTATAAAGTTAGCAGCAAAGGGTTTAGACTCAGACACAGTTCTAAATCCCAATCCTTTCGTTAAGAGATCTGGGACTCTGGATTTCAACTTCACTAGCCATTAAGTAACTGATTCATGCTGAATGAGTCTTTATGAACCTCAGTTGATCCATCCCCTCTTCAGAAGAAAAGCCCAAGTGCCCATGAGTGCTCAAGAGGATGAGAGATATGTCCAGATCTAGAGACAGGTAAGGCTTTCCTAGATAGCATTGGGTCTGACACCTGGTGGGGAAATGATGATACTCTTTCCTCACAGGAGGAAGTGTAATATATCAGAGTGATCTATGAGGCCATTCAGTAAAAGCTAGGCTACCTAAGACTTTTAGATCATAGTAAGAATTGTAATCAAAAGCCAAATTTCCATGGTTGGGCATAGGAAGCTCAATTAGGATGGGAGAAATTATCACTCTCAGACCTGAAAAACACTGCCACTGCCTCCTGTGGCCATATATAGATATCAAAAGAGCAGATTAGAGGCTACCCCGTGCTTTGGAGGAAAACTGCAGACTCAGAGTAGGGAGGCAGCTTGGAGACTGGGAAACAGAGGAAATACAGAAACCTATACACTTGGTGCCACGCTGAGAGAAAGGTCAAGGATGACTCCTAGAGTTTCAGCTTAGCCTTCAGGTAAATAGTGCACGCATGTACTAAGACAATAAACATTTTAAAAAGACAGTTAAGGCTAGTGATGGCTCAGAGGTTAAGAGCACCTGCTGCTCTTCCAGAGGACCTGAGATCAGTTCCGAGCATCCACCTCAGGCAGCTCACAACCACCTGTAGCTCCAATTCCAGGGAATCTGAAGCTCTCTCTGGCTTCCACAAGTATCTGCACATATATAACATATACTCACACCGATGTGCACATACACAGGAATTAAAAGGTAAAACATTTTTTAAAGACTAGCTATATTTTGGCTTGGTTTTTCCATCTCTACAGGTGAAAATCCAAATAAGAATGTTAGTTAGATTTATAATAATAAGAACTTAAGAAGATGAAACAATATTCTCCAAAATCAATCTTGGCGGCATAGACAGTGCCTGAACTGTCACACATTCCCAAAGGCCCTCCCTCCTTTACTCAAGACTGCCAAGAGAAGAGAAGAGCGGAAGATTCCCCAGGTTGGGCCAAGCCAGATAGTAGTCCCTACAAAAGTGCTGACATTGACCCAAGAACACTTGAACTCACGGCTGTTGCACACGCTTGGTGCTGAGAAACTGGATCCTGCAAGTGCAGTAGGTTTGCCTAGAAGGAAAAGCTGATGTTCACTGTAGAGATGTGCGGAGGCATAGCACGTGGCAGAGACCAGATTGGGGGAAGAGCATCCAAGAGACGCCTTGACCTCTCTAGTCTCATTTTACAAATATAGAAACAAGTCACTTGGGAGATAACTACATATGGACAACTGATAGCTTCCAGAGAAGGTAGAGCCAGTTTTCCTTAATGGTGTGGCACCTGGTAAGTTGACCATGCTCTGGTGGATAGCCCCATGACCAGGAGTATGCGGGCAGAACAAATTGAAGCCAGTGGCTATGTTGGTTAGTTTTTATCAATTTGACACAAGCTTGTCATCTAAGAAGAGGGAACCTGGGGGGAATTTTCTTGATTAATGGTTAATATGGAAGGGTCTAGCCTACTACAGGCAGTAATATCCCAGAATGGTGGTCCTGAGGTGTACGAACAAGCAAACTGAGTAAGCTAGGTGGGAAAACACACAAATGTGCATAATTAAAAATAAGCATTTACAATACACACTTGAGAATTATGAATGCTCCAGTTTACCTTGCGTCACAATGTAGTCCAGTGTCCCAGGCAGGGACCTTAAAGGAGGCAAAGAACCCAGAGTTTGTGCCAGACACAAAGCAGAATAGCAGCTCCAAGCTTCAGAAATCCCAGTTAAGCTTTCCCTTTGCCCTTCTCCTTTATTAAGCTTTTAAAAAGCTGACTCTGGGCAGAATGGCAAGAAAGACTCCTGGCACACTCGGGCTCATCCACAGTATCCAGTACCAGAAGTTCTGTTTTCATCCTGATAACCCAATATCAAAGAGCCTCAAACACGCTGGGCTGCTCCTGATAGGGATCTGAGCTTTCGAGGCCTCTCTGAACTAAATCTATGACCTTGGTGAGCTAGGGCCATTGTTACTGGTGGAACACAATCTTTCTGATCCCGTGTGGGGAAGCCCGGCAGAAAGAGGCCAAGTCAAACATACTGTGTGCTTTTGCCCTCTGTTAAAATCGAATTCTGATTGCTTCTTGAGCCGCTGTACCCCCTCTCACTTCATGATGGCAGATCATCTGATAGAAATGAATTCCTCTATGGATCTTTAGAATCTACCTTTGGAGAGCTCAAAAGCTGTCTGTCTGTCTGTCTGCTTTTTAATATCTGACTGCATTTGCAAAACTGCAGATGCCAACTGAACAACTGAGTCTTTTGCTCCAGTCCTTGGAGCCACTGATGTCTGTGTTAAGTCAATCCTTTTTTTGGGCCTTGTGCCTAATGTTTGGTAGATGCACAGTTTGTATTTGTTAAATGAGTGGGTGAATCCCTAGGAAAAACCTGAATGAATGAACTTGCTAGCTACTTTTCCACTTAACTGAGAGTAATTATGGATTTGAATTTGTTTTATAAATAGAAAGATTGGGCTGTGTGAAAGCATAGCTGGTAACATGTCTGTTATGCAATGAGGACCTGAGTTCAATCTCCAAGCCAAGTATGGAGGTGCATACTTACAATCCCAGTGCTGGGAAAACAGAGGATTCTTGGAGCTTGCTGCTCAGTTAGTCTAGCTGAACCTGTGAGCTCCAGATTCAGTGAGAAAGCCTATCTCAAAAATTAAGGTAAAGGGCAATAAGAAGAAAAATTCAGCATCAATCTCTGGTCTAAACATGTATTCATGTATATGCACGCATTAATATGTACACACATACATACACCACACTCAGCATACATGTGTGGAAATAGTCATATGTGCTTTGTGATTTGTCAAAACAGATTTGCATTTGGCAAGATAAACAGAATATCCCACTGTTTGCAAATGTATTAAACTGAGTAAAAATACTGAGAGTTAGAAGAAAACTCAGTATTTTTATTGTGATTTACTAAAGGGTCTCTTAATAATGTGTTGACAGGTATAGACCCAGTAGGGTATACAGAGCCTCAGTGGAGCACTGTTTCTTCTGTCTGTCCTTGTCATTTTCCTGTCACAACTAAGACTGAAACAGAAGGCATATACTTGAAGCCCGAGCAGGATAGAAAACTTCATAAGGGGTAATGAAGACCATTGGGTCCCTGTGTACACAGGGAAATATTGTAGGGTCATGAACTTAGAACTGGGAAAAACTAAAGGAAATCTGAATCTGGTCATCTCCTGCTTTTCCTTTCTGGTAAATGGGGATAGGAGTGTGGCAGGCTGAGCACTCGCTGTACCTAGCTCATCATTTCTGACCATCCCCACAGCAATCTTCAGCTCATAGTGAAGCTTCCAGGCTTTAAAACCCTGTGTCTGCAGTAGAATGGCTCCCTAGTGAGATGCCAGGCCAGAATCTACAGCTTGGATTGTCCATGCCCAGAGCCTGATCCCGTCACTCTTAGCATCCAGCTTCATGGAATTAGTCTAGGATTAAAGCGACTAGATAGCTGGGCAAGCAGCTCATAGGTACAATGCCATTCGAGCATGAGGATCTGCTACATGGAAAGAAAAAAAGAACCTACAGGGAAAGAAAAAAAGGCCTATACAAGCCTACAACCACAATGGTGGGAGCTGGGAGGGAGATAGGAAAATCCTTGATGCTCATTGCCAGCCAGCATGGCTAAAGGGTTTCAGACCTATTGAGATATCCTGTCTCAAAAAATAAACATAGAGAACAATCAAAGAGAGACTTAACCCGGATACACACCATACTCCACCAATACAATAGACACACATACATTTTATTACAACTGGGGGTCATGTGTGCACACACACATGAACATAAGGATATTCACACATGCCACAACCCACGTGTGGAGGTCAATGGACAACTTATGAGAGTCATTTCTCTGTTTCTGCCATGTAGGACCTGGATAGCAAAATCAGGTCATCGGGTTTGACAGCAGGTACCTCTACCCATGGAGCTATATCACTGGCCTTAAAACCTCTTCATTAAGAAATAATAAAACAAAGTGGCTAACCAGTCAGGCACACAGTCAGAAGTCAGGATCTACTCCCATGAGAACCCTCTGCTCTACTTTCTTCCATCCCAGGGAAAGAGTGGCTCCTCCACTTGCCACTTAGCACCCTTTTGCTCTATCTCTGCATGAAGCACAGACACACATGTGTGGATCAGGGGCTAAGAAGCCAGCCTTTCTGCATCCTGGCTCCACAGCCCAGCAAAGCAGCGGTATCCATGGCAGGGCAGCATCTGGATGCTCAGCCACTTCCCCAAGCACAGTTCATAACTTTATCTTAACTAAACTCCAGTCTTTAGTGAGATCTTCTGCATTGTCCAGTTCTGGTAGAGATGTCACAGGAAGAGAGAACAGCATGGGGAAGGATAGCCCAAAGGCTTGCTCTTTCCTGTGTGGCCTCTTGAGCCACAGCCTTCAACACAGTCTAACATGAAGCAGCACATCAAGCATTAATTTCTTTTGTTGGAAGACCCTTAATTCCAGTTTAGAATTTCTCTACAAATGAGCATAAAGGCTTTTATTTTCTCCCTTTCCTAATACATAAAACAAAGCTTGACTCTTTTTGTACTTTTCATTCACAATAAATGGGAGATAATTTCTCGCCCTCCTCCTTTCAAATGCAAGAGAATGAGGATCTGAGTATTTCCAAGCTCCGTTCATGAATAATCATCTTTTCTTGGGCTTTTTCACATGACAATACATTTTAAAGGCTCAGATAGAGAGTAGACCTGAAGATAGACCCATCACTGATACTTTGGAATCTTTATGAGCTACAAATGTCTTGAATGCATTTTTTTAAATGATAATGTTTCTCATGTAAATATTGAGAAAACATTTGTCATACCAATTGCGAGGTGTAGGAAAGAAATGGAAATTGTGTTTGTGTCCATAGGTGAATTGCTGCTGTGAGGCTGCCACAATTTGACTTTGTACAAAAAAAAGGCCACTGAACAGAAGGTCAAGCAGCTGGCCATTTCCATTTCAAAGACACTATCAAAAGGCCAAGAGGCAGTTCACCCAGCAGCCCTTTAGCAAACAATATTTTTCTCCTTTCTCATTTATGATATATTTTTTAATGCCAAAAGAGTTGAGCAAGAAGTTCCCTGGTTCATTTTCCCAGGAACACAAGTGGCTTGTGTGAGGTTGTAAGGACACATATTAGGTCAGAGAATTGGGAGAGTTTTAAATAATGAGGAACCACATGAGGCCATTGTTCAAAGGTTTTACAGCAAGGTGACAAAATCACAGCTGAATCCCTTCATTCAGACCCAGAAGAGCCCAGAAGGCCAGCTCGAGGATGGCTTTACAAACTCCTCACTGGTGCATCCAGAGGCCCTTGCAAAACCAGAAGGAAAACACAGAACCCAGGAAATCAAGATTTGTGTCACTGGATCTCTGAACTCTTAGATCTCATCTCTTAGCAGAAGACAGTTTTGGCCAACTCCTACTTGCCATAAGCCTACCAGATTGCAACACAGCACAAAAGAAGGTAAACTGAGGAACCTTGGGAGATGGCTCAGTGGGTAATGTACTTGCTATCACACTGGCATGAAGACCTGAGTTCCTGTTCCCAGATGTTACCGGAGTGGTAGCTCTTGACTGTAACCCAGCACTGTGGGGAGAAGGCAGAAACAGTGTTGACTAGCAAGCCAGTCTGGCTGACTAGGCAGAGAGCTCTTGTAAAACAATTGATAAAGACACCTGACTGATGTCAGCCTCTGGCTTCCACATGCACACATACACATGCACCACACATGAACACATATACACTTAAGTCCACACACATGAACATACACACGCATACACAAAGGCAAACTAGAACAGAGACTGGACATCACCAAGCCCATCACTTATCAGCAAAGTCCTCTGTGAGGCTTGAGTTGAGTGGGCCTCTGGTCACCACTAAATAAATGAATTAACGGAGACGGTTGATAATAACCTCCCTATTCTCTGATCAGCCTATTGAGGGAATGGGAGTGGGTTGGATCACGTGATCAGAAGCCCACTAACAGCACCAAAGGTCAAATCCAGGGGAAGCCGCATCCATCTACTGGCCCCAGGACTGTGAGAGGAAGCTAAAGAAAGGTCCGGTACTACATGAATGCATGTGGGTGACACAGTCAGGGTGTGGGAAAAATCCAAGCTACAAAATGATTGCTTGAAAGGAGTGTTCAGCAGGCAGGATTATCAGGAGGGGAGGAGAGTAGCCAGGAAGTCGCAGACCAGGCCGGATATCCGGGGTCTTAATCTTCTTGGGAGCTGTCTTTAAAAAGCCCTCAACTTTGCCATCTTTAACCCTTTTCTTTGTAAAATGATACAAATGGCTCCTCTGCTTGTCCTTTTACCCACGCAGCAGCAGGGGACTGGATCGACCCCTCCCAAACGACGAGTCATTAAGGGCTCAGAGCAGCCATGGAAATCACTTAAAGGTCAAAGTAGGGCAATTTCTTTGCTGCTTTGGCCATGCTTCTGAGGGGGAGAAAATGGGGGAAATGCTCATTTCTATATAATAACTGCTCTATTTTGAAAACATGCCATACTACGAAGGAAAATGCATTTGCTTTCAAATATGCCAGCAGTTTTAAATTATGTCACAAAAGAAGTCTGATATAATTCACTTTTTTTTTTTTAATTTCACCTATAAGGGAGCCTTATTTTAAATCATTGGCCATGTTTTCAGGATCAAAACATAGCTTGCTTGTTCTTCCTTTACATTTTTCCAAAGATGGTCTGTCTCCAACACTTCATAGAAATGTCTGTGGGCAGGGAAGAAATAGAGAGAAAGGATAAAGGGCAATGTGAACAGAAGGGGAGACAGAGGAGGGAATGTGAAGGAACAGGAAAAGCCAGTCCTCACCCAGTGCTGGATGTTTCCAGAAGCAATTGCTGGGAGGCTGGGGAGATGCTTAATCAGTAAGTTGCTTCCACACAAGCATGCAAACCTGAGTTCAGATCCCCAGAGTCTGTAATCCCAGCTCTGGGAAGGAGGAGACAGGCAGATATCTAGGGACCTCTGGCCAACAAATCGAACTCCATCAGTGAGCTCCAGGTTCAGTAAGAAACCCTATCTCAGAAAACAAAGTGGAAAGCAACTGAAGTAAACATTGGGCTTCAACCTATATCCTACACACACACACACACACACACACACACACACACACATTTGTACATATACCAAACACACAATGGAGAATAGGAAAAAAAAAAAAAAAAAAAAAAAACAGTAGTCACTGGCATTGTCCAGAAACCCCTCTCCCATGTGGGCCCAACTTCAGTACTGAAGCTTCTCATTTACCTTCTTTTATTATTCATTTAAAATAAAAATTGTGGGGGTGGAGGCAGCATTCTGGAAAGGTGACTTATAGCTAAGCACTGTGTTCTTCCAGAAGACCGGAGTTTGGCCCCGGTATCCATAGCAGGTGGCTCACACCCACCTGTATCTCCAGCTCCAAGCATTCTGATGAACTCTTCTGGCCTTCAGAGGCACCAGCATGCATGTGGCATTCACTCCCACAGACACACAGACACACACACACATATATGCATATGCAAATATACATACATACATACATACATACATACATACATACATACATACGTACATAAAGATAGGTCATTCTAAAACCCTGTAGAGTTTGGTATTATTTTTTCCATATTGCACATGAAGAAAATCAAGGCTCCAATAGGGTAAATGGGTGTGAAAAGTAAAGCCAAGCTAGACACACACTGGGTTATATGATTCTAAGTCCCACTGCCCAGAATCAAGGTAGGTCTGCTTATAAGGTGAGGAAGCCTTCAGAGCAAACAAGAAATCCCTCTTAAGTTTGAGTTGACACCAAGAAGCAAACTAATAGTAAAATCTGTAGCGTTTTCTCTGGCTTCCATTAGTAAATCACACAGTTGTTCCCCAACTCTAGGTGAGGCTATAAGACAGAGTAGTAAGAAATTGCTTCTAACCCTGAGTTACAAGAGTAGTAGGGGGGGGGGATATCAGTGCAAAGTCTAGGCTCACAGGAAGCAGCTTCAAGCTCTCTATCAAGAAAAGAGGAAAGAGATGAAGAAGTGGATTAGAGTAAAACAGGGCTGTGCTCAAACGGAGGAGCCACAGAAAGCACAATGGAATTGCAGAAAGCAGAACAGTTATGAACTGTCTGAGGGAGTCTGACCAGGCACCAGTGGGATGGAAGGTGAAGCTAGCCTAGATCAACAAATGGGAGCAGTGTGCTAGCCTGGGTAGCTCCCCGTACCTCCGAGCTCTCCAGATCTCAATCCATACCAAAGTCAGCAACAGACAGTGGTCACCCTTTGAGATTCAGAGAAAGATGGCAGAGCTGACGAGATGGGAACACATGGGCTTCAGTCAAAAGCATGTCAGCCTCAGCTTGGAGCCAGTCAAGAACAAACCGACAGCTATTGAATCCCCATCTGTGCCGCAGCACGTGTGTTGTATATATTGCCTATTGCATCTTCCAGCAGCTATAGAAAGTAGGTGTGATGATCTCCACTTTCCAGCTGAGGAAACTAACTTGGAGATTAATTGATGCAAGGTGACATACCTGGCTAGGGCTGAATCAAACAGCTCAATGCACTTTATGCTCCTTCTGTTATAGTAGGCAGTTTCCTGTAGATTGATTGTCAACTTGACTAGATTTGGAGTCACCATGGAAACACTCTTCTGGGTGTGTCTATGTCTCTCCAGAGACATTTACCTGAGGGGGTAAAACTGACTCTGAGCATGGTGTTTGTGTGATACTTTGTTTGTGTTCTGACAAATAAAGCTTGCCTGGAGATCAGAGGGCAGATCTAGCCTCTAGTTAACCATAGAGAGCAGGCCATGGAGGCTCTAATCCTAGCACTTAAGAGGCTCATGACTTTAATCTCAGCACTCAGGAAGTGGAGACAGGAATAAAAGGCAAGTGGAGACAGGACTCAGCCCCATTTTGGTGTGAGGATTTGTAGAGGTAAGAAGTCTCTAGTGGCTGTTACCCTGCTTCTCTGATATTTCAGTTTTCACCCCAATAACTGACTCCTAGTTTTTATTGATAGGACTAACTATGATCACGCGTCAATGGTGGGCACTGTTCCTGTGAGCTGGAGTCCAGGACAAGCAAAAGAAGAGAAGGAAGCTGAACACCAGCCTTCAGTTCTTGCTTCCTGACTGTGGACTCAGTGTAACCAGCTGCCTCCCATCCCTGACTCTACACCTTCCCTGCCATGCTAGACAAAATGCTCCAGCAAACCAGGAACCAAAGTGCACCCCTCCCCCAGCCCCCATTAAATCAGATATTTCATCACAGAAATTAGAAAAGTAGCTAGTACATCATGTTAGTCAAACTTTGACCAAATCCAAAATGTCATGCAAATATTAGCTCAATATGAGTATATGAACAATATTCTCATATTAGCAATTATTCAGGTCTACAAGTTTTGTATGAAACAGTCATGTGAATTAGTATCAGTGGTATTTCTTTCCATAAAGCAAACATCTGTACCTTACACAATTCCCCTGTGGAACCCATCATCACCATGCCATTAAATGCCATCCCCAGATGAGGTATGAGCATGCTGGTCAAAATGGATATTCACAGCCTGAGAGCACTTTATGATTATCAAGGGACAAAAAATGAATTAAAATCACACCCTGCTAAGTGCCACAGAAGTATTTTCAAATTAGCCTCGTCGCTGCCGCCTTCCCGATCCCTGGCATGTGGGTTATACCTGCTGACACGTCCCTCAGGAGAACTAATATGTTCAAATGGGACCCGAGCAGATGATTAGGGTTTATTTTCCGTACCAGTGACAACAGAAACAGGCCAGCTTTGTCAACGGGCTAAAGTGCTGTGGGCTTTTTTCTTGTCTTAATGAAATGTGTGCCTTTTCAGAGGGCCGTTTTTATGATTTATAAATTCCTAGCAATGCTAAGAGAAAGGAGAGGCAAAGGAAGGGCCCAAGGTACAAAATACAAGGAAGCGATCATCCCTGGACGATGCCATCACTGACCCTATTCTTACATCTACTTTAGATGGGTGCTTCTAAAATTTTGCCCTCTTGCCATATTGCTTGCCATATTCCTCACCGAGGTCCCAAATCTCCTAGCATGAACACAGACCTATCATGAAGAAAAGTATGAATCTATTGGAAAAGAGCAGCTGTCTCCAGAGAATACCAGAGAAGCCTCCACCAGACCAGTGATATATATATTTCTAAACTACAAGGCAAAAGAAATCAATACATGAGAGCAAGCCAGCATGATTGGCCTAGTATCTGGAAGCCATGATATATAGGCTACTGCTTAGAGCCTTACCCTTCTCTACCCAAAATCTATGTCACATATAGGGAGTGTCTTAGTCAGAGTTTCTATTGTTGTGAAGAGACACAGCAACTCTCATAAATGAAAACATTTAATTGAGGTGACAACTTACAGATTCATAGGTTTAGTCCACTATCATTATGGTGGGGAGTGTAGTGGCATGTCAGCAGACATGGTGCTGGCCACATCTTGATCAGAAAGCATCAGGAAGTAGACTCAAGCACTGAGCATATAAGAGACCTCAAAGCCCACCCCCACAATGATACACTTCCTCCAACAAAGCCACACCTCCTAATAGTGCCACTCTATAAGGTTATGGGGGCAATTACATTCAAACTACCACAGTTAGTGAGTGAATGTGCTGTTGGCATGGGCATGGCCATGTCACTGACCCCAATGCCTTATACTCACAGCAAATGTCAAAACTTTCCCCCTGGGCTCATGTGTGGCTGTTGACAGTGTTTGCAGAAGGTGTACACCATAGCTTTCACCCTGTATGTTTATGGTTTGACGACTGCTCCATTACAGAGACTTCTACAAAGATTAGCACGCTTGCCTCCTTGTTCAGCTGTATATAATAAACTACCACTTTGTCTATGTGTATATGATAGCTCCACCTCCTGCTCAGCTGCATGCAATAATCCTGCCTCCCTGTTCAACTGTGTATAATAAATAACCTAAGTGTCCTTGGTGCTGAAGCTTCTCCATCAGAGATCCCAGACCACCAATCCCAACCTTTTCTGTGTGTCTGTGTATCCATCCTTTCTTCTCTCTCTCACCATCCCAGGCAGATCAATCCCTGGAGCCATGCAAGAATGCAGCTGTTATGGGAGAGCAGGACTAGCCTCTGGGTCTCTGCAGGCTGTCACACCTACTGCCTCACTGCAAGCTTCATCATCCTTCAAAATCAGGTAAAGATCAAAGCACAAGCTTTCCAGGCTGTCCAGCTTCAGGCTTGCTTTGTTATTGTCCCCCCAACCTAATGCAACACCAAGCAATTGGTAGGACGTATTGTGCAACCAAACATGTATCAGGAGCTTGGGAGAGGTCCTGACAGGGTTACAGATTAGTCAGACACTCTTACACATCCATGTGGATTCAGTTACCCTGGATCTGAAATTGAAGGGGGAAAAAGTAATAAATGCTTCTGTGTTCAGATGACCCATGTTACTTTTATTGAAATGGAGTGAATGCATAGAGTGTAATCAGTAGTTTGGATGAAGCCTGAACACCCCAGTCAATGTGAATCAATTTGCCTAAACTAGAGCCAGAGCTCTGGAGAGCCTAGTAATAACACCTATCAGTAGCCCAGTGACAGGAGAAAAGCAGGGTTCTGCTGTGTCCCAGGAGCACTGTGTGTTCCTTCTTCCACTTGTCAAGTGGTGAAACTGTAAAGCCACCTCACTCACCCCCAAATCAATGGACCCTGGGAGAGGGAATGAAACAGAATCTGAGGTAGCAAGAAAGAGAAACAGCCCGACTGGAAGTAAACAGTGGAGGAGACATGACCATCTCCTCATACCAAAACTACATGCTCACACATGCTTGCCCATTCCCATTCTAAAATGCTTTAACTGGAAATGCAGGCAAGGTGTGGTCCACTCTACTAGTAGCTCCTATAGACTTCCAAAAAGGATCTATCTTCGACAAGACCCGCTAAGAAAAATCAACCAGCCATCACTGACTCTGCGACCTCAGGCAGTCACTCAGCTTTCCTAAACCTTCCTTTTCTCATCTGGAAAAAAAAAGCAACTAAGGAATTAGGGTTGTGACTCAGTAGATTGCTCACCTTGTGTGCACAAAGCCTGAGCTAGGTTCCCAGCGCCACATAAACCAGATACGATGTACACTCCTAAAATCTCAGAATTAGGGAAGTGGAGCCAGGAAAATCAGAAGTTCAAAGTTGTCCTAAACTCATCATCTAAAGAAAGAGATGGGGGAGGGAAGGAAGGAGAGGGGGAAGGAGAGGGGGGAGAAAGAGAAGAAGAAAAATAGGAAAGAAAAAGTCAGTTAACTCCAGCAACGCTTGATTTTCAGAAAATATTAGCTGCTTTCGCAGTGCTGGTTACAGAGATTTTTCTTAGTTATAAAAATCATTCCAAAGCTTCATCGTGAAGAACAGATCCAACTTTCCTGTTCCTCCCTTCCCACCTCCTCCAGACTCACACCATCACATTCTTTTTCATCTCATCTGAGTAGGTTAAAAATAAGGGTAACTTTCCTCTATTCGCCAAAGGCTAAAAGACTTCTAGGGTCTAAACTCTCCTGGATATTTTATCCCAAGGGCTCAGGCAGGGTGAAAAGTGGAGCCCTAGAATAAAAAGACAAAGGGAACACAGAAGTCTTTGAGGAAAAGAAATAAAAGCCCAGATTGGTCCACCTTCCCAAAGCGTTTCTTTTTCCCCACCCAACCTGTCAATTTCACACACCTCATACCATGAATAACAGATTGAGAAATAAATGAGGATTCTCCTCCGAGGATTAGGGACAGTGTTGGAGTGGGGCAGAAAGAATGTAAGAGCTGGAGGGAGGGATGGAGTGCCTCACAACACTATCTTTCAGGCATACAAGCTTGAACTCACAACAGCTGTGGTTACCTGCAAAAGACCTGAAGAAGGCTGCATCTATCAACATTCCATCACAGATGGGGAAGGGACCCACCCTCCCTGGAGAACTATTGGTAGTTAATAGTTAAGGGGGAGGATGAGGCATTTTCTTCAGTGATGGAAGCTCCAGTAAATTGCCCATGTAAATAGCCTCCCACCAGTTCTCATACAAACTACTGTAGTTAAACTAATTGGTTCACACACATCCCTACACACAAACACACATGGTAGTGGAGACAGACATAAGGACAGAGAGAAGAAGGACACGTTGGATAACAATGAATCAGCCACATGATGGAGGAAGAGGTAAATGAAGGGCATTCAGCCACCATATCCAGGCCAATGTCTCAAAGACATCATCTCACATGATTTAAGCCATATCTGGCTACAATTTCATCCCCAGAATGTGTATTTATTTAATAACAACCAACGATATATTATAGCAACTTTCATTATTTAAATAAGCTTAACCAGCCACAATCTCAAGGTCTGCAAAAAAGTCACTGCAATTCAATCAGCCTAAAATCTGACCTAAAATATCCTGATGACATCTCAAATTGGCCGCTTGATGTCACAGTGCAGGAAGACTGGTTCCCCTGTCACCCAAAGGTAGAATTCTACTAAATGGTGTCTCTGGTTGTTTCTAGAACACACAGCCCACATGGCACCCTTTGTATATTAGCAGATTTTCTAATTAATCAAATTAATATTTTAACAAGCTTAACAAATAATTTGTCACATTACTATTTTGTCAGTTTTAATTCTAGAGAATATGAAAAAGGCTAGCGGAACAGGACAGTGGCTGTCTGTGATGACAATTAGAGAAAGGTTGACCAAAAAGAAAATTTTTAGAAGCTACTGTGTGTCCTTACATGAGGACTTGTCTAGCCTTTATCACGTCAAGTGGTCAGCTGTCATTACTTATAAAACATACCTAAAGAAAACCCTTCTGAAGGGTGTACCAGCTTTGCACACTGGAGCAAGGTAGCTCAAGAATGTTAGAGGGAATGAAGCTGCTACACAGAGGGGGAAATTGTATGTCTGCCAAAACAGCGCTGTAACAGAGCACTTCATCAGAGCATGTCAACATTTCTCAGAATAAATTACCATCTGTCTGCTGCTGGAGGTGGAGCTGGATAATACTTAATGTGCCTAGCACGTGTTTCCACACACATCCTATAGGAGCCTTGGTTAACCCATGAGAAGTTAAAGGCACTTAGGTGGGCATCCCAGCACAGTCCACCAGAAAAAAATGAATCAAAACACAACTCTCCATATCGCAAAGGTAATGTATCATAGAGCTTTTCTTTCCCCCAAATCTATATTTGTCTAAAAAGAATTTTTAAAATATAGAGACACAGAGGGGCTGGGAGATATACACAAAGCCCTGGGGATTGTATCGTAGCAAGCACAAAAACTGAGCACAGTAGCACACATTTGTAATCCCATCACTGGGGAAGTGAAGGCAAGAAAATTGGAAGCTCAAGGCCATCCTCAGCTACAGCAAGTTCAGTAAGCTCAGGCTACATAAAACTTTGACTCAAAAAAAAAATAATGGTAAAGAATGAAAGTAAAAATCTAAGTCCCAAGTGCTTTTGTCTTATACTCATTTAATTATCAAGGGACAGCTTGATGGGAGAGAAAATTCCCTCAGGATACATAAGAAATTTTCAAGACCTGCTCTCCCTTGTGGGTGAGACAACTAGAACTATGTAGACACACGTACTTATTTACCCTATTGAGGATGGGCAGTGGGCATCTTTCTTCTGCTTACACACAAGTGTCAGGAGAGAGGAGGTCTGAGTGCCCACCCACATTTGAGATACTATCCATCAGGCCCAGAGAAGAAGACTTGAGAAACAAGAGTTCCAGACAAAAGTTCAGTCTGAGAATACAGGTGACTGAGAGCCCTGACATCCACAGTGCTACACTTTCTTCTGTCCCCTCACCAGTGATCCCTGAATCCGTAAGGAAGCCTCAACTTTAAACTCAACCACATTTTTGGACCCCCAAAACAAAGAATTGTAACCTGACAACAAGTAACTTACCCAAATTCCAACCCCTGTGGACAAGAAGTCCTTTCCTTAACCACCTTCATGTCCAGCTGATAGGCAGCGCAACCGACCCACTCTTCTCTCCATGCTATACTTTATACTTTGCTGACAAACTCCATCTTTCTTTCTGGCAGGCTGAACATCTGACTTCTCTTCTATTATAGCTAGTAGTATTGGGTTCCTGATGTCATTGGCTAGCTGAAGAATTGTCTTCCCAGATGATAAAAGTTGCAGCTGTACGTGGCTTAAATCTATATTTTTTTTTCCTAGAAGACTCTCAAGATGCATGGAGCAGCCTAACATGAAAATTGCTGTGATGTCATCTAGATCCTGTGTAAGATTGACATTCCTGTGGTCTCCATGGCCCCAAGATGAAACTGGACTCCTCTTTCTACCATATCCGCCCAAAGCTCCTTTCTCTGTCCAACTTCCCACAGAATATTTCCATCTTGGAGCTGGATAGATGTCTCAGTAGAGCACTTGCTGCTCTTCCAGAAGCCCTTAGTTCAGTTTTCAGTACATATTGAGCAAATAACAACCACCTGTCACTCCAGCTCAAAGAAGACCAAAACCCTCTCTGGCCTCTGCTGATACCCACAGATGCATGCACAGATACACAGAAACATACAAATAAAAACAAACCTTTAAAATATTTCTCCTTGGTAACTGTGGTGGTTTGAATAGATATGCCCCCACCCATGGACTCATGTGTTTGAATGCTTGGCCCATAGGGAGTGGCACTATTAGGAAGGATGGCCTTGTTGGAGGAAGTGTATCAGTGTGGAAGTGGGCTCTGAGGTCTCAAATATGCTTAAGCTACACCCAATATGGGATACAACTCACTTCCCGTTATCTGTAGATCGAGATGTAGAACTCTCAGACCCTTCTCCAGCACCATGTCTGACAGCACACTGCTGTGTTTCCCACCATGAGGATAATGAACTAAACTTCTGAAACCATAATTCAGCCCCAATTAAATGTTTTCCTTTATAAGAGTTGCTGTGGTTATGGTGTCTCATCACAGCAATAAAACCCTAAGGCAGTAGTATTCATTCAATGACTTAACACAAAAAATATCCCCATATCAGGTTGACATAAAACTCTCCCACACAGCCTCTTCAATCCATGTATAATTCTCTTATTGATTCATTTATTGATAGCCACAGATCAATGAATAGACATTGAGATTTTACTTCTGTTTTATTTCACTTTCTATTACATTTTTAAAACGTGGAGGGGGGAGGTCAGAGGTCAGCTTGCAAAAGTTAGTTCTTTCCTCCCACAATGTGGATCCCAGACATCATATTCAAGCCATCACAGCTAAAGGCAAGCACCCTCGCTCACTAAGGCATCTCATCAGGTCCTAAGGACTTGATTTTAAAACATATTCCTTAAAGGCAGAAATCTTACTTGGTCAGCTCTATTTGTCCAGTGCCTACAGTTGAGATCAAAATCACTGCCTGTGTGTTGAACTTATGAAGTTTTATTAGAACACAGCCAGACCCTTCATTAGGTATTATCTGTGTCCACTTTAATTGATGTTAGCAGAGCTGAACAGACATGTTACAGAAGATGGATGGCTCAGAAAGTCTGAAACAGTTGCTATCTGGCTACTACAAATGGTTATTGCCTTACAGAAAAAAAAAATAGCTACCCCTTTTTGTGACCACTGCCTAGCACACAGTGGGGAGGCCAAAAGCTATTTTTGATGAAATGGCTATGCGATAGAGCTCTGTTCTCTAAAGGATGATACAGAAAACTAACCTTGCATCCTGTGGCAGCTGTTGAGTGTGGCACCCTCAAGCGCCCTCCATATTGGCCTTTCTAGTGACTCTTTCAAGCACTAAGTGGCTTAAGAGACTTTCTCATTCTCAAAGGAGCATTTTCTGAGGCAGCTCACCTTCCCTCTATACCACAAACAACTCAAAAGACCACTTCTCTCTTCTGTACCTCTATTTTCCACAACTTGAATGCAGAGTGTTTGTGGAGTTGGCAGGTCAAGTGTTCTCAGAGAAAAGGCACTGTAGTGGGCACTGTGTGTCTTCTGTCCCTAGAGGTGGGGAGGGGGGCAGAAGGGTCATGGATGTGAGACCTCAAAGGGGACTGCACCTTTAAAAGGAACTTCTTTCTCCATGGCTTTGAGACACTCTCACCAAGCAGCTACGGAGGCTCCTGAAGCTGTACTCCACTATGTGTTCAAAAATGGCACACGGATTTTTCTGATCTTGATAGAGGATGCAGGTTCCTTCAGAAAAGTGTTCTGCCAGTGTCCTGGGGAGACATTTTGTAAAGGTCTGCAGGTAGCTCAGCCCAGATGAGCTCTGCTGACAGCTGCCCTGCTGGATAGAAAAACTGCCTGAAAACCCCACACTAGGAAACTGACAGGAGCAAAGCATGATTGTTTATTTCTTCTTGTAGAGCAAACTGGAAATGACTTCCCTCCGTGGATGGGGAGTCTGGTATCAGAAGACTCAGAGCCCCTGAGCCTTTGAGGCTTGCTTTGCTTTGTCTTGTTTTGAATATTTCTGGTTTAATTCTTAGTTTTTTATTTATTTGTTTGTTTGTTTGTTTGTTTTTCTCGTTGTAAAGGCTCATACTGTTCTCTCTCTCTCTCTCTCTCTTTCTCTCTCTCTCTTTCCCTCTCTCCTCTTTCCTCTCCTGCCTCCTTCCCTCCATTCTCCTCCTTTCCTTTCATATTCTGCCACCTTGAAAGAGTCAGAAAACAACTCTAAGCAGGGTAAGCTAAACCCCTTTAAAGCATTTTTAAAATAATTTGGGAAGGAGGAGGGTCGTCTGGCAATTTTGCCCTAATCTGGAATATTCTCAAAGGCAGAAAAATAAAACTGCTCTGAGGGCATGATTCTGCACTGAAACACACACACACACAGGTCTGAGTGTGAGAGCACCTATGATGCACACATGGTTTATTCCGAAGAGGTCAATATGTTGGAGGAGTGGTCCACAGTGCAGTGATGCTGAGAGAGGGGGTGGACCTTCCAGAGGTGAAGCAATTAGGTGACTGAGAGCATTACCATCAGAAGGGATTAAGTAGTTCTCATGAGACCACTTAGTGCCCATGAACGTGTAAAAATAAAAAGCAAAAGTAGATTCTGAGTCATCTTCTAGTCTCATGCCTCACCATGTGGCTTCTCTCTCACACCATAAGACAGCTGCCATGATGCAATGCAGCCAAGGCAGCCCTCCCAGAGCCCTAAGGATGTAAACCTATGTAATCCTTAGGAACACTGGTGTCCCAATGTCAGTGGTCTCCAAGGCTCCTAGAAAGGACCTAACTGTTTTCACTGTTACCTCTTCACTTTCTCTTTCAAATTTCAAATTTTCTCTTTCATGTTTAGCTATGTGCATGGGGCAGGGGATGTGCACATGTGCAGACATCAGATCCCCTAGAGCTAGAATTCCAGGCAACTGTGGGCCACCTAGAATGGGTACTGGCAATGAATTCAAGTCTTCTGAAAGAAGTACTTGGTCTTAACTGCTGGGCCATCGCTCCAGCCCCAACTCCTGTTTTAACGGTCACATCAGAGCTGACCTGTCACTCTGGCTTTTCCTGTTTTGTTTTGTTTTTTTCTTACTCTCTTGAGTTCTCTGAGTCCACTTTGGTCTCCCTCATACCTCAAACTGCTTAAGGACAGAGTCTTATGAATAGGAAAAAAAAAATCTATTCTTTACCTCATTTGCATCTCTCTCTTCAAATTACATTGGAACTTAGTAGAGTTTCGATTTTTTTTTTATTTTTTTCACATTTTTGGTCTCTTTATAGTCAGCACAATTGATTACTTCATTTTAATCCCTTCCTTCCTTAGAGGGCAGAGTAGCCGAAGTAGCTGGTATGAAATTCTCAAAAGATAGATTTTTCAAAAACACTGGCAACGACGTCTTCATCTGGACCATGTGTGTTTCTTGAAAGTCAGGCAACATCTCAGGACAAGTGTAGGTGTTTGAGATAAAAAGATCACTGAGATCCTGTTCCCAGTCCTTCCCTGGGAAGGAGAAAACAGTGAGTGGTCTGATCAAAGACACTAAGGTAATTCCTTCCAAGAATTCTGGAGTCCCAGCCTCTTTCTAATTAGTCTTATAAGTGGCCTGAGGAGGCCAAACCACTCTCAGAGATGCCTAGAATGTCCATTCTCTTCCAAGTCCCTGGGAATCAAAGGAGGAACTTCTCCAGCATGGCTGGCTGATCTGGTAGCCCTGACCTAAGTACTTCCCTCTCTACAATTGAGTGCACTAATCCTTTGTTTACTATCCCAGAATTTCTGAGTGACCCCAAGAAGCAGGGAAGGCACTATTGCCCATGCCTTCAGAGCCTCCTACTCCCAATCCCTGGGCACCAGTCTCCTGGTGCTAGAAGCTGAATCCCAAAATAGTGTGCTGCATTGGCAGAGGTCCAAGAGCTAATAGGGAGGGTTGTGCTGTGTCTTATGACCCATTCTAACTGAGCTCATGTAGATTTACCTGACTGAGAGTCCCATAAAATGTACTCTGAAGGTGGAAACTGTTATAACCACAGGATGACTCGCCTGTGTTTGGTGGCTGGTGGGGGAGCTGGAGACAGAAAAAGCTAGTTTCCAGAAATAATCCATTCCTCCTCAACAAATAGGAATAAAATGTGGGAAAGGGCGAAGGAGATGGAC
This sequence comes from Phyllotis vaccarum, assembly GCA_033318265.1. Classification (NCBI taxonomy): domain Eukaryota; kingdom Metazoa; phylum Chordata; class Mammalia; order Rodentia; family Cricetidae; genus Phyllotis; species Phyllotis vaccarum. The sequence continues at coordinate 135,167,287 of JARWLC010000004.1, read as the reverse complement.
GGAGAGAATCACCCACAGGAACTAAATAGGGTTATAATTAGTTTGTGTGTGCTTCCAAGTGTCATCTTTCACCCTCCTCCCACGGAGGCAGTCACAATGAGCTCAGGAGCCTCTGTGTCTCTTAGAGAAGGGCACGGAGCTCCTTGGGGTGTTGGGGGAAGAGCTTCAACAAGATGACTGGTAGGAGCAAGGAGTCAAGCCTCTCTGTGGTACTGAGAGGCGCCCCATGCAATGACCCCCTGAACAGGCACTGTTTCCGGACAGCAGCTCCCCACAGCTATTACAGATGGCCTGGGAGTGTTCTAATTAGACAGGCTTGTCAGCATCCCTTACCAATCCCCAGCTGAGTGAGCTAAGTGTTTGTCTTGGCCACTTCACGCCCTAGCCTCAGAAATCGTAGCTTAGAGTGACTGGTCTCCATGCATTTCTCTCTTTGACTTAACTCTAGCTGTGATCATGTCCCACATTTATCTCAGAGGTGTGTATGAGCAGAGCCATCTCATATTAAAGGATCCCCATGGTTCTCTTGTTGCTGAGATACTTATCATTTTACAAAAGTGTTCTCCCTAAGCAGGTTCTTTGCAGGTTTTCTGAGATACGTCTTAAGTCTGTTCCGTTCACCATTGTATATGCTGTTTTCTCTCATCCTGCTTCCTCACACTGGGTCTTGACCTCATCACAAACAGTTTCTGAGCAAGCGGGAATTTATTCCTAAACATCCTAGACTATAGCCTTAGGTGTTAATTCATTTAAGATTGTGTTTATGGATGTATTCTAAGCATGCCTTCCTATTATTCATTAGTCCATAAAACACTTTTAGACCCTGACTTTGTATGTCATGGTATGCTGTGTAGACAAGCTGTACAAAGTGTGATTGGGTGTCTAGAATTCTGAGTCCGGAGAGCATTCTAAAAAACAGGAATAAACCCCAGGATGACAATACACACATAAGTAGTAACACATGCAGGTGTGTTCTTGTGTTCTTCCCCTTCCCAGAAAGCCTTCTCCCCATAGCCACAATCATTAAGAAGATTCCAGGGAGAAGTGGGGTGGTCTTATCTTCTTGAAGGATCAAAAAATAGCCTACCTGAGTAAGTATGGCAAATGTTGGGTTTCTCTTAGGCAGTGTGCAGCTGACCAAAGCTGTGGTCTGTCACCCATACTAGTGGTTTTATGAAATGAGGGAAGTCACAAAAGTACCAATCAAGCAGGGCCCACACTGGATCTTATTGGAGATTTACATAAAATTAACAGCAAAATGCTTGATATAAATTTTCATATCAAACAACATATGATAATTATAATCAAATTCCATCATCTCGCCTCACATAGCTATATATAGACTTTGTAAGAAGTTCAGAAATATTTTTAAATTCATATTATTTGAAGTTTCACATATGTATAAAGCCACAGGATTATAATGGATGGACTCCATGTAGCCATAATCCACTATCAACACAATCGACCCCTAGGAAGTTTTTTCATCTATATTCCCCATCTCCCCACTCACCCACTTCAAAACCTAAAGTTCAATTCAGGTGATCCTCTCCCCCCCCCTCTCTCTGGTGTACATATAGATATATGCACATGTATGTGCAGGTGCGTGTGCATAAACAGACCAGAGTTCAGCTTTCTTCTTTGATTGCCTCCCATCTTATTATTTGACACAGAGTCTCTCACTGAATTTGGAGCTCTTCACTTCAACTGAGCCGGTTCGCTGATGTCTGCCCCATTACCCCTAGCATTGGGTTAGTCACATGAACCACCATGTGGGACCTTTACATGGATGCTGAAATCTAATCTCAGACCCTCATGCTCACACAGCACTCACTTCATTGACTGGGATATGTCCCTAGCCCCAAAACAGACTATATCAAGGTATTTAAATTGGGGCCTCTCCTGCTTAGGGAGTCCATTCTAGAACAGATTCCACCTCAGCACAGAGGATTCGTCTATCCCTTGTACATCTTCGCATGTCCATTACCTGCAAAAAGAATTCATAACCCATGTCCTTCATAGCAGTCTGTGAAAGACTGTAAGCCCTTCCAGAGGCCCATTAAGTAAAAAAGGACCAGGTGCCCTGAGTAAGAGCAATTGCCAAGTGATATCACTGGGGTGCTATCCTGTCCCAGGTCACATGAGCCAGCACATCTCCAACTAGTCAATAACACCAAGGGCTCTGCAATCAAAAAGCCAGAAACAAGGAAGTTTCATCTCTCATAGAAAACAAATCAGGATTTCTGGGTCTGTGTTACTTCACTCAGGATAATACTCTCCAGATCCATCCATTTGCCTGCAAAATTCAGGATGTCATTTTTTTTCCTGCTGAGTAGTAGTCCATTGTCTAAATGTACCACAATTTTTTAATCCATTCTTCAGTTGAGGAGCATCTAGGTTGTTTCCAGGTTCTGGCTATTACAAATAATGGTGCTATGAACATAGTTGAGCTAATGCCTTTGGGGTAGGAATGTGCATCCTTTGGGTATATGCTCAATAGTGGTATCATTGTATCATTGGGTAGATTGATTGCTAGTTTTCTGAGGAAACACCATACTGATTTCCAAAGGGGCTGTACAAGTTTACACTCCCACAAGCAATTGAAAAGTGTTCCCCTTGCTCCACATCCCCTCCCGCATAAGCTGTCATCTGTGTTTTTGATCTTAGCCATTCTGACAAGTGTAAGGTGGTATCTCAGAGTTGTTTAGATCTTCATTTCTCTGATGGCGAAGGACGTTGAGCAATTCTGTGTCATTCTACCACTTAAAATTCTGTTGACAATTTCCTATTTAGCTCTGAACTCCATTTTTTAATTGGATTATTTGGGGTTTTGGCCTCTAGTTTCTTGAGTTCTCTATATGTTTTAGAAATCAGTCCTCTGTCAGATGTAGGGTTGGTGAAGATGTTTTCCCATTCTTTAGACTGTCATTTTGTCTTATTGATCATGTCCTTTGCCTTTCAGAAGCTTCTCAGTCTCATGAGGTCCATTTATTAATTATTGCTTAGTGTCTGTGCTACTGGTGTTATATTTAGAAAGTGGTTGCCCATGCCAATGTGTTCAAAGTACTTCCCACTTTCTTTTCTCTTAAGTTCAGTGTAACTGGGTTTATGTTGAGGTCTTTGATCCACTTGGACTTGAGTTTTGTGTAGGGTGATAGATATGGACCTGTTTGCATTCTTCTACATACCACCATCCTGTTAGGCCAGCAACATTTGTTGAAGTTGCTATCATTTTTTCTATTGTATATTTTTGGCTTCTTTGTCAAAACCAGGTATTCATAGGTGTGTGGATTAATGTCAGGTCTTTGATTTGATTCCATTGATCCAAAAGTCTGTTTTTATGCCAGTACCAAGCTGTTTCTGTTACTGTAGCTCTATAGTATAGCTTGATAGACATGGTATCTACTCACCCATAAGTGAATTTTAGACATAAAGCAAAGGATAACCAGGCTACAATCCACAGATCCTGAGCAGCTAAGTAACAGGGAAAACATAAGAAAGACGTCTATGAATTCCCTGTGAAAAGGAAATAGAGAATATCTGAGTAAATTGGGATCATATGGGGGGGCGAGCTAGGGGAGGTCGGAACAAATCATGAGAGAATGAGATGGTTGAGTAAGAGGAGCAACAGAGAGGGAGAACAAAGAAATAGGTATCTTGATAGAGGGAGCCATTGTGGGTTAGAGAGAAACCTGGTGCTAGAGAAACATCCAAGAACCCACAAGGTGTCCCCAGCTAGGACTCTATGCAATAGTGGAGAGGGGGCCTAAATAGGCCTTCCTTTATATCAAATGAATGACCATCCTAATTATCATTATAGAACCTTCATCCAGCAACTGACGAAGGCAGAAGCAGAGGTACATAGATAAGCACCAGATCCAGCTCCTAGTCCAGCTGAAGAGAGGAAAGAGAGGGGGATCCTGCAAAGGGATCGGGAGCATGAGGAGAAGACCCACAGAGATAAATGACCCAAGCTATTGGGAGCTCATTGATTCTGAAGTAACCACTGAGGAACCTTCATGGAAAGGAACTAAACCCTCCAAATGCAGACAACAGTCAAACAGTGTAGGCAGTTTGTGGGGCCTCTTGCAGTAGGACCAGAGTTTATTCCTGGTCCATGAACTGAAATCTCGGAGCCCATTCCCTACAGAGGAACACCTGAGTCAGCCTTGATACTGGGGGGAGGGACTTAGACCTGCCTCAACTAGACATCCAAATTGAACTGACCCACCTTGATGGGGGGTGGGAAGTAGGCTGAGGAGAGAACGGAGAGGAGGGGAGGGAGGGAGAACTGTAGAGGGTATGGGAAAATAAAAATTTTTAAATAAAAAAATTATTAAATAAATAAAAATAAAATAAAAAGGTCCAAGGGAAAAAAAGAAGAGAAAAGAAAAATCTCAACCTCCTCAAAAACAAAAAGAGGGGCCTGGGAGAGATAGCATAGCAGTTAAAAGCACTTACTGCTCCTTCGAAGGACCTGGGTCTAATTCCCAGCATCCCCTGGAGATTCACAATCTGCCTGTAACTCCGATAGGGGAATTCCTCTCTGTCCTCTATGGGCACTGCATTCATGAACACACACACACACACACACACACACACACACAGATAGATAGATAGATAGATAGATAGATAGATATAATAAAAATTTAAAATAAGACATTTTTAAAAGAATAGAGAAAGCACACAAAACATCGGTAAGCTCTGGGAAGTTGCTTGGGGTACCTAAGAATGTGCATGAGATCAAAAGCAATAATAAAGCTTCAAAAGTAAATCTAGGCTCATAATGACCAAGGAAAATTTTAAGAGCCTTACAACCAGCTTCTCCTGACTTTACTATGTGAGCAGCTATTGCTGTACTGAGATGATCTGCCCAATGTCATGGAAAAATTAGGGAAAGTCTCCACTGGGCACCAACCAAGTTTGAGTCTGTCTGTCTAAACTTCCAATCTTCCCAATCAAGTAACGGTCAGTCCAGCCATCCATGGGCAAATACACATTTTCAAAGGCAATCCAAGAAGCCCAAGTGAGACAGAATGTGCACCCACATGACAGCTCTCTCAGAAAGACGAGCAACAGCTGAGACTCAGAAAGACTTATTCTGCCTTAGTTGGTCGCCACCTGAAGCATCAGAACAGCAACACTGGGAAGCTGACCTTGTCATTCATGTTTATTGCATCTAGAGGTAGCGTAGCCTCTATGCAGTGAGGAAGTTTTCTGAGCCCTGCCTGTTGCTAACAAATGTAGATGGTGAGATGTATAAAGATGGTGTATCATAACCAGAGGTGATGCATTTCCTGCTAAAGCACCAGACCGGTATGGAAGGTGTTATATCACACCGAAGTTGGCGGTTTAATTTGGTGTCAGCTATTAGTGTTGACTCTCCCACACTATTGCTATACAGTATTTCTGCTGCCAAAATTAAACAGCTTCAGGTTTTGTGTGTCATCGCTTATGCTGAGATGAACTTTAGGGTCATACAGCTACCTTTGAGTCATGCATGTTCTTCTAAGTAACCCCTCACCTTATGTTAGTAACCCCAATAAACTCATTGGCTCACCAAGCTAGACAACTTGACATGGCTGGGATCGTTCTCAGGCATTTGTTCTTATCTACCCAGGAAAAGTTGGTTCTCCCGGAACTAGAGTTGCAGAAGTTATGGGCCACTGTGTCGGTGCTGGAAACTGAACCTGGGCCTTCTTCAGGAGCAGCAAGTGCTCTTAACCACGAGGAGCTCTCCAGACTTCTTGTTGTCCTTCTTCTGCTTCTCCTCTTCCTCCTCCTCCTCTTCCTCCTCCTTCTCTTCTTCCTCCTCCTCCTCTTCCTCCTCCTCCTCTTCCTCCTCCTCCTCTTCCTCCTCCTCCTCCTCTTCCTCCTCCTCCTTCTCTTCCTCCTCCTCTTCCTCCTCCTCCTTCTCTTCCTCCTCCTCCTTCTCTTCCTCCTCCTCCTTCTCTTCCTCCTCCTCTTCCTCCTCCTCCTTCTCTTCCTCCTCCTCTTCCTCCTCCTCTTCCTCTTCCTCCTCCTTCTCTTCCTCCTCCTCCTTCTCTTCCTCCTCCTCCTTCTCTTCCTCCTCCTCTTCCTCCTCCTCCTTCTCCTCCTCTTCCTCCTCCTCCTTCTCTTCCTCCTCCTCCTCTTCTTCCTCCTCCTCCTCCTTCTCTTCCTCCTCCTCCTCTTCCTCCTCCTCCTCCTCTTCCTCCTCCTCCTTCTCTTCCTCCTTCTCTTCCTCCTCCTCCTTCTCCTCCTCTTCCTTCTCCTCCTTCTCTTCCTCCTTCTCTTCCTCCTCCTCCTCTTCCTCCTCCTTCTCTTCCTCCTCCTCCTCTTCCTCCTTCTCCTCCTCCTCTTCCTCCTCCTCCTCCTCTTCCTCCTCCTCCTCCTTCTGCTTCTGCTTCTTCTTCACAGTTATACTAGTGATAATAGATGTTGAAGGACACTGAAGAACCCACAAGTAACAAAACCCGATATTTTTATTTGCTTTAAAATATCCTGCAAATTCCTCTATTTAAAACAATAAAATTAACCGGTAAATGAATGGAGCTAGAAAAATAAATTCTGAGTGAAGAGACAAATATGATATGTGTTCTCTTACATATGGCTATTAGCTTTTAAGCATCTGATGGCCTTGCTACAATCTATACAACCACAGTGGGAGTAACCAATCACTACCTGGTTGGATTTAAGACCCATATCACAAGATAAAACCAATGGGTGGCCACGAACCTGAGACCTAATAGGCCATGGACCTAGAGGAAAACCAGATACTGTTGTTCTGATAATAGAACATAATAATAAAATGACTTTCTGCTATATCATAGAGCAGTGTCTCAGCCATCATCAGAGAAGCTTCTTTCTGCTGTAGATGAGAACTAATGAGACCCTCAATTTGACAATGTGCAGAGGGTGAGAGAGTCCTTGGGACCCTCTGAAGCAGCTTTGTTAGGATATTTCTTTAACCTTACTTATCTTTGGTTTATGATAGTTTTCAATTTTGTGTTTCGGGGAAAGGGGCGAGCCCCTGCACACAAGTGCACAAGTGTGTGCATGTGTATACATTCCTCATGCTTTTTTCTTTACTTATCTGTTCACTTTGTTTTATTCTGGTTTTTTATTGCACTGTCTGTTTTCTAGAGAGAGAGAAAGAAGGTCTGAAGTTTATTGGATGGAGGAGCGGGGAGGATCTGGGAGGAAAAGAGAGAGAGAAAACTGTGATCAGTATATACTCTATAAAAAGTATTTTCAATTTTAAAAAGTACTCTGAGAATAGTATGCTTCTTTTTAATTTAAGAATAAGCTACTCCAGGAAAATTGGAGGTTGGTAGAAGAAATGATTAGCAGATGTCAGTAGCTATTAACTTTAATGGATATACGAGAAACTAATTAATTACTATCCTAACTTTGTGCATAATAAAAAAAATAACCATTTCAAATATCTTAAGAGAAAACGATATTAATCTGGAGAAATACTAACCCAGGGCTTGTTGGGAGAAAAGTACAGTATCTCCCTGTCTGTAGCTGAGTATTTCTGAAAAGGACACCTTGCCCTGAATCACTGATGCTACCCCTAACCTTCTCCTCATGAAAGACGATAGGTAGGGCGGAGTGGAAATCCACTTTGTATTTTACACAACACACTATGTGTTTGTTCTTTACCAACACACCCTGTCCTGTCCTCCTCAGCTGACCATGAAATAGGACAGTTTCCAGTAAGCAGCCCAAATCCCAATATTTTGTGAAAGCTTTAAAAATAAAAATTTAAAAATCCATATTCATCTCATGCCTGTTATCTAATCGCTGCCCTTGTTCAGTCAGATGTAGTGTTTTGGCTCATCGGGGGTCGCCAATTAATGAGCTGGGGAGATGATCAGTGGATAAACAATGTGTGAGGACTGGAGTTCAGATTTCCAACATTCATATAAAAACTGGGTGGGCATGGCAAATCATCTATAACCCACTGTCCAGAAAACGGGGAAGAGGATCCCCAAGCAAGCTGGCTAAGGAGACTAAGTGAACTGCTAAAGCTCTGGGCTCAAGTGAGAGACCCTGCCTCAGTGAATAATGTAGAGACAATTGAAGGAGACCTCATCATCAACCTCTGGCCTTCACACACACACACACACACAAACACACACACACACAAGGGGGTGGGCAGAGAAGAGAAACAGACAAAAAAGTATACAGAGATAGACAGAGAGGAGAATACATTCACAGGCACACACCTACACATGTACCCAGATATTCATATGCAAACATAAATACACATACACACATACATATGCAAAAGAGCAACACTCTGATGGCTGTGCAGAAGCTCAGCTTATCTACATCTTAACCAGAGAAGAGCTGCTATTGGATCCAGGTGGAAGCTTGCCTGCAGCTGGATTTGGCCTGTGGCTTGGTTTCCTGTTGCTCTTCTGCAAACTCTCTCCAGGGACTTGAGTAAGTTTGATTTTCATAATTAAAGAAGTTGAGTCTCTGTGGGAACATTTGAAATAACTTTGGACTTGAGTCTGTTCACTATTGAAATTTTGATCTAATAGCCTATACCAGAGAATGTGATGCCAATTACATTCTGTACTCAATGATGTGATGAAACAGATTAGAGACAGAGGTGAAGCGGACAGGGGAAGAAAACAGCCCGTATGACCTCAGAAAATGTATTTAAATAATTAGGGCAACATAGATAATTTTCAAACCCAAAAGTTCACCTCTACCCTGCCCCACTTTCTCATTCCTAGCTATTCTCATATCCTTTTAATGAGGGCAAATCACTAACCCACCCATCTCACTGTGGCCAATGTTATTGTAAAAGAAGCAAAAAGAGAAGCATCCTCTCTGCACTGTTGTTTAGACTCCCAAGCAAGGCACGGAGCTGTGAAGTCAAAGGTTGGGATCCAGTCTCCTAGCACTTTAAGAAAGCATTGGTCAGGATGGCAAAAGAACACACCTGCAACCTCCAGCTTTCTGATGCAGCCCTCATGTGTGTAGGCAGGAGTCGATGCGCTGGCAGTGACCAAATCACCTCATTTTTTATCTCTCCCCCAACACTCAGTACAGTGTTCTGCACTTTACAGGAGCTCCATGAGCAATTGATAGATTAAAGTAGAATGTTGTTTGCAGCAATTTGGAGTCAGTCACAGATCCAAGCTTCCCATGGCCATCCCTATGGGAATTCACCCCATTCAAAACTATATCAAAATGCAATGGATGTCTAGCAGCAAAGTTTCAAATGTACTGACACTTCTAGTCTGATGGGGGATGGTGTTTTAATCTCATTGTACCTTCCAGTCTAAAATATCATATTATACTGAAGTGGAGATTATAACTTTACTTAAGAGATATCTCTCCCAATCTCATTCCATTAGTTACAACAAGGCGCTATCATTAAAGACGTTCCTCTATCACTGGGGAGAATTGGTGGTGAGTGTCTGACTTCCACAATTGGCTTAAGGAATCAGTTATTCATTAAATCAGAGAGAAAGAACATTAAGAAAAGAATAAATTGGTACAGAATAACTCTCTGGGTTCAAACCCCCCCCCCCTTTTCTTTGAGTCAAATCTCTATAGCCCTTTTCAAAAATAAGTCACAAGACAAGCCTGGATGCTCAAATGGCTTCTATGAACCTACAAGATTAGTTAAGCACTAACTGCATACAAGTCATCGGTGGGGTAGCTGCATGGAAAGACGGTCCACACAGTTTTTTAGCCTTCTTAGTTATTGCCTCATTGGGACCTAAACCAGGGAGAAGTACATTTCAACCTAAAGCATGTTGTACTAATGGAAAATGAAAGTGTGGATGAAATAGCTGGAGAATTGTCTCAGCAGGATTGAGTGCATGCTCTTCTTGAGAGGACCCAAATTCAGCTCCCACACCAGGTTCGCAACTGCCTGGAACTCCAGATCCATGGGATCTGACACTTCTCCTGGCTTCAGTGAACACCTAAATACACATGTGAACATACACATACACACATACACACAAATTAATTAATTAATTGATAAATTAATTAATTAAAAACTTTAAAGCAAAGACTTTCTGATTCCAGCATCCAGGAAGCAGACAAACCTCTGTAGGTCCGAGGCCAGCCTGGTCTACATAAGAGTTTCAGGACAGCTAGGGCCACATAGTGAAACTCTGTCTCTAGAAATAAATAAATGAATAAATAAATAAATGTAAAACTTTTTTTAATTTTTGAAATAACCAAGGACCTGGGAGAGTTGGATAAAGGTCACAATTCGGTCAACAAAGACACCAGCAATTCCTTCTATTTGTACTGCTCTCCCTGGCCCTCCCAAATCTTGTGCCTCCTTGTTTCCTCTGATCTCCAAACAACCTTGAGAGAACTACAGACTTACAGAGGAAGCTGAACCTCAAGTCAGGTGATAGAGGCCCCACCCTAGTGTCCCACGTAAGAATGAGACTCAGAATAGATCTCTGAAGAAGTTGGAGATACTGGAGGGAATAAACACCACAGTCAAATCTTACCCAGCTGTCTTATAGCTTCCTCAGCCTCGATTCCCTTGGAATGGCTTTCTCTGTGTTTGAATCCCAACTTAAGTACTCTTTCGGTAATTAAGGCATGGCCCCACCACACCTGCTTGGGAGCCTAGAATTCCTTCTATAATCTGAAGTGACCTTGACTCAGTTAGGATTAAGGGTGTAGGTCACCACTCCCAGGATACTCCCTGTGCTGGGATTAAAGGTTTGAATCACCACTCTGATTTTCCTAGACTGACTGTGGTTAGAGCTCTGGGACTTCTGGAGCTTTTACTAACCCCCCACATAGACTGTGGGTAGATTCCCTCTGATTATCTCCAAAACTTCTGAAACTTTATTAAATCCCTACACCCTAGTAAGCAGCAGAGCTGAGCAGAGATCCCAGGCTCTTTCTTACCTTCTGTCTTTGAGACACTGCTGTTTCCACCTCCCTCATCAGCACCCCATACTGCACAACCTGCGTGTCTGTGCAGACCTTTGCTTGCACACACTATACTCACAGACGTTTGATCAGCAGCAGCCTCGAAAAGCAATTCCAGAGCTGGGGAAACAGCTCAGTCAATAAAGGGCTTAGTGAGCAAACACGGGGACCTCAGAGAGACCAGCATTCACATAAAAGCAAGATATGCCTCTGTAACCCCAGAGCCGAAGAGACAGATTCCTGGGGCTCACAGGTCGCCGGTCTAGCCTGATACACTAGCCTCAGGTTCAGAGAGAGATCCTGTCTCAGAAAATCAAGGTGAATGGCTACTGAGAAATGAAAGCCCAGCCCACATGCATGCACATGTTCAAACACACAATGATTAAAACGAAAAACAAACAAACAAAAAAACCAATGAAAACTAGCATTTCCACAGGAAAGCTAACGAGGAATTTGGCGAGGTGTTCTCCCGAGTCAGCAAACCCAAAATACCTCCAAGAGTAGTGACTTCCCTTCACACCAGCTAGGATTGCTCAGCCAGTGGGACAGGAGAAAAGACAAGTGCAAAGACAGGATATTTGTGTCTCTCCCTGGATCAGTACTGTGAGTGAAGTGAAAACCCTGAGACTTGATGGGGAAGGAGGCTGAGTTACCTCCTCTGGTCTCTCTGCGGCTTTGCTGCAAAAGCATCAGGCCTGGCATGGGTTCCTGGCATCTCTCCACACACCAAATCACCCTGAGTCCTTTTATGTGCATCAAGGCACTGAAAAGAGGGAATTCAAGCCAGGCTCTCAGCTGGGACGATAACCTGACTGGCCTCTCAAGAGAGCCTCACAACACGCGTGCTCCGCATGCTCTCTGTAAAGAACAGACAAAGATAACCCCAGGGTGAGCCTGAGAACCACTTTGGGGAAAGTATTCCCGCAGCACTGGACTTAGGCTGGCTAATTGGTTCCAGAAGCAGCGCAGGCAGCGCACGCAGGTAGGACTGTGCCTCCTGTATCGACTGATGCAGTCACTTGTTGGGAACCTGTGTTCATTATCTGTGTGTAAAGTGATATTAGAGGAGAGACGCCAGGCCCCGTGCGAAATGACTGAGCTCCGCACCTGACTGGAGGGTGGTGTGTTATGTAAATGCACTGCCCAGGGTAATCGAGTTACTGAAGTGGATGTGTTGAATGGATCTGAGCAGGTGCCACCAGAGAATGAGAGATCAGAGGGCGCTGACATGTGAAAGACAGCTAGAATGAGGCCCTCGGCTTCTTGAGACCTGATTTCCACATCTCACTCTAATTACCAGGAACTAGAGGGTTTTTCCTTCCACAGCACATCAAGCCATGGTGGCTGGGCTGAGGTGAGCAATGAGGTGCACAGAGAAAAGAAGGGAAGAAGCCAGCTCCTTCAGCAAACGTATTTAGGTTTGTTCTGTGATTGAAGAAACCCATTGGCTAATAATCCATGGGCTTTAAAAGATTCGAAGTCATTTTTAAAAACAAGATACTAGCTCAATGGCGCTTCCTGGGATGTGGCTGAGTATCAATAGAAAAGAGGGGTTGTAATTCCATAATAAGGCACTTTCTGAAGTGTGAACGTGCCAAGGATCCATCCCAGCCCTGCAATGGAAAACGTACAAGACAGAAGAAATAAAATTCTTCACACCAATAGCCCAGGAGAGCTGGAGGCTTCCACAGAAGGCCACCTGGATAACCTCTGCCTTATGTGGAGGTCAAACAAGTAGCCTGTTCCCCATCCCATCCCTGCCATGAGGAGCTACCCAGTCCCCATTCCATTCTATCACATGAGCCCACAAAGACTTAGTGATCAATGCCTTTCTTTCCTGCTGGGGCTGTTAGATTTCTGAGATGTCTTAAAGAGACAGGGGGCAGAAAGGGGACCAGCCTGATCTTGACAGACAGGACTGTTTATTTCAAACCATAAGGGGCAGAAAGACACAGCAAGACAGGAATGTCTACCCAAAGGGAAGGAGACATTTGGAGTTTATGTATGGGGTTTGGGAAATCCAACTGACCAACACAATTTCTCCCTCCTGAAGTTGTTTGTGCAGACAAGGTCTTAGAAACTGCCTTGCCCAGACTATCAGGATGTAGGTCATGGTGGGTGATTGACTTTGGGGGAAAGGACTGGACTTTCAATATAGCACCTTGATCAGGGTCTGGCAGAGTTGATCCAAAGTACCCATGTTTATTGCTCTTAAGATCTTTCCATCCTCTTTCCAGTGAGGTGATGACATCAACACAAAAATATTTCTCTGTCCCCAGCCCTACCCCATTCACTCTCTAGAACCCACAGATGCTCCCATTTCTCCCACATCATCCCAGGGATCCCAAGGACTTTCCTGGATGTTCCGACACCATCTCCTGAGGTACTTCCTCGAGTCTGCCAGCTCCCTGTCTTCTCTTACTTTTGTTATAACTAAGGGAGTCTCTACATGAGCTGGTCTTATGTAACCACCTGAAATTTGGGGCTCTAGATCCCAAAACAAGTAAGTTCTTTATATTGGTCCTCCAAATACACTAAATTCTAGGGCAACATAGCTTCATATTTTCCTAGAATCCAGCCCACCTTCAGTGGAGCCCCGTCACCCAGATTCTTCAACATAGCATTCAAAACCTGTCACTCTGCTTCTCCCATCTGCTTCCCCCAAGGCTCACCTTCTCCCAATCCCATCTTCACATTCAGCTCATCAAACTCACTCACCACATTGACTTTTCTTTTTGTTAAATACACTGATTACTCCCTGAGCTTTACCCAGCAGGTTTTCAGCAACCAATATGCCCTCTCTCCTATCCATGGATGCTTGTCCTCCAACAGGCCTCAGCTCCACAGTTTTCATCTTCCCTCACAGAGTTAGGCTGTATCCCAGGCAGTGGTGTGCAGCTCTCCATCAAGAGTGCTCAACCTGAGATTTATGTTGTGTTTACCTACTGCCCTGTGCTCAGTAGACAGAGTTTGGCATGGTCCAGGTTTAACAGGCAATCACTGGAGTGAGGCACTTGGCAGAGCTGCTGAGCGTCCCAGACTAGGTTAGAACAAGGTAATGGGATGCACAGAATAATGTCCTGACTGCCAGTGGGAATCAGGAAGACACATATGTGAAGGGGACAGTCAACACCATTTGGAGCTGACCCCGGCACCAGTAGTGTGGGCTCACTGATAGCCTTCAACCTTTTTATCTTTCATTCACACACAGCTCAAAAAAAATTGGAATTATCAAATGCTATAAGCTGCACAGTTTAGCCCCTCATTTGACAGACATGGAGGTCCAGAGAGGCAGGATGACTTTCCCAAGGTCATAGAGTGACAAGGTCAGATCTGAAACGCAGGTCTCCAAATTGCCAATATTATAGCCTTCTCTCCCTGTCTCTTACGCGAGAACATCAGAGGGTGAAGAAGTCTGAGAAAGGGGAACAACAAAGAAATCTTTATTCATATATCCTCTGTTTTTAACGATCTCCCAGTAGAGGCTTCTGTAAATACTTTTGTTTACAGGGGACAAGAACCTGTGGTATATTCTGTATCCAGAAATAGAATGCCAGGATCATTCTACCACAAAAGGCCCTTTGCCCTCCTCACTGGGACCGGCAGGCTGAGCCAGATGCGCAGGAGGCAGGCTCATCACATCACCACCGTGGCAGCACTAGCCTCAGCCCTCCTGGCTTCCCCCTCAGGTTTATTATCAAAAGCACAGCCCTACAAAATTATAATCTGGCAACCAGAGAATGCTGAGTACGAGAATTTCCCTGGGGAGGAGCTTCCTTCATTGTTTATCCGTACCAAGTGGTCAGTCAGCCCTAACATCATATACCTACAAGTAACATTATATGGGCTGAGTAGGTTGTATTTATATATTTAGGAATATATATGTATATATTACATAAAGTAAAGAAGAAGAAGCCATGAATTTGAAAGGCATCAAGGGTGGGCACATGGGAGGGCTTGAAAAGGAAAACAATGTCATTGTAAATATTAAAAACAACATAGAGCGGAGTCACAGCATTTAGAGCGTGCTCCCTAGCTCTAGGCTGCAGAGCCTTAAGCAGCCCACAGCCTCCTCTGACACTGAGTGATGCCTTCAAGCGCCAGGATTGGCACTCTGCAGTGTCAGGCTGACAACCAGGTGATCTGCCAGCTGTGGACAGTGGTGCTCACAGCCGCATGTAAGTGTCAGCCTCAGGTCTTTCTTGTTCAGTTTAAAAGAGTAATTTGCTGAGGTTTGGGGGCCTTTGGGGATGTATTTATTTTTAACTATATGTGTTGATATGTCTGCACATGCATGTGTAGATATGTACAAGTAAATGTGGGTGCCTGCAAATGCCAGAGATTTCAGATCCTCCCAGAGCTGTACTTACAGGTGGCTGTGAGCCACCTGACTTAGCACTGGTACCTGTTACAATGAGGTTTCTGGCCCCGGGGGCCAGAGGTCCAGACCCAGAGACCTGCCGTCTAAGAGCACCTAGCCGCCCGCCACTGCTTAGGCCCACCCCAAAATGACTCAGACACTTATATTAACTTCATGCTCTTTGGCCTATGGCTTAGGCACATTCCTAGCTAGCTCTTTTATCTTAACCCATTCCATTAATCTGTCTGCCACGTGGCCCGTGGGTCACCTGTGTTCCTTATATGTTTCTTCTTTGGGCTTCTGGCTGGATCTGTCTCTGACTCCGCCCTGCTTCTCCTTCCTATGCTGTCTCTGACTATGGTATTTACCAAGAGCCAAGAGCATACAGAAAGACATTCCCACATCAGGTACCCAAATTTATGTCATCTGTAAGAATAGTATGTGCTCTTAATCACTAAGCCAGCTTCTCGGCTCATGATAAATTCTAAAACTATCCAGATTCTCTCCATGATTCTCATCCAGCAAGGAACTGGAGGCTTTCTCTTCAATGTCACTAATGTGAATCCGGTAAAGAGATAAGAAGAGTCTGGGGCAATAGTTCAGTCTGTCAAATGTTTGCCTCATAGCATAAAGACCAGCACCCATGTAAAAATCCAGGCATGGTAGCACATGTACTTGTAGTCTAAGGAACAAGGAAGATTTTGGACTTGGAGGCCAGCCAGCCAAACCTGTCAGTGAGCCCTAGATCCCAGTGAGAGGCCTTGTCTCAAAAGATAAGGTGGACGTAAGCACTGCTTAAAAATGATACCCAAGACTGACCTCTGGCTTCCACACGCTTCAATATACATGCACATGCATATACACATACACTATTAACAGATTGGGTGTTAGCCTGTGTGTATTCCCTCAAATATCCAGCTTTGAACACCTAAATTGGAGCATCAACCGACTCTCAAGGCCCTGTTTCCCCTACCCTGCACCAGGTCACAGTAGACCACTCCTGCTGGGGTACCATCTATCTTGTATTCCTACTGGAAGATGAAAATAAGCTAAATTAATCTCAGAGCCAACTACTTCTTTAGAGAGGATGGATGTGGTTGAATTAAAACTCACATGAAAACAATCAGTCTGCAGCATGTCACCTTTTATAGACACATGATTAGTTTTCCTCAACAGATAAATGATGTTTTGGCAGTGGGAAATGAGGTTGTTAAGAGATTCAAGGACACTTAAACATAAGCTCAATATAGTATATAATGTTTACATGTTGTTCAGATCCCGCCTGAAAACAATATACCTTTGAAAGACATTTTGGGAGTGATCTAAACAGTGGAAATTGTTCTTACTGGAAATATTAGGGAAGTGCTATTACTCTTTTGAAATGTCCGTGCACGTCCGTGTACATTTAGCATATTCCACCCACACATGCTTCTCTCCCTGTCTCTCCTCTCCCTTCTACCCCCCCCTTCCCTCGCCCCTCCTGCCACCACCTTGTTTCTCCAGACAGCTTCACTTCTACTTTCATCTCTCACCCGAACATACAGGCACATACACGCGTGCACACACATACACACATACTCACACACAGAGACACACATTCACACACATACACACACTCACTCACACACATACACACACTCACTCACACATACACTCACACACATATACTCACACACACTCATACTCACACACACACATACACACATACACTCACACACATACACACACATATACTCACACACACTCATACACACATACACTCACACACATACACACAATTTTATAAATGTTTAGAAAGCCTAGAAATCACAGAGAGAGTAGACATACAATATTTTTTTCTTTCTGAGAATGACTTCCTTCGTGCAGCTAATATGACATCTCCAGTTGCAACCATTTTCTTGCAAATGGCATGACTCCCTTCTTCCTGAAAACTGAGAAAAATCCCATTGTCTTTCTATACATCTTTCTTCCTCCATTTCTTTCTTCCTTCCTTTCTTTATTTTTTAAATTTGGATACAGGGCCTTATCAGGCAGCCCTGGCTGGCCTGGAACAGTCTAACAGACTGACCTCAAGCTTACAGAGATCCACCTGCCTTTTCTTCCAAGTGCAGGGATTACAGTTGTGAGCCTCTGGCTTCTCTTTAATTTGATGTGTGACAATGACATTATAACATGTAGAAAAACACTTGTCTTCTGGCAGATGTGTTTTAAGTACATACAGATAAACATTCTTTCTAAAAGGCAGGTGATATCAATAAATTTTCCTCAAAATTTTGTCAGCTGTTGAGAGTAAATGATATGTTTTAATATAATTTTCCCTCTATTTTTATATTATTTTTCAAATTTTCTATATAAAAATATTTAAGCCCCGGGTAATCCATGTGCACCTTCAAGTCTGCCTCTCTGGGGAGAGCTCTAACAGGAGCATGATAAAAAAGCAAAGTCCAACAGCATTTTGGAAACAGCCCAGCAGTTGGATGTGTCTGACCCCAAGAGCGTTTAGGGGAGCTCAAAGAGGAAGCAGCCTCACACCGACTTTCTGCAGATAGATGGTGGCACTGGCAGAATACCATCTCCATGCCAGTCCTTACTCTGCCCTCACTTTCATAGTTACGGCTCCTGGGGTAATCGCCTCAAATCCTCTGCACAGAGGATTAGAATTCAGAGACTGTTTGCTAGGACTCACCAGTCACTAAAACAGCTTGTGCTGAACAAAAGCCATGACTGACCCACCTGGGCTGCTCCCCAGCAGGCAACTTGAAATATTTGACAGGCTTTGAAATAGCCACTCACTCAGGGCAGGAAACTACTTATTAGGGGAACATAGAAAAAAACGTCAATTCAACTCTCGGTGTTATGTGTATTTCTCTCCAGAGGGCAAGGAGAAGTCTATTTTTTTTAATCATTCTAGGATGAAGAAAACGTACTATATTGTTTTAGAATCAAGTCACTTGGAACTTCATCAATGCATTTTGAGTTAATTGTCTTATCTCCTTACTTTCTAATGAAGAACCTCTTGCAAGCGAGAGAACCCAAATAACAAAGAAAAGTTTGCACAAATTCTGTTTGATCTTATAATGAAAACCTGGAGCCAGATATTGGGGGAAAGCTGAAACATTAGAGAGACAGGGGAACAGGTCACAGCCACTCCTCACCAGCCAGCTCCTCAGGCCTGTCTTCCTGAACCCTTCACCAATAGGGAGGGAAGGGGAAGGGAAGAACTTCTGCCTTGTCTTGTCTTTCTTTCTCTGCCCAGCTACCTCATTTCCTGCTTCAACATTCCTAGTGCCAGGATTAAAGGTGTGAGCAGCCACCACCTGGCTCTGTTTAGCCTTGAGCTCACAGAGATTCAGAGGATCTTTGCCTCCTGAGTGCTGGGATTAAAGGCGTGGGTCACCACTCCCTTACTATCATGGCTTAGCTTTGTAGATGGCTCTGTCCTCTGATATTTCAGGCTCTTTTTATTAAATATACAATATATTACCACAGAAAAGCAAGTGCTGTCCATTCATCACTAGAATACAGATATTAGAGGCAGGTTAATGAACTTGGCTTGCAAAATGCCATTTATACTGTGCTCTTAAAGTTACATGGAGAATTTTATTTTCCTTCATATTTTTTGCCTTTTATGAGTTTCTAACAATTACCTTTAAAAAGAAAACTCTCTTTGCAAGTACATGATGAAGCACAGAAGCATAAGATTTGTTCCATTTCAGCAGCCATTGTACACAATGACTCAGTGACATCTCCAATCAGCCTTGTCAAAGATAGCTGCATGGCAAAGGGCACCACCCCACAGTTATTTTTCTTCTGAAAATTAATGGCATTCTGTATCGCAGTTGAAATAAGTGTGCTTGACTGTTGTATTAAAGTGTATTATCCTAAATGGGTTGTCAGTCAGACCGTCCTCATTAGGAATTCAAAACTCCAGATTCATTAGGGAACAGGCATAGAATAGCTAACGTCCGAAAGCTGCCAACCCTTATTCGTAAGAAAACTTGGGGCCATGTTGTCTCAAAAGCTCGCACTTCCTGTCACCGCTCTTACTGTTATCTAGGCTCTTTCTACTTTCTGGGCTATTCAATACCTTCCCTCTTCTGTCTCCACCCTCTTTTCCAAGACTCCATCCAATGCCCTTGCATGCATGTGCACACACATATACACATGAATGAACGCACACATACACTGCTCTGCTCATCAGCTTGATATCCCAAGCACCAAGCTGTCTTTTACCTTTATCTTCATGCTGCGTCTCCTTGTCCACCACCTGCTTGGGTGTCAGTCCATGCCCACATGCCCCAGTCACCATTCCTCCAACAGACTGACTTTACATTCCTTTCCACTCCTGCCTACCTGGTGTTTTTAGCCCCTGCCATGCCTTGTTCAAATCTTCCCCTTCCAGAAGGAGTTCTTACAGTTTTGAATAGACCAAACCTCTCCTTTGGAGGCTTATTTCTTGATTATTCTCATAGCTTCCCTAGAGAAGATATATAGCCAATCATTTTGCACACAGGGCCCAGATGCATCCATCTCTACCTCCCATGTAGCACCTAACCTGTGGCGGTTGCTCCATAGGTTTCAGAGTTTCAACAAAACGCAATGCAACCATTCAAAACCAGGGAACTGTGAAACTATGAACAAGATATAGCACCAAGCATAATACAACAGCAGAATAATATATAAACTATGTTCCCATTTATATGAAATGAAATCAGATATGGATAGAGCTATATAAAAATATAAATGGGCAGGTGGAACTCTGATAAATCTCTCAGAGGTGAACAATAAAATTCTGACAATACTAGCTGCCACTGAGGAGGTAGTAGGCACATGGGTCAGGAGGACAGAGACTTGCTGTTTGAATTTTATTACCTTGTGCATATATTACCCACATTACCCATTCAAAGATAACAATTCAATCGAAAGTAATAAAATAAATGTTTGATTTTAATTGAAGCTAGGCTGAACAACCCTAATTAATAATGGAACTGGTGGAGTCGTCATATTGCCCAGGAGTTCAGCATTCAGAGAATTTTATTTCTCTAATTATATGGATCCTGTGCCAAGTCTAATTCATTAGTTTTAATAATAGTGATAACAATTAATATGCCTATAACATTAATAAATCAGAAACAACTTCTTATATTAAGAAATTTTATCCAACTATGTTAAAATTCTATCAATTTACAAAATCAGTTCCCGACTGTGGGGGCTCCTGAGTGGTTTGTTTTTGCTTTGTTTTGCTTTGTGGTTGTTTGTGTCAAGTTTGTGCCCTGGGTGAGTTGTCGCAAAAGAGTATAGTGATTTTAATGAGCATGTCCCCCCATCTCATTTGGTCCACAGTTGGTGGAGAAGTTTGGGGAGGTTTTGGAGGTGCAGCCTTGCTGGGGGAAGTATTACCAGGGGTGGGCTGTGAGTGTTTACAGTCTACCCTCACTGACAGTTCCTTTCCTCTGTTCTGTTCATTTGAAGGTGTAGTTCTCAGCTTTCTGTGTCCCTTGCCACCATGCCTACCCATCACTGTGGACTCTTATCCCTTCGGAACCATAAGCTCGAATAAACTCTATCTTCTCTAACTATCCAGGCCCATGTGTTTTACCACAGTGACAGAAAAGTAACTAATAAGGATAGTGTTTCCAAACAGCAAAAGTTGGAACGTTGCAATATGAGTTACTAAACCTTAACAGGTACATTATCCACGAAAACCCTCGCTGAAGTGTGTGTGTGGAGGAAATAAAAACTGCCCTTAGAGTTTATGATGTAGTCTGGGAATCCCTCCCCGTGAAGAACTAGAACATTGCAGCCAAGAGATTCCTACTGGGGTTGTTTGGCTACGTTAGCCTTAGTTTACATTCACCTTTCGTGGATTTGCCAGTATTTGAGTAAAAAATACTAATCTATTGTGCAGACACAGGATATTATGGTATCCTCTCCAGATACCTCTATATCCTTCCTTCCAAAGGAAGACTGGGGGGGGGGGGGGAGAACCCCTTCCCTATGAACCGCCAGGTAGCTTCTTCCCCATTAGATGGGAAGACCTTTTCCTGAGCACCAAGATCTCATCACTGTCCTCATTACCTCAGCCTCTGAACCTGCATCTGAAACCCACGGCTGTTAAATTATCCTGCCTCCTATAAGATCTCTTTTTAAAGAGCCGCCTATGATGTATGAGCAGCTCTCAAACTCCACCCCTGGAGGCCCCCAGCGGAATACTGGGGGCAGAATGGAGACTTGTGAGGCCGAGCAGATCCTGGGGGACACTAATGAGGGGCAGGGCCAGTGCAGAAGGGGCACCACTTATTACTGACCTATTAGCCTAGCAGGGCAGTGTGCCAGAGTTGAGAAGCTTCTGTCTAGCATACTGGTTCAGCTATGAAAGATCTGTTAACTCCGGGGTAAAAGTACCTATGCGCTCCAACACCTGCATCACAGCTATACTCCCAAAAAGCACTATTTTGTAATAAATTCTCAGGCCCTACCAGTTATAACAGTTTGTTATTACTACAAACTGTGGATACAACTTTGTAACTCTCTATAACTAATGTTGATATTATAGAGTGTATGGTAAACCAGATGTTACAGCATGATGGGCTATTAAATCTCTGGGGATTTTCTCAGTATATGGAAAGTGGCTGATATTGATGGATTTGATTAATTATTATATATAGCATAATACACATACCATCTTATCTTCAAGAGAAAGGGGGATCCAACGTCTTTAAAGTGAAACCACAGGGCTGGTATTGGGGCTCAGATGGCAGAGTGGTTCCTTGGTATTCACAAAGCTCTGGGTTTGATTCGTGACGCTATGAACTGGTGAGGCATATCTGTGATAACTAGAACTTGAGAAACAGATCACAAGTTCAAAGTCACCTTTGGCTTCATGGAGAGTTCAAGGCCATCCTGAGTTTGATGAAAGCTTGTCTCAAAAATGGGAGTGGGAAATGGGGAGGCTCTTATCTCAAGAAATCAAGTAAAAGTTTTTGATCAGAAAATTCAGAAGAGAAAGAAGAGAAGGGACTTCCGTGCAGCCAGTTCTAGTGAGTGCCAAGTGCTTGGTCCCTCCTTTCTTAGGCAGACTCTCTGGGAAGGAGAAAAAGAGTGCACATCTGCCTATCAGATGCTTTGTAGCATTCATGATATTACCAGATCTTGAGCCAGCCCCCCTCCATGTCCTTGGCATGTGCTCCAGATGGCTTATAGGAAGCATTTGGAACCATTCTCCAGAGAATCCAGAAACGATTATCATAAGTACCCTTCTAACCCTTGTGCACTGCTGGTTGACAAGAATATTGGAACAGCCTTTCCAAGAGAAACTTGGCAGTCACCACAGCCAGAACTATAGAATTGCTCTTCAAGTCAACCCAAAGAAACCATCCAAAATGTGTAGAAGGCTTTCTGGTCAAATGCATTCAGAGTCTCAGCTGTAGCAATGAAAGCCTGGGCAACACCTACATCTCTAGTAACAGCAAATGGTCTTTTTCCTCTCATATGCTAGAATATTATACAGCCAATAAAATGTTTATAAAGATCGTGTAACAAAGCAGAATATTTAGGTTTAAGTTATAAATTAAAAATATGTGTCTACAGGTTAATTTAGCTATAATGATATATGCACAAAACCATGGCTTAAATTCCACTCCATTATAATGAGATATCACTTCATATTATCATATCAACAGAATTTAAGATCTGAAAATATCAGGTGTTGGTAAATCTGTGGGATTGCCTAGAACTGTAATTTAGTAATATCTGATAGTATTGAAGAGTTTATTTTTTCAATAAGTTCCCAAAGAAACCTTTATAAATATATAAAGAGAAAGCCATAGAAGTTTTTAGTTTGTAATGCTGAACCACAAAATCTTATTGATGAACTCAGTTAATGATTAATTTTCATTTAAAAAAAAAAAGGATGGATAAATGGTAGCCATTCGAAGAAATACTACTCAGCGATAAAAATGGATTAGAAGAGCTGTAGAAACATGGATAAATACTTCCAACATAACATTGAACATCACGTGTAAATTGTAAAAACTAGGTTTATAAACAATGAAAGTAAGCAAAGAAATGCCTTGCAATACTTGGTAATCAACACACAGTACTTAATCATAGATGTAAGAAAGGAAGCAGGGCTTGTGGGTATCTCTCTGATAGAGCTGAGGAGACAAAACCACAATACGCAAAGGTAGAGAAGCACACACAAGGACTTCATTTCTTAAGCAGAGCATTGGGTACCTGGGTGCTTGCTCACTCCTCACACTCCTTGGTTCATCTTCAGTATTTCATCACAACTCAAAATCTACAACAAAGAAATCCGTGGAGGACAGCTAACTGGGTCTAACAGCATCTTCCTCTTGACAGAAATGGAGGTGAGGTTTCTCTCTTTCCATATCTCAGCAGATAGCATGGAAATGTTTATTTGTTTGCTTTATTCTTAATCACAGATAAGGAGGAGTTCAGCAGAGCTATGAGCTACCGAGTCCATGGCCGAAGTGGAGGCTAAAGGGTAGCCCTTCTTCACTTTTTATTATTTTTTCTTTAATTTTTGAGATTATAATTACATCATCCATTTCCTTTCCTACCTCCAAGCCTTCCCATATGCCTCTCCTTTCTCTCTTTAAAAGTCATGGTTTCTTGTAGCAAGCTTTTTTCTTTTGAGACACCAACCAGCTCCCAAGTAATGGCACATGTTTGGACTTATCTTATGCTCATTTCTTGCTCCCTCTTATAACTTAACCTGTTTCTCTTCATCCACATTTTACCTCAGGGATTTTTTTAGCTTTCTTTTTTTCTGTATATATTACTTTCCTGCTGTCTCCATGGCTTGTTTCCTGGCTTCCAACCCCAGGCATGTCTCTCTCTTTCTCCCTCATCCTCATCTTCTGTCTCTCTCTATCCCCCTGTTTATCCTATCTACCTGTCAGCCATACCTAGCCATCTCCTGCCTAGCTATTGGCCATTTAGCTTTTTATTAGACCAATCAGTTGCCTTAGGCAGGCAGGGCGAAACAAATGCAACACATCTTTACATAATTAGCAAATGCAGCATGCACAAATTTAACACACCTTTGCCCAAGTAAAATAATATTCCACAACAGCCTCTTTCCCATAAATTTTTGTTACATATATGCAGTGCATTTGTGCATATTCATTTCTATTTTGCCCACTCTCTGTATTACTTAGATGCTTAAAGTTCTTTGTGTAGGGTTGAGACCTCATTCAGGTCATGTTTACACAGTTATGTTAGTGAGACTTTACTAATCCTGAGTGATAGTTCCTTTTCCTCTGAAAAATCACTCTTCTCCTGTAAGTTTTGAGCCCCTTGAGAACCTCCAGAAGTTCCTGAGAGCTCACTCCAGTCAGCCAGTTATGACAAAGGTCTTCAGCATACAAGCCTTCCCAAGGTATATCATGCCTACGTTCTACTCAGCCCCAACTACAAACCCATTTGGTTTCTACCCATCTGTGTCCAGACCTTCCAAAACTCCACAGTCTGGCTCTGCCCTGAGACAAAGACCAATGGACCAGTGCCCACTGGTTCTCCCCAGCAGTACCTTGCTGCGTGTGCCAAACTCCTACGAGCTAGCTTCTATCTTTTTTTTTTTTTTTGAGACAAGGTCTAAGTCAGTTGTTCTCAACCTTCCTAATGCTGTGACCCTTTGATACAGTTGGAGTGACCTCAAATATAAAATTATTTTTGTTCCTGCTTCATAACTGCAATTCTTCTACTGTTATGAATCATAATGTAAATACTTATGCTTTCCAATGGTCTTCGGCAACCCATGGGTTGAGAACTTCTAGAGCTTATGTGCCACAGGAATCTTTCTGGAATAAGCACTCTGACATCAGTGAGAGTGGAGGAGAGGAGATGTAACCAGGGGACAGAAGCCAGGACAGCCCCTGGAAGGTTTTGCTCCTGGGTCCAGTTGACATTTTCATTTTGTACTCTAAAACCACAAGGTGGGGTGGGCAAGTAAGTGAGATTTTACAGAAGTGGACATGCCAATCAGCAGGTTGTTTAGCTAATTCTCCAGGTCATTCTGTCCCAGGTAGCAAGTGAAGTCATGCTTGGCAAGTAGACAGTACAAGTAATCACTAAATAAATCAATAAATGAGCATCTAATAATTGCTCTCCCCCCCCCTTATTCTACTTCTCAGCCAGCTGACTGACTGACTGACTGATTTCTAGACTAACTCCCCCACCCCCACATCCCAGCCAGCTCCACGGATCCTTCTGTCTCTACCTCCCCAACACTGGGACTACAGATATGCACGGTAGAACCTGGCTTTTTACCCATTGGGTTCTGGGTTTCTGAATTCAAGTTCTCATACTTACACAGAAGTGGGTTACTAGGTGAGCCACGGTTAAAACTAAGTACCAGCAAAATTGTTTAGCACTTATGGGTACTTACTACCAAACCCTGGAATCCATGTGGTAAAAGGAGAGAATTGATTCCCACAAGTGTTGTGGAATTTCTTTAACTATGTGAACTGTGTTGCATCCGTTTATGTTACAGAATATTACTTTAACTATGTAAAGATGTGTTGCATTTGTTTTACCTTGTCTGCTTAAAGCATCTGATTGGTCTAATAAATATCTGATTTGGGGTTGATAGTCCAAGAAAGCCAGTTATATGCAAATTGGCTTCTGACCTCCAAACATACATGCAGATGAGCAAATAAATACTAGATAGGTAAATTTTAAATAGACAAAAATGTATGCTGTCATGATGTCTGCTATCTTTTTAATGTTTTTTTTAGAATAAAACTCACAGGCTCTCATATATAATTCACAAATTATTTAATTTTCCTGGCCTGGGGGCAATGTGAAGCATTCTTACAATAGTGGAATTCTGGCACCAAACCAGGATAATTTCAAGAAAAATAGTTCGAGATAGTCACCTTAAAACAGAGAGAGATGACAAGTGACAGATAACATATAAATAGACATAAGTGGGTAATGTATATAGATAGATATAGAGATGATATACAGTAATTGACTAATGATAAGTATATCAGGTAGATAAATAGATAATTGATAGAAAGATAGATGATTAATAAGTAGGCAGTTAATAGCAAGATAGATATAGTAAATAGATAAAAGATAATAGTAGATACTTAAAGCAATAAATGACATAAACGGACACATACTAGGTAAATATAGATAGATAGATAGATAGATAGATAGATAGATAGATAGATAGATAGATAGATAGATAGGTAGGTAGGTAGGTAGATAGATAGATAGATAGATAGATAGATAGATAGATAGATAGATAGATAGATAGATAGATAGACAGACTTTATTCTGGTATGTATATAATGAGCATTGGAGAATAAAATTGGGATTGTTACTGTGGCTTCTATTATTTTTAATGAAAACAGGCACAAATTTAACTCAGTCACCAATTATACTATTTACTGTGTTCCATTCTTTGAGTCAAAACAGCATAGTCTCTACATTCTATGTGCCAGTCAGGATAATGTCAGCCGAGTCCATGTAAGATTAAGTCTGCTTCTCTTGAGAGGAGGATGGAGCTCATATTCCATGAGATTCTTTGCTTCTTGTTAAGTAATGAGGTGTGGGATAAATTTCTGAGATATAAGAATGATCAGGATTCATTCACTCATTCAACAAATATTTCCCAAACATCTAATTTGTGTTACATTGTAGTATGACATAGCCAAAATTAATAATGTAGGTCTACTCAGTCTCTTCCCTATCAATGAAAGCACTATAAGCTCCCCCACAATTTCATTTCTCCATGTTCTAAAAGAATAAAGACTGGGCTACACAGGAAAGGTCTGGATAGTGAGGCAGGAGGTTCACTGGTTTCAGCTAAACAATGACACGTGGCCTGAAAGGCAGAGATCTTGACTGGCGATGCGCATAGAAAAGATTTTACCAAGGCTCTCTGTGGACTATCTTCATGAATTCCTCTACATGCTGAGAACTGTAAGGATTTGAATTATCAGAACCGATAATCACTTGACTGTGTTTCTTTTTGCCAAATTCTAAGTGAGCCTCTGGGGTGCAGGTTTATAAGGACTGCATCAGAAATGAATTCAAACAGGCTGAGTGGTGGGCAATGATTCCTACCAACAAAAACTCCCCCACTTGGCACAGCATATCCACCTCTGCCACTTCCACAAGGTGCCCTCTGATCCCCATGCTAAAGGCATGCAAACACACCACAGAGGTGACAAGGCTCCTTGTTCGCACCTTATTCCCAGTCTACAGAAAGAAATTCTAGGAGACAGCTGAAGCCCAGAAATTCATCACACCACCATAAGCATGTGTTTTGGGCGGGGCAAGGGGTTAACTAATCAATCCGGGTACTAAGCCACAGGCGCATGGGTGTTTCTGATAAAATCATTTTTATGGAGTCCAAGTGGTGAAAAAAAGTAAGACTGAAACAATACAGCTCAGCTAAGATGTAAAGACAGCTTTTCAGCTTTCCTACTCAATTGCCAAATGCTACAAGAACAATAGACAATAAACAAGAATACAATGTGTTTAGATCAGGAAAATCTGTGCTGCGAAGAAAAAACAATGTCTACAACTCTTTACACCAGTAAATTAAATACTATATTGAGGAAGGCCAAGACGCTCAAATTCCCCACCTCATTTATAACTGCAAGCCTCGAGATTCCACAATGAATATCTGAAAAGACTCCGATGTGCTGAGAGGAACTTCGGAGTGTGTTTACTCCAATCCTCTCATTTTGTAAAGAGTGGGAGAAGAGCCCCTTAAAACATGACGTAGTTTCTTCCTTTGTGACTTCGATAAAATACCCTAACGGGAGCTACTTAAGAAGGAACAGGTTGCCTTAATTCACAGTTTAAGGTACGGTCCATCACGGCAGGGAAATAGACATGGGAACTTGAAGCAGCCAGTTCCATGGTTACCTTGTGTAGGCAGCCAGGAAGAAAAGAGAAGCGAATGCTGGCTGCTTCTCCACAACCTGTCTCCACTTACACAATTCAGGATCCTTTCACAGGAATCGCACCACCATAATGGGTCAGTTTTTCCACTTCAATTAACCCAAAGAAGATAATTCCCACAGGCATGTCCAGACTTTCATCTCCCTGGAACTCTAGATTCTGTCAGGTTGACAAGTGATAGAACTATCCACAATACAAGGTCAACATGAAAAATCCAACAACATGTGTATATAGTCACAACCAACACACTTGTGGAAATTGAATTTTAAAACAGGAAGCCATTTGCAACCACCTAAAGAAAATAAGGAGTTAATACAAAAGCTTAAACTTGTACAAGGTCTGTAGGCTGAAAATTTACATGCTGGCAAGGAAAGGGGGTCAAAGATTTGAAAAACAGAGAAATACCCCAATGTTCATACACTGAAGATTCAGTGAAGATGTCAATTCTTCCTAAGTTTGATAGAAAGACTTAGTGGAATTCCTATTCAAATCTCAGAAAGATTTTTTTTTTAATTCTGTGAGTGCATGCATTTACTGGATGAGGATTTGGTATGGTATATGTAAGTTTTCTGTAGTGTATAGGTATGATATAGTGTATATGTTCAGTGGGTGTAGGTGTGGTATGTTGTGTATGTGATACTATGGGTATTATGTAGCATATGTGTGTATAAATTTATTTGAATGAGTGTAGGTGTGGTGTTGTGGTGGGTGTGATATGTATGTGTGTGCGTGTGTGTGTGTGTGTGTGTGTGTGTGTGTGTGTGTATTTGTTTGATGGACTGTAGGTGTGATGTGTGTACATGTGGTGGGTGTGGTATTATGTATGTATGTGCATGTGTGTGACACATGTGCTTATGAGTGTGCAGGTTTAATGCTGGTGTGCACTTACAGCCCTGCTTTATCACTGTCTGCCTTAGTTCCTTGAATTAGGGACTTCAGAAAGCCCCAGCAATCTCCCTGTCTCTACCCTCACAGTGTTGAGGTTACGCAGCCTGGGTTTTTATGGAGGGCCTTGGGATTTGAACTCAGGTCCTTGTGCTTATGCATCAAAAGCTTTTGTCAGCAGAGACATCTCCACATACCCATGTACATGAATTTCTATCATACAAACAACCAACACAAAGCTAAAATGGGCCTGTATCCCCAATGACCACAGTGAAAGACATCCACCAACCTGTGGCATCCTTGTTAGACTTTGTTTAAGTGAGTAATAAATATCAATCTCTCCTCACAAAAACATATTCCCCTGTTTTCCAAATATAAGCCTCTCTCCTGTAACAATACTATTAAATTAGCATATTAGACCAAACAAACTCCTTTAAAACAACAAACAAATCCATTTAAATATAGCATCTTCCTTTGGCAAAATTAATTAGATAGATCCTGCCATACAATGATTTCATAATTCATTACATCCGTGTTGTGAGTTTTGCAGCACTGAACTGACCCTAGAAAGTTTCTCCATCTTCTAGAGTCTTCTGAAGAAACTAAGATGAATAAAAGGTCTCTCTCGACTTCAGATAGTCTCCTCACTACCACCTTCCTATTGCTTCTCCTTCCCGAGGCTTCATCCCACCATCCACATAGCCAAATGTGTCATCTTTGTTTTTCAAACCTCCACCTCGGTCCAGACCATCCTCCATCTAAAACTGCAAAGCTACCTGATAGCCCTCTATCAAGTTCCACTCATGATCCTCCCACTCTTTGGTGACTGAAAGCAGCCAGGGGAGTCTTTTAAAACATAAATTGTGGGCTGCTGAGATTGCTCAGCAGGTTAAGACACTTATCAAGACCAGTGCCTGAGACCCATTCCTGAGATCCTCATGGTAAAGAGAGCTGACATCTGCCATTTGTCCTCTGGCTGCCCTTCCTGCACGCTCTGTCTGTCCGCCTGTCTGTCTATTTGTCTGTCTGTCTATCTATCTATCTATCTCACACACACAAATAAATAAACAAACAAACAAACAAATAAACAAGCAAACAAGATCTCTGCAGCCCACACAGCTGAGTATGACCTTAAGTTTCTGATCTTCCTGTTTCTATCTCCCTATCCCGAAACCACAGATAAGGCCCACTGCAATGATTTGTACAGTCCTGAGATCGAATCCAAGGCTTCATGTATTTGAGGTGAGCATTCTACCTACTGAGCTGCTTCCCCCAGCATCCGACCAAATGGAGAACACATGCGTCTCTGTCATGGCCCACAAGAACTGGCACAGCCAAGCCCTTTCCCAACTCTCCATTTCTGTCTATGTCACTGTGGTCTCAACTACTGTGCTTTAAGTACCAAACTAGGTCATCCTAACAGGCAGATGCACTCATTTTGAATAAATGGATTTCAGCTTTGTTGAGGCCTATAGCCACATCATCTGTCACCTACCTATTTATTCACAGCAATTCTTTCTAACCCCATATTTGTATCTCATAGTGAAAGGTACAGAATAAGTGAGCAGTGATAACTGAAATGCATGAAGTAATTGTGGTACACAGGACAGTTGAGTCTATTTCATCTTAAATGTAAACTCAACATCAATGGAGCTCTGGGCTATAATTCATCCTACAGAGCAATATTAAGTCAGCAACAGATGTATGACTTATTCTTCAGAAGCCTTAAGAGCTAGAATGCTATACAGCTTACATTTGTTTTTATTAAATTTTTAAGTGTTTTAAATGTCTGTATCATCTAATATCTTTGGAAACTGCAATATTCTTTCAATTCAAAATTATATCCATGGGGGAAAATTGAATTTGTATT
Source organism: Phyllotis vaccarum (assembly GCA_033318265.1). Lineage (NCBI taxonomy): Eukaryota > Metazoa > Chordata > Mammalia > Rodentia > Cricetidae > Phyllotis > Phyllotis vaccarum. The sequence continues at coordinate 135,136,316 of JARWLC010000004.1, read as the reverse complement.
GTCATAATGGTGAAGAAGCTTCTGAAATACAGCAGCCATCCATGTCACAAAGGGAGCTGTCGTTAATTTTCTAATGTCAAATACCTAGTTAAGGGTCTTTGATATTTCAAACAAAACAACGGACTCAGAGAAACAAATGAACTACTTTGACCAACATAGGTCAAATTATATTTTTGCTTGAATGCTAAAGATAATTTTGTGGGTAGAGAGAGAGGCAGAGTCTCATGTAGCTCAGGCTGGTCTTAACTCCAGATGAGTTTGTAGTGGAGGATGACCTTGAACTCCTGACCATCCTTCGGTTCCTTCCCAAGAGCAAGGATTACAGGCATGAGCCGCCATGCTATGGGGAGACTGAAGTCCAGGGTTTTATGCATGCTAGGCAAGCCCTCTACCAATATCCACAGTACAAAAATGTAACTTTTGCAAGAGTTTTTTTTCCTTCATTGTATCTACTGGTTTGTAATGACAAGTTTTCAAAAATAATAATAATAAAGAGACTTAGATTGCTAAAAATACTGTTTATGCTTGCTTAAATTCAACAAGAAAATCCCACTACACAATGACTCCTCCTTCCAGAGAAGAATTCTTCATTAAGACTAATTAAAAGCCAAAATATGCATAAGCAGGGACAAGTTGGGTGCTCTGCCTACCGACCTCTTCTCACCTACTTCTCCTGGGAATCTGAGTTTCTGAAGGAGTGATGCTTCACTGTCTACGGACGTCCATGGGATTTTACTCTTGTCCTACTGAAAATGGTCAATTTTATAACACAGAGTTAAGTAGCACCATGGGTTAAACGTCGCTTTCTAACTTAAATAACTAGATACCTGCCTCTACTCGAGTTGTCTACTGTTTTATATAACTCGTTCTGCTTTATTCTATTTCTAGACTGTCATTCCAGCTGGAGTTTTGAGTTCCAAGAACACAAAGAGAAAGAAACAAGTATTTCAAGGGATAAAGTTGGTGTTTTGCTGTAATCCAGTCCTTTTACTTTAGCAGCACAAGTTCGCCTTAAATCAAGAGCGACCAGGAGATGCCATCGACATAAGGTGCAACTGTTGTCACTCAGTACAAGTGACAGCCAAGTGCTCTGGGACAGAAATAGGAGGAAGAGTAAAGGTGCATGGACACATTTCTCTGCATATTTAAGAATTTTGCTGCTTATATCAAGTCTGAGATGAAGAGCATTAAGCGCAACAGAGAGAAAATGATGCCATATGTTTCAAGAGAGACCGGGAATAAGTAAATCAAATTCAAACACAAGGGAATATCCTTCTGGGTTGCCTTTTGGCCAAGGTCACTCAGGGTGACCTTTCTACTGATCAGGTCCCATTCTTTCAGTGCAAGCTCAAGTGTCTATCACTTTAAACCTCCCCTGGATGCAGGCCTGCCTCAGAGAGCAGCTTATCAGCCTGGGAAAACAGATATTTTGTTATGGACTGGATCTGAAGAGTGTCACTCAACACAATCTGACTGACCCAACACTCTTCCTTAATAAACATTTTTGGCCAGGCAGTGGTAGCATATGCCTTTATTTAATCCCAGCACTTGGGCGGAAGAGGCAGGTGAATCTCTGTGAGCTAGAATTTAGAAGCCAGCTGATCTACAAAGCTAGTCCCAGGAAAGCTAAGACTGTTACTCAGAGAAACCCTGTCTCAAATAAACAAACAAACAAACAAACATTTTTGTTGTCTCCTTTGTTATCATGAAGCAAACATTATTGACAGTTTAACTTGCAGATGCATGGATCTCACATGACTCCAACAGTGACAGTAAGGACAGAAGCAATCTCTTATTTAAGAATATGTACTCCTCCGTGCACTTAATAACATCGAAGACCTATTGGAATATTTTGGAAACTTAGAAATATCAATAGTAAATCAACCTCATTTTAAAAAAAAAAATGGCAAAATCCAAAACCATTTCTATTGAGAAACCAATGGGGTGGGGGGAGTAACAAAGAATAAAAATTTTGAGATTTTCATCTCGACAACCAACAGATTCTAGGAGAAAGGGAGGCATTGTATTCAGTTGTGTGCCCATCACTGATCACACCAGGCTCCAATAGATAGTCTCCAACCCACACAGATGTCACTGTTAAACTCAGTGGGACACATAAGAAACCAAAAAAAAAAAAAAAAATCACAATTAAAGGAAAGAGATTTACAGGGAAGAAGAAAGCCTGGCAGGGTTGGAAGGTGATGATAAGGAAAGGGATTGTATTTAACATGATATTATAATACTGTATTATTATAAACCAGGATGCATCCTATCCATGGGTGAAACCATCAAAGGACAAAATAAGTAGTTAAGTCCAGATAAGTAGTAAGAAATCATACACCCCTTGTGTGTGATATAATAGACAAAGGGAACCAACCCATATGCCACGTGTATTAGTCATTTGTCTCACTGTTGACAAAAGCAATTTAAAGGAAAAGAGAAGTTATCCCAGCTCATAACTCAAGGCTGCATTTGGTCATAGAGAAGCCGTGATGACAAGGCATGATGTTGCTGCTCACACTGCATCTGTAGTCCAGAAGCAGAGAGCAATGAGCTCTGGTACTCAGCTCACTTTCTGTGTTCAGTCCAGGACCTGTTCATGGGATGGCACACCCACAGTTAGAGTGGGCTTTCCAACCTTAGTTAACGTAGTCTAAAAACTCCCTCACAGGCATGCCTTGAGGTTTGTCTCCTAGGTGTTTTTAATCCTGGTAAGTTGATGATCAGTGTTAACCACCACACATCAACAAATCGTAGTTAATCAGAGAGAAGAAAACAGGACCTGTGACCAGATGGTCTGAAATGCAGATATACCCTATCTGGGTGGCCAGATTTGGCCTGAAGGTGTGAGTTCACTGGGAAATACACTCAGCTGCTTGTGACACATCCCCAGCTCTCTACAAGGCTTTTGGGGGTGCTTTGTGTTTCACTGGGATATTGACAGCTCACACGGCCAGGACAAGATTGTTCACACTAAACAAGTAAATCAAGGTCAACAAAAATTGAGAACAGGAAGGAGCCAGTGAATCTCTGTGAGTTCAAAGACGGTGGATGAAGTCCACCTCAGCCGGAACTATAGTGAAACCTCATCCTGCTTAACCAAATTTAGTACTATCATTTCTCTGTGGTTAACTGTTTTTTAAATGGAGACACAGGGAATGCAAAGATGGTGCCTTAGTGAGGGTTTCTATTGCTGTGAAGAGACACCATGACCACAGCAACTATTTTAAAGAAATATTTGGTGGTTGTGGCTCACTCCATTAACATCGTGTTGAGCACGGCAGCATGTGGCAGACCTGGTGCTGAGGTAGTACCTGAGAGTACAACAGGAAGGAAACTGTAACACTGAATGAGGCTTAAGCAAAAGAACTCAAAGCCCGCCCACCTCCGGAGTGACACACTTTCTCCAACAGGGACATTTTGTTTTTCTTTTCAAGACATGCTTTCTGTATTTTCACTAGTATTTTCTATAACCATCATGAGACAAGCAGCAATCATCCATACATTGATTACTACAAATAAACATTCAAAATACCCTTTGTTCTGCTCTTCAATCATGTTTATTTTATTTTAGAGTGGCTTTTTTTTTTTATTTTATCTAGTTACTGAGTGGTCAGTGTTTAAATTTTCATAGTGCATTAGGTTATGTTGTTTTTTCTATATGTATACAGTCATGTAAGTATACTAAACACGTGATTGTGGATAGCTCATATTTTTCTACATACTTTTCTAGTATCTATTACTTGTTTTTTCTTTCTATAAAAACAAAAACTAACAAGCAAATAAAAACTGCTATGTATTTTAGACCATAGTTCACAAACAGTTATCAATTCCAAGCTCATATAACAGAAATCTTTGGCTGGGGTGGGTCCTCAAGTCCAGTTGTCACAGAGGTGACATGAACCCAATGGTGAGGCATATTCCTCACTGAAGGCTCTATCAAAGTAGCTATTTCCACAGTTTTTCAGTTGATGATGAACGCATGGCCTTTGTTCCGGGGAAATTGTGCTAGCTCTCATTCACCCCTCCTTATGGTTCCAACACAGCAAGCCCTTTCAAATCTGTCCCAACCCTGAAGCTCCCTTAACCTCACCTTTAGCCTTTGTACTCTTGCATCTTTTCCGCTTCCACTGGACCAAGGATCTGCTAATTGAGTGGAGTCCACACAAGACAATCCCTTCATCTTATGTATCATACTCTTAAATACCATTGATTTCCAATATGAAAATATTTGGAGGGGCACTGACCTCACCATAGTGCATTCCATCTTTACAACTCCATCATATTGATACCAGAAAATGAATGGTTTATATTTTTTTTAGTTTTAGTTTTGCATTTATGAGTAGTATTATCTTCTGACAGACAACTATTTGCTGCAACCCAGTTTCAAGAAATTAGATCACTGTCATTGGAATAAACATGGGCTTTTCCATTTTTTTTCTAATTAATTGCTTGCTTTAATTAATTTGACCATGGTGATCTGGATTGTTGGTCTTTATTTTTTCAAATTACATCTTTTTTATTTTAAAAATGTCATTTTATCCATATATCCCCCTGCTCCCCCTCTCTTCCCTCCTCCCACTCCCTCCCAGTCAGCCTTCAGCCTAGCAGAGCCATCTCTAATGCAACAAAACCCTACCTCCCAATAGTGCCACACCCTTTGGGGAGCATTTTCTTTCAAACCACCACAGATGGTTATGAGCACTGGCTGCTCTTACAGAGGACCTGGGTTCAGTGCCCAGCACCCACATGGAGATTCACAACTATCTCACTTTAGTTCCAGGGGATCCAATACCATCTTCTGGTCTCCATATGTAGTACATATATGTAGCACATATATATATATATATATATATATATATATATATATACATATATGCATGCCAACAAACACAGATAACAAAATAAATCTTTTTTAACATGGAGATTTTTTAAATCCCATTAATGGATTAAGGTTTTATATATTAAAATGTGTGAATAGAGGCTAGGTAAGTAACTTGGTAGAAGGATTACCCTAGCATGCATGAGGCCTTGTATTAGATCTCCAATAGTACATAAAACCAGGCGTAGTAGCACATGGCTATAATCCCAGCGATCTGGAGGTGGAACAGGGGGATCAGAAGTTCAAAACCATCCTGTCTACATACCAGGGAGTTTCTGGTTTCTTGAGTCCTCAGTTTTGACCTGATTCCTGTTCCCTAAGAAATGCAATGCCACTTCTGGAATATTCCTAAACAACAGAGGGCCACTGTGTAAGGATACTTCAGTGGCTGGAAGCTTTTGAATGTCTGCATTCTGGTACCTGGTTTTGTGCTGCCTGTCAGTCAGATTAAGCCTCTGGTTTTTCCCTGTTTCACATCACTGAAACAAAGGGCTGATGACTCAGTCACCGTCAAGAACTGTAAGGTGCTGCTGGAAGGCAGTAAAGTGGAGTGGGGTTACCGGAGCTAAAGTTCCAGGTAATTGTGAGCTGTCCAACATGGATGCTGAAAACCAAACTCGGATCCAGTGCTCTTAACCACTGAGCCATCTCCCCAGCCCTAACCGTCTCAATCTTAAAGGAGAAAGTTAAGGCACGTAGGAAAGAGACTTACCCAAGAGCCTTGCTGCTTGCTAGTGAGTGCCATAGAACCTAAACTTATATCCTTTGAAGTTCAAATTTCTTTTTAATATCGCTGTCCACTGGAAAGATTAGTATATTTCATGTGCTGGGAAGTTCATCACACGTGATCTATAATCTACTTTAGGATGTATCTTATTAAAAATCTTGCAGAGCACCTTACAAGCATTTGTATCCAATCCCACGGGATCTGGAAACACCCTCTTTTGACCTCCATGGGCACCAGGCTCATGTATGGTACAGATATATATATCCTCAGGCAAGAAAAAATTAACTCATACATATAAATAAGAGTAAATAAATAAAATTAAAATACATACAGTAAGATATACATTCTAGTGTAACCTCAAATAATTGGCTTACCTTGAAAATGGAATGGAAAGATATGCCCTATTCTTAGATCAGCCTCATGCAAAAACTAGGCAAGATATAGGGTTTGGACAGAGTTGACATTATCCGGGGTCCTCCTGCAAGCTGGAATAAGCCCCTGCCTGGTGAAGAGTATTTAGTAACCCTCTCCTTTTGGGCTAAACAGAGCCTTCTTAACGAGGAAGCTCTAAGGTGGTATCAGGCTATTAATGGGAAAAGCATTTACTTTAGATTACTAAGACTGTAAAGGAGATTGGAGGCCCTCTATGACTGGCTATTAGAGATGTTAATTAAATATTTATAATATCTAAATTAGCATAGTGAAAGCTCAATTCATCAATTTGTTCTGGTCTGTTCGTGACGGGGGGGAGGGAGAAATAACTTCAAATGTCCCTGAAGAAAGATGCTATGTGGGTCAATAGAAAGATGACTGAACACTTGATTATGATTGTGGTAAACTTTTTATTTTGATTTTATTTAAAGCCACTTGTTGCAGCCCCTCAAATCATTTACCACAGTCAATATACTGGAGTTCCATGAATTATTCATTGTCACCTAATGAAAAATTGGCTAAGGTACTTTCATGCTGAATGCCTGATTGATTAATTGATTATTTGGTAGTTACTTCCAAAAAGTAGAGGCCAGATTTCATGTGGACAATGGGGCCCTAGACACTGAAGTCCTAGGCATCCCCTGTTGCTAGTCAGGCTGTTGAAGAACCTAGGGATTTCTACAGCTTGCAACGGTACCTTGGTAACAGAGCTGTTTTTATGCTTCAGGTTAGTAATTAAGAGGAATAATTAGGTCTTTCCCCGAATCTACTAAGTGACTGCTTCTCCCTCGTCCTATGCAGAGAAGCCAGCGTGAATGCCTAAATGACCATGGCTTCTGGATGCTTAATGTGTATTATCCTTATTAAAAATAACAATTACATTATTTACCTCATCTTTAAGAAATAAAATTTATTTATTTTTCTTTTATGTGCCTGTTCGTGCATGTGCATGTGGGTGTAGGTGTCCAGAGAAGCCAGTAGGGGGCATCAGATCCCCTGGAGCTGTAGTTAGAGTTGCGAGCCCCCTGACTTGGGTATTCTGTAAGAGCAGCAAATGTTCTTAAATGCTGAGCCAGTTCTCCAGCCCCTCTTTATCTCGTTTAGTTGTGGGAAAGTCTAGAACAAGAAAGGCAATTGATATCTTCCCAAGTATAAAGGAGACTAGTTACACAGTAGAGCCCTTCACCAGAAGGGGCTGTCTGGCTAACTGAAGCTCATCGCCACTCATCCATGTATGAGTAAGCACCATTCAAAAGGAAGTTCGCAGTTTTTACACACACACACACATACTAGTCTGACAGGACCAAGGTCATTTACTAGATATAATCCCTTTCCCAAAACTCAAACTCTTAAAGAAAAAAAACTAGTAAGACTTTAGGGAGACTCTTGAGTTAGCTTGCTGTAGTGGATATTATTAGTCTCTCTTCTAGGTACTTCCTGTAGATTAGTGAGCAGGTCCCTTTATAGTACTACATCTGTCTTTCTCTCACACAATCTGTCCTACCCTAGGGGGAGGGCTGGCGGGAAAGGGTTAAAGGTTCTCTGGTCAAAATAGCCCAACAGAAGGGGCCCGGCCCAGAGCTGAAACCTAAGTCTAATGACCGCTGCCCTTCACCTCGCTGCTGTCCACAGGCCGGACCTGCGGCCCGGTGGGGGCCCGGACCAGGACAGGACACAATGTTCTGCGTTTAACATTTGAACTTCTCCTATCCGAGGCAGCAGGCCGTTTTGTCCTGGGGTCGCTGACCCTCGCTCCCCCATCAGCTGCCCTGAAACCTTAATTGAATGACAGATGGTCATTTTCGGGGGCGCCAGAAGCTGCGCCGGCCAGCGGAGGGGCTAAGGCCAGGGCAGCCTTGCTTGGGCTCTGCCTGCCGGGGGTGGGAGGCCTGGGCAGCCTGATGATCGGGGGTGGGTCTCAGCGGCTGCACACGCTACCCCGCCTTGCTCCAGGAGACTGGCCTGGCCTCAGGGGCCGCTTCACCGGGTCCTAGCGCCCCTGTCTGCCTGCCAAGGGAAAAGCTCCATACAGTCCAATACTGGTTGGGTTTCTGGCCCTCCATTTCTAGGCCAAATGTAGCGTCCTGGGTCCTCTGTAGACATGATCTGGCACATGTGTACCCCAGACTCAGCTCCTAGGGCCAAGAGACTCATGCCTACCTGACTCCACAGGGACAAGGTCTGCAGAAAGACTAACCCTGAACTGCTTGCTCCGCTGAACCTACCTCCAGATTTGTCTTTTCCTAGACAGAAACCACTAGGGCCTGGCAAGTCCCGGGTGTGCTCAGGAACTGTCACCACCACTGTATTGTGGAGAGCTCTCTGGATTCCCTGGTTTTACAGAGATAGATGGATGGGTGGGTGGGTGATGGATGGATAGATGGATGGATGGATGAATAGATACCCCCCCCCCCAAAGACTCCTGGAGACACCAGAGACTGATTGAGGCACCACAACCAAACTCCAGAGCCTCTACCGCCTGCCCGCGCCCTTGTGTCCTATTTCTTTAAAATAAAAGCTCCGAGCCCTACAATTACTGGGATTACAGTGAGCGGGTATTGATCTGCAGCCTGCATTGTAGGATAAAGCAGACTGGTGGAGGCAGACATGCAGCCCAGCCACCACCACCCCTCCACCTTCTGGTCCTGCAAAGCTCTTTAGTGTGTGTGTGTGTGTGTGTGTGTGTGTGTGTGTGTGTGTGTGTGTGTGTGTGTGTTTCTAAATGTTTGATTTCAGACACGCTATTAACACCTGCAGGGGGGCAAAAGGAGGTGGGGGGAAGGAAAGAGAAGAAAAAGAAAAAAGGGGGCCCAGTCGCCACACCTCCCCAGGTGCCCTTGGGACTCCCAAGATAAAGCCAGCTAGACAACCACATTCAGCCTGTTTTTTTTTTTTTTTAATAAACGCTTTTTTTTTAATTAGTAGGGGAAATATACACATAAGAAAAAAAAAAATCCTCCGGGCAGGCGCAAGCAGGGGTGGCGAGCAGGCCAACGCAGGCGGTAACGCAAGCCTAATGCACAGATAGCTGACATCAACTTCCGTCAGGCAGCTCGGGGAGATCGAACCTTTCGATTGTAACTGGGACAATTTGCATAGTGATTCCCTTTCAGAGCTTTCTCGGGTCCGTAACAAGCGCAGGCAGCTATTCAAATGCAAGTTGCGTCCCCAAAAGCGCGGCGGGCCTGAGCAAAAGGAGCCGCTAGAAGCCGGGCGAGCCGAGACCAGCGCTGGGGTTCTGGGTCACCTCTTTTCTCCCGATTTCTCCTTGGCTCTTCGGTTCCTGAATTAGCTGTTTATTTACTGCTACAAACGCGTGTGAGCCAGAGAGCCAGCGCACGAGGGAGGGAATTGATCTTTGAGGGGACTCAAAGCTGAAGCCGAAGGAGTGCAGGCGATTTGGGGTTCTGAGTGGGACTCAGACCCTGGGTGCTGATGGGAGTCGGTGGGCTTTCTTGCCCGATTCCCTAATCCCCGAGACCTTGCAGGAATCCTCAAGCCTGAGAGCGGCGAGGCCCCGGGCTTTGGAGAAAGTGGCGGCCGCTGCGTCCCAGTCTTTAAAATGAAGGCAAAGAAAGGTACCTGAGACGAACACTGCTTACTTTTTCCTGTTCTGCACCGGGAGGGCGAGGGGTGATTTATAGGGCAGGTGTGGGACTAGGGGCTTAAAACTGGGCTCCTCATTTCTTCGTTTCTCATTTGAAATTATGCAAATTGACTCGGGTTTCCCTCTCTCCTAGGAGGCAAAGCTGAAACCTGGTCGCGTGTCCGAAGCAACCTGCCGTGAAATCCGCTAATGCGCACGGACTCGCCCTCCCTGGTAAGCCAGCCTCGCAGGTCCTCGCCGCAGTGGGCCGAGAATGGGGTGTCAGCGCTAGCCAGGTGTGCCACGCGGGTCCTCGGCTGAGCTCCTGGTCACGCATATAGCGTGGGAGCCGGGGGCGGAGGGCAGAGCCCGCGTCACGCCTGGGAAGCGGAAAGGGGGCGCCCCCTCCCAGCCTGCCTGCCCTCCACCGAGGGTAACAGGCCCTCCCCGAGAGTTTAAAGTAGCAAATGAGAACGGAGAGCTGGCCTCGGAGCGGGGTGTAAACGCGGGTAGTGGGTGGCGGGCACGCGAGCGCGCGGCTGAGCTTTGCGCGCGGTTCTACTCCTCCAGAGCAGCGCGCCGCGTCCCCGCGCACCTGCTTTGTGCGTTTTGTACAAACGCAAGGGGCAAGATGCACTCCTTCGAGCAACTCCCATCTGTCTATTCTTCCCCGTGTCTAGTTGACATTTCTACACCGCCCAGGTTACTCCGTTGCCCCTCTGAATCTAACCCAACCCTTCTAAAGACAACCGGGCCAGTGACCTCAACCATCTCGTTCACTTCAGCAGTGGCTAAATTTGTGTTCTGTTTTTTTGTTTTGAGTTTTTGTTGTTATTGTTGTTGTTGTTGTTTTTAAGTACGGGAGGGGGCGTAGATTATTTAAACCTGCAGACATAGCCGAACACATCTTCAGATATTCTCATGTTACGTCAGTGCTGAGAGCGGGCAGGGAGGGAGCTTCGGGGTGCCTGCTTTATGCAAAAACTCACCGAATATTTTTCTCGAGTTTTGTTTGTTTTGATACCTTTGAAAAATGTAGGCTGTTTCTCTGTTCTTTTCCTAACCGATTCTTCAGCAACCAGAACAAAAAAAAGCTGTGTTTGAGATTGAATGATGAGAAAAGCAGACAGGTTGGGACAAATAAATCCAACATAAATTAAACACAAATTAGACAAAGCAAATAAAACTATTAAAAAGATTTGAGCAATTAATATCTGTGGGGGAAGCAGGTTTGAAAACTGGAATTTCTAGACTTTATTAATAACACACACACACAAAACGAAGCCAAAAGAATTAAATACGTCATCTTGCCCTTGTGTGTCTAACGGAAGGCAAGAGGCCTGCCCAGAGCTGTCTTGGTCAAGTGTGCACTCCGAGGATGTCAAAAGACAAATTCATTTTGAGATCCTTGCATACATTTTTAGTAAACTACAACCAATTAGAAGACCTTTCGTTCTGGCGGGAAACTATTTTAATTTTATCTCTGCCTTTGGGGGAGAAGAAAGCCCAGGCAGTTATTACTGGTTCCTGTGGAGTTAATCTAATGCAGATACTCTACTCTCCTGTCAGCACGGGAGAAAGTAGAAGCCCCTGGGGTCAGGAAGGGCCAGTCAGATGGTGAAGAAGCCTCCTGGCTCTGGGGACAGACTTAGGGACTCTGAACCAGCCTTGGGTTGGTTGCTTCTCTCCATCTCCTAAAACTGTAACTCAAGATGTAAGTAAAAGTGTTTTCATTTTTTATTGATCCCACTAACATCTTTCATTATCCAGCATGTAGCCACAGCAAATTATTGCTCATTTGATACCCAGAATTCTATTGACCATGGCTTTCGTTGGAGAGAGAATTCTAACTACTGGCAGCTCTGGGCTCAGAGCTAAGACTGGAAATACATAAATCCAGCCCTGACCTGCAGGAATTGATGGACATGTGTTAGTGGCATGGAGCCACATGGGCATGCATAGAAACCTGCTTTTTACTCTGCTGACCTTGCTCTCATTCAAGCAAAAGGTCAGCCCCTTTGGAACAGATTTGCCTACTTGGAAGGCTGGGTATTCGTTTGGCAGGTTCTTTCCAGCTCCAGCCAGACTGGGGAAGAAAATGGAACAATAGAAGATTTCTCCTCTGGCTTTGGCTAAAGCTAGCCCAAGGCAGGAATACTTGAAGAAGCATTAAACCATGCCCCCTCAACAAAAGGTTTTTGATTTTGATATAGGAATATCATTTCCTAAATTTCAGCGCCTCCCCTTTCAAGATTCTACAGTGGCTAGAATGGAGTGAGTCATCTGAGATCTGAGTCTGGTTGGCAGTGGACACCCAGCCTCCATGGCAAGAGCCATGGATATTGTGTCTAACTGTATAAAGAAGGAGCCTGTGCCTAGAAAATATCTGATCTTTGACCCTGGAACTCACAGCTCCAGGTTTCCGGAAAGAGGCTTGTCCCAGAATGAGGCCAAAGAAGGCCTTGGAAGCCAGTTTCGGATTTTCCTTCCAGATCCAAGGAGAGGATGCTACTTCGAAGCAGGAGACCCAAAGACTTGACCTTCCAAAGGCAGTCTGCCCATCTCCTTAGCCCATCTCCACACCTCATCTCCTCACTGCCTCCATCTGGGAGAACACCATCTCCTCTGAAAACAGAACAAGCCCAGCTGAACCACTCCACAGAGCCCGTCTGATTTCCAAGGAACAAGCGATCCAGTCCGTACCCTTCTTCTTCGGTCCTGATGCCCAGAGAGCCCGTGAAAGAGGTGACTAGCAGAACGTCTATTTCTCCAAGTACCACGAGCTAAACCTAAGACATCTAGATTGATTTCCAGAACAGCAACAACCTAAAGAAGCAATTAAAGATTTTCTAAATGAGTCCCAAGCATGTGCCACCTCCCAAGAGCACTGGCTCAAAATCTGAAGGTGTGTTTAAGGGCACTAAGGGACCTGACCTTAGATCAATGTCTGTGGAGCCACTGTCATGAAGCCATGTTGTTTCAGGAGGCAAGAGATTGTAGGAGTAGGAACTTCAGACAGCAAGCACAGTGTGGAGGAGAAGTGAAGAGACAGACCCTGGTGGATCCTGACACTCAGCTGGAGGATTTGGGGGAGTGTAGAGGTAGATAGACATTGTGGGCTCTTCTGTTTTTCTTTTAAAACATGTAATAACAAACAGAACCTGGCTGTTGACGTAATCACGGCATGTCCAATGTAGTATATTCCTTGATATACTCTCAACCATCACACTTAAAATATCTACTACTCTAGGCTGGTGTGGGAAACAAAGAAACAAACATTTTGCTGATTCCAGAGAAAGTTCTGAAAGCCGAAGGGGAAAAGAACACACAAACAAAAATACAAAAAACAAGACACACACACAGAGGCAGGAGGGGAGGCAAACTTCAAGCTGTTGTTCTTATGCAGGTGGCTGGCTTAATTCTGGAACTGTGGAGTCCCGATAAAGCAAAGTAGATGATCGTGAACCGGAAGATACCTTGGGAAACAAGATTTGAGACCTGGGTTTGAGGTCATGTTGGGGTCACCAGGCATTTGTTTGGAGCAAGCAGAGTAGAAAACTCAGCTGGATTCAGTTGCTTGTCTTGGAGATTGGGAAATTTCTTTTTCTGGCTTGGGAAGCTGCAATGACCTCCCTGGGTTAAGGTGTCCTCGCCTCTCCTCAGGGGGCTCCTGACTGTGACACTGCACTTCTCAACTGCCTTATCAGTCCCCCTCAGGGTTTTGCCAGGCAAATGAAACAAAAAAAAGAACTCAATAGTAAATTATTTTGTTTAGCCTTCTGTCTTTTTATGAAAATAAAAGCCAACACTTTGTCATTTTTAATCACATAAGCAGACAATAAATCTAATTTTGATATTGATTTTTCCCAGAATCAAGTGTGGGGTGTTTTTTTTTCTTTTCTTTTTTTCTTTTCTTTTTTTTTTTTTTCCTTTTGCAGTCTGTTGTGTTTCCTTTTTGTAAAGACGCATTGCTTGTGAACCTTATAGGGATGAGGCCAGTCCGGGTGTGTGTGTGTGTGTGTGTGTGTGTGTGTGTGTGTGTGTGTGTGTGTGTGTGAAGGACACTCCTCTGAAACACAAACTTGACATGGACTTTTCTCGGTGGCAGGAAGTTTGGGTTTGTCATAACTACCCGGAGAAAGGTTTCAGCTTTGCCACCTTTATGTTCTAAAATATAACTAAGGCTCAATTACTGAATTTAGTGGTTATGATCTCTGAGACTTAATTTTGACTTCCTCAAATTTTGATTATTAAAATAAAGTAAAAGAAAAACAGGTACGCAGAAGTCTTGCTGGGGTCAGGAGGCACTGCGAGGCCTTGGCAACTCTTCCGGACAAGGCCAGACTCCAGCCAGATGAACCTTGGCTGTAGCCAAAGCCTAGCTGTGAAGCTTCACAGGCAACAACGATGGACCACTGAGGAGCAGGTGATCCCTTCGCTCACCTGCCCTTCCTTCTTCAAAAACAGGATTCCTTGATGTTGGTGCTATCTGTAACTGGCGCCTTTCCTATGAAAGTCTGGAGGTGAGGCCTGTAGCAGGCCTCAGGAAGGAGGGAGAGAAGGAAGCCAGGGGCGCGGAATAAGATTGAGCTTGGGAGGGAAGAGAAGGAAAGAACAGAGGGTGAAGAAAGAAACTTGGAAAGGTGTAAGGGATGAGAAAAAAGTGAAAGAAGAATGATGTTGGAAAGCAAAGGAGGGAGGGAGCAGAGGGAAGGAGACTGAACAGACAAGAATTAAAAAGTCACCCATATTCCTAGGGGGAAAAAAAAAAACCTGTGGTCGCCTCCATCTCCCAGCACCGGACGTGCTCTCCTCCCTCCTCCCTTTTGGAGCCGGAGTAAAGGTCCCAACTCCCCTACTCTAACCCAAAACACTTGTTAGGGTGCTCACCAGAACTGCCGCCAGGCCTGCCTTCCAGCAAGGACCCGCAGCCTCTGCACAACCCTACAACTAGCTGTCAGGGTCACCACGACCTCCGCCCCCAGAAGCGGGTTCTCGTGCTGGGGGAGGGCACCGGGAGGTTGAGCGTCCTGCGGGAGACTGGGGTGGAAGGGACCACGGCCCAGCGACTGTCCCTGGGGCGCTGACCTTTCCCGCAGCCTCGCAGGGTCAAGATGTAACCTTTCGCATCCCTGCTGAACGCGTCCTCTCTCGCTGTGGCCTCGGCTAGGGGCAGGGGAGAGGGGTCGATGCTGGGACTGGAATCCTCGGTGACCACAGAGGACCCGACGTGGGTGAAGACCCGAGCCCGCCTGCTCTGCATGCCTGGAGCGCCTGGCAGTCACCGAGCATCCGCAAGCCGAGGCCCCGCTAACCCCGCGGATAGCCGGGAAGGGAGGTGGGGCGCCGGGCCTCGGCTTCCAGCGGAGTCTCGAACAGTTTTCCCACTACTCGGGCAGGAGCGAGCTGAGCGTGACAGCCTTGTCCAGCGGGCCCTGGGCCCCCGCGAAGCCGCAACGTTTGACCCCTCTTCGGGGACTGGTGCCAAGCCAACCCGAGGAAAAACCCAGGCCAAAGTCCCGACCGCAGAGGTTCCGCCTCCGGCCGCCGCCCGGACGGCGCGGACCAGCCTCACGCCGGTCCCCCTTCCACCCACTTCCAGAAGCTTCTGTCTTCGGCGCCACCTCTGGGCTCTCCCAGAGGGGAATCGGGCAGAGGGGCTGCACACCGGAGGCTAAGGCTTCTGTAGAACACCCAGCCCCTCAGTTCTCCACAGCTTGGGGTTTTCGCGGTCTCCCCTGCTGGAGCCAGGGCTGCCAGAAGCCAAGATCCTTAGGTTCAAATGCATCAAGGTTCCGAAGTCGTTTATGCGGGTTTCATAAATAATTTTCTTCTTACACTTAAGACCGATTCCTGCCCCCTTCCCATTTTTATTGCGGGGGTTTTAGTGGCTAAAAAGTTTCCAAGGAGGGTGGGCAGTTATTCCCCTTTTTCCATCATTAATGTCATTCCTACGACCTATCAATAACCTTGTCGTTGGAAGCCGAGTTTCATGGTATCGATCCACGCAGCTATTCATCTCTGCCATGCAAGACACGGAATAATTTTCGCATTACAGTAGCTTGGATTTGCTTTTAATTCATATTTAAAGCTGCAACCGGCTCAGTGGAGCGCTCTGTGAAAGACTAGAGGCGCCTAATTAATAATAAGTCAGAAACTAAGGAAGGCACCGGCGAATAAATAATTAATACAGACATCTATGTCTCTTTGAATATTGCCCCTTTAAAAATTTAGACTTACCAGGACCATATTGTAAGTCTGCCATTTATATTGTGGGGATGATTTAAGAAAGCTATTTTTTCCCTTGAAATACAATAATAAATTATTTACGGTGTTTTGCAAACCTAAGTTCCTTCATTAGCTGGCCCCTCTAGTTTGCTTCTTCCAGGTGGAAAACACTAGTTTTTTTTTTTTAAATAATTATTAAAATAAACGCCCATCAAGAACCACCAGCTAACATTAGATTCGAATAGCTAGGACTGGCACAAAATGTGAAAGGATGGAAGTGTGGTACCCTTACTCTGGGAAGATGCTAGAATGTGCCACTTATGGGCTTTTGTCTAAGAGAGAAAAGAAAATCCAGAATACTGTCCAGTGGTGTTGGGCATTTTCTGGTGCCCAGGGTGACAGCAAGTGTGGCAGATTAAGAGAATTCAAGGTTCTGAAATGGTTCCAGAAGAGAGGTGGCAAGGGCATAGAGTGTCATCAGTGCCTGTCCACATATCTACCCATAATAATTTTTAAAAAGTGGGGAAGAATGGAATTTTAGAGACTGGCTATTGTAAAGTTGGAGTTTTCCCGAAAGAGTCAGGAGCTACTAGAATCCCCAGAGATTAACAAATTCAAGGGAATAGAAGTGATTGAAAATCTGAGGTTTCTGTGTGAGATGGACTAGGATTTGTTTGCAATGTTGTTAGCAATATTGATTTTTTTTTGTTACTTGGATTAATGTATGTTAAACAGGAAAATACGGGCATTAGTCAAGCACATTATGATCATCTATTGTTGAGAGGGAGGTTTCTAGAGTGATGTTGGAAACTGGGGCTCCAGGCAGTTCCAGTGAGGTGGGAACACTCTGGAGCCTTTGGGACATCCAGAACTGGAGGGGCTGGCAAACTGACAAGAAGGTTGATTCACCCCGCAGTTTCCTCCCCTACCTACTCTCTGCTGGAAGAGTTACAGCCTGGCATTTAACAAAACCTTAACCCAGAAATATCAGCTTCACTTCAGACTTTCCACAGTGAATTCAAGTGTTTGGTTCCCAGGGTCTTCTAAAGTTTCTTACCTGCATGTCCATATTCTTACAGCCTTACCTCTATGTCTCTTGACCCTACTGGCATTCCTTCAATAGTCTGGGACCTCATCTCAGGTGTGGGAACTCCAGTAGCAAAGCTTTAGTGTATCCATCCAACTACAAACACACACACACACACACACACACACACACACACACACACACACACACACACCGTGGGGCACAAGAGTCTGAGACACTACCGATGGATTGATAGACCCTGGGCTAGGCCTAGAGAAGCCTGCATCTGATAGTCCCTTGCACCTTGATAATCCTCTGGTTTGGCTCTTCTTCAGTCCTGCCTGGCACATCTTACTTCCCAGTCCGATGGAGATAGGATGCCCACCAAAGCTTCTGTACTCCGCGTGCCCGCGGGGGGGGGGGGACCCAATGGGTTTTATCAAGATATTTCCCCAACTCAGTCATGCAGGAGACCCCTTGTATCTTGGACACATTCTGAAATGTGCAAGAGAGCCAAGTTCTGGAGATTGAGGTGGAGCAGGGGATTCTGGTCCATTCAATAATCCTATGCCATCAGGCTAAAGGACCAGGGCACAGGGTATCTGGGTCAGAGACTGAGTATGGGGACAGACCCATAAGGTAACTGATTTGTGAAAGACAGACAGGCCAGGATGGAAATGGGGGGGGGGTAATGAAAAGTGAAGGACAAAGAAAAGTATGAGCCCCCACCTTGGAAAAAACAAAAGCCAAACCGGGCAGAGCGGGCCCAGAAGGGAGGTGCGGGAAACAGGGCAGGCGCTCAGAACACCTGCGTTTTATTTTTAAATCTTCTAGGTGTCTGCGGGTCAAATAAAGACAAGGGCAGTAACGATTATTCTGTTAAATCTATGGTACTTGACTGCGCAAACACTAATTGATTAGACACCAAAATGATTTGTTTAAAGAGTTTTCCTCCTTCCCAAGCGCAGCTGTTCTGGGCCTGCGTCTGCGTTGCCCGGCGACCATGGAGTTCGCCAAGTGGACTTGCGTCTGCCTGGCTTGAGGTAGGTTGGCTGGTCCAAGCACTACGCAACCGAGACTCCTGGCTGGGTGGCTGGGTGGTGACTTCTGCTCTTTAATTATCTCCAACGTCGAAGAAGAATTTTGTACTAGAGAACATTGCTCTCTGTCCTGAGTTTTCTTTGCTTTGAGTTACTTTGAAAGGCACGAACATGATGGCCCTCACACTCACCCCTTCCTCTCCAGTTCCCAGCTTTGACACTGTCCACCATCAGACGGCCACTGTTAATCCATCGCCGACCTCCAAACGATGAGGACTGAAAAATTAAGTGTTCACCTCTGCTCCAAATCTGGAAAATTCTTCTTCTCCTCACCCGCCCCCCCCCCTCACAATCTTGGGCCGGGTTCTTTCTCCGTTAATAGAAAATTCTAACCAAGAGAGAAAACCCCACTGAAGGTCAGACTACAGCAGGCCAATTTCCCAGGAGTGGAGCTAACTAACCCAGCGCAGGGCCCAACCACCTGTCACCCAGGAGCTAGAAGCCTCAGTCCCACAGTCAGTGTGGCACACCTTCCGCGTTCTTAGCTCGAAGATGTGCAGAGCCTTTACCAAAGTAGGGACCCCTAGAAAGAATTTCAGCCCAGAAGAATCTGTTGATAGTTCAGGGTCCCAGGAGAGCAGGCGGTTTTCTTCCTTGCCCAGGAAGTAACCAGAGATGCCCTCCGCGCGGTCAGTTCTCCAACCGCCACCGAGGCGGCTCCAAGCAGTTCCTGGAACTTCATGTTAGAAGGGGTTAGAGGGGGCTAACCGCCCTTAGGCAGGCATCTTCTTTGGGAATATTGGGGATTGTGAGATGAAAGAATGGGCAGGTGCAAAAATGCTGGATATAAAATCACTTTCATGCGCAAAACGGCATTTAGGAAGAAAAAGGAAAAAGGAGCTTAGCCAGACAGAGGAATGAAACCTATATAGTCACGAAGTACAGGAGCAAAGTTTGAAAGGGGACATTAAAAGCATTGTTTCCACTTTCCCCACCCGAATGATAAGTCACTGTTTTCCCCCTATGGTACGGGGCGAGGGAGGGGGGGGAGGAAGGATTGGGAGGAGGCTCTCACCACATCGCATGGAACTGGGAATTAATTTGTTGCTTTAAGGTTTTTTTTTTTCAATAAAATATCATTGTATTATTGTCCTAAAACTCTTGTCTATTCTAAGTACAAACGACAATTTTCTGAATAAATTTTCTCCGGAGATGGAAATACTCCAGAGGAAGACAGTAGAACCCCGCTGGAAGCATCTGGACTCAAATCCTTCACTCCATTTATCAAGAGTTCTGCTGTAGCCAGATGCCACCCACATGTCCCTCCCCAGGACTTTTATGCTACCCTCTGCAAGCTTCAGACCTGCTGGAGGGCTTCAGGGACTGAAGCCAAGAGTCTCTCACCCTGAAGCCCTGGGTAGGAATGTTTGCTGAAACCCAGGCTGCCAGACTACACCAAACAGGAGCCAAGCACCTGATGGCCCAGAGAGCCTAGAAACATTTCTTTTGAATGGTCCATATGTTAAATCTCTACTGTCACAAAGAAAACGAAGTCATTGACTCTGAACCACAGGGACCATTCTTAGAGAACCTTGTGTTGCCAGTATTTACAAGAAAAGCCTTTCCCCCAAGTCTGATAGTGTTTCCTTGCAAACTGAAGCCTATTTAGCAGAGGACAAGTTTCATCTACCCACCCACTCCCAGACACTTAAGATATAGAAAAAATAAACTCAGTGATAGAGTCTTTGCCTAGCTTGAGGCCCTGCGTTCAATCCCCAGTAGCACAAAAGCTGGTTTCTAAAATGAAATGCTACAAACAAGCATCTACCCTTTGGCCTTTTGTCTTTGTTTTAAAACACATATTTTAATAATTTAATATCATTACTATAATTGACATTTGTGTCTTTAATTCTCCTGCAGTCGCTTAGAACTAAAGCCATTAAATACAGCATGTCTCTCCATCTCTCACACTTACCCCTCCAGTTTCAAGGAATTAATTCTTCTATGAACCCTCTTCCATTGGAGCCAAGCTTTGTGCTGGGCATTCTAAGAAAAGAAGGCAAGATAATAAAAGATAGCCCCAGTCCCCTAGCATTTGACAAGCCCTCGGAGGCTAGATGAATAAAAAAATTTCTGCACACCATGCTGGTAACAGGAAATGCTTCTGAGAGCTCAAAAACACCTTGCTTCTGGCTCACCAATCAACTACAGAGAAACAATGCTTCCTTCAATAAAAGGTGTGAAATGGAGGAGGGGGACGGAGAGGAGGGGAGGGAGATTTGTGATCTAAATTAGGTAGAACCAGATTGGGGTGGGGTGGGGGTCAAATACTGAAGTGAACAAGGCTAAAAGATCCTTCCAGAACTTCCTTTCTCCTATAGGAACCAAAGCTGAACCAAGCCATCTTTTGACAAAAGCCCCTTGCATGCATGCATGGGCAGAGAGTCAAGCTCACTTGACCCCATCCTTCTTCAGGTGAGCTCTGGGCCTTAGAGCCAGGAGTCTCTCCACAAAGGAGGACTTCCAAGGTCCAGTCCTTGACTGGAGAAGGAACCCCATGAACAATTTGTATACTAATTCTTTCATTTTTTTTTAAACGAACTGTCTTTCAAGAAAAGATGATCATTAGAACAGATCAATCATTTCAATGGGATTAAAATATGGTGGCAGAAAGAGCTGAGTTTAGGTCGATTTAACTCATCCTTTGGCCTTACATGAGAGTCAAGTACTCTATAACACAGGAAAGGGGTTCAAAAATAATAAAGAGACATGGATTTGGCTTCTGAAGCTGATTCACTTGATAGAAATTATTTTATGTTAAAGAGATGATAAAAATAAAATAGTATAGTTTTCATGTTGTCCACTGTTCTCTCTCCCTACCCAAAAAGACTTTTTCCTCGGATGGGGGAGGGTGTGCTCATGATCATGACCAGGCGGACAAAGACACACAGGAGTTATTTCGGTAGGGTGGGGACATCATTATCAAATCAGCAAATTTAGTCCCAGAGCCCAGCGTTCTAGGAAGTCTTAGGTGTACCCACTGACCTTGACTGACCTGGAGTGATCTTGCGCTGTTGGTGGCAGGGACCTGGGCTAAGAGATGAGTTCCTTTTGCCTTAGCTGAGAGGATTTCGTCCCCAGGGTTCACCATACCAAACTTTCCTCTTAGGCCCCACCACCAGGACTCAATCCTAGCCTCTCTGGAAAAAAAAAAAAAAAAAAAAAAACCAGCAACCCCCCCCCCCCCAAAAAAAAAACCGGTTATGGGCAAGGAAACACAGGCAGTGGGATCTGTGTTTGGCGAATAGCAGGCCTCAGACACTTTGTTCAGTAACTGAGCCCTGAAAGCCCGGCTCTAAGGCTATCCTTATTGTGAACACCGCTAGCCCCGGGCTGAGGCTCGGCGCTGACCCGGCCGTAACTGCCAAGGGCCTGACAATGGGCACATCTGTCCTTTCTCCAAGGGATAAAAGCACCTAAGCAGACAAGGCTCTGCCTTTTGTTACGGACTTTTTTCTTTCTTTCTTTTGTAAATAAAAGAAAGCCGCGGCATGTGGCGGCCGGGTGTGTGTCCCACACTGGGGGCCTCCCCACGCGTCCCCACCAGGCTGAAGGCCCGGGTTCAATTCCGGATTGGAGCGTGACTGTGACAAGGGCGCAATTATGCCCAGAGCTGAATTGATTTTCAAATCTGGAGGCTTCTTTCAGGGACGCCAGGAAGAGTAAAGCGTCCCTGCGGGCCAAGCGGAGACCCGCTCGGCCGCGTGCACTGCTTGCTTGCGTGGATACTCCTTCCGAGTAGCAGCAGCCTCTAGGTTCTTTTCTAGGAAAGCTAAGAAGTTACTACAGGACCAGCCCCGATGTTAAGCCGGGAGCCCATCTAAGCACTCTTCCCCGTCCCCCTTAGGATCTCCCAAGCAGAGTTTACCCAAGTGGAGAGCCTTCTTAATTGGGAGCATAATGGAAGACCTCCTCTGAGGTCTGGGACACCGAGCTGTGTCCTTGACTCAAGGCACTGAGAGCTCCTCTGCCCATGGCTCGGATGAGGGAAAGGTGGATCTAGGAGTACCCGGGTGGATCCTAAGTGCCAGTTCATGCTGACATAGGCCTTTAAGGTATACACCTCCCAGGCCCCATAGACCAGACATTTAAGTTTGGGGAATAAGCTAGTCTCCAGCGACCCTCTAGGAAATAAAGCCCAGTGGGTGAGTGGGCGAGGGCTAAGACACAGTCCTGGGATCCCCGGGGGAAACCGGCCCCGGGAAACAGCCACTCAGACCCAGGGGCTTTAACTCTCTAACCTAGACAGCCCACTGTGAAGCCAGGCAAAAATCGGGCTGGGAAGAGTGAAGGCAGTGAGGAAGACCAGGGAAAAGCAAGCCTCCGGGGACTGTGGCAGCGACTCCAGGTTGCGCTCTGCGCGCTTCCCATGCACGTGCGCACAGCTCCGGGGCCATCCGGCGCTGCCGAGAAAGCTCTCCCCCCCCCCCAAACCCCCCCCCCCCGCCCGGTTCATTTGTACTGGGACGTCACGGAGCCCGTGCCCAGGGATCGAGGGGGCGGGGCCTGAAAGCGAGCATGCGCGCTGCGCCCGGCGGGCGTGAGGGCGGGCAGCGGCAGCGGCGGCCGCTACCGAATCGCCGCCACAGTCTGCAACAGTAACCGAGCCATGGCTCGAGCTGGCGGGCGGCGTGGGCAAGCAGCAGCTGCGGCAGACACACGGGCCGCGTCAAGGGAGCCGGGGGCATCACGATTCTAAGGAGAGGGGCCAGAGGGGGCTGGGCTGGGCGGGCTAGGGGCACTCTGCGCTCTCCCAACAGCGCCGATCCTTTTTGGAAATTAATATTAAAAAAAAAAACAAAAAAAAAAACAGAGGGGAAGGTGGGAGCCAGAGAGAAGGCGAGACACACAGAGAAAGAGCGAGAGACACAGATCCCCACACTGAGAGGAAGAAAGGCCACAGTCGCCGGCAGCCGATGTGAAGACTGGACTCCGTGCGCCCCTCGCCGCCTCTGCCCGGCCACATCGATGTTGCAGCCCGCTCGCCCGCATCACGATGAACGCGCAGCTGACCATGGAGGCGATCGGCGAGCTGCACGGGGTGAGCCATGAGCCGGTGCCCGCCCCTGCCGACCTGCTGGGCGGCAGCCCTCACGCGCGTAGCTCCGTGGGGCACCGCGGCAGCCACCTGCCTCCCGCTCACCCGCGCTCCATGGGCATGGCGTCCCTGCTGGACGGCGGCAGCGGAGGCAGCGATTACCACCACCACCACCGCGCCCCTGAGCACAGCCTGGCTGGCCCCCTGCACCCCACCATGACCATGGCCTGTGAAACTCCCCCAGGTATGAGCATGCCCACCACCTACACCACCTTAACCCCTCTGCAGCCGCTGCCGCCCATCTCCACCGTGTCTGACAAGTTCCCTCACCACCATCACCACCACCATCACCACCACCACCCACACCACCACCAGCGCCTGGCGGGCAACGTGAGCGGTAGTTTCACACTTATGCGGGATGAGCGTGGGCTGGCCTCCATGAATAACCTCTATACCCCCTACCACAAGGACGTGGCTGGCATGGGCCAGAGCCTCTCGCCCCTCTCTGGCTCCGGTCTGGGCAGCATTCACAACTCCCAGCAAGGGCTTCCCCACTATGCTCATCCCGGAGCGGCTATGCCCACCGACAAGATGCTCACCCCAAATGGCTTTGAAGCCCATCACCCTGCCATGCTCGGTCGCCACGGAGAGCAGCACCTCACGCCCACCTCCGCCGGCATGGTGCCCATCAATGGCCTTCCTCCGCATCATCCCCATGCCCACCTGAACGCCCAGGGCCACGGACAGCTCCTGGGCACAGCCCGGGAGCCCAACCCTTCGGTGACCGGCTCGCAGGTCAGCAATGGAAGTAATTCAGGGCAGATGGAAGAGATCAATACCAAAGAGGTGGCGCAGCGTATCACCACTGAGCTCAAACGTTACAGCATCCCACAGGCCATCTTCGCTCAGAGGGTGCTCTGCCGTTCCCAGGGGACCCTTTCGGACCTGCTGCGAAACCCTAAGCCCTGGAGCAAACTCAAGTCGGGCCGTGAAACCTTCCGGAGAATGTGGAAGTGGCTGCAGGAGCCGGAGTTCCAGCGCATGTCTGCTCTCCGCTTAGCAGGTGAGCCGATGGGCGCGTGGGCCAGATAAGGGACTGAAGGTGGGAGGGAGTGAGAAGGCTGGGCGCGCATCGTCCCGCTCCGCCTCCCCTTTCTTTCCTAGACCTGGAAGAGCCAGTTTAGGCAGGCGACCTTCTCCTTCGGGGACTCCGTGCATTGGGCTGTGGGAGGCTTCGAAGACTGAACAAGGCGGCCTCCGTGACTTCGGGGTTGCATTTGTGCTTGGGGGACAGAACTGCACGATTTTGAGCCTCAGGCTGAGAGACTCTTGGAACCTGGTGGAACACTGGGTATGTGGTTCTCAGCAGAACACAGCGGGTTTAGGAAAGGACGACAAATACCTAAAGCTGGTTTCCGTAGTTCAAGGCGCGGGGCTAGCGCTTCTCAATCTGGCAGTCAATATCTGGCTGATCTGGCTGCGGCGACCCACTCTTGCCGGGTTTTTTGGCGCCACGGAGCCGGGGAACCGCACTTCCATAGGGTGTGTGCACAGATTCCAAACCTGCAGGCCATGTGTGCATGGCGGGCTGCTTTAGAGGGGTTACCACACATTTGCTGCGCGTGTAGCTGTCTGTGGAAATGAGAGGGACAGACACAGCGACCAGGTCCCCAGAAACCTACCGGTTGAGTCCAGGGACCACCGCTGACAACTCGCTTTTTCGTTTTCATGATTTTCATCTAAATCTCTGTGCTATTGGGGTGGGGGGTGTAAATGTCCCCCAAATCAGCAAGCCGGTCTTCCAGTTCAAAACCCCTAGCAGGCCGTTTGATTTTGAGCACTGAAAGTCTCAGCTGCCAAGTGCAAGCCCCAGGCATGGCTCCTGTAGTGGGCTGAGAGACCTAGTGGACAGCTGAGCCCAGATGATGAACCGCACCAGAGATTCAGGCACACTCGGCGACCCTTGAAGACATTAGAAGAGGGTAGCCTAGGGGCGGGCTGTGTTCAGGAGACCTGGGTGGAGGTTGCCGCCTTGATTGACTCCTGTATCCACGTCCCCCCACCCCAACCCCCGCCTCAAGCCACACACAGCCTCATCTGAGCCCTGAGCCCAGGTCTGTGTCTTGGTGAAGAGAAAGGTAAACGCTGGAATGAGGGTTTGTTAATTAACTGATCGTTCTCCATTAATTCGTCCCTAGAGAATGAGAGACAGTCAATCCGCTCTGAGCCGAGGGCACTGAGCCGTTTCACCGACTAAAATCAAAGCATGAGGCCGAGCCCCCCTCCCCCCACCCGGTGCCTGCCA
Organism: Phyllotis vaccarum; assembly: GCA_033318265.1. NCBI lineage: Eukaryota > Metazoa > Chordata > Mammalia > Rodentia > Cricetidae > Phyllotis > Phyllotis vaccarum. Next base: position 135,110,991 of record JARWLC010000004.1, on the reverse strand, counting down.
ATGAGAAGCTGGGGAGAGGCAGGTGCCGATGAGCCTGGGATCCTAGCCGGCAAGGCGACCCTGGTGTTCCCTGCATCTGGGCTCTAGAGGCCGTCGGTGGTAGGTGCCTTCCTGCTTCAGCCTCTGACCGCCCAGAATTTCCAGCCTAGCTCACTCAATCCTTTTCTCTAAAGTTCTCAATGCAAGGCTTCGGTTTGTGCGCCCAGGAGTCTGGTAAGGCAAAGGACAAGGAGACCCGGGCCCACCGAATGCGAATACCTAGCCTAAGCCTCACTATGGCTCGCTATGGGCTATGTATGCTGCTTTCCCGATTACTCCACCTTCAATCCTTCCACAGTACCTTCGCTTGAGGCCAGTGCTCTGGACCTTCCTGGCAGGTACTCCTCTCAGGCTAGCCAGTGTGGGACATGGAAGTGGGGGGGGGGACTTACTTCCTCAAAAAAGCCCCATCCCACCACTTGGTAAACACCCCACATAGTTATCCCCTGGAAATATGAACCGCTAGGTCCTGCACTGAGATGAATGCCTAGTCCTGGAAACCTAACCTGTCCATCCTGTGTTAGGCCCTCTGACCTCCAGATAAGAAAAGTGAGCTTCGGAGCTGGGGAATGGGGGATGCTTAGTGCTGGGGAGCCCTGTGAATGAAGACCAAGTTCTAGAACCTGCACACTAAAGGCATGAGTTGGGTACTGAGTGTCAGTATACTAGGTTCAAATGGCTAGCTCTGTATTCTTGACTCCAAGCATGTGGCCTTTTCCTAGAATGTGTGGGAAATAGGATGCTTCAGCAGACACCAAACCCAAGGACAATGGGTGTCCTGAGACAGAGTGGAGCAGCACTTTCTTCATTGCTTCTGTTACACAAAGGTGTGGGAAGGATTGGACTCAGGTCTGCAGCTAGAGGGTACTCATACAAGGAACCCAGAACCATCCATTCTGCCACGAAAGGCACAACACTATTTTTGAGTCACTAAAGAACAACCAGCCTGGCTCCTTAATTCCACCCCCCCCCCAAGAGAAGTCAGTTTCTGATCCTTGGGATGGTGACTAGCAGGCCTCAGTAATGGAGTCTGAGGACTGACAGCCTGATGCTTTGACAGGCATCAAACTGCAGGAACTCGAACTCGGAGCCTGGTGCTCAGCACCAGCCACTGCAGTTTTGCCGGCTGCTGCACTTTAGACAAAATTGTTATCTTTTCTCAACGCCTTTTAAGAGTTCCTTCACTAGTGGAAGGGTGGTTTCATCAATTGCATCTCCGTGTCCCGTTTTTTGTATAGCATGTTTAGAGGCTCAAAGTCCTCGGCACGTGGCAGTATGTTTGGGGAGGCGCCAGAAGGGTGTATAAATTACAAGCGCCTGCGAAAGACTGGAGGAAATTCTCACCAAATTAACTACCTTTTAAAAATCAATATATGTTGCCTCAACGTAATGCTTGCTGGTGCTCATTAAAACACAACGTGACCAGACGCTTCTGGTCCTGAGTGGGGTGGGGAAGCTAAGCTGGGTGCCCCGCCTCTGACGTGGGCGTCTATCAAGACAGGAGGCGATTAGTTTCCAATTAAATATTCCAGAAGGCCTTGGCCCCCAGGCGGGAGCTGGAAGCATGAGGAAAGGTTTCGAGAGACACCCACCAGTGAGTGTGGTTCTAGCACCGTGTACCCAGGAGGTGGTGTCGGTCCAGGCAAGGCTGTGTGCTGGGCACACAGACCCTGCCAGCGGTGAGATCTCTAGAGCCCCATACGAAGATGGCCTGCCCTTCAGCACCTGGTACTTCGCCCCCTTGCGGTCGGGTATTTGTTCCTCTGTGCTAAAGGCAGATCTAAGCTGGGGGCGGGGAGGGAGTTCTACCTGGAAGTGGCCCTGAGAAAGTCTTGCCCAACCCAACCTGGGCCATGTTTGCTGTGAGTGACCTTGCGGCCTGGTTGATTGATAACTGGCTCTGCACACGTCCATTTGCTTTTGTGTTAATATTTATCCCGACCGGTGACATTTCAAATGTCCGGTGCTGCCCCAGCAGCGAGAGCCAGGCATGAGTGCTAGGCCCTAGGAACTGCATTTGTTCAACCCCTGAAGAATTCTGGGTGGAGAGAGAGAGAGAGATGCCAGGACTGGGCATGAGCGATGCCAGAGCTGGAAACACTCCTGGGCTCCAGGGTGAGAAGAGCAGCACCGATTTCCTGGCGCCCTGTGCCCTGCGCTGTGGCTCTCTCACGGTGCAGCTGCTCCTAGCCCTCCACCGCTTGAACAAAGGGGCGGCAAGGCGCGACCGACCGTGTCCTGCCTCGGAGGCTGGGGTCAAGGCCTGGGATGGCTTTCGCCCAGCGTGGCTAAGGGATAACCCGTTATCAGGAGGCAACCGAGAGTCCTAGAGCCTCCAGGGATGAATGGTGGGGGTGAGCTAGCGAAGTCGAAACACACACACACACACACACACATCAGCTGAATGTAAAGTCCAAAGGACTTGGGAACAGTCACCAAAAGGTTCTATCTGTCCCCTCGATGGACAATAGATGCCTTTGTGCATTTTTCGTTGGGACGACTACATCCCATGAGGAGAGGAAGTGCCTGTGGCGATAATTAGCGATTGTAGTTTTTGTTGCAGGCTGAGACTGCTTTCTGAGGCTTAAGGAGATCTGGTGGCCGCGGTATGGTGATCTTGTGGCCCCCACAAAAGGACATCCTCCAGAAACAAACCGAATGGCGTGTTCAGAAAGTGCCTACCTTTCTCCTCCCCACCCCCAAATCAACCTGGAAATCCTTGGGTAATTCTGAATATCATCCCAGAATACCCAGGGTCAAGGTACTGCCGTCATTCCAGACCCAGCCGCTTACAACTGACAGGGGATGTTACCAGTAGTACGGGTAGTTCTTAGCAGTAAAGCCATGCAAAGCCTACAATGTGACTATCTTAGAAGCTTTTGCCCCCTGCAAGCTTGGCAGAGGCAGAGGTGAACTGGCTTTGCTCCCGGAGCTGAGCTGGCTGCGAGGACGCTGAACGCACCCCCTAGTGGCCTTCTGGCGAGGGGACAGGAGATAGATGTTAACGGGGGCTGAGGCTTTGTTTTTAGAGCATCCTTGTCCTAACGATTTTCAAGGAGTATTTTGATAGGAAGAAGGTATAGAGGAGAAAGAAGATGCTTAACAAAAGCTCTATCGAGGAAAACACGATCTCCTTCCGTACCAATTATACCCCAAACTCTAACCTTCCCAGGAAGGGTGAATGTTTCGGTTCCATGCCCGAATTATGCTCTCTGGGGTGACCCTGACAGTCTGAACTCGGAAACTGGGACCAGTATAGTCTGCACAGATTAACCGTTCCTTTGTTTTGCTCGCTTCTCAGCAAACTGGACCGAGTGAGTCAGAAGGCAGCCCCCAGGCCTTAAGCTTGGAAGCCTTTGTTTTCCCCTCCCGCGGGGTGAGTGAAAGGGCTGGAGCCTGCAGGCATGGAACCCTGGCCCAGAGTCAGGACCCTGGACAGAGCCCCACCGCCTTGCCGCCTAAGGCTGGACTCTGTCTCTAAAAACGGCAGCTGGGATGGTATAGGATCCCACGCTGTACCAAAGAAACATTAATAGCTAATATTCCAGAGTTTGTGAGAGCAGAAGGCCCCTCCCAGAATAAACCTCTGGCCCTGTCGGCTCGTCGAAAAGATCAAAACCGTCGTCAAAGATCAGGAGCTGATTGGTTTGTCCCTACGTGGCTCGGCACGTGCACACCAGCATATAAAATTGGAATTTGCGTCCCTGTGGGTGTGACAAGAGTTGGATCATTAAGCTAAAACGTTCAATTCAGTCCCTTTGATCCGTGCTGGGGAAAATCTATAGTCATCTCTAATCTACGAGGTCTTTAAGGAGGTTGTTAGACTAGCTGTTTGATGTCATCATCTTCCACAGCCGTGGCAAATTCAGCTAATCAAACACGCTGGTCCCCAAAGTTCTCCCAAGCAACAGTTCTTACAGAGCGAGCGTACTGGTAAAAATCCATTCTTGGTTTTCTTGTAAAGAAAAGGAAATATTCAACTCTAATGGCTGTGAGTAATTTAGAAGGAGGTTTCCAGGTGTCTCACCCCTCCGCCCCCATAGTTAGTGGCAGCCATGTCCTTGAAGTGGTCATGCTCAGTGTTCCTAGTAAACTGTTCACGCTCATTTTTGTAACTCAGCCTCAGTGACTCTAAAGTAAAATAACTGGTTTCATTTCAGACTCTATTTATATACTAAGATCTCCATGCTTTGGTAAAATTGAATGCACCCCTCCCCATACCAAGGCTTGCTACAGAAAGAGGATCTCATGAAGCTATGCTTGTTATCAAATACATTTCTAATTAAAAAATCAGCCCATATGCATCACAGATTATTTTCTGTGTGTCAACATTGGAATAAGACCAGTGGGCACGCACCTTCAGAAGACAGCCACATTCTTTCTACATGGAAATGTCAGAGTCCATGAAGAAGGGAGATCTTATTTCTAATGCAAATGAGTTTAATGTACAGTCAAAGGTCCATATCTCACCCTTTACAGGTTTTTATTTTAAGTATATTCACTCTGATAAAGCTTACTTTCTTGCTGAGGTGACAGGGGACCAGGCCAGTCAGTCATGGGACAATCTGAACATTTGATACAAACAATCATTTTTCAGGGTTTTACTGTTCTATCATCTACATATGTTTCTTCCTACAGATACTACAATGGAACAAATGGCTTCTAGAACATTTCCATTCCTTTAATGTGTTGATTTAATACGACAACAGCTGAGCAGAGCCTAACCCTAGTAGACAATTCGTCAGGTCTGTCATCCCAATGAAAAAGGAGAGTATTTAGGTCGGCTGTTCACCTATTTATTGCATGCTGTGGTAGACATTCCCATTTAATACTCTGTCTATGCCAATGGCTCATAAGTTTTACTACACATGGAAATAATCACTTAAAGACTTAACAACTAATGTCTAGCTGCAACCCCAGACATTCCAATCTAATTGAGTGGGGTGTGACCCAGACTCCCAGGTGATCTTAATGTGCATGAGAGTCTGGAAATCTATATGGTGTGTGGTGGCTGCCTTTGCTTTCTCTGATGCTTTCTATAGTGATGTTAAATAATTTGTCTCTAGTCACCCCACTTGAATGTATGCCCTGGACTCAGTTTCCCCAATTTAAAGGCATATGCTACCCAACTGGTTTCTGTTGCTGGTTTCAGACAGACCACAGTCAATGCCATCACAAGTGGACATCTAACTAACCTTTTCTTCCTTCCTTCCTTTTTTTTTCTTTTCTTGTTTTTCTTCCCTTGGGTCTTTTTCTCAAGATAGGGTCTCTCTGTGTAGCCCTGACTGTCCTGGAACTCACTTTGTAGACTAGACTGGCCTCAAACTTAGAGAAATCCACCTGCCTCTGCCTCCTGAATGCCGGGTTTAAAGGCGGGTGCCATAATCGCCCAGCTTGACTCTGTGTCTTAATTGTCCATTTAACAAGGTCCATGAGTTCTAAAGCTCTTGAAATTGGAGAGTAAATCTTTTCTCTCGGGATCTCAAAGAAAGTTTTTGAAACATTCTTTTCAGATTAATTGCTCTGCTCCAAAGAAGCAGCCAGAGTGGCAACAGATAAGAAGCTCACAGCTCTCTATTCATGTGTTCAATTAAACAATTCTTGATGGGAAAGGCCCATCTCATTAGATGTGCTCTGTGGGTAAGCTTGGCCCTCTGGGACCCATGCCTGGAGGAAGGCCCAAAGGCCCAAGGCCACCCCCCCCCCATATTTCTAAGGCTTATGTTCTCATGTGCCTTTAGTTCTGTTCTTCCAAAAATCTACTTGTTATCCATACTTTAGGACTCTATACACACAGAGAGAGATTGAGAGAGAGAGCAAACTGATAGAAAGCTCTACATGTATGTTGGTGATTTCTGAGAGTAACCAATGTGCCTGGCACCCTTCATTCTTTGTGTATGTCGTGGGGTAACAAGAATGGACAGTTTCTGAGTAATTCCTTTCTTTTAACAGCTGGTGATAATTTCATAGTCTGAAAGAGATTGTCAGAAGAACACATCAAGCTATGTGCTTTCTTTTCCTCTTGTGTCTTTAAGCAAAGAAATGGGGGGGGGGGGACCACAAATAAACAAGCGTGTGAAACATGCCACCTAGTGGCAGTGACTCTCATCACAGGCGTCTTTAGTGAGTGGATGAGGAGCGGCTACCATGATTCCAGTATTGATGGAGTCACAAAAATCGTTCATTAAGGCAATTTAATCTTTGCTATTAAATGTCCTTTCAATTCATTTGGAGTAATTAAGATGCAGTTAAAGTGATTAAATTCTAATTACATATGCTAGAGAAAGACATATTTGTCACGTTAATGCTGCTAGACGAGGGACTCAGAAAGAAAGTTAACGTTTACTTCAAGCGATGCAGCTGGAAAAATCAGTTCCTCTTTTCATCATTAATCTGGCAAGCTGGGTGATTATGTAATGGCACTACAAGATCATTAAATAGGAGAAGTGCTGATTAAAATGACGGCCAGGAGGAAAACTTGAACAAGAAGTAACTCAGGATAGTACAGTCAGCATTCTAGGTGTTCTTTCCCTCCAAGCCCTCACCCCAAAGTAATGAACACCTAATAAGCTTTATTCTGACATCGAAAGAGAAGGTACATAGAAAGCATTTATTATCAAACCACAGACATTGTTAAATGTAAACATCTCCCCCACACACACACACACACAAAATGACAGCAGGATCTTATGTATTGCAGGCTAGTCTTGAAGATCTTATGTATTGAACTCACTGTGGAATCAAGGATGACCCTGAATTTCTAATTCTCCTGTCTCCACTTTCTGAGTTCTGGGGTTTGCCACTATTCCCAGTTTATGTAGTGTTGGGGATCAAATCCAGAACATTCAAGCACTCGAGGCAAGCACACAACCAGCTCAGCTCCATATCTAGCCATGAAGAAATATTTTTAAAGAAGAATGGCTCCTTGGGGGGGGGGGAGAGCCAGGCAGATGAGCAGGGTGGAGAAGCAGAGAATTCCCAAAATCAACATGAACCAGCATTTCCTCTGTCAGCCTCAGGAGCTGCTTCCCATACAGATTCCCAGCCTGTTGCCAAGCTATCTTTTCCCTTCCCCGGATGGATTCTTTTCTTTGTAGCGAGGGGGTCAGAGTCTTCTGCACTGGGTTACAGCATGATCAGTTATTATGCTCACTCTGAAAAGTACTAAGTATCTCCAAGCAATTGGTCTTTTTTCAGTTAGTTTTTCCATGTTCCAGTGTAAAGCAGAAGTTCACCGAGGATGTCCTACCATAATCTCACAGCCCCTAGCCTCTTAGGATAACTTAATTATGAATGTTCACAAAGAGTTAAATGAAACCTTAAGAATTTGAAGTTTGCTTTACACACACACATACACACTTTTTAAGGAGGTGCCTTCATATTTTTCTAAGGAGGTGATCCAAGAATAAGAATCATCAGTAAGATAATTTGGTATTATTTTATTTTCCACAAGAGACCTGTGTCTTTTAGTACAGCTAAATTTGAATATTAAAACCATAATTGAGGTTTCTCTGTCTTTCGTTTATCCCATTGAATATTACTCTTGTGTACACCATAAGCAAGAAAGTGCACATTATCAAATTAATCAGTCATTTAAATCAAACGGTTACCTTTAAAAATAAATTGATTGTTTGAATATTTAAGGTTATTATTAATCACATCATGCTGTCTTCTTAATATAATATTTTAATTAATTCTTTGAAAAATTCATACATGACATCATGCTGTCTTAAATTACGAAACATGAGCAACTCTGGATTAAGAATCAAGTGCCCTGGAGAAAGGTTCATGCAGTAATTAGTTCTTAGACCTTGTCAAATAATTTAACCTTTGAGAGCCTCCGTCTCCTTAAACGTAAAATGAAGGATTTGGCCTTCAGGCCCCTTCCAGGTTTCATTCTGCCACTGATTGCCTCCTATCAAGACTGTGCAACCATGGCAAAGTCCACTGGGCACCTTCATCTCCTCTCTCCATTTAGTGTCCTGTCCACCTATATCAGGATTAGACAAGATTCAAGGCACAGAGCTCAATCTGGATGGCTGTGTCTCAGACTCACCTTTCTAATCAGGTGCTAAGGAACTAACAGCCAGCACAGCAGGAACATTGTCTCTTGGCACAGAAGTACTGCAGTGTAAGATTTTATTCCCTGTATAACACAAGCCAACAGGGAGAACACAGATTTTCATGAACGCGTATATGCTACGTATATACTACCATTGCAGTGTAAATTAGCATCTTTGCTACAACAATATTGTCATCATATAACTGTGGATCTACATGTGTCTAGTAATTCAACTCATAATTCTAAACTCACAGCATTCCTGGAAATATGAAAAGACTGTTCCTGAAACCTTTATTCAGAAGAGAAAAAAAAAACAGAAACAGCCCAATATAAGGTGTATACATATGAAGCAGAATGTTCTCATATAAAGTAAAACTCAAAAGCAAGCAAGGCTAAACAACTACATTTAGAGATGTATGGATACATGATATAAACTATTTTTTAAGCACAAATAGGTAGAATTTGAGAGGTTGAGGCAGTAAAATCCTGAGTTCAAACCAGCGGGACTACAGAGAGAGTCTTTGTCTCAAAAGGTTACTAAAATAAATAAATGAAGTTAGATAAGATAGAAGATTAATAGATGGGTGGTAGATAGGTAGGCAGATGGTAGATTGAATGTGGTAGATGGATGACAGACAATAAATGATAGATGAATAGATGATAGGTAGATATAGGTAATAGGTAGATGGTAGATATGGATAAACAATAGAAGATAGATACATACATGCATGATACGTACATACACACGATAGATACATGCATACATGATAGATTCATACATACATATATACCTTATAGATAGACAGATACAAACAAACATATATGACAGATACATACAAATATACATGATAGATACATACATACATGGCAGATACATACATATATACATGATACATATATACATACATGACAGATACATACATATATACATGATAAATACATACATACATGGCAGATACATATATACATGATAAATACATACATAACAGATACTTACATATATTATAGATAGACAGATACATACATACATACAAAATAGATAAGTGGACAGACAGACAGAGGGCATCAATGCACCTCAGTAGTGGAGTGTTTATTCAAGTATAAGTAGTAAGCCCACATCACAGAAAAAAAAAATCCGCTGTGTCTTTACACAGAGCTGTGTTCAGATTCTCTTGCTTGGTTGTGACTGAGTGTTAGAGCTCATTTTGCAACCTTTTCAGCTCTTATATATATATACAGAGTCTTTTAGGGAACATTAAGTATTAAATAGTTTAGACATTGGGGAGGAAGATGATCATTTGGGATGGTTGTTTGTTTGGGGTAGTTTTGGATCTGGTTCCCCAACCTACTTCTATTGAAATACACCCTGAGCACTCTGTATTGGCAGTTTTTCAGGACTTGATCCTCACTAGCTACCCATTTTGTCAGGGAAAGGTAGTTTGTTGTGGGCAGAGTGTGGGGAGAGACAGGAGATGTGGGGAGAATTGCTGATTTCCTCCTTTATCTGATGCCCTGGTGCAGGCTGCTCAGGGCAGAACACTTGTCCAGGAAATAGAGCCAGTAGAGAGAGAACAGCAGGCTATTTACATGCTTCAACCAGGAGCTGAGGGGGTTTGGCTCAGGGTGTGCTGCAGGAAGAAGTGTAGATGTAAGTGAAAGAACGCTCCTAAAGACTTAGTAAGGTGAGAGTAAGTCAGAAGTCATCGCTTTCATCTTCTCCTCCTCTTCCTCCTCTTCCTCCTCTTGCCTTTATCTCCCTGATGCTGAAACTACAGGCATGAGCTACCCATACCTTTTGTTCTCTGCAGATTTCTCAAATCTGAATTACTACAGAACTGGCAGGTCTGTCTTCCCCCAGCTCAGCAACACTTTCCCATCAGCAATAAAAGCATCTTCCAGGCTCTGGTTTCAATGATGGAGAGCAAAGCACCACACAGTTCATGTTCCTCCAAGAGAGAAGAACAAGACTAGTGGAGAAGGAGTGGAAAGGAACAGATTCCCAAGTGCAGCCTGACATAGTAATGCTCACTTGTAACTTCTGCAGTCTAAGGCCGAGGCAAGAGTATCAGGAATTTTTTAAAAGTTGGTACTGGGAATTTAATACCAAGTGACTTTTATTTACTTCTCTCTCTCTCTCTCTCTCTCTCTCTCTCTCTCTCTCTCTCTCTCTCTCTCTCTCTCTCTCTCTCTCTCTCTTTTCTGGACTAGCCCATAGCTCAGTGTGGTGCACAGGATATGTATATAAAACTTCTAACTTTTTTTCCCCCTTTCAATTCTAAATTTCACTCAAGATTTCAAGAGACCTGTAGGAAGAGCTAATCCCAAATGCATGCTCTTCTAACTCGAAAGCTCTTAGAGTTCTGTACATCTTTTCTTCTCTAAGTAAATCTCAGAGACCAGCAGCATCACCTGGGAACTCTGGATTCAGCCCTGAAGTCCTGCATCTAAATCTGTGTTTTCACAGTGTCCCCCAGGAGATTCCTTTATGCGAACAGTCTGAGGACTATAGAAAATCCTTCAGCATTTCCCTAGTCCTTCATTTTCCCAAACACGGACTGGCTAGAGACTCTCATGCACCACGCACAGAGCAAAGTACAGGCCACAAAGAGAAACCTTAAAAGTACTGAAGGAGACCGTGTGTGTTTGTACAAGGGCTTCTGGCAGCAGGGGTTAAAGGCAGCTGTGCCAGTTGTGAAGTGAAATGATCAGCTTTGTGGTTTTGAAAGCATGCTGGAATGGAAGAGGCAGATTAGCAGCAGCTAAGAGAGATGAACTGCAAGATGAGGAGAGGTGAAATGTGAGAGCTGAAGGAAGATGAAGCAGGGCATCCTGGGAGTGGTCCTGGTGGAGACTAACCCCCGTAATCCTGACTTGGGAAGCTGGGTATTTGGGTGTGTACCTTTACCCACAGAGCAAGTGTGAAAGATGGTGCGGTAGTCAGTCTTTCTCATCCCAGCCAATCACTGCCTCCGAAAACATAGGACCCTTAGAGAGCCAAGGCAAGGGATCAAATACTACGCCCATCCCTGTTGTTAGAGAAGCAAAAGTAATCCAAAGGACAGGGCACCAACCTGTCAGCAAAGACCATAAGAGAAGAGACTAAGTGCTGGCATATGTGTGTGGCAGCACGTGTCAAGTCGCGAGTCACCCTGTGGCAGAAATAGCACTCCAAACACATGAATTATCCCATCAGAAGGAGGACCCTGCTCTTCTCTAATCTAGTTGTCTTCATTTACTTTCTATTGCTATGATAAAATACTGTCCAGAGCCAAATTGGGACAGGCATGATGGACCACACGTTTAATCCCAGCACCCTGGAGGCAGAGGCAGTCAGATCTCTTGTGAGTTCCAGGCCAGCCTGGCCTCTATTAAATACAAAACAAATTTGGGGGAGAAAATGGTTTGTTTTTATCTTACTGCTTACAGCTTACTTGAAGGAAACTCAAGGGAAGAATTAGAAGCAGAAACTGAAATAGAAGCCGTGGAGGATTGTTGCTCATTGTCTATCAATAAATCACAGATTGATCAGCCTGCCTTCTTACACATGGCCAGGGTGCTCATGATGGGATGAGCCCTCTCACATCATCCATTAACCAAGAGAATTTCCCACAGACTTGTCTACAAGCCGATTTAATGGAGGAATTTTCTCCACTGAGATTCCTCCTCCCAAATGACCTTGGCTTGTATCTAGTTCACAAAACTACCCAGCACACTAATTATTTGTATGATTGTCCCATGAGCCCCAAAATGGAAAGGTTGTTTCCAATTAATAAATATTTATTGTACATATACATCTTATAATTTTTAAAAAGTTGAATATAGTCATAGAAAGTTTTCTTCCTAATCTATTCTCTTGTTATTAAAGTTGGCATTCCTGTGGTTTTTAGGTACTCTATATACTACAGTTACTAACATAGGACTTTGAATTTCAGTATGTATCATCCCATCAGGAATAGGTTGGAAGGATATTCACACACAAAAAGGGTTGGTTATCCATCCATAAAGAGATGTAGAGCAGAGGAGGGATTTGGGGGCTTCTGAAACTTGGAGGGAGCTTCTGCACTCTCTAAAGATGATAACTTATGGCTTTTAAAGTGTGTGTGTGTGTGTGTGTGTGTGTGTGTGTGTGTGTGTGTGTGTGTGTGTAGTATGAACGGTCTTCTCTGTAAATAATTAAAGCCTTTTTATCCCTCCCACTGTAAATTTCCAGGGAAACTGGGCAATGCTTTTTGCTTTAATTTGTTTTGTCTGACAGTTACCTCTCTAGAAATGTTTACTTCCAGTCGGACAGCGTGCCGGTGCTGTGGGCTCAGTGACAAAACAGAGGAGTGGTGTGAGGTGACCATGCTCTAGTGAGGTGGAAAGTGGTTCAAGCTTCATTAGAGCTTCCTTTATTTCAGGTCTCCTTTGAAAAGTAGCTCGGGGTTCTGGAGAGACTGCTCACAAGCTAAGAGAGAGCACTGCTCTTGCAGAGGAGTTGAACTCTCAGCGTCCATGTCAGCTGACTCAGAATCACACTTAACTCTAGCCCTAGGGAATATAATGAATGCCCTCTTTTGGCCTCCACAGGCACTGCATCCACATGCGCATACACACAGAGGCACAGAGGCATACACATCATGTAAATATTTTGAATAAAAACATCTCCTGTTATTACATGTGTGTTGGAGTATTTGAAACATATAAAAGAATAACAGAGGCCATAATAATCCCCAGAAATTCCACCATTACCCATTCTCAAACTATTATGAATAGCATTTATTTTCATTCATTCATTCGTTCAGTAGACGTGTAGAGTAGGCTGTTCACAATCTGCAAGGCAGCAGACAAAGCACACGCTCTGTCTTTGCTCACAGAGCGCTTACTGCCAGAAAACAGTTATGAATCTTCGATTTTATAGTTGGGCTATAATTTATTTAATCAATCTCCTATTTTTAGACACTTACATTGGTCTATAAACTGCTCAGGGAAATAAAGTTTTATGGTTTTATATTTTAGAAGTATTATAATTCACATGCCCTCTCCAACAACACTCCTCTCCTTGAATGTTTCACAGTATTCAAGGGTTTTCTGATTTTGCTATTTTGAAATGGCACAGTAATCAGAAGGGTTATAAATGAAGTTTTACCAAAGATTTGGTTTTGTCTTTCAAAGATATTTTTTCACCAAGTATGTGATGCCCACATAGAAACTTTAGGAAATAGGAGATTATAACAAAGAAACAGGAAAAATTTGTTCATTATTCTACAACCAAAAGATAGTACCTTTCTATATACTGGTTTAATTCTTTCTTGCTTGAAAAATACTATAATCTTGTTGTTGTTAATTCTTTGAGGTTTTATACACTATATCTCTATCATATTCACCCACACCCACTTTCTCTAACTCTGCCCAGATTCCCTTTCACCTCCTTACCCTCCAAACTTCATGGCCTCTATTTCAAAAAAACCAGTGAGTCCAATTTAGACTGCCCACACACTCTTGGATGCGAGGCCATTGACTAGAACATAGTGAACCAACCAACCTTCAAGGAAGCTGACTCTGCCTCCCCCAGAAGCCATGAACAGTTAATGACTCCTCAGTTAGGGGTGGGGCTTGGGAGCCCCTTCCCATACCATGCTGGGATGCTGACTGGTTGATCTTGTGCAGGTCTTTCTTTTGGTCACCACAGCTGCTATGAGTCATGAGTGCAGGGGTCCTCCCATGTCCGGTGACACAGTCCTCCCTGACCTCTGCATCTACCTTTTCCTGATAGACTTTTAATAGCATCTATGTAGATGGACACTTGCCAAAAGCCAGATGACCCGGGCTCAGTCTCCTGGACAGGAATGGTGGAAGAAAACCAGAAAAACAACACCCTCAACTCATCCTCTGACTTCTACCTGCACCCACTCACATACACATGCACACAATACATATATAAATGCAGCAAAAATAAAGGTGTGTGTATACCTTAAGTTTTTATCTCACTACAAAATTAACTTCATAGAGTATTTACAATGTTTATGCCTCGGTATCACTCAACACCATCCAGAAGTGCAGAGAGCTGTTTAAATTCTCATTTGAAACTCATCTCAACTTATGAAAATCTGCAAAGATAAAAGGGAACAAAGGTCATCAGGGTCCCTCCTCACCAGTAAACACAGGCCGGTGCTTAGTACCCCACCTGTTTCCTGTTCCTTTCTTCCCCTGGGGGTTTATTTTCCTTGAAGGCTGGTAATGTTCATCACGGCCCCTTACTTCAAAATACCAGAGTATTTTCTTAAGGACAAGAATATTCTCTTGTATGGTCACTGCTCAGTTTTGCTAGGTGACTCAGTAATGTTCTCAGAGCATGGTTCTCCAGGACAGACTTTCATCTCAGATTCTGCGGCCACAGCTCTTTTGCTTCCTTTACGGTCGAAAATGTCCCTCTCCCATGTTCCTCTTTACAAAGCTTGTGTGTCTGAAGAATGCAATTCTCTTTTTAATTTTTATTTTATCACATGCATTCTTTTGTTTGTTTGTAGGTGTGTGTGTGTGTGTGTGTGTGCATGTGTGTATGCGTGGGGGTATGACCATGCCAGAGCACCTATGTGAAGGTCAGAGAATGATTTACAGAAGATGGGTTTCTCCTTCCACCATGTGGATTCCAGACATTGAACTCTAGTCAGGTTACCTTTATTGTCAGCCCCCTTAGAATTTGCTCATTCTCCTGTATGTGCTTCTGCTCTTTCCTCGTGTCTCCACTGAGCTTCTGCTCTCTTACCCAGAAAGCGGCATGGGTGGCAGTGTGCCTTGTCTGAGGATCACATCTGGAGGTCCCCAACTGTCTGTTCCTCACTTACCTGGTGAGTGTGTTTTGTTTACCCAAAGTGTTATCTAATTTCTATACTGTGTAATTACTGGACATTTTTTTCTCTTCATTCCAATTAAAAGGCAGCCTGTGGGAGATATATTAAGACAATGCAGATATTGTACTTCTCAAGATTCCCCATCCACTTAGCACCTGCTGATTTTTGTCTGGCCTAATTCTCCACCCTCAGAATTTCTGCATGTTAGACAGGCATGCCTCAGCCCCACCCCCTCTCTCATACTTACTCATTTGTGGACACACATATTCTTTTTTTTTTAAAGAAACAATTTGCAATCAATGTGTTACTTGCTATTAAGTATTTTGGAGCTCAAGTTGTCCAGACGTGGCTGATGGGAGTCCCTTTAACACCCTTGAATGTTGGGAGCCCCTTCTATGTCCAGTGACATGTTTGCACTATTTAAAAAAAAAATCCAACATGAAAAGATATTCCAAGTTCATCTGGTACTCGCCCTGCCCCAAGCTTTGGATTTGCCCCTTCTTTGATGAGCTGTGCTTATGCTGACAAATAAGGCATTAGAGACCGAGAAGAACTGGGTACTGTGTGTGCATGTGCTTTTAACTTGGCCTTGTTTCTCCACCCTCTCAGATATAGCTCGGAAGTGTATATATACATATTTACACACACATGCACACAGACATATTCATGCTTAATATTTATGTTTGTGTTACATTTGCTTATTTTTATGCATGTATGCTTGTACTCACGAGCATGCATACATAATATAGCATATATAAAGGTCAGAGGACAACTCACAGTAACCAATTCCTCTTCTACCATGTGGGTCCTGGGGATGAAACTAAGGTTTTAAGGCTTGATGACAAGCTCCTTTACCCTTTGAGACACTTGCTGGCTGTGTGTGTGTGTGTGTGTGTGTGTGTGTGTGTGTGTGTGTGCACACGTGTGTGTGTAAAATCACAAGTTTATACCAATACCTGCACCCACATAATTGTGAAATATTCTCATGGATTTTTTTTTTGCCTTTCCTCATGCCCTATTTGTATATCTTTTGGTCTACATTTAGAAGCCTGACACCCAATAATTAATCAATTAATCAAACACACACATATTTGCTCAGTCCTATAGCACTTCTGGAAACAAACTTAACTATTTTGGGATAGGAATAAGTCCCAGCTCTTCCCTCAATCAGACACCTCTCGAGTCACCTGGCTTCTTAAAAACCCTACTGAACCAGAAGCCCAGAGGCAGATACTCATCATCCATATTTTATCAAGTTTAGAGGTGACCATAACAAACACTAAGCTTTGAGAAGCACAGCTCAAGGTTGTAATGTGGGCTCGTCCTTTGGTGCCAGCCTTGTAGATGGTAGTCACGACAGCTGTTCTTTGTTCCCCTGGTTCTAAAATACGTACCCACATAAGAAGCTGCTTTCTCGTCTCCCCTCTCTCTCTTAGGTACTTGGCAAGGTGGGGGAGGCTCCATTAGTCAATGTTGAAAAGCCTCAGGGGATGGACTGTGGGTCAGAGGTAGAGTATGCTGTCAGCATGGTGAACCTTGGGTTCAATACCAAGCATCAAAAGCCAGCACAGCTCCCAGTCATGGATCTGAGCATCCTAACTTCCATTTTCATCAGAAGCTACTGGTCCAGGGTAGCATGCAGAATCTCCAGTCCCATCATGATCTGCTCAGGCAAAATCTTCACATGACTCAAGTATAAAACACTGGCTTAGAGCATCTCAGCATTAGCTATGTAACTGAGTCACATGGGTCTTTTGCATACTGGATACATTGTGCATCTGGAGCTGGGTCCCACATACCAGCTTCTAAATGCTTCTCAGTTGGTTCCAAATTCTAGGCACCAGTAAGGACTCCTGATGGTTTCACTAGCCCTTCTCATTGCAGAGTGCAGGCTAGTCCTAGAGCTCAGGAGAAAAGCACATTACCATCAGCTATGGATATGGAGAGCCAGTAGCCAGAGAGACACAAATGATAAATGTCAGTGACATGCAGCTTCCAGAAAGAAGCAAAATGACATATTCATGCATATCCAGCACATGATCCATGGGAGCATTTCAGTCCCCGACACTGAATTTCTCCAGCACTGCTATCCAGGAACCAGATCATGAGTTTATTGTTATGGTTTCCACTACAAAGGTTGTAGATATGTTCTGTCCAAATGCACAATTCCAATTCTTGGGCTAAAGATAATTGGCAGAATGCTAGCTTTGTTCCACAGCACAGCATCAAATGGGCATAATAATTCCAACACTTGGGAAGTAGAGGCAGAAGGATCAGAAGTTCAGGGCCATTTTCAGATAAAGGTCATTTTCAGATAAGGTCAGAGCAAGTTACACACGACCATGTTTAAGAGGGAAAAAATCCAGTTATTTTCGTCTGTACCCTTAACTAGGAATATATTGATCAGTTACATTACAGACTTAGCAAAGAAGATCAAAGTGTGTCTTAGCCTTCTGGGACCCAGAGCCTCAACTTGCACACCTACTGTCTTTGAGAGGTGTGGTTACTTTATTCCTAACTCATTTTGGAGTCTCAAACCAACTTAATTTCTCTGCACCTTCTGTGGCACCAGCTCCATCCTTCTAATCTGTTCCCTGTCTGGCCTTGAACCTCCTTCTGATTCAGGGTAACACTACTTCCTTCCCCAGGGGACTCAGCTGATTTCCACTGATTTCTTTTTCTCTCTTTCTTTCTTTCTACATTTATTTATTTTATTATTTTATGTGTATGAGTGTTTTCTCCTGCACGTGTGTATATATGCACTTGGTGCCTGCAGAAGCCAGAAGATGTTGCCAAGTCACAGGGCCTGGAGTTGCACACAGTTTTGTCACTATTAGGGTACTGGGACTCAAACTCAGGCCCTCTGAGCTAACTCTCCAGCCCTCCCTCGATTTGCTAATGCCACTTTAGAAATATCTCCTCAGTAGTGTTAACCTGTTTCAAGAGTAACTGTCCAAGAAAAGGACTTTTGAAATTTGAAAATAAATTTTATCTTAAATGTCTCTATTTTTTACAGGCTCACCTTCAGCTCATTTATACAACATGAAAAATTAAAATCTGTCGTTAGCTTTTCTCTCTCTCTCCCCTGCTTTTATTTTTAGTCATGCAAGAGATCGTCTATGTTCTAGTGGGAGAGATTGATGGGAGGCACTATGTCATCACAGGAATCAATAATTTCCCCTGGGACAGAGAAGGCATAGAAGAGAGAGAAATATGAAGAGTTACTTAGGGTCAGAGTATCAAGATCCCTGGACACTGAGGTAGAGCAGTCATTGAGCATTCTTCTTGGGATTCAGGAGACCTCTGTGAAGTTCATTTTTAGTGCACGTTATTGGCATATTATACATATTTTCAGTATGGTTATATAAACATCTTTCCAGAAATACAAACAAGAAATACAAACATCACTCATTTGGAATCAACTATAGAAAATTATTTTTATTTAGACTTTTGTGTATAGATTTGTGCATGCAACTGTGCACAGCCATGCTATCTATACTGAGGCCAAAGGAAGACATCAGGTGCCCAGCTCTATCGTTCTTTACTTATCCCCTTGAGACAGTCTTTCACTGGAGCTAGACTGGCAGCCAGTAAGCCCTAACAATTCCCAACTCCACACCATTGGTGTTACAGGTACATGCAGTCACATCCATCTGTTATAATGTGGTTTTTGGTCTCAGATGGCCAGAGGCCCAGACTCACAGACTTGTAGCCCCAGACCCTTTAGCCACCCACTGCTCTTGCTCAGGCCCCAGAAATGACTCAGACACTTATATTAACTTCATGCTGTTTGGCCTATGGCTCAGGCACATTGTTAGCTTGTTCTTACATCTTAAATCAACCCATTTTTATTAATCTTTTTGCCACGTGGCCCGTGGCTTATCTGTGTTTTTTATATGTTGCTCCTTTGGGCTTCTGGCTCCTTCTGTCTCTCACCCCGCCCTGCTCCTCTTACCTATTCTGATTTCTCCTCCTACTTTGTCTATAGTGCCTGTAATAGGCCCAAACAGCTCCTTTATTTAAAGATTGCTGTTCACAGCATACAGAAAGACATTCCCATCTTTTTATGTGAGTGCTGGGAATTCAAACTCAGGTCCCCATGCTTATGGAGAAAGAGCATTTGCCTGCTGACTCATCTCTCTTCCCAGAAAAATGTAATTTTTTTAAATAGTTTTGTTGGTTTTTGTTGCATGAATAAAGGAAACTCAGAGCCAGATCTCTGGGAAAGGCAGAGATATCAGAGAGAGTAAACACCACAGTCAGATCTCACCCAGCTGTCTTCCAGTTTCCTCAGCCTCACTCCTCCTGGCTTCTTCTGCCTGCTCTGTCTTTCTATGCCTGCCTTAAATACTTTCTTCACTCAGTTAAGGCGTGGTACCACCATTGCCTGCCTGGGAGCCTGGAATTCCTTCTGTAAACTAGGATGACTTTGAACTCAGATTGAATTAAGAGCGTAGGTCACCACTACCAGGAGATTCCCTGTGCTGGGATTAAAGGTATGAATTGACACTCTCTGACCTTCCTGGACTGACTGTTGGTAGATCCCTCTAATATCTAATATTTATAGATATCTAATACCTATAAATGTTTTTATTATATTTGAAAATATCCCCACATATCCACTTTTGTGTCAAATTTAAAAAAAAAAGGTTATAGCTAACATAAGAAAAACGATAAGCAACAGGTATAATAATTATATACAATATATACAAACCGTAAATGAGCAATATCCAGTCCATTAACAATTGAAAATTCAAGGAAAATATTTCATTAGTTATCCTATTTTGATGAGTCCAAAGGATTATACCTAATTCACTTTCTTTCTAACTTGTATTACTAACTAAAAACTTATTTTGATGTCTCTTAAACTTATACACTTTAACTTCAAAGTTTCTTTTCTAAAACTGTCACTAGAAAACTATAATTGTCTCATCTTCAACTACCTCAGAGACCCAAGAAGGAAATAATATTTACCCAAGTAGGAAATAATATTTACCTAAGTAAACAGGAAGATCAAGCAACTTCCAAAATCTAGAAATGACAGAGATGACACCTATCTGCCTGGACAGTCACCCAAAGTTTCTTTATAAAGTTGGTGCATCCATCTTCAGCCTACAGGCCCAGAGTCCTGTTTCATTTCAGTGAAGCAGGAAATCTACTCTGCCCATTCTTGTATAGTTCATCAGTCGCATCTCCTTGTGTCCTGAAGGATATCTGAAAGTTTTCTCTGAAAGGCAGGAACCTGAAGGACCATCTCAGCTTGTTCTGTCAAAGTTCAGAGGTCACCTTCCTAGGGAACCTGTATGTCCAGTTTAAACAGCATACTGTCAAGCAGTCAATATAAGAACACATTCTTGTCCAATGGCTAACCGTTGCCACAAAGAAAGTAGACTCCATATGGAGTTTCTTCAATGCCCATTTTTCTCTTGAAGTAGATTGGTGCTGCCAGGAGCAGATCTGTCTCACTGTCCAGAAAAGTCTAAGCTCTTAAAACATTTTAAGCGCTATATTCTATGGATCTCTGAAGTGTTTGAAGAAGACATGTTCATCTAAAATAAGTTTGTTTGATCTTGAAAATATATCTTATTGACTATGAATGTAATGTCTAACTACTAACTTGCATTACTTTATATTCTAATTAGTTGGTAACAAAAACTTTCACAGACTAGTGACTTGTATATATTGTTAGATGTATAATAACTTGAACAATCATACATATTTTTGTACAGTAACACAATTAATCTCAATATACACAATTTGTATACAATATACAAAAATCCAATCCAATGTAAAATATTCAAAACTAATGAATACTTTTAAAAGAAGATTCAATAATCTATCCTTATATCCTATATATCTGTATCCCCTCTCTCTTTATATTCTTTTAAACACAAATTTTGAATCTAATTGTTCTTGCTTAACTTTTTTCTAACCATAACCATTAACAATTTTTAACCAATTAACCTAAACAATGACAATCATCCATAACCCATTAAAGGACCAAAAACCACCCACCCCACCTCTTGGGAATGTGGGCACTGTGTTCTTAAATTTACTTCCTGCTGTCTGGTGGTGATGGTATCTTTAGAGGATCCTGAAAAGAGAAGTTTTGTTAATTGTCAAGTCCTGAAATAAGTAGCTATATCATTTGTTGTCCAATCTCTGCATAACAGGAAAGTGCATGGCTTGTCTCAAGTCCTAGCTATGATAGTCTGTGAAGCTGGTTCATCTCAACAAGCTGCCTTGAAATTTTCCTGAGCAGTTTGTAGTCCAAATCTGATCTTTGGTTGGTGTTTGTCAGCCTAGTAGCTTTGCCAGAGTTCATGTGATATCATCGTTGTGGGGCCCCATCTTCCTTTTGGATACTTCAAGTTCACAATTAGGCATTGTCATGGGTCACTGCAGAAAACTGATTAAGAGACTAAAATCCAACACAATGTACAGGAAGCTAAATATATAAGTATTTTTTTCAGCATAGGATTGGTAACAATAGAATATTCCCTTATTTTTAGTTATTCTTCTGTCCCATATCAGGTGGCTCTTCTGATATGATACAGAGATTTTGTATTTTCCCTTAACAAGTATGCTTGAGCTTAGAGAAGGGGAAAGCCACACTCCAACTCTAAAGCCAGCTTGAAATTATAATTAAATTGTGACTTCAATTTACAAAGAAATAGAGGTTAAGCAATGAGATTTTACCCTATAAAGTCTACTGGTACCAATAGGTTGGTTATTCTTTTGCTTGTAAATTTTTGTGGATAGCTTCCCTTTTGCTTTAGATGTCTGGATGTCCAAGGTCTTTTCACTTCTTAAAGATGGGTATTTCCAGTTTTCTGTAAAGACAAAAACAGAAACCTGCCCCCCACCCTTTGTTTTTCTTACAACTTAAAGTATTGTAATATGGGTGGATGAGCTATAAATTCTTATTTTCATGAAGTTACTCTGGTTCAAATAGAGTCTTTATTAATTTTGATGGTATCCATAACTTTTTATCACATGTGGAAACAAAAGCAAACCCCTTCCTCAATGTAGCACATACCCTGGCTTCCATTCAGAGGTTAGTACATCTTTGAAGTAAACAGGCTGATTTAGTTCATCTGTTTTTTCTATAGTCCAATGCCTTTCAGCAGCTGTTGTTCCTTTCTTATTAGCTTTGAGAAAATTCAAAGTTAATAAAGCGTCATGTAGTCTATCTCTAGGGGTCTTTGTTATTCCTTTCTGTTTATTTAGCATATCCTTTAGAGTTCGATTTGATCTCTCTACGACTGCTTGCCCTATAGGATTGTGTGGTATTGCTGTAATATGCTTTATATTATAATAAGGAAAAAACTGTTTCATTTTACTAGAGACATATGCCAGAGCATTGTCAGATATTCTCATGATGGCAATAACTTATAGCAAATGTGTGATTATAGAATCAGCCTTTTCTGAACTCAAAGCAGATGCCCATTGAAATCCTGAAAACGTATCTATTGTATGGTGGACATATCTTAATTCTGTAAAATTAAATACATCCATCTGCCAGATTTCATTTCTATGTATACCTTTAGGATTACTTCCTGCTGGCCATGGAGTTTGGTTATAGAAAGAACAGGTGGGACATCTTTTTACAATTTCTTTGGCTTGTTGTCAAGTGATAGAGAAATCTCTCTCTTTTTTGATCCTTTACTATTGATGTGATGCTTCTTATGAAATTCTGAGGCCGGTAGCACATTTCCTATTAATAATTTATCAATTTCATTATTGCCTTGTGATAAAGGACCTGGCAGACTCCTATGGGATCGAATGTATATTATATAGAAGGGATGATTTCTAGTCCTGATTATTTCTTGTAACTGAATAAATAATGAAGTTAATTCTGACTCATCATTAATAAAATCAGCATTTCAATGTGTAGAACAACTCTTTCTGCATACTGAGAGTCAGTGACTATGTTAAGTGGTTATGTAAAGTCCATTAACACCATAACGTTAGCATATAATTCTGACTTTTGAACAGAATTATAAGGGCTTTGAGCCACTTTACTTATATGTTCTGATTTGTAACCAGCCTTTCCTGATTTGTTTGCATCAGTATAAAATGTAGGGGCTCCAGAAATTGGTTATCTCATATAATACAAGGAAGAAATCCAATTAGTTTTCTTTAGAAATTCAATTCTTTTGCTTTGAGGATATTTGTTGTTAATATCTCCCCCAAAATTACTGAAGGCTCTTTGCCAAGGCTCACTTTCTACCCATAATTGGTCAATTTCTTCATTAGTTAAAGGTACAACAATTTCTGCTGGGTCCATTCCTGTCAATTGACTAAGTCTTAATTTTCCTTTAAAAATAAATTCAGAAATCTTTTCTATATATGTCTTTAATTTCTTACTCAGTTTATGTGGAAGAAATATCCATTCCAATATAACATTTTCCCTTTGTATTTAAATTCCTGTAGGAGAATGCTTAGAGGGCAAGATAACTAGAATGCAATTAAGGTCTGGATCCACACGATCCACGTGTGTGTCCTGTAATTTCTTTTCCACCAAAGCTAGTTCTTTATCAGTTTCAGATCACAATTCTCTTGGACTATTTAAGTCCTTGTCACGATTTTAGGTTTTGAACAAATTATCTAGTTCATCATTTTTAATTCCAATAGTGCGTCATAAATTGGAAATGTCTCCTAGTAGCCTCTGAAAATCATTAAGTGTCTTCATTCTCTCTCTCCTGATTTGCACCTTTTGGGGTCTAATTTTTTGTTGGCCTATTTTGTAGCCTAAATAATTAATAAAATCACCTCTTTGTATTTTTTCTGGGGCAATCTGTAATCCCCAAGCAAGCAAAATTTTTTTCATTTCTTCAAAAATTTTTTCTAAGGTATCAATATTTGAATCGGCCAACAAGATGCCGTCCACATAATGATAAATTGTAGATTGTGGGAATTTGTTATGTATTTGTTCTACTGGATTTTGTACAAAATACTGGCACAGAGTAGTGCTATTCAGCATTCCTTGAGGGAGGACCCTTCACTGGTATCTCTTTACAGGCTGAGAATTATTATAAGTGGGCACTGTAAAGGCGAATTTTTCTTTGTCTTGTTCTTGTAAAGGTATTGTAAAGAAACAGTCTTTTAAATCAATAACTATAATGGGCCATTCTTTAGGTAACAGAGAAGGCAAAGGAATCCCAGATTGTAGAGAACCCTGTAGTAGGAGGTTTCTGGCCCAGATTTTCGGGCCTTGCCTCAAGGTTTAGACCCACAGACACCCAGATACTCAGAGACACACAGATGCTTACAATAGTTTTAGGCTGAATTGGCCAAAGGCCCAGGCACATCACTTGCTAGCTCTCTACCCTTAAACTAACCCATGACTCTTAACCTGTTCAGCCATGGGGCTCAGTACCTTTTCTCACAGTAGCATGGTTGTCCTCTTCTTCTTCCGGCTTCTCTTTGGCGTTCTCCTCTGTGCTTCCTGTTTTCAGTGTTTTTCTTAGTCTGGTAGCCCTGCCCACACTTCCTGCCTGCCTTTGGCCTATCAGCGCTTTTTATTAAACCAGTGGGTGGGATAATTATTTACAATGAAACAACACAATCTCCCACAGAACCCATTGACTGTATTACCTTGTTTATTGCCCTTAGGTCTGTTACCCTTCTCCACTTTCCAGATTTCTTTTTAATAACAAATACAGGAGAATTCCAAGGGCTGGTTGATTCTTCTGTATGCTGAGCATTTAACTGCTCCTATACCAGCTGCTCTAAGGCCTGCAATTTCTCTTTTGTTAGAGGCCGTTGATAAACCCATATAGGCTTCTCTGTTAGCCATTTTAGAAGTAGTGCTGTGGGTGTTTTTGAAAGATCAGCAGCTATTTTGCCTTGTTTCTGTATAACCTGAATGGTCAGTGACTGTTTCTCATAATACATTCTAAGTGTTTTCCAGAACCATGTGCTAGTTTATGGCTTATTTCTGTGTTTGGAGGAATATTAATCTGTGTGTTCCATTGTTGTAGTATATCTTGTCCCCATAAATTTATAGCAATGTCAACCACATTTGACTTTAATATTCCTCTCTGTCCTTCCTATACACTCAATTCATCTTGCACTCTGTTTCACCTGGGATATTGACCCAATACCACAAAACTGAACATTTACCTCCTGAAAGGGCCAACTTGGATGCCATGGCTCTGGTGAAATTATTGATACATCCGCCCCTGTGTCCAATAAGCCTTCAATAATAACATCATTTATTTGTACTTTTAATTTTGGCCTTTGTTCATTAATAGAAGTTTGCCAAAATATTCACTTTATAATTTTTCCTGAATTTTTTTCTTTTTCTATAGATTTTCTATCATTCAATGTAGTATGTCTTTTTAAAATAGGTTTTAATTTTTTTAATTGTTCTGGAAAAGTGCTTCCTCCACAATGGTAGGGTAAGATTGGATTGGATTTGATATGGGGGCTTTTAAAAGCCCCCCTGGGGCGTTTCTTGGGGGCAGAAAGTTACCTGATATGGAGGCTTTTGAAAGTCCCCTTGGGGTGTTTCCCAAGGGCAGAAAGTTACCTTGTCTGTCTCTTGTTGATCTGAATTCATGAGTCCAATGTCTTCCTTTTCCACACCTTCTGCATACTCCAGAAGGGAGGGGTGTTCTCTTGGGATTATTCCTTACCAAAAGCATTGTTTCTGGGAACACCTTGTTTACAGTCTCTTTTTATGTGACCTTGCCTTCCACAACTGTAACATTTAACATTTTGACTTTTTGTTATACATCTAGAAATAAGCTCTCCTACCCAGTTATCATCACTCTTATAAGACTCCATATTAATTGTCTCACGAATCCAATCCTCCAAAGGTGCTGACCTTGCTTTTAAAGGTCTAAGTACTTTTCTACATTGTGCCTGGGCATTCTCAAAAGCCAGTGATTCATTGATAATTCACCTGACTTCTGAGTTTGATACCATTCTGTTTACTGCTGCAGTTAATCTGTGTAAAAAGTCTGTAAAAGTTTCTTTGAGGCTTTGAATTACTTTAGTGAATGATTCAGTTTTCTTTCCTATTTCTTCAATCCAGTCCCAGGCATTTAATGCTGCCATGTGACATAAATCCAGAGTATGTTCATTATATAAAGACTGCCTTTCAATATCAGCATAATCTCCCTCCTCAAGAAGTTGGTCTTTGGAGACTTCTATGCCTCTGGCCCTGCTTCTTTGTTCTATTGTTTTAGCCTACTCCCTCCACCATGATTTCCCCTATATAAGCGGCTCTGCCTCTAGCACAGCTGTAACCATATCTAACCTATCTTTAGGAGTGACCTGGTTACAGCATGACAGGTTGTTCAACATTTGTTTTACAAATGGTGAATGCATCCCATATGTTACAATTGCGTCTTTTACTCTCCGTAATTCTAGCATTTCTACTGGAGCCCAACTAACTTCTTTATCATCTTTATCATTCTTCATTTTTTTAAAGGTTGGGTATATTAATGTTGCCTGTTTTTGTCTAATTTTAGATGACCTTGCTGAAATTTGTTCTTCATATTCCTCTGTTTGAATTTGAATATCTTTGTGTTCTCTCTCTTTTTCTTTGGATTTATATTAATCGACTTTTTAAGTGATAAAATAGAAATCAAACAAAAATATTCATAATAAACAGTATGATAGACATTATGATAGTTCCATCTACCTTATTTATGCTTTCCTTCACTGGTTTTAATGCCAAATTGTGTAGTGAAAGATCACAGAAGGAGGACCAAGCACCCTCCATTGCTTTAAACAAATTCCCTCTTTTAAAAAATTGATCTACTCACCAATTTGTTGTCTGTTGAATATTCAACTGATTTTGAAGTGGAGCAGCTACCTAGTGTGAGAGCAGCCCAAGGAGGGGTCCAAAAAGGAAAAAGAAACAATCCACCAGGAGAAAGAGGCCACTGTCTGAAAAACTTATCCAGATGAGAGTGAAACAGAAACATGTGTAGCCAGTCTGCCTAAGGCTGGAGGCTAACTCAGAACAGAGAGCCTAGCCTGCCAGTAATTACTCCTCCAGCCCCGTGTTGCTGTGGCTGGCAACTTTGGTTGTTCTGGCTGGCAAGTGTGGTGTTCTTGGTAGGGAGGGGAGGAATTCATGCCCCAAAGTTGGACACCAAGTGTTGCATGAATAAAAGAAACTCAGGGCCAGATCTCTGGGAAAGGCAGAGATATCAGAGAGAGGAAACACCACAGTCTGATCTCATCCAGCTGTCTTCCAGCTTCCTCAACCTCATTCCTCTGGCTTCTTCTGCCTGCTCTGTCTTTCTGTGCCTGCCTTAAACACTTTCTTTGCTCAGTTAAAGTTTGGTACTACCACTGCCTGCCTGGGAGCCTGGAACTCCTTCTGTAAATTAAAATGACCTCGAACTCCCAGGAGATTCCCTGTTCTGGGATTAAAGGTGTGAGTTGCCACTCTTTGACCCTCTTGGACTGACTGTGAATAGATCCCTCTGCTATCTTTGAATGTTTTTATTATCTTTGAAAATATCTCCAGTTTTTAAAATAACTTCTAGTTATTACGAATACTATAGAAATATAGCTATTAATTATAAAAAGTGGTTCAATAAATTTTACAATTCACAATAGGCCTACATGAGCTAAAATGCATACTAAGCATGCAGTTTATCACATCAGATATATATATATATATATATATAT
Organism: Phyllotis vaccarum; assembly: GCA_033318265.1. Classification (NCBI taxonomy): domain Eukaryota; kingdom Metazoa; phylum Chordata; class Mammalia; order Rodentia; family Cricetidae; genus Phyllotis; species Phyllotis vaccarum. The sequence goes on along the minus strand of JARWLC010000004.1, from coordinate 135,083,400 downwards.
ATATATATATATATATATATATCTTGACTGGCTTGCAAAACATACATCATAACTGTAGAACCATACCAATTATTGGACTCCAAGTGATTGAGGGGCTTTTTAATAGTTTTTAATTACATGTATGTATGTGGACATGAAGCTCTCGGTTCCCATTTCTCCTCTTCCACACAGAAGCTAGTCTGCCCACCTCATGCTCATCTCTGCCCATAGTACTAAAGACTAAGGCTAAGGCTGAGTAACATGAATAGTGAGACAAGGGGTCTGGAACAGAGGGGCTGACCAGCTGATCTAAGAGATGGAGTTGCACTCATGCTTCTTGAGGAATCCATTTCTTTTTTGGGATCTTTTAATGTAGCCCAAGCTTGCTACTCTCATCAAGCTCCATAACCCAGCTTCCTAAATGCACTACCAGGCTGAGCTCAAACTCTCCATTTCTTATACAAGGTCTGCCATGCCCTGAGAGCATGGTGGTTGTTGGCATCAATGGGCCATGAAGCTACGTTTCATTTTTTTCCCCATAAAGAAGCTGAACCAGGTTGGTAGAAGGAATTGATTAGCCCTGCAGCAGAATCAAAGCTTCTGGCAGAGTGGTGCTGTTATTATGATGTGACCTCCCGGGCCCCTCTGGATTTACAGCACATACACACTGAAAAAGCCAGCCCTGGAACACATATACTAAGAACACCAGCCAGCACATTCAATTATTTTACAAAACTAGAAACTCAGTTTCAAAAAGCAAGCACACAATATACCTATGTCACTCACATATGTGTGCATATATATTTTAAGATCTATATTTTATTACTTTTGATTTGCCTTATGTGTTTGTCTATGAGTAGGTGTGAGTGCAATTACCCTAGCGCTAACCTTACAGGTGTGAGCCACCTGACATGGGCTCTGGGAATCAAACTCAGGTCCCCTCCAAGTGATGCATGCCTCTGTGTTTAATGGTTCAGAGATCTAGGAAGACACATTAAACTGTTAATGGGATCTGTAGTACTTGCCATTGCTTTAAGCTCTTGCGTTCATGAATCATAAGGAGCAAGAGTTTGCTTTAGCACCTTTATCTGGATGAGACTGAGTCTGGACTGGCTGATTGTAGAGCCATCATTGGCCTGTTTTGTTGTTCCTATTGTTATTTGTCCGTCAGAGGGAGGCAGCATCTCCCTTTGTAGCCCAGGATAGCCTTGGATAGACGATAGGTGTATATCACATGACTCATGCTCCCTTTGTAGCCCAGGATAGCCTTGGATAGACTATAGGTGTATATCACATGACTCATGCTCTTTTTCAAAAGCCGCCTACATAAGAGTCTGGGGATGTAATCAATAGGTAGAGTGGTTGTCTGTCTAGCACGCATGAGGCTAGGCTCAATCCCCAGAACCACATAAATGGAATGTGATGGCACGTATGCCTGTGAACCCCGAACGTGAGAGGCAGAAGCAAGTGGATCTCCAATCCTCACTCTCAGTTCCATAGTGAGTTCCAAGTCGGCCTGAGAAATCAAATCCTGTCCCAAACAAGCAAGCAAACAATAAAAATAAAGAATAAAAATCTATACAGGTCACAGATGGTACAATGGAAGTCAATGGAGTAGCTATACACTCCGACAGAGAGGAGGGTTACATTGGACATTATTTAATTAAGGTCATAATAGACTGTGAAAACCAGAAGAGGGGCTTCAGCTCTGAACGGTAGTTTCAGGGGCCTCAGAGGCCCTGCAATGCTCTCTGCTCAGCTAAAGAGGGTCTCCGGGGTCTTTCAACTTTATAGCAGAAGTTCGAGTCAGCAAAGACCTGAACCCAGTGTCTGACTTGCCTACTGACTAAAGGATGTAGAACACTCGGTAAATTCATATGCAAAAGAATGTACAGTGGTGGAGATTGAACTCAGGGCCTTGTGTTTGCCACTGAGCTACACTCCAGTCCCTAATTTGCAAACTTCTGCACTATTTAAGGGCTCAAGGTTTCAATCATATCTATGCATATGTTATTTAAAACATTACCATCCTGATAAGAAACACACTTTAACTGGTGACAGTATGTTAAAAAATATAAGGGACTTATATAGAATTACATATTTTTAGAGGCCCCAGGACTATCCACCATATCCTCTGAGTTCAGGTTTATCTAACAAGTATTCCGAGTCCATCTGGCTTTGTAAATGGCCTCCAGAATCCATACCCACAGATTCCCAGACAAACTCCTGGTATACTTTGGCACAGCTCAGCCAACACCTCAGATTTACTTTATTTTTAATGTCTGTGTATGTATGCGTGTCTTGTGTGGGTGTACATGCTTGAGCACAGCACCTGTAGAGACCAAAAGAAAGGATTAGATCACCTGGAGATGAAGAAGTCAGAGGCAACCCTAGCCCTGATGTGAGTTCTGGAAACCAAACATCCAGGCGCTACGAGATGAGTGAGAACTGTGAGCACTGAGCCATCTCTCCAGGCCCATCAGTCAACACTGATGGCTTTGGGTCACTGAAGAAGGAAAACAAGCAAGGTGGTGTTCAGACCCTGCCTCAGAGCTGGTTCTATGGTGCCACCACACACCATCATTATCAAGTGTGTTCCGGGTAAAAGTACCTTAAAGCCCAGGTAGTAGAGAACTGCTCGTTTGCTTACTTATTTTTAATCTGCATCTGTCTTGTACCTGAAGTTCTAGAATATAATATGGAAAGTATATTGGTAGGAATACAGTGTAACACGAATTCTGGTTGTTGTTAAATGAAAACTCAGAGCCAGATATTGGGGAAAATCTGGAATATCGTAGAGAGAAAACAGACAGCAGTCAAATCTCACCCAGTCAACTTCTCAAGGTAAAAGCTATCTATCTTCAGCTTCCTCAGCCTGGGCTCCTCGTTGCTTCTACAGAATAAATCTGTCTTCCTACACCTGCCTTAAATACCTTCTTCACCCAGTTGTTTCACTTCCGGGTTCAACTCTGAGTGTCCTGTTCTGGAGTTAAGACTAGAGGTGTGAGCTACTACTATTTGGTAGTTAGGCCTTGAACTCACAGAAACACACAAAGATCTCTGTCTCTGGAATTATGGGATTAAAGGTGGAGGTCACCTCTCCCCAGTCTTTCCCCATGGTGGGATTAAAGGTATGAGTCACCACTCTCTGACCCTCCTGGCTTGACTGTGGGTGGATCTCTTCTCTGATATTCCAAACTGGTTTTATTAAATATATAACATATCACCACAGTACAGCCATGCTTGAATATCCCAGTAATGAAAAGCATCTATAGACAGTTCTTCCTGGGCACTCTCAGTTTCCCACCATGATCTTGTTGGCCAGTGACAGCTCATAGGCCAGCTTGAGGGCAGCCAAGCACATGCTAAGAAACACTCCCCCAAGGATTATTTCTAAAATTCCCTGCAGAGAGTGCTTCCTGATAATGTGAGCACATTCCCACACTATGGGCTTGGAGCGGTGGTGGTGTCTGAATTAAATATCTGCATTTGACCAATTAGCGTTTCCAAACTGACCTGACCTCATAACGCTGTTCACAGAATATTTTTTAAGACCCGGAAGACTCTTATTTTTTCAAAACACACTTGGCCCTGCTTTGCATATTGTAGGCAACTCAAGACTCCAGACATTACGCTTCTGGCCTCTCCCCACCTTGGGCTCCCAATCCTCCAACCCCTGCTCCCCAAGTGCTGTAATTACAGATGTGTGCTGCCTGCACATGGCTCTTTTCTCTTTTTTCTGTTCTCGCCAGCATGCACCACCCATGCGCTACTTCTTCCTTCCGCACAGTGCTTATATGAGTGACCACACCCTTGCAGATCAAAGCTACCCATACATCTGAGACATTTCTCACAACAATTTGCTACAGAATCCCAAAAGCATGTGGGCCTGCCTCCTTCCTGAAGGGGACTCATACTGCACTAACCCCAAACCCAGTTCTGTTTCCCTCCCACCGCCCGTGGATGTCTTGGGTGTCCCTTCATGTGTGAATATTTCCCTGCACTCTTGTTCCTGGTTCATGGGCCCCTGCCTGAACCCCCACATACCTGTGTGGAGACTCAGCTTTCCTATCTTGGCTTGAGTCATCTCTATTGTAATGTCTCCCACAGACACCCCAAAGCATTCCTCTCATTCATACGGTCTCTCAAGGCCGCTAACAGTCACATTTCTATGAAAGCTTCCCCTTCTTCTCTGGTCACTTTGCGATCCCAAATGGGCTTGTCTGTTCTCTATTCTATTGATACTAAGGCATTCATATTTGACTGTTCTATCTTTTGTTCTCTCCAGATGTAACCACACACACTTACAGATACCATCTCCAATAGCCCCAAGGGCTCTGCACTCCCCTTCCAGCCTGCATTTTTTCAGGATGCGCTAGAGGGGGAAAGAAGAGGCTAGCCCTATAGCTAGGTCCCTGTTCCTACAGAGTTTCAGTTTCATCTCTCAGTTTCTGATTCTGCAGTATCTACAGGATTTTGAAATCCTGAGGCAAAAATATATTGACCTTTATTTCCCTGATTTGAGTAGCATATGATTTATGAATAGACATACTCCACCACAAAGGGTTTGGGGTTAAATGGAGTTGAGAAAACAGTTAGGTGTGCTAAACTAACATACATTGTGAATCTTGAGGAAGAGGCTATCTAGGTAAGGTTTTTCTAGGCGCCCTTGACCTGTAAATCCTCCTTTCAAAGAATCTCTGTGGAAGAGGTTCTTGCTGCTCTGATTCCACTTGGAAAACACTGGCTGCAGGTAGCTTAACTCTACAGGATTCTGCCAAGTACCCAGCACCTCTTAAAGTCCTTCAAATCTACTTCCTGATTAGCTGGAAAATAGACATCTCTTTGTAGACATTTTCCTTAGCTCTCCCTTTTGAATGATAGATAAGTTGAGACTTTGCCCAATACTGTTAATTACTTTTCCATAAGCAAGCATTGTATAATTTATCATTTAGAGCCCTAATGACTTCCAAGGCTGTATTTCTAGCTCAGACCTCTCCCCTGAGCTCCAGGCCCCATACATCCTGCTGTTTTCTGGACAACTACCTATTGGAGATACTTAGCAGAATGCCCAGCCAGCACTTCCAATGGATTGGGTCCTATATACAAGTAATTCCACCCTCATAAAACTCTCTTTTTCTGCATACCACGATCTAACCAAAAACTTGGAAATATTCTAAACTTTCTTTACCTAGCCCATCACTCCCCAGCCATCTCCCCGCAACTCCAAGGCTAGGTTGTCAGTATGACCCCTAGATTCCATCTCCTGAGAAGTGTATCCCACTCTTCAGAATCTTCCCTGAGTTTATCACCTACCTGGCTTCCATTTCCGCTTAGGGTTTCTGGGAGGCAGATTCAGTATTTCAGAGCTTTGTATGCTGGGAAGAGATGGAGAAGGCCTACTGTGGGGGAAGTGTGAAGTTAGCAGAGTGTGGTTACACATACAGGTCACACCTATACACACAAATAAATAAATATATATATTTTTAAAAAACCCCTAAAGTTCAGATTAGGAACTAAAGAATTGGCTCAGTGGTGGAGAGTATTTGCTGCCCTCCCAGAGGACCGTGGTTTGGTTCTAAGAACCTAGATCAATGGTTCACAACCGCCTGTAACTTCAGCACTAGGGAATCTGATTCCCTCTTCTTGCCTTCATTGGTACCTGCATTCATGTGTACATACCCACACACAGACACACATTAAAGAATTAAATGTCCTTTTAGAAGAGAAACTCAAACCTACCAGTTCATTTAGCCAGAGGCCTGACGGAGCTGCCTGAACAACCTAAGACAGAGATCCACCCATGGTGTACAAAATCTCACCTGTACTTCAGCTCTCTGTACTGTGATTACACTTTCCAGCCATTCTTGACACTTTAGTCAGGGGTCAGCAGACAAAAAGCAAGCTATGAGAAATGGCTGGTCAATCCCCTACAGGGAATATGTTCTAAATATCTTCCATATTTCTTTGCAGCTTGCAAGAGGAAAGAGCAAGAACACGGGAAGGATCGCGGCAACACCCCCAAAAAGCCCAGGCTGGTCTTCACGGACGTCCAACGTCGAACTCTACATGCAATATTCAAAGAAAATAAGCGGCCATCGAAAGAATTACAAATCACCATTTCCCAGCAGCTGGGGTTGGAGCTGAGCACTGTCAGCAACTTCTTCATGAACGCACGGAGGAGGAGTCTGGACAAATGGCAAGACGAGAGCAGTTCCAATTCAGGCAGCTCATCATCTTCAAACACTTGTACCAAAGCATGAAGGAAGAACCATGAACTAGAGCCTCGGTGGAAAAGCTTTAAATTTAATTAAAAAAAAAAAAAAGTTTTTAAAGACCAGGACCTCAAGATAGCAGGTTTATACTTAGAAATATTTGAAGAAATAAAAGTGGTATTTATAGTCCAAAGAAACCAAAGACTGAAGCTCACCTGCATTCTGACTTTGTTCCGAGACACATACTTCAGCGGGGCAAGACTTGGCAAGAAAAATGAGCGGGGAAAACATCAGATCTCACGCCTTCAGCCCTTTCACCTCACTGTGCTTGGCTGCTCAAGGCACAGTAAGGTTTGAGCCGTCAAGCGGTCGTCTCTTAAGATCAGACATCTCATCTCTCCCACCACACCACAAGGGTGTATAGTGTCTCAATATCATGTGTGGGTGGGTGAGTGGGTGTGTACCTGCACACCCGCCCACCACCACCAGTGGTTAGGGACTCAGGCAGGGCTGGTCTTCAGGAAGGGTTGCACCATAGGAATGTGCCCAACACAGTGTGGGATTTCTAAATCTATTGGATCTAAGGTGTGATTTGTCTCATCTAGCCTAGCCTAGCGTTTGAACCTGCCAGGCCCACAACCTAAACGCAGATTCAAACCCAGCGAAGAAAATTTGAATAGCACCTAAAACCAGTGCACTCTCTTTGTTTGTTAAGAAATGTTCAGATATTTTTTAAAAAAATAAAACAAGAGTCCATCCATTTAAAAAAAAATCACCCAGGTACCAAAGAACACACAGTATTATAGTGCAGGTATTTTATTGCGATGATTTTAATAACCAAAGCTATTTTTACACAAGATACTATGTAAAGTTATACGTATGAACTGATCTAGCTATAATTCACATGCCACGTAGATTCAGGACTATCATTTATGACTCTTGAAGCATTTGAAATATGAGTTTTCAGAACTGGCAAGAAAGGATGTAGCTTCAGGGAAGCAGTTACCACCATGGCAGAGGGGTCGACGTGGTGCACATGGGATCCATGAATGTCACTTACATAGAGAAAAGACATAATGCATAATCTACTCGTAGCCAAGGACTCTTTCAGAGTAGGTCTCCATAGAAACACTAGAAAACTCAGCTTAACAGGGCAGATAACTAAATTAGAAAAATTGCCCATGATTACTTTTAGTAAATGCTCCCTACTAAAACTAAAAAACAGAAGGACAAAAAAAAAAGCTTAGATTAATTTTGCTTAAATTTACTTTATGCATTTGGCACCAAATATTTTTCAAATCCCTCCCCAAACACTAATGAAGCAAGAAAATCAATATTCATGACAATTAGTTATCCCATATTTTGTAGCCATCCTAAAAAAAAAAAAATGAACTGACTTTTATTACCAATTTCAGATGTCATATCAGGTGGATGTTAGAAAAACAACAGGTACCACTGAGAAATGGTACAATAGAAGTGCCAGACAGAGAAAGACAGACTTCCAGTCTCACACAAGACTGCTGGTTCTTTCAGACTTAAAAGACGCATTTTACTAAGCAGAGCCTCCAAAGCACTTACATTTCTTCTTGCTATAAAACAATCTGGAATTTTTTTTTCTCATGGCTTCTACTTTCTGACAAAGACAGATTAAAAATTAAACCCAATCTTCTTAATCAAAGTTTTAAATTTTGACTTTTCTCAAATCTTTTAACGGGGGCTCCACAGACCAAGAAGGCAGGCAGCAAAAACCAAGTTCTAGAAGTCATTTGACATCCAGAAACATTCGGTTGAACTACAGCTGATGTGAACAGATACCTGATGCCCAGAGAAGTCTATACTGAGGTCCCCTCAGTTAATATCACTCCTAACTAAAATTATAACACTGAAAGCTATGTTAATAAGTAAGCTGTTCAAGATTCACTAAAACGCTAAATGAAAAAAATTGACAGTTTATAACACAAACTCTCACTCCTGGGGTCAAATGTCAGCACCTAGAGAAGACCACCTAAATCAGTAGCTGATGATTGACCGAAGGAAACCAGCATGCATATTGACATGTTTTGTTGTAGTATTTTTTTAAAGTTCACCCAAAATTCCAACTTAGAAGTTTTTCTTCTAAATAGGGCACAATTCTAGTTCAATCATGAAGAACCAGTAAATCAGTACCCTTTGAGATTCGCTGAAGTTTTCAGTAGCATAAACAAGTTAAAAATAAAAATGTTATTTCCTCTCTGCACAGTGGAGGGAGCTGGGGAGTACAGGTGCATTCATAATTTAAGGGGGGATAACCTTATATACTTAAAACAAGGGAATTAAAATTCATGGGACTCCTACCTGTGTCTACAGTCTTAATAGTCTACACACAGTCTTAATAGCAAAAAAAAAAAAAAAAAAAAAAAAAAAATTAGTCAGTCTTGTGTTTTGGCTTTGCTTTTACCCATTACTTCCATGATTAACCCAACTGCATTTTGCATATTTTTCAAGCCAATAGTTTTGGTACTGTGGAGGCACAGTCTTCAAAATAAAGTATGACTATATTTTAAAAAAATCCCACCATGATGGTTATCTGAGAAATGACCAGTTACCCCACTTGCTGATACCAAAGATGATTTCATACCAGCATTAATTTTGCACCAATTACACAATTTCAGGGCCTAGAGATATATTTTCTCGTAAACAGAGGCACAAGTCAGAGAGCCTGAAAAGCAATTTTCTTACTTGACTGAGCATACTCCAAACTTTTGCTTCTTAGAAATCATAGCAGATACACTCAGCTTTCATAAGCAATACCTTCTCACACCCTATAGGAACAACTCTGCTTTGGAACCAGCATTTAGAGATCATGTTTCCATTCTTCTTTTATGTAGCACTGACTATGGCTTCCCTCATGGTCTCCAGAGCAGATCACAGCATTTGCCATTTCTTAGTCCTTTCACCCCAAAAGCTCATCTGTCATCATTATGCACATTACAAACAAAGGCAGACTTCAAATACTTCCTTCTCTCTCTCTCTCTCTCTCTCTCTCTCTCTCTCTCTCTCTCTCTCTCTCTCTCTCTCTCTCTCTCTCTCTCTCTCTCTCTCTTTTTGTTGGTATAGTAATTTTGTCTGTAAGTCATTCAGGTTCTCAAATGACAGGAAGCTTTTCCTGAAAGCCAGCAGGGATGTTTCGAGTCTGGAGACTGTAAACCTTAGACCTCAGTAACTGTCCAGACAGAGGGATACTAGATGCCCGGGATTGAGGACTCCTGTCCCTGAGCGCCTTGGGAATTGATTCCAAAACCAAAGAAAATATTTGGGGACAGAACTTGCCACTCATTATGCCCCTCAGTCCCCCAGAAAAAATATATTTTCCCAGAACATCATTTTTTTTTAAAAAGGCTACATTTAGACCCATTCCACTCCCATTGCTACCCAGGTGAAGAACCCATCTTTACAGGTTAAATGCAACTTTGCTATACCAAAGAGTCTAAGGACATTTCCTGTACGATCCTTCCTCCGTCCTTTGTACATACAGGATGAAACTATGCATTTAGCAAACAAAGAGAAAGCACTTCTTCCTTTTTCTATCTAGTTGTTTAGGGTGCATTCAATACCAGAGGCTGTTTGGGGGATGCACTTGGCCTTCTGGATTATAACTGTGGTGTGGGTTTGCTCTTCAGTGCATCTGGTAACTACTTCCCAAATAGTGTGGACAAAGAAGCAGAAGGTAAGAAATAGCTACTTCCATGTGTTTAAAAAAAAAAAAAAAAAGAAAAAAAAGGAAAAAAAGAGAAAAAAAAGAAAAAAAAAGTGTAAAGATCTACTATTTATAGTGTGAACCAAAGACGCTACCTCACTCAATTTCCATTGGTGATTTTAATCACATTGATATACCAAAGAATACCAAAGATATTTTCATGCACGGCCATGGTCTGCAGAGGGAACTCCACCCCTCCCCTTCCCCGCCTTCTCCTCTTCACTCAGTGTGTAAAGCTGTCTTCATTCTTAAAAACAATACAATACTGATAACAAAGACATTAGGAACGCCTACTCGTATTCCTGCTACTTGTAAATCTCTAGGCAAACATGTTGCAAAGTTTGTAAAGTCCTGGGATGAGTGCCTTGCTTGAACCAAAGTGTTAAACCGCTGTTAACCTCTCTCACCTTATACTCTTTGAATACCTCAGCCTCTTAGAAAGGCCACTAATGAAAAAAAAAAAAAAAAGAAATAATAATTCACCGTGGTGCTTTTTCTGCGCAACCATGCAATGAAACTTTCTTTGATACCAAAGGATGACTTCCCCCACCCCCAATTCTTGCTGATAAACCAAAGCTCCTCCCTTAGTCCTCCCTGAGGCCCTCCCCACCTCTTCTTGGAGTCCCTTCCCCAGGCAGGCCGTGTGTCACTTTTACCAATTCCTCCAAATACCTCATAGTAATAAAGCTTTAGGGTTATGTTGTATAGAGAGTCTATGTGATAAGGCAGAACTTACTAGTTTGTTAATTGTTAAGGTTACTTTAAAGGAAAAAAAAAACCCTTTATAATTCTTATTTATTTTGTAGCTGCGTGTTTGGGTGTTCCGTCGCCCCTCCCCTTTTGGTTTGGGGTTTGTTTTCTTGGCTGAACTGCTCAGTTGCTCAAGGAAGAGTTAATTTTTGGGAATTCCCCAAGTGGGTTAAAGGTTAAGCGTTGTGTAAAAAAATGCAAGAATGGGAATAAGAAACGATTTTCCTTTTGATCATTACTTATGAAAGTTTGTGTTTTGTAGAAAATTTGTTTCCACAGGGTAAAAAAAAATTATATATATATATATATAATCTTTTTGTGAAACTGGTTCCTATTTTTCTCTATAATGTGCTGTGATTTGTTTTAATTTAATTACATTTTATATGACCTTATTTAATCACTTTGTTAATTTATGACTGTGTAGTTTTTACAATGTATATAGTACAATGAAATGGCCAAAACTTTATGTTACAATCTCTTTTGTTCTTGATGCTAAGCTGAAGAGCCTCTCTTGCCTTCAGAGTGTTATCTTTAGTTTGTTCCTGCTGAGCACATCCAGATGTGCTCTGAACACTGCCAGCTCCCCCTCAAAAACCTGTCCATGCCAAAAGAGTATATACAAGCTACAAAGATGGAAGGCATTACCGGTGGGTTTCCTTTAATTTATTATTATTATTATTATTATTATTATTATTATTATTATTATTATTGCAGGTAGAACTGAAATTTCAAAGAGCTTAAGACCTTCCCCAGTGTCTCGCAGCACCCCTGTCTGTGAGATACTTTCCTCCCCCACTGCTTTCCTGATTTATTTATAACTATCCAAGCATGAGTATAAGAAGTCAAAGTATGGAAGCCTAAAGAGACAAGCTAACTTGAATCTGGAAACTCTCCCAACGCCCTGGTTTCTGCACTTCCCAGTGGAAGGCAGCCTTCCACCTCCAGCAATCCCAGCAAGAAGCAAAACAGATTCAGTTGGCTTACTGATCACCCTAACTTAGGAAATACTTAGGTTAAGGGTGCCACACCCCTGCTCCCCACAGCTGCCCCATCCTTGACTTCTCATATGTGTCCTACCCAGATGGGAAGGACTCAAAGGGTCCTTGGGGGTCTGCAATTTAAAATTGTGTTTCTCACCCTCCACCTCACAGACAGGAGCCTTGACCAGGTCCCTTAGCCAAAGCAGGTCTGGTCCTTGATCAGCACACACAGAACCCTTGAGGACCAGGGCCACCCTCACAGGAGCCACCACCCTGTCAGTCAGCATAGACTCGGTATACCCACCAGCCCCTTCAACATGGGCATTTGACCTTCTTTTTCTTTTACAGATATGTTTGGGGTGGGGAAGGAGAGGGAAGGAAGCAGGGTTTGGGTTGAGAGGAACATTTTTATACTGATTATGTATGTGAATAGGGTCATAAGTCTGCTCTGAGCCCCAGATGGTAGTGGGAAGTCAAAATGCTGAGGAAAGCTTTGGAGAGGTCAGCAGTGAAGCTCAAAGCAGAATTATCTTTACGAGGTCATATTTTTATTTCTGTGTTAGGGCTGATATTTTTATAGTGTGTTCTGCGTTTATTACATAATCATTGTGGGCTCATTTTAGAATCGCCATCTGAACCAACTGACAATTAAGATAATAATTAATAATAAACTTTAAAACACTTCCTTCTACGTGTTTTGCTAGCTGCTGTCACATCTCCACCCCCCCCCCCCCCACCTATCAGGTCAGCCCATCTGTCACTCACGGAGACCTGTCCCCCCCCTTCTCTAATAGGTCAGCCCACCTGTCACTCACTGAGACCTGTCCCTCCCCTTCTCTATTTTCAGCACACTTTTGACCTCAGCTATTGTAAGAGTATGACTCAGTTCCCCTGTTCAAGTTAGCTTGATGGTTTATTATAAGGAGGGTGCCTAAGACAATCATCAGGTATAAATAAATAAATAAATAAATAAAAGATCAGTAGAGTAGAAGGGCAGGGGGAGTTCTTCCTTAGCAACGAATTAAAAAAAATCAACAGATAAGGTAAATACATGATCAATTAACTACACGCATAACCGTGAGGGGCTTAGGAGAGTTTTCATAAGAGACAAACAAGCATCACTGTCGTTTTCTTCGTCAATTAGAAAACGATGGTAGTTTCTACACTGCATCAGATGAAATGTTATTGTCCCCAGCTCCAGTCATTTGCTAGTCTGTCTTTCTCTCCGTTGACCCTTCTGTATTTTTTCTGTGTAGCGACAAAAATGTGTCGTGTGTTAGGCATTCTTCTGGCTTGTACTGCATTACGGTTCTTTCTTTCCTTTTTTAAAAAAAATTTCTTTTGAGCTTCAATACTGTTCTCTCTTTATGCCGTGCAATATCATCTGCTGTGTTTGCTACAGAAAAGAAAAAGGAAAAAAAAAAAAAAAAAGCAAGTGGTGATGTCATCACGCTCCCAGTGTTACGATGTTTCTGCGTTTGTGTAGTCACCGAAATGTAGTGAATAAAATGTTGGATTTTCCAGCACTTTAAATTTAGACACGCCTTGCCTTCTCTTGTTTTATTCCACCTGCAGTGCTGATTCTCCAGAGCGGAGGTGACAGGGCAACACACCTGAGAACAGGAGCCCGCGCTATTCTTAAAGATTGAGAAAACAAAACTTGAAATGCATTTTTATTAATATTTTTGAGAATCCTCCACAATGTATTTCAGTCATATTCACACCCTGCCTGCCCCCCTTATCTCCTCCCAGACTCCCAGAACCATCATCCCCCTCCCCCTCTCTCTCTCTCTCAGAGATTCCCCTAGTCCCCTTTCTGTGGAAGGGCCCGCCTGTGCTTCGGCACAGCGCCTGGCATGCAAATCCTCGATGGCTCTTAGTTTTCTCGATAAAAGCGGATCTGCTTGGACTTCTTTCTTGCTCTCATTCAATCCTTGGCATAGTCGGAAGGAAAACAACTAATTCTCAGGTTGGGACTTCCTTTTTAAAATGTTTTATTACATTTCTATTAATTTATTTTGCATGTGTGCACACATGCCCCAGTGTACAGCTGGAGACCAGAGGACACTTTCGGGGGGGGGGGGGGGGGGGAGTTAGTCCTTTCCTTCCACAGTGTGGATCCCAGACATGGAACTAAAGTCGTCAGCGAAGCTTGTCAGCTTGGCCTTATCCTTGGAGTCATCTCTCAGAATCACACTTTTCATGTGTTGAACTTAAAAACGGAATTGTTTGCTTACGCATGAAAGCTTGTGTCTTTCAACCCAGCAGTTGGGAAGTCAGAGACAGGCAGATCTCTGTGAGTTCAAGGGCTACCTGGTCTACACAGTGATTTCTCCTTCAGCTGGAGCTCACCGCCTGTTTTTTAAAGCTACAGTCCTTCTGAGGTAGTTCATCCCTGTGTCCACTCTAGGCAGGACCATCAACCACGTGCAGGGAGGGAAAGCTCCCCCTTCTGTCTTCGGGGTGTTTAAGGAGCTGCCCCCACATTTAGCTCTCTCCTCTAATCTTAGTCTAACTGATGAGTTCGGAAACACAGTGTCTGTGCTATCACCCAGACCCTGAAGGAAACCTGAAGTAGGAATATTCTGCATTTGGCTTCATCTTTAAAGATTTTTTTTTTCTTTTTTGCTCAAGGGAAAGAGTTAGGCCCCAAAAGTTCTCTCTCCAAGACATAGGCTTCAGCATCCTGGCATTCTCAGAAAAGAGCTGTTAAGAGCTGGCATTCAGCCTGGTAGTAGCGGTGCATGCCTTTAATCTCAGCTCTCAGGAGCAGAGGCTCTGTGTGTGCTTTATGGCTAGCCTGGTCTACAGAGTGTGTTCCAGGACAGCCAAGGCTATTACACAGAGAAACCATGTCTTAAAAAGAGAGAGAGAAGAGAGAGAGGGAGAGAGAGATACACCTGTGACTAAGAGGATAGTTCCAAGTTCAAGGTTAGCTTTCATCCCACAGAGAAGAAACCTTACAAAACAACAACCAGACAAACAAAACCCTGGTAACGGGGTGATAAGCTGTGAGAAAGAACCTTGGCTGTCCAGTGCACTTAGGATGGAGGCTGTATTGCTTATTTTTGTTTGGATCGTCATACCAATCACTGCATCATCTAAACCCTATACTGGGCACGTTGAGATATTGTTACGAGGGACACTGTATGAACTGTCCTGTTCCTGTCCTCCACAGCTTGGGTCATTCCCCAGGTTTATTCCCTCTGCCTTGGCCTTTGAAGGCTTCTGCTTGGAGTACTACCCCATCCCTCTGCTTTTATCTCCTAGAAGACAGCCATCCACCAGTGCCCCATCCTTAAGTACCTTGACTCCCTGAAGTTTCCCATTTCCTCTCTGTGATTGTCTAGCACAGCATCCCACTCCTCATCTCAATACCTGCTTATATTGTAACACATGCACACAGGTCTATCCCCTTATAACACGTGTACACAAGTGCACACTGCCTCCCACACACCACAACTCCCTTTAGTGAGTCAACATATCATCTATGTTGTCCAGACAGATAGCGAAGTCTTTTTTTTTTTTTTTTTTTTCAAGAGACCGGCTGTCACTGTGCTTTACTGTGCCTTGGAGCTGACACTTATCACAAAGTTTTATCTAGATGAATGGACCAGAAGATAGAATCTCAACACAGCCCCCTCCAGACGTTACACAGTACAGAGAACCATGATGTTCTCAAGGAGTGGATTCAGAAAAGGATATGTGGGATCCCTTCCCTCAACACACTGCTGGGTTAAAAAATCACATGAAGAAATGTAGTCTGTCGTAGCAGGAAGACTCGGCAAAAGGAGGGCAGCTGTGGACAAGCAGCAGAGCCTGGGAAGAACCTCTGTTCTTTGAAACCAGCCTCTGCTGACCTGGAGCTTGAAGAGTGTTCTGGGTATACCAGAGAAGGTAGAGATACTCCTAAAAGTCTGTCCTCTATAAAAAGCAATGAGGACACTAGCAGAAACAACTCGAACAACTTAGTCAGTGATAGAATTTAGTCACAGGTCTACCATGATCTGAGTAATGCATGTTTAAGAATATCCGAAGGCTGGGGAGATACCTAGTCAGCAAAACCCTTGTCTTTCAAAAACAAGAACCCTAGTTCGAATCCCAGAATGGTGTCAACATGCTGGGCATGGCGGTGGGTGTTCATAAGCCCAGCACTGGGGAGGCAGAGACAAGAGAACCCTTGGGCACTCTGGACAGCCTGGCCTAATCAAAGAATTCCAAGCCAGTGAGAGACCCTGTTTCAGAAAAGGTAGCAGCTGAGGAACCCAAGGTTTAATGAACATCACATATAACTTTTGCACATGCACATGCATGCATATACATACACAAACACATGAAGATAACTAGCTCAGCAGCCAGTCTGTGATGGTTTAATGTCTGCTAAGAGCCTCAATCTCCCAGCTCCAGCATTCCAGTAACCTTAACAAGCAATAGCTCCCCAGCCAGTGAAAACCAATTTCCTAGCCATGGCAGAAGGGTAGTAGGCCATGGTCTCTCCCAAAGCGCAGATCTCTGTGAACTGCCATTATCTAACCTCTCTAGATATTCCCCAGAGATCTCAGTTCCCAGGAATTGTATTGATTTGGCCCAATCCAGAGCTCACCCTGATGTCCTAGGGGCATTTGTCAAGAGCATTGAAAAGCAAGAGTTTAATATCACAGCTGTCTGAGGCAGTGGCCACACTGAGAATCCATAAAGCTGAGTTTAAAACTAAAAGGAAAAGGCAGATGTGACATTTATAACAGGCTTTGGAAAGTTTCAGGACACTGCTGGGAATCTGGACAGTGACGCATATAGAGAATAGCCTCACTTACTGATATTCACAAATTATGAATGATAATCACAACAAGAAAATACTACTCCCAGATACGTGCTTACCTGAGAGCAAAGGGCTGCTGAGCTGGAAGAGTTAGCTTTAACGAAGGTAAACGCCTTTGTCCTAGAGACTATTACCACTGACTGAACTTAATCAGACCCAGAATCACTTAGGGCACAAGTGTCTGGGCACATCTGTGAGCTCCCACCCCAAACGTGAGTGGCACCATTCACTAGGTTAGTGCCTGGACTTGCTCCAAAACAGAAAAGTGAGCTGAGTACTCACATTTCCCTGTTTCCTGACTGTGGATACAATGTGACCAGTTGCCCCAACTGTAAGCTGAAATAAATGTTTCCTCCATTCAGTTGCTTTTTGCCCAGATATTATATCACAACTATGTTGTGAGATATTTTGATTGCACCCTGACACTCTCAAAACTATGAATAAAGTTTACCTTGAATCAGAGGGTGGAGCTAGTTACTCGCTGACCAAACTAGCCATAGACGTTTTGGAGGACCCAGGACACATAGAGAGACACCGGAAGTAGTAGGGAGGGGCTTAGTGGAAGAGGCTAAGGATCAAGGAAGGAGGAGGTCATTGGCTGATTGCTTCTTCTCCACAGTTTCTCTGATCAATCAGGTTTTTATCTCAATATCTGACTCCCAAGTTTTTATTGATAAAAAAAATTAGTTAAACGTTTCACAACTACAGGAAAATTAGCTTACACAACACTTTAAAAGACACCACCACAACAGTTCAAGACAGCCAGGCCAGCAGGAGACATTTGCAAGCCACATTGTTGAGGACACAGCGGCTCCAAGCAGTACAGCATACATAAAAAAATACAAACACTAGTTTATAAATGACCAGACAACCTGCGTAGATGTTTCTCCAGACAAGACAAACAAATGGGTGATAAGCACATAAAATATGCTTAATATATTAAGTCATTAGTGAAATGAAAATCAAAACCATAAGGAAACATTACTTTCTGCATTTTTTTTTTTGACAAGGCTTGTGCATATGCTTGTCATAGAGCCCTGGGGAAGCAGAGGCAGGAGGATCATCCCAAGTTTGAGGCCAGCCAGATAAGCAAGATACTGTTTAATAAATAAATAAATAATGCCAGATCTAGTGTATCGGAGACCCCCCTAAAGAATTTTAAAGTTTCTAATGTCACTGACAGGAACATAAAAAGGTTCAGGCCCTTAGAAGCCAATTTGGCAGTTTCTCAAAATTTTCTTTAAAATTCTTCATACAATTTGCAACTCCTAACTAAAAGGAGGAAATGGCCTAGTCACACAGAAGCATGCACACCAATGCTTCTGGCAGTATTGGTTTTAACAGTCCAAACAAGGATTATATGAGCCAGAAGGGCCAAGGACACCACAAGAAAACAGCCCACAGAATGGACTCGCCAAGGCTCTGGGATTGAACCGACAACTTTGCAGGTGGGTCTGACCGAGGTCATCTGCATATGTTATGGTTGTGCCTTTGACGTGGGACTCCTGACATGGGGGTGGGGGGCGCCCCGCCTCTGACTCTTTGGCCTGCTTTGGAGACTGTTTTACTCTAACTGGATTGCTTCATCTTGCCTTAATGTGAGAGGAGATGCCTAGTCTATTGTAACTCGTTATGACATGTTTAGATGATACCCCCCAGGCCTGCCTTTTTCTGAAGAGAAAGGAGGGGGAGTGGGTTGGGGGAAGGGGAGGGGGGAGGGGAAACTCCCGTTGGTGTGTAATATATGAGGGAAGAATAAATAAAAAAGAAAAACAAAAGAGAAAAAAGAAAAACTGTGGATTAAAAAAAAAAGACTGAGATAGCAATAAACAAAAATTGGAAACACAGTCCGGGTGGTGGGGGGGGAGTGGCGGCGGCGGTGATGGTGGTGGTGCATGCCTGCCATTAACCCCATCACTTTAATCCCAGCTCTTGGGAGGCAGAGGCAGGTGGCTCTCTGTGAGTTCAAAGCCAACCTGGTCTACATGAGCGAATTCTAGGACAGCTACCTAGGTTTCACAAACAAGTCCTGTCTCAAGAAACTAAAACAGACAAACACAAACAGGAAACAGTCAAAACATTTGGAGTTCTATGATTTGTGTGTGTGTGTGTGTGTGTGTGTGTGTGTGTGTGTGTGTGTGTGTGTGTGTGTGTGTGCTTTATAACTCTAATGAGAGTGTGTGATAGTCTTTATCATTCTGCTGGACACTCTCCAGAGTGAACTTTGTAAATGACCACCCTGTGTGTCCAGGGTCAAATGGCTGAACATCCCTTGGCCCTTAATCTTTCCCAGGATTAGTTATATGTATTTTGACCACTAGATGGCAGCACTTGACCACATGCCTGTCAACAAAAAAACCGGGGACAAATCAGAGATCAAAGAGAGAGCCTTGTAACAATGAGAAAATGCCTACTCACAATCACGCCAGGGAGATGCTGTCTTTATGGACACTTAAGTGACAGGGTCCAGAAGAATGAGCCAATAAACAATGATGTTCAGAGTCTAAATCCTCCACCCTTCCCTTCCTCCTCTTGTTCTTGAAGGAGCCCAAGACAAGGCTTCTCTGATACTCAGGGAGGGCTCCCAGGGGCACAAGGGCACGCTGTTGAAAAGTAGCAAAGAGGGGACTTCTAAACGTTTAAGCCAAAAAACTATATGCCGCATCATTCTTTCTCATTTTTAAAAGTCATTTAAAAACAAAATTATAAACAAATGAATGTAGGTTGTATTTGTATTATATACAAAAATGTCCTACATGGACACATACGCACGCATTTTTTCCCCATAATTGTACAGCTGAGATGAGTTCATTCAAATTTCTCACAAACCTCAGATCTGCTCACTTCAGCATGTAGTTTTCCAAGTCAGCACCTGGCCCTGGTGAGTTCAGCTCTTTTTAAGCTGCTCCTGGGAAGCCAAAGAATTGTTTAAAATGCTAAGGCTCTTTGGGTGTGAGGTGCACACCAAAACTGGAGACTGAGGCAGGAGGATTGTTGGGAGTTCAAAGCTAGGCTGGGATGTATGGCAAAACAGTCTTAATGCCCTTGCCTCACACTACCACCACCACCCACAAACCCTGCAAGCTACCAAGTGTCAGATGAAGGACTTAGCATTAGTCTAGCTAGGACCTTGGGGAAGTTCACCTCTTGCTCACAAAGCAAGAACACCTCGTAAGCTCGTGTCTTTATCCAGGAGATCCATGTTTTCCAGCTCTGAGCGCCAAGGAGTCCTTCTCAAGTAAGGTTGTGCCAGCTGAGCAGAACTGTCCCAGGACTAAGCCATAGCTTGTCTTTCTCGTTGTTTGTGGTGCCTGAGATGGAACCCATGGCCACACACATGCTGAGCAAGTGCCCCCACCACTGAGCTCCACTCTCAGCTCTGAAATACATTTGAATAGTATTGCGTGTGCTGACTTTATTGCACAGACTTCTTCTGTTCCTCATTTTTGTACCCCACCCTGCCAACCTTGTTCCTTCTCCCGCTGAAGTGGAAGGGCAGCTATGGTAGTGAAATCTAAGCCCAAAGCCTCTACCCAGAGCCCTCTACTAGGTTCCAAGCCTCTCCCAGAGTGACCTCAATCACCAAGCCTCAAACCAAACAAAAAAGGGAAATCTATTTAAAGACATCCTTTCTGCCGCTCCTAATCCACAGCCTGCTGCTAACTAGTAGAGGGGCATCCCTGCCTGCTCAGAGGCCCACAGCTACATTGGAATACTCAGCTATTTAGAACTCATTTCCCAGCACCATCAAACACGGGGGGGGGGGGGGGGGGGGGGGGGGGGCGGCAAACCTTGAGGAACAGGGCAGAGGACTCTGAGTCAGCCGGAACTCAGGGTATCTGAGGCCCAAGCACTGGCAACGTGAGGCTAGCTGGGGTTTTTGTTTGTGTTCTGATTGTATTTATTTGAGACAGTCTCACCATGTAGGCCAAGCTGGAACTTACTGTGCAAGCCTGAGTCGGCTTCCGGTTCTGGGTTTTCCTGCCTTGGCCTAGAAGTGCAGGATTTCGGGGTGTGCTTGACCACAGCCAGCAGAGATGGGCTTTTTGGATTGGTTTTAGATCAGTTGTTTCTTGGTTTATGTTGAGAACATCCAGATCCACTGTCTTCTGTGAGTCTCAAGGTTTGTTCCAAACTGCACCGTCCAAGAATCTAGGGCCCCAATTCATAACATGCTCCTTCCTGATGTAACTCATTAGAGGCTTCAAGCATAGCTCTGAGGTCTGCATGCCTGTGGAACTAAAGCTCCTAGAGACTTCATCTGCCTTCCTGTGGTAATATTAAGTCAGGACTCCCTACTGCCT
Source organism: Phyllotis vaccarum (assembly GCA_033318265.1). NCBI lineage: Eukaryota > Metazoa > Chordata > Mammalia > Rodentia > Cricetidae > Phyllotis > Phyllotis vaccarum. Next base: position 135,062,617 of record JARWLC010000004.1, on the reverse strand, counting down.
CTGACTCGGGGAGCCTGGAGCCTATGGTCCAAACAGGGGTGTGCCTGGCTGTCTTGCTGTTTCAAAGTGCCTTGCTGTATCTCCAGTGTGATAAAATGTGGGTAAGAGGACTCCAAAATGTGTAGAGGAAGCCTGGCTTTACATAAAGCAGGCCCTACCTCAGCCTGCTGACTGTGCAGAACTCACTACTCACAGAGGCCGCACAGGAGGGGTGTGTGTGTGTGTGCGTGTGTGTGTGTGTGTGTGTGTGTGTGTGTGTGTGTGTGTGTGTGTGTGGTGTGTCCACAAACATTTCAATTTGCTGTTCGTTCTCCTCACAGATATGTCCCCACTTGTCAGTAACACTGCCTGCTTTCAAGTAACCAGAACAAAAATTAGACATTTCATGTGGAAAGACCTTTGTCATCTTCTCCCCGTCCCTTTAAACGCTGAAAATTTCAGGAAAGGGGGGAAAGTTGTTTTTTAAAACTCAGTGCACATCCTTTAGAAAGAAAAACACTACTAGAATCAAAATATGACCTCTTATAGTTTACCGACTTAAATTATATGTTATATCAATACTATATAATTTTCAGTAATTCTAAAATTTCCTAAATCATCCCTAAAAATGTTCTTTATGGTGCAGTTGTGAAAACTGGGATCCACAGGAGACCATACAATGTGCCTGATTTTTATACACCTGCAAACCTTTCTGCTCATCTCAAACCACATTCTGACTCCTTGGAGACAGGGTCAACCGACCCAGAGGATGCCAAGCCACTTAGTTGTGTCCAGGCCTCGCTGTGAAGATTAATTTGTTTTCTGTGTTCATTTCCTGCATGCTGGAAGATGTGTCCACATATCCAGATTGACAGTTTCTGAAGTGCTAGAATTTTAAGCCTTTAGGCAGGATCTCACGTAGCCGGGACTGGGAAAACTTAGCATATGGGCAAGGCTGACCTGGAACTTCTGATCCTCCTGCGCCCACCTCCTGAGTGCTAGGATTATAGGTGTATGTCCTCACTTCCACTTTCTGGGGTGCTATGGAAACCCGGGGGCTTCCTGCACCCTGGATAAGCACTCTGCTGGGACATCAATGATATTGAAGCTATGAGTATACAGACTATGAAGATCTTTGCTTTGATTCATATATAATTCCCATCAAATGAATTAAAGCCTGGAGATCTTCGACTATTAGAAGTGGATAAGCCGAGTTGTTTTACCCATCCTCGGCCCCTCCTGGAATGTTTTAGGAGCAGAAAAAGTACTCACAGAAGAGCTGAGTTTCATCAGTGACAAACACCTAAACTGTGTAAAGTATCACACATGCACATACTGTTCAGTTAGACTATGTTTGTCTTCCTCCTGGGAAATAGAAAGCCTACATGTGTACTATACAGAGAGGGGGCTTCTTATAACTACGTTCAGAATACAGCTAGTCACAATTGTGGTCTGTTATGATTTGGAAGGAAGCTACACAAAAGCTACCAGAAAAGCATCTGCAAGAACCCTCCTGGTTTTTCTTGGATTCATCTCTCTCTCTCTCTCTCTCTCTCTCTCTCTCTCTCTCTCTCTCTCTCTCTGCCTGCCTGTCTGTCTATTCTCTGTCTCTCTGTGTGTCTGCCTGCCTGCCTACCTCTCTGTGTGTTTGTCTGTCTGCATGCCCTGTGTGTGTCTGTCTGTATATCTATGTGTGTGTCTCATGAATCTTTTTATTTTTTTTAATACCAGGGACTGAAACACAGGCTAGGCAATTGTTCCGCTGCTGAGCTGCAGTCCTAGTCCTTGGAGTCTACTTTTTTGACTCACAGCCTTGACTCCGGTCCTAGTACTGCTCCTGAGACAACCCTTCCTTATAGCCACAAACCTGTGGACAGATCTAGATGTAAGAGATGCAGGTAGGTGAGGCTGCATATGACACTGTGGCAGTCTGAATGTGATTGGCCCCTATATCTCATAGGGAGTGGCACTATTAGGAGGTGTGGCTTTGTTGAAGTGGGTATGGTCTTGTTGGAGGAAGTGTGTCACTGTGAGGGTGGGCTTTGAGGTTTTCTGTGCTCCGGGTAGTGCCCAGTGTCTCAGTTGTACATGTAAGATGTAGCATTTGCAACTCCAGCACCACATCTGCCTGCACGCCATCATACCCCCCTTCATGACGATAAACTGACTGAACCTGTGAAACTGTAAGTGAGCCAGCCCAACTAAATGTTTTCTTTTTAAGAGTTGTCATGGTTATAGTGTCTGTCCACAGGCACTAGATCCTAACTAAGACAGACATTATATCTTATTCTTCATGTTTACAAAGTGTCTGTGTCTTTCTTTTTTGGATAAACCCAGGACTTGCACACATTAAGCATACACTCTGCCACTGAGCTATATGCATAACTTCAATAGTCTCTAATTCTAAGCTTAGCATGAACCCAGTTAGAAACATTTGGCCATGTTTTAGGGAATAAGCAATCTGTTTGTGAGCTTGTATCTTTACTAACACATGTCACCTTATAGTGACCCACAAAGGCTGGAAACCCCCTTGGTTTCCAGAGTGTGGGGCATAAGCCTCTGAGTCAGCCTTGAGCCAGGCCAGCCTCTGTGCTCTGCAGTGGTGAGCAGGGGACCAGGGCAATGCGGAGTCCCCAGGCACAAGGTGTCTTCTGAGCAAATGAAGCTTGGAAAGCAAGCAAGAAATAAAGGGCAGTGGAGTGGGGTATGGAGTTTCAGGATGTTCTCATGCGTGGACTAAATACGGAGAGCAATGACCACGGATATGTACCATATATGTGCCTAAATATATGTCTAATGTCTCTGGGAGTGAGCTGAAGGGTGACTGTGGGTAAGTGCTTGCCCCGCAAAGAATGAGGACCTGAGTGTACATCCCCAAGCACTCTCATAAAAAGCTAAAGAAGGGGGCCCATGCCTATAAATCCCAGTCAGCAACGTGGAAAGAATAGGCTCCGCGGAGGGTTACTGGCCAGCTAGTCCAGCAATCGGTGAGCTCTAGGTTCATCCAGCAGTGGAGTCTCAAAGAATAAGGTGGAAGGCTGGAGAGATGGCTCAGCAGCTAAGAGCACTTACTGTTCTTCCAGGGGACATGGGTTCAGCTCCCAGTACCCATATTAGGGGGTTCACAATCTCCTAGCTTCAGAGGATTCACTGCCGTCTTCTGGCCTCTAAGGACACCACACACACACACACACACACACACACACACACACACACACACAAGATGGAGAATAATGGAGGAAGAGACTAAATGTCAACCTAGATGCTAGATGAACATCACACAGAGAATATTTCTGGGAGGTTCTGTATGATTCTGATGACTAGTGGAAAGGGGTGGGGGACTAGGGGACTCGGTGTACGAACTAGAAAGAGTGATTTTAATGAAAAACCTTTTGTGCTGTTGGACTATTTTCCACTGTGTACACTGTGGCTTATTGGAAAATGGCAAGTTGAGGGTGTTGTTGTTGTTAAAATGCATTGATAGGGTTATTGTTATTGGGGAGATTTGTATTTTAGCATGACTAGCTAAAGGTGTCTGTCACTGACACAGTTTTAGGGAGGTGGTTACCAGGGGAGAGGAGATATGCAGCTTTCCGACTCTTCTGAGATTCTGATGGCAGTTCAAGAGTGTCCCACCCTGCTTCTGGAAGATAGGCTGGGCTGAGTGTGCGTTTGTGGCTTTCCTGACAGCTCTTAGCAGGGGGTGTGGATGGGGTCATTAGGGCCCTGTGTAAGGTGAAACCCAGCTCCTCTGCTGGAGAGAGAGGTGTTTTTAGCCTCAGTGTCTGGCTTACATATAGTTTCAGACACTCTTGGATGAGATATCAGTAGGAAAGCTGCAGGGGCAGAGTGGGTGGGACGGTGAACTCATTTGCCCTACCTCTCAGTAAATAGGTTATGGACCTTAGGAGGCAGGGACAGAAGCTTTATGAGTAAGATGTATTTATTATGCTTGCCTAGAAGCACTCCTCTGCTCCCCCGTGGGGTGGGGAGGGGGTGGGTGTGTGTGGGTGTGTGTTAGGTGTGTGTGAGTGTGTGTGGTATGGATGAGTGTGGGTGTGTGTATGTGAGTGTGTGGGTATGTGGGGCTATTGGGTATTGTGTGTTTGTGGGCATGTGTGAGTGTGTGTGGGGGTGTCAGTGTTTGAGTGTGTGTGAGTTATGTGTGTGAGTGGGGGGGTATGGGGTGAATGTGGGTGTGTGTGTGAGTGTGTGTGTGTATGTGAGTGTATGTGTGTCATGTCACCCAGGCTTGAATTCCCTGAGACCATGAATGACTTTGATCCTCCTGCCTCCACTTCCCAATTGCTGGGATTATACCCCACAGTGCTAGACTAAACCCTAGGGCTTTGTACAGACCAGGCAAGCACTCTATCACCTGTCACACCCCTAGGCCCCTCCACATAGACGTACAGTTTAAGTAGCTAACGTCATCCATGCCCCTGTGGGGCAAAAACAGGAAAGTAACCTCCGTACCAACTGCCTCAGCTAGATGAGGAAGAGAGACGAGACGTGGGCCTATTACCAAAACCCAGAATGGCAGGTCACCTATTAGAGCTTCTTAAGGTGAGCATTAGTCATAAGACTGGCTGGCACTTGTCTGGGACAAACCAATCAGCAGGAAATTAACCACATTGTCACAAAATTTGGGCATATACACAAAAAGTCTTTGGAAATTGAAGGAAGGTAGTGATTTTTCTCTCCCAGGGATAGAATGAAGAATCTGGGAATGACCACACAAGACTGTAACCCTAGCACCAGGAGATGGAGAGGGATGAGGAATTCAAGGTCAGTCTTGGTTACTTAGTGAACTTGAGGCCCACCTGGGCTACATGGAGCCCTGTCAAAAAAAAAAAAAAAAAAAAAAAAAAAAAAAAAAAAAAAAAAAAAAAACCTAGTGTGAGGAATGATGATCAAGATTGTCTTTCACCCCTTGAGACAGTTCTCCCTATACTGCCTGGGCTGTATTGCACTTCCAGCCCGGTGCCCGGTCCTCCGGAGGAGCTGGGCTTGTGGGTGTGAGGCACCACACTCGGTTTGGGTACAGAAATATCAAGCAAGTGTTTATCTTCACAAGACTCCCTCAGCCACGTGCTGAAGTAGAAAGTAACTTTAGATTGTTCCCTGCCCGTAACAATTGTATTTTATCTTATGGGAAAAGCAGGGGGTGACTCTGATTCATAAAACAAATACCATAAACCAATTCCGACTACAGAGTTATGTGATCCCATAACTCAGCAGTTCAATGTGTGTATCTTTGTGTCCCCCTCAAGAGTGTGTGTGTGTGTGTATAAACGAGAAGAAAGCATTGGATTTTTTGGAACTGGAGTTACATGTGCTTGTAAGCCATGTGACCTGGGTGCTGAGACCCTAACTGCTGAGCTATCTCACCAGCCCCTGGTTTGGTTTGGTTTGTTTTTTTCTTTTTTTTTTTTTTTAAACACTGGGTCTTGCTTTGTAGCCCAGAACGCTGGTCTCAAATCTGAATTCCTTTGGCTTCCACCTCTCACCTTACTGGACTTGTAGTCTGAACCACCATACTCAGGCGATTCAAGGGCCTTTCAGAAAACAGTCCACTCAGGAGTCTAAATCAAAGTCAGTCTAGGTTTGGGGGTTGACACTGGTCTAAGAATAAGCTGAACTCTCAGAAATCTTTCATATAAACTGAGGCTGGCTCCTGTATCAGAGACTGTGTCGGTTCTCCGTTGCCACACAGGGACTGGTAATACATAGCTCATGCTCCTGTCTCGGTCCAGCTTCCAAATGCCTGGTTGGAGACCCTCGGGCTGGAGCAGGAGGGGCATTTCCAAGGTCTCTAGGCCATACACTCCTCCCGACTTCATCCCTATCGGCCTGCTCTCCCAGCTATGTTTTATCTGATAGCTTCTTGGAAATGCAGTTCCAAGTGTAAGATTGCTAGGGCCAGAGGCTAGATGACCACTGAACCACCTGGATCTGTTGCTTAGTTTCTGTTTATTCCTACAACACTATGAAGTGACTCACCTGTTTTCAGACTCCATGGCAGAGTTCAGTAAATTCTATTTTTTAATTTTAAGATTATATAAAATTTATATTACTATATAATTTTAAACATAACCACTATGTAAAATATATATTATGTAATATATAAATAATATGTATCAGCTCACACCATCTGTGTGTGTTCGTGTGTGTATGTGTGTGTGTGTGTGTGTTTATGTGTTTATGTGTTTATGGAAAGAGAGAGTCTCCTGAGTGCTGAGTTGACCTCTCTATGTAGTCAAGGATAACCTTGAACTTTGGAATCCTCCTGCCTCCATGCCTGGTTAGGCAGTGCTGAGGATTGAGCTCAGGGCTTTGTGCATGCTAGACACTACCAACTGAGCAACATCCCTAGTCCCAGCACTTTTAAAAATTAGAATTCATTTGCAGACTAAGTCCCCATGCTGGGAGTGACCTCATGGATTCATGGTCTGAACACCTGTTGCCCACAGGCTCAACTAGTCAATCTCTGTCCTTCTGTTCAGCTTCCTAATTGGAAGGCAAACCTGGAAACCATTGCCAGACAACCCGTGTGAGTCACAACAGGTGCCTGTGTTTTCCTTTCTGCTTAGCCAATAACTTTAGTTTCTATCCCCCCAGCCCCCACGCTGTTTCTCAAGACCAGGGCTTGTGAATAATTTAGGATTATTTAACTCATCTGTGAGATCTTTATCATCAGGAATGTTTCTGACCAGAATGGAAGGTGTTTTTATTGCCTCTTCAGAGGCTCTCTGAATCAGGCCTGAGATAGGATCTTTCTACAGAAACATGTTTAGCCCACTCCGTAACCACAACCTACCCGGTGGTTCACACAGCCCGTTTGACTCAAAGTTGACAAGCAACAGCTGTCTGGGTGTCAAACATGAAGTCAACACATATTGCAGCTGGAATTGCCCTATGGACTGTGTGAGAAGATTCAACCTCGGTTTTCACAGGAGCCGTTGGTCGCTAATTCTCAGGAAGCCTAACTGGTAACACATATGTATGTCCAGATCTAAGAGGATGAGGAAGGAAGAAGTCCCACGAGGAAGATTACTCAGGATTATATCAGAGAGCAAAGCTAGAGGAATAGAGCGCTCACAGAGGTACCTGAGACAGCAGAGTTTATGATACTCAGATGCTTGTGAGACAGCAGGACCTGCCATAAAATCTGCTTTTGGAGGATCACTGGGCTGATAGAAGGTACAGGAAAATTCTCAGGGATGCAGACAAAATGTGAACTGAGTCCATAGATGGAACATTGGAACACAGGACATCATGGTCAATGAGGATGTCAATCCCAGCTGGAAAGCCTATCTGTCGGAACTATTAGGTAGCTAATGCCTGTAATTCCAGCACTTGGGAGGCTGAGGTGGGAAGATTGACAAGAATTTGAGACCGTTCTGGACTAGAGAGGATGAGGGATGAGCAAAGGAGAAGGGGGAGGGGGAGGGAGGACAATGTAAATGGTAAGGGTTTTTGTTTTGTTTTGTTTCTTCACATAGACAGAATTCAACCATCTGGGATGCTGGGAGGAACCAACTGAAAAATCTGGGTAAGGAGAAACTGAGGAGGGGGCTCGATGCAGCCAGTGAGGTGGGCACTTGTGTCAGATGATGAGGAGCATGAGGAGGGGGAGGGTGGAGATGAGCTAATATTTGTCTTGTAGATCCAGGGACCCCAGTGCCCTCCCAACTCATAAATAATTTTTTTTTGTAGTGTGGAGTTTTAATTCAGAGTTCACGTTACTAAGCATATATTTTCATACCAATGGGACCCCCTAAATAAAATTTTTTAAAGTATTTGTTATTCCTAGAAATTAGTGGTTTAAATATGAACAGTAAAAGTGGGTAACAATCCATTATTCTGAGCATCTCCACCTGCAGAAGATTGGTGTATTTTGACATGCATGGAGTTGAAGGGCTGTCAAGGTTGATAAATGACACCCCACCATGGTAAGGCAGACCCAAAGGAATCCATGTGTTCATACATCACGACAGTTGCTTTTCAGCCCCACGTCCCCATTATGCAAGCATTTTTGATGAAATTCAGCTTGGAAATTTCCATATGTTCTGATTCCAATCAGCAGTACTAAGATACTAATCAAAAAATTTAAAGGTTTTTCCTTTTTATTTGCAAATGAGCCTAAAACTCATAGAAAATTCATAATCAGAATGATTTTTAAGCAAATTCTGGTCCTAACATGAGTCCTAGTGAGAGCTCCTTCTAGACTTCTGTAGGAGAGGTAAGGACTCAAGGGGGACATGGGATGATATGAAGTGACAGACAGAGGTGGCTCTGTCTGATAGTAGGTGGCCTTGGGAGAAGGAGACCAGAGAAGGGGACCATCGTGCCCGAGTCATTGCAATTCTTTTTTATTGTCAGCTGTGAAAAGGCACCTCTGGTGCTTGTCTCAGGCTGTCCACTTGATACAAGTAGACTCACCTAGGAAGAGGCTCAGTGAGAGACTGTCTAGATGAGGGTACTCTGTGTGCCATCTCTGGTGGCTTGTCATGACTGCCTTCGCTCATGCGGAAAAAGTCAATCTGAAAGTATGTGGCATCTCCCTGGTTTGTAGCCCTGAACTATACAGGAGCAGAATAAAGATAGCCAAGCACTAAGAACCAGTAAACATTTCTTTCTGCTTGACTGTGGTTGTGATGTGACATTGGCTTCGAGTCTCTAATCCCATGACTTCACTCCTGGCTGTACACCTGGAATTCTGTGTTAAAACATAACTTTCCTCCACTAACTTGCATCTTGTCTAGATATTTATCACAGAAACAGGAAATTATTGCACCACTCTCAGAGGATCGGGCTTTCTTCTAAGGGCTTGTGGGCTATTCAATAACACAAGAGGACATCTACACACTCACACTGCCACCATCACAGACAATGTCACTTGGGATGGTTCAAGATGCCACACAGCCCTGTCACCCACAGGTTTCATAGCAATCAAGTCTACAGACCTGATGTCTCATCATTTGACCCCTAGCCCCAACCAGATGACCTGACTCTCCCACCTCATTTATGAGTGTCTGGGGTCAGACCCACAGCCTCTCCTATCCCACGGTGCCCTTTCCTCATGAGCAAGTCTTACTGGGCCAGTCACAGTAGTGGTCACAGGGCTCAGCAGAAGCCATTCTGCAGGTCACCAGCCAGTCTTCAGATGGCCTTGGAGCAGATGTTGGTGCCCAGAGTAGAGGGGCATGTATTCACAGCCCACGTTAAAAAAAAAACTATACATAGAGAATTCCTCCCATGAGTTGTGAGCTGGCAGTTAACTACAGGCTTTCAGAACTTTTCAGAACCAGCCCCTTGCCTGTCAATCACAATCTCTGGACATGAGAAGATGGGATTGTGGATATGGCTTGTTATAAAACAGTGATCAGGGGTCTGCATACATGTACTCATGAACATACCAACTTTTACCTTGAGTTTTAACATAAGAAGAAGCAACTAAAATTAGTATTGTTGTCGCTATTACTATTACTATTGCTAATGATCATCATTGACTCTTGAGGGCTGATGTGGTTAAGACCACAGCCTTTCAGAGTGTAATAGTGCATATACATAACCCCAGGACTGAAGAAGGAGGATCGTTGTGATTTCAAGGTCAGCCTGGGCTATATAAGTTTGCCTCTGAACTACTTGGGATTATATTTTCAGTGTTGTTATTTACTGGCTGTGTGACTTTGGATAAATTGCTTAACTGATCTGACCATGATTCCATCATCAATGAAACAAATAGAAATAAGCCCAACTCATCAAGTTGGCATTTAAATATATCAATATGTTTAAATTGCTGGAGACAACACTAGGCAAGAGACTATCTCTATAGAAGACCTTGCTGTTCTACCCTCAAAGACCAGTTAAATGAACTCAGACCATGTACCAGGTCCCATTCTATACAGCTGCTATTTTTTTTTTTTGGTCTCTCTAACTTAAGGTATAGTTTCTGATTGCTTCCCTGACTATCTGATACAATTTTATGTATAGAAGAAATATTTTCATACTTAGAATTTATTATTTTATTTACAGTAGGGTCCCCTGTAGCCCAGACTGGCCTTGAACTCTCTGTGTAGCTGAAGATGACCTTGAATTTCTGATCCTCCTGCTTCTACCTCCCTAGTGCTGGGGTCACAGGCCACTACACCTCATTTATGAGTGTTTGGAGTCAGACCCACAGCCTTAGTCACACTAGACAAACTCCATACCAGCTGGTCTACACCCCCCCAACCCCTTGTACTTAGAATTTCAAACTACTTTTTAAACTTTCTCAACCTCTAAGACTTCCTAGTCTAAATGTAAATGAGGGGAAAAATTCTGGAAAATGAAATAATCTTTGTCATCATAAATATGTTTCCTATTTCCCCAGCTCTTACTTTTATTCAGGACATTCATTGCTTATCATAGTTTTATTGACTTCCCTCCAGAGAAGGTCAAGTTCTCAGGAACATTTGATGTCTTAGTTAAAAATGAAGTAGTTGTTTCATGTTTATTAAAAGTGATCTGGGGACTGGGAAATGTACATTGATAATTTTGCCTCAGAAATCTTGCTGGCATGCTTACGTCCTCAACTTGGAATGTGATTCAGATTAATCTTTTGTACAGTAATCAATACTAAGGATTTACTCCAAGTCCTGAAACTTTAATGTTCTATCCATTATGTTTACAAATGTAAATCTTAGCAAGTCTTTCTGATGCCATTAGAAAATTGCATATCCTCATTGTGGAACAGAAGTGTATGTGGCATCAAGCCAGTAGATACTCCAACCAGCAGCTCCAGCCTTCCTAGGACACACAGTAAGGCCATTCTCAATCCATCTTTGTCAGCACAGTGATTTCAGTAGCTTCACATTTAGGGACTTGGAGCAAATGCAGGGATCTCTCTTTCCTTCTGTCCAGGAATCAATAGCATCTCTCTACAGTTAACCTCAGGAAAGAAAAAGCCCTTCTCTTCCTCCACTGGTTCTCCCTCAGATAGATAAATGAGCAGCGGGATAGCATGCCATCTTCGTTATCACCATGTTCATCTGATGGGAGAAGCAGAGAGGCTTTTTGTTCCTTCCTGTCTGGATTCCAACAGTGAAGAACTTTTGATTTGTAATGAAGCTTCTGTCTTAAAGAATCTTGAAGTCTGCACACTCTCCATACCTGCAGCACCAAAATGAGGTGAATGGACTCATCCAAGAAGCTCCATCTTCCACACTCACAGCTACACAGGGTCCTCCTCACCTCAACAGAGGATTCTTTCTTCCTTCTTTGCTGGTATATAACCCCAGGCCTCCTTCATGCTGAAAGAATGCTCTTCTGCTGGACTTCACACCCAGCTCAAGGAGGCTCTTTCTAAGCCCCAATTACACATTTGCTACAATTCCAAAAGTTGAGAAAAATACAAAATAAAAACTCTAGTAGAGGTTGCCTGCCTTGAAGAAACCTGTAATCTTACTAGAGAGCCAGATAAGCAGTGGAAAAGCAGTGCCAGGGATGAGTGTAAGAACATGTGTGCTTGAGACAAGGTCTTGCTAATTTACCCAGGCTTCTCTGAAATCCACTGTGTAACTCAGTCTTGTCTAGAATTCCTAATCCCCCTGCCTCAGTCTCCTGAGTAGCTGGGATTACAGGCATGCACCACCACACTGGCTTCTGCAAAACCACATTTAATCAGAAACTACTAGGTGTGTTCAAACTTTTGTCACTGCAAAATGATGTTGTCATCTGCAGAGAACTGCCTACTTAAGCTGTGGAAACAAAACAAAACCCTAGTTGACTGAGGTAAGTTTGTGATGTTTGGCCTCATGCATAGCTGTCCATAAACTGGGGAGACCCCAATGGAAAGGTGCTGTCTTAGGGTTTCGATTGCTGCGAAGCGACACCATGACCACAGTAACTCTTATAAAGGAAGACGTTTAATTTGGGTGGCTCTCATACAGTTCAGAGATTTAATCCATTATCATCATGGTCGGACATGGGGCTGTGCAGGCAGACATGGTGCTGGAGAGGTAGCTCTGAGTGTCCTACATCTTGGCTTGTAAGTAAAAGGAAGTGGTCTGAGTATCTCTCTGAGCAAAGCTTAAGCAAAAGAGATCTCAAAGCCCGCCCCCACAATGACACACTTCCTCCAACAAGGTCACATCTACTTCAACAAGGCCACACCTCCTAATAGTGCCACTCTCTTTGGGAACTCCCATTTTCTTTCAAGGCACCACAGGTGCCTTGCCATCTTCTGAAACAAATTTATTCTTTCTGGACCTCATTTCCATGTTGAATATTTTCATTTTAAAAAATTTTTAGTGAGTAATCATACTAATCTTTTATCTTTTGGATCATGTAACACTCAAGTGTAATAATAACCTGTTGTTGCCATTCTTTGTGATATTCCAACACTCAGGCCTCGTTCTTACAGCCATGATCATTACTGTGAGTGTTGTTATTATATTGTAAGTTCAGACAGACGTGGTGACGGAGGATTTAATCTCAGACACTTGGGAAGATGAGGCAGGATTGCAAGTTCAAGGCCTGTCTGAGCTACAGAATGAGTTCAAAATCAGCCTGAGCAAACAAGTGAACCCTATCTCAAAGAGTGAAGTGAAGTCTGGGCTGTAGCTCATTGAGAAAGCCCTTGCCTCAAATGCTCAAGAGCCTAAAGCTCAGTCCGTAGTATTAAATTAATGATGATAATAATGATGATGATGATAGATACATAGATACATAAATACAGACACATAAATAGATACATAAATATATAAATACACAGATACATAGATAGAAGATAGACAGACAGACAGACAGACAGATAGATAAATAGATAGATTAAAAGGTGATAGAACCTCAGGCTTCAGAGATCAGGAGTTGGGGATCCTGGTGTTTAAAGTAGTGGAATCTTGAGCCGGCTTTGAAAGATATGCACTTTCTAAGGGGCAGAAGGAGCTTTCTGGAGGTGAGGGAGAGCCTAAAGCATAGAGGGGAGGACAGAGGAATTAAGGCTCTGAGGTAAGAGTGGGGAAGCAGTGTAGTGAAGGGAAGGGATTGTCTGGGGTGGGGAGGGGACTGTGTGCTTGACTAGCCTGGCCACGTGTCTCTGAGCTGGCCGCATGGGGCAGGTTAACTTTTCCTTAAAGACTAAAGGTTTGCTGAGAAAAAAGAAATAAGCTCAGGAGTAACAGGTGCAGAGTGTAGCTAAATTTGGTGGCACATGCCTGTAATCCCAGCATTCCAGAGGTAGAAGCAATAGGATCAGGAGTTCAAGGCCAGCTTCAGCTACATAGCAAGTTCAAGGATAGCCTGAAATATAGAAGACCTTGTCTTAAAAAAAAGATGTCTAGTGTTCTGAAAGGTTTTTTTTTTTCTGATCTTTCAGAAGCAACATCTCCTTATTCCAATAAGTAGGAGTGTTTCTTCCCCCAGGTTTTTATATCAGCCCAGGGTTTAGCAGACAAACATCCTAAACTCCTGGCTAAACCAAATCCACATGGTATTGTTCATCACTGTTTCATAGTTTTGGTTTTTTTTTTTTTTTTTTTTTTTTAAGTTACCAGTGACCTCATTCTGCACCATCAGTGGTCATCTCTATGTCTTCATGCTTGACCTCTGTTGGGTCCGTGACTGGTCCTTACTCACTCACCGTTTCACAGAAAGGCTGTATTGTCTGTGAAGGCTGAGAACAGACCTACCTCCCATTCCCAGACAAGCAACTTCAGAATTCTGCCTGGAACATAAATCACTGGACTTATTCTCATAAGCACTCTGTTCTTTTAAAATACAAATATGTCTTTGGTGGCTTAGAAAACCCTAGGAGTCACATATCACTGTTCATCATTTTAATTAATTAATAATTTAACTGATTAATCTTTCTCCTTTATCTACCCAGGAGCTACATTCAAAGGGATGAAGGGATGCCTGAATCTAACTAGTTCAAATGGGAGGAAATGGAGGATGGGACGGGCATGCAGGGAAGGGAAAGGCAGAGAGAGGAGGGTATTAGGAAATTGTCTAATTTTCACACTTCTGCCAAAACTCCAACACATCTTTAGGTACTTCATCCAACCCCAGGCTTTTCTCTCTGGCTTATAGCCCCAGGAGGGACATGTTTTTCCTTCCTTCCATCCACTTGGTGGGGAGGGGCTGGAAAGATGGGTTTGTTACTAAAATGCTTGAGTTTGATACCCAGAGTCCACATTAAAAAGAGAAAAATCCAGATGTGGTGCTTGCTTGTAACCCCCGCACGGAGAAGGACCCCAGCACTGAGGAAGCAGAGGTAGGACAATCCCTGAGGGTTGATGAGTGAGCTGGATCTATGAGAGACCCTGTCTTAAAAACCAAGGTAAACAACTCATCAAGAATAACACCCAACTACAGAGGGTTTTCTGTAAAACAGTCCTGACTGTCCTGGAACTTGCTTGCTTTGTAGATCAGGCTGGCCTCTAACTCACAGAGATTCTCCTGCCTCTGCCTGGGACTGACAGCATGTGTTACCACTGCCTGGCTGTTAGGCCTTGAATTTACAGAGACCAAGAGGAATCTCTGTCTCCCTAGTAATGGGATGAAAGGCGTGGGTCACCACTCCCTGACCTTCATGGCTTGGCTGTGAGTGATTCTGTCCTCTGATATTTCAGGCAAATTTTATTAAATATACAATATATCACCACATATCACTTTCTTATCTCCAATTGTGTGGGACTCCCAGTAGGAAGCTCTTGGCTGTTTTCCAGAACTGATATGAATGTTTCAGTTGCCATAGCTCAGATTGCAAGTCACATGTGTCCTCTCTGTCTCCCTCATTCACCCACCAAGAGCCACATGGAGTGGATGGCAGCTGACCCTATTCTTGTAAAAAGTGGAGCTCATTTAGAAATTTAGCTTTGAGGCCCCGATTGTTCTGAGAGGATAAGAATGAGTCAGTATTAGCTGAGGTAGCACATCTTATCTCTTCTGTCACTATTGTCCCTGAAGATAGTGACTTCTGGTCACACTTTGTCCTCCAGCAAGGTAACAAAAGCTGCTTTGGGCTCTGGCCCTTGGGGAGGAATGACCAATGTTGAAAACAGATAGAGGTGAAAGTCCACTGTCGACTCACTCCCTCCTACTGAGACTGTCTGCACATTGCCCTCTCTTGTTTTTTTTTTTTTTTTTTTTTTTCCCCATGTACCAGATAGAGATGATGGAGACCCCCTTGAGGCCCACATCCCTCTGTGTCTCCTCTTCAATAGGGAAAGATCAGCACTTTCCACCCACAGGAAGAGCAAGATGGTGGACAACTGGCTGGTGGCAGTCCCCTAGTCACAAGTGCAAGCTGTATTCTCTGCTCTTATTAGTAAAGTTGGGGTTTATATTAGGCAATTGAGACTGTCCTTCAACTGATTTAGAGCCAACAGTGAAGGTACATGTGACTGCCTGATAGTCCAAATTTGTTTTCAGCATCTGGAGGAGAATTGCATAACAAAAGATTCTGTTTGTTCACTTCTCAGCACTCTCTAAGAACAAGAATCTATTCTGTTTGACAGGTCTGTTGCTACCGTCTTGTAATCCCAGCATTTGAAAGGCTAGGTTACAAATGGCTGTGAGCCTCCAGGTGGGTGCTGGAAATTGAACTTAAGTTCTCTGGAAACACAGCAAGTGCTCTTGACTCCTGAGCCATCTCCCCAGACCTGGATGTTGATTTTACATCCTGATCATCTTTCCACTGGCCTTGCCTCTCTTGGCAAAGGCAGGACACCAGTGAAACAGCAGATAAGAGACCTGTTTTGAAATAAAAGTCCCTGAATCTAGACCACTTTTACAATACTATTCTTGTGCCCTGGAATTCCTCATCAAGGCAATCCTGAGCCTGCGATAGGAGCCAGTTAGCATTTTCTCTGGGATCCACCTTTCTACTACACACTTCCTGGTCTGGACTGATATGGGTTTGTCAAAGCAAATGTGGAGATCCAGTTTGAATATGGGAACTGAGGTAGCCAGAAACACGAAGGAACGGCCTTTCCAGTGCAGGCAATATCCACAGATGACAAGTCTATGAGCAGGGGTCAGATGCCTAGGCCTGGGACCAGGTTTGATTCTTTCTGTGATGCCACATTGTATATGTGTGTGTGTGTGTGTGTGTGTGTGTGTGTGTGAGAGAGAGAGAGAGAGAGAGAGAGAGAGAGAGAGAGAGAGAGAGAGAGAGAGAGGGAGAGAGAGAGAGAGAGAGAAATTCTGTGAATTTTACATTCAGGAGATATTTGTCACCATAGCAAGATAGAGTGTGTTTATTAAAACACAGCTTTACTTACAACTTCTCTGTACATAAACACAGGGTATATGAGCCCACATTTTTAGTCTTGCCCTACAGTGGCAATGGCAGGCTTATCTCACTGGCCTCTCAACAGCAAGACTATTCAAGGCAAACATTTGATCCTTCAACTAGTCAGCACAGTGGGGAGATAGCTCTGAGTGCTTGCTTCTATCTCCAAGAGTCTTTGAACAAGTCCTTTGTGAATTTTCTCTCAATTATTCATTGTGTGTCACTGACAAAGGGTGGAAAAGAGAATAGCTACTTTGTGGGTTTGGTTTGGTTTGTTTGTTTGTTTGTTTGTTTGTTTTTTGAGAGGAGTTCACATTGTCCATGTTGGCCTTGAATTCCCTGTGTTAGGGAGGATGATCTTGAACTTTGATCCTCCTGCCTCAACAGAGTTCTAGGTTACAGGCGAGCACCACACCACACATCCCAGGGCCTTGTGTGTGCTAAGTAAGCACTCCACCTCTCAGCTCCATCCCCACAACCACAAAGTTTATTTAAAGTGTTTCCAAAGAATTATGTCATCTGACCCTTAGGATTACTCCACAAGTCAGCTAGGTACCAAATCAATACCATTTTGTAGATGAGAAAGCAAAGGCTCCAGGGAAGAGAAATGATTTGTACAGCATCTTAAAGATCTAGCCATTATGTGAAAGGACATTTTCAGAACTGATGCAATCTTGCTTCTGGTGCTGGAGAGATGGGTCAGTGGTTAAGAGCACATACAGCTCTTACAGAGACTCCAAGTTCCGTCCCAACACCCACATCAGTTGGCTCACAACCGCCTATAACTCCAGGGCATCCATAATCTCTGGCCTCTATGAGCACCTGCACTTAGGTGCATATACCCATCTCCCATATACACAGATAATTAAAAATAATAAAAAAATGTATCTAAACCCATAAACACTTGCATCTTCCGGGTAAGGATCTATATTGTCCCCAGGACACACAAGCACACCACTTTTGTCTGGAAGAGCTGCATTAGGTAACGTGTACTTGGCCCTCAATTCTGGTTTAGCTGGCATCAACAAATGTTTTCTTGGGGAAGTCGCCCAACAGAAGCTAAGCCTCAGTTTTCATCCTTATAATGAAGGAGCTGAAGGAGATAATCTCTCAGGTTTCTTCCAGTTCAACGGTTCCTTTTACCATTTATACCCCAGATTGCTTTTCACGCTTGTGAAAGCAGCCTGGAAACCCAGGCAACACAATTGTGTTATATTAATGAGCCTTTATCAAATGGCCCCAGGTGGCCTTGAAGTCTCCAGATGAATCAGATCAGCTGGTACCAGCTTAGTCAGAAATTAAAAATGAACGCAGAGAAAACAGCAAATAAGTTACACTGCAACTGCTGCTGTTAGCTCTAGATCTTTCTCTAAGAGTGATACTACATGATAGTGTTCCCCACTCTTCCAAGAGACAACAGCAAGGTATCTTTGAAAGAAGCATCTTTGGTTTCTGTATTCAAATGTCAAACACCTTTGCTCCTGGCTTTCCTTCTAAGGTAGAAGCTCCCTGACAAATTCCTTGCTGTACCACAGAGCTACTGCAAGCCCAGCTCCATGTATGTGTTTTCTTTGTGGAGAAGTTTTAATTCTCAGTTGGATTTGTAATTAATTGTATCTGGGAGGAGAGCTTCTCATTGTCAGGAACTAATACTTTTCAGAATAAGGTTTTAGGAAGCACAATTAGGAAGCATTTGGATCAGCCATGGTAGTTCCTGTAATTCCCACATTCAAGCAGCTGTAACTGGGGCTAGGTAAATGGTTCTGTCAGTAGAGTACATGCCACACCACTATGAGGATCTGAGTTCATAGACTCAGCACACACATAAAAGCCAAGGATTATAACACATACCTTTAACCCACAGGTTGGTCCAGCAGAGACCAGAGGATTCCTGGAGCTCTCTGGCCAGGCAGCTTAGCCAGTCAGTGAACTCTGACTAAAGAGTCTCTGTCTCAAAAGTACTGAGCATAGTGGAGTATGGACCTTTAAGCCCAGCACTCTGGAAGTAGAACCTGGTGGATCAATTTGAGACCAACCAATGTTACACAGTAAGATCCTGTCATAAAAATTCTAAATAAAAAATAGTAATAAATAAAAAATTAAAAATATAAAGTGGAAATAAAGAAGGACAAATGATTGACTTATCAGGTTGCACATCTATGTTTAGTCACCTGTACACAAGTGCTCACAGACACCTCCCCACACACAAATACCAGTAAAATCCTTAAAGCTACAGCAGGAGAATTGGCAGTATTCCAAAGCCAGCTTGGGCTGCCAGATAAACACAAGGCCAGCCAGTGCTGTAGAAATCTTGTCTCAGAGAGGGGAGTTGAGGGAGAGAACAGAAGAGAGAGGCAAGGAGAGAGATCAAGAAGTGGAACCTATCAGTAGTGATAACATGCCTTTATCCCAGTACTTGGGAAGCAGAGGTAAACAGATCTCTATGAGTCTGAGGGCACTCTGATCTAGAGTCAGTTTCAGGACAGCCAGGGCTACACAGAGAAACCCTTTCTCAAAAAACAAACATCAGCAACAAAAGTGCAACCCAGCTGGGCATGGTTCAGTATGGTGCTTGTCTAGGAAGGCTCCTGGTTTCTTCTGCAGCAGCCTATGTGTGGTGGTGCCCACCTAGAATCTCATCCAGAAAATCAAGACTAACATCAATGGTATATAGGGAGTTCCAGACCAGCCTGGGAAATTTAGGCTACATGAGACCTTGTCTCAAAGAGTTATCTCAAAGTTATCTCAAAGGATATCTCAACCCAATTCTATTGATCTATAATTTCTCATCTCTACAGAAATTAAAATGTTCCATATAGAAAATCCAGTCTACAGACTCTTGATTATGAACATGGCTTTTTGTCTACTGCATGACTGTTTCAGTCTCCACCAGGCTTCAAGTGATCCTGAGGGGATCCTTGGTCTGTACGGGGCCAGATCAAAGTGGCCACAGTCACCACTGGAGTGCTATACTTTGTCTAAAAAGTTTTGCGGGTGTGGATGCTTTGTCTGGTTTGTTTGTTTTGAGACAGGATCTCATTAGCCTTGAGCTTGTCCCAACCCTTCCCAGAGATTACAGGCCTGTGCCAACAGGCCTGGTTAATGAAGTACTGTGGGTTCAACCTTGGGCCCTGTGCATCCCAAGCCAGCACTCTACCAACTGAACCACACATCCTTAGCCCATAATTCTGTGTTTATAATCCAAACAACTTCATTCCTCTTTATTCTTTATCAAGAGTAACTTCCAAAGAATTTTAACTGTTTCTGAAAGTCAAATCTACGGTTGTTTATTATGAGCTTCCAAAGATGACTGCAATACATCATCTCACCCCACATTCCGATTTTAACATGAGACCTCGAGCCTGAACAGAAATATCTCACATGCCTCTGGCTCTCATCTCTGGGGACACTAGTTCTTGGAAGCCAGCTGCTATGTTCTAAAGTCCAAATAGTTCTGAATAGAGACTCCACTGAGAGACCGTGAGTAAATGTGTCCAGACATCAACTGCCAGATACATGTGTGAGGCTGTCACCAGTGGATTCCAGCTTTCAGCCTCTTTCATGCACCTTCTTCCTGGTGGAGGACCCAGATCTCACAAAATGGAGTGGGGCCATCTCCTTTCTTCCCTGTATCCTGTAAGATTTTCCAAACAGAATCTGTGAGGACAATAAACTCAATCTGTTCTTGAGTTTGGTGGTACATGTGTGTAAACCCAGTATCAAGAGGCATAAGTAAAAAGATTACTCACTTGGGACCAACCTGGGCTACAACACAATTGTATATACAGAACAGTCAACATTTCAGCACAGAACAGAAAAGATATGCTTTGTTGATGTCCGTGATCTGTACCTCCCCTGAGGACAAGGGTGATGTCAATGATCCAAGATGCTTTTGGAAACCATGTGGAAATCCATGATCCATGCTGCCAGCAGACGCCATGGTCAGGGAAGCTTCTTTTGCAATGGTGTTGGCTGAAAACTCATAACTGAGAATGAAGAGACATTGAAGGTCTCTAGGACAATCTCTTCCCCACCCCATCCCCAGGAAAGCAACAGTCTAGACAGGAAGCTTTTGAAGAGAGTCCTTAAAAGTTGTGATAAAGATGCTGAAGTGTAACTCTTCACAGTGGATGGTTTGGGGGGGATGGTGAGGAAGGATTTGGTTTTCTTTAACGGGCTGGCTATTGGGAGTCTGGCCATGCTTCAGTGAGTGTATGGAAAACACAAATCATATTTAGTGGAGGTTGGGGGGGGGCACCAGGGTGGGAGGATGGAAAATTGGGGAAATTTTCCAATGAATTAATAAAAGCTATATTGGAGAAAAGGCACAAAACAAGAAAAACAACCATTCTTTTATACATATAAGTCTTGGGATGTTTAATTGGGCAACAATTAAAGCCAAACTGTCAAAGATGAAAATTTACTCCTCTGAGGATGTTCAGAAGGATGTGCCCAGACGTTTTACGTTATGAATCTTTATAATGTCAGGTAGATAATCCAGGAACCCTAGAGGTTGATTTTTAAATAAGGATTTTTTTCTCACCCTCCCCTTCTTCCTTTCCCCCCTCCTCCATCTTCCTTGTCTATCTGCCTCCTCTTCTCTTCCTGATTATTATTATTAATAGAAGTATTGTTGATTTTTTATTTTGTTTTAGGCTTTATTATTGTTTGCTTGTTTTGTTTTTCAAGATGGAGTTTCTCTGTGTATGACACTCCCTGGCTGTTGAATTCATGTTTGAAACAGGAACTCCCACTGTAGCCCAAACTAGAACTCAATGTAGAGCCCAGGTTGGCCTTGGTATCAAGGAAATTCTCTGGTCCCAGCCTCCCAGATGGTTAGATTACAGGTGTAAGCCACCCACCCCCTCACCCCCGCCCCCACACCCCCAGCTCAGGGAGGGCTTTTTAGAATGTTACCAAGTCACCAGCATTTTAAAGTCTCAGTTTCCTCAGAAGACCGAGGAATAAATGATGGTTCACCTGTAACTCAGCAGAAACTTTCCAGGGAATTCAGTCTTAAAATGCGCATGATGCTTGGCCCAGTGGCTGGAAAGAATGGCTCACAAAGCCAACACTTTTAGGAGCCAAATTGGTACTGGCTCACATAGAGACTCAGAAACCTGGGGAAGAAAGAGGCTTTCAACTGGATGACTTGCAGGTGGCTTTGCCTGCAGCAATGTAGCCTTTCTGGTCCTCTCCTAGAGCTTTAAGGGCAGCATGACTTCCTGTTATCCCTGTCTCCTGCCAGATCTCCTTCACAAGCGCCTAGGAGCACTGGGAGCCCTACTACATTCTCAGGATCTGTTCTCTGGGTGTGGAAATATTGTTTCAAAGGTTATTTCCAAGTAAAATGATCTTCCTCACTAGCACAATGTACTACAGCCCACGCTGACCATGGGCTCCTGATCCTCCTCCATTAGCCTCCTGTGTTACTGAGAAAAAGTTTGTTTCCAGTGGGGGATGCCAGGAATGGAATCTCTGGCACTGTGCACAGCAGGCCAGCAGTCTACCCGTAAGCTAAGTTCCCAGCCTTCACACACTACTATTTCTTGCTTTTTATTTTGAGCCAGAGCCTAGGTTGCCAAGGCTGACCTTGAACTCACCCTGTGACTGGCAGGCCTTGATCTTGTGACCCTCCGGGCTCAAGTCTACAGACTAGCTGTGATGGCTTGCTCCAGAGGAGTTTCAACTAAACTGCTTGGTAGAAAATGGGCCTGAAAATTAGATGTGGATTTTTGTTCCATGAAGTTTCATTGACTTTCTGAGAATAAAATCCTTTTGTTCATTCATAAGCTTGGTCCAGTTTTGGAGCTGTAGGAGGTAGGGAGAAAGGGAGGGAGGGAGGGAGGGAGGGAGAGAGGCAGGCAGGGAGGGAGGGAGGGAGGGGAGGGAGGGAGGGAGGGGAGGGAAACAGGGAAGGAGAGGAAAGAAAGGAGAAAAAGGAAGGAAAGAACCAGAGGGGGGGGAGCAAAATGAGGGGAGGGGAGGGGAGGGGAGGGGAGGGGGGAAGGGGAGGGGAGGGGGGAAAGGGAGGGGAGGGGGGAGGGGAGGGGAAAGGGGAGGGGAGGGGGGAAGGGGAGGGGAGGGGGGAAGGGAGGGGAGGGGAGGGGGGAGGGGAGGGGAGGGGAGGGGAGGGGAGGGGGAGGGGAGGGGAGGGGGGATTTGAGAGCTTCAGTCTTTAATGCTGCCTCTCTTTGGGTTTGGTGCCAGCAATACAGCACACCATCCCCTAAGTAGTGTTTTTGCGGCTCTGGGCATTTGTAGTTCTGTGGGTTGAGTATCAACTCATCAACACACACATCAGGGTATAAAATCCAACACTGTTGCCTCCCCAAACAACAACAAAACATCCAGAGGGCCTTAGACCAGTGGTTCTCAGCCTGTGGGTTGTGATCCTGGTTTAAGTGACCCTTTTACAAGGGTCACATGTCAAATATCCTGTATATTAGCTATTTACTTTATGACTCACAACAGTAGCAAAATTACAGTTACGAAGTAACAACGAAAATAGTTTTACGGTTGGGGTGAGCACAACATGAGGAACTATACTAAAGGGTCGCAGCATTAGGGAGGTTGAGAACCACAGCCTTAGGGGAGTCAGGCCTGAGCAGCAGAACTCTTTTGGGAGAGCCAGGCTAAGACAGTTAAGGGCCTTCTGCAGTTCAGGCAGGCCAAGGTTCCCTGAGGAGCAGGTCTCCTAATTAACCTCCCTCTGGGCTTCTCCTTGGAAACCTTGCTCTCTTTACTGTGCAGGCTGCTGTCGTGCCTCAGGCCACAATCTCTCCCCTGCACAGACCCTGGCTGCTGTGGAGTCTAGAGAAAGCAGGACCTGCAATGGGGTGAGGAGGGCAAAGAAATGAAAAACAGGAAAGAGTGGATGCAGAAGTTAAAGAGCCTGACCGAGATGGAAGGTTTGGCCAGCTTTGTTGTAGGATTAGGTGTGCGGTGCCTTCCATCCCAACACAGCTGAGGCAGGAAGATCACGAGCTTCAAGGACAGTAGTGAGAGAAAAGGAAACAAAAAGGAACCAAACACGAAAGAAAGAAAGAAAGAAAGAAAGAAAGAAAGAAAGAAAGAAAGAAAGAAAGAAAGAAAGAAAAAAAAAGAAAGAAAGAAAGAAAGAAAGAAAGAAGGAGAGGAGAGAAGGAGAGAAGGAGAGGAGAGAAGGAGAGAGAGAGAGGAGAGAAGGAGAGAAAGAGAGAAAGAGAGAAAGAGAGAAAGAAAGAAAGAGAGAAGGAGAGAAGGAGAGAAAGAGAGAAAGAAAGAGAGAGAGAGAAAGAAGGAAAGAAGGAAGGAAGAAAGAAAGAAAGAGAGAAAGAGAGAGAGAAAGAAAGAAAGAAAGAAAGAAAGAAAGAAGGAAAGAAAGAGAGAGAGGAGAGAAGGAGAGAAAGAGAGAGAGAAGGAGAGAAAGAGAGAGAGAGAAGGAGAGAAGGAGAGAGAGAGAGAGGAGAGAAAGAGAGAAGGAGAGAAAGAGAAAGAGAAAGAAATAAAGAAAGAAAGGAGAGAAAGAGAGAAGGAGAGAAAGAAAGAAAGAAAGAAAGAAAGAAGGAGAGAAAGAGAGAAGGAGAGAAGGAGAGAAAGAGAGAGAGAGAAGGAGAGAAAGAGAGAGAGAAGGAGAGAAAGAGAGAGAGAAGGAGAGGAGAGAGAGAGAGAGAAGGAGAGAAGGAGAGAAGGAGAGAAAGAGAAAGAAAGAAAGAAAGAGAGAGAGAAAGAAAGAGAGAGAGAGAAAGAAAGAAAGAAAGAAAGAAAGAAAGAAAGAAGGAAGGAAGGAAGGAAGGAAGGAAGGAAGGAAGGAAGGAAGGAAGGAAGGAAGGAAGGAATAGAAGACCCCAACCCACCCACATTTGCGGTTGACTTTCCCCCTGTAATTGAAAGCTATCAGAATTCCGTTTTAGCTCTAAATCTCAGGGTTGTTTTGAAGTTTCACATTTGTCATGAAAGTTGGCCTGGAGTCTCTCTCAGTAAGAATCCCTGCTTTCAAGAGTAGGGTGCTGACCACCGACTCAGTTTACCTAAGTCGTAACTCACAGGCTGAAAGGAGCTTCACCTACCCTCTTTCTTTCCTTTGCTCTGTTCATTCATTTTTTTGTCTTACTGATGACCGTTCTAAATTAATATGCACAGCAGTTTTTGCCCAGGATGACTCCATTGTCCTTTTGGTTGTTTTTTGGTTAGGTTGGGTTTGGTTTTTCAAGACAAGGTTTCTCTGTGTAGCTCTAACTGTCCTGGAACTCCCTTCCTCTAGAGACCAGGCTGTCCTGGAACAGCCTGCCCCTCCCTCCGCCTCCCAAACACTGAAATTAGAGGTGTGCAGCCCCACACCTAACTTCATTCTCCTTTCTTGAAGTCCCAGGGGAAACAAAAAAAAGTCTCCCAGCCTCCATCAGCCTCTAGTAACAGGGTTTCTGTGGCATGGAAATAGGGTGAATCAGGACAGAAGTTTTCCAGGTGAACCAAAGCAAATCTGCATTCAGGGGCTCATCTATAAAAGGCAGGTATGGGGTTGATTGGTGATGTGGCTGAGTTGATACAAAGCCCTGGTTTGATTCTCATCCTTCCACATTGCCCACCAACACTGCCATTTTTTTTCCTGTTTGTTTGGTTACTTTTGAATAACTTGAAAATAGGTGGAAAATACATGATTCTTCAATTTAATTTTTTTAGACCTGTGGGGGGGGGGGGTGCGCTCATCCGGTTGGTGGCATTAGATGTCCTTTCCCATCACATCTCCACTTTATGCATTGAGACAAAGTCTCTCACTGAACTTGAAGCTCCATATCAGCTAGACTGGCTGGTTAGAAAATCTAAGGACTGTCCCCACCAGTCTCTGCCCCACCAGTGTTGGGGGATAGTTTCTTTGCTGTGCTCAGCTTTTTACCTGCTGCTGGAGATTTGAACCCAGATCCTCACACTTGCATGGCAAGCACTTTTTCCACTGAGATATGGCCCTAGCATCAAATACATTCTTTTATGTGCCAGTTAGCATTAAATTCTAAATTTTTATAGCAATTGATTTTTTTATATAGTGATATACTGTATATTTAATTAAACCAGTCTGGAATATCAGAGGACAGAGTCACCCACAGTCAAGCCATGAAGGTGAGAGAGTGGTGACCCACACCTTTAATCCCATCACTCAGGAGACAGAGATCTTTCTGGATTTCTGTGAGTTCAAGGTCTAACAGCCAAGCAGTGGTTGCTCACACCTTTAATCCTAACTCTAGGATTATGATACAGAGTTGAATCAGGAAGTAAAATAGCTGGGCAGGGAAAGATATATAAGGCAGGAGACGGCAGAAATTTCATCATTCTGTAGAAGCCACCAGCCAGGCTGAGGACCCATGAAGATGGAACTTACTCTCTTCAGCCTGAGAAGTTGGCTGGGTGAGAATTGGCTGTGGTTTGTTTCCTCTCTCTCATATTCCAGACTGATTTTTATTAAATATACAATATATCACCACAGACTGCCATCCATATTTCAATTTTGTCAGTTGCCCAAATGATCATTTTTCCCTCACACCAGTGTAGCATTGATCAGTTCTCTTTTCCACTTGGAATATTTCTTGCCTGTTACTCATGCCATTGATATTTTTGAAGATTATGAATCAGTGATTTCATATGTTCTTGAATTGGATGGGTAATTTTATGTCCTCAGAAGGTCACTGATAAGGCATAGGGTATATCTGAGTCCCTATTGTAGATGTCATTTTTTTTTTTTACCTGTTACTGTATGTGTCTCTCTATATTTCTGTTCCTGGTTATCTTGAAGTCTTTGAACAGATAGCAAGATTATACAAATACCCTGCTCCTCATGTGAGCTTCCCTCTGGTTTAGCATCCACTTTTATCCAAATTGATCTTTCCTGGATGGTTATAAAAATGTCACCTTCCAATGGTTGTGCTTAGCATTCACACAGCCCTGAATTCAGCCCGCAGTGCCTAATTATAATGATGCAAATAATTGTAATAAACATTCTTGAATTGACGTTATTTGTCAAGTATTTGGGGCTGAAGTTTCTTAGATATTATTTCTTATAGTGTGTCCTAGATAAATATAACTAATAATCACTTGGGGCATAAATAATAGGACCAGTCACAAGGCCTGTTTGTTTATTTTTGAAGGAACCATGAACCCTACTCACCATCGGACTGAAAGCTACTGCTATGGTTTGGATGTGAAAGAGTCTTCTAAAGTGTTAGGGACTTGTATCCAGGTGGTTGGTGCTATTTTGAAAATTCTGGAAACTTTAAGAGGTAGGCAATAATTGAGGGAAATGGGTCACTAAAAACAGATTCTCAAGGGTGTCTTGTCCTGACCCTTCCTGTATCTCTCTATGTTTTGTGTCTGCCACAAGTTGTAGATTCTCCTCTGCCATATGCTCCTGCCAACAGTGTAAGACCAAGCCACCATGAACTGAACCCTCTGAACCTGTGAGCCAATAGATGTTTTCTTTCTTAAGTTTTCTCTCAGATGTGTTGCTCATGGCTATGAAAAGTAACTAATACAGAAAATTGGTACCAGAAGTGGGGTTGTTGCTATGGTAGATCTGGTTTGGGGCTATCTGGAGGACTTTGGAAGAGTGGGATAGATATACCCTAGAATGCTGCAAGCTCAAATTGATGTGATTCTGGCAGAAGCTCAAAGATCAGAATACCTATAAGAATATGGACAGTTGAAAATCTGCCTCTGAGGCCTTCATATGGGAGCAAGGACTCTGCAAGGAACTGAACTGCCAGGAGCCATTAATGCTATAACGAGGCAATACATTTGTTGACATCTTTTCAGTGTCCTAAGGCTTTGTGGAAAGCTGATCTTTAAAGTGGTAAACAAATTAATTTAGCAGAGGAAATTTCAACATAGCCTAATATTCAGACTGTGGCATGACTAGAGATCACTACCTTTAGCCAGATTCATAGTGACTGTTGGTAAAGGACAGAGGAGAGAACCTTGAAAACTTGTAACTTGGTCAAAAGTGCTCATACAAAGTAGGAGCTAAAAACAGTTCAATTTTAGAAGTCATGGGGATTATTCAAAGTTTCATCAGGACAACAGGAAAAATGCCTGGAGGAAATCTCAATATTAGCCAGATCATACTTCTCACAGTCTCAAGGGTATAGAAAATTAATTAATCTGAAAACCTTTTGGTTGAGAAAAGAGAATACTTCAAGGGTACCTCACTCATAAAGGACCACCTGTGGAGGTGTTTCCCCCATGCCCAGCTGCCCAAGCACCCAGAAGTCATTGAAGCCGTGTTCCAAATGGACCTGTTTACTGCTCAAGTTGGCAGTAGACCTTGGCATCATCTGAGAAAGAACAATAAGTATCTCTATTGGTCTTCGAGTAAGACTGGATTTGTGAATCTAAGCTCTAGGGGTTAGGGTATAACTCAGTGTCAGAATAATTCCCTAACATGCACAGGGCCCTGGCTTGGTTTCTAACACTAGAGAGAGACAGAGAGAGAAAGAGACAGAGAGAGGTGGGATAAGGAGGAAGAAAGATAAAGGAGGAAGAAACGAAAGGGGGAAGGAAGGAGAGAAAAGAAAAGAAGGGGGAGGGAGGAAAAAATTTAAAGAAATCTGAATTTTAGATTTGCACATCGAGAATGTACATGTTCTGAATGTTTAAAAGATACACTTGTGCCTTAGAATGCCTCATACTTAGTGTGTCACATTTGTCTGGTTATAAAATCTTCCTCTGGAGCTGATTATTCTAACAAACAAACAGAATGCAAAAATCCAATTGCTATTGATACCTCCAGTGTCCATGTAGTATTCTTACAAATACTAAATCAGACTGGTGCAGAACGGGGAAACAATAATACGCATCTCAGGACCAAGGAGATAGCTCAACTGTAAAGCATAAGGGTGTAGATCTAATTCCTCCAAAAAAAAAAAAAAAAATGCTTAAAAATATCTGGGCATAGTGGCTCACACTTGAAATCCCAAAAATCAAGCAATGGAGGCAGGAGAATAATGAATTTAAGGCCACCTCAGATGACATAGTAAGACTTTAATCTCAAAAAAAAAAAAAAAACAAAAAAAAACAAAAAACAAACCCAAACCCAAACAGAAAGATCATCTACGTTTAAGGACGTAGGCATTCTAGACCTGGAGGTCACACAGGGAACGCTCCTCTCCCCCAGCCCAAGGATGGCCCTCATTTCCCATCTCCTGCCCAACAGCAGCAAGAATATGATTCTCTTCAGCCCCAAACACTACTAGTATGAAGACACAGTCAAGAAAGAGGAAATAAAAGGCAGATAGAAAAAATGCTAGTGGCTCACTGTAGGAGGCCACCTCCTATGCTGCTTGGTGACTGAGCCTTGGGATTTAACCAGGCTCTTGTTCACCCAGGGCCAGGGAATATTTCTGCTAATACTCTACGTTTATACAGTGCTTTTATTTTCAAAATACTTTTATTTTCACTCCCTTGTTTTACCCATCCAAGAATAACTTTCTTATTCTTTCCACTAGGTCATATGTCAGTTTGTTTTGGACCGTATTAAAACCCTCCCCCAAAATTTTGCCACACACGACTCTCCAAAACCGTGATCATTGCTGCTGATTCGTTTAATTGTTCTGTAGTTGAATTAGTAATAGCATCTAAATAGTAAAGTGATTGAATGTCCAGTCTACATTCTAAATCAAATAGATAGCCACTGTCTACATCAAATACAGAATGCCGAGGGATGTGGGAGTAAATAACAGATGACAGCCAATATTTTATAGGTCGGCCTACTACATGAATGACT
Source organism: Phyllotis vaccarum (assembly GCA_033318265.1). Taxonomy (NCBI): domain Eukaryota; kingdom Metazoa; phylum Chordata; class Mammalia; order Rodentia; family Cricetidae; genus Phyllotis; species Phyllotis vaccarum. The sequence continues at coordinate 135,033,605 of JARWLC010000004.1, read as the reverse complement.
CTGTGTTGAGGAACCCCACTAGGCAAAGTCGGTGGAGGAGTCCCATTAAACCAACACTTATAATATGGCCCCATTAGGCAAAGTCCGTGGGGACATCTGTCAACTGATCCTACTAGGCAATGCCTGTGGGTGACTGTCTGTGGATACAGGTTGTTGCAACTTTCTCAGGTGTCACTGCTATGCCTCGCTAATAAAAACAGCTGTAGGGTTCTTTCCGGTTCTTTCCAGTGTGTTTTACATCTTTGGGCACACTATAGTTGTAGATAGTCAAGTCTAATGTATAGAAATATTACCAGAATATTCTTCTTTACTGACACAGGAACTAGAACGCTTTCATGCCTGGCATGTCTCATCATCATCATCATTTTTAGTTGCCATGGAAAACAGAAAATAGGCTCATTAAGACTTTTGCAGACATATGTGTCATGTACTGAACCAAAAGTTCATCACCATCGCTTTCCTTTGACCCTTTCCTTCACCAAAAATAGTCTCCGATCCTTTCTTTATGCGTATATATGCTACTAAGTGTAGATTTCACACACAGAAGAAAACATGTGACATTTGTATTTCTATGCCCTAACTTGCTCCCTCTCTTATCAGTCCTCCGTGTTTGGCTTCCACTCAGCCTTAAGCTTTCTTTATCTTGCTGGAGCTGATTATTTCTTCCTGGGTCATTCACTTGCTTTTCTTGTGCCATTAGGAGATCTAACTCAAGGTCCCATGCATGCTGGTCAAATCCTCTAGGACTGAGCTAAGTCTTCAGCTCTACCAGTGTTGAGACTAATTTTATTAGGTTGCCCAGGATGATCATGAACTCTTGATTCTCCTGCCTCTGTCTCTTAAATGATAGAATTACGAAAGTGTAGCACTAACCTCAAGGCCTTTATTTTTTAATTATAGAGTCGTGTTCTTCTCTGTAAAGTTGCTACTGTTTGTTTTCTCATGGAATCAATTATCTCCCCTTTTGGGTAGTTTACATAAAGCTGTGGCCACGGTGTTATACACAAGGGAGGACGTGTGCATGTATTCAGTTCTCCTGACTGCAAAGAGCAGAATGGCTGATTCAGGCCTCAGCCATTACCTCCATCTGAGGCGGAGGATTCCAAGTTCAAGGCTTGGCTGGACTATAGAATTCTAGCCTGGCCTGAGCAACTGAGTGAAACTTTTTCTCAAACTAAAATGAAAAACGAGGGCTGGCATCATGGCTCAGTAGTAGAGTGCTTGCCCAAGATGATTCTCAGCATTGAATAGAATTGGTGGGTGATAAAACAGAGGCGGGCTTAACTATAGTAGAAACTAACAGGTACTTTTCCAAAAACGTAACATCCATTTACACATCCCTGTAGCAACAGATATGAATTCTACATCCTTGAAGATATTTGATGTTGTCCGTATACGTTTAGCATTTGGGTTTCTCCAGTCTTCTTCTCTACTTTCTAAGTGTGACCCTCACTAACTTATTTTCCTTTGTATTTGCTTCTTCTTGTCTTTTCACTGAACCAAAAGTTTCTCTTTCCAAGTTTCCAGTTAAGTCTTTTGCCTAAGTTTTCTTCAGTATAAGAAACTGAATCCAGAGCTACAAACACACAGAGTGTACACTCTACCGCTGAGCTACACCTTGCTCACGTGGCTGCTTTTCCTTTATTTTTTAAAAACCAAATTGTAGAAGTCTTAAAAAACAAAGATTCTTAGACTTGGTATGTAGCTTAGTTGGTAGAGTGTTTGCCTAGTATGCACAAAGCTCTAGGTTTGAGCCCTACCAACATCTAAACCAGATATGGTAACACATACCTGTGATCCCAACACTTGGGAGATAGTCAAGAGAATCAGGAAGATCGAAATCATTTTGACTACATACCCAGACAGAAAGGGGAAGGTGATGTGGGAATGTCTTTCTGTATGCTGTGAATATCAATCTTTAAATAAAGGAGCTGTTTTGGCCCATGACAGGCACCATAGAAGAAGTAGGAGGAGAAGTCAGAGCATGGGTAGGAGAAGCAGGGCGGAGTCAGGGACAGACTGAGCCAAAACCCCAAAAGAGCAACATGTAAGGAACACAGGTGAGCCATGGGCCACGTGGCAGACAGATTAATGAGAATGGGTTGAGTTAAGATGTAAGAGCAAGCTAGCAAGGTGCCTGAGCTATAGACCAAACAGCATGAACTTAATATAAGCATCTGAGTCATTTTGGGGGGCCTAAGTAGCGGCGAGAGGGTCTGGGGCTGCAGGTTTGTGGGTCTGGATCTCTGGCTGCCCAGAACCAAGAAACCTCACTACTACAGAAAGCCATCCTGGCCTTTGAGATTTGTCTCAAAAATAAGCAAACAGTGGATGTTTGGATTCTATGAATTCCATTCTTCTAGTTTATGTTTTGCAAATAAAATTTACTTATAAAGCAAACAGCATTGCAAAATTAGAAGATAGGGAGAATATTCTCAGGTGTAGTCCATCATATCCTTGAGCTAAAGAAGTGAGTTAAAGGAGTTGGGAAGATTTCCTGATGGGTAGAGCCCTTGTAATGAAGCACAGGAACCAAGTTGGACCCCCAACAACCACATAAGTGCTGGTCAAGCATTCTTAGCTGCCTGTAATCACAGTGCTCAGGGAATAGAGATGAATGAGATCACTTCAGCAAGCTGGTTAGTTAGACTAGCTAAATTGGTGAGCTGGGTCACACAGGAGACTGTGCCTTAATATATAAAGTGGAACGGATGGAGGATGATGACCGACATCAGCTGGCCTCTCCATGCATGTACATAATATGTATACACCCACCCACACATGCCCACAAACACTTTTAAGGGTATATATAAACACTCATACACAACACATGAACCCACAGGTGTGCGCGTGTGCATGTGCACACACACACACACACACACACACACACACACACACACGGAACTGAATCATGTTCTTAAATCAATTATCTAAAAGGTCATAGTTTAATTCGGTTCCACTCACCATTAAAACATCTGTTGACACCCTCTAGGGATTCCAAGGCCTGTAAGAGCGTTTCTCTCCATGAGGTGTTACTATTGAGCAAGCAGAGGCAAGTAGGTCAACCAGGACTCCCCAAGAGGATGTTAAAGGGCATGCATAGTGTGACATAGGGAGGAGGGAGGGAGGAGAGGAGGAGAGGCTGAGCAGGGGAGAGGGCACTCCAGGCAGAGGAGCACTCTGGAAGATAAACCAGGAGTTGTCTGTGGTTAGACAGGCTTTTCTGGATCAGGAAACATAAGGAACACCCAGAGGATCAAAGTGGCCACGGGCCAGGAAGGATTTGAGGTGGCTAGAATAGTCTTCGTTTATTTCTGTTTTCCTGTCACTGCAAGAGCCAAGTACTGATTGATGACTTAGCAAAGCTTCTCCGGCTCTTCTGGAACCTACTGAGTTTCAGAAGCAATTGAAGTAGCTTTGTTTTGTCGCCCCCCCTCCCCACCTCACATTTGACTTCTGGCAAGAGCATTTACATTGAGAACTGTGGGATTTAGCCATCTGATACTGTGAGTTAAGAACACCCAAGGAGGTTAGCCTATGAGGACTTATTTAAAGAAGAAATGCTTTCATCAAATAGAAGTAAACTAAGTGCAGATATCCCTGGAAGCACTGAAGAGCATAGAGCTTGTCACCCTTGGTGACTCTTTAGGAAACTAAGGCAAGAGGATCACTTGAGTTGGCCTAGGCCACATAGAAGAATAATTTTTGGAATGTGGTACAGGCGTAAAATGGGATAGTGTCTAAGGGCAGGAGTTATAGCTTAGCAGCAGAGCTCTTGCCTAGTGTGTGAGGCCCTCCCTGGCTTTGATCTTGAGTCCATCTAAGAAGAGAGTCTGAGCCTGCATCCAGCACACTGGCAAGCACCTGAGGAGCTTCAGGCAGGTCACTGACAAGATCAGGCCAGCAGAGATTTGAAGTAACTGTCACAAAGTTTTCATCTGTTCTGGAATTGAGTTGCACTGACAACCCATAAAGTCCACAAATTCCACAGAATATAACTTTATTATATTTTTTTCTTTCTAATGTTTTTTCTTGAAATAAGATTTCCTTTCATTCAGTATCATAAACTGGCTTAGCATTCATAGCATAGCCCAGTTTGGTCTTGAAGTTACTACCGTCCTTTTGTCCCAAGTACTTATATCACAGGTGTTGGCCACCATCCTTGGCTATTATTATTTTTAAATGTATAAATAAAAATACAAGATGAGTGTGGCAACATCATCCAATAATCTCAGTACTTGGGAGGTAGAGGTAGGAGGATTAATAATTTAAGACCAGCCTGAGCTACATGAGACTCTCTGACAAATAAATAAATAAATGAGTGAATGAACGAACGAACAAACAAACAAACAAACAAAGGTTTTGGTGGTACACACCTGTAACCCCAAAACTAGGGAGGCAAAAGGAGAGGAAAATCTTTCTGAGTTTCAGTTCAGCCTGGTCTACATACCAAGTTCTAGACTAGCCAGAGCTATATGGTAAGATTATATGGTAAGCTATATAGAAAGTTCAGCAGGGAAAGATGCTTGCTCCCAAATCTACCTAAAGCCAAGACCCGCGTTGGCCTCTGACATCCACAGGCATAGGGTGGTACTCTCTTTCTCTCTCCCTCTCTCTCTCACACACACATACAATTAATGCAAAAATATTTAAAGGTATACAAAAATGTTGAAACACATACAATTTTTTGAGACAATCTCGCTATGTAACCAACACTGGCCTCTATGGGCCAGTCTGGCCTCTGGTCCTTCATTTTTCTGCTTCAAACTTTTGAGAGCTGAGTCATAGGCACATGCTACCATACCCAACTCTGAAATATTTCCTGTGACAATTGTTCCATTATAATCATATCAAATTCTAGTCATATGTTATTTAGCCTAATGTTATAATTTCCAAGGGATGATAAGCAGTTTCTTGGAATAAAAGTGACAATTTCATTGTGATATGAAGATGTCTATCATTCCTGCTGGTGACAGGTGCATGAATCGCTGATATTTTATGGTCTGGTACATATATACATAATCAAAAGAAATTCATTTCTCATTTATATGTTAACAGAAACAAAACCAAGCCTCTTTTATAGACTGTATATATCCCATACACGCACATATCCCAGCTTCAGATCCTCTGTTATTAGGACATCTTTGCCTACCAGAAGCGGGGACAAACAGAATAGCCAGTTAGGAGGCCTCAGTGGTCCAGATAAGTATGGGTAGTGTCTTCAGTACAGCATTGAGGCAGTGGGTAGGATCAGGGATTTGTGGGTTGGAAGATACCTGGTGTCATGGTTGAGTATGAACTGTTCTCAACTTGCTCATGACTTGAATGTTCAGTGCCAGATGATGGTACTATTTTGGGAGGTGTAAGAGCCATTAGGAAGCCGAGATAGAAGTAGGTCACTGAGTGCATGCCTCTGAAGATCCTACCTGGTCCGCACCCCCTTCCTCCTCAGCATCTTGTCTCTGGGCAGTGATGTGTTCTGCTCCACCACACCCTCTAGCCTGAAGGATGGAAACCCACAGAAGTGTGAGCAAGGTCAGCCTTTACTTCCTATTCTGGCTCAGCAACAGAAGAGTGACTAACAGATGGGAGGTGGCTGGGTTAAAGCAGAGAGGAATGACTGGGGTTGCTCACTCAGGTTTCTATCTTGGGTAAGAAAGCATATGGCAGACCAAGCCATACAGGTCATTCAGAGACTGTAGTCATAGCCTAATAACCTGTCCTCTTGTCCTTGTCCTGCTGGAGTCTCATTCCAGCATGGCAGTTAGAATGATTTCTGAAAAATAAGTAGCTCATATAATGTCAAAGTCATCGTAGTTGTCACTGAGACCTCAGATGGTCTAGACCTCATTTTTAACTGTCCCACACGCCCCTTCACTAACCTTTGACCATTGTTGGCCTTGAGCCTTTGCAGGGAGGGTTCCATGCCTGGGACAGTTCCTGAAGAGAACCCTTAACACACCAGAGTGTCTGTACCTTTGACCCCCTTCAACTCACACAGTCTGACAACTACCTGAAAAAGCTCCTTTAGTTTAAGGGTGTAAATCCCACGACAGAGCACATGCCCAGTATGCCTACAGTCCTCCACACTGCTAAATAAAAGAAGAAAAAAGCTTACTTTCATTAACTGGATGGTCAACTGTTAGAGGCCAGGAATGTGAACTTGGCAGCAGATAATCATGAAAAAGTTAGTGAGCTGGTCTAGAATTCACTGTGTAGAGGAGGCAGATTTTGAATCTACCTCTCAAGTGCTGGAATTATAGGCATGCACTGCTATATCTGGCAAGAGAAAATATATTTCTAAATTAGATTTTAAAGCATAGGGTAGGAAGTTTTCTAATGTTTTGGTATTTTTCTAAAACAGTGATATTTTTGTGTCATTAATGGTTTATTTGGGTCTTCTTTGTGTTTTTTTTCTAAGCCATTTAATACAAAGATGCAGGTCAAATTTCCATGATTTATTTGATATCAAAGGAAAATTGCCAATATCTGATTTAATTCTAAACAATTACATATATCAAAGGTTATGGAGGGAGGGCCTTAGGACAGCCATGCCTGGGTGGAGGGTGTGTCTCCGCTAGTACAGTCTTTATTGCTCAAAACCCGGGGCTCGATCCCAGCAGAACATAAACTAGACATGGTGCTTGCTATGGTCTGTAATCCTAGTACTTCAGAGATAGAAGCAGTCGAATCAGAAGTTCAGTATCATCTTTGGCAACTTAAGGAGTTTGAAGACAGCATAGAATACATGAAACTATGTTTTTTTTTTTAAAAAAAAAAAAAAAAAAAAAAAAAAGGAAAGGAAAGGTAGGAGAATAAGAAAACAGAGGAGGGGGACAGGGAGGTGGAGCATACCCAGACTGATACCCAAGGTTGTAACGTTCTTCTGAGTTATGTATTTGGGCTGTGTGCTGGGGGCAGGGGAGGGTGGTTTTGTTGATACTGTTTTGTTCTGGACACTCTGAATCCCAGGCTGGCCCTGAAAAGCACTGTATTGACCAGGCTGGCTTCAATACACAACCTGCTTTAGCTTCCCGAGCTTTGGGATCACACCGTATTGTGTGTGTGTGAAGAGACAGCATAAAAATGAAAAATAGTCATTTTTGTATAGTGCTCTCAATTTAGAAGCTTTGGCTAACTTATTGAACCAATGACAATTTATATAGTTCGGCACATACGTGGAATGCAGGTTCATTTAACTACTATCTTTTTTGTAAACGGGATTTTTATATTCTTCCTCCTGGGCATCCCTCCCTCCCTCCCCCCTCCCTCCCTCCCTCCCTCTCTCTCTGAGACAGAGTTTCCACTATATAGTCCTGGCTAGCCTCAAACTCATGATCCTCTTAAATGTGCTTTCTCAGTACTAGATGACAGGTGTGCTCTACCATGAGAGCTCTCAGAGATCTTCCAAAGGGAATGTGTATTCAATGTTGCCAGCTGCACTTTCAGCCCATGGTGGCCATTCGGTTTCTGTTTCCTTTTATCAGATACATCAGTGATGTATATGAATTTATGATGAATAGACTCTACACTGTTAAGCAGTTCTGGACTCCTGTAAAACTCACCTAATACCCTCCTACTATATTTTTGAGTCTCTTGATGAGTAGCACAGGCTAATCTTGAACTCAGTCCTCCTGCTTCAGCTTCCTGAATGCTGGCATTGTGCAGGTGACTCTACCTAGTTTGATTCTGTTTTATGGTTTGCATTTCACTCATTCACCTTAATTTTCAAATGTTCTTATGTAAAATTATAAATAACGTTTTCATAATTAAAGTGAGCAGGCCTCATCTCTCTCGTCTCTCAACTTTGTGTTCTCTTTGTAGAGCAATGCACACTTTCAAACTGCAGCCTATTTAATTCAAAGTGATGAAGGAGAAATGGTCTCAGTGTTACTATAGCAGCCAGATTAAGTCTCATGCAGCAATTAAGAGTTCTGGTATTTAGGGACTGGGTGTTTTAGAAAGAAAGAAAGAAAATTGGGTGGTGGGATATAACTAACAATATTTGTAGTCCCTCAAAGCTCAAATAGATTTGAGTAGCTAATGAGTCTGAGCAAATACGAACCATTTAACAGGGTGACCTTAACGCTGCACCCCAAACCCGCGATGCTGCATCAAAGTAGCATGTCAACCCCATGAGTACTAGAACCCAACTCCCTGGGGTCACTTTATTTTCTCTGAGGAAAACATTCTTAATTCTGTTGGTATAAGAAACATAGAATTTAGATTTTTGACTTGGCCACTTAATCACAGCAGGGTCATCTTGGAATGCATCAATGTCAGATCCTGGACATTTCAATTTCACCAAGTATCAGATCTCATCTCCTCCATCTTCCTTAACCTAGTTTAATGAATTACCCATCTCTTTATTTTTTCAGCCTGTTATCTTGGACAATCCATGCCATTAATTTTCAGTTTATCTCATTCTTAGGAAGAGGAAGGAAGACTTATTACTCTCCAGATTCTCTTTCATTTGTCAGTGGCACTTTTCCATTGATACAAAATGCTAGACTAGGAAGGGCCGTCAGCTGGCTCATAATCGATTTCTGCAAATTTCATATTTCATACTTCCATTTCTACTGAGGGACCACAGTCTTGTTAATAGTTACAAGTTTACTGAGGCTGCTTCCTGCTAAGTGCTTTGTTTCAATATGCTGAGTTTTAGAAAGCACTTGATTAAATTTTATAGTGAATGTGGAAGTATTTTAACACATGAGTCTTGATAGTATGTTGTGGATGTAATATGTCTAGAAAACTATATAAATTTATTAAAAAGCAAATGGGTACAGATCCCAAGCTTCTGAGCTCTGTGAAATTGAGGTGTGTCCACAGGATCCAGAGTGTACACATTCCTGCAAACTGTAGCACCAGGAGGTAGGGATTACATCAATTTTGTTCACTACTAAATTTCTAATGAGTACAGATGTCTGTCACATAGTAGGCAACCAGACACATTGCTGACTGAATAAACAGATGTGTTTAGAGCACTAATTCAGGAGTGTATTTTAACTTTCACTCATGACTTAAAGTTGGGTAAAATCGTTTTACTTATATTTATCTACTTAGACATGATCTCATTATATAACAAAACTGACCTCCAACTCCTTAGTCCTGGATTACAGACGTGCACATACCTGCTTTCAATGTTTTCAAGTTTCAGATATCAGAGATGTCCAGGTTGCCTTTTTCATGGGATTTTGGAAGAAAGATTAATAGAATTTTAAAAGGAAGACACAAGATGTTCAGTAGTTTCATCATTCAAGCCACAGAACAGTGGACCATGCATCATTCTCACCATCTGGACCTGGCATCTCCAGTAGCCTATGATTCAAGCCCTTAGCATAAGGGCAATTGGTTTCAGGGCAAGAGAAATGAGTCAGGGTTAAAAGCACTGGCTGCTCATCCAGAGGACCTGCGTTCAATTCCCAGCACTACTCATAACCTTCTGTAACTTTAGTTCCGGAGGATCCAAGGCCCTCTTCTGGCCTCCATGGGCACTGTATACACATGGTGCATATATACACATGCAGGCACACACTCATACAAGAAAATTTTAAAAAATGAATAGCTCTCTTTTTAAAAGATTACTTGTTATTCTTTGAGAATTAGGTGCTGTCACTCCCTGACCTGTTGCCTGCTCTCAGGGGGAGCTTTGTCTCAGAGGCGTAGCTGGTACTAGCTGTGCATATCTGGAGGACATCCATGAATTACCCACCATCAGGATGAGTACAGGTAGCCAGCCATTAATCAGAATAATACACACCTATCTTCCTTAGACACTCACTAGCCAGTGTAACCTTTGCCTCTTTGGCTTAGCTGTCACTCAAAAGTACAACACACTTCTTTCTGGATTAGCCAGTCATTAACCAGCACCATATACTCCTATCTGGCTCAATTCTCTAGCAGCAGGCCACTCATGTTGCAGAGGGTTGCTTCAGGTCAGGTATTGATCCTTGGATCAATCCCAGTGGCCAGGAGCATCAGAATTCTGGTACAAAGGGAGTCACAAGCAAGACAGGTATTCTGGGGCATCTTGCACAGATAAATGTCACCTTACTATTAAAGGCCATAACCAAGGTATATGTCTTGAGCCCATGTTAATAACACAAACAGTCATGCTGACTTTACTACATATCCACATCCTCACAAAATATCTCTGCCGTGAGATGTTCACAGCAGACATGGATGCCCACCCATGTTCCCTGGAATCATTCTGATGTGTTCTAACAAAGAGCTAGATATGAGTCAGAATTTACTGGGAGGAAAGTACATGTAGTCCAATGCATGGAAAATCTTCCAAACATGACTTTCTCACTGAATGTGTACCCAGTTCCCAAGTACAATGTGCTTAAAACAAAATTCCCCTAGTCTCACTTTTCCCTCAGCACAGATCCCACTTTCCAACCTGATAATTCTCTTATAGTTCACTTTTTTCTATTCTTTACATTTTATAAATTGTCACAAAGGAATATAATCATCTCTGCTCCCATTTCTCCCTTCAACTCTCCCATGTGTCTCCCAACACAACTTTACTCTTTATAACTCCTATTTCACTTGTAAAAAGTAAGTGTTTAGGAGGCTAGAGAAGCAGCAGAGTGGTCAAGTGTGTGCTCTGCTCCTGCACAGGCCCTGAGTTAAATTCCTACCACTCACACGAGGCAGATCACAACTGCCTGTAACTCCAGCTCTGGGGGATCTGAAACTCTCTTCTGACCTCCCTGGACATCTGCACTCACATGCACACCTGCTCCCCTCCACAAAGGGAGACACGTCATTAAAAATAAAAATAAGCCTTTTCAAAAACATGGTTGGCCCACCAAAGGATTCTGTGCTCTACCACAGTCTCTTTATACACAGGGCTAGCACTGTTCTTTTTATAATAGCAAGACTAAGCCTAGACATGATGAGTTCATAATGAAAATGTGGTACATACAAGTGCTGGAATTTTATTCAGCCAAAAAGAAAGAATGAAATTTGTAGGAAAATTAATAAATCTGAAGAGCAAATTAAATGATGTAATCCGGGATTTGGAAGACAGATGCAAGGTGTATTTGTGGATGGCAGACTAGGGAATGATACCCAAGCTTGACCTCTGACCTCACAGACATGCTTACACATGCAAGGACACAGACCTCCCAGAGCTCAGCCGAACTGCAGGATAATTAAAAGTTACCATGGTCTTAAACGTAGAGGTGTTTGCATGTCTAAATACAACAGTCACTTCTGCGGGACTAGAACCAATTCGTCCTTCCTTATACCTGTGGTCACAAAAGGACAGAGCAGCCAACCAGAAGAAGAGGCACAGGCTTATTTACAGAAGCTGGTGTCTTGGCTATAACTTTATAATCCTTCACTTTTAGAAGTAACTGAACTCGGTGAATTTAATGAATGACCAGAAACCATTTAGAAAAGACAGCTTACACTTCAGAGAGGAAACCCACACAGTTTGGTCTGTCTGTTGATAGTTACCATGCAAGACTCGATTTAGCCATACATTCTAATTAACTTTACATTTTTATTTCCATATACTTTGTGATGAAAAAAGCTACCAAATGCCATATTTAAAAGAGTATATTTCTGGGCATGGTGGCACATAATCTGTAAGAACATCACTTGAAAAGCTAAGGAAGAGGATCTTGTTCCAAGCCAGCCTGGGTTACATAGCCAGATTTGGCTCAGTGTATTTGTGTTTGGTGATTCTTAAGTATTCTTTCATGATTATCCTTTATCTATAAATAATAGAATTATGTTTAAAAATTATTTTTATTTTATGCATATAGGATTTTTCCTGGAACTAGAGTTATGGACAGCTATGAGCTGGGTCCTCTGGAAGAAAAGCCAGTGTTCTTAACCATCTCTCATAGCCCAGAGAATAATATTTGCTATCTGAAAGATATTTTTAACATTTTCAATTGGTTTATAACAACCTTTGAGGAATTAAAAACCTTCATGTTCCAGGGACCAACCTCTGGACTGCTGGCCTCTTCATCACATGGCCAAGCTCCAACCTATGTCTTCTTTGTCTTCATACCTCTTCCTTGCAGTGAGTGGCTCTCAAGTCACGTAAGCCTTCTACCTTGGAGCACATCTCCAGCCCTTTCAAATATAGATTTTTGCTTTGGTTTTTAAGATAGACTCTCAACTGGACATGGTGTCCCACGCCTTTAGTCCCTGTACTCTGCTGGCAGAAGCAGGCAGACCTCTGTGAGTCACAGGAAAGCCTCATCCACAAACTGGGTTCCAGGACAGCCAGGGCTTCACAGAGAGTTTCTATCTCAAAAACAAAACTAAAAAGATAGGGTCTTTGTAACCCTGAGAGCTAGGGTTTCAGGTGTTCTCTCAACATTTCCTATCCTGGCATATAATTATTATTGTGGAAGGATGTGTGTGTTTGTGTGTTTGTGTGTGTGTGTGTGTGTGTGTGTGTGTGTGTGTGTGTGTGTATGTATGTATGTGTGTGTGTGTATCTCTGTTTTGAATGATGAATGTCAGAGAACAACTTGAGGGAGTCAGTCTATTTTTTCCTCCATGTAGGACTGAGGGCTGGGGTGACAGAACTCAGGCTTGGTATCAAGCACCTTTTACCACTAAGCCATTTTGTAGGCCTATTTCTTTGTTTGTTTTATACTTCTTACAAACTAAGCAGGGGTGGTGGTGCTGAATCACACCTGTTGCTGTCTATTCACCCATAAGCCTTCTACAATAGCTGTTATTTGACTCAAGCTGTCATTTTAGATTATCTATAACTGTTCTGTCTCCCATTACTAAGGATAACTGAGAAGTGATTGCAGAACAAGACAAACTCCTGTCCCTTTAAAACATTGCACAAAACATTAAATAGTGCCCATGGGGAGGCTATCCAGAGTTAACGTTAGTAGCCACCACCATATGAAACAACTCTTTTCATTGTCCAAAGGTTCACTTCTCATTGATGGAATGTCTCAATAACTTCAATGTGGTGAGATATTTTATATTTAATAAAACCAGTTTGGAATATTAGAGAAGAAATCCACCCACATCAAGCCAGAGAGTGGCAACTCATACACCCTTAATCCCAGCACAGGAAAGACCTAGTGTGACCTACGCCCTTAATCCCATAACTCCAGAGATAGAGATCTTTCTATGTTTCTGTGAGTTCAAGGCTAACTACCAAACAGTTTAACTCATACCTTTATTCTTAACTCTAGAACATGATGCAGAGTTGAACCCAGAAGTGAAACAACTGGGTAAAGGAGACATTTAATGCAGGCATTGGGAAACAAAGAATTATTCTGTGGAAGTGACAAGCCAGGCTGAGGACTCTGGAAGATAGCTTTTACCCTGTGAAGCTGGCTAGGTGAGAACTGACTGTGGTCTGTTTCCTCTCTCTGATATTCCAGCTTTTCCCTAATGTCTGGCTCTGAGTTTTCATCTAATAACAACTAGAATCTGTGTTTCACTAGAGTATCGATTTCTCCATGTTCTCCTCTGCTCTAATCAGCTTTGGAGTTAAAATTAATAACCAGTTATTTTATTGTACATGTCTCATCATCTACAGAATATTATTCACAACAGAAAACAGAAGTTCCATTTATTTGATCTGAAGAAAAATAATGATGATGGTAAGATAATGATGATGATTGTCGCACGAATAAATGAGACTGAGGGCTAGATCTCTGAGAAAGTCGGAGATATTAGAGAGAATAAACACCACAGTCAGATTGTACCCAGCTGTCTTCCAGCTTCCTCAGCCTTGCTTCCCTTGGCTGGGCTTTCCCCTCTATGCCTGCCTTAAGCCTTAAGTACTCTCTTGGTAAATTAAGGTGTGGCCCCACCACTGCCTGCCTGGGAGCCTGGAATTCCTTCTATAATCTAAAATGACCTCGACTCAGTTGGGATTTAAGGGCGTAGGTCACCACTCCCAGGATACTCCCTGTGCTGTGAATCACCACTCTCTGATTCTCCTAGACTGACTGTGGTTAGAGCTCCGGAACTTCTGGAGCTTTTATTAAATCCCCACATAGACTGTGGGTAGATTCCCTCTGATATCTCTGAAGCTTCTGAAGCTTTTATTGAATACCCACCTATGATGGTTAGAGAGACAGCTCAGCAGTTAAAAACATTTGTAGAGGACCTGTGTTAAGTTCCCAGCTCACAACCTTCTGTAACTCTAGTTCTAGGAGATCCAATGTCCTCTTCTGGCCTCCAGATGCATTGCATGCATGTGGTACATAGAAATACAAGCAAATAAATAGCCATATTGTTGAGTATGTATTATTGTTTTATTTATCCTTTGGTACTAGAGATTTGAACCAGAGCCTTGTGCATGCTGGACAAGCCCCCTACCACTGAGTAGTATCCTAAGCCCTCACTCATATACAAAAAAATCAAATCAAATATTTAATAATTAATAATAAATTTGCCAATTCCAGGCTTTACAAAAACGTGGGTTTAAAACCATACTTCTAAACATTTAGAAACAGAAAGCTATAAAGAGAGATGACAGGCAGAGTCGACCACAGATCACTTTAGTCCTTCCTGTTGTGATTCTCATATGCAAAAAAAAAAAAAAGTTTCTTAAAAAGGTGTGTTTTTTTCCAATGAAACCAGAGCCTTGCAATTTTGTACTTCTTCATTTGGGTTTAAATTGAGGCTAATAGCTGAAGCCCTTGTTGCTTTTTTTAGCTACAGCAGAATCTTGACATCTGTTTGTGTTTAGGTGATGATACAACATCAGAACACGCAATGTCATCGTGTCACATTGTTAAAGCACGAGAAAATTACAGCTCCCCAACAATAACATGGTGTCAGAAGTGTCCGCTTGGCGTGAGTCAGTGCTTTAGAAGTTATGAGCTATTTTTAGTTCATCCAGTGCTTCTGAAGCTTGGCTCCTAACAAATACAGGAAAATCTAGGGGTGCAGTGGGAAGTGATCTTCCTTGATTCCCAAGCTCCTTTCCTTGATATGTGTGGTCCCTATCCTTTCCTGACCACGTCAACACGGGTTCATGGAGAATAGCATGCATTGAGGGCTGGATTCCAGCCCTTCTGAGCCAGGTCAGCATCCCTCTGGGGGAGGAAAAACTATAATTATCTTCTCGTCTGGAGTAAGCCCCAGGGTGACATCTCCCAGGTGACCCTAGTGCATGCAATCAGGGCGCAGTTCCACGGCTGCTTATGCGGGCGGTGCAGGGTGCGTGCCCCTGTGGGTCCCGCGTACTCTGAGACCCTCACCCGGGAAGACAGGTCCCCAAACTCCAGGTCCAAGGCGCGCGGCGGCGTTGCCATAACAACCGGCGCGCGCGGCCTCGGGCGGAGGAAGTGACGAGAGGGGGTTGGCTGTTGTTGGGACACGTGACCCGGGTAGTGTTTTGACAGGGCAAACAGTGAGAGAAAGAGTAGGGAGCGAACGAGGCGGGCTAGCAGCGGGGCCGGTGGATGCGCGGGGCGCGGCGTCTCGGCGTCTGGGCGTCTCGGCGGCCGCGGGGTCGCTGCGCGCTGCGCCCGGGGAGGCGTGGCCCGGATCCGGCACGGAGTGTGATGTGAGCGGCCGGGCAGCCGCGGAGAGCAGTACCGGGAGGAGGAGCGAGGGGTCCGGGAGGGCGGTGAGCGGGCGGGCCATGGGAGCCTCTCCCCGGTAGGCAGCACCAAGAGTGGGTCGGTGCGCCTGAGGACATGCCCGGGCTCTGCTGCTGACCTGCTCCGGCGAGAACCCGGCTACGAGGCCTCGGCAAGGCTAGCCAGAGGGGAGCCCTGCAGGTGAGGCCCGGGGGGCTGCGGGGGCTGTTGCGCCCCGGCCCCTGCGGAGGTGCCTCGGTGCCCAGAGGATACTGGATGGAGGGCTGCCCTTGCTCCAGTGGCCGGACTCTTCCTCCTTGGTGCCTGTACCTCCAGGGCATAAATAGATCCTGCTTGTGCTTCCGAGACGCTGTGTCAGAGGAGGACACCTTGGCCTGGAGAGCGCAGGGGCGGGGAACAGGGGTGCTAGGCCCGAGGACGCGGGGGGGAGGGGGCGGTGCACAGACTTGTGCTTTTTTTTTTTTTTTTTTTTTTTTCCTTCAGACCTGCCCGGGGTTCTGTCACTGCAGTCTGCACCAGGAAGAGGCCTAACTTAGTAGTTTTCTTGCAGGATCCGGGGGTTAAAACAAGACCCGATTGTTTTTTTTTCTTTTTCTTTTTTTCTTTCTTTCTTTACTTTTTTTTTTTTTTTTTTTAATTTTACTCTCAGCGTTTGGAAAACGAAGCCGAAGCCGTTGAGTCAGCGGTGTGCCGGTAGGAAGAACCCACACCTGTGTTTTACAGCACTTTGGGTGGAAATTGGATATGAAAATGAAGCCAGACCGAGGTAAATGATTTATTTAAGTAGGGCCTGAGTTGTGTTTTGTTTCTCTGTCTCCTTTTAGAGGCGTTAACCTAATTTTCCGCAGGATCAACTATTCCTGTCTCAGAGGTGATGAACAGTTTTTGTTGAAGATACCAGCTGCTGAGGAAGAGATGGGCTTATGGAATCTGTGGTTAACGTCGGATGGGAAGGACTTATTCTTAGAGAGTGTTTGGTGTGTGGGAGAGTGAAGGTGTCTAGAGTGGCCATAGACTTAGTAACCCTTTTAGTTTCAGTTACTAAAGTAAAGTCAGTCCAACTTCAGAAAAGTTTCCCAACTTTTGAAACTTGAGTTTGAACCTGATAAAGAGTATTATTTTGATTACATTACTGTTTCCTTAGCTGTTTGTTGTTATTGTTTTGTGGGTTTTTAGATAGGGTTTTGCCAAGTTGTCTAGGCTGGCACAGATCTCACAGTATAACCCAGCTGGCCCAGAACTCAGTAATGATCTTTCTGCCTTAGCCCCCACAGTGTTGGCATTACAGGCATGCACCATGGTTGCCCCCCATTGGCTCATTTTTGTGCTCTAAGTGAATACCAATTGTTTTTACAGTACCCCAGCTTTAATCGCTCATATGGACAACTAGGCCCAATTTTCCATTCCAAACTGGTATATTATTTATTAGTATTAGTATTATTTGGTTTTGGAGAGTAGGGATTCTGTCTAGTCCAGCTGGAACTTGCTCTGTAGACCAGGCTGGTCTCAAACTCAGGAACTCAGAGATCTGCTCGCCTCTGCCTTTCAAGTGCTCAGATTAAAGTCACCACTGCCCAGCTCAAAACCTACATTTTCAAGACTTAGAGAATAATGTATATACCTTGCCCTTTCCCCACATTGTAGAGAATAATGTATATACCTTGCCCTTTCCCCACATCGTGGTGTTCTTTTTGTTTGGTTGGGTTTTTTGTTTTTTTGAATGAAAAACAAAGAAAGGATGTCACAAGCCCAGGAGATGGCACCAAGCCTGATGATCTGAGTTCAAACTCTAGACCCTACAAGGTAGAAGGAGAGAACCAACTCCTGAAAGTTGTCCTCTGAACGCAACCTTTGCACATTTGCACACAGTGTGCACGGCACACCCAAGAAGTGAATATTTTTAACATAATAAAAAATATCTTAAGTAGAAAAGGCATATCAGGAGATATACTCCAGGTTGGCCCACAGCTAAGGCACCTCCTGCCTCAGTCTTTTTTGGTCTGAGAGTAGTCATATGACACCATTTCAGTTTTATTTTTCTTTGCAAAGATTTCAAAAGAAGTTGTTTATCAGTGTTCTGACTAGGGGGAAGGACAGCTCTGAATCGAGTTTGATACAGTATAGTGGTAAGGAGTGAGGGCTTCTTACTCAGAGGTGAGTGTGAGTCCAAGAAATTATGCAGAAGGTATCACCGTTTGTGGAAGGAAAAAGTAGACAGCAGCACTCTGAGATTTCAGGCTTGGAAAAAGTGGATTTTCAAGAGCCTATCCATTAAAACGATTATTTTTCCTATCTATATTTTTCAAAATGATTAGAATGTCTTTTGGCCATAATGTTTATTAAAATATGCTAGGAAGACAGCTACATTTAACTTCATGCTTTAAATTAGCCTTTCAGTGTTTTACTGTTAATTAAAATGCATTTAGAGTTATGTCTGTAGACATCAAGTACATTGCTGCTGAGAGAGTTGCCTGTGTACTCTGCTAAGTTTAGATTTTTAGATTACATCAGTGACTGTGGTAAAACTGGCACCAAGGTCAGAAGTTGCATCTCAGAATAAACAAACAAATAAAATCAGAGTCACTGTTTGTCTTGAATTCTTGTTTAAAAAATTGCTTTAAAGCCACAACAGTTGAAAAGCAGCATTTCAACAGAAACTTTATAAAACTTGTTTTATCTTAGGAAAACTGTAACTAAACCACAATGCACTGATACAAGTTAATAAGAAAACAATCCACTTATCAAGCGAGAGAGTGATTTTCTTTCTTTTGAAAGCTGTTGCTCCCTTTGTCATTCTCAGGTAAAAAATGAAGTCATCCCAAATCCAATGTTGTGATTTTATTCCATAAAAAACGTGAACTGTCACTGTGAGGTGGTGGCACACACCTTTAATCCCAGCATGTCAGGGGCAGAGGCAGGTAGATCTCTTGAGTTCAAGGCCATCCTGGTCTACAGATCAAGTTCCAGGACAGCCAGGGCTACACAGAGAAACCCAGTCTCAAAAAACAAAACAAAACAAAACAAAACAAACAAACAAACAAACAAAAAAAACCCAAACCAGGAACTGTCTGGTTCATGGATTTTTTTTTTTAAACAAAATTCAGAGTAATTTCAAATTCTTGTTTAGCAAACTACTAACTACATAAACACTGAAGTAAGTCTTTCATAGATATTTTCATTATTATGTGCAGCATGATCTAGTCTCAATTTAGCCCAGGCTAGTCTTCAACTTAGTCACTGAGGCTGGCATTGAACTCCTGACTCCAAACAAAGAAAACAAAGAAAGAGGAACTAGAGAGATAACCTCTGTAGTTAAGAACACTTGCTGCTCTTCCTAAGAAACTGATTTCAGGTCCCAGCACCCACATGGTAGCTCACCACCAGTCACTCCAATTCAAGGGGATCCGATTACCTCTTCTCTCCACCCCCTTTCTTTTTCTCTCATTCTCTCTCAACACATGCATGTGTGGGTGCGTGTGTACACCCACCCACACCCACACACACACAAGAGAGAGAGAGACACATGATTTTTAAAGGAAAAAGGGTGAATATAATTCAACCTTAGTTGATGATAAAGGGGGCTGCTAAAAAATTGCAGCTGTGTGCTGTACAGGATCTAGGTGAGTTTGTGATATTTTCTTTGTGTCTTTTCTAATCTCAGAACTCCACTATTTCTTACCTATTTGCTTATAACTGATTTTATGGCCCCTGTTGATAATATTCTTGTTCCTTTAGTTTTCTGCTTTTAGTCTGTATCCTGGGAAAGTAGATGATCCTACTTGATAACAGTTTCTCTGTAAGATGAAGGTGAATAAGAGACTCTCAGATACTCATCCCAGAACTAATAAAGTGTGTGTTTTAATGGAGAGACTTGAAACTATTTGCTTAGTAAAGTACATCTGTGTCCACCCTCAATTTTGAGACAAGATCTCACTGTGTAGCCCACACTGCCTGAGACTTGGTAGGATGTTTATAAGTCAGTGCACTGGGAGCCTCCTACTCTATGATTGGGTGTAGTATTTGGTTAGCTGGTAAAAACAGTTCCGTGGGAATCAGAAAAATCACAATGCTTTTCATTTCATATCCTATGTTTTTTCTTTTAAAAAAAATTTAAAGTGTATGGGTGTTTTGCTTACATGTATGTCTGTGCATCGTGTGTGTACCTGCTATCTACAGAGACCAGAGGAAGACATCAGATTCCCTGGAAGCAGAGTTACATATAGTTGTTTTTGTTTGTTTGGTTTTGGATTGGGGTTTTGTTTTTTTGAGACAGGATGTGTAGTCCTAACTGGCCTTGAACTTACTTTGTAAGCCAGGCTGGCCATGAACACCGAGATCTGCCTGCCTTTGCTGTGATAAATGGTGTGAACCACCACCACCCAGCTACACAGTTTTGAGCCACTATGTAAGTGCTAGGAACTGAATATGCCACCTCTGAAAGAACAGTCAGTGCTCTTAGCCACTGAACCATGTCTTCCGTCCTTCTTTTTTCTTTTTTCTTTCTTTCTCTTTTTGGTACTAGGAATTAAACCCAGGGCCTGTACACTCAGTACTCTTTAGCTAAATCTTATCTCTGTGAGTCTTTGGAGGGTGAAATTGGTCTGTTTATTTAGAGTTGTGTGTAGTATTTCCTGTGCAAACCAAACCAGAATGCAGGTAAGATCTCTAGCTTGGAGTTCTATAAAATGGAGAAAGACTATGCAGAGCGCGGTGTAAGACTAGGATTTCACATTTTAAAGAATTTCCAAATTTTATAAACAATTTTATAGGTATTTTGTATGTATATAATTTGTAAGTTTGTATTAGGGAGAGGGAGTTTATGTTCATCAAAGTGTATTTTGGGGGTTTAAGATATAGGTCAGTGGTACACTTAAAAGGCTCAGTGTTCAATCCCCAATGCATATGCTGGCTTGCTCTATGGAAAGATGGATGCATGGAGGAGTAGATGGATGGAAAGATGGATGGATGGATGGATGGTCTAATGATGGATAGAGGATGGATGGGCGGGTGGATGAATGGATGGGCTGATGAGTGAGTGAGTGGATGGATGGATGCATCGATGGATGGGTGGTTATGTGGATGGATGGATGGGTGGCTGGCTGGCTGGCTGGCTGGGTCGATGAGTGGGTGGATAGATGGATCGGTGAGTGGATGGGTAGGTGGGTGGATGGATGGCTGGATGGATGGATGAGTGGATGGGTGGGTGGGTGGATGGATAGATGGAGGATGGATGGATGAATGGGTTGATGAGAGGGTTGATGGATGGATAGATAGATTGACTGACTGACTTGTTCCAAAGCATTCAGTTTGCTTTTTCAGTACTAGCCTTTTGAATGTGTGCTTCCTTGGTTAATTAGAATAGTGAGTGGCACAAATGGAGTTAGTAGGGAAAGAAAAGATTCTTCTAGATTTTTGTAAATTATGCATCTCAAGTAGTAAAACAGAAGTGTGCAGGCAACCAGAACATGCACATTATCTGCTGGCTTGAGTTTAAGCGTGTGTATCAGTTCCCTTCGATGGTGGCTATACATAATTCACTCTGCCTGTTAAGTGGAAGCTGGAGGGTTTGTTTATATTCTCAGTTAACATGTGACAGTGTAGCAAATAGCTACATTTCCCCGAAGTCAGTAGTATTTTACTAGTAGGGAAAAACATTTTTAAAGTTCTAAACAGTTTATAACATTACTTGGGTAAACAATGGCATTTTATGTTCTTGATGTCAAGTGTTAGTGTGTATTCTGGAGTCACAGTCACCATTCTTTTTACTGTGTATTCTCTCCATATTCACTTATGTCTTCTCACAACTGAACTCTGAGAGTCATTGACACATGATAGGAACTGAGTACACGGCTTTTACCATGGGTACTGATATGTTGCTCAGTTGCAAAGTAGTCAACAGAGGTAAGACAGTAAGTGCAGTGGCCTGGTGCTGACATTCTTTTTCATTCACAGCACCCAGCCTGAAGAAGCTCAGGCATTTTGTTTTCTTTTGCTTTTTCAAGACAGGCTTTCTAAGTGTAGTCCAGGCTGTCCTAGAACTCACTCTCCAGGCCAGGCTGGCCTTGAACTCACAGAAATCTGCCTGCCTCTGCCTCCTGAGTGCTGAGATTAAAGGTGCATGCCACCTCCCCCACCAGCCAGCAGCTTTTTAATAATATAGCCTCTGAGAAAACATCCAATCTACAAAGAGACACATGACATAAGTGTGTAGTTTATTTCTTTATACCATCACCTGCTGTTATAACTACCTTAATATTTGTCTGAGGAATGCTGTGGCTAGAATAAGTTTTCCTGGATTATAGGTTTTTAAATGGTGTTACCTGCTGAGCCCTACTGGTTAACCACAGTAGGTGAGCTGCTCTGCCTTGAACTCAGGGATGTACAATTCTGGACCTGGCCCCAGTTAAACAAACGTGGAGTGTCTGGTATCTCACAGGAATTCTTTCAAATGTGATCTGTGTGTAGAAGTAACTAAAGCATATTCCCATATGTTATAAATATAAAGTATTTTAATTATGTCTATTTTAAGTGCTCTTTTGGCTCACAGAAACTTATTAAAGAGTAAGACAAACTTTAATTATCAATAAATTAATTAATATACTGTGTTTCAAGTCATAAACATTTTGCACATCATGTCTGATGCTTGAATAAGTTAAAAACTCAATCTACAAACACTATCAGTTAGATTTTTTTTTTAAGTTAAAATGGGAGGAATGTGCTCTGTGTCTCTCCCTTTTGTTATTTTACAAATTTCATCATTAGCTTTTGGGTTGCTGTGGCTTTGGGCCTACTTGTGTAGCCCTAAACAGTCCTGTTATCTTCAGATGATCTTCTACAGAGACCTGAAATAGAAGGAAGAAGTGATTAGGCCCAGACAGTGTGGTGGGGGAAATCAGGTGCATTTCTTTTGTTGTGTGAACGGTCCATTGTTGGCCTGTGTAAATCCAACCACGGGAATGACAGATGCTGCTCTGTTAACTGCAGTCTTTGGCTTTATTCCTAGACGAAGGTAGTAGTGGTGTTAAGAACAGCTGATGCTTGGTCTTCATGCAGAGACCATGATACACTTTCTTTTTCAGATGTACTCTGCACAGTTTCTCACAGATGTAGCTATTAGCACCTTTGTTGTATAAATAAGTGAAACTGAGTCACAGAGAGTATTAGTTTCTTTTTGTTGTTGTTTTATTTTTTTCCGAGCCAGGGTTTCTTTGGCTGCCCTGGAACAGAGATCTGCCTGCCTCTGCCTCCCAAATGCTGGGATTAAAGGAGTGTACCACCACTGCCTGGTCACAATTTTAGTTTTTTACACAAGGTTTTCAAATACTGAAAAAGAGTTTACAGTGAGTTCAAGTATATGACTCCCAGCCTCACTGGGAACAGGAGTTTACAATAAAGAATTACAAGATATAACTTAATTGGTGGGGGAATAGGCTTGAGGGAGTCTGGTTGTCAAGCCTGATAGCCAGTTTCATCCCTAAAACCCACAGGGTGAAGGGAGAGAACAGACATATGCCCCCTCCCCCCACCCTCACACACAGGCACACAAACACAAACACACCACAGACAGACAAATGTAGAAGCTGGGGAAACCAGCAACAGTTACTTCTGAGTGCAGTGACTCTGGACACTGTCCTCTTGGCTCCAGTGGCCTCACAATGGGCTTTTTTATAAATAGTACCTTGGCTCAGAGTTAGCCTGAAATTTAAATAAGTTAACATACAGAATGTGCTCAGAACAGCAGCTGCCACTTAGGGAGCATGCAAATGTGAGCTGCTGTTGTTGCTTTTGGACATTTTCTAAGGAGGAAAGCAGGCATTTAGAGAAAGCTGGGAGCTTGAAACAAAGGGGCTGATTCAGCTCCTGCTTCATAGTTGAGGTGATCTGAGTTAAGAGCTGGCTACCCTGTCAGTCTGGGACACACTTATGCTGATGAGCCTTGACACATCAGACACTATCAAGTAATTGATGGCTTGATACGACTTTTGAGTCTGGGAGAGAAAAAGGGGTGGGCAGAGAGGCACCCCATGTTTCTGCTTGTCATTCAGTGAAAAGGAAGTGATTTAGTGGACTGAACACTGTCATTTCTCTGTCCAGTGAGGGAAAAAAAATCTTAAGGTAGGCTTGAAAAGCTAATGTATATGCAGAGTGAATGATTTAAAATTCCATTTATCTTCAAACAGTGATGAGTCCATGTGTTTTGAACATCTTATGTAAACAAGGACAGGAGAAATGTAGTTGTTTAATCAAACATCATTTATATCTATTTTTCTTATTTTTGTTGTTTTTTTTCTTGAGACAGAGTCTTACTATGTTATCTCAGGCTGACCTCAAGCTTAGAGCAGTCCTCCTGCCTCAGCTTCTGGAGTGTCAGGAGGCCTGCACACTTGGTTTTATTTATACTTCGGTTCCTCTCACCTTTACATCCATTACGTTTCCTGGTCAGATGTCCGTGTGATGAAGGGGATCCCTGGACTGGAAAGGGTAGCTTCTTCCTTTGCAGATGGAGGAAATTGCAGAATAAACCCCACTATGCCACGTCACACACCTCCCAGCACCCAGGAGACTTGAGACTGGAGAATTGTCACAAGTTCAAGGCCAGTCTTGACTTCAGAGTGAGAAATTATATCCAAAGAAAGGAAAACAAACAGAAAATCAGAGCAGTTCCATGATTATGTCTGAGGCTCCTGTTGGCCTGACTGAGCAAAGACTACAGTAGACTCAGGTAGAAGTCTGAGGTGAGCTTCCTCACAGTTCCCCTTCATGTAGAAGATATTCATCAGATAAAACAAACCTTGTCACATCTTCCCTTCGTTTGCACCCAGTGCCACTGGCCACCTTTTTGGATTTTGATTATCACTCAGGGTTTTAGATATACTTTTCCTTTTATTGTAAAAGCCCTTCTGTCACAGGAATCCTGGTTGTATAAAAGGAAACGGGAGCCAGATATCAGGGAAAGGCTGGAATATCAGAGAGAGGAAACAGATCCCAGTCGAATGAATCTCACCCGGCTGTCTTCCAGCTTCCTCAGCCTGGCTCCTCCTCACTTCTACAGTATGAATCTGGCTTTCTGTGCCTGTCTTAAATACCTTCTTCACCCAGTTGTTTCACATACAGGTTAAGATTAAAGGTGTGGGCTACTACTATTTTGTGGTTAGCCTTGAACTCAAACAGAAAGATCTCTGTCTCTGGAGTTATGGATTAAAGGCATGAGTTACTGCTCTCTGACCCTCCTGGATTGACTGGGTGGATCTATTCTCTGATATTCAAGGCTAGTTTTATTAAATAAATAACATGTCACCATACCCTTCTATCCAGCATCCCATGGTACTCTTTGTTTTTCTCTTCTAGGTTAGAAATGTCATTTTTTTCAAAGACGGTTTTTTCCCACTGACTACCCTAATGTTCTCAACTCACATTAACTGTTAGTATTGATATGTCTGTTAAACTAGATATCTCCTGCTATTTTGAATTCCTTTGATAGTATTTAACAAAGTTTGTCATTGAGTTATCTTTTTCCCCTGTTTGCTGTCTGTTGATACATGAAGCCATCGATATATTCCCTGGCTCATTGGTTTTGTAGATAGCAGGTGTATTATAGGCACATAACCTGTACTTAATACACGTTTGTCAGGTGAACTAATGAATGAAGGAATGGCTAGTACACATCAGTGTGGAAGAAATGGGAGCCAGAGAAGGCAGCTATCATTGACAACAACTGAAATTCCTCCTTTTTTGGCATCTATTTGAGTTATGACTGAAGCTGTTATAACAACTTTATACTTGATTATTTTTTATTTTAAAACATTTTCCCCTTCTAAGATTGGGAGAAAGGGATTCATGTCCCTCTCCAGCTCTGAGAATACAAGGTGTGGACACTGTGCTGTGGTATGCAGTGCTAGGGATCAGTCAGAGGGCTTCTTGCATGCTAGGTAGTTAGAGCCCTTTACTACCAATTGGGCTGCATCACCAGCCCAAAAGTTTGCTACTGTACATGCCTGAACTGAAATAAAACATTATAAAATAGGAAGTAGGCCAAGGCTGTTTGGTGTCAGGTATCAGTGGTCTCCAGGTTATCTGATTAGCAAGTGAACCACAAACAGATATGGAAGCTCTGTCACCATCCCCGTGCTCTTTTTCTGTTTCAGGAGGGAGGGAGTAAATAGGTGAACTTCCTGTTTATAAGCAGAAGGCAGGCGAGCAGGACAGGAGGACAGGATAGCAGGGAAAGACTGGAAGGGTTTAGAGGTGAGGTTAGGGGCCGTCCTGTCACTGGTTTTTGTGACTTGGATAAGTCTAAAACTTGGTTTCTCATCTAGAAAGTGTGCCTGGTGCAGTATTTCTGAGATCAGGTGAAATGATGGGACAAAGGACTTTGTAAACTGTGGAAGGCTATAGTAATACTCCTGGTTTACCCCAAGGGTGTGCTTTTTTGTAAGTAGGAACTGAAGTGTTCCCAGGGACAGTCAGGTGCTTCACAGTTGGGGCTATGTTCCTAATAGCATTCACACATTAAAAAAAAAATGAGTTACTCCTAATCATTCTGTGCTTTAAGTTACACCAAGTACAGAGTCATTTGGATTAATAAATGCACATTTTGTTATACTTTCTCATTTTTAAAGTTTGAGACTGTCTTATTTACCACCTCTACTGGCCTTGAACTGTCTCCACAGCCTAGGTAGGAGTTGCCTTTGCCTCGGCCTTCAGAGTAGTTAGGGTAATAGACCTGCAGCACAGGCCCAGCTTTGTGGCCATCAAGTCAGGTCAGTTGGCTCCCCAGAGCTGTGTGATATAATGTAACAAGAGTTAAGGACCTGAAACTTCATGTTCAAATCTGGATTGAAATTTGAACTTCAGGGGCTGGCTGGAGACATGGCTCAGAGGTCAACAGCAGTTGCTGCTCTTGAAGAGGACCCAGGTTCAATTCTCAGCACCCACACAATGATTCAGCTGCCTTTAGCTTCCAGGCACTCAACATGGTACACATAGAATAAATAAATATAATCACAGATTTTAATGCCAAAATTTGCCAGGCCAGAATGACCTTTAGACAGTTGTATTATCTGAGTAACAGTTGTTCTTGCTCCAACGCTGTCAGAGTGAACTGAGAATTTGGCAATGGCAAGAGCCATATGCCTGACACAGGCACGGCTGTGGGTTAGCTCATTTGGCTCCTGGGTTTCAGGAGCTAGCCCACACATGATACAGAAAGGGATTTAAGGCTTAGTTTTTTGTTCCTCCTCAACTGTTCAGAAGAACTAAATATTCCAGAACTCTGTTATAAAAAGTACTTTTAACATGCACAAGAGGTCAACAGACCTTATGTCTTTGTCAACATTGTGTGCAGTATGCAAACTAGAAGCAGAAACTGGCATTGAAGTATGCAGTATTTAGGGCAGATGCCACAGGAAAGGAAGTAGGTTAACTTGGGGAGCATCCAGCTGCTTCTGAGTGGAGATGATCAGTTTAGAATGACAGTAAGGCAGAGACTGGAGCAGATAAGATGAGCTGGTGATCAGGACTGCATTTTAATAACTGACAGCGTTCCCTAGGATTTCACAGGACTTGAACCAGGCTCCTCTCCTTCCCTAAGCCCAGAAGTCAGACTTGTTTCATGGCGATGTGGTAGCCAGTGTCAGTTAAACCTTTGGAGGGAGAGAGAGGCACAGAACTGGTCCTCAATGGGAATTTCTATGTGCTGTTTTTGTGGTTTGTTAGCTTTGTGATGTAAAATAAAATGTTCTGGTGTCGTAGTTTTTTTTTTTTTTCTCTTTTAAATGGGGATATGTATTCCTATAAAGTTAATTGTGGATTGAACAAAATTATATGATAAAGAACTGTATATGTACCAAAAATAACTAGGGAGTTATTTATTCTTTTTTTGTTTGTTTGTTTTGCTTTTTTTTAAAGCAGGGTCTTATCATATAGCCCAAGCTGACCTTGAACTTACTATGTAGCCTAGGCAGACCTTGAACTCAAAGCTGTCATACTGCTTCTACCTTCAGAGTGTTGACATTACAGGCTTCACCATCACAGCTGGCACAAGATCTATTTAGTGTCTAAGAATATGTGCTTATATGTCACCTGTGCCCAGACATACAGATGGTTAAGTCAAGGCAATGGGAATCTAGTGGAGAAAGGGCTAGAAGCATCAAGGCCAGCACAGTGCTCTGATACACCTGTAACCTGAGAGTGGGGGCCCAAGCAAGGGGTCTCTGAGAAGTCCACTCACGGTCATAACCAAGAAATACATACATATTCTCTCTCTGCCTTTCTTGATTGTGGAATTCAAAATTGCTGTGGAAGGAATTTGAATTTTTGTGGCATTGGTTTAATGTTAACTAGCTACTTTATCTGTAAAATCTCAAATGATTAGGAATCCCTTCAGTTTTTTAAGGTCTTGCTAAGGAAAGCTATAGTTATTTAGAACAGTACCTGCAACTCTGACTTGAAATTGTTTATCTTGTGGAAGCTTATAGATATCTGAAGGGAGTGTCAGAGCTGTGTCTCTGTCAGAATACTTTGGGGTGATTAATTGAAGCCAGGGAGGTGGATTTAAAGGTATGGATGGTCTTTAAGAAGACACTGCAGCTGTGTTGAGTCTTAAAAGACACATTTGCATAGTCGACTTTTTTTTTTTTTTTTTTTTTTTACAATTATGTGTTGAGGTGACTCAAAGGACATCCTAAGGAGAGAGATGCATTGTGGAGGTATGTGGTCATTTGAATGAAAATGGTCCCTATAGGCTCATAGGCAGTGGCACTATTTGAAAGGATTAGGATTTGTGGCCTTGTTGGAGGAAGTGTTTCACTAGTGAAAGGCTTTGAGGTTTCCAGTGCTCAAGCCAGGCCCAGTGCCTGTCTCTCTCCTTGGTACCTGCTGATTGGGATGTAGAATTTGCACTTTCCTCTCCAGCACCATATCTGCCTGTCTGTCACCATGACAATAATGGACTAAACTTGTGAACCTGTAAGCAAGCCCTAATTAAATGCTTTCCTTTTTAAGAGTTGTGGTTACTTTGGGATGACTACAGAGAACTTTTTTAGAAGAATCATTGGATTTTGGGTTTTGTTTTTTTTTAATTTAGCCATAAGCAAGCCTAAAGATATTACTGACAGTCTTGAAATCATATTTTAGATCTTAGAATTACATTGTGACCTACACTTATGAAAATTCCTCAGCACTAACCTCTGCTCTTAGCTAAATATCTTTCTTTTTCTTCATCTGTTCTATCCTTTGCCTTCCTTCTTTGTTTATGAACATGAAGGATTGTTGTTCTCTATTCTGAACGTAATACTCATGTGTCTGCTATTTTATGATATTCTTGTCAGAGAAGTAAGTGGTACTGTTATTTACCTACGGGTTCTAACGTGTAAGGGAGGATCACATGGTAAGGTGGGAAGATAGAGGTTACTTTTCCTGCTCTAGACAGTTGTTTGCAGAAGCTTAATAAATTCTGTGGAATTAGATGCCTTATCCTGTCGCTCCCTGTGAGCCCTGAGCATGGCGGTTCCTGCAGTATGGATAAGCTTTCCTGGCTGTGTTGAGAGGATGGACATGTATCTCTTTCCTTCCCTAACCACAGAAGTCATCTCACAGCAAAGCTTTAAGAAAGACTGGTGGCAGCAGGAACTCTGAGTTCTCTGGCTGTCTGAGAAAATAGTCGCCACCTTCTTTATGATGGTTAGATGAGATGATTTCAGGGAGTCCTTCTAGGTTCATGTCCCTTTATTAATAACTCCTTTCCTAAATGCTGTTTCTCTGGACACATCTACTTAGAAATCGGGAAGGATCTAGCCATGCTGTTGAAAGTGTGTTCTCATCTTAGTAATGAGTATGCAGAGTGAGCACTGGTCCTGGAGGTGTACTGTGCCCTGGCTTGTCCTAATCTAACCTTGGCTTGTGCCTTTTTCTGATAGCTCAGGTTGTAGGGTTCAGGCATTTACCAGGCACTCAGAATACTCAGATCAGAGGAAGAGCCTCAGGTTACATATACAGTGGCACAGATTCAGTTCCATTATGAGCATCTCCACTTTTGTTACCCTGAAATTACTCTGTTATCTAGCTGCTAGAAACCCCAGTGAGAAAGGCTTTTGGAGAATATGAAGCTCTTTAACTTTTGCAGTTAAGAAAACTTGACTTTGACTAGGTGGTAGTGGCACATGGGCAGACGCAGTCAGATCTTGGTGAATTCAAGGCCAGTCTGGTCTACATATTGAGTTCCAGGACAGACAGACAGCTGGGAGGGAGGGAAGGAAGGAAGACTGGGTGGTGGGGGGAGGGGGACAAGGTTGGAGAAAGACAGTAACCTGTCCAGCTCTAAAAGCTGGTCTCAGATTTCTTGCCTGCCCAGCATTTGTCAGAGGACCTGCTCCTAGAGCTGCTGACCAATCCGCAGAGGTGAGCCCTGTGAAGTGCTGAGTCTACACCTGTGGGTGTTAGCATCTCTTTAACATAGGTTCATCACATGTTCCAGGTGCTGCAAAAGAAACCTACAGAGCTCAAAAGGGGCTGAGATCAGAGAAAATGGTTAAGACCTTTGAGAAAGAGCAGAGAGGGCTGGAGGGAGAGAGCTGGGCAAGGAGTGGGGGCAGGATGCTTCGGAGAAGGTGCCTTACACAAAAGCACTGACTTTAGAGAGCCTGGCCTCCTCTTGGAAATGAAGGGAGACTGGGTACTGACTACACTTCTTTGCTGTCTTAACCTGTATTCTCAGGTGAGGTTTTATTCAAGGAAAGAGGACGCCTCCAGACCCTTGGCTGGGTCTTTCCTTCTACCACAGGATTGGCTTTTTAGAGTTTTTATAAGCCACTCAGCATGCCCATCTCTTCCTTAGCCAACAAGGGCACCTTGAAAATGAGTACATCCCTTCTTTTAGACAAGAACAAAGGCACTTGTCAGGCTTTCTGCTTGCCTTGGTGGCTGATTTTTCCCTTATTTGTTAAAAAAAAAAAAAAAAAAAAAAAATGTATCCAGAGCAGCGTCTTAGTGGCTAACAGCACTTGCTGGTCTTGCAGAGGACCTGATTTGGTTCCCAGCACCTATGCCAGGAAGCTCAGAGCCTCCTGTATTTTCAGCTCCTGGGGATCTGGCACCCTCATCCGGTCTCTAAGAACATCCACACTGCAACATAAATAAAAGAAAAATATTTTTTTTCTTTTTTAAGTAACACTTTTGGTTTCTTTTGTTGTTTTCAATACCTTAGTTCTGGTACCTGTTCTTTGTGTGTGTTTGTTTTTTAGTTAACTAAATTTAGTACAGTGTTGGGGGTGGAGCCTAGGGCCTTATGCATGCTAGGAAAGTCCTCTGCTAAGCTGTGTCCCTATCCCTGTTTTTTGTGTAACCCAGGATGACCTTAGTCTGTCTGCCCTGTCTTCCTGTCTCAGGGTTTCTGGGGCTGGGATTACAAGTGTGTGTGCCACAGTAGGCTGACTAGGTCTGGGTAGCTCTTTAACTTACTTAATTTTTGCTAAAATTTAACATACAAACTCTGACCGACAGCAGCCCGTTAATAGAAGTGACAGCATATATATCCCTTACAGGCCTAGGGCTTGGAGTTGGTCACTCACCAACTGTTTTAGTTTCCTTAGTCAGCCTCTTAATCTTCAAAATACTGTTTTAGGAACAGAAGAATAGGTAATTATGGGCTCTCAGCTTCATAGAAAAGCTTTCAGGAAAACACCTGTTTATCAGAATAAAAAGTCTTCATTGGTTACAGTTGGTTTGAAAGTATCATGCTTTGCAATAACAGGGCCTTAGCAGACCCTGGAGTGCATTTTTGAGGAGGTAAAGGGGGATCCATGTGCACCTTGACACAGTTTTATGTAATACTGAAATTAACCATGGGTTATAGGGTATTAATAATGAATTCTTATATCTGATCTTATTATATGTGACTAATGTGTGTGCAGATATTATTAGACAAAGTGTTTGCCCAGTAGCTTAGATTAAAATAACCCCTGTTCCAGCTCATTTTAAACAATGTAGTATGAATGGTGCCAGAGGAACCGGCTAGAACATTTTCTTCTCTCCAGGATCTTGGGTCTTGTAAACAAGGCTCTGGAGGTACTTTGCAAGGCTCTGCTCCTGCAGCCCATCCAGGTCATCGTAACCCAGACCTCTGCACAGATGGGGATGCCAATTAGGTCCCTTTGAGTCTTACTGTTATTTATATCAAAAATGTGTTTGGCTCTTAGTAACAAGTGTTATTCTTGTTATTAAGTGGTACTCTTCTGCCACCCAAACCATCTCAGCACACGGAAGAGGAAATGTACATGACCAACATCTTGATTTATTCCTAGTCCCAGTGGCATGATATTTTGTTTTTACTTTTTAAAATGACCTACCCATGTCTACAATTGTTGACAATGTTGAATTTTGATAATTGTGTTATCTTTCTTGTAACTCAATTATCAAGGTATTAAATGTGACACTAAGAAGTGTAAAAAATAAGGGTTGCTTCATCTCTTTGTTATTTAGTTGTATTGCTGTGTGTGTGTATACATGTGGGGAGGTTTTTTTGGGGGGGGGGGCTCTGGATTCCTTTATTATAGCATATACCTCATGTATCCAAAGGTAAAGAAACCTAAAATACTTGGGTGGTTCTGGAAATCCAGCTGAGGGCATCATTGTACAAGCACTGACTGCTACTGAGCCGTGTCTCCCTGACCAAGAAGAGATTTAAGGTTCTTGAATTGCTTGAAGGGCAAGTACTGGGCTAGGTGGTTTGTGGCATTAGAGAAATCATTATTCCCACTTTATAAATAAATAAGCTCAGGTAGGATTGCTAGGACATTGTTTAGGTGGGAATATTCCAGATCCCGAGAGCATCTGCCCTCAGGGACCTTTTCAGTGAGTTTGGAGTTTGTGTGAAAGTTCCTGTACTTCCCCTCCATGGGAACTGGTAGTCCAGTTGCATGGCACCTTGCAGCTTTCCCATTTTTGTCTGATTGGACCCTCACCATGTACTCTTGGAGCTGCATTAATTCACTAAGCTGTCTGGAAGCCAAGTTTAAACCTTTGGTCTGTGGCCCAAGTAACCAAAGTCAAGTGGACAAAACAAGGGTTCAAATGTAGTTTTTCCGTTTCTTATGTAAGAGCCTAAACACAGCAGTCCTTCCCAGATCCTGTGTGTGAGGGGGAAACAGAGAGACAGACAGACACTGGGGATTGAACTGAGGGCCTTGGATATGCTAGACAAGTGCATTAGCACAGAAATACAACTACAACTTTCTTCCCCAGCCCCATGAAGTCCTGGTGACCTCAAACTCACTGGGTAGGTGGTCTTGAGCTTTTAGTGACCCTCTGGCCTCAGTCATATAAATGCTGGGATTATAGTTGTAATCACCATGCCTACTTTGCCAATTTGCTTGTTTAAATTGAGACAGGGTCTCAAAATTTGCCTATCCTGACCCCAAACTCACTGTAGCACACAGGCAGACCTTAAACTTGGACTCTTTCTGCTTCAGCATAAATGAGTAGTTACGATTACAGCCCTGTGCCACAGGCTGGACCAATGTTTCTTATGTACATATATTCAACTACATCCATAAGGTAAATATAGGCTCAAACAAGGACAAGATTTAAACACAGAAAGTTCACATTAATGTTTTCTATCTACTAACCAGTATTTGCCACTACAGCCCATTACACACCAATGCTGCTACCAGGCTGGGGTGCAAGGGCCTAGCCAAAAGGGGAGGGTAAATGCAAAACAAACCAACCATCTATCTTTAAAATACACCTCCTGATGCAGGGAGCCTGGATGCCACAAGCAAAAGGATCAAACTGGAGAGCCTTGCCACTTCATGACAAAGGTCACTCACTAGTTAACAAGTCAGTGTTCTCAGGTGTTAGATAAGAACTGCCTGAGAATAAGAGGAGGCGGCATGGAGCATGTTGGGTGTCAGCTCTTGTGTATACGCATGCATGATAGTTACTGAACATACCCACATTGCTAACAGGTACCTTTGAAATGTTGTATTGTTGTTCAAGAAGTATCAAAATTTACATCTACTAAGCATCTCAGCAGTTATTTCTGCTAGCAGGAAACAGATAATCTAAAACAGTTGGCTTTTGAAGTTCTTCCTTTTTCTATTTGGAGTAAATACACTGATTTAAAACCATTGTACACGATGAGCTTCTCTGTCAGTTTCCTTGCATCAGGACAACAGAAGTAACTTCCTGAGCTGGACCATGTGGAGTGCATACTAAGTGTATGTGTGTGTGTGGGGGGCAGAGACCTAAGGACAGAACAGCCCCTGTGTAGCATCTCTGTGTCCAGGCTCTTGGCTACAGATGGAGACCTACAGAGCTGATGTTGTGCCGTCCAGCATATCAGTCATAGCTTTGTTTATTAAGATTAGCAACTGAGGGAAAAGCAAGACTCCTTCAGAAAGACAGAAGGTGCTATTCAAAATGTCCTAGAAACCAGCAGCACAGGGGAAACATATTGCTAAATAAAGTTTTCTTGGTTGGTTTTTATTTTTTAAGGTGGTACACTTTGGAAAAAGTTATTAACGTATAATTATATTCTAACAAATAAGTGTAATGTGTTTTCTGAGTTCTCCCTGTTTCTTGTTTAGTGTTTACCATTTTAAACAGTCTCACTATGTAGCCCATACTGACCTCAAATCTGATTCTTCCTGCCTCGTCCTTCTAAGTGCTGGGATTATAAGTGTGCACTGCACCTGGCTGGGGATTCTTTCTTTATGCCGCTGGGCCATAATATACTATCGGTAGCATAAGCCGTTAATTACAGTGCTCAGCAGCTGTAACTGAAAGGATCTCCCACTCTACCTGGGAGTTATGAGTATTGTGTTTATTTACAGTCTCACTGCATAACCCAAGATGGCCTAAATACTGTGATCCCCCTGCCTCAGCCTCTGGAATGTTAATATTGTAGTTATGCTTCACCACTGCTCAGCTGTGTGTTATGTGGCTCTTCTGAAAGATAGGAAAAAGTTAATTTTGAAATACAAGATAATTAATCCAGATTTAGATGAGTCTGTTTTCTTTTTTGAGCAGTGGAATCAATACTCTCTTCATTTGTGTTCTACTCCTCTCCAGTAGTTTGGAATTAAATTATGTGGGATTTAAATTGGCATGATGCTGGGTAAGCATGTGTAACATGCAAGCATGATACCGCCATTTGAAGGGCATACAGTGTGATGGAGGAGATCCGGTAACGTGGTCATTTGTCAGCAGCCATGTACATTCTAGGTCCAGTACTCAGAAAGGGCCTGAGACTAGTCTTGTATCAGGGAAGTTTTTAGTGGCTTAGTAATTCTCTCTTTAAATGTTGATAAATGGAAGATTCCTATTTTGAACTATTTGATCTGACTTTAAAACTCTGCTTTCTACGGTAGTATTTCCTAAGTTACCTGTGTCACAGACACATTCTGTGTTCTCAAGCATACCCCCTATCTTGTCCCTTGGAGGACTGCCTAGTGGAGGAGCCAGCAGTACGGTTAGATTTAACTCTTCTGGTTGTGTTTACTTGTGTGTTATAAACCCCTGGGATCCAAATGCTTCCTTAGAGTGGTAATCTTGTGGATTCTGGGGCTGTTATGAAGCTGCCTTGCTGTTTGTGGCCATTCATGTAAAAATAACATTGTGGTGCTTCTCCTGGGATTCTTAGTAGCCAGCATTTCCACCATCCTGCACTCCACCCACCTAGGATGCTTGAGGTAAACAAAGCTCCTAGTAACAAGCAGATTTGCAGCTTGCTCTACACATCTCTCAAAGCTGCCACCAAGAACTGAAAAAGGTTTCAGTGCTTTAACATCCAAAGGTCTATGCCTAGTTGATGAGATAAATGCTCAGATAAACATTTCCAAAATAAAAACATTTGTGATACTTACTGTTTGTCCCTTAATACCTGAGTTGAGTCTCCTAGGCACTTAGAGGGGTTTGGGATATGGCTTAGTGGCAGAGAGTGATTGCCTGGCAAGCACAAGGCAATACCACTGAAAGTTGATGTTCATGGAGATAGTGTGGACTAGTAGCCATGAAACCTGAAAAATATCAATACCTGCCCATGTCCAGGTAACTTAAAGATAAATGTAAATGAATTTAGAATGTGTTTTGCTTCATGCAGCAAAAGACTTTATGCTGGAAATTCCTACCTCCTTCCTCCATGGCAAGAGTTCACTAAGCAGCTTGTGGCTCTTCCTTTTGAATCTTACTCAGTGATCTGTTAACCTGTTCTTACCTTTTAAAGGCCCTGGGACTAAGGTCAGAAAGATAGTCCCTGCCTGCCAGGTCAGTGCCTGCGGAGGTGCCTTCCTAGGTGTTTGCTGTTAAGAGTTCCTAGTAGGTGGGTACAGGCCACTGCTACATTTGTGAGTTACTATTTACAGCGTGTGTGTGAGGGTTTCACTTGGGTGAGAACCTGATTTACTTGAAATGAGAGGTAATAAATGTTTCCCCTCACGTCCCTGCTTTGTTCTGGGTTTTATGTACTACACTAACAGAGATCAATTTTATCTACACACTTCTGGCCTTTTAAGAGCAATTAGGAGTACACATGTTGGGGCCCCGTGCTGGTCATTGTCCGTTCACCCTTCTTCCCTTTCAAGTTGCCTAAACACGGCTGAGTTCTTCAGAGGAGTCAGAGGAGCAAAGAAAACATGACGGTGCTGCCAAGTAGACAGGAAGCCCTGCGAGCAAGAGAGCGAGCAGCGATCGGGAGCGAGGCTGAGCACAGCCCGCATCCAATCAGCTGAGCGCACTGTTGCTATGTGCGCCCTACTCTGCCTTTGTGAGAAGCCTGCACCGGGAAGTGCTGCGCTCTGCTCCGCTCCGGTGCTTTCCACCGCTGCCTACCTCTGGATCCCTCTGTGGCTGACAGTGTAGCAACTGACAGCGCAGGCTTCCAGTATGGTTTTAAGTGGGAACAAAAGGCTCCGAAGACAAGGTGTGTAATGAGCTGTTTTTAGTGGCTTTGTTGTCAAGCGTCCAGTTTTTGGGGTGGTTGTTGATTGTACGGCTGGTTTACGTGTATTTTTAATAAACAAGTCCAGGGATATGATTGGACTTTGAGAGTCATGGGACGTAGGGAATTGCCCTTTGCTTCAGATAGTCTTTTTTTTTTTTTTTTTTTTTTTTTGAACAGTAGTGCTAAGGATTATTAAGGTGCTAATCTGAACAATGAGTGGAAAGAAAAGAAACCAGATACAGTGCGTTCACTTTAATGAGGAAAGATGTGGTAGAAACGAGAACATGGAGGAGGGTGTGTGGCTAGGCAGAAGTCCTGATTGTGTGCACAGAATATATTTTAAAACAAAAGCTGCCGAGGAATGTTTTGAAAATCTGTTATATATGTTTAGTTGAATTAATTAATCTTGAGTGAAACCAAAACTGTCAGTGATTAGCTTAGCTGGTTTTTGACAGGTAGAGATTCAAACTGCTCATCCACAATGCATTTATGAAGATGCTCCCAAAAAGTATGCAGTCTCTTAATTACTAGGTCTGTTGACTAGTTTTGTGTAGTTCAGATAGAATACAGTAGTGTAATTAATTCTTCAATAAGCCTGTTAAATGCTTATCTAGAAAATAGAGCAAGAGATTTTGAAGTCTCCTACAATGTTTACGATAGTATTTTAAGACTAAAGTAGTCTCCTAAGAATGTATTTTACATCCAATGAGCTAATTGCAGATATTAAAGAATTATTAAACAACACTGATTTAGTAATTGAGTAGGGTATAACATACAGTTTGCTTGATCTGAAAATGCTGGGCTATATAATGAGGGCTTTTGGTTTTTGTTGTTTGATTGATTTGTTTGGGTTTTTTTGTTTTTTGGGGTTTTTTTGTTTGGTTGTTTGCTTTTTGTTAGTTTTGTTTGGATTTTCTTGACACAGGGTTTTTCTCTCTGTAGCCTTGGCTACCCCTGGAACTAACTCTGTAGACCAGGCTGGCCTTGAACTCAGAGATCCTCCTGCCTCTGCCTCTTGAGTGTTGAGATTAAAGGCATACACCATTCCCACCACCACCTGCTTCAATTTTTTTAAATACTGTAAATTAGAATTATAATTGATGTAGGTGATGATTCTTTTAAGCTAATTAAAGCAAGGCAAAACAATTAGCATATTTCCCTTTTTTTGAGCAGCCGGTAACAAACACAGGGTTGAGCTGTGGTTTTGCTTTTATCTCTGGTACCTTAGATCAGATGCAGCCCGTGCAGACTAGGC
The DNA here is from genome assembly GCA_033318265.1 of Phyllotis vaccarum. Taxonomy (NCBI): domain Eukaryota; kingdom Metazoa; phylum Chordata; class Mammalia; order Rodentia; family Cricetidae; genus Phyllotis; species Phyllotis vaccarum. The sequence goes on along the minus strand of JARWLC010000004.1, from coordinate 134,995,858 downwards.
AAACACTGTATCTCTGAGCTACCCTGTCAACCATCACATTTTTAAAATGTAGTTATATAAGTTGTTTTTAAAAACTCATTTTGAGACTTGTGTTTTGAACTTCTTAATCTTTATAAACATTCTTTGGAAAAGAATTGTTTTCTGTTCATTTCAAAAAATCTTGTAGCTGGAAGTTATTGCAACCAGTGGCAGAATTTTTGATAAGTGAGAAAAATATTTCTTTTATTTGTAAACAAATATGTTTATGCTTTTGTGCCTTTTGCTACTTAATTTTTAACAATACATATATTTGTGTCAGGCTAAGAGATTCCTAGATATGGTTGCACACTCCTGTCATTACAGCACTTGAAAGGCTGAGGCAACAGGACCACAAATTAGTGGCCAGCCTGGGCTACAGAGCCAGACCCTGTGGTTAAAAAAAAAAAAAAAAAAAAGACCAATGGAGTCAATCTGGTTTTCTCTTTTTGAGCTCATTCTCATCAACTGCTAATTTTATTGTCTAAATTACACAATCACAAAAGCCAGAGCTCTGCTTCAGATGTTTGCTCTCCAGTCCCCTTTGTATGCTGTAAAAGATGGGCGAACACAAAACTGCAGACAGAGCTGATCACACTTACTCATCACTTAGGCTCTGCTGTATCCAACAGGGATATTCCTGGCAGAACCTTCCACTGTGTCCTTGCTGAGCATATGAAGATGCTTTTTGTACAAGAGCACTGAGAATCCTGCTCACTGTCAGAATCTCAGGATGATGGACAGTTAGAGACCAGTGGTTAAAGTAGTGTTGCTGCTAGTTCAACTCTGTTCACTATTTGATGGTAGAAATTCCGCTGCCTTCTGTGTCAGATCTGTAAATTGACTGTATGCCTTTACACTTGGATTTATTGAAGCAAACACAGTTCTATTTATCAGGTACAGTGATATAGAAATTTGCCTGCATGCTTTGAAATCTGTAAGATGTAATGTATAAATACACCTTATTTCCTGTTCTAAATTCTGTTCTCGGTTGTTGGAAGGAGGAGGGTTGATGGTGGTGCTGGGGCTTAAGCAAAGTAAGTGGACAAGCTAGTTACAAGCACAGCCACTGGGCCACTTCTCCAGCCAGGTTCCTAAGTCTGTTATTTTAACTTTGAGGAACAGAATGAGGGCCGGTTTGGTGCTTGTGACTTTTTAGTCTAGGCCTATGAAGTCATTTCTACTCTAGGTGTCACCACAGATGTTTGCTTCCTTGTCCTTTAAATACCCGGCTAAATGCTGCATAATAGAGCCTTCAGCTCTCCTCTGCAGGAACTTCTTGCTAATCTATAGCCTGAATCCAGGAAAGATTGGTTCACATAGTCAGCTAGGTGGGGCAGGAGGTGGAGCATAGAGATAGATAGATAGGTAGATAGATAGGTAGATAGATAGGTAGATAGATAGATAGATAGATAGATAGATAGATAGATAGATAGATAGATAGGTAGGTAGGTAGGTAGGTAGGTAGGTAGGTAGGTAGGTAGGTAGACAGACAGACAGACAGACAGACAGACAGACAGACAGACAGACAGACAGATAGATAGATAGATAGATAGATGATAGATAATTAGTTTTCTCTGAGACAGTGTCTCATTTATTCCAGTCTGGATGAGCTCAGTTGACCGTCCTGCCTCAGTCTCCCATAATGGGGACTAGCCTTCAGCTTGGCAGCTCCTAGGCTATTACTGGGCAGTTCACACATCGACTGTGCTGCTCTATAGACTTGACGCTTTTGTAAGAGCAGAGCATGTCTTATTTTAGGCTTCAGACGTCACTGTGGAAAGTCAAAGACTGGTGATGGGAAAATATGCTTGTTAATGATATTAATTGAGTCTGGTTATATAATCCTTTGTACCAAGACTGTGTTACGAAACTGGCAGCAGAGCATTGTTGGCGGAGAAGCTGGAATTACTACCTTCTTGCTCTCATTCAAAGGCTATGAGCATCAAAGGAAATAATGGTGCATATTGGAACAATAAAATTATAAATTACAGGAAATAGTCCACATAGCATATAAAAAATAACAGTCAGGCCTCAGATTTTGCTAGGAGTTTCCTGTGTGGAAAAAGAGGAAACTGAGGTAGCTAGTTATACATAGCTTGTTCTCCGACTTATATTGTTGAATACATGGCATTCAGATTGAAGTTGGAAACTGGGCATGGAGGAACCAACCTGGGACCCCTGTAGGCTGAAGCAGGAGGATTATGAATTCAGCACCAGCCTGGGCCACACAGTAAGACAGTTCTTCACTGGTAACAATGATAATGATTTGACCCGTCTTCCTGTGGAGGCTTGGGATCTGAAGTGTGCCTTGGTGGATCATGAACATCTGCTCTTCTTCAGTGTAATGATTTCAGGGTGTGTTGGGGGTCTCAATGAACAAAATGTACAAAAGTACCCAGATTAGTGGCCCAGTTAAACACTCAGTGAAGTCTGACATAAACCCCCAAGTGTGAACATGTTTTCTCAATATTAGGTAGATTTCAAATTTAAGTTTTAAGGCTTAGCTTCACATTTATAGATATTATACTTTTCTTGATTTTCTGAGCTGTGTCATGCTTTGGAAAGAGGATGGCTATCAGACAGCAACTCACTGCAGACAGTGGGCCTAGAGAGTGTGTGATGTCAGGGAAAGAAAAGAAAGGCAGTTTGGCAGATTTCTGAGCAGTCCTCTGTGGGCTGGGCCTTGCATGCCCCATCCCACAAATGCCCAACTGCTCTGACCTCCAGGTCAAGTCTCCTTGGGGTTTCTCAGCAAGAACTTAGCAGGGTGACATTGTCATTGTCATCCATTGCCAGCTGTGTAAAAGCCAAAAAGTGAATTATCACAAATTAGATGAATAAGACTGTCTCAGAATACAAACATTTCCAGAATAGAACTTGGGTGCTATTATGAGACTAAATTTTGAAAACTCAAACTTCAAAGAAAATGTTCAGAAAATCTCTTTTAAAAGATCACAATTCATTCACAAGATTTTTAATGACCACAGTATTTTCACTGTTTTGATCTATGATAATTTTATTGTATTATAGGCAAGATTTAGCTTGGGTCCCATCCTCACTTCTATGTTTCCTTTAATACTAAGATCTGTGTGGGGTGGGTGTAGGTATGGTTGGGGAGTCAAACCCAGGGCCCATGTATGCAAGGCAAACACTCCACCACTGAGCTACAACCAGCCCTAGTGCTGAACTGATTCAGTCAGTCTTACCACTTGCTGAAGACCACATGGTTTCTTGAGCACAAAGAAGCAAATTTAAAAGGAAGCTCATGCCTCCCATCAAACCCCATCTTTAATCCCAGCACTTGGGAATCTAGCGCAGTGGGATTGCCGCAAGTTCAAAGACAGCCTGAACTATATTACTAGCACCAGCCCCTCTGGGGCTGCTTAACAAGACCTTGTCTTAAAGATCAAAATGAAATAACAGAAATAAGGCATAAAATGAGTGATGACACACTTATAATCTCAGCACCTTGGGGTAGAGGCAGAGATTGTAAATCATCCTTGGTTACATAGTGAATTCAAGCATCCTGAATTACATGAGATTCTATCTTCAAAAACCAAAACAGTGCTGAGGAAGATGGCTCAGAGAGTTAAAGCCTTGCACTGAAATATTAACCCCTGAGTGTTAGTTCTCATGCCTGTCTATACTCTGTGACAAGAGGCAGATTCATGCACCAGCTAGCCTGGTATATGCAGCAGTAACAAGCAGTAAAAGAGAAAGATAGAAGCTGACCTCTGACCTCCTTATCATTCTATGGTGTGGTACTCCCACACTCATACAAATGTGCATGTGTACATACACATACATCTTACATCCACATATGTGCACAGATGCAAAGGACTTAAAACAGACTGGGTAAGGATTTCAGGACATGCATGTGCGAAAAACATTAGATTTTTAACATTTGTGTGGGTTTTGGAACCTCAAAGGAGATGGTGCTGAGTACCAGAGTGTACCTCATAAATGACTGCTTTTGAAGGTTGTCCTGATGAAACCCACTGTCTGCACTGTCTGGATTGGTTATAGCAGAGAACCAGGCATAGAAAGACCACTCTGGAACACAGTCCTGAGCTGCAGGCTGGGACTTCTGGACACCTGAGGACCCTTCCTTTGGTATTAGGCTGCCATTTGGACTCTGCAGAAATGGTCCTGTTCTAGAAAAATGGAGGCCCACTGTATGAATGTCACCTTCATCCATCTTTGCTTAAGACAATCCATCTGAGCCACAGTTGTTCTGTGTGGTAATTAGAAGCAGTCTGTATCCCATTATTTTTTGCATTTCTCCAGGAGTTTTAGGTTTCACACATATAAACACACTCAGTGGAAAATGTGAATGCTGAGAGTGCTAAAGAGTGAAAGGCCACATGCCTGGCAGGGGATGAATGTTGAAAGGACTGAGTATGGTTTTTGGACCAGCCTATGTTGTAACCATATTCCCATGAGGTAAAAATGCAAGACTAAATTAGGCTAGGCTTAAGGATAATTTTGGAAAGTTATGTGCTAGTTATCAGGGCTTAGTAAGGCTGGAACAGAACAAAGCAGCACTAGAATAGTAGATGATTGCCTTTTTAGCACAGACTATTCTCTGAGCACTGAGTTAAATCTAGAGCATGTGGTTCTGAAAGGGGGGCTTTTGCTCTCAGCAACTGCCTCCAAGTTCTTTCTGCGTGGGCTGTGACATAACAATATCAGGCAACAGGGATATTTCCACAAAGAACAGTGAAAGGATACCTTCTGCTTGAGGCATCTCAGTCTGAAAGAGTGATATCTTAAGACCGATATTTTACATGGAATACAGAGGAGTGGTGTGAAGTGGGCTTAGTGCAAGGAAGAAGGCAGTGACTCAGTTGTGTAGCCCCCCCCCCATTGCAAGCCCAGGCACCTGTAACACATGGATGAAGCATAATTCTGCAGCCCAAATTCTAAGGAGGCAAAACTGTATTCTTTAAGGCACCAGTGGATTCCCAGAATGACAACGTCCCCTGATGAATCCAGGTCCTTCTGTTTTCCAGTGTTTTGATGTGTATCCCTGCTAACTCTCATTATATCACAAATGAGACAAATCCTTGCCACCCTTACAATATGGGCCTCTCTTTGGAGGTTGTGATGATGCTTTTTTCCACCCTCTTAGAGGTGGTGATGATGGTTTGCTGTGTTTTTGCTTTCTTTCTTTTTTTAAATTATAAACTGTTTGGTCTATGACTTAGGCTCATTATTAACTAGCTATTACAATGTAACCTAACCCATTTCTATTAATCTATGTTTTGCCTCATGGCTCATGACTTTACCTGTGTTCCATTATGTCTTGTTTTTCCTGTGGCTCCCAGGATCTGCTCTGACCCCACTTACTTCTCCCTGTATCATTCTGGATTTCCTGCCTTCCCGTATCCTGTCTTGTCATAGGCCAAAACCTCTTCTTTATTAACCAATGGTAACAACAAATTCACAGTGTGCAGAAAGACCACCCACAGCACTTTCTCTGTCTAATCAAAAAGGAAGATTTTTAACTTTAACATAGTAAAATTAAATATAACAAAAACAGTTATCAAGCAAGAATTACAATATCTAGTCTACTTGTATTTGGGAAAATTAAATACTCTATCTTCTATCCTATTTTTGTGAGTCTAAAGTTTTATATCTAATTTACTTTTATCATGACTGAGGAAAACTATAATTATAACTCTCTAGTCTTCAACTTTATCAAAGATGCCAGAAGGATGTAATATTACCTGAGTAAACAGGAAGTGCATTGCAAGCAACTTCCAAAATTCTAGAAATGACAGAGACATCTGACTGTCTGGACAGTCACCCAAAGTTACTCTACAATGTTGCAACATCTGTTTTCAGCCTAAAGGCCTAGAGTTTCTGGCATATCTTTTAGTAAAACAGGAAATTTGAAGGACTGTCTTGCTTATTGGCAAAGTTCATCAGTCGTTTTTCTCCTACAGAATGTATGCAGTTTCTTCTGTGAAGCAGGAACCTGAGGACCATCACCTTGTTTTGGCAAAGTTCAGTGGTCACTTTACTGTGGGTCCTGTGTGCCCAGTTTAAACATCACAATGTCAATAAGTCCAGGCAAGAAAAGTTTTTTGTCCAAAGGGCTAGACTTTTCGATATTGTAAGCAAACTCCATAGTGAGTTTCTTGATGCCCATCATCCTCTTTGAAGTAATTGGTGCTGCCAGGAGCAGATGTGTCTCGTCTCACTATCTAGAAAAGTCTTAAGTTCTTAAAACATTTTAAATGCCACATTCTGTATGATTCTGTTTTTGCTTTCTGAAGAGCTGGATTTTACTGCTAGTTTTTCACACCTAAAAATTACATTTCTCATTTCCACCTCAGTTCTTGAGCTAATTATTCAGACTTATTAAGTTCAGAATGTTTTCCTCGAGCCTTGGTTACCCCAGCTCCTATGTGAGCATTCAGTAGATTGTATGGTGTACATCTGCTATCCTGTAAAACATTGCCCCCAAGCCTAAGAACTTCAGGAACTAGGAAGAATTTTCTCATTTTTTGTCTCTTATGGATTTGAATGCCAATGACCCTTGTGTTAGAGACTTAATGAGTGATTGCCTAAAGCAGTTTGCTTATTTTGTAAGTTAACGTTTCTTTTTTCTATTTACTATATTGATAGAATAGAAAGTAGTTGGTTTGTAAAATATGAAGACTGAGAATGATAGGGATCATTATTTGTAAAGGCAAATGGGAAACTTTTATCAATTAAGTCAAAAAGAAGCTGAAACCAAGAACACAAAACAAGAGCTAGCACTGAGTATTCATTCAGAAACCTCTTTCTGCCAAACAGTGTGCTGGGATAGCAGGAATACATACTCATAATCTTAGCCAGAAAGTGGGATCCGCAGGTAAAGGGCTTGCAGTACAACCCTGAAGACCTAACTTGATGTCAAGAACCCAAGTAAAGATTGAAAAAGAAAACTTACTCCATAAGGTCATCCTCTGATCTCCACATGCATATCATACACACACACACACACACACACACACACACACACACGCACACAGACAAATACACACACAGAGGTATGTACAATATACGCATGAGCACATACAAACATATACAGGTTATTGTCCTTTTTCCATGGAGTTTCAACTAAAGGTGTGTTTTATTCATGCCGAGTTTAAGTACACAGTGCAGTGAGGTCTTCCAGAGACAATCAAAGCTGCAGACGAGGATACAGGCTTCAAATGAGGTGGGGAAACCCAAAGAAAGATAGTGTTTTGAGCTGAAGTGGAGAGTTCTGATTGTTTTATACTCACCTATCCCCATTGAGGCAGATCTCAGTATAGCCCAAACTATCCTTAAGCAAGTTATCCTCTTGTCTCACCTTCCAAAGTACTGAGACTACAGGTGAGATCAACCACATTTGGCTCATAACATGTCTTTTGATGGGTACGATGTGATGAATGCTCCCTACAAAGAGGAATTATGAAATATAAAGGGACCATCGGCTTGCAAAAGCAGCTTTTAAGCCCAGCTTGATCCACTACATATGTTGTGAGAGCTTGACCTTAGAGTTCCCAGCCAGTGCCTTAAGAGGCTCTCACAGATGGTGAGATCTAAGCCCCCATGGCCTCCAGAAGCTGATTGAAGTAGTTTTGATCACTAGCTATAGTTAAAGGGAACCAACTGCTAATAAGTTAATGAGGCATTTCAAGAAAAGCAAGATGAAGATTCTTAAGAATGGGTATGTTCTTCTGATTCATAGGAGCATAAATTACCTTCTCACTACCCAGGTCTCCATGGTGCAGCTCATGAGACCTTTGGGGAGGGACTGCTGGAAACAATCAGTTCAGTGCCTGAGGTGGCAGAGACAGACCGAGTGAAGGAAGATGAGTACATGCTCTGGGGCTCAGTAGTGTACACATTTGATCCCAGCACACTGGAGGCAGAGGCAGGCAGGTCCCAGTCAGTCTGAAACCAACCTGGTCTACGTAGAGAGTTCCAGACCAGCCAGTGATACACAGATCCTGTGTCAGAACAAAACAATAAGTAAATAAAAGAATAGGTTGGGGTTTGGCTTTTTCACCCCATGCCTCATTACTGTGCTTTAAGCATGCAGTACTCTAGTGTCCTGGGGTTGCTGACCTTCACCAAGGACTAGGCTCAGGGAATGCAGAGCCTGACAGGTGGCTCTGGAGCAGCATTTCCCATACTGTTCAGTAATTTTAAAAAATGGTATGGGAAATGGTACTTTTATTTGGCTTCTGTTTTTTTATTGCGGTTTTTGTTGGTGGTTTGTTTTGTTTTTGCTGCTGTTGTTTGGTTGTTTTTTGAGAGATGTGTGAATTTCAAGATATGGCACAACTACAAATACAGGAGCGGCCATATGCACTGTCATACACTTAAAATCACAGCACTTTTATGACAGTGGCAGAAGGATGGGGTGCAAGGTCGTCATCAGCTATACAGCAAGTTTCAGACCAGCTTAGGTGATATGAGACCCTCTGTCAAAAATATGGAAATGAATGTGGACCTGAAGCAGATTGGCATACTTATCTTCAAGATATGTTTTGGACTAATGAACAGTGAGTAACTGCTTAATTATAAAAGCTGTGCACATTTGATTGGCTGGCCTCAAACCAGTTTAATCTGGTTCTAGGAAATAGTCTTTGCTTGACTGCCTGAAGTTGATGATAATGACCACTGTGATCCTATAATAAGACATTAATTAAAAGTGTTGGTTTGGTATTAAATCCCATGGCTTGATTTAGCAAAGGATCCCACTTGTGGCCTTCACCACTCCAAAGGGAAAGTAGGGCAGTTGGAATGACATTTGGAGAGAAAAACTGAAGAGAGAAAGTATGGCTTCTTAACAACCTGATAGTAAGGTGATACCATTAAAAAAGGGAGTGGATAGTAGATGGCATGGCCTACCTTAGGTAGCTGAATCACTGGAGGAAGCCATGGTTCTTTCAGATGCTGCTGTAATGTCTCATTCTCTTAAAAAAAAAAAAAAAAAGTTCTTTTTTTTAAACAATTATTTTATGTGTAAGGGTAGTTTTCCTGCATGCATGTCTGTGTAGCACATATGTGCATGGCATCCCTGGGACTTCAGACAGTTGTAAACCACCATGTGGGTGCTGTGGATTGAACCAGGGTCCTCTGAAAGAGCAGCCAATGCTCTTAACCACAGAATCATCTCTCCAGTCCCAAAAAAACTTGCTTTTCATACTTTTGACCCATCACTCCACTGTTTTGGAATTGGCAGTTTTACATCTTGTGGAGCACAGGTCTCTTGACTTTGGGCTGGGGGCAGGGGTTGTGGGGGGAAGCAGAAGGACCTTGCGGTAATGCTGCTCTGGTTACTTCCAGACTCAACCTTTCTGTGCTTTTACTGAGGGCTGGTAAAGACAGGCCAGTCCATCTCGATTCTGCCTCCCAGCATCTATTGTAAAATATCTTTTCATTTATGAAATTATGATGGAAGTGACATTGAAAACACTGCACTTTTAATCTCATTTTTGTCGTCCTGTACTTTTGCTTAGAAAGTGAAATAGTATCTGCTTTAGTATAGGTTCTTAATCCTGAAACTTTGCAAACTTATTTTAATTTTTTACATTATCCTTAATGCTACTCTTTTCCTTTGTTTTTGTGAGAATCTGATATAGCATAGGCTAGTCCAAAATTCACTAAGCATCTGAGGCTGGCCTTGAATTCCTGGTCTTTCTGTCTATCCCAAGTACTGGCATTACAAGTATGAACATTATTTAAAAATCATAAGGAATACGAAATTGTATTTTTAAACTAAGTGAACTTCATTGTGCATTTTGCTAAATAAGATTCTTTTTAAAATTACTTTCAGCAAAATGTGAAAGTCTATATTGTTGTAGATTTTGTTGTTGTATTCATAAATCTTATTTGTGACTTTAGAAGCCTTAGCACCTGATAGGTCTGCATGTGTGTTTGTTTGATTTCTGCCATGCCCCAGCTTGTTAAGATTTTATTTAAGACACTACAAAAATGCTACATAATGTTTGAAACAAAAATAAAACAAGGCAGCATGTCATCAGATAAAACTGATTCCTTTTTACTTCCTTCTTCTGTTTCTCAGGGATAAATCATGTCGGCAGTGGTGTGTGTACCTCCACTCTTTCTAGCCACATAAACTCACACGAGATTGTATGCCTTAAAATTCCTAAAAACAAAAATGGGACCATACTCTATATATGCTGATACTGACCCAAACTGTAGTGTAGTTTTCTATGTAGAAATGGACTATATTGACTTCTTTTGAAGTAGTTTTGTCATGTTTTGGGTACTGGGGAAAGGACCTCGGCCTTGTGCGTGCTGAACACATGCTGTGTTTCTGAGCCACACTGCCAGGCTTGCTCATTGAGTTGAACTTTGTAGGAAATAAATGTATCATCTAGGTGCTTTTGTTAGAGTTGGGGTGCTGTGTAGATATATAAGGCACAGCAATACTAGATGCAAAATATAAATGTCTAAGTTCAAACATTAGAAATATTTGATGTAGGTTCCATCAGCTTGTTGTTTTTATAAATATGCCTCATTTAAATATGTTCAGATGAATGGGCAGCTTTGTACTACAAGTATATCATGTACTGAAGTTTAAATGTAACTGGGCAAGTTCTATTTTTATTTGCCAAATTGAGCAACCATAATGAGAATCTTATATAAAGTAAATGGTCTCTTCATTACTCTGTGCCCTGAGTTTATTTTGTTTTTGTAAATAATGAAGTGGAGTAAATGTGCACAAATGTTGCATACATTTTAAAAAAGAATCAGGGTTTATACTTTGCTTTCCAACTTCCTCCACTGGATGTTTCAGCAGCTGCCTCATGTTTGTGTCAGATTCACATTTAGTAGTGTAAATAAATGGTTAATATTTTGATTTTTTTTTAAAGTGACATTATAAGAAAATACTTGTTTCCTTGTTTTTAAATGCTAGTGAAATATTTTCAATGGAGTAAAATTACTGTCATTTTTTAACAAATACATTTAGGTTCAACCCAGTAGAGAGTCCTTGAGACTTATAGACTGCAGCTGAACCAACTTGGATTCACTTATTAAAGACAGAAAATTAGTAGTAAGGTTTGCATCCACCTCTGTAGGACTTTCTTGCCTGGAGAGCTAAGTACTGACGTGGGACCAAGATGTACTGGTTGGAGACATTTCCTGTGTATTGTGGGGGAGATTGCATAACCTGTCTAGACTTCCTCTGATACTTCTTTAATCTTTTTCATGGAGAATCAATAAATAAAAAGAAGTTGGCTTGGTTTTAGGAACTGTCTTATTTCATTTTAGCTGCTGTAACAAATGTATTAAACTGAGTAATTTATAACAAAGAGAAATTTATTGCTTACAGTTCTGGAGGCTGGAAAGTCCAGAGATCTAGACACCAGATTGATAGACAGCCTTCCTGTTATATCCTCAAGTAAAGGAACAAACATGTGCCCTTGGGTGAGCCCAGAGGCCCAACTCAGACTACCATCATATTGAGAGCTAGGTTTCAATAAAGACACACAAGCATTCAGACCATATTAAGAGATTTGTTGTATATTTAGAAAAGCCAAGTCTAACTTTTACTGACTTCAAGATAAGAGAGAGGGAAGGTCTTAAATGTTTTGTAAAAAGTTAGAGGCATTCTCATTACTTAAACTGATATTTAAGCCTATTCAGTGTCTTCTAGGCCTCTCAAATGTCTAAGGATAAAAACATAAAATTTAAGTGGCAAGACTAAGTTATTTTTAATTACAATTTAGAAAAATGACTCAGCAAAAATATTTTCATTCACATACTTAGTCCTCATACAATTATATAGCCAAAGATGTTAGCATTTTAACATGTTTTTAGTTGAAATAGAATTATTTTACCCCCCTCTTCTTCCTCTAGCTCTTCCCAGCTACTCTCCCATGAATCTCTCTTACACCCCCTTCTCAATTTGATAGCCTGTTTTTATTATTATTGTTATGTGTGTGTGTGTGTGTGTACACAAGTGTATAGAATATAGAAGTACAATCTTATGAATCCATTTTGTGTGTGTGGTTTCAAAAATTATTACTTGGCATTAGACAACCCTTAAGGGGGCTCATGCTCAGGAGGGGCCAATTCTCACTCTTCCAGCAGTTGTTAGTTGCCTGTAGCTTTTAAAATGTCTGAGGATGGGACCCTGTGGAATTTCCTCCCTTCCAATTTATATGTCTACTGATAACCATAGTTGTGGTCTTCTTTATGCAGCCATTTCTAGGAGAGACTGTTCCACAGCAGACACTGTATTCTGGCTTTTACAGTCTTTGTAATCCCTCTCCTTTAATGTTCCTTGAGCCACACGTGCAGAGGCTGGGGTGGAGGTGTATCCTTTGGGCTAGGCTTTCCATTGTTTCTGCATTGTGTCCCGTTTTTGGTTTCTATAACGGTTTCCACTTGGTAGAAAGAGAGGCTTCTTTGATAGCTACACTTAACAAGGAGCTTTAGCTTACACACAAAGAGGGTTCTTGTGGGTCACAGGTCTGGAACTAGGCTTGTGGGTTTGCAGATGGTGAAGGGCTGGCCAGAAGAGGTGGCCCTTGAACAATTTTAAAGCAGAAATCAAATTACAGAATGAATACATTGTAAGTCATCATGACATGTTACAGTTAGAAAGTTACTGATCCAAGTATGAGCTCAAAGGTTGGTCCAATTTTAGAGGCCAAGTCTTTCAGAGCTGGGAATATTTATGGTGCCATATGTTTTGGTATTTGCTTAGAGCAGTATCAACTCTTAGTCTTCCAAGTCACCATGACATTTTGCACATGACACAATGCACCACCTGTGTTTTAAGTGCCCCTGTCCATTGGGCTGTTGCAGTCATGCAGTGAGTGTGACTGGCAGTGAAGAGGGTGGTAGCACTATCCTAATGACACAGAGGACTCAGGGTAGGTTTATCAGGATATATTTTGTCTTAGTTTTTAAAAATTATTTGTTAAAAAATAAATAAATCATATTGAAGAGAAAGAACCTGTCAACTCTTCCATGATGTCAAATGCTCCAGTTTGAAAAGTACCTTGTAGCAGTACTCTCTTGTCAGACGACAAATAATGGCAGGGAAACTTATTAATATGAAAGTTCGGACACAGCTTAGACTTGTTCCTAATTCTTATAACTTAATTAACCCATATTATTTAATTTATATTCTGCCACGTAGCTTTGTTACCTCATCTTCTTACTGCCCATCCTGCTTCTTGTCTGTCTGACAACTTCACCTTTCTTCTTCCCAGAGTTCTCGCTCTGCCTGGAAGTCCTACTTAGACCTCCTGTCTAGCTATTGGCAGTTCAGCTTTTTATTGCACCAATCACAGCAATGCATCTTTATAGTGTACAAATATTGTAGAACATGTCCCTCTTTTTGTCAAAGTAAAAAGAAAAGGTTTTTAACTCAAATACAGTAACAATCATCAAGAATTGCATTTACAGTGCCCAGTCCATTTGTATTTAGGGAATTTAGAGAAAATGCTCCATTGTCTATCCTGTCTTGGTGAGTTTAAAGTTTCAAACCTAACTTATTTTCTATCAAATTAAAAAGACTGTAACTATGACTACCTACTCTTCATGCCCATCAGAGACCTGAGAGGGATATAATATTATTTAAGTAAACAGGAAGTGCAGAGCAAGCAATGTCAAAACCTATAGAAATGACAAACATCTGGTATGCCTGGACAGTCACCTAAGGTTTCGCTGTAATGTTTAGGCATCCATCTTTGCCCTACAGGCCTAGAATATCTGGCAGACTTTTCTGTGAAGCAGGGATTTTGAAGGACTGCCCTACCTTGTCTTGGCAAAGTTTGTTAGCCACCTTCCTTTGTGTCTTGCTTGTCCAGTTTAGACAACATGTTGTCAGCATTTGAGGCAAGTGCAATTTCATGCCCAATGGCTAACTTTGCCACAGTGAAAACAAATTATATATGGGTATTCTTCTATGCACATCACCCTTTTTTTTGAAGTAAATTAGTGCTGCCAGGAGTAGATGCTTCTCACTGTCATGAAAAGCCTTATGTTATTGAAATATCTTAAACTCCATATTCTGTATGTAGGTCTCTTAAGTGTTTGAAGACCACTCATCTATCTAAAGAATGTCTTGAAAGCATACCTAACATGACTACAAATTTTATTATTATAGATGACTAACTACTAACCTTTATTTCTTAATTATACATTACATTTTTAAATGAGCTGGGTAGGTACAATACCTTAAACAAGAGCAGAAACATAACACAGTATAACAAAAATGACCTTAAATTTGTACCAATTACAAAAATTCATACCAGTGTAAAATATTTGAGCTTAATAGTTGTTTTTTTAGTTTAAAGTAGATTAAATAAACTACTCTTTTATCCTGTTGTTTCTATGCTATATTCCCTCTTTTTCTTTCCAGAACAAGATCCCTGAATCTAATATCCTTTGCTCAGCTTTCTCCCTGACCATGACCAACAATAACTCACAACTAACCCCCCTCCCCATATGATGATAAACATCCACAATCTATTGAACAACCAAAAATTATTCACTCCATCTCTTGGGCAGGTGGACGTGATATTCTCTAGACTGTTTCCTGTTGTCTAGGAGTGACAGCATCCTTAGGGAACCCTGAGAAAATTGGAATAATGGTTAAGTCCTGGGAGAGCTGGCTGTATTTTTTTTTGTTTTGTTTTGTTTTGTTTTGTCACTGTGTTATGGGAAAGTATAGAGCTTATCTGAAGTTTTGACTGGAGTAGTATGTGAGGTTAGCCATCTCAGCTAGCAGCCTTGAAGTTGTTCTGAATGCAGAATTTTGAGGAAACTGCAACAGAGGCATTTTGAGAGGATGGATCACTAGGTCTATTTGTTTGCATTGTTATCTTTTTCTTCTGAAAATGCACAAACTTTTAAAGTAAAATGCAAATTTTCATTAACATAAGTATGGAATGTGGGGTGTAAACAAGTCAACTAAAGATGATTTTTGTTTTATGTTTGAGCAGGTAAAAGGCATTGGCAACTTTTTAAGTTTGTTTAGACTGTATAATCATACCTCTATCCATGCCATATGAAAGGAAATAATGTAATTATAAATTATGAGGGTTCTGTAGCCAACAAGATTTATCATGTCTCATCCAGTTTCAGAGATGTTTCCATGTTAAGGGATAAGTATATACATCACCTGTCATGTAGGGGTTTTGTTTTGTTTTTCTTCATGTCTGTGGTCAAAATTTTCAGGAGGTCTCTGTCAAATCTAGGGATCAGCATATACATCACCCAAATTGTAGGGTTTTTTTGTTCTGGATTTTTGTTTTGTTTCCTGGTGTCTGTAGCCAAGGTTTCCAGGAGGTCTCCTCTGTCAAATCTGATCTTTATTAATTTTGAGGGAATCCATCTTTTTTGTTGGACTATCTTTGGGCTGCCAACCTGCAAATAATGACTCAGAGACTTATTATTAATTATGAAAGTTTAGTTTTAGCTTAAGCTTTTTCCCAACAAGCTCTTATAACTTAATTATCCCATATTCTTTTAATCTACAATCTGCCACATGGCCTAGTTACCTCTTTAGTATGGCACATCCCTCCTAGTCATCGTGAAATCCTGCGCCTAGATTCCTCTTCTTATTTTCTCTCTGCCTGCAAGTCCTGTCTATACCTCCCGCCTAGCTATTAACCATTCTGCTTTTTATTACACCAATCACAGCAATACATCTTTGCACAGTGTACAAATATTCTACAATGCCCATTCTTTACTTTGCTTCCTGTTCTCAGAGTTTTCTTAGTCTGGTAGCCCCGCCCACACTTCCTGCCTGCCTTTGGCCAATCAGCTCTTTTTATTAAACCAGTGGGTGGGACAGTTATTTAAAATGTAACAACAGAATCTCCCACAACACATAGAAACCCTGTCTCAAGAAACAAAGAAACAGCAGCAACAACAAAGAGAACAGTGAGTCTTGGCTGGAGAGATGGCCGAGTGGTTAAGAACCTGGATGATCGTTCAGAGGACACTTCAGTTCTAGGAGATACGACACTCACTTTTGGCCTCTGTAGGCACTGCACTCACATGGCATGCACATAGTCATAGATGCACATAAATAAAAATTTAAAAAAATAAGAACAGGAGTTTAGAATCAAACATTATTCTTCAGTGACTGAACTCTGAAATGTCCCAGGAATTCCTTTTTAATGATATAATACTTGAACAACAACAAAGATATAATGCTTGTTCTTAAATGGAGCCCTAGTATTATTTTGTTATTTTGTTTTGCTTGGGTTCTCAGGATTAGATGCAGGGCCTTGTATATGAGTCACAAGCTCTGCCACTGAGATATGTGTGCAACCACTATTTTTGTTTTTAAAAGATTGCCAGTTTGCTCCATGTGTACCTAAAACTCAAAACACAAGATTTCAAATTTTTGAAAGTTTCCTCTGAAATTCAGTCTCAGCTGAGTCATGTTACATAGTAGCATGTATACCAGAAGCATGTTCCAACAACAGGCTTTACCTTTGAAGTAAACAATGCTATAAGCTATATATTGTCTCCATCGTTCTCGGGAAAATAAGATTTAAACAGACAAAATCTAATTCCTTAGCTTACACAGCTCAAAATACAGTCAAGACTCTGAGACTATTTGTTTACATGATCTTAACTATGAAACCATAATTTGTTGTCATTCTTGATGGCTCTGGATGTTGAACCCTGGTCTTAATATTATGCAGCCACTGTACCAATGCTGCATGTACCCAATTCTGAAATATAGATCGATTTTTTTAAAAATCCTATCTTTATTAAGCATACTTTCTGGTGGCTGTAGTTTTTAACTTTGGTTCATGTACACAATTTCCATAGAAATACATAAAGCTAAGAGCTGGGTGTGCTCAACTGTAATCCTAGCAGGCAAGAAACTAGGCAGGAAGATTGGGAGCACGGCCCCAGCCTTTGAGGAAAGTCTAGGTGACATATTGAACACTGCCTGCCTGTTAATCTGTCTATATGCCTGTCTATGAATATATCCATCTATCTACACATATTTCATGCAGATCTTATGAGCATTTATATCTGCAGCTATTGCTTTTTTCTTCAGACAAAAGGTGTGTAGGCTTAATGGTTTCTCTTAAAAACTGGGTTTCTTTTCACAAGGAGCTGAAAAATATTCACTTAGTAGAGTTTGCTTACTTTAGTTTTGGTCACTTATGCTATGTTGCAAGTAAATCAGAAACAAATGAAATCCATCACTTTAAGTTTTTACACTTACTTGGTTTCAACAGGTACACGTCTTGCACTTCCTAAATGTATACTTGGTGGGACACAATAGTTTAGTTGGCAGGTTTTCTTTTTCTTAACTGGTGAAACATAAAGTAGTTGCTTATTAGTTTGAATATAATTGTCCCCTCCCAATAATCTCATGGGGGATGGTACTATTAGGAGATATGGCTTTATTGGGTTGGGTATAACCTTGTTGGAGGTAGTGTATCACTGTGGGAGCAGACTTTGAGGTTTCCTATGCTCAGGATACCATCCCAGTGTCTCAGTAAACTTCCTATTGCCTGCAAGATGTAGGACTCTTGGCTACATCTGCCTGCATGCTCCCATGTTCCCCACCACGAAGATAATGGACTGAACTTCTGAAACTGTAAGCCTGCCATCCCAATTAAATGGTTATATATATATATATATATATATATATATATATATATAATATATATATCATATATATATATCATATATATAAGGGTTGTCATGGTCATGGTGTCTCTTCATAGCAATAAAAGCCTAATTAATACAAGTTTTATATCTTAATAACATTACAGATTTGATGAAATAACATCAAATGGTCTCTTCTTGGAGGTGGACAATGTCACCAGGGCTTGACATATGTTTTTTATTCATTTTATCTTTAATTATATGTACATATGTGGGTTTACATATGGGTTTGTGTGTGTGAGTATAGGTGCCTATCCATGCCAGAGGTGTGAGATCCCGGGAGCTAGGATACTGTGAGCTAGCCAATATGGGTGCTGAGAACAGAGCTTTACTCTTTTCAAGAGCTGCTCACACTCTAATCCACTGAACCATCTAGCCCTGGCACTCATGTATTTACATTTTTTTGTGTTAATATAGTCATGAGAGTAAATGAGAAATAATGTGTATCATGGTGTCCAGCATCCAGAAAGCACCTAAATGTGAGGTGTTATGGCCTTTAGAAGTTTTAAAGCTGTGCAGGACATCTACAGCCAGTGCAGAGAACGAGGTACAGCGTGCTTCAGTGTCAGGAAGAGATTTAACAAGCAGAAATCTGCCTGCTGCTCGTGTTGTTTCTTAGACTACTGCATTTATTGAATGGAATGGCTAGGGTACAGTGTGGAGTGCTGCTCATTAAAGACTCCTGTTCTGAAATTTTCCCAAAATACAGAAATGTAATACTCACTGTTCTCATCCATGGAATTTTGTCCAAGAAATTTGGCATTAGCAGTTATACAAAAAGAAAGGCTATTCATAATAGACTTGGAGAATGTAAGTTGTTTTAGAAAAACCCTTCCTTAGGCCTTTGCTTAATAGCTCTTTGCTTGCAATACAAGTTTAGTAACAAGTGTTAAAGATGCAACCCTTCCTTCTCTCACACTATCAAAGCTTCTCTGTTTGTAGACACTGAAGACATTAGTAAGTACAATATGTTCATATTTACCAGGCACTGAAATGGTTTAAATCCTTAAACAGGATTAGAACTGTTAATCTTAGTTAATCTGTGCTATAGAGAGCACTTGCCTAGCACATGCAAATCTACAACCCTACAAAAATGAAAAAAAAATTGAAAGCTAATCATGATACATACCTTTAATCCTGGACCTCAGGATGCTGAGGCAAGAGAATTCAAGTTTGGGATAAATAATCAGTTCCATGCCATCCTGATGTACACAGTAAGGCTCTGTCTCCATACAAAAAATACAAACTATATGGGCAGTATGAAATAATGATATTTCCATGAATATTCTGTTTTACATGGCATTTATCAAATCAAGATAATTTTATAAACAAATCTTGGCCCAACAAATGATGTATGTGAAAAATATTTAGTTGTGAAATATTAAGCACTGTTGCCAAGGTCAGACATAAAATGTTCACTGTTGGCTACTTCTGTGTTGTGTAACTAGCCATTGTAATATGGCAAGAAAAACAAGTTAAAACATAAAGTCTGGAAATAGAGATGCAAAATTTATTTGCAGTAATTATGGTTGATTACTTATAAACATTCTGTATACATGATACAGGAACACCCTGATGACCAGCCTTAGTAACAGTGCTGTATTCCTGTATTCAGTAAGTTTAGATTCTCTCCCTCCCTCCCATTCCTCCCTCCCTCCCTCCCTCCGTCCCTCCTTCCCTCCCTCTCTCTCTCTCCTCTCTCTCAGTGTTGGGGTTTTGTTTTTGAGACGTGGTTTCCTCTATATAACGATCACTTTGTAGACCAGGCTGTCCTCAAATTCATAAAGATCTGCCTGCTTCTGCCTCCCATGTGCCACCACCACCTGGCTAGATTATTTCTCAACAGAAATTTGGACATTAAAAAGTCATACATTGTATGTATTTGAGCCAACATAATCATATTTATACTGCATAGAGAATTGTGTTGAGGAAGTTAGGAATGGATCACGTGGAGGGAGAGTAGGTGCAGAGAGCCCACCCATGGGAACTGGTCAGTAACTATAGAAGACATTACAGCCATAGAGTGGGAAAGAGAATGAGCTAGAGCTCGGCCCCCTGAGCATGTTTAGTCAGAGTATAGGGAAAGTGTAGAAAGAGGAGCAGGCTTGGGGCTGGGGCAGGGGCAGGGGCTGGGGCTGGGGCTGGGGCAGGAGCAGGAGAGGGTTGCAGATGGCACTGGGCCTCAGGGATTCACTGCAGCTGTTTTTCCTCCATCTCTTAGCCTTTGGGTTCTTTATTGCAATAATATTTATTTTAATATGTTGTATAAAGGATTAATATTTATCAAGGGGCATTCACCGGAAACCTCAAAAGTCCAGGTAAATGTAATTAAGTTCCTCTCACTCCTGTTCCCTGTGCCTGGCCACCCTTACCCTTCTCGTGGGAGGACTACTACCTTCTTCCTGTGCCTTGGCATGGAAATGTGCTTTTGTTTATTTCCTGTTGGAGATGCTCACCCTGTGGTCTGTAGTGTGAGGGTAGTCTGCATCCCTCTTCCTCTGCCTTGGCTGGAAACAGTCCAGTGGCTAGCAAATAGAGTTCCCTGAAGGGATGAACATAGAAATCAGGTTTCCCTTCAGTGTGTCCCCTGGAGAGAAGGCCAGGCCTGTGGGAAAGTCCTACTTTCCCCCAAGGACAGACAAGGTCTTTCATAACATTTATCATTCTTCCATTAGAAACACAGAAATTAAATAACATGTCTGAACTTGCCCAAGATTGGACTCTCTAGATATTACTGCCTTCGTGTAAAACTGAATTCTCCAATGAGTCTTTTCATTACTTTTCCAAAACAAATACTAACTAAAGGCCAATTCTGTGGCTGAGACAGGCAGATCACTTGGAGTGAGAGGCCAAACAGTTACATAGCACGTTCCAGGCCAGTCTAGAGTACAGAATAAGACATTGCCCAACATCCTCAAAAAGAAAGAAATTTTGTTTACAGAGTTCTTTACATGAATTTTATTTCTGCTTCTCCTTGGCTGTTAGTCTTGTTGAGTATGCTCCAGCATCATTTCTATTTCTATTTTATCTGTGGGTGTTTTGCCTACATGTCTGTGCACTGCATACATTCAGTGCTCTGAGAGACCAGCAGAGGGCATCAGACTCCTGTTATTGCAATTAGAGATGGCTATGAGCCATAGTGTGGATGTTGGGAATTGAACCTGGGCACTCTGAAAGAACAGTAGGTTCTCTTAGCTGAGGTTTCACTGAGCATGCTCTGCAACCCCCTAACTTCATTTCTTAAGGAAGAAAGATATAACGCCTGTAACATTCCTTCAGCCAGCCAAATACATCATAAAGGAAATACTTATGAAAACAATAGTTTTTAATCTTCATTCTAGTTCTTTGTGCAGAAAAGGCACTAAAAAAGTCATTCTGACTATATGAACAAGTACAGTTATAGTGTGTTCTAAAGTGCCTATTGGCTGTACTAGGTTTGCTATTTAATTGTTGATTGTTAACTAAAAACAAACCTAAGTTTCTAAAGTAGAAAAATACACCAAAATTCAAAGCTATTGTAGTAATATTTATTTGTAATATATTGTAAAAAGGTTTAATATTTATTCAGAGGTTCACTTATTGGTATAAATTGAACTTTAAAACATTTTTTGGAGATAGGAATGGTCTCATGCCAGGGCTGCTGCTCTGCTCTCTGAGAATGCAGGAACAAAACAGGGGTAGTTCAGTGTCTCAGCAGCTGTTTTAAACAGGTTTAGCCACGCCCCATTCAAGCTCCCAGAATTCCAGGGACACACTGCTAAGCCTTGTCAGCTAATACCTGAATTCCACCACAGCAGGCCCTGGATCTGATTCCCAGTGCTGGGGAAACTATCATTTTAGCTTTCTCATTCACTCAGTAACTAGCTTACAACTGTTTTTGCCACAGGATTCCACTATCACATTGTAATAATCCAGGTTCAAAATTAGTTATAATCTAGGCATCCAATTTAACCCTTAGTTCATACATTTAATGTTTAAAATATTGTTTTGTCAGAAGCCAACAGAAGATGACCAATGAGATGGCTCAGCAGTAAATGAACTTGCCAAACAAGCCTGAGTTCCATGCCCAGAACCCATAGTAGTATGTTAGAAGGGGAGACTTGACTCCAGAAAATGCCCTCTGATCTCCATACATGTGATGTGGGACACATGTAACATACACACACACACACACACACACACACACACACACACACACACACACACACACACACACACACCAAGAACAAATAAAAGTAAATAAAAAAAATATAACTAGCAGGAAAACTAATTATTTCTTAACCAGAGAAACAAGAGAAGTCTAAATTATTTAAGACTAGGACTCTTTGAAAATTGTCCAGAGAGCTTCCTAGAACCCAAGCCGTAAGTTGGGATGGTAGGGCGCCTTCGAGTTTTGTCTGAAGTAAAAATAGGTCAGAGTTGATGAAGACTACTGTTGGCGAGTGGCCTTTAAGATGGCTCTGTTCCTGGTGGTGATGTGTGTAAGCTTGAGAAAATGACTTTAAAACTTTCTTAGTGTTCTCTAGAGAGGCAGAAGCAGAAGGATCTCAGTGAGTTCGAGGCCAGTCTGGTCTCCAAAGCTAAGCCTGTTATGCAGAGAAACTCTGTCCTGAAAAAAGGGGGGGAGGGGTTCATCCATAAAGGAGGAAAGTAATATCCAATATTATATATGAGAAATTTAATGAATAGTTATGGTGGGGAGGCTGGCGCTTGGCAATATTCTAAAAATTTTATAAGTAACCCTTGTGACTACAGTCTGAAAAATGCAACTGTCTCAGTTTAAGGGAAAAGAGGGGCTGGGAAGATGGCTGGGAGGGTGAAGCACTTGGCCACATGTGTGAAGACCAACACCCACATAAAAGCCTGGCTGACACCCACCTGCATCTCTAGTTCAGGAAGTGAAGAAAGCAGATCCCCCAGGCCAGCTGGTTAGCTACATTCCCTTGATGGTGAGCTCCAAGTTCACCTACCTCAGAAAAAATAGAAAGCAGTTGAGGAAGACATCAGACAAAAACCCCTGTCCTCCACATGCACCCTTATACACATGAACACTCACACATGCAAAAGTACAGAAATTAAGTAAGAGGAAAGTTCAGATAAAGAAGTTGTGTATGAGGCTCCATACTTTAGAGAATTTGCTTTTCTTCCAGAAGACCAGACTTCAGTTACCAGCCCCATGTTGGGCCCCTCACAACTGCCTGTGACCCTAGCTTCAATGGAGTCAACTTCCTCTTCTGGCTTCTGAAGGCACCAGCACTTACCTGCACGTTCCCACACATAGATACACATATAATAGCTTAATTTTAAAAATCAAATCTTAAGAAATATGAAACAAAAATCAAGTCAATCCACGGTAGGTTTGTTACTGCTGTTTCTCATACTCATGTATTGAAGATTTAAAGATTTTTTTAAATCATTTTTTTTAAAAAAAATTAGTATTATGTGTGTGCAGTGTGTATGGGAGTGTGTTGGTGCAAATGCACGGTGTACTGAGGGAGGTTAGTAAACACCTGTGGGCAGTTGGTTCTCTATTTCACATTTCCATGGGTTCCAGGGATGAGAGTTAGGACTTTCACTGTGAAGTAGATTGAGGGTGTTACAGAACTGTCAGGACAGTTCATCTGTCGTGCTGCTTGGCTTCTTCAGCCTTGTCTTCCTCCTGGTCACATTAGTTGTCTGAAATGGTCTGTCTGTCCGTGGAAACTGGTGACAGGTACCCATGTGGGTGTGGAATGTGGGTGGCGTATGCCAGCATCTTGCTGCAGCTATTCACAGTGTCAGTGGCTTATGCAAGTGCTGAGCAGAGAAGAAAGTCCATAAGAGGTTAATATAGTGAACAGGTACAGAGGTCTTTCATGGACAAGGTAGGCAGTTGTTCACAAAGCTGTGACAGATGAACAGGAGAAGAGACAGGTGTGCCTGATGGATTGGAAAGGATAAGAGCTCTGTAGACAGGACTTTATCTGAGGTAGAGAGACCATGTGGAAGCTGTGAAAGCTGAGTTGACCTGGGACTCAAGCAGCGTACATATGAGTACATATGTCCAGCTAGAACAGCTGGCTCTATGTGACAGCTGTGGCCCTAGTGTCAAGCTTGAGTGCTTATAAGTAGATTGATTAACAAAACCTTTGTACCATGAGGATTATAATGGAGTGGTGGTTCAGTGAGAGAGATCTACACTAGAGTAGGAAATAGAATCGGGTCCCTCAGCTCTGTGCACTGTGCTTGCATTCTGACTGGGAGCTGGGACTGGGCTGGGACTTGGGAGAACCATGTCTTGAGGCTCTGGACTTGTGCCCACTTCAACTAGAAAAGTAAGCAGTTTAGGCATAGTGAAAGCCCTGGACACCGGGGAGGATCTGCAGGTGAAGTAGGCTGCCTCACCGCTAGATGTTCAAGGACTGGCTTCTGGCAGTTGTCAGGGCAGTGTTTGAGGGCTTACGTGGGTGGTTGAGTTTATGAGTCTCTGCTCTTGCGAAGCTGTGGAGCTGGGTGTGTATGATGATAAACACCGTTGCCCCAGCATTTGAGAAGTAGAGGCAGGAAGACCAGAAGCCTTGACTATGTAGTGAGTCTGAAGCCGGACTGTACTAAGTAGAATTCATCAAAGCAAACAAAACTAATGAACCACCAAAGAAGGGGGGGGGCAGAATTAGCTCCAGAAAATTGTGCTTCCTGAGAGACGCAGAGTGAGTAGAGCCTCTGACTGCACCAGTACTTGCCATGCACACACATAGCTCCCTTTGCATCCTTGAAAACTCCACACAGTTGGGTAGCACTCAGCTCTGTGCAGGGGTTTGAGGAGAGGTGTCAGGCTGGGCTGCCCTCATGCTGTTTGACTCATTTCTACTGCCTGCTAGATAGTAGGAAGATTCCAGGCCACTCACACTACAGAGTGAAATGGAAAAGAGGCCAGGGAAAAACCTGGGAGATTGCTAAGAAGATAATTTAAGATAATACTGTTTTACTTTCATAGAGGGCAGTCTGTTAATATGAATACAATTTTTTTTGTGACTTTACCCCCAAAGAAATAATAGTGAATTCACTAAGCTGAATATTCTAGCATACTAGTTTTTAAGTTTATTTATAAAGATACTTATGTTTATTTAGAAAATAACTGAATCATCCTATATAGGGGAAGGAAAGCTGTCTACTACATAAGTAAAAACTCGATTAAGATTTAAAAAAAAAAAAAAAAAAAAAAGGCAGGGGACCAGCAACTTGACTCAGCAAGTAAAGGGTGCTTCCACCAAGCCTGTTGGTTCAAAGAGTTCAGTCCCAGGAATTCACATGGTGAAAAGAAGTTCAACTCCAAAAGTTTATTCTCTGGCCTCCACTTGGAACTGTAGCACACACCTCTGCTCCATAGGACCTGCACACATGCACACACATACTTATGCACAAATAAATTAATAAAGCACATTAAAGATTAAAGGTAGGAAGTATGATTGTATGTCTACAGAATTATCAGTGAATACCCTTGAGACCCCCTCTTCTCTAATCATCACTTTATTATAATTTATAGTCCCATTTCCAGAAATATTCTGGATCATAGTAATATCAAATGAGTAAGTGTATGCCAGATATATAATTTTTATATTTAAGAAACAAAGTATGTAATAGCAGATTTCATATTTATGGTGAATGACAGCATTATTATGGTGGTTAGGAGCATACTTCTGAAGCCAGACATCTAAGTTGTAGATTGTCTGGGTGAGTGTGGGCCAGCTCATCCCTGGGTTTGATGTCCTATAAGATGCAGGCAGGGGTCCTTATCCCACAGTGCTCTGGGAGCTGAGCTTATCTAGAGGGAGTACTTAGAGCTGGCAATACTTGATGCTGTTAAGTCATTAAGAGTTAGCTGCCATTCTTCTGCCTCAGCTTCCCCAGTGCTGGGATTTTAGACCTGGACTATACTACCCTTAGTTAGAGATGGCTTTTGTTGTTGGAGGTGGTGATCTGGGTTTTGTTGTGGGGATTAATTTTTGGTTTTTTGAGTGGAGGTCTTGCTATGTAACCAGCAGTAGCCTTTAATTCACAATGTAGCCTAGCCTGGCCCCAAACTTACAGAAATCCAGGAGGATTTCCTAGCTTTCTGAGTTCCTGTGATTATAGGCATTGCTGCCAGCTCACACAAACGCCCATTGATTACTTTAGGGTTAGTGGTATTTCTCAGCGACAGAATAAGCTGGAGTAGCCAGGTATAGTGCTACACACCTGTAATCTCAGCCCATGGAAGCCAGAGGCAGACCAGGCAGTAGTGGCAGGTTTCTGTAAGTTCAAGGCCAGCCTGTTCTACACAGTGAGTTCCAGGACAGAAGCAAGGAGATTAGAAGTTCAAGACCAACCTCTATCTCTTGTGAACTCAAGTGCAACCTGGGCTACATGAGACCCTATCTACAACCAATTAATTAAAAATTGAGCTAGTGATATAGCTCAGTTGTAGAGCACTTGTTAGCATGGCAAAGCACCGGCCTAGTGTGTGTGTGGTCTTGGGTTCAGTCCCATAGTGATAGATAAACAGCAACACTGTAAAAAAATAAAATAAAAATCTGTTATTAATTCAAGTGATGAAATATTGAATACAATGGAGAAATTGCCTTTTTTTTTTTAAATGCCAGACGCCCTGGATGAGTATTTTGAGTATGATGCGGAGGAGTTCTTGGTTTCTCTGGCTTTGCTGATAACAGAAGGACGGACCCCAGAGTGCTCTGTGAAAGGCCGCGCAGAGAGTTTCCATTGCCCTCCAGCACAGTCTCGCCTCCCAGGAGCAGCAAGACATGAATGCAGTGACAAGCTGGCCCAGGTGAGACTAGGCCCCACTGCTGTTGGCTTTGTCCTGTGGGTGAACTGGTTCCACCTCCATCTTACTGTGTCACAGTGGGTTTGTGTTGAAGTGGGTTCTTGGAAGTGCCCAGGTGACCTCACTGGAAGGAGGGGCTGTCACAACCCTTCATTGCTGTGATCTCTCCTTTCAATTGTAGATTCTTACCCTGACTCTTCCATTTTATGTTCTTATTCATTAGATAAATAATGTTATGATGATTTTTCTTATATTACCTATTTCCCCTTTAATCTTTGTTTTTACAATTTCTTTTTGTGTATACAGTTATCCATACATGCTTTGTGTATATGTCTGGGTGTCTTGCATGTATGTCTGGGTGCCCTGGAACTGAGTTACAGGCAGGTATGAGCTGCCATGTGGGTGGCATGGGAATTGAACCTGATTCCTCTGAGAGGACAGTCAGTGCTCTTAACCACTGAGCCATCTCTCCACCCCCTCCCCTGTATTTTTTCAATGGGAATAATTTTTGTTATATAAATATTTTAAAAGAAAAATCTTAAAACATTTTCATGAGTAGTACATAATATATTTTTTTAATTTCTCCCAGTTACTTCTTAAGTATATTCTTGGACTTTAAATTTTTTTTAAAGACTTATTATGTGTAGTGTTCTGCCTGCACACCAGAAGAGGGCACCAGATCTCATTCTAGGTGGTTCTGAGCCATCATGTAGTGCTGGGAATTGAACTCAGGTCCTCTGGAACAGCAGCCAGTGCTCCTGACTTCTGAGCCATCTCCTAGCTACAAACTGTAAAGTGTTATTGTTGTTTTGAGACAAGGATTCTCTATGTAGTCCTGGCTGCCCTGGCTGTAGACCAGGCTGGCCTTGAACTCAGAGATCCACTTGCCTCTGTCTCCCAAGTGCTTGGATTAAAAGCATGTGCCACCACTGCCTGGCTTAAATTTTTTAAAATTTTATTTATTATATATGAGTGCTTTGCTTGCATTTATGTGCATGTAAATCTGTGTACCATTTGAATGCCAGGTTCCCACAGAACCCAGAAGAGGGCATCAGATGCCCTAGAGCTAGAATTACATATAGTTGTGAGCTGCTATGTAGGGGTGCTGGGAATGGAACCTGGATCCTCTGGAAGAGCAGCCAGTGCTCTCAAATGGCTGAACCATCTTTCCAGCACTCTTAATTTTTAAACTTAAAAAAGTCTTTAAAAATAATCTTGTTTCTTTTGATTGTTAAATGAAAATAAGTCTTTTCCATGAACAGATGAAATTGACAGAGTAGGTATGCAGGGAACACTCAGGGACTGGTCATACATTGTAGCCATTCTTCCCATAAAATAGAGCAAAATTATGCTTCTCAAGAAATTTTTACACTGTGCACTATAGCTTTCTGTCTGGAGTGCATCCATCACCTAACAGGAAAGTGAGACAGCCAGACCTGAACAAGCACTACCACATATGCCATGCTTCATATGCAGATGTCTACAATTATAGTTTTGAAATTTAAATATAAAATTAGGGCAGTTGTTGAGAGATTTGTTTATTTTTGCTTTCTCTTAAGTGTCGCCAAGCCAGACGAACCAGATCTGAGGTCACACTGTTGTGGAAAAATAATCTTCCAATCATGGTGGAAGTGATGCTCTTACCAGACTGCTGCTACAGTGATGAGGGGCCTAGCACAGAGGGGACTGATCTCAGTGACCCCGCCATTAAGCAAGATGCACTGTTACTGGAGAGGTGGATCTTGGAGCCAGTTCCCCGACAGTGAGTTGTTAAACTTGGTCTAAAGTTTTCCAAGACCTCCTACACTTTAATATTGCATCATGTCTCTGAATTCCTCTTTTTTCCATAGTAAAGTTGAGAACCGCACTGTATTCACTAAGTAATTACGACACCAAGTAACATTAGGAAGTGTACCTGTGTGCTCTTAGAACACACATCCCAAGAGGTGCTTGTTCCCACCTTTCTCTGCAAAAGCAGTCTCTCCATACTTGTTGGCATGTTATTGTACCTTCTTCCTCCTAGGAATGGCGACCGCTTCATTGAAGAGAAGGCTCTTCTGCTGGCTGTCCGATCGTTTGTGTTTTTTTCTCAGTTAAGTGCTTGGCTGAGTGTTTCCCATGGTGCTATTCCACGAAATATTCTTTACAGGTATGTCCAGGGAGGGAATAGAGAAGTGCATAGTCACTGGCCAATTTACTAAATGATATCTTATCTCTCAGATTTATTTCCTTCATTTATAAATGAAATCAGTAAAAGTAGATGAGGTTTTCTCAAAACAAGTTAAAAGAGTAATATTATACAAATAAGCTTGTTGAGTTAAATCTTGTTAAAATGGCTTGGTGGATTAAATGTGGTGCAGAATAATGTTTCAGAAGCATTCAAGCTTACTTTAGGAAGCCACTCCAGCCTTGATGTCGTGATGAAGAATAAACAGAGGTCATCGGGTTTGTGACTTATTTTGACCATCTAGAGTTTTCTATCTAAAATACATAAACATTGTTGGACACAGTGCTGTGTGCCCACAGCACCCAGCTACTCAGAAATCTGGGGTAGAATTGCTTGAGCAGTGAGTGTGAACGGAATAGCAAGAATTCATCTTTTAAGAAAAGGACATGCGTATTTATGTGTGTGTGTGTGTGTTCCTGTATGCATTGTGTGTGTGATCGTGTATTTGTATGTATACATAAATATGCAGACAGAAAAGCAACTATAATTATTTCTTTATGCAAGTGAAATAGCCCCTAAATTATAGAATAGAATGAGTAGGACCCACTTATTTAATAATAAACACAAAGTCCTTTTTTCTTTCTATTTTGGCAAATATGATTAAGTTGTAATGCCACAGAAGGCTAAAGTAGAAGGATCATTGCAAGCTTGAAACCAACTTGTGTTATATGGTAAATTTCAGGACATCCTGGGCTACAGAGTGAAACTTGTTTTGTTTTGTTTTTTGTTTTGGGAAACAGAGTTTCTCTGTGTAGCTCTGGCCCTCCTGGAACTTGCTCTGTAGATCAGGCTGACCTGAGATTCAGAGATCCACCTTCTTCTGCTTCTTGAATGCTGGGATTAAACATGGTGCCACCATTGCTGCCCAGCTATGAAACTCTGTCTGAAAGAACAGAATAATAAAAACAGTAATTTTTCTAAGTACAGTCTGTCGTGCCATGTTTATTAGTTTTAGCATGATGTGCATGGTAGAGTGCTGAATGTGGATCTTGGTGTAAGTTGTTGCAGAAATAAGTATATGACTGATTTTTTTTATCCTTAAAGTGATTTACAGAGACCAAGGGCACTTATGACTGACCTATGTTGTTTGGCTCTAGAATCAGTGCTGCTGATGTCGACTTGCAGTGGAGTTTTTCACAGACTCCAACTGAGCATGTGTTTCCTGTTCCCAATGTCTCTCACAATGTGGCCTTGAAAGTCAGCGTGCAGTCCCTACCCAGACAAACTCATTATCCGGTTTTGACCTGTAGTATTCATACCAACATTCTTTATGAGAAGAGAATTCAAGAGCAGGAGCTAAAAGCCTATCAACACCGTGGCCCCGGTGAAGTAGAGCACCGTTGTCCCAGCAGCTCACAGAGTCTGTGTAGCAAACACACATGGACCATGGCACCTGTGAGTGCCCTGCATGTAAGAAGTGGCCTGACTCCTGAGTACACTGCAGCCATTAGAAATGTCAGGCTCTGCCCTGGCGCGGCAAACAAGTCTGACCATGGGGCATCTCAAGCCAGTATCCTGGGCTTCAGTGGCAGCACAGAAGTAAGGTCACAGGAGGCATCAATGAGAACTTTGAAATCACTCTCTGTGATTGATTCTAGTGTCTCCAGCTGTCAGAGCTCCCGGCAGTCAGTGGGGGAGCCTAACCCTTTAATTGACTCCTTGATTCAGGATCGACAGGAAGTCATTGCCAGGATTGCTCAGCACTTGATTCACTGTGACCCCAGCCCCTCTCGCGTGTCTGAATACCCCTTCAACACCCAGGAGTCCACCTCACTTAGCTCAAAGCTTCACCGAGTTTCACAAGAAAGTGAGAGTGTAAGAAGATGCAAAGAAACATTCTCTTTTGGGAGCCCAGAGATTAGCTCCACTGAAGACACCAGTGAGGGGAAAATGAGAGGGAAATCGGAAACTACTCAAGGAGAAACCTGCACCTCTCACAGCCCTTACCCTCGCCAGCCTGCTGGGGAGACAAACCCTTTGATCGGCTCTTTGCTCCAGGAGCGGCAGGATGTCATAGCCAGAATCGCACAGCACTTGGAACACATTGACCCCACAGCTCACATTCCCCGGCCTGCATTCAGCAAGCACGACTCCAATTCCATTCCTTCTAAAGTGTTTCGGAGTTCATATCATGACAAAACCTTGTTGAAGAAGAACAGAGATAATGCCTCTGGTTCTGCTTCTTATACAGAAGTGTCCTTACTGGGAGACAGAGGTAATGGGGAAAGCCACAAATCTAGAAAATGTTTCCAACCTTTCAAATACAGTCCTCAAGAAAAGTCTCTGAAACATGAAGTAAGAACTCAGCATCAGGAGCATCCTGATGACATCATCCACAGTGCCAGGCAGGAGACACAGAACAAGGCTAGTGACTTACTAAGTTCCTCTAATATAACTCTCTGTAATGAAAGTAACTTGGGTTTGATTAGCAGATTGGAGAGTATACCTTTTAAGTCACAGCTTAAGGAACAAGAAATGAGCCATGAAATTGAGAAACAGTGTTCACCTTGCAACAACAGTGTTGACAAACAGATTCACACAAGTAAATGTACAGAGAAAATAAAAGACAAGAGTTATAACCCAGGATCTCTCGGTCATCTCCAGTATGATGATTCAGAAGGTATTGACTCAGAATTAAAAGTTACTATGTCAGAAATGTCTGACTGTTTCAATAAGTACAAAACTAATTGTTCAAATAAAGACTCGAAAAGATCAAAGACAGTTGAGCAAAGCAGTCAGCTTAGCACAGAAAATGACCTCAGTGACGGTAATGAAGGTTTCAGGTACACAGCTTCAGACCAGTTGAAAATGGAGCAGGAAGAAAAAGAAGATTCCGTTGCTGGAAAATCTCAAAGGAAAAGTGTGAAGCACTGTTTATCTACAAACGAAAGACTGAAAAATGCAGATGTGTTGGTAGGTAACATGGAATATTTCTAATGTAATTCTCAGTTACTAGCTGTGGTTTGAATTCTTTAACACAGGAGATCTGGTTACAAAGGCCCAAGGTGCTTGTTATCAGTAGAATACCCAGTCTGGTATGGTAAATCTTTTGCAGAACTAGTAATATTCTTGCTAATAGCCCACTATCTTGAAAGTAAACACTAGGTAATAGAATAAGTAGGGTCAGGGATCTTGTGGTTTAAAATGCAGTGCATGGTCCCTTCTTTAAAAATGCCAATTCCAACAGTAAATTTTTTAGGGCTTTGTGAAGTCTGTCATTTCCACCCCTTAGCAGTCGCTTGCCCTCACCCACGGTCTAAAAGCCATATGTCCTTTTCTCCCATTCAGAAACCCTGGACCCTCTTAGGCCTGTAGACACAGGAATGAATGCTGTTTGTAAAAACAAACAAACAAACAAAAACAAAACAACCCCCCCCAAAAAAAAACCAAAAACCAGGTGCTTTCTGCATTCTTTACAGAACGAGGCACTCAGTTATGTCACGTGATTATAGAGCACTGTTCCTTTTGGCCCTTTGCTAAGAGGCAGGTACAACACACAGGGGAACAGGAGTGTTGGATATGCCTGGAGCTCTGTCATCCCCAGGATGATCTGGTACCCTGAATCTTCTTCTCAGGTTACTTGTAGTCCAGGGTCTTGCTGCTCCCTCATATTTATCAGGACAAATCTGTCGGCTGTGCAAGTCCTCTGTTCTCCTGGAATTTTCCTGTTGCCTTTTTGTCTTTTTTTCAGCATTGCAAACAATTGGTAGGAAATAACCAGAATCGGGCAGATACACCGTCAGCTTGGTGTATCAGCAAGTGGCTCTGGGCTGGCACAGATGCTGCACAGGAAAGAGTTGGCCTGTCTGCAGGAGTTCCATTAAGTGGTTAAGCAGAGGACTTAGGTCCTGGTTTTTCCCCTCACAGTTTAGTCCCTGAGTCACACCAAATAAGCCATATAATTCTGAAAATGACAATCAATCTTTCTAGTTCATAAACCTTTTGCATCCTGCTTAAGTAGGAAGGTACACACTAAGTGAGGACTTGCTGTCATGAGGACTTGCTGTGGCCTTTACAGCACTAGATGTTCTGGAGAGGCACAATGGGGCATGAGTTCCAGGCTTTTAGAGCTGAGGGAAGAGAGATGCAGGTTCAAGGCCACCCTGGCAGGAAAACAAGCCCTTCAAACTTAATTTGGACGTTTGTTGTTGTGTTTTGCTTGTTTGTTTAGTCTCTAGCAATGGCTGGTGTGTTTCTTTGCTTATTTTATATAAAATCATGCCCCGCTTGCCGTGTACTCCAGGGCTTCCTGCACAGCGTGGGAATGTCTCCTAGGTCCTCTCTCTTCTTGGGTCC
The DNA here is from genome assembly GCA_033318265.1 of Phyllotis vaccarum. Taxonomy (NCBI): domain Eukaryota; kingdom Metazoa; phylum Chordata; class Mammalia; order Rodentia; family Cricetidae; genus Phyllotis; species Phyllotis vaccarum. Next base: position 134,962,838 of record JARWLC010000004.1, on the reverse strand, counting down.
GGTGCCCTTTCCTCATAGGCCAGAAGGGCTAAGTAAGGTCCTGGGTCTCCAAGCTCATAACTGTCAGGATTGTGGCCAACTCAGTCTTTTTAAATTTTCATTAGTATATTTTTGTGAGTTTCGGATCTTTAGAAATGAATTTGTCCAGTTTGTAAAACTTCCTCTTAGTCTCTCACATGGTTGCTCAGGCTGGCCTCGAAAGCCCTGGGCTCAGCAGTCTTCTTGCCTTCTTAGCCTTGTAAGCCACCGGGATTTTAAACGTGCTACTAGCCCACTTTACCTGCTGCTTGACGCACAGGAGAAACATAGTGCTGTGACTGTGTCTCTTGACTTATACTTGCTTTTAGAAAAGATTTATTTATTCTTATATTTCTGACCTTGTCGGACCAAACTTATCATCTGAAAGGGCTCTTGTTATCAGTGCTTTTTATACTTTACAATTTTAGCTCTTTTCCATCTTTTTTTTAACAAGTTAAAGTATTTGATGTTAGATTGTGAGTGAACTTGCTGGTAAAACAGCTATAAAGGATACACTTAACTTTTGAAGCATCATATCAAAAAGAAGCACTGTTTTCTGTGTGGATGTGTGTATGGTTGTGTTTATACCTGTAAGGTAGAGGTTTTCCCTTACCACCAACAGTATGAACCTCAGACTGCATTGGAAATGAACCTACAAACTTGCCGTTATTTGAATATTCCCTCTAAAATCTAGTACTTCTCCTGACAGAGGGATACACTGAAACACTCAAGCATCTGGAGAAAAAATTTCCATTCCTTGGATGGGACATCAACCAGAGCTTTTCACCCTCAGACGGGGCTGCCTCTCCTCTCAAGTCCTGTAAGTTCTCTGAGTCCCCTCTGGCCGGCACCTGCAGGCAGCTGGCACACTCTCAAGCACTTCAGCTAATGTTAATTAAAGCGTTTCAAAGCCTGTGAAAAAAACCTTGTGGGTTTTGATAATACGTTTAACAGCTACATGATAACAAGGGAAGGGCTACTGAAGAAAAGTAAAATGTATTTCATTGGCATTGAAATTTTTCTGAAGTGCTTTTGCTGAACATTGTAATTGTTACTAGGTATAAAAAATACCTTGATATTGAAGGAATTTCATGCAAATAGATTTTTCTTAATCTCAATAAGTACTGCCACCAGCAGCAATATTATCTAAAAACCAGTACAAATAGTCCCATAGTTTCAAGTGCAATGTTTAAGATCTCCCTTTGGATGTTGCTCGGAGTCAACAGATGCATGTGGAGCCTGGGTTCCCTCCCAGCACCACTCCTGACTAGCTGAGGCTAGATGACTGCAAGCCAGAGCTATCCTGAGCTACAAAGGAAGACCCTGTCTCCAAAATGTGGGAGTGTGTTTGAAATAAGACATCTAGATATGAAATTATTCTCCTTGAAGTGTTGACACACAAAATGCATGTGCACACCTACACATGTATACACATGCACTTGGTATGGATAAAATATTAGAATGGAATCAGCTGAGTGGAAGCTCAGTAGGTGCATCGGCAGATAGTTAGAAAGAACGGATCATGACAGACAGACAGGAGGGAATGGTAGCCCTGAAAGGGCCATAGATGACGAAGTGACATGCTCAGTATGTCTAGCAGAAGTTCCAACCACAGACCAGGCAGAGCACGGAATGAAGTGGAGGAAGACAACGTTCCTCAAGTTCTTGTTTGTTTTATATGGTCTGGTTCTGGGACTTTTTCTGGGGAGCCCATTTGAACAAGTACATGCCAGGAAAGCACCCTACCACTCCTTTTCCCTGTTATCATCATTTTGTCAAGGGTGGTTGCTTTTACTTTGAGGCAAGGTCTCCCAGAGTTGCCCATTCTGGCCCTAAGCTTCCTGTCCTCTTGCCTCAGCCACCGATGCAGTTTATGAGTTGACATCCTTCTGCCCATAATTTTATCTGCTTCTTCTCAGACAAGTGCATCACAGATTTTTAAATGCACATTTTATATTAATTTCAAAACCAAATCTAATTCTCATGTTGTATATGACTACCTTTAATTTGCACTTAGAGATTTCATTTTTAATGTATTTTGAGAAAGTAGTTTGTGAGAAATATAATATAGGATATGCTGGTGATTGAAAATTCAGAGCACTATTTTTTAAAGCCATTCTCTGTAAAGCATTACATTTCTCAGGAATGTTACAGTGGATAGGATACCAGGAGCACATTATCCCCACAAAGTACACAGAGAAGTTTACAAGTGCAAGTCCTGGGATAGACAGACAGTTCAGTAGCTAAAGGGCTTACCTCACAAGCCTCAGGACCTGAGTTCAAATCCTCAGTGTCCACGCAAAAGACACATCCTGTAGTGCCAGGGGTGGGGAGGCAAAGATGGGGGAGCTCTGGCACTTTCTTAACAGCCAGTCTAGTAGAATCAGTGAGCCCCAGGCATCGACCTCTGACCTCCACATATACACCCTCCTTCTACCCCCCTCCACCCCCCGCCCCCCACATACCAAGCAATAGTTCTTGTACAGAGATACCATGTAATCTTTAGTTTTGGGAAAAGCCTAGTTCCACTTAAAGCCTAGTAATGTGTTGTTGTTTTTTTTTTTTTTTTTTTTTTTTTGTCCATATTAGTTAGTAAAATGATAATGAAAGAAAAATATGTGATAAGCATCATTATTTAAAATAAACTGTTACTAGTGAAATTTTTATTACTTTAAGGATATGCTTTGGGCCAGAGAGATGGCTCAACAGGTAAAGGTGCTTGCAGCCAAGCCAGATGACCTAAATTCATTCCCCAGGGTCAAGCTGAGCTGAGAGAACTGACTCCTGTACTTGTCCTGTGGCCTACATGTGTCCTCTAGCGTGCATGCACCCACACATACAAAACAGAAAATAAATGTCATTTAAAACAATATGCTTAAAGTGGATTTTCTGAGTGTTTTAATACTTTAAAAGATGGTCTTTTAAAAAAATACAAATAATTATTTTGCCTTCAGGTTCCTCAAAGAAAAACACAGTCAGGTTGCTTTGATCTAGACACATCCCTGCTGCATCTGAGAAGCTTGTCCTCCAGAAGGTAATATTTGGAGTTCGTGTGTTTGGATAGAACAGTGCAGCAGACTGCTGACTCTAACTCAAACATGTAGTAAAAAAAAAAAAAAAAAAAAAAAAAATTGTATCTTGGGGCTTGAGAGACAGCACAGTGGTTAAGAGACTGGCTGCTTTTGTAGAGACCCTGGTTTGATTGCCAGCACCCAGGTGGTGGCCTGCAGCCATCTGTAAGTCTACAATCTGACCTTCTGTCCTCCATGGACACCAGGAACATGTGGTGCACAGATACACGTACAGACAAACACCCCTGGGCATAAATTTTATAAAACTTAAATTTTTTAATTAAAGAAATGTCTTATTTTCATCATGCGGCTGCACACACACTTCAGGAGAGTAAAGAGTGAGCCTCACTGTGTGCTTCTCACCATAATCAGAAACACATTGGTTTAGGGTTTTGTGTAGGTTTATTTATTTCTGGTTCTTACCTTCTGTCTCCTGGTTCCCACTGCCTCCCTCATTCCTTCCTCCTTTGTCAGGGCTTGGGTCACCCTAGGGCTTCATCTGTGGGACTCAGGCGTTCTGCCACTACTACAGCTTCAGCCCTGTCATTACAGTCACACAATTTTGCCTTTGAGTTCTTGTTTTCAGCTGAAAGTGAGATGGTTGTAAAATTCTCAATATTTCCAATAGCTTCCACTATGTGATGTATTAGAAATTATACCTTGAAACCTTTCAGCAGATTATGTATATATGTATTATGTATTCTTTACCAAATATTAGCAATATAATATTTAATCTGAAATTTTAACTACAAATTTTGTATTTTAAAAATTGATAATGTTAATCTTATTACAGTATTTTAAATTAACTTCTTCTAATCAGCTTCTAATTCATTTCACAGATGTAAATAAAATATTGCAGTTAATGTGTTTTTTTTCCTTTGCTTTTTTAAATAGCTCTCGACCGTGTCTGAATATTGAAGAGGACCCAGACAGTCATGAAAAGCCTTTTTTGAGTTCAAGTGCTCCACCGATCACAAGTCTTAGTCTCCTAGGAAATTTTGAGGTAATGTTGTTTTGAAACTATTTTAGGAGTTGAAGTGCCTCAAACTAGGACTAGAGTATCATGTCTTTAATATTATTTTCTGAGAAGAAAATAAAGGATTAGACTCCTTTTTCCCACAGCCTTGAAGTGACCTATTGTGCTCTCCTCAAATGATCGCCTAACTGAAGGAATGCTCCACACACACACCTGATGTCCCCATAGATTCTTGTGACTTAGGAACACCTGGAAAGCTGACCACTCAGCGGTGGTTCTCAGACTGGAGCTTTTCTCTCTGATTTCTGTGCTGTCCTGTCTCTTCCTCAATTTTCAGTTAAATTGAATAAAACCCCATATATCCCCAACAACATTCTTTAAAGAAGGGATCAGTTTTCAACATGACAAGTGCTTGTCTTAGCCTTCTAATGCAACTTCTCTGTGTGGCCTACTTAAGTCCTTCTAGCATGTTCTAGGTGGGCTCTTTCAGGGGCAAATGCCCTCTCTGGTAGAGTCTTTTTGTTGTTTTTCAAATATTGCCTATTATGTAACATAGCCCAAGCTAGCCTTGAACCCACAGAAGTCCTGTTGCCTCAGATACCCAAGTGGTGAGATTATAGGTGTGAGTCACTATAACAACCATCATTTTTCATTCTGAGACATGGTCTCTCTGTGTCACCCAGTCTAGCTTTGAACTTACTCTCTAGCTTAGTCTGGCTCTCAAGTGGCCTCCCAAGTGTTGGGATTGCAGGTGCATGCCACTGTGGAAACAGAAAATATAGTCAAGTATTTCCTTAAATAGAAAATGAAATTAAAGCTGGACAGTGGTGTTGCTTGACTTTAATCCCAGCACTCAGAGTTCAGGCCTTCCTGACCTACAGAGCAAGTTCCAAGATTTCCAGGGATACACAGAGAAACTCTGTGTTGGAGAGAGAGAGATAATGAAATTAATTACTAACTTCGCTATCTTTTAAAAGCACATCTTGTTACCTTATCTTCCAGGAATCTGTTCTGAATTACCGGTTAGACCCCCTCGGTGTGGTCGATGGCTTTACGGCCGAGGTAGGAGCCAGCGGTACTTTCTGCCCCACGCACTTAACTCTGCCTGTGGAAGTGTCATTCTACAGTGTTTCGGATGATAACGCCCCCTCGCCTTATATGGCAAGTACTTTTAACTGTTTTTCTACAAGAATCAGCCAACCTAGTAATTTACACCTTTGCTTCAGTCCTGTCCTTGAAACTGTGCAGCAGTTCCTAAGAGAAAGTTAGAGAAACTGAATACAGATCAATAAGCCAAAATACTACTCCATGACCTTTTTATCAGCTGGATCAAATAGTAAGTGACTTGTTTGCATTTGAAAATGGTGCTGAAATTTTACTCATTTCTGTATGACTTACTGGTGATGGACACAGTCAGTCCAGCTGGCTAAATTCACAAACGTCCCCCAATGCTTCTGTGGGCTCTGATTCCAGTCTCAGTCAGACTTAGTAAGATCTGGGGATCTGTGGCTACCTGAGGCTTCTTCACTCCACCTTTTCCTCTTTGGTTTGTCTTTGGCCCATTATTTTTTTTTTTCATCCTGGGGTTCTAGAGAGAGCTGTTTCCAATCACACCAGTGTCTTAGTGATTAGTAAGAGAGTTTCTGGGAGTTAGAGCACAGGCTTGAGCCTGAGGGCTGTAAATTTACCTTTCCCATTTCTACTGCAGTGGATTTTGGGTAACCTAAGTGTTACCCTGCAGAAGTGCTTCTGAACACTGGAGTGTGTATAAACCCTTCTTCAAATATAAAGGCACATCTGTGACAGTGTAAAGTGCACAGTCACATTCAGTCTCACTGCGAAAAGCAGAAACTCACGCAGGCCTAGAACTTTGTAACCTGACTTAGCATCTTTGTGGTGGCTTCCTCTCCCCTACCTTCAGGGCTTTGAAGAACATTAGTTGACAACATCTGTTGTTGAGAATATGGGCTATTAAAGGGAATTTCTGCATACCTGTGATGAGGAGTTGCTATACTTTTAGGGACTAATATATGGCCACCTCATTATTGACCCAGTTTGTCAAGGAGGCTAATTTAGGTTTACTCCATTTTTAGAAAAATTTTAGTGAAAATTTTGGTCAAGGCCTTGGCTAGTGTATGATACTTGGGTAGAAAATAATGGTCTGTGTGGGAAAGAAAGCAGAGTTCCAAAATACATACAAACAGAAGACTTTGAATAGTTACTAGAAAAGGGATAAGTCAGCCTACTGAATTAGGGTAGTTCATCCTTTTAAAGATGCCTGCCTTTGTATCTCAGTAGGTTTGAAGCCAGCATGGCTGTACAGTAAGTTCCCTAAGGGCCTTGGCTATGGAGGAGAACCCTGTCTCAAAAACCTAAAACAACTAGAAATCAGTGCCTGCCTGGCTACCTGTGATAATGATCTTCACTCAGCTATCTATCATATTTTTCCCCGAGTAGGTATGGGTTCCTTTTACTAGTGGCTCACTCCAAAGAGTCCACCACAAATTTTTTTTTAAAAAAATTTCTTTCTGTTTTGATATCTAAGTCTCCATTCAAAGGATTGATCATGTTTTGTTAGATAGGACTAATTATGTTTTGTTAGATGATACATATCATTGATCATCAGAAGTAATGCAGCTTTATGTTACTCTAATAATTATGTGACCTTTCCTCACAGATTGAATGATCCCCAAAGGTAAAATCTTAGGACAGAACAGTCTTTATAGTAGGATTTTGCATCAAACAATTCTTTAAAAATTAATTTTTCATTTTGGAGTCAGCAGTAAGAATGTTCTCCAAGAACTATACAACACCCAGCTGCTTGGAAACTGTCAGAGAAACCAGCCATCACAGTGAAGTCAGGCTAGGCCTTGTGTTTTGGCTCCTAACTGGCCGGGGGCCGCTTCCTCCTGTTTGTGTTGATCAAGTCGGCTCGCTGCTCCCCACTTTCCACCTACTGCTCAGTCTTAGTTTTTGTTCTTCTTTGTTGTGTTTTTGACATGAAGTCTACTGTAGGCCAGTCTGACCTCAAAATCTATGTAACGAGGCTGGCTTTGAACTCCTGGTCTTCCTACCTCCACATCCCAAGTGATGGGCTGTGGTATGTCATCACACCCAGCAACTCATATTCTTTATTACAGAGTAATTTGAAGATTGTGTGTGTGTGTGTGTGTGTGTGTGTGTGTGTGTGTGTGTGTGGTAGGAGTCTGTCAAATTTAGTTCATCTTAACCATACTATTACAAAAAAAAAATACAGAGATGTTTCTTTATATTAAATATGGTGGCTTTTCCTAAGTGTAAATATTAATAGTCTGGCCTAGGAAATGAATAAAGTAATATTAATCAAATCCCAGTATTTTTATGTAATTCCTAACTGTCCATGCTTCTGCTGGTTTTATATCGTTTGGAGATTGTTTGGAGGCTGAAGCAAAGGTTCGGCAGTTAAGAACACTGGCTGCTGTTCCAGAGGACTCAAGTTTGGTTCCCAGCTTCCACCTTGGGCACCTCACAAGTATCTCTGATACTAGTTCCAAGGGATCCAGTGCCCTGTTTGGCCTTCAAGGGTCCTGTAGCCATATGCACGTAGCCACACAAATAGACCAATTAAAAGGAAGAAAAAGAAATGGTTGTATGGAGTGTGCTGCACTAAACTTAAAGGACTTTTTAAAAGTCTTCAGTCACTGTCCCCTTCATCACGTTATTGCTGTGTTCTAAAAACTATCAAAATTGTATATAAGAGAAAGAAATAGAGTCGTGGCTGGAATTCCTGCCATCCTGGCTTTCTCCTTCTTGTACCTCCTGCCTCTGTCCCTGTGGTTATAAAAGTAGCTATCATTTTGATACACTGTACTTTTGCTTTTGTGTTTTTCATCTAACCACACTGCTTTTTCTTGAAAGATAGTGAGCGTCCACCTTATTGAGTATGCTGAGCACACTAAGAAAATCCTGTTGTCTGTGCAGGTGTAAGTCTAACGTCGATGCTCTCTCCATGTGAAGTTAGGATCATATGTCAGAGTATGGCTCTCTTTTCTCCTTAGTTCATTCCTTTTACTCCCAGTCCAGGTTAGTTTCTAAGCCCAAGAAACCTACCTAGTGAAACAGGGTTGTATTTACCCTGTAACTTCTGTTTACAATGTATACTGATGGAATCAAGAACTGTGACACTTTACTTGTCTGCCTTAGCTACTGAAAAGAACCAGAAAGTAGACAGGGTCAGCATTCACTGTCACCACCTATGGCTATGTAGCTACCCTGGTTATTGATAAGCTTTTGCACATTTAATCTGAGCTTTGAATTTACTTTCTTTACATTTATTCTTTCTTCACCATTGTTTGGACTTGGCAGAAAAACTGCCTATGATTAAGGTTAAAGTTTTCTTTAACTTGGTTAACAATGATGTCATCAGGAAAGTCCTGTTGAAAGGCAGATGTGATTTGATAGATCTAGAGAATGGTCAGGCAGACTGCTTTTCTAGCAAGGTCAGGTGTGTGCTGCTGCTGCTGCTGCTCTGAGCACATAGACCACGTGGAGAACCTCATTGTCTCCTTTTAGATCCGCCTGATGAAATGACTGGAATTCACCTTTCACCTCTGCACACATCTTAGTTCTTAGACATTCAAGCCACTGTGCTCTGGTTTAGAGCCAGTTCAGAATCTTAAGTAAACAGCTAAAAAGCAGTACCCTGGGTATTCCAACACCTGAGAGGCTAAGGCAGAGTTACTTCCATTCATTCTAGCCTAGCCCAGTCTTGGCTACCTAGCAAGGCTTTGTGTAAACCAAAAGACAAACCGGGGGGGGGGGGGGGGGGGGGGGGGGGAGAAAGAAACAAGTTGGACATGATGACATGGTGTAATCCCAGCACATGTGAAGCAGAAGCAGGAAGATCTGGAGTTCAAGGCCAGACTCGGCAACATGTATCAAACCAGCCTGGACTGCATGAGACCCTGTATCAAAAAAAATGGAAAAATACAAAATAAACACTCAAAGCATCTTAAGAAGATGCAGATTAAGACATAGTGTGATGTAGCTCTTTCTGAAATACATTTCCTCTTGGAAAAGGAAGTTGTGTGGCTCTTTCACAGAGCAGATAGCCTTGTGTTGCCGGTAGACCATTTTTCACATTTGCTTTGAACATCTCTTCTGCTGGAAATTCATCAGCCTGGGGTCCAGAACCCTTGCTCCACTTACCTGTTTGTTGTCTTAGTTCTTGTCTGTTATTAGAAAGTCAGATGTGTAAGTTGACTCCCTAGCTAAAGAATTCTTTCCATTTGGTGCCCAAAATTATATTTTCATACTTACTGCTTTTTCATACACCAAGACCAGACATTTCTTTGGTTCTTCATTCACCTCTTCTCTTAGATAATACTATATACTATAGCCTCCTTTGTTTCCTTATGGTTGGAAACCTAGCCCTCAGCCTGTGTCTCAGTGGCGGTTCTCAGCAGTGTGGCCTTACCTAATGCTGTATGCTGCTTGTTGCAGCATGCCCAGAAGAGTGCCACAATGGTGTCTCCAGGAGGGAGAGAGCCTAACTGTTTCATTCTCACAGACTGTCTCAATGCAATGTGAATGCTTTCCCATAGAAATATGCTACTAAAATTATAATAACATGTTATGTTCGTACTTTTGTCTTTTCTATGCATATACACTCAATTTGTCTTCTTTTGTTTTAAGGGTGTGATTACTTTAGAGTCCCTTGGTAAAAGGGGTTATCGAGTACCTCCTTCAGGAACGATACAAGTGGTATGTGTTTTATAGCCTACAATTGCAATAATCATTCTCTCACACACATATAGAACTTAGCCCTTTCTCCTGCTACTGCTGCTGCAACAGCCTTGGTAAGTAACAGTGGGGCTGCAGCTCTGTTTGGAGTTACATGCTCTGCCCAGGAATGACCATTGGGGGACCTCCATTAAAGGAATATTAATAAGCTAATAGAGGTGAATGCTTTAGACAGATAATGCGAACTATTTGTATGACTTAAACTGACCTATTTTCAATATAATTAGATTCTGATCAGTGCCTTCTGTTAAACCATATTGAGACTGACCTATTTAAAAGGAGACCCCAAAATATTAGTATTGCCTTGGCAGGAACATTTGGGAAACGGGGTGTTATTATTAATGTAATGATTTCTGAAACTGACCCAATGAAATCTGATGACGCCAGAGCAGAGAAAGTGGCATTCCTTCATCTGTATATTCATCTAATTTGGGCTCAGGATACCCCTTATATAGCCAGGGCAGACCTGATCTACCCAGGATAACACTACAAGTCCTCAATCTCCTTGAGATTTTTCAGGCTGGAAAAATCTGGCTGAGGCTGGCTGCATTCAGCCTCAGGTCTAGCTCCACAGGCTCCTTGAGCCCTGTGACCTCACTTTCGTCAGTCTGGTGACACCTTATCATATCTGTCTCAGTGCTGTGCCGAGCCTATGCATTTATCTGGCATCTCACAGAGATGAGAGCAATATGCATGTATACTGCAGAAGAATGGCTGCATATTAAATGTGATTTCTCTATCCCGGACATTTTTAAAGTTAAAGAGTGATAAGCTTCTGTTCTCTAGCCCGACTGTGGAACCCAAGAGGGCATGTCAATCACTGGAGAGCTAGCTGTCAGCTGCACTAGTAATGAGGCATTATTGACCCAGAAAGAGATCCACTTCTGAGTGGTCCATTTTAAGTATGATTTTACATGGTTTGAAATCCTGGGTCTGCTTGTGCTTGTTGAATGTATCAGCCTTGATCTTAGCACGTGCTAGGTTGTAAACTTGGATCATAATGTTGATATATTTCTCATTTTGATTCAGTGAGTGATGTCCAGTCCCTGGGATGAGCTTCTGAAAGCATGGCACCAAGTTACCGATTGATGTGTTGGTAATTTGGTTAAAGTCAGTTCAGCAGCTTGGGTTTTTATTTTAAAATGTGTGTTTAAAAAGTAAATTTTTCATAGTCAAGAACAACTGAGTTACTTCAGTCTTCTCTGAGAATACACATTGTGGTCTATAATGATATTGATGGTTTTTAAAGCCTGATCATTTCTGAATGAGTCCAAATGTGAAAACAGTGTTATTACAGACTTTGGATCTAATGAGAATGAGCTTTATTTCCTGACCTTGAAATATTTTCAATAGAAAAGTCTCTCCTTGAACATTTATAGCAATTTTAGAGTAAGTAGCTTAAAACAACTACTTTAAAGTTCTTGTTTTAAATGAATTTATATTTTTATTTTAAACATTATAATTCATTAAGTTGTAAGAAAAATTAAAACTCACCTTGAGAATTTGTGGTTGATATTACCAGTGAAGCTAATACTTGAAATGATGGCACCTAGACTATTCTAATGTAAAATATACCATGAAAATTGTATTATACTTAAGTTAACATAACATTTTCTAAAAATCTGAACAGTGAGAAATATATATCTTGCTTGCTATTAATATGAAATTTGTGATTAAAGATTTTGACTTATTACAGGATTTTAACGTATTGTGACATAAGAAATGAAGTTGAATCTTTGAATTTTGCTTATTATTTTCTGACTTTTGAAATGTTACTATTAGCCTCTGAAATGGAACTTATCCAGTGGGATTAAGTTAGTAAAGAAGCTGTTTACTTATTGGCATGATGTTTTTATAGTCATCATTGTGAAGAATAACCCCTCTGTTTTTTCTTCAGACCTTATTCAATCCTAATAAGACTGTGGTGAAGATGTTTGTAGTGATGTATGATCTACGAGGTATGCCAGCCAATCACCAGACATTCCTGCGACAGAGAACGTTTTCTGTTCCTGTTAGACAAGAAATGAAAAGAAGTATTAATAAAGAAAACGTCCAACACACATCACAGCTGTTACGCTACCTCATACATCTGAGGTAATGTTTCAGATTAATAGGAAAATGCCTCACTTCAGGACATTTGACATCATTGCACTTGCTTTGTAAGGGAACCTAACTGACTGGAACAGTACTGTATATCTGTCCATAGAGCCTCTTGACAATGGAGAATGTGTGGCACTCATTCTTACCAGCCTTGCTACTTAATGAAATCAGGGGCTCACACTTACAACTGTTAAATGGGAAATGCTAAAAGTCAGAATGAAGATTGATAATTTAGACAGTAAGTTTTTAAACCAGTGATGCTGATAGAAACTTAATCTGAGCCACCGACCTGGTGTGCAGTTAGCAGAAGGCATATAGCAAAGTGTCAAAAAGAAAAGCCGGGCGGTGGTGGCATGCCTTTAGTCCCAGCACTCAGGGACAGAGACAGGGGCATCTCTGTGAGTCCGAGGCATGGCTTACAGAGCGTGTTCTGAACATTATACAAAGAAACTCTCGTCTTGAAAAACTTAAAAAAAAATTAGATATGTATAAATGTTTCTGGATATGGTTAAACTAAGCACTTGGAGACACAGAGGAGGACCGGATGAGGTCAAGGTCATCCTTGACTGTATGGTGAATTCTGGGTAAGCCTGGATTATAGCCTGAATCCTGGTGCAAGAAACTTAACAAATAGATAAATGAGATACGTAATGAAATAGCAACAAATAAATAAAAGCAGCCATGTAATGAAATAGCATGCTATAGCAATCCCTCCCAGTGGTGGGCAGTGATGCTCGCTGAGAGTGAGAAGCAGTAACAAGCCAAGCCTGATGATATAGACTGGTTTTAGAAGTTTGGGAGCTGAGGAAGAAGGATCCCAAATTCAGCTCTGCCTGGGTTACAGAGCACAATCAAAACCAGTCTTTGCAGCATAATGAGACCTTGTCAGAATCAAAAAAGAAAGGGCTGGATGTACACTTATTGGTAGAGTACTTTCCTAGAATGTATGAGGCTCAGGGTTCAATCTGAAGTACCACAAAATCAGTGAAGTCAGTCAACCTCCCAGCCCAGTGGGAAAGACTAAGTTCTCTGACCTGACTCAGCTTCTGTTTCTTCTGTTTGGTTGTATTTGTTTTGGCGAGTATTTGTTTTGATGCATTAGAGATCAAACCTATAGCCCTGTGCATGCCACTGAGCTGTACTGCCAGCCTTCTAAAGTTTAGCAGCCTTCCCATATGTAACCAACACTCACCCCAAACCAGCAGCCTTTCCTTTTAGCCTTCACATGGCAACTAAATAAAAATCTGTAAAAAGCCTAACTGGAAATTGGCATCTTCCCCAAAGCTTCACAAGCTGAAAACTTAAGGGAGGAGAAGTGAGCCAGTCAGTGAGGTCCGCCCTTGCACATGCTCTCACACCAGGCCTTTCCATTAGTTTTGGAGTAAAGTCCACAAGCACAGACCATTTCTGCTATGCCAAGGAAACTGGGAGAAATAGCACTACAGGGTGTCTTCTGGGGAAGGTGAGTGGAGGATAGAGATGGCAGAGCTAGCTTTTGATAGCTCTTTCTCCTCACTCCTGCCTCTGTCTTGGTGCTGTTTAGTTTTGATGCTTCTGTTTAACAACTGCTAAGAACAGCAGTGATTGTCCCAGAATTTGAAGCTTGTCTGACATAATGCATACATCTGTAATACTAGCAGCACTAAGAAGGCTAAGGCACGAATTACTAAAAGTTCAAGGCCAGCCTTCATTATATAGTAATTTCCAGGACAGCCAAGTACTGAGACCCAGTATCAAAAAAAAACTATGGGTTGGGGATGACTTAGTGAATAAAGCCTCTGCTGCACAGACCTGAGGTCCAGAACACACACATACAAGCTGGGAATGTGACAGCCATCTAGAATCCTTGCTCTTGGGAGGCAAAGATGGAATCTCTAGAGGTGCTGGCTAGTATTTATGTCAATTCAACATAAGTTAGAGTCATTTTGGAAGAGGGAACCTCTACCAGCTTGGTCTCTGGGCAAGCTTGTGATGCATTTCCTGATAGACAATTGATGTGGGAGAGCCCAGCTTACTGTGGGAAGTACCACCCCTGGACTGATGGTCCTGGGTGCCACAAGAAAGCTGGAGGAGCAAGCAATAAACAACGCTCCTCCATGGCCTCTGCTTCAGTTTTTGCCCCTAGGTTCTAGCCTTGAGTCCCTACTTCCATGGATGATGGACTAGGAGTTGTAAGGTGAAGTAAGCCCTTTTCTCCCAAGTTGTTTGGGTCATGGAGTTTTATCATAGCATTAGAAACCCTAAGTTAGCTACTGGACTAGCCAGTCAGTGAGCTCTGGGTTCAGCAAGAGTTCCTGCCTAATAAAGTGGAGAGCAACTGAAGAACCAAGGAAGACACATGGTGTCAACTTTGACCCACCTCCCCCCCACACACACCACAGCACACATGCATATTTAAGAAAAGCTTGTATCTTGCCTGTTTTGTTTACTTTGAGGCAGAGTTTTCTACTATAATCTATTATAACCCAGGCTAGTCTGTAACTCCGTGTACAGTCCATGGTGGCCTCAAGCATGACCGTCCTTCTGCCTCAGTCTACTGAGTGATGAGGTTGCAGATGGAAGCAATCATAGCCTGAAAAACTTGTTATCAGGCAGGTGTGGGGTCCATTTTAATCTACCCTGAGTCATGGGAAGAAGCTAATTATATGAATTTTATCTGTGTGCGTGTCTAGATTATACCTGACCACCAAGGCCAAGGCAAAGTCATGTCACTGGCTGGTATCAGTGGAAACTTGACACCTTAGATGAGGAAAATGCATGTGCAGCAGAGTCAGAGGTGTGGAAACCAGGCTCACAGAGGAGAGAAGCCTTGGTCCCATTCCAGAACAGGAGTGCAGTTTAGGGAGTGATGATGAGTGTGGCTTTTGACAATTCAGACCCTAAGTACGGTATTAACCTAGTGCACACAGCAAGACCGATCCTTCCTGCTTTCACATTTTTATGATTAGGCTTACTTGTTTTAAAGACTTATTCTCTAGCATTATTCTTCTTTCTTTGTATTCCTTAGGTTCCAGAGTTCCAAATCTGGAAAGATCTACCTCCATAGAGACGTACGGCTGTTGTTCTCTAGAAAGTCCATGGAGGTTGATAGCGGCGCTGCGTATGAACTCAAATCTTATACCGAATCGCCAACAAACCCTCAGTTTTCACCAAGATGTTGATGAGGTGGGGGGCAACTTACAGTATTTGCTCAGTACCCAAGCTTGAACGCGATCATTCACAGGATGGAGTACATCAAATCAGAGCCAGGGGAGTGGCCTTTCCCTGTTGTCCTGGACCAGACTTTATTACAGGACCCCTGAAGTGACATCTGACTCCAAGTGGACTGGAAGCTTTGGAAGCAGCCGTGTCTTCACCCTTTCCATACTGTTGAAACCACTTCACCGGACAGTTGCAATAGCAAAATCCCTAGTTAGATTAGTGTTTACACATTTTATTTCTGTTATTTAATATTTAATGTTTCTCTTAATACCCAAGTGATGTTTGTCTCTAGTGTTCTAATGTAGCACAATTCTATGTGAAATCATACTATGTATTTTTGACATTAATGTTGAAATCTAAAATATATGCACAAGTCTTTAATTTTGTGTGGTGTGTTTTAAGTGCTGTTCATTTAAGATACTGAAATTAAGAATGAAATGTTGGGCTTCTTTCAGATTAATGCACTATGCAAGCATGTATGCTTTTTATATCTCTCCAGGTTAGTTTTTATAACACTCACCCAGGGCCTCTCCCTGGAGTAACATGCTGTTTGTCAGTGCAGTCAGACAAAGCTGCTCTATTCCCCTGGCAAGCGCTCAACCTCATTCCTTTGAAGGTCCTCCTCCCAAAATGTTCTATTTTTCCTGAATCACTACTGTAGAGGTTTTACTTTAAATTGCTGTCCCGTGCTAGATATCTTTCTCACACTTTTAAAAGAATATGTACTTTGAAAACAAATTAATATTTATATTGTAAATATATACAAAAATTGAAACATGTGTATTTGGCTTTTATTCATAGATGAGGCGTTTGTGTGACTGTTGGATTAGGCAGTTTCCATTCTGATTCTACAGCTGCCAAGGAGAGAAGCATTTGGCAGCTGGAAAGGCTGCCAAGCAAAGGGAGCTTGACTGGATGTAGCAGAAGCCTCCTCCTGCCATTCTTGGATGAGAACACAGCAGTCCTGATATTTGTGCTGGGGCGATGGGCAGCACACTAGACAACAGCCCAGGAATATCTGTGGTGCAGATCAGGATTGGGGCACACTTCTGTCATACCAGCACTGGGGGTGCAGAGGCTGGAGGATTGCTCCAAGTTTGAAGCCAGGCTGGTTTATATGGTAAGCTTCAGCACAGCATGAACCAGGCATGGTAATACACAGTAATTCCAGCACAAGGGAGGCAGAAGCAGGAGAATCGTGAGTTCAAGGTTATTCCTGATTGATAGTGAATTTGAGGCCAACCTGAGTTACATGTATGCCTCAAAAACAAGGCCAGAGAGAGAGGGAAGGAGGGAAGAAAAGAAAATTCTGATGTTTTAAAGGTTTTTATATGCTTACTAAATCACAAATATTGTATGCACGTTCACATCAGAACCACCAAAGGGAGCTTTGGTTAGCATCAGTTCTTGGGCTGGCCCTAATCGTAAGAATCTCTGTTGAGTGTTTGGGTGTTCCTAATCTCTATAGCTAATTCTTTAAGCAATCATTGTACTAGCCACATCAAAGGTTCAGCATCATTTAGCACTATGATTAGCAGCCACTGTGTCATATAGCACAAATGTAGAATACCCATATCATCACAGAAGTGCTATACAACAGTCCTATTTTGTATTGATGACAGTTCAGGCTACAAGGATGGAAGTGATCTCTGGAAGAGGCTAAACTGGAGAAGAGAATGGGATACAATGGAAGGCATTACAATCAAGCTGCCAGGCTTGGGAACAAGTGCCTTTTCTACTAAATCATCTCACTAGCTCAAAGGTCCTCTTGTTAAGAGATAGGTAGAGTGGTATAGGCCTGTAATCCCATCATTTGGGAGACTGAACAGATGAATTATGAATTGGAGCTCAATGTAGTCTAGGGCCAGGTACCATGGTCTCATGTATTGGTCTCATGGTCTCATGGTCTCCAGAATTCCAAAGCCTGAAGCAGGAGAACCATGAGTTAGTCTAGCTGTATCTCCATAGTAAGTTGGAGGCTAACCTGAATGATATAGACCATTTGTCAAAACACATAGAAGTATACTGAAGGTTGAACCCAGGAAATTCATGAGTTCAAGACCAACCTAAACCATAGAGTGAGACCACTCATCTCAACAAGTACAGGACAAAGTCAAGAATGGTGGCTCCTACCTGTGATAGAACAATGGCATGCACAGGAACCATAGAGAATAAAAATGTATCAGGAAATTCAATGCTGAGAACCAGAGTATCCCAAATTCCTAGACCCCAAGGTCTCCCAAGCAAAGATTTCAACCATATAGAGCTGTAGCTACATATGCAAATGTCTTGAATTGTGCTTCGTGCTTTCCATAACTTGTAGATAGCTGCAATCCATGTGGAGAGAAACTGAGGATTTTTTTGCTCTCAGATTTGGACCAAACTCCACCAACAAGAGAATCAAAACATAATTTACTTTAAACATCTCTCGTTGGTTTTCTCTGTTTCTTGGGATAAGGGACAAATGGTTGACTTGAGATTCTGGTTGCATCAGGAATCAGCCAAAAGAGGGAGAATCATTTAATATGAGGCCAGATTAAGCTTTGCAGCAAATTTGAGGCCAGCCTGTTTGGCTGCATAGTAAGTCCCTGTCTTTAAGACAAAAAGTGAAGGAGGAGAAGTGGCCAATGTCTAGAGATCAAAGGGAGAGCTATTTTGAGGAATGGGGTATTGGGGATCAATGTGCAGGTTTAAAGATTAAAGTACATGAGTAATGTTGTTGCGGAATCATATCCCAGCAGGCCCTGGGAATTAAGATCTGTCAAAAGTTTCTTTTTTCAGCTCCAGCTTCCTACAGAATATAACACACTAGGAGTGAAAACGGCCTCCCCAACCCCGGCCCTTATAGCTCCCAGTGCTAATATCTTGAGCACAGGGCTAAATCTGCATGTGTGCATTTCCTGGCTTCTATTTCATCTTTTCTATGTTGGAACACTGATAGGAGTATGACAAAGACAGATGAAGACTTTTTTTTTCCTTTAGAGATGGGACTCATGTCACCCAAACTGACTCAGACCTACTGTGGAGCTCAGGATGGCCTTGAATTTCTGCTCCTACTTCCCATGTACTGAGATTATAGCTGTGGACCACTATGGTGATATATTGCATATTTAATAAAAAAAAATAGTCTGGATTATCAGAGGACAAGCCACCCACAGAACTAAGCCTGAAGGTCAAGAAGTGGTGACCCATGTCTTTAATCCCATCCCTCAGGAGACAGAGATCAGTCTGAATCTCCATGAGTTGAGGCCTAACAGCCAGGTAGCACACACCTTTAATCCTAACTCTAGGAGAGTTGAACCAGGAAGTAAAATAGCTGGGTGGGAAGAGAAATATAAGGCAGGAGAAGTTCAACATTTTATCTGAGGGACCAGTCAGGCTCAGGACCCATGAATTGAAGATAGCACTTACCCTATTCAGCCTGAGGAGTTTACTGGGTGAGAATAGACTGTGGTTGTTTCCCTCTCTCTGATATTCCAATTTTCCCCCAATATCAGGCTCTGGATTTTTATTATAATACTAAGTAGAATTTATGCAAGAGACTACCACATCTTTGCCATGTATTGAAATTACAGGTGTGAACCACCACATCTAACATCTTCTTGTCTTCTAATGTGGGTGAGCATTGCACTGGGACCAGAGCCAGGCTTTATGGCTGGTGATCCTGTTGACAGTGTTACTCCGGGAAGGATGGTTTCTCAGATAGTTCCAGGCCATTGCCTGAGGAATTTTTCATTTGGTCATCCTGTTGCCCAGAAATTCAGATCTGTCCTAACATGAGTGTTACTATTGTTTAGGAACAAATATATATATATTTATCGTCTCTGTCTTCATCTCCTATCATCTCTGTGTCTCTGTCTCCCTCTGTCTATCTCTCTTGCTCTCTCTCATGTGTGTGTGTGTGTGTGTGTGTGTGTGTGTGTGTGTGTGTGTGTGTGTGTGTGTGCGCGCGCACAGGCACTGAAACTTGCAATTTTTACTGTTGATACATTTATTTGTACAATAGAGTTACAGAAAGATCTGTAGGCAGACATGGTATCATAGGATTTAATGATGCTTACAAGCCAACTTTTGGTTCAGTGGGTTATCAATTTGTCATTGTTACATAGGTGCTTTTTATCTTCGTAGGGACCTTTTTTGGAGACAGTTTCTCTGTGTACCCGACTGTCCTAGATCTTACTCTGTAGATCACACTGGCCTTGAACACAGATATTGGCCTGCCTCTGCCTCCTGAGTGCTGGGATTAAAAGGTGTGGGCCACCACTGCTCTACTGAGCAGATTATTTTTAAGGTCACAGATAACCTTTTTTTCTGTGTGCCTTGTTGCATTTTAACCCAAAATTTATTCAAGTTTACAAGTGTGTGTGAATTGTATTTGATTAATAAAAAACACTTTGGATGTATTCATTAGCCTGACATAGTACATTATTCCTTCAATGTACAGCTTTTCTTGAGAGCCTAAAGCAGGAGGTTTGTTGTGAGTTCTAAGCCACAGTGGGCTAGAGACCCTATCTCAAATACAGTCAGGTGTGGCACATATAGGCAGGGAGATTTTTGTAACTTCAAAGACAGCTAGAGAATACATAGACTGTCTCAAAAAAAAAAAAATCATGGTGGGGGCAAATATCAGAAGGTTACAATTGTCGGTATAAAATGATAACAAGCACACAGGTGTTTCTGCTGTTCTTTTTGTGCAGTTTTGGTTTTGGAGACACCACGTCACATAGATTAGACTGGCCTTGCGCTGATGCTCTTCCTCTCTCCACGTGATTTGTGAAGGGCTCTCTTCCCTTTGGACCCTTTTGTCCTGAACAGGCATTTGGTTAAGTGACTCAGGCTGACTGACCCGGCCTTCTCCAGCAGGAACTCAGTATTAGGGCTCCTTTTGTTTTTCAGATTTAATCTCAGTCTTCCTGTCTGAGACTCTAGTCCTTGTTGAGGCTTTGTGTTTGCTTGGCATTTGCTGGTGCTGTTTTGTTTTCTTAGCTCCATGTAGCCCAGACCAGCCTCAAGCTCAAACTGGAGATGGCGCTGAACTCCTTGATCCTTCGGCCTCTACCTTCCCAGTGCTAGGAAGCACTTGGTGCACCATCACACTAGTGTGCTAGGTGCTGAACCCATTCCAGGCTAATGATCATCTACTACTGGGCTAAGTTCCTAGTGCGCTCTCTCTCTCTCTCTCTCTCTCTCTCTCTCTCTCTCTCTCTCTCTCTCTCTCTCTCTCTCTCTCTCTTTCTCTCTCTCTCTCTGTGTGTGTGTGTGTGTGTGTGTGTTGTTCTGGTCCTGGAGAGATGGAGTGTGGGGACTTGTACATGCTAAGCAAACTCTCTCCCACTGAGGAGCTACATGCCCTGCCTTTTGATATGGGTGTCCTTTTACTTGCTCTATAGCGTAGGCAGGCATAAATTTGCCATCCTTGTGTCTCAACGTCCCAGATGGTTGGGAATACATTCCTATGCCACGGCCCAGCTTCAGGTCTGATGGCTTCCAAATTCCATATCCAGTTATTAGGATCTTTTAATTGTTCCCCTTCCTCCAGGATTGCATTCATTACCTTCCAATCCCTACTAGCTGAACACATAAGGCCACTTTATTCCAAGATTTCTGAGTGACATTTCATTGGAACCAGATGTGCCAGCAGGTATAAGATGCTTAGTAGAATGACGAGTAGATACGAAGCCACAGGACTTGGCCAATTAAGAAAGTCATTAGGGAAAGTTTTGAGCTGCTGCAAAAGAGCAAGCTGAGTTCATTCCTCAGCTATTTATTACGTAGGAAATACCAAGCTTTGGGAGGGTCTCGGAGAGAAATATTGGCCTCTTCCCTAGTGTAGTTTATATGAAGAGATTCCTGTCTAATAATGGTGCGCTCGTGTGGAACTCTCCATGGCAGTGATAGCTTTGAAGAGGTTGATTTAAGAAGAAAAGATTGTACTGAGGCAAGGTGGAGAAACTGAAGTTATGGTGGATGGGCTTAAGCTTAAGCGGAGCTACTGCAGAGCATAGAGCAAGCAGATGGGTAAGTGCCAGGTCAGAGAGGTCTGAAAGGGGGAGGGGGGGAGGCGACACCAGAGATAAACTACAATTCCCAGGAAGCACTGTGCGCGCATGGACGGAAGTGAGGTGAGGCGCGAGTCGGCAACCTTTGAGGGAAAGAGGAAGTGCTCGGGCGTCGCAGGGCCGGAGGCGCGGGGATAGGTAGGTAAGGGTGCGGCGCGGGAGTCTGGTGGGCCTGGGCTGCGGGAGCTACGGCGGGCGGGAGCCCGGGGGCCCGTGTCGTCACAAGGCGGCAGCCTCCAGCCCGGCGGGCAGCGGGGCAGGTAGAAGGCATCGGGCGGCCTTGCCACCCGGTAATCAGTCTTCTCCCGGCGTCTCTTCTGCAGAAGGAGCACCATGTCCACGGAAGTCCCTGAGGCAGCGTCGGCGGAGGAGCAAAAGGTGAGCGTGCGGGGATGGCCCGGCGGGCCTGCGGGAGCCCTGGCTGGCGGGCCTGCGGGAGCGCGGCCCGAGGGGCCCTCCGCTGGCGGCCGCCTGCCAGGCGACTCCACACGAAGGCGGTCGGCTCCTCCCGCAACCGGGGCATCCCGGCGCCTTGGACACCCGACGTTTCCCTGCGACGCCTCGGTGTGTCATCTAAGGATACGAGAGAACCAGGGCTCGGGGCCATGCTAGGAACTCAAGTTTTATAGTGAGCTTTTGTTTGCCTTAGTCGTTGTATTTCCCCCCGGAAGCACTTCGACCACTTGTAAGCTTGCAGTTAACTCCTAAAGCGGTGTCTCCGTGGTGGGCGAGGGGGGCCGTGGATCTGGATGAGGATTGTGAGCCGTGTGACCCCATGATCTGTTCCTAAACCCTCTGGGCTTCATTCAGTTTTGTCGTCGGTAAAAGTCCCGGTAATAATGCCCACTTCTCCGAGGGCTGTGAGGCCCAAACGAGATAATGTAAACCCAGCACAACTTGTGCTCCAAAAGAAAAAAAAAAGTACTAGTGTTGAGGTTTTGCATGTGGTACTTGACTAAAATTCGAAAATTGGAGCTTTACAAATTTTCACTAATTTAATTAGCTAGTTCTCGAAACATGGGAATAATTTTGTCCGCTCATTTCTATTTCTTTGCCGAAGGAAAATGAGCTAGCAATCCGTCTAGGAATAGGAGGCCTATATGTTTATCTGGGCTAGCCCCTGCCCGTCCTTTCGTGATTATTCTGCTGCCTTGTCTTCCTGGGTACATGGAGTCAATTAGCTAAGAAAGGAGAAGAGTCCTTGGTCTCATTTCTTAAATTATTTATGGAGAGTTCCTAACAATTTTTCCTAAAAATCAAACTGTGCCTGTGGACTCAGCGCTCAGGCAAAAAACTAGGCAGACATCTGTGAGTTCCTGGCTGGGTGGAGCTATATAATGAGACCCTGTCTCAAATTGATAATTAATATTGTGAGATTTGGTCTAATGTTTAAACTTTCTTAGAGCTTATGCTTAACCTGCCCTGGAGATCAGAGCTCTGTGCCCATTCCATATGTTCTTAATCATGTTAAGTTTTCCTGTTATTTTTTCCATCGTGATAGTTCTGCTCTGATAGTGTTTGTAAAATTAACTGATGAAAGAAAGAGCACAAAAATAATAACAAGTTATTTGGTTGTGTGATACTTTGCTTCTGGGGCAGCCTAGGCAAGGGCTTTACCACTGACCTATTCCTGGGGTCCCTTTCAGTTTTTGTGAACAGCAAGTAAGAGAAAGAAGGGATGTGAGTATTCCCAGCAAGCACTACACTGAGTGACTATCCATTCAGCCCCTGGTTTGTCTTTTTGGGACAAGGGCTGGTGTAGTAGCTCAGGCCAGCTAGAAAGAGGATGGCCCAGAAACTATTGGCCTTGCTGGCCCTAGCCTTCATGTTTTCAGTTTTGAGATTATTTCACTAAATTGCCCAGGCAAGCCTTGAATTTGGTGATCCTCTAGGCTCAGACACCAAATGGCTCAGGTTACAAGCCTGTGCCATGAGGCCCAGCTGAGCAATGAATTTTTTGAAGCAAAAAAAACCCTCCCAAAGCCATACAGTTTAAGGATTATAGTCTTAGCGGTACAGTAACCTTAAATTTTACCTGTTCATATTGTAAACTTTGACGTGTTCATAATTGCTTAGGATGTAGGAACTCAAAGCCCAGGTCTTACCTTGTCTTAAATACACTGAAATGAATTTTGGCTTTAGTACATAATGGTGTGGTAGGATTTTAATATTATTATTATTATTATATGGGGATATTTGTGTAGAGGTCAGAGAACAGGCTGCAGGATTCGGTTTCCTTTTACAGTGAGGGTTCCAGGGTTGAATTTGGGTTGTCAGGATTGGTGGCTAGAGCCCCTACCCACTGAACCACCTTGCTGGCCTTTAATTATCTTTCAGGCAGGGGCTCCCTTTGTAGCCCTGGCTGACCTTTGATTTGAAGTGCTTTTCTAGCCTTTAGCCTTCCAGCTTCAACAGTTAAGAGTTCAGCTGCCATACACCCAGGTAAAATAATTTTGGGTGACAAGATCTGTCAATATATTACCAAAGTTTGAAGTATTGATTTCTAGAGAATACATATTTCTGACTTAAATAGTCTAATACAATACCTCATATAAAGGATAACTAATGTTTTCTTTTTATGATTTTTTTTCTTTAAGCATTTTTTTTAGGTCACATTTGATTTTCGCCAATGTCATGAATATAAATTAGAGGGTGTTGGGAATATAATGTCCTGTTTTGAATTAAAGATTGGCTGTAGATTTTAAGTGCCTGAGGCATGAACACTATCCTTAAACAGGAGGAAAATGTGCAAAGTCACTTCTGTGTTCTTGTGAGCCAAATTACCTGTTTCTTTCATTTGGAAGAACAGTTACATGACCTAAAAAGTTGATTATTGTCCCTGTTCTCTGTTGACCTTTCAGTTAAAGCCAAAATATTCAGTTAACAAGGTTTCTTTCAAGGTTGTATGGTAGCTTGTTGTCTTCAAACGCTTAAGATAGCTGGGTCCTGCGATGAGTAGGACAAGGTCACTTTCTACCCTTTATGAATGGTGTGCACTCAGGGTAAGAGAAGAAATAAACCAATGGAAATAAAATTAAAAGCAGAATTTTAAAAAGAGAAGAAAATTATATAGGCATCTATTTTTAATTAGGATATTAATTGAATATTTGTGATCATAGAAACACAGTGATCTATCTTGGTTTGTATCCGCATTAAATACATCCACATTCTTTCTTTTAACTACCCATTGTAGCTTGTATTGTGCTGAAACTAAATATATCGAGAAATGATAGCACCTGATAAAAGTTAACTATCCCATTGGCCGTGTGATGACTAAGTTCTTTTAACATAAGCTCTCTCTAGAACTGAAGATAACTTTAAATTAGTTCTAGCTAGGCATGGTGGTTCGAACCTAGTAATCCCAGAAGTCAGGAAGCAGAAGCTGTCCAGTAAAAATCCTACCTTTGGCCCATATACAAATATGAACAAAACTAAATACATAATGTATATGTGTGTGCTGTGGCTTGGTTTGTTGTTTTAAAATGCCAGTAGCAAGTTTTCTAGAGATTATTTTAATCAAGTGAAGTGAAGTGTTTTAGAAAGACTAGCTGAAGTAGAGCTCTCAGTTAAAGAGCACTGGCTGCTCTTCCAGAGGATCTGGTTCTATTCCCAGCACTCACATGGTGCTTCACAGCCGTCTGTAACTCCAGTTTCAGAAGATCCAGTGTCCTTTTCTTACCTCTGTGGGCACACAAGTATTATACAGGCATACATGCAGACAAAATACACAAACTATAAGATAATTAGTTTTTAAAAAGATATGGGCCAGGTGTGGTGGCACATATTTAATTCAGCAGAAGCAGGCTGAATTAAAGGCCTCTGCATTTAAGGCCAGAGCTATGTAGAATCCTTATCTCAAAAACACAGACAAACAAAAAATCAGAAATAAAAAAAACAACAGAAAAAGACTGGTCTGGTTTTATGCATGGTGGAAAAGGAAGAGATTTGTTATATAGAATGCTTCAATACCTCCAGTTCCGTTCCAGTGCCACTTCGCTCAAAGGCTACCTAGAGGTGGAAGGTGCTGGACTGCCTCAATTATCTGTCACAGGATGGGGTCCAAGCTCACCAGCCTGCTGTTGAACCTCCTTTTCATCACATTCTCTTGCTTCATCTCCCATAAGTCCTCTTCTTGCCCACACAGTTCCACTCTCTTATTGATGTTTCCTCCATCCTCAGATAACCTGCTTGCCCAAGTCTTTGTGTGTCCAAATAAATCCTATATGCTTTTTCCTTAATCAGAGTTATGCTTGGTTACATGTAACAGGAAAATGAAACTAGTAGTAGTTGAAAAAGATGGAGGTTAGTTGTTTTTCTCTCTTGGCAAAGAAGCACAAAAGGTGGCCCAGAACTGGGATGGTGGTTCTTCCGTCCCAGGAGTTATGTCCTTGGTGCTGTTCCACCTTCCTTACACCTCAGCTCTTAATGCAGTGTGGCTGTTCCCATTTCAGACATCTTAAACTCATTAAACCATGAGTTGGACACCGAGGGCAAAAAACATAGTCTTTCCTTCATGGGAGGCTTCTTAATTTTATTGATTGTTGTTTGTTTTAATGTGTATGGGTGTTTTGTCTGCATGTGTGTGTGTGTGTGCGCGTGCGCGCGAGTGCTGCTTGGTGCCTTGGAATGACAGAGAGTATATCAGATTACTGTGAGCCACCATGTAAGTACTAGGAGTTGAATTTAGGTCCTCTGGAAGAGCAGCCATTGCTTTTAACCACAGAACCCTCTTATATCAGTGTTTAACAGTATATATAAAATCCCCCCCCCCCCCCAGGTTTCACAAATTCTAGTTAATCTGGTACTTTCTGGAGCTATTATTTTATACCTTATATCACTGGTAGGCTTAATAATGTTGTTTTATGCATCCAGACAAATTTCTCTCTCTCTTTTGTTTGTCCATTGGGGTCTCTTATCCCAGACTGGCCTTGAACTCAATGTGTAGCCAGGATGAGTTTGAACTCCTTACCTTATTATTTTTACCTCTCGAGTATACTGGGGATTTAGTCATGTCCCGTCTTGGGCTGGGGATGAAACCCAGAGCCTTATGCAGTAGACAGGCCATCTACTACTGAATTAAATCTCCAGCCCTACCAGCTTGTTAAATTTGCTTTTGTTTGTGTAAGATTTGTACTTTATAACTGCATTCCTAAACTTAGTGATTCGGATACATCAACTACTCCCAGGCTGATGGTAAATCTACCTATGTAGGAAGTTTCTTGGGAAGGACATTGTTCTGGAGACATTTACTACTGTCATTGAATGCCAAGCACTGGCAAAAATGGTTCTCTATAAATTGGTAACAGTAGTTGAACCTTCCTAGTATCTTAAAAGGTCTGTTGGCCTTTGTTCATTCATCAGTGCATTAGTGAACATAGTGTTCAGCAGACAGAGAACTTACTTGAGTGCTGCAGGTTTTACTGCTGAGCTATGTAACATAGCCACAGGCTGAAAAAAATGATGACGTTTTGATAGTTATCAGCTTATTAGGATATAAAATAATTATTTAACTTTTTTCTTTTTAGTCCTAGAGATTGAATCTAGGGAATGTCACACATGTGTGAAGCAAGCACTGTACTACTGAGCTACATCCCAGACCTAATCATTTTTCAAAAGTCTTTTGCTATTGTTTTTGCTGATTATTGAACCTGGGGCCTCATGAATTTTAGATTGTGCTTTGCTACTGAGCCTTAGCCCTAGAATGTTTTCTGTGTATATACATCCATCACTTATGTTGTAGTACATGCTGGGGTTACATATGCCCAGCTTTTAAGCTGTTGTTTAGTAGGGTCTCATTTTGTGACCCTGGCTGGCCTGGAAATTACTAGGATTGCAGAGCTGTCCTGAAGCTTGTAATTTTGCCTGGAATTTTGAGACTGCCTAGCTTTAATTATTCTTTGCTTATTGCCCTTTCCCTCATCCAACTGTGGATTAAACTCAGGTTTTCATACATCCCATGCAACTGATCTACCACTGATCTAAACACATATGTAATCTTTGTGTGACTTCATTTTGATTTGTGTTGAAGCAGGATGTCATTGCCCCAGCAGGCCCTGAACTCACCATAAACTTCCCCAGACCCTTGAATGCTAGAAATGTCAGCATACATAGTCACATCTGATCAGTCTTCTCTTTTCTTTTTCTTTAAATATTTTATCAAGGACCCATAATGTGGCTTATAGTGTTAAGGTTCTTGCCTTCAAACTTAATTCCTTTAGTTTGATCTCCAGATTCCACGTGGTGGAATAAAAGAACTGACTCTTGCAAGTTATCCTTTGAAATTACCGGGACCTTTTTAATAAAAACAAATACTTGAAAGATAAATATAAGTAAATGCTATCTACTTTGGGGAGGGGCACAATGAGTTCTTAGTAAATTTATCCAGGCTGGCCTTGAATTCATATTCAAGTGATCTTTAGCTGAGAAACCAGGAGTAGATGCTTCTGCCAGCACATCAAGCTAGTGATGTCTGTTTGATAGATAAACATGTTGGTTTCAAGTCATTTTTTTTTTTCACAATAAGTTAAATGCTCACATTGATTAACATAGGAAAGATCAGAGGTCCTAGAATCTGCCTAAATTCAGACAGAAATTATCCTTTGTAGCAACAAAGTCAACAGTAACCAGAACGGCTTCTCTGCTCCTGACACTACTCAGATGAAACAGCAGAAATCATCACCTAAGCCTTGCAGCTGTGCCAGGCACCTCCAAGGGGGAGATTTCAGAGCCCAGACTTTCATTACGTTCCTCAAGTAAATCAGCCCTGTTCCTGGGTGGGCTTCTTGTACTAGTTAGGTTTCCTTCAAGGAAAACAACAGCGATTGTCTTCCGATCCCTAGTGTGGTGCTGGGACCTATTTACAAAGCACACAGGCTTGGACTTTGTCATTGTTGGGGACCAGTAAGTAGCACTTGCCATCCCATGCCTACCATGGGAGCTGCACAGAGAGCAGCGCCTCTGTATTTCTTTTTGGTTTTTTGTTTGTTTGTTTGTTTTTTGTTTTGGTGATGGTTTGGGTTTTTTGGGTTTTTTTTGGTTTTATGTTTGTTCGTTTTGTTTGTTTTGAGGCAGAGTTTCTCTGTATAGCCTTGGCTGACCTGGAACTCAGTCTGGACCAGGCTGGCCTAGAACTCAGATCTGCCTGTTTCTAGTGGCTAGGGCATGTGCTGCCACCACCTGGCTGGCCTATATACTTCTAATACTTTTGTCTTAATATCTGTGTTACTTAATATAGGTACACTCACTCTTATTTGATTAGAGCTTAACTAGTGTGTTATCCCTGTGTTTGTGGCTTTGGATTTATATCTGTTGATTTATTGCTTTACTTTGGCTTTTTGAACAGGCTGTCCTGGAACTTGCTTTGTTGACCAGGCTTGTGAACTTGGTGGTGATCTTTGGCTCTGTCGGTTGGCTACTGTGATTATAGGCATGACTCTCTCTCTCAGCTTCTAGCTACAGGTTTAAATGGGCAAGCTATCAATCTTTTTATGGATATTGTGATCATTGACACCTTAGGTTTGTTTGTGTTTGTTTTGTTTTTTCTCGCCCTTTGCTGTTGCTTCTTTCTTTTTTAGTTGAATTACATCTATTCTATCCCTTTGCTATTATTGTGCTTGCTCTCTCTCTCTCTCTCTGTGTGGTGTGTATGTTACTAGTGCCATTATTATTTCATTAACTTCCCCAGTTGATTTCCTTTCTTCACTACTAAACTATCCATTTGGAAATTTTAGACTTTACATTTGTTTGTTAGCCCTCTTTAAAACTTTATTATGAAAGCCAGGTGATGATGGCACATGCCTTTAATCTCAGCACTTTGAGAATAGAATAGACAGATCTATGAGTTTAAGGACAGCGTGGTCTACATACAGCACAAGTACCAGGCCAGCCAGAGTTACACAGAGAACCCCTACCCCCCCCTCAAAATATGATCACTTATATATTAATTTTATTTCCTCATGGCTCTGACTCAATATCTGATAAAAGTAACTTAAAGGAAGGGTTTGCTTATGCTCAGAGGTTGAGGATAGTCTATGATGGTTAGTTAGTATGAGGCAAAATGAGCCAGTATATCTATAGCCAGGAAGCAGAGATAAATGTTGACTTCCTTTTTCTCTCTTTATTGTGTATAAGTGCACATGTGAAGACCAGAAGAAGGCATCATGTCCTTTGGAGCTGGAGTGACAGGTGTTTGCATAATACTTGCCTTATTACATAGGTGTTAGGATTCCCAATTCCAGTCCTTGTGACAGTGCAGCTTCTTTTAAGCCACTGAGCTATCTCCTCAGTCCACTCCCTTTTTAAATTCAGTCTAGTGCCCGACCTGTGAAATGATATTGACAGCATCTAGGGTAAATCTTGCCACCTAATTAATCTTTTTACAAACTCCCTTACAAATGTGCCTGGAGATTTTGGTTCCTGTCATTTTTTGACTGTCTGTATAAGCCATCATGACTTCCAAATTAGAAACATTTAAATTAAAAATACTACTCTGTTATGTGTTTTTCTTTTATGTCTCAAAAATTTTGTTTTGTAGCAATTGGAATTGAACCTGGAGCCTTGTCCATTCTCTGCAAGTGCCCTACACTGAGCCAACCCCAGCCCTTTATTGTTGCCTACCCACCTTCCCTCTCAGATGCTGGGAATTGTGAGTCTAGGGCCTCTGTGTTTTCTGACACAGGCTACATCCCTGGCCTGCATCTCCCCCCCCCCCCCCCCAGCAAAAGACATCCAGGATATACTAATTGATGCATTTCTTTCTCTATCTCAAACCTCCCCCTCCCCCCCTTCTTCAGTTTGTTTTCCTTATTAGCTAAAGTAAATGTTTGGGAATGTCTTTGATGTCCAAGAACAAATTCTGTGTCTGGTTCCATTTTATCATAACTACAGGTATAAATTATTCCACTTGATTTTTATTCATGAGGAGGGCAAGAATAGAAGCTATTTGACATATTTCAAACCAAGAGGAAATGGTTTGGGATACTAGATTGCAAACTCTTGAAAGGGTTGGAAGAACAGAAGAGGAAAAAAGATGTTTTAGGTGGCAGGGATTGAAGAATGTCTCTGACTCTAGGAATAAGTTCTGTTTGGAGCCTGCCATGTAACTGCTAGAAGAGCACCTGATTATCTGAATGGTGAGCACCCAGCCCACTGGAGTAACTCCCAGGGGCCTGCCGCTCTGCAGCGGCATGATCACTTTTAGCTGGTGTGGCTACTTGGATACAGTTTGGGAAATGTAACTCTAACCTTCTATTGGTCCTGTTTGAGGAAGCATGGAGAGAGGAGCAAGAATAGCTAAATGCCAGCAGCAGTAGCAACTCACCCCCCACCCCACCCCCACCCCCGTGCTTATGTCTCTATAAGCAAACCTGTATCTATGTTAGACTGTTGGTGAATGTCTAGCTATTTGGAGTTATTTAATGTAAGGTCCTAAAACTTTTGCATCTGCAGTAGGTTAAGAATGTTTTCTTGATAGTGCTTAACTTCATTTTAAAATGCAGTCTTTTTATATCTTTTCTTCTCTTGTTGAATACAAAACAAAGTTTGAATTTATCTAGGAAACTGTACTAACAGCACTTATTAGTAATGTGTTATGTTTTAACAAGGACATTCAAGAACTGGATTCCCCTTTCTTCCGTCCTTCACCCCCTCTCTTACCTCTCTCCTTTCCCTGTCTTTGTTTTGAGGTGAGGCCTCCCTCATATATTGGTCTCAGACTTTTGAGCTCCTAGGTGGTTCAAATAGTTATCAAAAGAAATGGGTTTGGGAAAGAGTTCTTTCTTCCTTTCTCTCCGCCCCCCCCCTTTCTTTTCTTTTTTTGCGTGGTGAAAATGTCTCTGTAGATAAGGTTCCTGAAACTGGATATGTAGACCAGCCTAGCCTCATATTTTCTTGTGTGAGCATGAGTGTGGGTGTATGAGTGCTACAACCCACATGTGAATGTCAGAAGGCGAGTCCACCATCAGAGTCAGAAATTGAATTCAGGTTGTCAAGTTTGTGTGGCAAGCTCCTTTAGCTGCAGTGTAATTTTTTTCTGGCCTAAGAAAATCTGCCTTGGAAGTGGTAGGACTAAGGTCAGCAGTTGACTTTGTCTCTTTTTCAGTAAGCATTATTTAAAATGGGCTAAAGAGACAGGGAAACCCAAGAATAGGGTCTTTGATCCAGTTTTGCTTTGAAATTGCAGCTTTGAATTAGTGAAAGGTGAGCAGCCAGCCACTAGATGTCGCTAAGACTCTAGCACATCTTGCAGTAAACTACACATTTTATTTTTTGTACTGTTGCCTGCAGCTTTACATAAGTGCAGTATTTTTATATCTTTACCTGGTTGGGTTCTAAACTTTGTAAGACAGAAATCATATATAAAATCAGGTTGAAAAAAATTCCTTAAAGAACTGCTCCAGCACTCAGGAAGCAGAGGCAAGTGGGCTCGCTCTACATATGAGTTTCAGGACAACCAGAGCTACAGAATGAAACCCTGTCTCAAAGACAAACAACAACGCAACAAAAACTCCTTAAAGATGGTCTGCAGTTAATTTTTGTCTTCACTTGAGCATACTAGGATTAAATACCAGCCGAGGTAGTAGGCTTATGAAGACTTAGCTTTTAAGTGTGACGATAATAAGCAGCATATTGATATACTTATCCACTGAAAGGTACCCAGGGTTTATGTTGTGTACCTCACACTTGAACTTTTGGACATACTGGTCTTAAATGTAAGGACTGAGTCTTACCTGTGCTGAATACACAGGTGAATTTTGTATGGAGCATGTGTGTGAATGGCCACAGTAAGAGGTTGGAAGTCAACATAGATACATGAAACTCAAGCCTAGAAAGGGAAGTAGGTCATCTAATGCAAAAAAGGCAGTTTTATATAGAGATTGGAAAACAAAGGATATATGCTATTAGCATCTTTCTCCTCGAAATCCTCTAAAACATAAAATGTGCAGTATAAGTGAGCTGTTGAGGGTCAAGTGTTGATAATACATAAAGTAAATAGAATATGTTTAAATACAGTTTTGAGGAAAATCTACCCAAAAAATTGCATGAGATTGAAAATTTCCCAGATAAATTATTTACTTGCTATATAAGAACAGTTGGTTTGACATTTATAGATTTAACATTTCTGCTTTTACTTCATAAATAACCTTAGAGATTCAAATGTGTCAATGTATATTTTTTCCAGTTCAGAATGAGTCTGATAGCTAAAAGTACCCTTGCC
The DNA here is from genome assembly GCA_033318265.1 of Phyllotis vaccarum. Taxonomy (NCBI): domain Eukaryota; kingdom Metazoa; phylum Chordata; class Mammalia; order Rodentia; family Cricetidae; genus Phyllotis; species Phyllotis vaccarum. Next base: position 134,930,417 of record JARWLC010000004.1, on the reverse strand, counting down.
AGCTGCCCAGTCTACCATCATAGGAAACCTGTGATTTTACTTTGATTCATTGTTCCTGCCATGATGTAATAAATTCTTTTCTGTAAGATAGCATTTTAAAGAATGTGAGCTAAATCAATATAGGTGTTTGAGAAAATGGTCTTGAGACAGTGACAAGACCAGCGGTATAACCAAGTGCCCCGAAGTTTAATTCTTAGCCTGGGAGGGAGATATTTAATGACAGTGTTTTTAGGAAGCAGACTTTGAGACCTAAAGATATGTAATCTCTTTGTTATGAACAGAATTTGCCCTTTTTGTTGGAAGACAGGGACTCACTGTAGGCTGCCCTTGATCTTGCAGTAGTTTTCTTGCCTCGGACTCCTGGGTGCTGTAATTACAGGCATGAGCTCTTACACCCAGTCAGATGTAGGATTAATGAACATATTTTCCCCTTTACAAATATCAAGGTCCTCTAAATTGATTAGTTAGGAAAATGCTAGTATTTGGACATCAGTTAATGTCTAGTAAAGAGTCTAGGGAGTCTAAAATCATACATGATTTTGAATAAATAAGAAATCAGAAAGGTCTTATAAATTTTTATAGTATTAAGAAAATTCTCTAAATATAGACAAAGAGCTGAAGAGTTCCATAGAAGGTGACTAACTGGAAAGTAACTGCATGCAAGACTTGAGAGCTGAGCTGTCTGGTATTTTTATCCAGTGTGTGGGGTGTTATACATGCATCACAGCTATAATAGAGCTATCACATGGGACATTTGAGAAGAAAGACAGAAGCGTTTGAAAGCTTTTTGTGCTTGCTTTATTAGTCAGAAGCTGTATTACTGGGCATTCAACAACGAAAGTCAGAATCCAGATATTAAAATTGTGAATTATTTTCAAAAGCTGAATTGTAACAGGAATAATTTACTTGAAATTATTTCAGGAAATGGAAGATAAAGTGACTAGTCCAGAGAAAGCTGAAGAAGCAAAATTAAAAGCAAGGTATCCACACCTGGGACAAAAGCCTGGTGGTTCCGATTTTTTAAGGAAACGATTGCAGAAAGGGGTAAGTTGTTGAGTAATGTCTTCCCTCATGGGGAAATGAACTCAGTGTGCTGACAGGCTGTGAGATGAATGTCTGCGTTTTTATCTCTACTTACCAGGTGCATGTGTCTGTCTTTGTCAATATTTTACATAGTTCATACCATGAATGTTTTAAATTAGAAAATATTTGAAGTATGTAGCATAGTACAGATGATAATGTAAAAGGATTTCTGTAACCACCACCTTCATTTAATAATGACGTTTTGTCATCTTTCTAAGAAAGTAAATGTAGATAACTCAGACCTACCCTGTTTTTCTGTAGGGACTCTTTCCCTCTTCTCAAAAAGAGCTGATGTCTAGAAAGTGCTGTTTTTGACCACACCGCCCTTATTAAAGCTTACTTGTTGGAAAACATATTCCGTATAGCATTCAGAGGCTTAAGGTCCTTTGTATTTGGATGAATGATCACTTGTAAAATCATGTAATTTGCTTCATAGTTTGTTCCTTTAATCCAGTTTACACATTATAATTTTAGTAGTTCAAATTACTGAAAACATTTCATTATTTCTTAGCACTGAAATAGTAATGCTACTTGTTTCTAATTTTCTCTCAACTCCTTCTGCTTGAAAAAAAGAAAATTAGAGTTAAAGCATGTTTGAATTCTTTATCATGTGAGGTTCAGAGAGTGGTGAAGTAAATGTGGAAGACAGTTATTAGATAAGATGCTACATTGTTACATTTCTCTTTAAGTAAATACCTTAAGTGTATTGGTATCTGCTACTTATAAAAAACAAGTCTGTTGGTGTGTGCCATAGCTACATATGGCTTGTTTTCTCAACTCTGAAAGTGATTTTTAACAAATGATGTTCAATGGTATCAATACAAATAACATGTTTAACTTGTGAAATGATCCACATCTTTCAGATAATAATATAAAGACAATTATGTTAGCTATAAAGAAATGCAAGTTTCCTGTACCATAAAATATCAGGACCTTAAAAAACATTAACATGACCCTAAATACATTTAACAGAGGAAGTATTAACTGTTAAAACAGAAACTGTTTATATCCATGATGGAAATCTGAAATTTAATCATACTAAATTTAACCAAAGTAGAAAAATACTTAGAATAATTACTACTGCTGAGCTTGGAATTAAATGTAACTAATGGATTACTTGTTTTGTGTAAACATTAAAATCATTACTCTTAATTTTGAAAATGTTTTATGGAAAATTCATAGAGGTATTTACATTCTAATTTATTATAAATGAAAATAAGGGTATAATTGAGTATGAGAAAAATATCTTCAAACTTGAAGCTTTTTTTTTTCCTTAAAGCTTTTACTATATTTAGAAGCAACATCATTGTTCAGCATAAGAGAAATATTAAGTTATAATCAGTCAACAAAATAGAATCATAAAATCATGATTGTAAAGATTATGTAGTGGGTAAATAGAAATATCAAAGTGAGAACTGTATTCATTAGGAATCTAGTTATACAGAAGGTACATGGACTGTCTACTTACGGAACCATATTATTAGGTATGTTTTCAGCTATGATGTAATCATGTATAATTTGGGCATCAGATTCCTGTTTACATTTGACTGGTTATTAATATTTAGGAGATGATTTCTTCACAGCAGAATTAATATATATTAAAGTTGGTATTATAAATGTAAATAGTTGGAAATGTAGTAAATGCCACTTGAATCAAATAATTCTATAGGATTTGAAATGTCAGTGTTTGAATGATTCTGTATTTTCCCAAACTATCAGTGGAATAAGCTTTGTTGTTATTGTTATAGAATTTGTTTAAAATCCGAGTCACAAGGTTCTAGGTTTCAATTTTCCTCTGCTATGATAGTTAACAAGCTTAGTTGAAAGGGTTGAACTATATTTAATTACCGTATTGATCTTTATCTGTATTGTATCCATTGGTGGTATTGTGAAATTAATGTGTTATTATTTTCACTGGGTTTTTAACAATAAGTCTATGTACATGGTGACTTACAGCCCATCAGAATGGGTAAGGATTTGAACAGTTAAGCCGTGATTTTCTGTTTTCGTGAGGTTTGTAAAGTACCAAGACCGAGAACCCAGTTCTAATAAGCACGGCATTTGTCATGTTAGATGATCACATACATAGTGTCATTGCTGCTCAGTTTTAGTGGGAAATCAGGTATGGAGGAACATATGCAAAGCCAGCACTTGGGAGAAGGCAGGAAGAGTTCAAGGTTATCCCTGCTACATAGCATAGTTAGAATTTGAGGCCAGCCTGGACTGCATGAGACATCGTCATGAGTGAATGGATGGATGAATTAATGAACGTGTATGTATGTGAAGAGAGGCTTTTGTAAGATTGCCTTCTATATGATCTAAAGTCTTATTTTGGGTTTGTTTTGCTTGAGATCAATTCTCGTAGCTCACACTGGCCTGGAGCTTACTAAGTAGCCCTAGCTGGCCTCAGACTTGCTCTGATAGATACTCTTGCTGCACAGGCTCTAAATTGAGGATTATAGGGAGTGATCTGGAGTATGTGTGTGTGATGGGTGGGGGTAGTCCATGAAATTTAGGAATTGTTAAACAACTAAAAACTGTTAGACTGTCTATTGGACTGGTAGTCCATGAAATTTAGGAATTGTTAAACAACTAAAAACTGTTAGACTGTCTATTGGACTCTCACCCAAGAAAAAGCCTGTCAGTGTCTGTTCTGCTGAGTTTCTGTATCTTTATTCAGACTGTCTGAGCTTCATTGTAAGTTTAAACTCTAGCCATAGTAAAATGTAACTATTATTCTCTTCAGCAGAGGATTCCAATTAAGTGAGATCCTTTTATAGATTAATTTTTTCTTATTATGGAATAGTTCTAGTTGAAAACTGAGTTCATTAAATAGGCCTGAAAGAAGAGAGAAGCTAAAGGCTCTTGGTGCAAGGCCTGACAACAGTAGTTCAGTCCCCAGGACTCAATGAGGTGGGTTGAGAGAACCAACTGTGAAGATTGACCTCTGACCACGACATAGACTCTCTGACACACATACCCATTAAATAAGCAAATATTTTAGTTTGCAGTGTTCCATTTCTTACTTTGTACATTAAGTAACACAAATAAGAAATTTACGAGGTTGCTTTGTTGTCTAGATGCCAGTCAGTAAAAGAAGCAGTGCTTCATTTCTGTTTTTAAGACAGGGTCTCATGTAGTTTGAAGCAAGCTTCAAGATTCCAGCTGTGCCACGCATACTTAGCTAGAAGCACCTTCTTGTTTTGGGAGCATTACAGTTGTACAGTCATTTTAAAGCCTCATGCAGAAATGATACTGTAGCAACCTCAGAAGTGCCTTGCCCACAATTTCATTGTTACTGTTCATATAAATCTTGTATGGTACTGTCCAAAAAGTTTCTAATCATATATCCATTGACCATAGGTCAAATCTGGTTTATCAAAAGAATAGTCAGGGAGAGCCAGCTAATAAGACCTGTTTCCTAGGCCATTCAGCAGCTTTACACTAGCTGTGAGTCCCAGCTACTTCATTCTGGGGTCTCTTGTCTGATTCCTTTTTTTCAGCTCATTATTTGTCCATGTCCAGGCCATTATTTCCTTTTGCCAAACTCAGACTTTAATGACCAAACCATCTTTGTAAAAGTTGTTCTGATGGTTGATTTAATTGATCATTTTTTATCTCCCACTAGCCTTGATGTATTAGTTTATGTATAGCAGACATTCATTAGAAATCAGCTAAACATGATGATATTTGCCAGAACTCAAGCAGCTTCATCTGGCTATGCTTGTAGACTGTCCTGAGGTTGCTCTTAGCTTTGTCACGGTGTTAGAGGGCTTTGGCTTCTTCATTTTTCTAACCAAATCAGTCTAATGGCTTTAGGAACTTTTAAACTCTAATATTTTGTTTTTTGTTTGCAGCAAAAGTATTTTGATTCTGGAGATTACAACATGGCAAAAGCAAAGATGAAGAACAAGCAGCTTCCTGCTGCAGCCCCGGATAAGACAGAAGTCACTGGTGACCACATTCCCACTCCACAGGACCTTCCTCAGCGGAAACCATCCCTGGTTGCTAGCAAGCTGGCTGGCTGATTAAAAGAGCTGAACTGCATGAGTCTTCGAATGTCCTTTATTTCTCCTTACTACGTTACTTACCCACTCGGTTTCCTCTCACTCACTATGTCATTTGAGACTGACAGCTTTGCAGGTAGAGGCAGTGTGTGCTGCTGTTATAAGGGAGCATGCACAGGTAGAGGTTTTGGTTAGTTTAATAGTGCACTGATGCAAAGGACATGTAACAGCAACTTAAGTAACTGATGTGACAATAATTGTACATATTACTTAGCTGGTGTAGGGATGGCTCCAACAAGTAGCAGCAAGTTTTACAGCTTTAATGTTCTGGCTTTCCTTACTTCCTCGTAATTACAGCTTTGTATGTTACTCTTATTTAATAGAACCTCTGTTGTATTGATTTCTTCTGTATTTTCCTTTTGAATTTTGTAAGACAGAAGTTTAAGACCACAAGTTGGAAGACAAGTCACATAATTCAAATACAAGTAAATGGGCTGCAAAAGATTTGAGTAACTGCTTGGACTTGACGGCCTTAAACCTGCTGTTCCAGCTTTAACAAGAGCAACTTACCTGGGCGATATTTGCCCGTTCTGGTGTGACTTGTGTGACTCCAATGCTTACCAGCTGTCATTGAAGCAAATGCTCTTCCTCGGTTCTGCAGTGTCGGGACAGCTTTCTTTGTTGAAGACGTGAATGGGTGTGCATGTGCACTGACTATTGCATTCACTTTTGTGCCATTTTTGTAAATATAATAGTTTTGCACAACCTTTTACAAATGTCTGTATTAATTTCACCATATTAGAAAGTAGATAATGTGCCAACCAGAAGCACAAGACTTCCTACACAAATCTGCCCATCATTACTGCTTTTGTATAAGAATAGTTTACAATCTTGAGCTTATTAGAATACCAAACTGAGATCTCAGCCTGATACATAATTAAGCATTTTCATTTATTACTAATATTCATGACTTTCAGTGGCCTTGTACAAATATGATATGTTGCTTAGGCATATCTTTTGTTCTATGCAGAACATTTCATTTTGACTCTTACAAAAAATTATAATTCATATAATTTATATAAACATTCTTAATGTAGACACTTTTCACTTCCACATTCAACTTTGGGGATACTAAAGTTAAAGGCTTGCATTCTCTGCCTTCTATATTCTCAACCCCCATCTTCTTTTTACTTTGCTTCTGTGACTCATGTTGGGCTGTTCCATTTATAAGAGAATATACATGTCTATCTTTACTTTTTAAACTTGCTTAAATAAAAGGATTTTTGTGAGGGTTTTTGTTAATTCTGAGGATCAAACCACTGTCTCACATGTGCTCAGCAAGCACTGTACCACGGAACTACACTCCTATCCCGAAGGGAACTTTATAATGAAGCAAGAAGTTGAAAAGATTGGTCTAGGAAACTGTCAGGATAAGCTGAATTCTGGTAAATTTTAAATAGTTGGGATCAAGTAGGAGAAATAGGCTTATAATTGCAGTGAATTATTTAATAGGTAAAATATTAGGATATTTAGGTATCTTCTATACATGTCACTTTAATAAAATATCAATTTACTTTTACTTGTGGTTTATGTGTTAGTGAAAATATTAGCACACTATTGGGCATATTTACTATTCTCTTAGAGCTCTTGTCCCAGGGTGTCAGGCCTGGGGGAGCATACTGAGCCTCAGCAGCCTGAGCTGATGCTGTTCTTTTTCTTCAGCTTGGGCTGGGATGAGACCTACCCCACTGTGGGAATCCAGGCATCATTTTGTAAGTGGCTACATTTATGTACCTGCTTTCCTATGGTTCTGCTGTAGTGATTAGTCCTGCTCCTCAACCCGAGAAGCAGAAAAGCAACACTCTACAGTTCACATTGGTGATTTTACAGCTCAGTTCTATGTAAGTGTATTTGTGATGAGCAAATGGACTATTCTATAATTTGAGTGAGTAATTCACCATAGGATTGATATCTAGTCCTCCCCCTCCCCCCATGGATATTTGCAAGCTTATCACCATTAAGTTCAGACATTAGATGAATCTGAAGTCAAAGTGGCCATGCTCTTCCTGACCACCAACTCAGTTTATGACAAGTGAGTAATACCCGCTTGAGTTTTGATGATTAGTAAAGTAGGACACTGATATTTAACCTACCTCAAGACTTGAGGATCTGTGAAATACTAAGTGCCCCAAATAAAATATCACTTATCAAAAGTAAGTTTCCTCACTAAACCAACCTGCCTTCTGTAAAGTAGCAGTGCTTAAATAAAATCTCAGGATTTTCCACAAGGAAAGACCTGTTAAGGATTTGTAGGTATAGCTGCATAGCTTCCATTATTGGTGCTTGAGAGAAGTTTTACATTTCTTGGGTTTTTTTGTTGTTCTGCTTCAAAGCTCAGTTTATTGTATAGACATTTTTTTAAGGCTCTTTGGTCATTTAGTGAAGATTTTGATTTCTTCATTTCTATGTCAAAGTTGTGTCTAAGGAATGGTTAGTTTTTATTTTAGAGTAAAAAGTTCATTAAAAAAAATACTAATGGCAAAGTGGCTAAAAGTCAAGTCTGTTTTGTTCAGTAGCTCCTATGAGGCTACATCTGACTAACAGTTGGAGCTCATGACTAGTTGGAATAGCTTTTGGATAGATTGGAGAGGGCATGTTTATAGTCTACAAATTGTTACATATTCTTGTACTGGTCTGGAAACATGTCCAAACTATTCAAGGCAGTCATGACAAGGCCTCTTCTTCTTATTTCCACAGTTAGAATTAGTTGTTCTTTTTACTTGATGTACCCAAAGTATACCTCTGAGTATCGATAGTTGTTATTAAGTCAGACTTGTATTCTTAATCTGAATATCATAGTCTTAGCAAAACTGAACTATCAACCCAAACCCTGCTCTGAACTTAGCATTTGATGGTCAGAAGCAGGTAGCTTGTATGAAGCAGTTCTGAGTGGTTACCAAGGCCTTGTCTGTGGTGGCGTCATCACATTCCCCCAGTCATTGTAACCCATTTCCATCACCATGTCCATCCCTGAAGCCCACTATAAGCACTTAGCATTTTCTAAAGCACCATCTTGATCTCACTTGGCATGTACTGCCACTCTTATTACCGGGGTCTCTTTCTCCAACTTCTCACTACAACTTTTAGAAATTGGGATCAAAGGAACTTGTAGTGGCTCATCTGTAGATGACAGTTGGGTACTCTTAACTAGTTCAGCTTTTGAAATAAGTAGATCTATGGGTTTCAGTTCTATAAATTACTGGTGGTGGTGACACCCATTCATGTATGTTTGTATGGTATTTATCAACTAAATAGAGTAGAAATAATCTAACTCCTCTTTAGTACCATGCCTTCAAATCTCAGTGTATCTCCACCATTTGATATGCAATAGGACACTGCCTGTATGCAAAGGGCCAACATAAATGCCTTTTCTTGTTAAAGACGTCTGTAGAGTTGGCAGTTAATGCTGAAATTTGTCAAATAGCCCTTCCAAACTTATACTTGTAAAATACACCCAAAATAAATGGATCTACCTAATTTTTACTGACTTTAATATGCAGTTTGTCTTATTTGTTAATGTTTTTCAGTATGTTTTCTGAAGTTTAGGCACTATGAAGAAATTACTTGTGATCTTAGATTTTGTTTTCATTTGAATGTGTTAATGAAACCCTGCTGTTCCCATCTTGTGTATGAAATGCTCTAGTACAGTAAGTATTATATGCAGAAAGATGAAACAGAAATAAAGTTTGAGCATGCCTACAGAGCTGAGGATATAGTTTAGTTGGTAGAGTGCTTGTCAACATGCACAAAACCTTGAATTCAGTTCCTAGCACTCTATAACCTGGGTCTGGGTGCACATCCCTAACCTCACTGGGAGGCAGGAAGGAAGAGTCATCCTTGAATACAACTTCATAAGACCATCTCAGAAAAGTTCTAAGAAGTCCACAGGAATAAGTTTAATGTAGAATATGAGCAGAGACAAGTTTTCAGGTGGGGTTAGGAGCCAGTCACTGTGAAGGTGGGTGGGAAGAAGTAAAATGTGCATTTGGGGTAAAGGAAACTTCATCTCACCAAGACGAGTTGGAGAAAGGTGAACTTGCATAAGGAAAGTTTGTTTAAAACAGCCTGTAAGCAGTTTTTTTCTTTGGTCTTCCCTCCACAAACACTCTACCTCCATGATCTCACCAACTCAGGCATTCAAGAGATCTGAAGTTATCCTTATTTTACCCCCTTAGGGAGAAGTAATGGCCAACACCCACAAACCCTTATTTATTGTACCATACCCAAAGCCATTAATAAGCTTTTTGCTTTACTTTTTGAGGCAGGATCTCTAGCCTAGCCTGGCTTCAGACTTACTCTGTAGACAGGGCTTCATTCAGGGAACCCTCCTGCTTAGCAGTCCGAGTGCTGGGATTTCAGACATGAGCCAGCATGCCTGGCATCACTGCTGAAGCTCCCAACTATTCCCGTTTCTGCCTTCCTACCCTGACCTTCCACGTTAATTACTATGGAAGCAACAGTGGTTTTCTTAGGGGTCTTGTTTTGTTGCCCAGGCTTTCCTTCAGTCTTGGGCTCAAGTAATACACTTAAGAATCCTGAATAGTTGAATATCTCCATACCTGGCAACAAGGTGATTTTAAAAATCACTATAGAGTTTGGGTGTGACATGTAGAATGAAGTGTTTAGAGGAGGTCCTATGGTCATAAGCTCTTATCTGGTAAATTAATCCACTGATGAGTTCATAATCTAGTAGACTTGTGAAGAGGTGAATACAGTGTATCCTTATGGTGGCAGTGGGTTGCTGAGGGCATGCTTTGGAAGACCCTGGTTCTGGGTCTCTTCCTGTCTGCCATGAGGGGGCCACTGTCCATGAACATGCCTTCCATCATTATCTGCATCACCCTCCTCACCCAAAAGTAAGAGGTGGGTGGGTCACTATAGATGCCATAGTGGCAATATATAACCTTGTTGGTAACCAGTGTCTCGATTGGGCTTGGAGGATACCATGCCTGGTGCTGAATGCTGGGCACAAGTCCCAGTGTTTAATTGCCATTGCTGCGCCCAAAGACCCCAACAGAGTTAAGTGATCCAGTGCTTAAATTTCTGAAACCATGAAGCAAAGTAAATCTAACTCTCTTAATTTCTTCAAGTATTTTGTCACAGAAATAAAAAACTAATTGCCTTAGTTCTGTCTCTTATTGCTGTGTGGATAAAATACCTTGGCAAAAGGAATTAGAGAAGAAAGCATTTATTTTACCTCACAGTGCCAAGTTTCAAGTCTTTATAGTAAGTCACAGTAGCAAGAGCTTGAGATAGCTGGTCTCATTGCATTCAGTTAGAGAGAAAGCTGGGTGGTGAAGGTGCACACCTTTAGTCCCAGCACTTAGGAAGAAGAGGCAGGTAGAGGATCTCTTGAGTTCAAGGCCAGCCCCTGGTCCATAAAGTGAGTTCCAGGATTTAAGAGAGAGAGAGAGAGAGAGAGAGAGAGAGAGAGAGAGAGAGAGAGAGAGAGAGAGAAGAGACCAAATTAATATTGGCATTCTACTGCTTAAATTGCTTAGTTCAGAGTAAGCATCCAGCCTAGGGAATGGTGCCACTCAAAATGGATTCAAAATGGATGATGGGTCCTTCCACTAATTAATCATGATAATCCATACAGATGTGTCCACAAGCCAACCTATTCTAAACAATTCATTAAGACTCCCTTGGTGATTCTAAACTGTGTCAAGCTGACAAAACTAACCCACAGCTAATCTCTGACCCCCTTCGTTAAACACTCTGGTTCAGAACTTATCTGCTTTTCTTCGTTCTTAATTCAACTTTTAACTTCTTCAGAAGGAAATTTATTTCATTGCTGTGACCCTAGTACATAAAACTGTTGTATAATGGGGACTGGAGAGATGGCTCAGAGGTTAAGGGCACTGGCTGCTCTTCCAGAGGTCCTTGAGTTCATTTCCCAGCAATCACATGGTTGCTCAGAACCATTGATAATGAGATCTGGTGCTGTTGTTCACTAATCCCAGCACTTGCAAATCTGAGACAGGTGGATCTCTGAGTTTAGGGCCAGCCTAGTCTACACAGTGAGTCTCCAGGCCAGTGAAGGGGTGCATATGAGACCCTGTTTTGGAAAAACACAACCTTCCAAATATTTACAGTGATGGGATGTCAAGATGAAAATGTGGGGAATCAGATTACAGACAAATGGAACAGGATACTTGATTCTGGATCTAGGTTCTTAGACTGCGTTTTCTTCATTTGAGAGTGTGCTGAATAGTGTTCTCATAAACCCTAGGCTTCACTGAAATTGGTCTACACTAACATGACAGGGACACATGTTCATTGCTTCTAGTTTGTGGTTGAAACCTTGCAAGCATTCTCTATCCAATGAAAACTACTCACTGCTCCATTACCTTAATAAGTCACCAAGTTGGGCTGTGAGGGCATGGTGAGCTCTTGCTTCCCTTTAGCATCTATAAATGCTACTATTCCTAACCACTTAGTGTGTAGGCAATTAGTTATTGAATTACTGCATGGTCACAACAGCATCCATGTTAGTTGTACACTACTAACCTTTCATACTTTCCTCAATTCAAAGCCACATTAATAACAATATGGAAACAGTAATCATGACTTTTTGCTAAAGGGCAATTTTTAAAAAAGCTATCAGTGCTATGGATTATAACACTACTACTGATTGACACATCTGACTGAATGCACTGTATTCTACAGCTTGAGTTACTAGCCATGCACATTTAAGAAGATGGTGTAATAGTGTTATCATTTGTGTTCTAGTATATTTATATAAAAACTGGTGAATTAAGGCATGCGGTTTATTTTTTGAGGCCCTGGATTCAAGTCCCACAATTCTAAAAAGAAAAGAAAAAACTTCATGTAAACACTGAAGAACTACTTTTTCAAGAAAGGCTTTCTCTGTGTAGTCCGGACTGCCCTGGAACTCACTCTATAGTACACGCTGGCCTCAAACTCACAAAGATCCTATCTCTGCCTCCTGGGTGCTGGGAATAAAGGAGTGTGCCACCACCTTCTGGATGAAGAGCAACCTTTTACAGTACTTCCACATGCTCTTACATGTAAATCTGTTGTTATGTTCATTGCTATTGATCTGGTGTATGTTCCATTCTCATGAAGGGCTATTCTACAAGTGTCTGAAGCACAAGCAAGGGGAAGTTTTAGTACAAAGACAGCCAAGTGCAGTGCAGTAGATAGTAGAGCAGGACTGAAGAAGGGCGAGTTGATTTGGGAGTTTGTGTCTGTTGTCACTTGGAAAGCACCGTTTCCATATAGAAGGAGCTACCTGTCTGAGGCAGAGGGATGGAAGAAGATGATAAGTAATTTAGGATAAATTAGCAATGAGGGGAGACTGGCGTATAACAAGATTGCAGTTTGGAAGAATTGTTTTTGCTGTTAAATGTTTAGAAAATTTTCATATAGTCATTGTATTAGTGATCTTTGTATGGGGCATTTTCTTTTGGGCCATAAACCAGCTTCCAAAGCACACAGAGACTTCTTACTAGTTTTGAATGCCTGGCCTAGCTTAGGCCTGTTTTCTGGCTAGCTCTTTTAACTAACACTAACCTGTTTCTCTTTATCTTCCTTTTGCCTTGGGGCATATTACCTTTCTTACTTCTGTAGATCTTCCTTGTCACCCACCTCATTCTCTCCTCTCCTCTTCTTCCTCTTCTCTCTTATTTAGTCTCTCTGTCTGCCAGCCCTGCCTATCCTTTCTCCTGCCTTTCTATTGGCTGTTCAGCTTTTTATTAGACCAATCAAGAGCCTCAGGCAGGCAAGGTGAAACAAACGCAGGACATCTTTACATAATTAAACAAATGCAGCATAGACAAAAGTAACTCACCTTTACACGGGTAAAATAATATTCCTCAGCATAAACAAATGTTTACACATCTTTACATAGTCAAAATAATATTCCACAACAGATCTTTCCGTTACTATAACAAATACTTGAGATAATCAGTTTAATACATATGAAAGGTTTATTTGGGATTACAAATTTGGAGATTTCAGTCCATCATTTGCCCTATAGCTTTGGGGTCTGTGGGGAAGTACCAGTAGCACATCATGACAAGGACCTTGTAGCAGAGCAAAACTTTTCTCAGCACTTAAACGAGTGTGAGGAGGGGTCCTGGCCTCACAATCTCTGTGAGCATGTCTCTGATGACATAAAATCTCCCACGAAGATTCTCCTCTTCAGTTCCAGCAGCCGAGCAAGCTGAGGTCCAGCCCTTTTAATTCATGATCTCTAGATTCAAACTATGCCAGCCGTAGCCAAAACAAAAAGCGAAAAAAAGATATTCTTTTGACTTGACCTTCTGGGAAGTGGTAGTGACTATTAGTGTTACCCCTTGGTCAAAGGCTGTTTGTTACACTCTCACCCATCTATTTTTTTTTTTTAAAGTGAAGAAAACAAAAAATTCAAGTGGGGCAAGAGGGCAAGAACTGAAAGGAAGATCAGTCTTGACATGCCTCTGAAGATGTCAGGAGGTGAGTCACTAGAGGTGAGACTAAGATGGGAACACCAATGGAATGTGCATCCCAATGACAGTCCTCTCCAGGAAGGGAAAACATCCTAATCCTATGTAGCCAAAGATGACCACAAAGTGTGTGTGTGTGTGTGTGTGTGTGTGTGTGTGTGTACACGCACCTGCATTCATGAGCATATAGAGGCCAAAAGCTACCAGGAGATGTTTTCTTCTGTCATTCAAATGCAGAGTCTCTCACTGAACCTGGAGTTCTTCAACTGGCTAAACTGGGTGGCCAGGGAGCTCCTTTGCCAATCCCTCCCCTCCCCAGCACAAAGGTAACAAACACATCCATCACACCTGGCTTTTTATACGTGTGCCCGGATCCACACTCAGGTCCTCATGCTTGCATAGCAGGTGCTTAGGACTGAATTATCTCCCCAACCCGACTCTGAACAGAATTCTGATCCTTCTTGTCTCCTCCTCCCCAGGGCTGGGATTACAGGCTTGTCTTTCACACCTGACTTCTGGGGTGCTAAGGATCATACATGAGATTTTGTCCATGCTACGAAAGCTTACATATTAGCTACATCTCTAGCCTGATCACTTATTTATAAGACGGGATTTGCTATATAGTCCAGGTTGATGTAGAAGTCACCATGTAGCTCAGGTGGCTTCAAACTTTCAACAGTCTCCCTGCAGAAGCCACATACCTGGCTCACAAAGAACATCTTTACTCCCGCTGCCGCCCCTCCCCCCACCCCAGACTCTCCTCTTTTTCTCCATGTTTGGCCTGTTTTCATAGTTCCATTAACAAAATTGGTCAAACTTGCATTGCGTTCTGTGATCACTAACAGTTCCCCCAGCTCTGTAGGTTGATATGGCTTACTGCAGGTCACAGACTACATTTCCTTGTGAGCCTCCCCCCCTCCCCCCAGCATTTCTCTGAGTTTTTTCTTCCCTTCTGTTTTTGGTCAGATCACAGCTAGAACTATTTTAGTCTCATGTATATCTAGACCCTATTACATTTTTTGCTCCAGAAAACTCTCCCCTAGAGCCTTCTTTTCCCTTGCTTCCAAATTTGCTTCTTTTTTTGTTAATTTGTATTTGTTTTTTGTTTTGTTTTGTTGAGGCAGGTTGTCTCTGTGCAGCTCTGGCTGTCCTAGAACTCACTCTGTAGACCAGGCTGGCCTTGAACTCACAGAGATCCACCTGCCTCTGCCTCCTGAGTGCTGGTATTAAAGGTGTGGGGTACTGCCACCCTGCAATTGGCTTCTTTCTTATCCCATTGTTCAGCTGTTGTCTTAGGGTTGACTGCTCTCCTGAGCTGAATCCACTATTTTCTGGGTAGATTCCATGGATGCCAGGCACTGTCTGGCTTCTTTCAGGAGACTTTTATTTTAAAACATCATTTGAGGGGTTGGAGAGATGGCTCAGTGGTTAATAGCTTTGCTGCATTTTCAGAGAGCCCAGGTTTGTTTCCCAGCATCCATGCTGGAAGACTTAAAATTGCCTGTAACTCCGGATCTGGGGAATCTGACACCCTCTTCTAGTTTTCTAAGACACACGCACAGCATGTGTGCTCTCGCACACACACATATGCACACAAATAAAAATAAATCTTAAAAATATTCTAAAGCTGTGCATAATAAATATCTCCCAAGCGTTTTTTCTTACACTTACTGTAGCATTTAGCAGATCTGTAGGTAACTTTTTCCCTCCTGCAGGTTGACTTCGTTTTTTTCATCCTGAGACACACTCAGTTTCCACATAACACTGTTTTACCACTTAATCACAACGCACTGAAGAAACTTCCCTCCATTGGCCTCCTTACAGTCAGAATGATTGTGATTATGTGCCCTAGCACTTGGCCCAAAGTCTGACCATAGTGAGTACCTAATAAATGTGTTCCGAAAGAAACAGAACTCATGAGATTTTAGCCACTTTTGTTCAGCTTTGCTGTATCACTCTAAATGGTCACAGTTCTTAAACACAAGTATAAAATTCTGCCTCATTTAAGCTGTAAATAGGATTTATCGAAAGCTGTATATCAGATTTCTTACAAAACTGCTAGAAAGGATGGAGACACATGCTCAATGTCAACCTAAGAACAGCTTTCATAAGCATGTTTTAGCAGCTGCTTCTTAGTAGGAAGTGCTGCTGTGCCTCCCTGGGGCCAGAGCCACAGTCAGACAGGAGCCAGGAGCCTGACCTTGATGTAACCACCTTTCCAAGAGTTGCCCAACTCTGTTGTTGTATATGTAGCAAACGGAAGTTCTAAACAGCTCCAAAGTCTCATGCAGATGTATTTGCCTAGAACAGTACAGCGGTGTTGTCTGTCAGATATTAGTGAGCTGAAGCTGGTGATGGAGGCATACACCTGGAATCTCAACATTTAGGAGGTGGAGACAAGAGGATCAGGAGTTGAAGACCATCTTCATCTTCATAGAGAGTTTGAGGAGGCCAGTCTAGATCACAAAAGATCTTGTCTCCAACCAACCACTTCAACCAACCAACCAAAAATCCAAGTAATTTCAATTATTATTTCATACCACTTCATGGCCAGTTCACATACAGTGCTGGGAAACAAACCAGGGTTTCAAGAATGCTAGGTGTGCACTCTACCAACTGAACCACATCTTTTTGTCCACCCACCAGATTCTCAGGGAGCTCAGGCTGGCCTCCAAGTCCTTATCATTTCATCTCCATCAAATGCTCATTTCTTCGTCTCCATCAAGTGCTCAGATTATAAGCTCTCCAGTACACGTTACCACTTATCTTATTTGAACCTCTTAACAACAAAATACATAAGAGTTTTCTAGAGAGAGAAGTGGGGGGAAGGAGGAGGCTTAGAGTGAGAGAGAGAGAGACAGAGAGAGAGAGACCTACATAACAGAAAAAGAGACCCAATTCCCACAAGTTGTCCACATGTGCCCATAAATAAATAGATAGATAAATAAATGTAATTTAAAACATTTAAAAAGAGGGCTTATAATTTGAGCATAGGTGTAGTGAGATCCTAGCCCCTCCCTGACCTAAGGGTGTGGCCTCTGGGTCAGCACAGGTTTGGGGTTTACCTAAGACCTTTGAAGCTGTAGCCAAGGCAGAGGCAGGAACAGCTTAAAGTTCAGGTCCGTGAGCACCTCACTCTTTCTGCTTCCCCACCGCCCCATGGCCCTTGTCCCTGGCCAGTTAAATTACACAAGCTTCTTAGCTTGTGCCAGGTTGGGCAGGCTCTTTACCCTCACACCTCTGCTGCCACCACAATCATGTGCACACCTGCACATGCGCAGAGGTCTCCACTGGATTGCTGCTCTGCTGGGCCACTTTCTACAGTCTATGCATCTGCATCTTCTGGCAGTGTCCTTGCCTCTATGAACTGGTCCTGCCCAGTACTTTGATTACCATCCCTGCATAGTCATTTGGGCCATGGTAGGACAATTTGTTCTAACTTTCTAGTTGTAGAAGTCGTCTACTAGGTGCAGTTGTGATATGGTTGCTGTCATTTTGCAGAATTTGGAAAAATGAAATATGCACACCATACCACTGATACTTATTCAGGATTTCAATGGGCAACTGCTCTGAGCGCTGAAAGGGCTGATTCTATAACTATACACATTTTGGAAGTCATGGCCATTATGGGAACTCCTGTTCAAATTAAGACTGACAATGCTCCCCCATATTTTCCTAAAAGATGAAACAGATTTTTGGATATTATAACATAAATCACATTACAGTTATACCACACAATCCTACAGGACAAGCAGTTGTGGAAAGATCCCAATGTATCTTGAAAGAGATGCTTCATAAATAGGGGAAATTTTTATAAACTAGAGATAGATTGAGTAATGCCTTAGTAACCTTGAGTTCTCTTAATGCTGATGAGAAAAAAAACAACAGCTGTGGGAGACATTGGGCAATAGAAAAAAATTCTGAGATAAATGAACCTGTCTACTTCAAGGCTGTGCTGATCTCTGAATGGAAGCCAGAATATGTGCTTTTGTTTCTGAAGAAGAAGAAAAACTATGGGTATCTGTAGTGGGATTCAGGTGTCAGCTGATAAGGTCCTAAGACGCTTATCCAGGGTCCCGAGCTCCTGGAGGGGGTGTGGCCAACCCCATTGATAAGGGGCTGCTGGAACACCGGGAGCTCTCTTCCTGGTTTCTGGTTGTTGGAGAGACCGGATCAGAATCCATTGTCCGTCCATTGCTCGTCCATTGCTCGGATACTCCAGTCCCTGTTCAGGTGCCACTATAAGCTGTTACTAGTATCGTGAGTGTTGATTTATATTCTAATAAATATTAATCTTGGACTGGTACCTTGTAAGTAAAACTCCGCCTACAGGTATCAATGAAATTAATAAAGATATGATTTTAAAAGGAGACCCCTCTTGGGGAGGAGAAGTAACGGCTTATCCACTGATATGATAATTTAATGAATGGTAAGGAAACTCAATTAACAAAGGTTGGGGCAGGGTTACATTTTTGTCTTTACAGAAAGATAGACATAACCATCTTCAAGAAGGATGCTGGATACCTAGACATCTAAGGCTGAAAGGAGATCAACTCTGAAAGGTTTACAAGCAAAGGAATATAAGGCTTATTGGTACCAATATACAATACAGGGTAAATTCTCACTGCTTAACATCTATATTTCTTTACTATTTTTAAAACACTTATGGTCCCAATTTAATTATAAGTCAAGCTGGCTTTGGAGTTGAAGTAAGTGGCTTTCTCCTTCTCTAAACCCAAGTACATTGGTAAAAGAAAAATTTTAGAGATTCTATCTCATATCAGAAAAGCCACATGGTGTGAGATAGAAGACAGCCAAGATATATAAGAACTACTGTTATAATTTTACTTCTAATCTATTTCTCCTATACTTATTCTTGCTTGACCTCTTAAAACTTTTGCATATAATTCTCTCCTAAAATGTAAATTTCTACTTGATATCAATAATGTTTAAGTTTTCCACTGCAAACAACAAACTCTCCTAACAGTAATCTCCAAAACGTCTGGAAGAAGATGGGGCCCCACTACAACAATTCTATCTGGTCCTTTATGATATTTTTTAAAAAATGGTGTACATCACTCAATGACTGATTGTAGTAAGAGTTTCTGGCCTGGCTTAGCTCCAAGGTCTGGACCTAAAGTCCCAAATAATTGCACAGAGTCTTGTATTAATCACATGTTATTTGGCCTATGCTTGCTAGTTCTTGCATTTAAGTCAACCCATATCCATTGATCTGTCTTGCCACATGGTCTGTGGCTCACCTGAATTCCTTTACATCTTCCTTCGCAGCAGCAGCTCACAGCACCTCTGTCTGACTCTGCCCTCCTTCCCTTTTTCTCTGTGTTCAGATTTACTACCTTCTTCTAAGATGCCTTGCAATAGATCCAGACAGCTCCTTTATTATCCAATGATAATTCACAGTGTACAGAAAGATATCCCACATCAACTGATTTTGACCTACAGATTGTTCAGGACAGTTTCAAGATGGCTTATTATGATTATCTATCATATTACAGCTCTAAAAAGAATTCCAGATGGCCTTACCCAGTACTCTGAGACTGGTTATAGATGTTTACAGTCAATTCTTTGGAACTTAACCACTGGCTTAGTTTTTACAGGACTCTACAGAGATACCATCACCCCTAGGGTGGTTATAAGTTATATTTGGGTTGAGGGTGAAACAATAAATAGACTCAGAAATCCCTTTTAAAAAAACAAAAAGGGGAGTAAATAGGACAGATATAGGTAGATTATTGTATCTACCTGTAAACAATAATCAGCCAAATATTAACTATAGACAATTTTCACTGGTATAGATTCCTGTATATTGATACAAATGTGAAATTATTTTATATGTCTGCTTAAGATAATTTGTATATTGATACAAATTCAAATCTGAAGTTGTTTTATATGTCTGCTTAAGGTAATTTGCATATTATACAAAATTGAATCTGTATTTATCATATGTTTTACATACTTCTACCTTGTTTAAAATATTTTGTACATTAATGCATATTAAGTATATTGTTATCATTTCCACTATGCAATTTCTATCTCTGTTTAATTATATTTGCCACACAATATATATATTCTACCTCTGTTTAAGATATTTTGTATAATGATACATATTTAGGATACTGTTTTCATTTTGTCCTATACATTTACCTCTGTTTAATGTTTATATAATGCCATATTTAAAGTCATTATCCCAAAACTTTACATCTGTTTATAGGTTGTCTACATTCATAATCAGACTTAGTATTTAGGATGATAAGAATTACAGGTCACAGTTACCTATGTTTGCCTTGTACTAGTCGTGTTAATTAGGTCTTTCATATATATAGTAAAATATGTCAGATAGACAAGAGTCTTTAAACACTTCATAGACCTAAAGAATATGGCATTTAAATGTTTTGTTATTCAGAATTTAGCTTGAAGACACAATCGCTCCTGGCAGCACTGTTTCTTTCTTGAGATGGTGTTGGGCATCAAAGACACTCCACGTGGAGTTTGTCTTCCTTGGTAGATAATGGCCTGTTGGGCAAAGAACTGCCCTTGCCTGGACTGCTCACAGTAAGCATGCTTAACAATCTGGATAAGCAGGACAGAAGATAAGAGATTGCTAAAACCTGCCAAGACAAGATAAGATGGTTTCTCAAAATACCTGCTTCTGGAAAAAAAAAATCTGTCAGATATCCTAGGCGTATAGCCAAAAAAATTGGATGCTTCAACTTTGCAGAAAAGCTGCGGGTGACTGTCCAGGCAACTGGATGTTGTCTTCTCTTACTAAATTTCCAAAGTTACTTGCTTGTACTTCCAACTTACTCAGGCAATATATTTTATTTCTCAAGTCTTTGATGGGGTTGATGATTAGATCAGTTATAAACATTTCCTATCTCAGCTTAAGAGCATTTAGATATTATATTTATATTCTTCAAGATAAACAACTTTGGAGTAATCTCTGTATCTTGCATCAATATTCTGGACGTTTAATATATATTTGTGTTTGTTCTTCTGGCTGTAGTTCTATTTTGTTTTTGTCATTGACCCTATTTCCCTCTACTGGACATTGCTTGATAATTGTTTATCTTGTATGTATATAGTTTTATAGATGGGTTTAGAACTTTTTTATGAAGACAAAGGGGGAGATGTAGTGGCATCCCTGTACCTCCCTGACCTAAGGTGTGGCCTCTGGGCCAGTGCAGATTTGGGGTTCACTTATGACCTTAAAACCTATAGCCTTAAAGCATGGGCAAGAACCACTTAAAGTTCAAGTTCATGAGCACAGGACTCTCTGCTTCCCCACCACTTGGAAGGAAGATCCATTCCATCTGGACAAGTGGATCATTTCAGCATCCCCTGCATTTTATGTCATAAGTTTCTTTGAATAAATATTGACATAGTAATCTGTTTCCCTGTGATTATTGATCAGACTTATTATTCAGGCTATACATAGTAGTGAATGCCTAATAATCTTAACAGGAGGCAGGTCACATGAGGATTGCTATGAATTTGAAGACCATCTAGGCTACAAAGGGATGTTCTATATAAATAATAAAAGTGTGATGTGGTAGTTTGAATGTAATTGACTCCCCCTCATAATCTCATAAGGAGTGACACTATTAGGTATGACTTTGTTGGAGTGGGAATGGCCTTGTTAGAGGAAGTGTGTTACCATGGGGATGGGCTTTAATGTTTTCTATGCTCAGGATAGCACCCAGTGTCTCTGTCAACTTTTTGTTGTCTGTAAGACAACACATCTGCCTGCAAGCCATGATGATAATGGACCAAACCTCTGAAACTGTAAGTGAGCCACCCCAATTAAATGTTTTCCTTTATAGGGGTGGCCATGGTCATGGTATCTCTTCACAATGATAGAAACCTTAAGACATATGGACTTTTCACTATTTGAATGATAGTTAGAAAAAAAAAAGGAACATAAACTGGTTAGAATGATCCATGTAGTAATAAATTGTTAAGTTCACACAATGTGAACTTATACCTGAATTAACATAGGTGCAGGTAGCTACATTTAATGATATTTATAGACAAGTACATGTAGCAAGTACTTGTCTATAAATATACATACTTATTTCCTGTTACTGTAGCACCTAAGAGTCTAACAGCTAAATACCACAATAGCAACAAAGCCACACATTCTTGAACAAAGGGAGACCAGACATCCTGGAGAAATGGAGGAGGAGATAAGTACAAGATGAGCCTGATAGGTGTGCTCAAAAGTAAGAAAATGCTCCAAAACCAAAACAAACAATATTCCTCAGCAGAGGAGATAAAGGACAGCTGACAGCCCCTGTAGTCAACTTTCAAAGACTTAAATAAAGAAGTTGACACTCTATTAAAATCCAAAGTATAAAATAAAATTCACAAGCTCATGCTGGTGTGCCAGGCTCAGTGGAACACACCTGGTGCCCAGCACTTGGGAGGAAGAAGCAGCAGGATCATGAATTCTCAGCCATCTAGAGATACTAAGTGAGACCCTGTACCCCACCTCCCAAAAGAAGCCCTCCAAAGTCAGTAATTTAATGAATGAATGTATGGAGAAATGAGTTATCTTCTGGTCAGAAGAATTCTGAATCACTGATATGGAATAATTGAGGGTGTAGAGCTGTATAACAATATGAAAAGGGGGGGGGTATTTTATTAGCTTGTTGGGTCTGCCATAACAAAAAGGCCAAAGACAGGAGGCATAAATAACAGAAATTAGTCTTGTCATTTCCCAAAACCATACAGTTGGTTTCTTCTGAGACTCTGTGGTTGAGCATGACTTTGAACTTCTGATGCTCTTCTGTCTCTATATAGAGTGCTGGAACAGCAGGTATACAGCACCATCCCCAGGTTCTATTTTAATTTTAACTAGAGATAATCTGTTGTGAGCATACCACAGTAATTGGTATTTATACCTACTTCAACATTAATCCCTATTTGTTTAGAATCTTAAACCTTTTTTTTTTCTAATTTTTAATCTGACAATGGTTATAAACTACCATAATTAATTTACAGTTTAACTATTCTACTTTTTCAGGCAGGGTCAAAATATGAAATCTGACTGTTCTTGAACTCCTGGTTCTGTCTCCTAAGAGTTAAGATTATAGATATAAAATTATCTATCTATCTATCTATCTATCTATCTATCTATCTATCTATCTATCTATCTATCTATGCTTTTCTACATCAGTGTTTCATTTCCTTAAGCTGTTCCTCTATCTGTCCTTCAACCAGAGACTTCACACCCACCAGGACTTCTTCATCACCCAAATTTCACCTATGCCCAGTACCCAGTCTTCAGAAACATTTGAAAATTAAAAATTAGGATAGATGTGAACACTGACTAATTTCAACAACTAGGAACTAATACTTTGTTTCCCTAGATGTAAACCAGGCCTATAGAACTAGAATGATTACTTTATGAGACTGTGCTGTAGTCTGTCCCTCCCTTACCCATGGAACCAACTCTTGCAATGAGCTCCCCACAGTAAAAATATAATGGGCCCTCATTTTTAAATTGTTTCAAGTACTGTAATATGTGCTCTATTTTAAGTTTCTGGTATCCCGGTTCCCTCTCTTCTCCCATCTTCTCTGTTTAGTTTTTCTCCAGTGTATACAGATATGGTTGAGTTATGTCCACTCAAAATCTACTATCTACTGCACCCCAAACCTACACAAATCTAATCTTATTTGGAGACAGCATCTTTTGTAGGCAACCAAGGTGAGCTGAAGTTATAAGTAGAATTCAATTCAATATGCCAGCATCCTTGTGAAAAAGGGACATTTGGATATTGATACATGCATGCACTGTGGGAGAATGCCCCATGATGATGAAGACAAAGATAGGGTATTGTATCAGTGTCAAGCTAAAGTTGGGTGAATGGCACACTCTTGTAATCTCAGCACTGGGAGACTGAGGCACAAGGATGAATTCTAGGTCATCCTTGCTATATAAAGAGACTCCAGATCTAAAAAAGAAAAATGATGTTGAGAGCAGAACACCAGAAGCTATACAGTCCTCAGAAGGACCCACATGCTGAGACCTTGTTCTGGGATTTCCAATTCCAGAGCCGAGAGGATACATTTCCATTGTTTAAGCACATTTTGTAGCACATATATTACCCTAACAAATGAATACATACACTTAACACCTCTGACTTTCTGTTTGTCTCCCCAACAAGAATGAAAGCCCTCGAGGTCATAGAGTTTTACATGAATCTTGGACATGTAGAATAATGTCTAGGACACTGTAGCTTGGAACAGTCATTGATAAAAGTAGCATTAATGAATGTCTATATCTATAAAGGCATATATATATATGTATATATATATACATATATATATATATATATGGTCCTTTGTGGAATATTCCTTTACACTGTGTGAATCTATGTTGCTGTGATCAGTTTAATAAAGAAGCTGACTGGCCAATAACTAGACAGGATAAGGTTAGGCAGGAGCTCAAATGGAGAATTCTGGGAAGGAGAAGAGAGACATGAAGGAGTCTGGAGACACGAGCTGATGCAGAGAGAAGATGGGCATGCTCTACTGAGAAAAAGTACATGGCAAGGCATGGATAAATATGGGTTGATTTAAATGTAAGAGTTATCTAGAAACAAGCCTGAGCTATTGCCTGAGCATTTGTAATTAATATTGAGTCTCTGTGTTGATTATTTGGGAACTGGTGGACAGAAAATAAATGTCCATCTACAGTCTTTGACTTGAAATGGTTCAATTTACAATTAACAATTAGATGACTTCACCCAAAATAGGCTAATTTAAGTGTTCTGAGCAGATTCAACATAGGTGAGGCTAAGCCATGCCACTGTTCAGTCAGTTAGGAGCACTAAAGTGTACTTCACATTAACAGTATTTCTAATTAATAATGGGTTTGTCAGGAAATGACTCATTTAAGTTAAAAAGAGAAAGTCAAGGGGCACCTGAACTTTGGAGGAAAGGCTTTTTGTTGTTATTGTTTTTAAAAATTGGATAGTGTTTTCATTTGAAGACAGCCCACAAGAAAATGTTAGCTTATAAAGCAATAGCTAAAAATTTTTATCAATACTATAAAATATACATTACCTTATGCCTACTTCTGGAGTTCGGACCCTACTGCTGGTTTTCATGTCTTACTGATAACAGACTGATTTTGATTATATATATATATATATATATATATATATATATATATATATATATATATATATATATATATATATATATATGCATAAGATAGAAGAACCCACCCATCAGAATGCCCATTGCTGGTTGTGTATATTTGTTTAAAGTCTGTTCTTTTCCTGAATGAAGCAGGAGATTAGTAGTCAGAGACCCATTTTCCAACTGTATATGGTGGCATGCATCTGTAATTCCAGTACTCCAAGTACTCAAGAGGAAGAGGTGAGATGGTCCAGGTCAGCCTCAGCTCCATAAAGAGATGTTACCCCATCACCACCGAAAGAGAGAACATTTCTCCAATTCCTCATCCCCCTGTTCTCTTACTATGACCTCAAACATCTGGATGGTTGAACGCATATATTTGAAAATTATCATTCTCACTTTCTTTTTATTCATGTAAAAAAAACACTTTAATAAGAACTCTCGTGATTATCTCTTCCATCACACTCACTACTTCTCAACAGTTCTGACAGCTGGGTATTATCTGGAGGGTAAGAAAACAGGCACCTAGTATAGGCATAAAAGAGACAGGAGCTAAACCTCCTAAATCTCTACTCTGCTTTGTATGCTCTGCAGGTCAAAAGTGTATTTTGTCTATTTTCAAAGCCGGACAACGAAAGGATGGAATCCAGAAACATCAAAGCAACGTAATTTCAGTGCAGGAAACTGCAGCCATCCTCTCTGACATTCTAAAGAAACTGGGGAGAGCCGAGTTATAGAAACTGAAGACTCTTCTGTCTTTCCTTTAGCTTATAGTCTACCTTCAAATAGTCCTTCCTCAAGCTCAGACAAGAACTAGGGAGCCAGCCTTATGCATTGACCTTAACTGGACTCGGCTTAGAGGCACACTTCTAAGATTTCAGCACTCTCAAGGCAGAGGCAGAAGGGTGGAGAGTTCCAAGCCAGCCTGGGTTACTTAGTGAGACCCTTCTCAAAAATCCACAAACCAAATTAAATCTGGTCCCAGTTTCCCAGAACAGGCATTGGCTACTGAAAGACCCCCGGGGGTTAGGGACCCCCGAAACGGACCTTTCCTCGGAAGGAGACCCCATGACCCAAGGAGGACCGAGCCACAGATCAGCTGCAAACAGCACGAGGTTTTATTGAATAACGCAGGACCTGCGGGCTACCGAGCCATTTGGGATGGTTGGCGCGCCCAGCCCTTTGTTCGGGGCCTTTTTATAGGGTTTAGGAAAAAAAAACGTGCGTACAGAGGCAAAGGCGAAGTTACAAAGTTTTCATTGGCTGGTTTGAATGAAATCGCCCGTTGAGGGGTGAGGGGTGAGGGCCCCCAGGTTGCCATCCGGCCTGACCAAGCAACCTGGTTATCACCCGCCCCCAGGCCTGCTGTTTCTTTTGTTCTTTATCTTTTTCTGGAATTCTTCCCCTGATCCGGCTGGGCCTGATCACATAGCTAAGTAACTGCTTCCCCTCCCTTCCCCCTCTGCCCAGCTGAATCCTTGGTTGGGGGCTGTTTCTTGACTACGGCTCTTAACTGCAGTTTTTCTTTTATCAGTGAAGCTAATCTTTACTGTCCTGTTAATATGTCTTAGGCGAGTTGTTTACTGTCCTTACAACGTGCTGTTGCTAACTCTACTTCTTGGGGAGGGGGCCTTACACTACCACTTACAGTTCGAAGAAATAAGAAAGATGGGTACACCGGAAGGATGGAAATTAAAACGATGATTCCAAACATGTATCTGTAATGCTTGTGAAACTGTGTGAAATGAGTGTGAAAGTGTGGGTGGAGAGAACAAGGAAGGTTGGGATGAAAAGACATTTCTGTGCTTGTGTGCAAGGACATCGAGTAGATTGAGTCAAGGCTGCAAGTACTTCACTTCAGTCTCTCTTAGCGGCCTTTTCCGGGTGTCTTTAGAATCAGATCAGCATCAGGTAGCCTTGGAGGTCAGCAGAGAGGAGGTTTTGTTCTGAAAGGTCAGCGAACCCATCCCTGCAAACACACAGGTAAAAGGCTTCCATCCCCCAGGGCCATTTTGTTTTCAGGTTTATTATTTTCTCTGTGTTACAGCCCATCCTATGTCCCAGCATCACCAAGCGACCCTGCTGCAGAGTGACCCCGGGCATCCTTCAATCCAAACTCAGGGTGATGCAAGGCTCATTTCCCCAGCCCTGCAAGGTTCTTCTGGAGCTGCACGTTATGGAGAGGGCTTCCACGAACCCGCCCACCCCCCCCCCCCCACCCTAGAAATAGCTGGACCGGGGGCAGCAGTCGTCAGGCTCCCGGGTCCACGCGGGCACTCTAAGTGTCTAAGTGAGAGCGCGCGCGTCGCACTCCCGCACTGTCCCACGTTCGCGGACACCGGGGACCCTGGCAAAGCAGGCTTCGGATGTCAGCCGCGTGGGTTGATGATGCTCGGTGCCCGCAGCCGATGGGAGGCAGCGTGAGCCAGAGAGAGCCGGGAGCAGACGCCGTGGCCGCGCTCGAGCGCAGCCTCCTCCCGCTCCCACAATGCACAGGGCGGCGGCGGCGGCGGCGGCTGCATCGAGGGCTGCCGAGGAGACCGCGGAGGCTGCGGAGACCAGGCCTCTCAGGAGACCTCTGAGGAAGCCAGGGAGCTGAAGACACGAGGCTGCCGAGGAGACCCCAAGGGCTGGGGAGAGCGGGCGGGCGGGGGTGACGGAGGCGCCTCTGGCTGCTACCCCGAGCCCGAGAGCGTTGGGCTCACGCGGCGAGCCCGGGGGGTGATGCCCCGCAGACTCCCGCCCGCCGCAAGCGCCTGACGAGCCCCGCCGAGCCCCGCCCCGCCCGGTCCCGCCCGGTCCCGCCCGCCAGCGCGGCCCGCCCTGCCCGGCTCGGCCCTTCCCCTGCTCCCCGCCCGCTGCCGCTTCACCCGCGCGGGCGGCCGCCACGCGATCTGCGGCCTCCGCCCAGGCGGGGGGCGTCGGCGCTGGGCCCGCCATGGCCGCGTCCGAGCTCTACACCAAGGTAACGCGCGTCGCGGGGCCGCGCCCTGGGGAGGGGTCGCGCGCCCGGGCCGGTGGCTGTAGGACCCGTGGGTTCTGGGGGACGGCACCTCCCTGCCCGGCTGCACCTCGGTGCTCTGCCTCCTGGGTCCATTTCGGTGGGATGCTCTTGGGCAGATGCTCAAACCGCTCTCCCGGGATGCGCGCTTAAAATAACGCCCTGTGCCGGTATGCGTCAGGCAGCCTCTCGAGGAGATTATTTAGGATTCTACAGATAGGGACAGTCCGCTTTCACCTTTAGCCGCAGGGGTGCGGAGTCTTTGGGAAGATGCAGCCGCGCGATGGCGAGTTTATTCTCTCTGTGGCTGGGAGTTTGCAACCTGCCTGTTATCCCCGAGAGCCTCGTTAGCACCGTGTCCTCACCCTCTTTTCCGGCGAACCTTTCCCTGTTGGTCTTCGTTTAGGGGAAGTGGCAGTTTTTTCCCCCCCAGTCTTAAACCGACGCCCATATTCTCTGAGTCTAGTAATTTCTCTCTGAATGGCGTATTTTGGAGAGACTTCAGAAAACCTGCGTTGGCCAGTGTGTGGTGTATGAAATCGTGGTATCAATAGGTGTTGATGGTTTCAATAGGGGTTTTTGCCAGCTGCTGATTATTTGTTCTAATTCCACTCAGGAGAATTGCCTTAGTTTTTCAAGTAGACGTTTTCAATTGCCAGAATCTGTCTTCCTTTCTGGCACTGGAGACTGAATGTAGGTAGGGCCTAAGTAAACCCTTTACCACTGAGCTGTATATAGATAGCCCCACCTCTCTGGACTCTTCCTTTAGCATTTTGAAATCATTGCTTACATACATGACTTCAATAAACAAGAAAGTTGCAGGCCAGAAGAAAGAAGTCTGGATAGGGCCTCCAGATACCTGCCTCTGATCCAGACCTTTTCATCAACTGTGTGACACTGTGCAACCTCTCTGGTTCAGGTTTCTTATATGGAAATAGAGATAATTATCCTCCTGCATTCCTTGCAAGCTAAGCGAGGATCTGTTTTGTTTTATTTTGTTTTTTGAAGCAGGGTTTTTGTTTCTCTGGCTGTCTTGGAACTCACTCTGTAGACCAGAGATTTGCCTGCCTCTGTCTCCCAAGAACTCGGGTTAAGCCAGTGCACCAGCACTGCCCGGCTTGGGAACCAAATTTAATACTAGTTGTGAAAGCTTTCTGTGACTTATAAGCTTTTTCTACAAATATGGGTTAGCTGATTAATTTCTTCCAGCCATGAAATAAGGAGCTTGCATAAACCTGGGACTTCTTTCTTTCTAGCCCTAGATTTAAGAAGTATACAATTAGAATGTTTTTCTAAACCTAGTAATTTCTTTAGGCATGGTAGGTCTCTAAGATATGAGTGACTATAATTGAAAACTGATTAAAAGTTACCTTATTAACTTAAATAGTACAACTATAAGTGTTTTGCAAATATTAACTCAAATCTTTACAATTAAAGTAAGTATGAGGTAGATACAAGTATCAGTTACGTTCCTGTGAAGAGTGGTCAGTCTGGAAACATTGCTTAGTTACATTGTTCTGTGTGGTGATATATTGTATATTTAATAAAGATAGTCTGGAATATCAGTGGACAAGTCACCCACAGAGCCAAGCTGTCCTGTCTGGTCCCTTACAAGGTCCCTGCCATCAGTCCCATCTTGTAGGTTGATAAGTAGAAATTGGGTGGTGAGTTGTTGAACTTCTGGATCTGCTTTTGTGCCCAAAAGATAATTTGTAGGGGGGGGAAATGGGAAAGGTGTTGCCATTTTTAAATATAAGGTTTTGCGTTTCTATCACAGCTTTATGGGTAATATAATTCATCTTTTAGTCTTCCTAGATACAGACTGATTAGTCACTGAAGCTGAAGGTGGGACTTTATTCACATATACCTAAGGTTAGCCTGCTTCCACAGTTATTTGTGCACTGATTCTCTGAGGGGGCTTTAGTTTAATGACAGACAGGGTTATTTGTTGAGTATCCTGTATACCAAATACTCTGCCTGATGTTTAGAGTTTCTAACAGTAGACAAATTGTAGCCCTTTCCCTCATAGGGCCCACAGTCTGTGTCTTATATTCTTGACCCACTTTGACTCTCCAAGGGCATAAATAACCTGCGGTTACCTTAACAACAGCAGGCAGATGTGTTAGCAAGGGATAGGAAATGTTCTGGCATATGGCAAAGGTTGCAATGATTTTAGAGAGTTGAGTGGAGAGAGAAGGAAGCCATTAGGAGAAATGTCACTGGTAAACCTCTTTTCCTTGCAGAGGATTATAGAGAAGGAAATTGTGGATTGATTACCAGGGAAAACATGTTACTGACATGGCATAATAATGATATTCAGCATTGTGATTAAATCTGAAACGTGCCCTTTTAAAAGTTGTCATCAGACCTTTAAGGTACATTTTGATGTGTGATACAGATCAGCTCCTATTACAGTGAAGAACATGGGACTGTTCAGTTTATTTTCTTAAGTTAGGATGGTAATGGTTTTGTCATCACAATTTAGCAAGGTTTCCATTTCATAAAAATTTCCAGAAGTTTAAATATTTAAGAGCAATAACTTATTTGTGCCTAGATATAATGTTTCTTGAGACTGACATTTTGGTTAAAACATTTTCCCCCTAGAGGGAGGGGGTAGCTAAGGAGCTTTTACAATTTTTAAGTTACACCATTGTTGAGTTACTGTATACTTTACAATTTACCAATATAAAATATATTGTTCAATAGTTTTAGTATATTTACTGGGTTGCATGATTTTAGGAATACCATGTTACTTCCCTGAAGAGAGTTGTTAATCTTGACTTGATAGTGGATATCTATGTAGCAACTTGATCTACTGATGCCTTTAATAACTTTAGAAGTTCAGCATTGTGGAACCAAGTTTATCAGTAAGGCCTGAAGGATCATTTGTGGCAATTTAATTACTTGCATATTATTCAGCCATATATACCATTGATAGCACATGAATGCTATAAGAATGGGCAAGGTTACCTGAAGCTGTTTGAGTAAAAGTCCTTGTGATACATGAAGATGCTAAGTATTGTAAGAAAGAAAAAAATCAGATAGAAACTCCAAAGCCATGAAAACTTTCTCAGAAGGAAGCAGCTTTGTAGAGAAGTAGATTGCATATTTGCTTTCATATTTGCCTTTTCCACATTTTCCTATGTACCTACTGAAGCCATGTAACCTAGCATCTGTGTGTGTGCCCTGGAGATTCTAATATTTTGGTATTGAAGTCCGTTTTTTGACCATTTTCTCTGATCTGGAGTTTGGCAAGTACATTCCTCAGTCATGCTCCCTCTATGTCTCTTTTCTTCGGAAGTCTCTAGGTTTATTAATGGCACTGTTCCTCAGGTTAGGAATCTCAGCACCCTTTCCCTTGGATCTTACATTTACTTCTTTACCAATTCTGGTTCCATTTGACATCCAGATGTTAAGATTCTGAACCACTGCTAGCATCTTTTTTGTATGTCTCAATGACCTGAAGATATTTCCATCTTACTATAGTTGTATGTGAGTTACCATTGTCAACATAGCTTAGCTATGTTCAGCTTCCGTTTGTTAAATAAACGATGAATGAATACTTAAGCAGGAGAAATTATAGATAGAAAATTAGGGCCAGGCAGTGGTGGTGCATGCCTTTCCCACCACTCAGGAGAAAGAGGCAGGTGGATCTCTGTGAGTTCAAGGCCAGCCTGATCTACAAAGCAAGTTCCAGGACAGCCAGGACTGCAACACAGAGAAACCCTGTCTTGAAAAACCACAAAAAAGAAAAGAAAAGAATGACATGAATCAGACATAGTGATGCACTTCTGTAATCCTGGTACTTAAAAGGCAAGGGATAGCTTTAACTATGTAACAAGATCCTATCTATGGAAAAAAAAAAAGCAGATTATAAGAAGGTGATTAAAGAAACAAATACATAATAAGGCATGTTGAAGAGGATGAGTGATAGAACTAGGAGCCAGGGAGACCAAATTGAGAGCTGTTTCAGGAAACAAAATGTGAATTGCAAAGATCTGTAGACTGAGGTAAGCATGAAAGGTGTTTAAAGAAGGAAAGAAAACTGAGAGACGATTCTGTGAAGGATTAGATATAGGATGGGAAGGAGAGGAGCTAGGATAAGGACATGCTGGTAGCTCTACCTTGGAAACTGGAAGCTGTTCCTAGAGACTGCAAATAGAAAATTGCTCAGAATAATTCTCTGAATTGCTTGACCAAAGCCAAGTGATTATGAATTGCTCTAGAAATTTGTCAGTGTCTCTTAAATTGTGAAGGTCTGTGTATTGTCCAGTAGCTCAAAGATTACCAAAGTGTTCTATCTCTCTAGCAAGAGTTGTCACTTCCTGACCAGGTGTTTAAATCTTTCATTTTCTTTTTGCGGGGGTGAGGCTGGGGAGGTTGAGACAGGGTTTCTCTATGTAGCTTTTGGAACCTATTCAGAAACTTGATCTGTAGACCAGGCTGGCCTCGAACTCACGGAGATGTCCCACCTTTCTCTGCCTCCTGAATGCTGGCATTAAAGGTGTGCACCATCACCACCACCTGCCTAAGTTTTAGCTTTTTAAAGTAAGGGAAAACTAGAGGAGCAATGAAGAACACTCCCCCCCCCCTTCCTTCCTTCCTTCCTTCCTTTCTTCCTTCCTTCCTTCCTTCCTTCCTTCCTTCCTTCCTTCCTTCCTTCCTTCCTTCCTTCCTTCCTTCCTTCCTTCCTTCCCTCCCCAACTATGACAACTGTATACCAAAACTAGAGAAATTTTGGAATAGAATGATCAGACCAGAAAAGAAGCTAAACATATAAGATAGATAGAACCTGGAAAATAGAGGTGATTTGGAAATATCAAGAATTATAGAAGTATTAAACACTAACATCAATAAGAATTTGGCCAGCAAGATAGTTTGGTGGGTAAGGGCATTTGCTGCTGACCTGACAACCTAAACTCAATCTTCAAGACCTGCATGGTAAAAGGAGACCTTAATCCCTCAAGTTGCCCTGTGGCATGTGCATGCACACGCTCACTTAAATAAATAAATGTAATAGTAACAGAGTACCTCAGATTATGATGTCGGTCCAGCTGTTGGGGATCTGCCCCACCAGTGTGTAATAGTGATGGAGCACCTCAGGTTATGACAGCTGGCCCAGACATCAGAGGTCTGCCTCTTCTCTATTGATTTGTCTTTCTCTTTGTTTTGTTTTTGTTTTTTCATGATAGGGTTTCTCTGTGCAGCCCTGGTTGTCTTAGAACTCGCTCTGTAGACCAGGCTGCCCTCAAACTCAGAGATCCTGTCTTTGCTTCCTAGTGCTGGGATTAAAGGCGTGCGCCACCATGGCTCACCAAACTAATCAAAGCCCAAACCTTTCTTTGACAGAGTTAAGCAGTTAGCCAGCTAGAACTAATTTTAATATTTCATTCATTTTTGTTTATATGTTTGTATGTCTGACTTAGGTACTGGGGACTGAACCCAGGTCCTCTGCAAGAGCAGTAAGCAGCACTCTTAACCTCTGAACCATCTCTTTAGCCCTGTAGACTTCATTTAGTTTGAAGTAAGAGAAAATCTATTCAAAACCAGAAAGATACTTTATTTGTTTGTGTGACCTGAAAGTTTAGTCATGGCTTGATTTATGGCTCAGGTATGTCTTTGAAACTGTGTGTCACTGACTTTCATATGCTGTCTGACATTTTTTACATCTTTAGGCCAACGGTTTTAAGAGTAGAGAGTAGCTAGCATCTGCAGATCACATGATTGGACAGCTCTGGGCCTAGGGGAGGAAAGCCTGATAGAGAAGTTCTCCTTGCCCTTTCTTGGAGTCATGTGCCTGTTCCTTTCACAATACTCTGTTGGAAATGTGGGGGGAATCCCACAAGTGATCAAGTTTATGCTTGCCTGGAGGCTTGAAGGAGGCCAGACATTAAGATTGATGGTCTCACCATGACCTTATAGGATGGCTGAGAACCATTCTCCATCAGGAGTAGTGCTGAGTAGATAAAATGAAAAACCAGTCAAGGTCGTCTATGAATACATCACCAAAAATGATGGTGGTTGAGTTCTACAATTTCTGATCTTTGAGTGAAGTGAAAAAGTTTTTTTTTTTTTAAACTTAACCAAGAAGATATTAGATATATTTCTCCTAGAAAATCATCTTAAAGTTAAAAAAAAATCTATGGAAAAATCTATGCAAGAAAAATTAGAAATAACATATAAGAAATGGAAGGTTTAAACATACCTTTTATCCAGTTTATGAGGACTTGGTCAATTGTATGTTGCTTTTCCTATAATTTTTCTTTTGTATTTCTTCAGTGTTGTTTATTTCCTCTTACTTTCTTCACATCCTTGCTGGTGCACATTATTCTCATCCCTCATTTTTACCAGTGACTTATCTGCACACTTTCTTCTTCTTTCTTTTGAGACATGGTCTCATGTATCCCAGGCTGCCCTCAGATTTGTTATTTAGCTAAAGTGAATCCTCCTTCCTCAACCTCCAATTGCTGGGGTTACAGTGTGCACTACCACAGCCAGTTCATGTAGTTCCAGGGACCAAGCTCAGGGCCTGGTGTATGCTAGGCAAGCACTTCCAACTGAACTTCTTTCCTAGGCTCCATGTTGTACAAGTTGTACAATGTCTTAATACCTTTATTTTGCCTGTCCACATTGCCCAATTCATCTCTAGTGGTAGTGTATCTTCTGTTCCCCATCATCATCTTCATGTCCCTAATATCTCTAAGTTATAGTTGTTATAACTGAGCACTCCCCATAATGTAACATGTATTACTGCTATAGGAACTGTTCCTGAGTAGCTCAGTGTGTGCCTTACTTGGTCAAATCCTGCACCTTTTCTTTCTTACCACTCCCTGAGTCTGACATCATAGGAAGTAATTTTTATGAGAGTTTGCACAATCATTTTCTGTATGCATGAACAAACACTTTTGTGTTAGATTAGTTTTCAAACTAGTTAGCCTAGACTAGTTTAATCTTAGATTTCTGGTTCACTATAATGTAGTAAGAGACCATCCTTTTCAATGTGTTGTGTCAGTACTTAGACAACTCCTGTAGGACTGATCTCTTTATGCCCAGGCTAAGAAAAACATAGTTTGACAGCTATCCACTTAGCTTAGGATTTCTGCAGATGTTTTCTGTAAAATCAGAGCATATGTATTTTAACAATGTGGATTTAGATCAAATTGTGGATTAAGTCTTTATAACCTTGAAGTGGATAGTTCTTATTTTCCAAGTGAAAAAATTTAAATTTATGATAGGTGACAATTGCATCTTATTGCACTCCTGCTGTTTCTAACTTTTGTTTTTTCTCCTAGACTAGAATTTCTCAAGCTCTGTACTAATAGTAAATTGGATAATTTTTCCTCCAAATGTCTGTCCTTTGTATTATAAGATGTCTAGCTAAATACCTGACCATTAGCCACTATCTCATTAGTACCCTCTACTTCTCATTATGACAGTGCATACCATCTCCAGACATTGTCAAATGTCCGAGTGGGGGGGGGGGGAAGACAAGGTGAACCACTACCCTGAAGCCAGTGCTCAGACCTTAAGACTTAGTTAAAAACAGAAGCAGAGGTTACTTCTAAAAATAGTTGACTTGAGAGCAGGAAATGTTTCATAGACACAATACCCTGTGAATCAGGTCTGATGGGCTAGGCCTGTTGTTCCAGCTACTTGACAAGCTGAGACAATTTAAGTTATGCAGGGCAATCTGGTGAGACCCTGTCATAAAGTAAAGCATATTAATAAGGTCTGGAGATGGAGTTCAGGGATGGGGTGTTTGCTACTGTGAGTGAAACCATAGACCTGAAGCTCAGTCTCTAGTACTGCTGCCACCCTCACCCCCCCAAAGAAAAGAGAGCCTGTGGTCAGGTGGTGGTGGTGCAGCCTTTAATCCCAGCACTTGGGAGGCAGAGGCAGGTGGATCTCTGAGGTCAAGGCCACCAGCCTGGTCTACAGTGTGAGTTCCAGGACAGACAGGCAGCCAGGGCTTCACAAAGAAACCCTGTCTCAAAAAACAAAAATAAAACCCAAACCAAACAAAACAAACATTGTAGATAATTTATAATAGTCAGAGGGTGAAAGTTAAATGCCGCTAGGATTACCACAGACAACTTTGTGTGTGTGATGCTAAAAATCATATATAGAGCTTTGTATAAGGCAAGTACTAAGTTACAACTTCATTCCAATTTGCTTCTTCAAGTCTTTCTATCTATATCAATAACAATGATTTCTAAAGTATTTTAATAATTCTTAATGTTTTAAAAACAGTATGTATTATAAATCTTTATATACTCATTGAAGAAAATTTAATATGTATTCTAACATCTGGTATCTGGAGCTACCATGATTTCTATACTGCAAGTCCTTTTCACTGTTAGAAGTCAGTTGCTCTGATAGGCAGCTTTGTGTGTAAATCTTTGAGTTAAATCAATTTTAGAAAATTTCCCGAATCCAAGTCTCCTTGGTGAGAATTGGCATTTATATATGGGCTAGGACATTCACATTCATCTTTAAAAATAGCACTTTGAATGCACATTACCTCAAGGGTGGGGTGACTGGATGTCCCACTTCTGGAATATACTTTCAATACCTTTATTTTGCTTTTGAGAAATTCTTCTCAGTGGAAATACATAAGCTATTTAAAATAATCTTCTGGAAACCTAAACTTTTTCCTTCCTTCCTTCCTTCCTTCCTTCCTTCCTTCCTTCCTTCCTTCCTTCCTTCCTCCCTTCCTCCCTTCCTCCCTTCCTCCCTTCCTCCCTCCCTCCCTCCCTCCCTCCCTTCCTTCCTTCCTAAGAAAAAGAAAAAATTTATAGCTTCTGTGTTGAGTGTAAATCATACATTTAAATTGGAGAGCTACCTGATATTGTCATCTCATTGTAGAAATGTCTTTAAATATAACAAACTGTAACGTGTGTGAAGTAGTGTAAGAATAGGTTTGCTTTCAGGTGTGTCAGACCTTAGGTTCTTCAGCATCAACTGCTGCTGTTCCACAGCCACACTGAGGGCAGTATGCCCATCCTAACACTGACTGTAATACTCGGATCTTAGGAGCTTGTGGGGCCTTCTGGTCATTCTTTGTGTGAAACTAAGGATTTGTATCAATTTAATGGTATCTACAAAGCTAAAGGGAAATTGAAGGTCAGGAAACCGAGTTGATCCTTAGCATCTTTGAAGTTTCTTTACTTTTCTTCATGCACTAAAAACTTGATTTGTTGTTGTTGTTGCTTATTAGTTTGTTATTTTCTTCTAAAAAATTTGACTTGGACACGTGCATGGCTCTGGCAGAATAGTTACCCTAAAATAATGATTAGTGTTTGCTGAGGCCTTGCTGTGGTACAGATAGCTTTAAAAAAATTCTTTGCCAGACCTAGTTGCAGTAAGTTTCTAATGCCATTTGTTTAGGAAGCCTTGGCAGGATTTCAAATTCGAGGCCTGCTTGAGCTATAGAGTGAGCTGCATAAGGTGAGACTGTCAAAATCAACAATGTAAAGGTTGTTCAGGAAATTTAGGTATGGTGCTTAGGGCTGCATTCCCAGCACTCTGCAGGCCAAGACAAGAGGATTGTCCACAAGCTGGAGGCCAGCATGGGCTGCATAATAAGTTCTAGTCTAGCCTGGGCTCTAAGAGAGAAACTGTCTTGACTGGTCTGAACCATGCCAGCCAGCTCTGCTGCCTCTGCCTCAACCTCCCAAGAGTGAGATTAAAAGCTTGCCTTACCACGTCTGGCTTACCTAAAACAATACATTCTAAAAAGGAAAGATTCTGCCTGTTCTGTTAGTGTTTTAACTCTTACATTTGCCTGCCTTCCTCACAAGCTGGATCATCTAGCTTTATTCTGAGTGTTTCCTTCCTTCGCTTTGACTCAGCCCCTTTTCCTGAAAGAGTGGCAGCGTATCATAGCAACTAAGGCATGGACACCACACCTACAAGACTAATCCTGCTTTTGCTCCTTTCCGCCTTTTCTTTCAATTTAAAATTTTTATGTGTATAAGTGTTTTGCCTGCATGTATGTCTCTATTATGTGCATATCTGGTACCCATGGAGGTCAGAATAGAGTACTAGTTATAGACAGCCATGAGCTGCCGTGTGGGCGCTGGGAATCAACTAGAGTCCTCTGCAGTAGCAGCCAGAGCTCATATTAAAACAGCTGAGCTATCTCTCCAGCCCTGTTGCTTCCCCTTTTTTGCCATTAACTTTCTATGTGACCTTTAAGAAAGTTACTTGCCCTTTCTATACTTCAGTTTTCTCATATTTATATTTGTGTGTGTGTGTGTGTGGAGGCTAGAGGACAGCCTTGGATATATTGGTTTTTGAGACCTGGTCTCTTACTGACCTGGAACTCACCAATTAGGCTTGACTGGCAGGCCATCCAGCCCCCATGAATCCGCCTATATCCACCTTCCCAGCATTAGGATCACTAACAAATGTGGCACAATGCCCAGCTTTATAGACTTATTTACTTATTATTATTATTTTAATGTGTGTGACTGTTTTACCTGAATTATGGATGGTATACTACATATATGCCTGGTGTCCTTGGAGATCAGAAGGTGATGGATGCTCTGAAACTGGAGGTACAGATGGCTGTGAGCTGCTGATTGAGTACTAGATTCTGGTGATTGAACTCAGGCCAACATACTTTAGCCCAGACTAATTTTGAGATTTAGAAATCTTGCTTCACCCTCCAAATGCTAGGATTGTAGGTGTGAGGTACAATGCCTGTTGCTCCTGGATATCTTCAATATTTCATTTTATTAATAGAGCATGTGAGGAGACCTGGCACATGGCATTGACCTAGTAATTCTTTTTCTGTTTTTAAAGATTAAGAAAACGAACTGCTTTATATTAAAACATAATTGAGAATTGTCTATTCTGCTATTAATAGGTCTGAAATAGTAAAGGAAATGACTTGCAAAATTACTTTTGGACATTCTCTTAAAATATATTTAAGGTCTCAGTATGTAGCTCAGTTGACAGAATGCTAGCCTAGTATGTATGGAGTTATGGGTTTGATCCCCAGCACTCCATAAGCCATGTATGGTGCAGCACTTGTTGGTGAGGGGCAGCACAAGAAGATCAAAAGTTCAAGATTATTTTCATCTACATAGGGAATTTGAGACCAGTTTGGCCAAGATATGATATTCTCTCTCTCTCTCTGTATGTCTGTGTGTATGTGTAATGGGAAAAATATAGTAAATATTTAATGTAGAAGAGGAAAATGCAGGGAAAAAGCTCCATGCAGCCCCACTGTCTTCAAACACTTTAATAGTTGATGCCTGTCCTTCTAGCCACCTTTTTCTGATTATGGTTTGTGTTCAGGCATAATTGGGATATCTGTATCAGGCATGCTTCCCCAGAAGAAGGCTGTGTATAGATTTTAAGAGCCATGGGCTGGGGAGGACCAGGGTAAAGCAGTATCTTCCAAACACGACTGTAGCACTGCACTCATGAACTCACAGCAACTTTGGGTTCCTAAGACCTGCTCAAAATCAAGGCAGTCAATGTTCTAGCATGGGTGGGGGAGTCTCATAAGCCCCCACCCTAGCTGAGGAAGTATGGACAACAGTTGGGGGTTGCTGGGGGGGATTAGTTTTCTTTAAGGATTCGGTCCTTGGTAGGTTGCCCATGCTCCAAAGAATGCCCCCACGCCTGTGAGTATATGGACATCACAAATTAGACTTTATTTATTGGGAATGACTGGCTTGGGGTGGAGGATTAGAGGTCTAGGAGGAGTTTCTGGAGAAATGGGAGTGGATATACTCAAAATATATTGTATTCATGTATAAACTTTTCAAGAATCCATAAAATACTGTCTTTTAAAAATGGCCTATCTATATGCTTTTTAAGCATGATTTTCTTTCTCTAAGTAGTGTATTATTGAATATTTTCCCATGCCAAAACATTCTTCTTTAGTATGACTTTATTTTGAGAGATTCTGTCACTGTGTAGACTAGGATGCCCTCAGACTTAAGGCAGTCCCACTTCAGCCCCCCCCCCCCCCCCGAGTGCCAGAATTACAGTTGTGAGCCACTATGCCTTACTTATAAAATGTTTTTAGTGGCTTCACTATGCAGATATTACTTAACTTGTATTTAGTATTTAGTACTTCTAATTTTTTTGAAGTTCATACATGAACTGAAAAGAACTAAACACTTTTGTGTTCTTACAGAAATTCAGCTGTGGTTTTCATTGAAGTTGACTAGCTGCAAAGTGTCCCATTTTCTGTAGTAATAACAATGGTATAAAAACTGGGTGATGGTGGTGGTGAGATAGATCAACATCAAGAAAATTAGTCTACTTAGAGCTTAGAACACCGACTGTAGGGACCTCATTTGTGATCTCACTGTGACAGTCTTGTTGGCTTACTATAAGCAGATTCTCTAGATGAGAGGTG
Organism: Phyllotis vaccarum; assembly: GCA_033318265.1. Taxonomy (NCBI): domain Eukaryota; kingdom Metazoa; phylum Chordata; class Mammalia; order Rodentia; family Cricetidae; genus Phyllotis; species Phyllotis vaccarum. The sequence goes on along the minus strand of JARWLC010000004.1, from coordinate 134,890,271 downwards.
ATAGACAGCTAGAGTTACCAGAAGTCAAAGTCTAACTTGAGCATAAGACCCTTTCCAGTGCTTTGGAAACCATATTGCAGGGTGAAGTATAGACTAACCTGACTAACAGTCTGCCTAGATTCTGTTACATCACTGCACTAGCCTTTAATGTAGGATAGCCTAGCTACTCAGCTGTTGCCTTTCAGTGTGGAGAAGATGACTGGATAAACGAGAGGACAATAATGCAGAGAAATGTAGCGGGATTATGTTGTTCCATTGAAAATAATTGTCTTGCCCACTGGTTTAATAAAAGTGCTGATTGGCCAAAGGCAGACAGGAATCTGTGCAAGGCTACCAGACTAAGAAAACTCTGGGAACAGGAAGAACAGAACAGAAATGCCACAGAGACCCCAGAGTTGCCACAAATGCAGAGGACAACTATGCTGCTCTGAGAAAAGGTACCGATCCGCATGGCTGAACAGGACAAGAGTCATGGGTTAGTTTAAGAGTAAAGAGTTAGCAAGTTATACTTCCTGAGCCGAAGGTAATCAGTGTACAATTAATGTAAGCATCTGTGTGTCTCTGTGGGTCTGTGGGTCTGAACCTCAAGGCTAAGCTAAAAAGTCTGGGCCAGAAACTTCATACAACAGAGAAATAACATGGGGAATAATTTCTGAAACAATAGTGAGATCAATTAAGCTCTGAAAAGGAGTCTTATAGCTGATGTATTTCAATAAGTCTTTGGTTTGCAAATGTAATTAGTTTCTCATAACAAATTTCAACTGAAAGGTTTCTAGGAAGCTGGCCAGAGGTCTAGAAAGACCTGGTCTTTCAAAAGATGTCCATTTCTGTTAGATGAGATGTGATCCCTTCTGGAGTCTGTGTTTCCTGTGTGTATCAGAAGCAGTGTCTTAGTCCCAAGAAGTAGATGTTGCCATGTTACTCACCGTCTGCAGTCACCAGGTCCAGTTGGCTTTTTTGGAGCTGGGCCCCCACTACGGTGTATTTAAGAAGCATCTGGGACAGTAGTGGGAGGCTGACTCACCAGGTTCACAGATTTGAGGCTGGAAGTAGCTACACAGTGAGTTGGAAGACAACCTAGGCTATGCAACATGGCATTGTGGAGGTAAAAACAGCACTGAACACAAAGCTTGAGATGGAACTTAACTGGTTGGGTTGACATTGAGCTGTCTCATCTGAGTTCATGAAAAATATAAAGGATATAGCTACTTAGCTGTTGCATGTAATCCCAGTGCTTGAGAAACCAAGGCAGGAAGATTACTGCAGTCTGAGGTTAGCATGGGCTACCAAATAAGCCTTTATTGTCTTAAAAAAAATGTGTTTGTGTGTGTGATACCTGTTCAATCCATAAAACCTGTTAAGTACCTATTTAATCCATCAAATGTAGCACCTCTTTCTCTGTACCACCAGCTCCCAAGTAGTACCTCATCTTTCCATACTGCTCATGCTACTTTCTCTGTCTGGCTGGCGACCTTGCCTTACTTTTCCCCAGAGTTCTCTCTGTCCCCAGAAGTTTGGACTAACCTCTTTCTGTCTATCTATTGGCCATTTAGCTCTTTTTTAAACCAGTCACTGTGACACATCTTTACACAGTGTAAAGGAATATTCCACAACAATAAAACTCAGTTGTTAAAAAGAAAAAATTTAAAGGCAAAAAGTAAATATAAAACAAAGCTACATAACCAGGTGGTGTATATCTGTAATCAGATCAGAAGGTGATTCTAAACTAATTAGTAAGACCCTGCCTCAAAAGAAAAACCACACAAAGAAAAAACTCCACAAGACACAATTGTGATTGAGCCATTTTGTACATCAGTCTTAGCATCTTAAGTGATTTTCTTTTTAAGGTTAAAAAACTCCCATCTTCCTGCCAAGGTGTGGTGACATGTGCCTGTCTATCATCCTAGCTACTTAGGAAGCTGAGTCAGGAATATCACTTAAGCCCAGGAGTTTGAAGTCAGTTTGTGTTACATAGTGGGATGCTTTCTCAAAGTAAAAATAAAAAATAAAAAACCCAAAAACCTCATGTGTTCTTGACTTGCTTAGGAACTGATTTTTGAAAGTCTGAATTTGCATAGATTGAGTTTATTCAGAATGGAGTCTGAATACAGAGTCTGGCTAGAACCTTGGAGCTGCTTCTGTGAGCACTCACTGTTATCAGTGAGCTCTGTTGAGGAGCTGCTGTCCTTAAGATGGCTCCAGCAGTGACATCATATGCAGCTGCCACTTAATTCCAGTGAGACAAAAAACTTAATTAATGGGATAACCGCCTCATTAGAATATTTAGAACTTTTTTCCTTTGCGCCTTCTCCCCTCCCCAAGAGAGCAGAGAAAAAGAATGGTGGATTGTTCACTTAAGACTGTGTGAAGCTATTGATCTGTCTTAAGACCTATCCAATGGTTTTGATTTCCCCATGAACCATTCAGGCTGTGCTGTGATTTTCTTAGTTCCTCTGGTGGCTGCTCTCTGCCGGGTTTTGGCTTGTCAGAATCTAAATATGCCCCACTTTTTTGTTTTATAGAAGTATTATAATTTAGTATTATATATAGTTGACCCAGCACACAGATAGTGGCCTGTCTAAGTGGGTGACACTAGGCAGGGATGAGAGAGGAAGAGGATCAGTACTTTCCCATTACTGTTTTCTTCAGCTACATGCTACCTGTCAGCTGATTCTACTGGTATATGGTTTGCATTAGATAAGATTTTTTTTTTTTTAAGATATATGATTAGACACAGCTAGAGTCAGAGAAAATCAAAGAGAGAGAGAAATTATTTTTTAATATATGATTATTAACATTAAGACACTGATTTTTAGAAAAATAGAGAAGAGTTTATATTTGGGATGTTTATATCTGTCGATGCCCAGCCTTGCCTGGAACTCCGTGTAGCCCAGGCTAGCTTTGAACCCACAACAGTATTTCTGTTTCAGTCTCCTCTGACAGTTGGGATTTCAGGCATGAGCCACCATGTAAAACGTAGAAAAGACCTTAATCTAATTTTATTTTGATAGATGAGAGGATAAGATTGGTATATAATATATAGTTTCCAGATTTTGACATGTAGAATTTTTTGTTGTTTGTACTGGAAAATATGCTCCGAGGCTAAATTTCTAGGAACAGAAAAACAAAGATATAAAGAAAAATAATTACCTGTGTTAGTAATTAACTTTTTGTTCCTGTAATATAATACTTGTTATAATCAGCTTAAAAAGAAGAAAGACTTTTTTTGTGTGTTTGCTTTGATTTTTTTTGCTGACATCTATAGCAGTTTCAACCCATGCTTAGTTGTCCTATCGATTTTGGGTCTTTGGCATGGCCGTATATCATGGTAGGAGCATGTGGCAGAGGTGCCACTCTCCTCATGACAGTTTGGGAGCCTGAGAGATAGGAAGGAGATGGATTCCTGAGGTCTCCTAAGACCATCTATAGGTTCCACTGTTTTCAATATCCCACTGCCTTCCAGTAGAATTGAGAAGGCAGCCTATAACACACGAACCTCTGGGGACATTCCAGAACCAGGCCATAGAATTAGCCGAATCCTTTCTCTTCTCCCATCTCTAGGTGTGGAGTATGGTGTGCTGGAGCTGTGGTAGTGGGAGTTACAATGGTAAGCAGTCTGTGCAGGTCAAAGGATAACGTGGGAGTCAATTCTCTCTTTCCACCAGGAGAGAGAGCTCATTTGTCAAGCACCTTTACCTGCTGGCAGTCTCACTAGCCTCAGAGCCTGGGTCTTTTCTAAAAAGGATTTATTTTTATTTGACGTGTATGAATGTTTTGCTTACATATATGAATGTAATACACATGGAGGCCGAGAAAAGACATTGGGTCCCCTGGTTCTACAGCCACAGATAGTTGTAAGCTGCTCTGCGAGTGTTGGGAACTGAACCCAGATTCTCTGGAAGAGCAGCAAGTGCTCTTAACCACTAAGCCATCTCTTTAGCCCTAGAACCTAGGTTCTTAATGATATTATTAGGCTGAGATAACCTTCTCTAGGTTTCTAGTTAAATATAAAAATAAACTCATGGTATTATAAGGTATGATCCTTGTAGCATAAGGCATTCCTGTCTTAAAGTAGCAGTTTTGGCTGGGGATGCAACTCTGTGGTAGCACTCTTGTCTAGCAGGCCCAAGAAGCTCTGGGTTTGATTTCCTGCACTGCAAGAGAAACAGAATGTAGGGGCTTTAATGTGAATAAGACTGCGCTATTTATATATAAAACAATTCAGGCATATGGTAAATGTTAGGAGGTGAAAAATGAGCTCTAGTGATCCTCTGAACATCTTGGATATTACTGATATGAAATAATCCAGTGTTAATGGTAATTTCTGGCTGCTCTGGCTATATCCAGAGTCTTCCCACTATATACAGCTTTTTAAAGTGTTGATTTCCCCAGGCTTAGAAACCTGAAAATGATAGAGGCAAGAATTGAAGTTTCAGTAATATGGGAAAGTGTGTATGAGTAAGAGTGAGTGGGTGGAAGACCTCAATTAAAGCCTGAGTGAGGGGAGGTGCTCCAGGCTTCCAGCCAGGGCTGGCCTTGGGACACCCAAGTTTATAGCAGCCAGGGTTTTTAATTTCATCAGGGAAGAAGAAAATGAGATTCTAAAATGAGAGAGGAGGAACAGCAAGACAGCCACTGAACATTTACAAGTGTTCAAACTCTGTGACTTACTTGAGGAAGGTGCATAGGGAAGTTGTGCCCTCCACATACTTCAAATTTGGATTGCCTGTTGAAGTCAAATTGTTTAGAAAATATAAAGTGCAGACAAACAAGGAAGAGAAGAGTGGTAAGAAAATTCAGAACTTGGAGCTAGTAAGAAATTTAAGTGTGTCAGATGAGCATGGTAATACTTGAATTTATTAATTTGCTGAGATGGACAAGGTATTGTCTCATTTACACCTTATTAAAATGACTTGTGAGGGCTCTCTACAGCTAGATCATCTCAGCAGATTCCATTAATGAGAACCTTTGGACAGCAAGGGAGGAGCTCTGTTACACTAGTTAACTACATTCTATAACAGAAAAGAATGGTGCTCACAGATAATGCACAGATAAGTCAGGAAGTCATAGTCTTGGCACCAGCTCATATATTCTTCAGAAAAATATATGTGACATATGACCTGTCTGTTCTCTGATGTCTCCTAGCCTTTTTAAGGATTCGTTTTTTAAAATTTAATTATGCAGGCTGGAGAGATGGCTCAGAGGTTAAGAGCACCAGCTGCTGCTCTTCCAGAGGACCTGGTTCAATTCCCAGCAACCACATGGTGGCTTACAACCATTTATAATTCGATCTGGTGCCCTCTTCTGACATGTTGTGTGCGTGCGTGCGTGCGTGCGTGCGTTTGTGTGTGTGTGTGTGTGTGTGTGTGTGTGTGTGTGTGTGTGTGTGTGTGTGTGTGTGTGTAGTAATGTGCATGTAAGCTGGCTGGCACGGCAGGCACACACCTTTAATCCCAGTATTTGGGAGGCAGAGGCAGGCAGATCTCAGTGAGTTCAAGGTCAGACTGATCTGTAGAGTGAGGTTCCAGGACAGCCAGTTTGTCTTGAACTCTGTATTGATCCTCCCCATCAAAAGAAATGTTCATATAGTGTAGTTGCCTGTAGAGGCCAGAGAAGGTGTCGTACCCTCTGAAGCTGTAATTACAGGCTGCCTTGGGTACTAGAAACTAAACTGGAGTCCTTTGCAAGAGCACATGTTTTACCCTCTGAGCCATCTCTCTAGACTTATCTCCTAACTTTTTGTTGTTGAGATGATAATGATAATTTATGCCAGGAAAGAACCAATCATATAAGTCATTTTTTCTTGAAAAGTCCTCTCTCTTCCTAAGGCCTTATGTTTACTTTTTTTTGTTTTTGAGACAGGTTCTCTCTATGTAGCCCTAGTTGGCCTGGAACTCATTTTGTAGAATAGGCTGGCCTTAAACTCACAGAGATCTGCCTATATCTGCTTTCTGAGTGCTGTAATTAAAGGCATTTGCCACCATGTTTACATTCTAAACTTGAGTGTCTACTTCTCCCACATACTACTTTAAAGGATGTCTTCATGAGAAGACAAAGGCTCTGTTGTAAGCACATGCTGACCTCAGCAACCTTACCGATGGTCAGGTGTACAGCCATGGACTTAAGCATGGGCCCTGCTCCTCTTAGGTGCTTAGTAAAGCAGCAGAGGAGAAACTTCACTAATGTTGTCCTTGTAACACCACCCTTATTTCCCTCTGATTGTCATTTCCTTTCCTTTTTTTTTCTTTTTTCTTCTTTTTTTGAAAAATTTAAGTGATTTTTAAAGAAAATAATATGCAAAAGGTTTTTGTTTTAAACTAGAGAAAGGCTTGTCTTTGGATTTTATTAATGTGTCCAGTTCCATTATAACTATGAAGGAAATAAAGATGCTGATTTTAAAAGATGGACTTTCTGAAAAAAATATTTGAACTGTAGTCTGAATAAGAAAGATAAAGCATAGTTGATAGGGAATGAAAGTTGAGTTTAGACTTCTTGTTTTGTTTATATTTTTAAAAAGAATGTTTTATTTATTTATTCATTCATTTTTATGTGTATGTGTGTGCCTTCCTGACTTTACATATACCACATGTGTGCAGGTGCCTCCAGATGACAGAGGGCAGACATTCCCTGGACAATTCCAGGTAGTGTGAGCCATCTGATAGCTACCTAGTGAGTGCTACAAGTGCTTTGAAATGCTGAGCCATCCCTCCAGTCCTTGTTTTCGCTTTTTAAGACAGGGTCTCATCTTGTAGTCATGCTGGCTTGAAATTCACTGTGTAACTTATGCTGGCCTGAAACTCATGGCCATCTTTCTGCCTCAGCCTTTCAAGTGGTGGGATTTCAACTATGAGCCAGCACACTAGCTAGAGCCAGACATTCTTGCATTCACTACTAATTTTATGATTTGCCTGACCATGCCCTTTTGACTAAATTGCTTTGATTCTTAGAGAGTAATGGCAGTGAGAAAGTTATTTGGCATGAATTTCTTCCTCCCGTTGAAGGTGACCAGGCAAAGGTCTGGGCCTGGCAAATGAAGAACTAAAGATGCCTTTTCCTCCTTGTTCTGCAACCTCCACAGTTTCATATAGGGCCTGACTCCTGAGGGGCTTTCAGGAGCTGTGTATTGAGGTACTTTGATTTGGAAATAAGCAGGAAAAATGTAGAAGACAAATGTGATTTAAGCTTATAAAAATGAAGAAGCAGTTTACTGTGGGGATTTTTTGTTTTGTTTCAAGAGATTTGTCATCATGTGACTTATTCTATCTTTGAACTCATAGTCCACTTGTCTCAGTCTACAAGGTGCTACAGTTATAGGTGTTGGCCACCATGCTTACCTGCCATGGGAATGCTGATTTAATTATATCTTCATCATTACCGGTTTGTGGTGACAACTAATAGTAATTTTATGTAGCTTGCCTGATGCTATGTTCTTAAATTATTATTATTTTTTTTTCTGCCAAGAGAGTGAGTGAGTGAGTGACTGAGTGCATCTGGGTATGTGTCTGACATTCCTATCTAAAACTCTTCCCAGCTGTGATATTTAAAATTATATTAGTATAGAAGAAACATGTACAGCTCGTATCCATATAAGAAGTCACTTAACACATCAAACAAGAGAATTGTAAAGGTTATGATGAATTGTTTGTTTATTTTTATTCAATCTCAGTAACACTGGTCAGTGCTACTAGGTAAGGTTTTCTGAACAGAGACCTTGTTATCTAGAGCCCAGTATCCCATGATTTCATCACGATCTTCATGTAGACATCAACTGACTTCTCTTAAATGGCTCATGTGACAGAAAACTTGAACTCTCCTGGAGTCGCCTTAATCCCAGTAGTACTTTGATCATACTCAATTTGTTCAAATTCAGTTTGACATCAGTTTCTTACCTGACATCTTTTTTTACACTTTTACTTTCCTTTAAAGATTTTATTTTCTGTCATTTGCAGATCATTAATATAGAAGGAACAATTTAAACTTTTAAAAGCTTCCATATCAGTTGAGGATTGATTAGAAATAAATATTATTTGTAGTTACTTAGGCACTAAATAGCTATGAAAAGTAGTTCTGTAATTATTCAACACTACCTTTTTTTAAGAATAGGGAGTTTTAATTCTATTCTTTTTTCTGCCTTTAAAAATTCATTAAAGTATAACTATGCTACTTCCCCTTCTTTTCCTCCCTCCAGCCTCTCCCTTGTGCCCCTCTCACTGCCTTGCAAATTGATGGCCTTTTTTTATTCCACTTATTTTTACATATGTATGTATGTATGTGTGTGTGTGTATATATATGTATATATATAGTGTGTGTGTATATATATGTGTGTGTATATATATATATATATATAGTGTGTGTGTGTGTGTGTGTGTGTGTGTGTGTGTGCGTGTGTGTATAAACTTGCTGAGTCTGTTTAGTGTTGTTTTTATGTATATGATTTCTGGGCTGAACATTAAATACAGAGTAGTCTGCCTCTGTTTTTAATGATGACCAGGAAGAACAGAATTTTCAATTTAAAAGACAATACTAGCTGGGCATGGTGGTAAATGCCTTTAATCCCAGCACTAAAGAGGCAGGGGGATATTTGTTAAGTTTGAGGCCAGCCTTGTCTACATAGTAAGTTCCAGCACAGCTAGGGCCACAAAGAGAGACCTTGCCTCAAAATAGCAACAACAAAAAGTGTTGAAATTAAGAAGTATTTAGAGGATAGTGGATCACACCAGTAGTCTAGGCGACATGAGAAGCTGATATGGGAAGGCCACTGGAGCCTAGAAGCTTCCGATAAGCCTGGGCAACGTAGTGAAATGCCATCTCAAAAAATTACCTACTGTTTGTTTATTTTAAAATACTTAAGAGAATAATTGAATTTTTTGTTCTGTCTCCAAAGGTGTTTTGTTTGTTTGTTTGATTGTTTTAAATTTAGGCATATAAAGTATACTTGTATATTCTTTATTCCTTAGTAGCTTCGATAACCTTGGAATATTTTGATGTACAGAAGTCTCAGAAGACTAAAACAGAAGTCAGTGTTAAAGTTAGATTAAGTCCCCTTCTTGTTCTGGTAATAAAAGAACCACGGTAGGGGAGGAGGAACTTCCTGAATAAGTACTTCACTCTCTCTGGCAATTGGAATAGACCCACATTTTTATTTTCTTGAGGCAGGAAAGGAAGTTGTATGTAGCTGGTGCCTGGGTCTTGGGAGGTAGAAGAGGATTAGAAATTGAAAGTCAGTGTAGGTCACATAAGAACCTGTCTCAAAACAAACCAATAACAAACAAACAGTAGAAAGTGTGCACATGGTGCGTGCGTGCGTGCGTGCGTGCGTGCGTGTGTGTGTGAAAATAAATTAGCTACAATCTTTTGAATTCTAACTGATTGCATTAGAATTCAGATATCCTTTCCAGGCAAATGTAATGTGTAAAATAAAGGCACACCTATAAAATGTTCAAGTCAGCACAAGTATCAAAGATACTTGGTTGTACTTGTATTGTAATATAGTGAATGAATCTAATTATTTGGTTGTACTTGTATTGTAATATAGTGAATGAATCTAATTTTTTTAAAGGTCCCAAAGATTAGTTACTTTTCCCTGAGTCCACTTATTCCTGTCAGAGCTCAGCAGTTCAGGATCCATTGTGAGTATCTGAAAAGAGATAAGAAAAATGGTTTCCATAGTTCCTTCTGACTTAGGGAAACTGAGAATACCAACCACTGAGTGCTTGCTGACTAGGAAAAGACATGCTTGTAGTTGTTTAAGAGGGGGTCGGTGCTGCCACAACCAGGAGTTGTTATTTGTATGTTTGTTTGCCAGAAATACTCAATTTCTCTAATGTGACAGCTATGTAAACCAGGCTGTCTTTCCAAATTACTATGTTGAAAAATAATAGAAGTTCTAGAACTCTATTGAGGGTCAAAATCAAGGTGTAGACATAGCCACAACTAAGGGAAAAGTTCATCTAATTTAGAGATGAGCCTTCAAATCTTTGCCATGATCTCTTTTAATATTTCATTTACTCACTTAAAAAGACGTAGTCCTAGATACTTGGGAGACTAAGGCAGAAGGATAACAGATTTGAGGCCTCTTGGTTATTAAAAAGTTCAAGGCTAACATGGGCAACTTAGTTGACACCATATCTCAAAATAAAATGAACTGAGGATATACCTCAGTTTTTAGAGTACATTTTTAAAAGCCCTAGGTTCCCTCTCCAATACTGTATAGTAAAATAAAGTAAAAATATCCCTAGTTCTTAGAATAATGAGGCACAAGACAGATGTCTTTCTAAATTATGGCATTAAAGTGAGTGTAGATGGAGTACCGCATGCTGAGAATGGAGTTATCAGAATATCTGGGTGTCCTGGCTGCTATAGGCCTTGCATGCTTACTTTATGTTGCTAAGTTACTATTACCATCCACATGCCTCTTTTTCTATTCCTTACTCCTGAAACTTGTATTGAGGTATTGCTACCATCACCATGGTCACCACTGCCACCATTGACACCACCACCACCACCACCACCATCATCATCACATCAGTAGCTAACTGAATTCCCCAAGATCCTTTCTGTGGATAACATAGTTTCCAATCTAGGCCCCTGCTGAGAAGCCAAATGATCTAAGATGGGGTGGTCTATGTCAGAAAGGACCAAGGAGAGCCTGACCCATATATGGCTAATTCACAGGCTACTAAGGGCAAGGGCCTTTTGATGTGTTCTGTTCTCAAAAGGACAATTTAAACACAGGCAGTAGATGGAAAGATGGCTCAAGTGTGTTAAGGCACTTGCTGCCAAACCTGACAACCTGAGTTTGATTCCTGGAACCCACTATGAAAATTGTCTTCTGACCTTCACCACATATGCACACAGACCTTCGGGTACACATGTAAATACAGGTACTAGTGGGTGTTTGTTTGTTTTGTGCTCAAGGTAGAGCCAGGGCCTTGCACGTGCTGGCTAGGCAAGTGTTCAACCACTACATTACAACCTGAACCCTGATGGAGGTAGAGCTTATGCTGTTCAGAGAGTCTGTTTGGGGAGTTGTATCCAAAGAGTACAGAAAAGAGAAGCAAGACAAGAGTGATGTAGGCACATTGATAGAAATGATCCCATCTCAGAGAATATCTTTTTCTTGAGCATATCTTTGACAGTGTTTTTGAGAATCAGATGACTGTCTGCCTCCCTTTATTAACCTTGTTGCAATCTTGTTTTTCTTATTGAAAAACAAACCATGGCTTAGAATTCTACGTGCTTGTAATCCTAGTGTTAGCAGACCCAGATTACTTCCCCTTTTACTCTCTCTGCATATGATCTTAGCCTCTGTATTCTGTGCAGAAACTACTCTACCTCTTTTTTCTTGTGTAGTCAAAAAAATATCAGAACAGTACAGCTACTTCCTCTTTCTTATACTGAAGTCTCCCAAGTTTCATGCTGAGTGAGCTTTGTTTTTGCTGAGTTTTGCTTTTTTAATTCTACTGATGCAGAATAATGCTAACATTCTGATCCTTCTAACAAACATATACTTAATGCACCTAACCATATATGAATACCTTTTCCATGGTGAGTTCTGATAGTCCTTCATCAATATTCATGCTGATTCTTGACTTTACCTAGCATAGGCTATCAACCCTGTAAATATTTTCAAATGTTTTTCAATATATTTTAAAATTCTATTGTATTCTCTTCAAGTTGATACATATTAATTTTTTGTAACATTTCCTTATATGCATTTGTTTGTTATTGAAAAGGAACATCTGTGTTTTCCTTTGTTGATTTTTTTTTTTTTTTTGGTGATGCTTCTTTACTTGCTTTTTTTTGGGCCTATTTACTCATATATTTAAAAACTAATTTGTAAGAATTATTTATCAGGGGAAATCATTTATATTTGGTTAATTGTCAAAAAATATTTTGCCATCCAGAAGTTTTAATTTTTTTCTTTAAAATCTTCAGTCAACTTTTCTTTCAATATACAGCCTAGGTTGACTTTCATTTCTGCTTTTCGCAGCTGTGGTTAGCTAAAATGATGCTATTAAAATGAGGCAGAAGTATGTTAGCAGACATCCTTGGGGCTGGTGAGATAGCTCAGATGATAATAAAGAGAATTATACCTCTTTTGCACAGGACCAGAATTTGGTCCCTAGTCCCCATAACAGATGTCTCACAATCTTTGGTAACTCTAGTTACAGGGGATTCAGTACCTTCTTCTGGCCTCCATGGTACATGAATTTATAGATACATATTCATACACGAGCACACATATATACACAAAATTAAAAAGTTATCAAGGAGTATAAAGTTGAGTACCTCTGTTCCAGAGCAGGCCAGTGGGATTTTTATGCTTATGGTGATTCTAGACTCTTGTTTCCAGGATGGAAATTTCATTCTAGCTCCCATCATTAGTTGATGAGAAAATACCAGTTGAATTTCTTTTTGTTTTTAATCTTAGATAAAGCTTACTCCCATTACCTTTATGCAATCCCATCTATCTAATACAAATGACATTGTGTAGCAATTATGTGTATAGTATGTAAAGCCTGTCCCAGGCAAAATGCATGTGACAGTAATATACAAAGAATCAGGGAGAGAACAACTTATCAGCTAGGAGTTGTACAAGATGTGCTTTTGATATAAAAGACCTCAGATAGAACTAGTGTATTGGAAATAATCTTTTTTCATTGCTCTGCGGGGTATAAATAGAACAGCTTGCCTACATAACCATTTGAGGTCATTCACATCCTTCTTATAATCTTTTATTTCTTCAGTTAACCACTTGTTAAATACTTTCATTTCACACATTTAAGTAATTTATTGTTTATTAGATAAAGACAATTCTAGACTGTGGAGTTGCAGTGTTTTCTGCCTTCTCAGGCTTCAGACTAGTTGGAAAGTCATGCAATTTCAAGATCTAAAAAAGTCTGCAGCAGGTCAGGCAGGACTTTTCTGAGAAGGCATCAAAAATGACCTACATATTGAGAAGAAACTGGCCATAAAAAAAAAAAAATTAGGACATGAGGGGACTATGTTCTTGACAGAGTACACAGGAGTGGCCTTCAAATTATAGCATTTGGAAGTTCCAGGAACAGTAGAAGGCTGGCACATCTAGAGCTCAAAGAAAGAGAGAAGACCCCAATGAGACATTAAAGCAGAGGTAGAAGATGAATCTGTGTGTTATAGAGTATAGAGGGCAAATTCCAATGAATAGGCACAGTGCAGTTCTTAAATCCAACATATGCTAGGTGATGTGTAATATGGTGATTTTTAAACTTTGCCTCATCTATGTAGCAACTTTAAGGTAGGTATTTTATATAATTGGGGTTTGTTTGGTTGGTTGGTTTTATTTTTAGGCAGGGTTTTGTTGTGTATCTTAAACTTGCCTGGAACTTACTCTGTAGCTAGGTGTGGCCTGAAGCTCTTGATTCTCTTGTCTCAGCCTCTCATGTTGCATCTAGAGCCAACATGCCAGTCTTACTATTTGGTTTCGTGGATGAAGACACTGTGTAGAGGAAGGAGGTCAGGCAGTTTGTTTCAGGCTGTGCGTGCAGCTGAAAGGATAGGAACCACTATCTCTGTCTGAATCCAAAGCCCATATTCTTAACCGTATCTGTAGATTCTGTACTGTTGAATTTTTTGTCTTGAAAGAAAACAGATTTTAAAAATATTTTAGAATGAACAAGACGATGTGAGGTGTTGTTAAAAAATTTAGACTCTTCAACTTAAAAAAGAGAAAAAAGAACTATCTGTTAGAAACTTAGAAAAGCATGAAGTATCCTGAATAAAACAACATGGATTTATTCACTCTATAAATAAGAACCCAAGGGCATCTTTTGAAGAATCAAAGAAGTAATTACAGGTCAAATAAAAGCAAGTACTTCTTACACAGCAGGTAGCCAATTATCTCAGTTATAGATTAAAACTATTTAGATTGGGTAAGGAGATGGCTCATTCAGTAAGTCCTTGCCTTGCAGTGAGCATTAGAGTTGTTGTGAATCCTCAGAACATATATTTAAAAAGACAAAACAAAAATGTTTGTGGTGGCATGCACTTATAATCCCAGTACTTTAGAGATAATGATGGATGGATCCCTGGGGCTTTCTCTACATCCACCTTAGTCTGGTCATTGAATTTCATGTCAGTGAGAGAGAAAACCATAGGGACTTCAGAGATAGCTCAGCAGTCAAGAGTGCTTGCTGCACAATCATGTCAGTGGCTGTATAACAAGCCCAGCATCCTGAAAATGCCTGTCTTCAATTCCAAGACTTCTACATCCTATCCCTCTGCTTACAGACAGATACCCAACACATGGACATATATTCAAACACACACACACACACACACACACACACACACACACACACACACACACACACACACACACACGAGAGAGAGAGAGAGAGAGAGAGAGAGAGAGAGAGAGAGAGAGAATTTTTTTAAAAAGTAAAATTTAATCAAAGATGGATGGCACCTGAGGATGACATCTAACAGTATGTGCGTGTGCATGACCACATGCATCCGTGTACATGAACATAATAATTAAAAACAGAATGTTAGGAATAGTTTATGAAGAATGTATCATAGAAGCTAGGGTTAGTTGCACACATTTGTAATACTAGCACTTGGAAGACTGGGGCAAGAGAATGACAAGTAAGTTCCAGGTCACCCTGAGTTATACAGTGAGACGAAGATATTATCTCTAAAATAAAACAGAACAAAACACCAAGAAGATTCTATCATTTTATAAAATTTAAAATTTTATCCAGACATGGTGGCATGCTTGTAATTCTAGCAGTTGGGAGATATACTCTCGAATACCAGAAGTTGTAGTCATGCTTGGCTACCTGAAACTTTGTCTCAAGCAAGCAACAAATTAAAAACAAAAAACAAAAAACAAAAAAACAACTTATTTTGAGACAGGATCTGTGCTGGTAGTTTTGTGGCTTTGGCACATATCTAGACATAGCTGATAAGAGAGACTCCTAACTGAGAAAATGCCTCAGATTGGCCTGTAATCCTCGCCTGTGGAGTGTTGCCATAGTTAATGACTGATGTAGGAGGGACCAGCCCATTGTGGATAGTGTCATTCTGGGAAAAGTGCTCCTGAGTTGTATAAGAAAGTGGGCTGTGTGGGGATATGTTTCATATTTAGTAAAACCAGTCTGAGATATCAGAAGGATCCACCCACAGTCAGCCTAGGAGGAACAGAGAGTGGTAATTTACACCTTTAATCCCAACACAGGGAATATCTGGGAGTTGTGACCTATGCCTTTAATCCCATAACTCCAGAGACAGGAGATCTTTCTGTGAGTTCAAGGCTAACTACCAAATAGTAGTAGCCCACGCCTTTAATCTGGATGTGAAACAACTGAGTGAAGAAGGTATTTAAGGCAGGCATAGGAAGACGGATTGTTCAGAAGCCAGGAGGAGCGGAGGCTGAGGAAGCTGGAAGACAGCTGGGTGAGATCTGACTGTGGTGTTTATTCTCTTTGATATCTCAGCTCTGAGTTTCCTTTATTCGTGCAAAAAGACTGAGCAAGCCATAGAGAGAAAGCTAGTAAATAACATTCCTCTATGGCCTCATCTCAGTTTCTGTCTTGAGTTCCTCCTTTGATCTCCTTTTGTAAGCTGTAAGGCAGAATAAACCCTTTCTTTCCTAAGCTGCTTTTGGTCCTGGTCTTTATCACAACAATGTAAAGCTAACTAAGACAGGGTCTCATATAGCAGAACTGATCTCAAACTCACGATGTAGTAGAGAATGGCTTCAGTTCCCAGTCTTCCTGACCCAACCTCCAGAATTCTGGAAATATAGAAATGTGCCCCCACAGTAGGCCACTTTGTTTTAGTGTAGTTAGGAAAAATATATAAGCGTATGAAAGCTCTAAATAGAAATAACCATAAAGGAATAATCAGATCATATTACAGATATAGTAAAATTCTTCAGAGAAGTCCATTTTTAGCTGCTACCAGGGTGTGGTCAAGTTGCTGCCAGGATGGTGGCATGACATCAGGGGAAAAAGCTGAGGCACAAGTTCTCTCAGAGTCTCTGCTTTTGCTGCATTTCTCTTTCAGAAAACTCTTAGCATTTACAATTAGTGTAACTCTTGCTTAAGAACAGATGTTCTTAGTTCATGAATATGAAATTTCTACAACCTAAAATAGCCTGGCAGCTGATTTTGATCTTTCTGTTATGATCCTCATTGTCCTGTCCATTCATCTCACTCAGCTCAGGTATCTTTATAAGTTTAACCATTTCTTTTAACATGTAAGGACTGTCAAAATTTGGAGAAGAAAAATACACTCTTCAGATTTTGGCAATTGCTGAGTCAGAATTTTATAACTTTCATTAAATTATTTCTGCTTCTTAGTTCTAAAGTAACTATTAACAAAATCAAGATGCAAATATGGCCAGCAGTTGACTTGGGTCTAACATTACTTCTGTGACTCTCCTCTTCCTTACGTGTGACGGGGACAGCTACTTTCTTGGGACTAGGATGCATCTAGTTGTGTTTTTAATATAACTCACGAACACGTCAGTATTACATTATAGCCTAATTTGTTAGATATGCAACTAAAAGAGCAACACTACACAGTAGAATCAGGGTATGTGTTCCAGTAATTTTTATGAGGATTCTACTGATCAAAAGTCTACTTAAGGGGACTTTAGAGATGACTCCGTGGTTAAGGATACTGGCTACTCTTCCAGAGGACCCGTGTTTAATTCTCAACACCTGCATGGCAGCTCACAACTGTCTGTAACTCCAGTTCTAGAGATTCCAATGCTTTCTTCTGGCCTTTGTGGGCACTACATGCAGACAGCACACACACACACACACACACACACACACACACACACACACACACACACACACACACACACACACAATTAAAACAAATCTTTAAAAGTCTGCCTAAGCAAGGTGTTTTGGTACTTAAAATACCAATACTTGGAAGACAGGGCATGAGAATCCATAGTTCAAGATCATTCTTGACTACATAGCAAGATCAAGGCCAGCATTGGGTACATAAGTTCCTGTCTCAGAAAACCAATTTGTTTAAGGTACCCAAGTAATGGGCAGAGAAACATAGAAGGTATAAATATGAGTGTATTTGAATAACTTGGAGGCTTTTTGTTTTATATATGTTCTGCTTATCTTCAAGGAAACCTCCCATTCTGATGTGTTTCATTTGGGTGGGCAGCTTTGTAGCTTTAGGCATGGCCAGCTGGGTTACTGCTTTTCACTTGTGCTTCTAGTCAGCAGCTACATTATTTTTAATTCCTTATATGACTTTAGTGATTTCCTGTTTTACCATGACACTCTGTATAAGCTCTATGTCTTAGTTATGGTTTCTATTGCTGTGACGAGACACCATGACCACGGTATTCTTATAAAGAAAAAATGTGGCTTACAGTTCAGAGGTTTAGTCTGTTGGTCATTATGGTGGGACATTGCAGTGTGCAGGCAGAAATGGTGTTGAAGAAGTAGTTGAGAGTCTTGATATGCAAGCAACAGAAAGTGAACTGAGAGACATTGGCATGGCTTGAACATATATGAGATCTCAAAGTCCACCTCCACAGTGACATACCTCCTCCAACAAGGCCATACCTACCCAACAAAGCCACACCTCTTAATAGTGCACTCCCTATGGAGGCTATTACATTCAAGCCGCCACACTCTGTGATTCTTCAATTTATTAGTTCACTCATACAGTAGGCTTCTCATATGCATCTACTGTGCTAAGGTCTAGGTGTGGAGTTGATGCCAAAGGATAAAGGTACACTGTCCTAAGATCAAGATCTAGTCAGAGAGGGACCTATGAAAAGATAGCATACTGATAAAAATCAGGATTTTAGAAGATGTGTCTAGGAGTCCCACAATGACTTTCTGGAGGTTATAACACTTAAACCAAGTTTTAAAAATGAGTTTTTTATTTGTAAAAAATTACCTTAAGATGGCTCTAGTGTTAATAAATATAGAAGAAGCTATAAATTAAACAGAAATTTAAATAATAGAAGAGGATCTGGAGGGTGTGTCTAAGTTCTTGGAATGCTTGCTTAATATGTGTGAAACCCTGAACTTGATCCCCACAACTGCATAAACTGGTATGGCATGCGCCTATAAACCCAGAGATTAGAAAGTAGAGCTAGAAGGAACAGAAGTTCAAGGGCATCTTCAGCTAGCAAGTTCAAAGTCAGCTTAGGATACGTGATACTTGGTCTCAACAACATAAGAGAAAAATATAGAGACATAGTCAAGTCATAAGGTCAGCAATAAAACCAAGAACCATGTCCATGATTGGTTGTATCTACTCAGTTCTCCAATGCATACTATGTTTTCACATTGGAGATACATCTTATGGTTTATTATGCCTTTGCTTTGGTGAATAGAACATTTCTTGACATAGTAGTACATATTATAGCTCAGACTCTATGTTGAGCTTAGGATGACAGTTTTGAGCAAAACTAGAATTCAGTTTCTGACTTCCTGGTGTTTATACTCAAGTAAAGGATAGCAGTCAGGGAAAGATCTTAAGTAACAGGTGTTTGAGCTCAAGGTCTGAAGGATAAACGGAAAACAGACATAGCTGAAACAAAAGCTTTCAGAGCAAGGCCAAACTGAGAGTCTCAGAGCTGAGGTAGTGTGGGTGCCCAAGCAGCTAAAGGAGAGCAGTGCATATTGTCTTTGGTTGGGCTGACAATCAGAGGGGAGCTCTGGAGTGGGTGAGCAGGAAATAGCATGTGATGAGGTTCTTCTCTAAAACAAAAGGCAGGTACTAACTTACTAAAGCTCCAGGGGCATATGTGAATATTTTATATTGTTATAAAGGGTAAACAAGGATGAGACAGGATCATTTTTTCCATTTCAAAAAGATCACTGTGGCTGCTGAATAGAGGGTAGGGAAACAAAGGGGTTGTTGTTGTTTGTTTGTTTCCAGTTCTAGGTGAGGTAATAACTGTGAAGACGCAAGTCTAGCTAAAAGAAATCACTGCTCAGACCTGATTAATGAAGGGAAAAGTGTTTCCTTCAGGAGTAAGTGACTTGCTGATATTCTGTTACTCAGAGGGTGCTATGGGAAGGACATACTTAAACAGGGTGACACAGCTCTTCTGTTGTTGGACTTGTCAAAGTTAAGATGCTCTGAGACAATGGAGATACAGGTAGTTTTGTGAGCCTGGAGTCTGGAATTCAGTTGAAAGGTCTGAGCTAGAGAGAATGAATTTAAACTGAGGGTAGGCAGGGTATGTTAGAACCATATAAGAACAAATACGTTTTCCAGTCCTAACAGCATACTGTTAATATTAATGAGAGTAGCTACTGCTTACCACCTGACTCTCTCTCTTAAATACTGTCACGGAAGACCTGGTACATGTTGTAGCCTTAGTAATACTGTCATTTCAGCCTAGGAGTATCTGTCCCAAACCTGGGGACAAGAGAGCTACTTCTTATACACAGAAGGGAACTAACTACATTCAGTCCTGCCTCTTATCTGTCGGGTTCTATTTTGAGTGTCTTAAGCACATTGTTTCACATAATATGTATAGTTAAGATTCAACATGTAGATTATTTTATTTAGAAAGTGGTCTGTGACTTCTTTTATTCCTAATTCTGTTTGAGGGTGATGTTCTAAATAAGAGGAAGATATCTCTGTATTTAGTCCTATACATATCTAACATGACCCCCATTTTATATTTTTCTTTAAGTTGAGAACCAAGTGTTAAATGATAGGAAGGTCTGAGTTCTTCTGTTTACCTGGGTGACTTTGTTCATAGGAGAAAGCAGTTCATTGAGATTGTCTGTGTTGTGTCCTAAGCATTGTGAAGCCTGAGCTCATCCTGGGTTTGAACATGATTCTGTTGTTTGTTGGGTGTTTTAATGACAGCAGTCATGAGCACACTGTAAGGACTGTATAGCTATAATGTTTGCTCTCCTAATCAAGCCCTATGATGAACATGGCAACATGCTCCTTTTCTTTATTGCATTCCTGCTCTGCTCATGATTATTTAACAATTATGTAATTAATCTTTAGTACCACCAACTAATGGTAGATAGAAATAGTAAAAAGATGTTCTTATAAAATGAGATACAGTTTTAAAAATAATTTTTATAAGAACTTTAAAGAACTTCAGTGTCTAAAATATTCACTCTAAACATTTACCATCTCACACTAAAATTTTAGAAAAATAAACTCATCTAACTTTTGCTACCTGAGTATGAAAGAAAAAAAAACCCTTCATTAATTTTATAGTTCTCATTTTCCTCATAAATTTAGAAGAATTATAATTCTAATGTTCATTAGAAGTTGACTTAAATTTTGATTTGTGTGTGTGTGCATGTGTGTGTTTGAGACAGGGTCACATGTAGGACTGGTTTCAAACTCACTGTATAGTGGAGGATGACCTTGTACTTCTGCCCTTTGCCTCCAAAACTGTTTGTGTTACTATTGTACCTCGTTTATATGTGTTTTCCATTCAAAACTGGGCTCCCTGCATGCTATGTAAGTACTCTATAAGTTTAGCTACACCCCCAACTCTGATTCAACTTATGCACATATTTTTGGGGTGAGGTGGGGGCACTACTTTATTCCTAAGCAGTTTAAATGAAGACCTGCCTTTTCACCAGGCCCTTTACTTCAGTGATCTCTGAGCTGGGGTTGATGAAGACCTGTAGCTCAATTACCAGGGCACCACAGAGAGCTGAGAGACAGTACCACCACACAATCAGATGATTCTACTTCACATTAATCCTGAAAGCCTGACTTATTTTTAAACTATGCACATTTCATTATAAAGCAAGATAATTTCAAAAATTATTAAAACATCTTAAATCTAGCCTATCATTTTGTTCATTTAGAGAAATTTGTGAATCAGAAATTATTTGTTAAGTTTTAGTCTTTAACATCCGATGTCTTCTCACTGGTGCTTTTACTCCTTGGCAGAGCCTCATTTTGAGGTCCTAGCCAGGGCAGCGCTGCAGGAGGGATGTCAGGCTGAGTGGTGTAGTTTTGACATGCTATCTTGATGAACTATTCATATTCGCCTGAGCAATAGATAACTTTAGTGATTATTTCCATTATGATGTCAACGGCAATAACTTGGGGAGAAGAAATTAATCTACTCTTGAACAAGGGGAGACATATGGAGTAGGAAGAATATGCACCTTTTGGCAGACATATTTGAACACCATTTTTACCACATTTAAGGTCTGTCTTGGTATGTTTTAAAGTGGGTTAATAATGGGAATTATTATTATAATAATAGTGGTTTGGTAATGTTATTCATGTAAAATTCCCAGGCATACAAAAATAATAAATATAGCTGCATGCCTCTCAGATCTGTGATAAACTACAATAGACAGAGTTGATTGTTGTTGTTTAGCTCATCATCTTCTGCCCAGGTGTAACGGGCACAGAACACTTCTGTTCTAAACCCACACAAATGTACATGTTCCCACACCCTAGTCCATTCTGCACCCCCTTCTTCTTGTTTTAGTGTGACTCCTTGCCCTGATTTAGACTGCTGGCTTTCCTTCACTCCCGTCTGTATTGCCCCTCTGCTATTCTAGGAGATTGTGACTACAGTGGTCGAAGTGACATTTCTCTGCCTTTTCAATGAGGACTTTCTGGTGAAGTTAGGGGTTATGGTGGGGCCAGATCTCTGCGCTCTCGCTCTCTCTCTCTCTCTCTCTCTCTCTCTCTCTCTCTCTCTCTCTGCACTTGAAGCACCTTTATTTCTGAGAGGATTGTGAAAGATCAGTAATTCTCTTGTGTACCATGTGGTGTATCATCTGAGGCCAAGAACAGTCATATGACCAGAGCTAATGAAAGAGTATTAAGGGCAAGCCTGTGTGAAGTTTCAGAGTCAGAGGTGAAAAAGACAGACCTCCTTTCAAGGAGCTCAGTCTTTGGGCTTGGACTAGTCATCAAGTAGTGGGATAAGGAGCCTAGTAGAAGGCTGTATGAGATACAGTAGACATTGAGAATGAAGTGCCGAATGACAGGTAGGGAAAGGCTTCTTGAGAGGATAGTGTGGAGGACAATCAAGGTCAAATAGTGTTCTACTGGTTGGACATAGAGGAATGGTGATGTGAATGGAGGAAACAGATAAAGCAAAGGCATGCACATGTGACCCAGCAAGTCTCTTCTGAGTCCAACAAATCCAGACTCTGACATAACTGGAGAATAATGGAGTAAAATAGGGGAATAAAGTGCTGAAGAAGCTATTTTGTTGAAGGGTTCAATATAGTTCCTGATATTCTACTTCTGAACCTAAATGATGGCTATATAAGAATTCATTATATCATTCTTTTAACATGTATAAGCAGTATATATATATATAATAAATGCACATATATACATAAATATAAATACACATATATGCACACACATGTATCTTCTCTTATTAATTGTAACTTTTTTTGAGATTTCCTAGGTTTTTTAAAAAAATAGCTTCCCTTTAATTTAGAAAGCCCATTGTGTACATTTTGGAGTAAAAGCTCCTGGACATTTCACCCCAGACATTCTGTAATTGTTAGTAGCCATGTAGAATGGCTTTAATTTGTGAGGTTCAGAGGAAGGGGCATTAGTGATGATCTCTCTCTTCAGCTTATGTGTCAGAGGACATACACATGCACATGTGCTCTCGCTCTCTCTCACACACACAACAGACTTTTTGAAATGGTACAAAATTATTTTCACAAACATTCATAATAGATAAATGCATCAACCCAAAGTTAATTCAGATGCTAATAATTTAATGCGGACAGTAGGAAAAATGCTCACATAGTATGTGAATTAAATAGTGTATGAAAGAATTAGGGGGAAAGAGAGGACCATGTGGGTTAGGTTTGTTGGGTTTCAAGAGTTGGCTTGTTCTTGCTAATGCTGTTGGGTTTTTTTTTTTTTTTTTCCTGAGTCTGAAGCATCAGAAGCACAGCTGCTTTGGTGTTCCTATTTCAGACTTCCTTGACTGACAACGTGCAAGTTAGCACTTTAGTGAATCATTTGAGCTAATCAAGGATCTCTTCAGTATTGTCATGTGGCAGGAAACAAAAAAGGACTGGTGCCTCCTTAAGCAGGAAGAGATGTATCTCCCTAGAAGATGTAAGGGCCATGCTGCACACAGTAGCTAGTCTAGTGCACCTCTCCAGTGCATACTGGAGCAAGCATGCTCTGGAACCTGCCTTTCCAGTGCACTTCCATTAGACTGTCAGAATTACTTCATCACTGCCAGGCAGGCCAATTAAATCGCATTGTGAAAATTACAGATGGCTGTTATTTTCCTTGCATGCTACATTATGCAACTTAAATCTTTGCTAACATTTATCTTCTCAGATTTTGCCTATTACAAAGGTTATCTTCACTACTCTCATTTCTTACTTCAACTGTAGTTATTTCAATTCAAGTAGATCCAGTTATCACAATTCTGATATTTTTACATTAAAAAATATTTATTTTTACAGTACTGGGGATTGAACTCAGAGTGTTATGTATGCTAGGCAAGTACTGTACCACTTAACCATGCGTGTGTGTGTGTGTGTGTGTGTGTGTGTGTGTGTGTGTGTTTTGTTTTTGAGACATGTTTTCTTCATGTATCCCTGGCTGTCCTGGAACTCACTATGTAGGCCAGGTTATCTTCAAACTCAGAGATCTGCCTGTCTCTGCCTCCCTAGCACTGGGATTGAGGCATGTGCCACTACTGCCCAACACCCACTGTTTATATCTTCATTTGATTTATTTTAAGCTTTTTCTCACTCCTTCATCTTCTGTAGATTTGTTGCTAATGTTTTGTTGCTGTTTGGCTTTATTCACAGACTGTATCTCAGATCCCAAGACCTTGTTTTTCCTCTCCTACAGTTCATATCATTGTTTACTTTCTTGCTTTATGAATTTCTCTACTGTAAATACTTGACTCATGTCCCATCTCAAACATGCTTTGTGGCCTGACACCCTGAGGTGTCTCCATAGAGAACCCCAAGTTAAGCCTTTAAAGTTTACCTTTGCTTTCTCTCATCCAAACCTTTTCTACTCTCTCTCTCTATTTTTTTTTTTTTTGCTTTTATTTAAAATGTGTGCTACCCAACAACTGGTCCAAGTTGCTTGGTCAACATTTGAGTGATTTGAAAATGACATTGAAGAAATATATAGTTTAATGTAGCAGAAATTTATTTTATTTCTGATCGGTGCTAGGTTTGCTTTAGGGGATCCTGAAAAAAAAATTGTTAATTGTCAAGTCCTGAAATAAGTAGCTGTACCATTTGTTGTCCAGTCTCTGCATAATGGGAAGGTGCAAAACTTGTCTTTAGTCCTGGCTAGAGTAGTCTGTGAAGCTGGTTCATCTCCGCTAGCCACCTCAAAATTGTCCTGAGTAGTTTGTAGTCCAAAGCCAATCTCTGATTGGTGCTTGTCAGCCTAGTGGCTTTGACATTGTCCATGTGAAATTATTGTGGGGTTCCATCTTTCTTCTGGAAACTTCAAAAATCAAAGTTAAGCATTGTCATGGTTGACTGCAGAAAACTGATAAGAGACTCAATCCCAAAACAATATACAGGTAGATAGATGAAGCCTTTATTTCTATAATTAATTAATGGTTTATATGATCATTAATACCATGACAAAAAGTTAAAAACTATCATTCTTATAAACTGAGATAATTATACAAAAAGATCTTGAGATTAGTAGCAATAGAGTAGCCCCTAAATTTTGGTTTTTCCTCTGTGCCATATCAGGTGGCTTTTCTGATATGATACAGAGACTTTACATTTTTGTTTAACAAGCATGCTTGGGTTTAGAGAAGAAGAGAGCAACACTCCAACTCCAAAGCCAGCTTTAATTTATAATTGAACTGGGACTTCATTTTTTTTTTTTTAAAGAAATACAGAGATATAGATGCCAGGCAGTGGGATTTTACCCTGTAGAATATATTGGTACCAATAGGTCTAATACTCCTTTGCTTGTAAATTTTCTCTGGATAGCTTTCCCTTCTGTTTTAGACATCTAGACATCCAAGGTCTTTTGACTTCTTGAAGATGGGTATTTCTAGTTTTCTGTAAAGACAAAAACAAAACCCTGCCCTGACTCTTGTTTGGTGAGTTTTTCTTAAAACTTCAAGAATTGTTGTCAGTGGCTGAACCATCATTTCTCCTTATCAAGAAGTTCTCCTGTTTGAACAGAATCTTTATTTTTGATGGTATCCATAGATGTTCTACACCTTCAGAAACAATAGCGAAGCCCCTTCCCCAACATAGCACATATCCTGGTTTCCATTTTTAGGTCAACACATCTTTGAAGAAGACAGGTTGATTTAGCTCAGTAATCTTTTCTATAGGCCAATGCCTTTCAGCATCTGTTGTTCCTTTCTCATTGGCTTTGAGAAAATTCAAAGTCAATAAAGCATTATATAGTTTATCTCTAGGGGTCTTTGTTATTCCTTTTGTTTATTTAGCATATCCTTTAGAGTTTGTTGATCTTTCTATGATGGTTTGCCCTGTAGGATTGTGTGGTATACCTGCAATATTTATATTATAACAAGCAAAAAGTTGTTTCATTTTATTCGAGACACATGCCTGGAGCATTGTCAGTCTTAATTTGTACAGGTATTCCCTTGATGACCATAACTTCTAGCAAATGTGTCATTACAGAATCAGCCTTTTCTGAACTCAAAGCAGTTGCTTGTTGAAATCCTGAAAGTATATCTCTGTATGATGAACATATTTTAATTTTCCAAATTCTGTAAAATGAAATACATTCATAGTCTCTCAAGAATTCAGGTTAGCTGAGTATGCCACTACACTTAGCTTTCCAGACATCACCAGCTATGAGCATGGGTTTTCTTTGTTTGTTCTATTTTGGAAAGTACTACATTATGTTATAGTAATTTCTCAAAAGGAAGGTTTAGAAATCTGTCAGTACAGAGGTGGGCTGAAATAAATGTTTTCCTGCCCAGAGACATTTCCTTTAAGTTCTATGGTGTCAGATCTCTTCTGCTTTCAGTCACCCACTAGCTTCTTATTCTCCTTCCCACCTTTAAATTTGTCACTAAATCATTTACATCTCTTTTACTAGGGAAGGTGTTCTTGTTATAGGCTTGCAAAACTTGTGGTTAGAATGTCTTAGAATGTCATCACATCATAACTTCTCTGGAAATAGTTGTACATGTTGTACATCTAAATCCAGATGCCACTTCAACTCTAAACCCAAGGGAGATGGCTTAGTTGGTAAAAGTGCTTGTCATGTAAACATAAGAATCTAGGTTCAGATCTCCAGAACCGACATAAAAAGCTAGATCATTAGTACATGCCTGTAATCCTAGCTTTATGGAGGCAAACAAAGACAGGCAGATCCCCAAAGTTTGCTGGCCCATCCAGTCCAAGGTCCGGACCCGCAGTTCCACAGTTTCTTAGTCCCAATAATCACACAAAGGCTTACATTAATTACAGATTGTTTGGCTTATGGCTCAGGCTCATTACTTGCTAGCTCTTTCAACTTAACTCAGCCCATTTCTTTAATCTGTGCATTGCCACATGGCTCATGACTTACCTGTGTTTCTTTACATCTTGCTTCCCTAGGCAGCAGCTCGAAGAGGCTCTCCTCCTTTATCTATTTTTGGAATTCTCACTTGCCTCTAAGCCGCTTCTCCATTGGCCAAAACAGTTCCTTCAACAGCGTACGAAAAGATATCCCACATCACGCTGACTGTTTAGTTTTGATGAATTAGTGAGCTCCAAGTTTAGCTAGAGACCATGTCTCAAAACAAAAGATGGAAAGCAGTAGAGGAAGATACTCAACATCAGCTCTTGCTTTCCACACTTACATATACAGGCACATGCATGTGCACCTATATACACATACACAACAAGTCTAGCTGAGCATGATGATACATACCTGTAGTTCTATCTACTTGGTTGATTGAAGCAAAAGGATCAAAAATTCAAGGCCTGCCTGATGTACATAGCAAGTTATGTCTTCTTAGTGAGACCCTGTTTCCAAATGAAAAGGGGAGTTGGAAACTAAGAGTGCAGGTCAGTGATGATGTTTGCCTAGCATTGGTTCAGTCTTCAGCAGTGCTGTTACT
Source organism: Phyllotis vaccarum (assembly GCA_033318265.1). Lineage (NCBI taxonomy): Eukaryota > Metazoa > Chordata > Mammalia > Rodentia > Cricetidae > Phyllotis > Phyllotis vaccarum. The sequence continues at coordinate 134,863,222 of JARWLC010000004.1, read as the reverse complement.
GGGAGGAAGAGAGAAAGGAGGATCGATCTGGAGATGGTTTGATATAAAATGAGAATATAAGTACAGATCAGAGAAAAGATTTAGTCTGACCCATATCATTATGTCTCCCTCAGCCAACTGGATCCAGCTTGTCCTACATTAGCATCTATTCATGAAACCCAACATTAGGACTATTTATATATATTTTTACATTGTGTGTGTGTGTGTGTGTGTGTGTGTGTGTGTGTGTGTGTGTGTGTGTGTGTGTGTGTGTTGGGTGTCAGGGGAAGCTCATGTCAAGTAGAAATCAGGACAAACTTTCAGGAATCATTCCTCTCTTTCTACCATGTAGATTCTAAGGATTGAATTTATATCTGGGAACTTAGTGGCAAGCACTTTACCTGCTGTATCATTTTGACTTCCCTGTACTCATATTTTAAAGAGCAATTTCTTGTTGGATAGTCCAAGCATACATTTCATGCTGCTTCCCTATGGTGTTAGTAGGATTCATGCATATTAATATATTTTGTACTTTTCCCTCAAAATTACCTGCTAGCTTAGATCCAGAGAGCAACTAGTTGAAGGTTTTAGGACTTTGTGGTAATTATCACACATTTTCATTGTATAGAGGCTACTTGAGCCAAATGTACTGCTAGCCAAACACCATTTCCATTAGTCTTCATAAAATAATGTGTGCAAAATCTCAAATAACAGTGTTTTTTTTCAACTTTTGAAATAAGCAACAAAATTCTTTTTTCAAAGAAAATTGTACATATGCAGTCTATAAATCACCTGTGACTTAAGGCCACGTGTTTATAGTCTAATATTTGATGTTTGGGAAATATTTACTAAGGAGCTGTTATTATATGAAGCATTTTTCTAGTCACCAGCAGGCTACATAACCAGCTGCGACTCTGATTGGCTGCATGATGTGAACTGATCTTGGTTCCAAAGTTTTTAATCTGTCCACTGCATTTGACAGCCTTAAAACCCACTAGAATGGTTTCTGAAGGGTATCTTGGAAGTCACCAAGGCTTTGCAGATAATGAAACCACAATGACAGATTTAGATTGCAAATGCTACCATAAAGAGATGACTATGTTGTTGAATTACTATCCTAGAACTTTGAAAATAAAATTATATGTAAATTTTTACCCCAAATTACATTTACTATATAAAGCAAAGCCAGATTTTAATTTTAGTTATTTCCAAGCATATTATTTATATAATTTGGGAACAGTAGTGGCACTAGTGCTAACCTACTTTTCTAATTTTAAAAGTAAGTGCAATGGCAGGCACAGTATGTATCTGTAATCACAGTAGTCAGCAGGTCCAAGCAGGAGGACTGTGAGGTCAAGGCCAGACTAGACTATATAATAAAATGTTGTCTCAAACAAACTAGCAAACAAAAAGCAGATTTCATATATCTCAAAGTCCTTTTTATTGTTGTTTTGTTTTGAAACAGGGTCCCAGGTCTTACTATATAGCTGAGATTGACCTTGAATTTCTGATTCTTCTATCTCCCTCCAGTTTTGTATTGTTGCTTAAGATGCCTTTCCAATAAATTAATAAGTAAAGTTATAATATGATATGTTGCAAATATGATTGCTAGGTGATTGATTTGCTAGCTTAAATTTCTTTTCTTTCTGTCTTCTAGTTTGCCAGGGTTTGGATACCCGATCCTGAGGAAGTGTGGAAGTCAGCAGAGCTGCTCAAAGACTACAAGCCTGGAGATAAAGTGCTCCTGCTTCACCTTGAGGAGGGGAAGGTAAGAGCATCATCTCCATCTCTTCTAGTTAGCCTGGTGAAAGATAAAATCTTACTATAATTTGCTTCATTCCAATTATAATGCAAATGTTCAATTATTCTAATATTGTTATTTACTATTTTGGTAAAAATGATATTTTTTCTGTACCATACATATAGGCCAGTGAAAACAAGACATTTAAACCTATCATTTTATCTTCTACATTTATTATGACTATCAAATTTGCCTTGATATATATTTTTAATACTAAAGACATGCTTTTGCATCTATACTTTATGTTTAGGACAACATTGCACTTATTTCATAGTAACTACGTTTCAGTCTAATATTTGATATTTGGAAAATATTTACTAAGGAGCTGTTATTATATGAAGCATTTTTCTAGTCACCAGAAGGCCTTACAACCAGCTGTGTCTCTGATTGGCTGCACAATGTGAACTCATCTTGGTTCCAAAGTTTTTAATCTGTCCACTGCATTTGACATGATGTCACACTTTTTCTTAAATAGAACTTTGTGATATCCATTTTCTTGAACAAATTTTTAGGCCTAGCATTGAGTGCTCAGCCCTATATGGGGCATCTATATTACCCTCTTCAGGGCTCAAAGGACACTGCAGAAGAGAAAAAGAATGTAAGAGCTGGAGGATATCAGGATGGGGTGGAGTTTCAGTGAAATGCTCCTTTCCTGACATGACATGGCTGTTGAACCTGGAACTCACAGCAGCAGTGGCTGCCTGCACAAGACTAGGCCCATAAATGTAGGGGGATTATGTTGTTCCATTGTAAATAATTGTGGCTGCCTTTGAGTTTAATAAAAAGCACTGATTGGCCAAAGGCAGACAGAAAGTGTGGGCGGGGCTACCAGACTAAGAAGACTCTAGGAACAGGCAGAACAGAGTAGAATGCCAGAGAGAAGCCAGAAGAAACAGAGGACAACTATGCTGCTCTGAGAAAAGGTACCAAGCCGCATGGCTGATCAGGATAAGAGTCATGGGTTATATTAAGGGGAAAGAGTTAGCAAGTTATATGCCTGGGCCTTAGGCCAATCAGCCTAAAACTATTGTAAGCATCTGTGTGTCTCTGTGGGTCTGTGGGTCTACACCTTGAGGCTCGGCCCGAAAGTCTGGGCCAGAAACCTCTTACTACACATAAACATCGCATCATGGATGGAGAACGGTTTTATAAGGCCCCTTCCCCTGAGGAGTCACAGATAGGAAATGGTCTCTAGGGATGGAGAGTCACATTCTTCAGTGGTATAGCCACTGGTAAGTTGCTCTTCCTTGAGTTAAAACCTCCAATCCATGCTCATGCAGGTAACTCTAATAGATGCAATGGGACATATTCCTACCTCCACTTCTGCGCCCCCCTCCACAAAGACATGAAAGTAGGAGGGGGTTTGTTAAGAAGAAAGGATTCAATATAAGAGGGAAGAGAGAAGAGGGGATGTGATCAAATTACATGTGTGTGTGCATGGTTGTGAAACAGTAACTCATTTCTGTATTCCTAGCATATGGGAGGCTGGAGCAGGAGGATTTCAACTTTGAGGGCCAATCAGTCTATATAATGAGATATTTTTTCAAAAAACAGAAGAAGGGCTGTTGAAATGGCCCCAGTGGGTAACGACTCTTGCCACAAAACCTGTTGGCTTGAGTTTAATCCTCAGGATTTACATAATGGAAGGAGGAAACCAGTTCTTGAAAGTTGTCCCCTAGCCTCTCTGTCATGGTGGATCCATGTGGGCGGGTGTGGGCCTCCCCATATACATTAATAGATAAATAGGAAATAGAGTAGGGCAGCATTAGGATTCTCAAGATTTCTACCCTAGTTTGTTTTCTTGTTGCTGTGGTAAGCACCATGACTAAAACTAATTTGGGGTAAAGAGGTATTATTTCATCTTACTGTTTACATTCCATTGTCAAGGGAAGTCAAGGTAGGGACTTGGAGACCAGAACTAAGCAGTGACCACAGAGGAATGCTACCTACTGGCTTGCTGTGAGAGAGCATTACTGTCTAGACCAACCCATCAGTCTACTTACAGCATTCAGTCTTTTTCTAGTACAAAGTTCTAAAGTGTTCTCTATTTCTTCAAAAAGCCGCACATGGTCTGGTCTTCACAGCAACATCCTGCTTTCTAGTTCCAACTCTTGTATTAATTGCCTTTCTGTTGCTATATCATAACACACCACAGCAGAAGCATCATACAGAAGGATTCTTCACTGAATCCATGACACTTATTTTAATCTTTACAATAATACCTCAAGTAGGGCTATTACTATTTCCATTTTATTCAATTTTGTTATTATTGTTTGGAGGTTAGGATTTCATGTCATGCAAGCAGGCTTCAGTCCTCTGCCTGTACTTCCCAAGTGCTGTAATTACAGGCATGTCCAACCATGTCTGGTTTTGCTCTTGCTATTTTATAAACAAGTAAACTTGGGCTCATGGAGTTAAAGTGACATCTTCAGGGTTATACAGCTATTGTAGAATAAAGTGTGATTTGAAATTGGGAATTTTCTCTCAGGGTCCCTGCTATTAGGCACCCTGCTACCCTATAAGAACAGTAAAGACTTAAAGATTTCAATACAGGAAAGCATTAATAATATGGGCTGAGTTGTGAGGGAGATTTAATTAAAGAAGGATTTTGACTCAGTTTGTAGGGTAGGAAGGAGAGAGTATTAGTTTTAAGATAGACTTATTGTATTGCTTAGGTTGGTCTCAACTCTAGGCTCAAGTAATCCTTCTGTGCTAGCTAAATGAGTAGCTGACATAAATCAACATGCTTGGCTTCAGTCAAGGCTAGAAAGTTTGATGTGACCAGGAGAACAAAGTGGTTACATCCTCGCTGGTGTATACATACATTGTGAATATTATATAAGGAGATTGGAGTGGATATTTAGAAAGGTTTGGTCAACAAATGCATATTAAGATAACTGCTATTAGCTACCACAGCCATGCTAGAAACTATCAATTCAAAAGACATGTTTTTTGGGGGGCTGGAGAGATGGCTCAGAGGTTAGGAATACTGGCAGCTCTTTCAAAGGTCCTAGGTTTAATTCCCAGCAACCACATGGTGGCTCACCACCATCTATAATGAAATCTGGTGTCCTCTTCTGGAGTGCAAGAATATATGTGGACAGAGCACAGTATAATAAATAAATAAATAATTTTTAAAAAAGACATGGTTTTTGACATCATTTCCAGGTATGAGATGAACACCCTTGCAATAGTACAGCATAAGACACAATACAAACAAAATAAAAAATAGATCAGAGAAACATATGATCAGAGGGAGCTTAGTGATTCAGCTGGACACTTAACAAAAGATGTGCACAGGTGACATTTCATTTCAGTCACCTTGGAAAGCATGGCCATAGACTGGTAAGTTATACATAGTAAAGAATGAACCGTATTGTTAGGATGTGAAGTGAGGATGGCCTGCAAATCAAATACAAATGGACTGGACATTGCAAGTATAAGTCTTACCTGATAATTGTTTTTATTATGTATAGTCTTACTGTGTTAGAGTTAAATCCTTTCCTTTTTATTTAGACAAAAGAGGAAAATGTTGTGGAATATTTATTTACACTGTGCAAAGATGTGTCATTGTGCTTGGTTTAATAAAGAGCTGAATAGCCAATAGCTGTGCAGGAGATAATAGGCAGGACTTCCAGGGAGAGAGAGGAACTCGGGATGAATCTAGGTACCAGGATGCCAGCAAGACACTGAAGAAGTCCGACATAGGTTACAGAGGAGAGCTAACTGAGCCACATGGCAGAACAAAGATTAATCAAAACAGGTTTATTTAAGTTATAAGAGCTAGTTGGGGAAAAGCCTAAGCTGTAAGGGCAAGCTTTCATAATTAATAATAAAAATAAATACCACAGGGTACTTGGTATTTTTGATAAAACTCCCGAACTTCATGAGTGTATGGAAAGCAATTATAGTATTTTAGAATACAAATAGTGTAGTTTGTGTTTCATAGAAGGCATCATGGATGTGTATTTAAGGAAAAACAGCTGAGACATAGAGACTTGGTAGAGAATTGGACCAAATTAAGAAAACACTAAATGACAAATTACAGAATTACAATAGCCAACATTTATTATTCATCTGTTTCATAGTATTAGGTACTCTGTTAAGCCTGTTGGGCAGCTCTAGGGGTCGGTAAGTGATATTTTTGCTATTTGCCAAATAAGGAAATTAAGGTTCTGAGGCATCAGATAGCTTTACCTAAAGCAAGTCATCAGCCTGGTGTAGCCATTGCACACTGTAGTCCCAGCACTTGGGAAGTACAGTAGAGAATTAGAAGCTTGTAAATTATTCTTAACTGCTTAGGGCCAGCCTGGTGTACATGAAATCCTGTGTTTCAAAAACAAAAACAAACAAACAGAGAAGAAACGGAGGAGGAGAGATTCTTAGAATGGGGTATATAGAAGGAAATAGTCATCTCCCTGCAACAACCACTTTCCTTTTAGGAAATTCAGTATTTTAGGTCCTAGAATACAATAGAAAAATAACATGGTCTTTATAATATTAGAAGTGCATGTGTATTTGATAATGACTAGTCATTTCAGAGAAGCATATCTATCTATTCCAAGAGAAAATTAACATAAATAGATGACCCTTGCCTTGTTAGTGCCTCTCCTAATATCCTAGTTCCATTTTCTTCCCACACTGGCCAATAACTGCGCCGTCCTCCCATGAGGACTGAGAAGAGCATTCTGGGATGCTCTCCTGCTGTTCTGGAGCCGTATGATGAACTTTATCATTAAACCATGATTATCATGAGCATTTCTAGAGGCTCGCTAACAGTCCATATTTTCATACTATTTAGACATAAACAGAACAGGTAAACGAGGTTCCTGATCCCAGTCATTACATTGTAGGTGTGCAGGCAAGCAGAATGCAGTGAGGGAAATTTAAAGCATTCAGATTGGGACAGTAAGGAAACAGTTATGGATTAACAGAGTCAATGCAATGAGCAATCAGCCACAGAAAAGGACATTATTCCTGGGAAGCAAATGGAGGGAAAATGTGGCGAAGCATCATTCCTATCCCGTATACAGTCTTTTCAGACATGGTTTGAATATCTGGCCCCTCTGTACATCTTCAGTAGTAACAAACTACCATGTTCCATTATAACTGAACTTATCTTTCCCCCTTGTCATTTGTTCTGTGCTATTTGTCCTTAATATAGTAGAGTGTCAGCTTCTTAATTGGCGTTGTCAACAAGTCCCATATGCCTGATTTTATAATGTGTAATATCTTAGAGTTCTTTTGACATGTAGTGTCCATATCCAGCCATGATGCACATATGGAGGTGAGAGGACAGCTTTAGGAGTTGCTGTCCTTTTACTATGTGGGAATCAAACTCAGGTCATAAGGTTAGCTGCTAAAAGCTTTACCTACTGAGCCATCTCACTAGCCCACATGGTATTTCTTAATGTTTGGGGCCAGGCATCTCATTAAAACCTAATATAAGTGTGAATCATTGTTCCCAAATATGTACACACAGTGTGACACATAATTTCAGGGAATTCTTGGGGTTCTTAGGCATTCTGAAATCTTAGGGATTCTTAGAGGGTGCCTAGCATTGCTTCTTTAGTTTTTGCCACAACTTTTTGAACTATTTTTGTTAAACCATCTTACAACTGAGAGATTTAAAATAATGCACACAAAAGAACGTAGAAATTGTCAGTATTAGGGTTTGAAGTGAAGTCAGTCTGACTCTAGAGCTAAGCTATATACTGTATCTTTTCTTATACATAGAATGAAGAGGGAGATGAGAATTCATCTAATGGTTTAAATTTTCTGGGTAAAAATCTCTAGGCTCTGACTTCAACTATATTAACAAAAGTTATTTACAGTGGGGCTGGAGGGATGACTCAGTGGTTAAGAACATGTATTGCTCTTCTCGAGGACCGTTCCCTCACCTGCATTGGGAAGATCATACTTATAATTTTAATTTCAGAAAATCCAATGTCCTCTGTATATTCTGGACAACTGCACCATGTCCACACATATACCCTCACACACTACACATACATGCATACATGCATAATTAAATATGAAAATAAAATCTTAAATTATTTACGCAGATTTGTCTGATGAAAAAAAGCTACTTCTTGTTCACCATTTTTAGTTTTTTTTTTTTTGATAATGGAAAATGACAGGAAATATACTTAAAAACCAAGAAAAAAATCAGAAATAAGAAATAATCAAGTGTATATTCCTTATTGACATAGATGTTGCATCTTCTGTCCCCAGGATTTGGAATATCGTCTAGATCCAAAGACTAGTGAGCTGCCTCACTTACGGAACCCTGACATACTTGTTGGAGAAAATGATCTCACAGCTCTCAGCTATCTTCATGAGCCTGCTGTGCTGCATAATCTCCGAGTTCGCTTCATCGATTCCAAACTTATTTATACATACTGTGGTAAGCGTGGTACTGCTGAGCTGTAAGCTTCCCCTGGTGGAGGTAGTGATGGAAGTGTATATAGGGAAAGCCAGCTTGACTGGATTTCTCATACACACAAAAATCACTTCAAAGTTACCAAAAAGATTTACTAGTTTCATGCTGAATAAAGCTGTTAGTGAATTTACATGATTTCATGTAACGTAAAAAAATCAAGTCCATCTTTGGGACCCTTCCCTCCCAGTCATGCCAGATTCAGTGCTGAAGTCACTTGTTTTCATCTCATAAAAGCCTGCTCCATGAGGAGTAGATGTCCACAGACGAGCATTTGGTGTGGGCGTAAGGTTAGTGCTACCTTTATTCTCACTTAGACCCTGGGATTGATGCATTGTGCTGAGTCTGTGTCCTTCCTGCCGAGCCAGCTGCCAGCTGATGGTTTTCTCGGAAGTGAAGCTTGAACATGTGTGCACAGCTACACTTCTCCCCCCAGTCCCATCTGTCTTTGTTTTTCTCTGGCCCTTCTTCCTTGTGATCTTCCCTCTGAGGTGCAGATCTGGGTGTGGCTGGCTGACCACATCACGCTGATCTCGCCCTTACTGTTAAGCAGGCACAGCCACTTTGTCCTCTCCAGAGAATTTGTCTTACATATTGTTAGTTGAAACCTTTTCTCCTCTCTGTTATCTAAATATTTTTTCTTATTTTTCTTCAATTGATATTTTTAGATTTATTTTATTTTATTATATGAAGCTCGGAATGTTTGTATGTACAGCACACGTGTAGTGTATCAGGTGCCTCTGGAGGTCAAAGGAGTCACTCCCTGGGATTGGAGTTACGGGTGGTTATGAGTCGTGCTGGGAGCCAAACCCAGGTCCTCTTGCAAGAGCAGTGCTCTTAGCCATGAGCCACCTCTCTGGCCCCTCAGGTTTTTTTGTTTTTTGTCTTTTGGGTTTTTTTTTTTTTTTTTTTGCACATATACCATATTTTTCTTCTTCTTTTTTTCTTTTGAGATAGTGTCTCCTATAGCCCAGACTGTCTTGGAACTCATTATATAGCTGAGGATAACCTTGAACTTCTGATCCTTTACCTATCTCCACTTTCTATGACATTAAATATTTTTCAAAAACATGTGTTTGTGGTGTGGAATAGTGCTCATGTAGAATCATAATGATTCTAGGATATTTTTTGTTTTTTTCTGTTTTCACTGTATGACTATCAGTGTGATATCCTTCTAAAAGAAAACCCTTTGAATGAATTTCTTACTATTTCATTGGATAAGTTTCTAGAAATGAGCTTTAAAAATTTTTATTTTATTATTTGTATTGTATGTGTGGGGAGTGTGTGTGTGTGTGTGTGTGTGTGTGTGTGTGTGTGTGTGTGTATGTGCACGCGTGCGTGCACACTTTCAAAATGACTGATAAATCCTGTGCTTCTGAGCTCCATCCCTATCCATGTCACATTATTTTAGGACTATGTATAATCTTTTAGAATGCCAAAGACTGTTGTATATTTTGATGTTTGGGCCATTCAGTAGCTCAATGTGAACTAAATATAAACAAGGTTTTGTGCTGTTTTACTTTACCAGGGTTGATGTGCCCATTGGGATATCATTGACTTAATTTTCTTTCTCACCCTCCTCCCCCAGGAATAGTCCTAGTAGCTATAAATCCCTATGAACAGCTACCTATTTATGGAGAAGATATTATTAATGCATACAGTGGCCAGAACATGGGTGACATGGATCCTCACATCTTTGCTGTAGCTGAAGAGGCTTATAAGCAAATGGCAAGGTTGGTAGAAACTTCTAATATTTCATCACTCTTGTTAGCTAAGATGATTAATTCTCTGCTGTATCATGGATATTTAAAAAGCATAAGAACTTGTACTCCATAAGTAGATTGGCCAATTTGTCTCAGATTGTCGGGACTGTTAATTAAATACTAAAATCTCACATTTGTAAACAGATTATATAGTTTGTTTTTAAATTGCCTTTGGAGTCTCATCATGCTCCTGTGACAGTAAGGACAGGCATTGTGTTTTGTAGGTGAGAGAGTCAGAGTTCAGTAGTGACCTTAGTAAGAAGTGATTTCTCTAATGTCACTCAGCAAAGGAACAGATGAACTAAAGACTTATGAGCTGAAAAAATAAATTATCTACAGCAATTAAAATATATGGTAGGATATCAGTTACATGTGTATAAGGAATATATGCAAAGTGTGTCTCATATCATCTGCAGAGTCCTAAGAGTTTGAGGGCAGAGATTGGGAACCAAGAGCTCCTGAAGTAAGATTATACTCTGATTATTAATAAGTGATACGTTGTGGTGTGAAAGGATGAACACATAGAAAAAACACTAGACGTGGGGATCTTCAAACAGCTCATAAAACAGAAAGGACACTAATGCTATGGATGCTTTTATTTCCTCTTTTGCAACCAGTGTACATTTTGGTCCAAAATGTGTTAGAATTTTAGAATTATTTCAATGAAGAGCCCATAGAAGTTTTAATAATAATAATAAAAGTTAACTGTACACTCACCCCATAAGGTATTGATTAGTTACTTTCAATTTATTAACAAAATTTATCTTCACAACAACTTTTTGAGTTTGGTGTGATTAAATTTCATATTAAATTAAAACTTCATGTACAATTGGTGAAACAGGTTTAGGGAAGTTGTATCATTTTTCTAAGTTCTCACTAATAGGAAGATGATCTTTCAAATTCAATTAGTCTGATACAAAAATATTAGTATATTAAATATTAAAGTACTAAGTGAATTAACAATAAATATATAATGTGCTACCTTGTGTTTGATCCTATTATAAAATGGTAATGATTATCCAAAGTTTAAAGCTTAACATTGAGAAAACTCCATCCGTCTGCCCATTTCCTTTAAGATGAACAAGTACTTGCCTTTTGTAGTTCTAAAGCATTGCCTTGCAGAGCTGACACACTCAGTGCAGCCTGAGACCACTAGTTAGAGTGAATCCCAGGGACTGCTAGACCTAAAATTGATTTCTAAAGAATTTTATAATACTTAGACAATTACACAATTCTCAGAAAATGCTTTCTTTGGCTCAAGGGATCAAAGCAAGATCCTTGTATATGCTAAGCACATTTTCAGCCCCAATACTATTCATATCTGAAAGCATGACTCTTTCATCATTGTTGTGCCAACCCTCAGATGTCAGTAGGTTCGGCTTGCTTCCTGGAATTCTCAGCCCACATGATATTCCCCGTGAGTCAGTCAGTATAATTTCTTAACTAAAGGTTGTTTTTCTTTGCCTAATTTTCTCTTATAGATAGTTTGAAGATAATGCTTCAGTTAGGATATTTACCACTTATGTTAATAAATCTGCACCCACAAAATCTGCTACAGTCACCAAGCAAAGTATGCCTGCTTTGGCTTAGTCAGAAATCAGTGCTGCAGAATCATTTCTTACCTTTTTTTTCTTATCGAATAAACATGCCATCTTTCTACAAATGTGAATATTGGTGTTTCACGTCACCACTGTTCCCACAAACCCCTCGCATCTTTAGTAAAGATACAATTCATCATTACTGACAGAAATTTGATAATCACAATCCAAAAACCAGCCACTGTCTTGGACATGATTCAGCAGCAAACTAGATAAAAGTTCTACCCACCCCACACTCAAAGCCTGGTAACTAATAAAAGCAAATAAGGCTTATGTTTGTCACCTATTTAACTGGGAGTGTTATTATAACAATATTAACTTTCCTGATTTTGGTTGTTATAAATTGGTAAGAACAAAGCTTTACATAGGAAACATATTGTGGAGGTGGTAGGTGTTTACAGTCTACACTCAAATTGTTGCAGAAAATATTAGACTGAGAGAAGAGAACTGTAGCAAGCTCCTTGAGCTGAGGGAAGCATATGTAGTTTTCTACAAGTTTGAAATCACATCAGACTAACTTTACAATAACAAAACAGAGAAAGCTAGGGTAGAACTCAGGAGATGAGGTAGGAGGTTAATTGGTGATCTCAGTGAGAAATGACAATTTTGTTGAGAATATTTATGAGGATGGTGAGAAGGAATAGGCTCGGGATATATTTTTAAGATGGAACTGGGAAAAAAAACTGACTGATACAGAGTAAGAGCGAAGTGGGAGTGAGGATAATGACAAGGGTTTGTTCTGAGAGCTACAAGGTGAGCAGTTCCCTTTCTAGAGATGAAGAAGTTACAGAAAGAATGGGTTGTGTGTACATGGCATGGGTAAGAGGTAAGAGGTAGGCTTACATCTTAGTTTATTTATTCCGGGTGTGAGTATTTTATTTGCATTTATGTATATGCACCATGTTGGTGCAGTACCTGAGGAAACCAGAAAAAGGGCCTGGTGGCAAGTGCCTTTAGCTGTAGAACCATTGTGCTAACCCCATTATAGGTGTTTTAATTAGAAATTATCATATCCCATCTCATTGTAAACATGCTCCTTGGAGAACAGTGTCCTTGTTACATACTGTCCACTGTTACTTTTAGTGGGCTTGTTGACTTTGAGCTGAGAAAAGGCAAATGGAGTTCAGTGTGTCCCTCTTCTTCTTCTTTCTCTCACATTCTTGTCTTTTCTCATCTTAAAATTGTTTGCATATGATGGTGTGTATGTGTGTGTGTTAGCACAGAGGAAAACTTAGGGGAGTCAGTTCTCTATCCATGTGAATTTCAGGGGTGGAGCTCAGTTCATCAGGCTTAGTACCAAGCCACCCGACTTTGCCTTTTGAGACATCTCACTGGCCCCTGGTTGTTTTCCTTTACCAAAATCACAATATTACTTTAATTAAAACATTAAAATTTAGTTTTCTTTTCCTTATAGCCATGAGGTGTGGTATTATCTTAATTTTATATATTTCTTGTACTTTGTGAGTCATATTCCTAAGTTTCACTTATAGTTTTAATTGCAAAAAGATTTTAGTGCTGTCTAGTTAACCTTGGTATAGTTGGGGGAAAAGCTATCTGTACTAATTTCTTCTCTTCCAATATCCATAGAACTTAAATATCAGGATCTTTATTTAATCAACTGTAAAATGAAACCGTTTCACAAATGGTCTAGCTTTACCTTACAGTGTTCTGTGAAATGCATTTGTTATTGTTATGTATGATAAGAGTAATGCATGGGTCTTTTTCTTTTTCCTGGTGAAGGACAGACCATGCTATAGAGTGACATAGCAAAGCAGGAGTCTAATCTAGACCTCCCCATACCCCTGCAGTTGGGCTGTGACAATCCACTGTCTTGGCATTCTAGTCACTAACTTTAGGCAAATTAACTCCTCTGTTGTTTTCTCCAAAGAGAACAAGAGAGTCTGTTCTTATTCTTCCAGGGTTTAAAATTATATTTTCTGACAAGTACAGAAGCCCTTTGAAAAATATTAAGAATTCAAATTCAAGCTCTTCCTTTCGGTCTTCTTCCATCATTCAGACATATCTCCTGCATTGATTACTTCTGACTTTATTATTGGGCCTTCCTCCGGCCGTCCCTTCTTTATTTAGTTATATGGTTTATAAATGCCCTAGTATCCTGAGATTCATTGGCTAAATGGAAAATGACTCTTACGGATGATGAAATCTCTCCTGTTAACAATGGTGACTCAGCTAACATGTGGTGCCAAGTAGTCTAGTTATATAATAGGCTTGGTGTAATGCATGTTACCTTATAAGGATGATTCTATACAGATGCTTTGTGACTTTCAGTCAGTACATCCTCAAGTCAGGTTGGTGCCATATGTATGAATGCCATGTATTATAATATTAGTATTTAATGGCTCCAAAGGTTTATGTGCTGAAGATTTGGTAATGTTATCGAGAAACAATTAGATAAAATGAATGCACTGACTTCTTCAATGAGTAAATTCATTGATGAGTTCCAAGTTGAATATGCCATTAGAAATGCAACCTATCTGAAGAAAATAGGCTGCTTGGAATATGTCTTTCAAGGGTTTCTCTTATTCCTTCCCCCTTCTCAGTTTTGTCTGTTTCCTGGCTGCCATGTTGTATTTGTTTCTGACCCAAACTTTCTGGCTTAGCCTTGTGGCCCAGACTTTCAGGCCTACAGTCCTATAGTCCCACTGAAACATTCAGGCGCTTATATTAATTGTATGCTTATTGACCTGGGGCCCAGGCATATAACTTGCTAGCTCTTGCTCTTAAACTAACCCATGATTCTTATCCTGTTCAGTCATGTGGCTCGGTACCTTTTCTCAGAGCAGCATAGTTGTCCTCTGCATCTTCTGGCTTGTCTGGCAACTCTGTGGCATTTCTGCTTCTCTGCTCTGTTCTTCCTGTTCCCAGAGTTTTCTTAGTTTGGTAGCTCTGCCCATACTTCCTATCTGCCTTCAGCCAATCAGCATTTTTATTAAACCAGTAGGCAGGACAATTTATAATGGAACAGTATAATCCCCCTACACTGCCACGAGTTGAGCAGCTTTGCTTTTGCTTACTTGTTCTGTACTGTGATCACCATGGTCCAGTAACAAGGGGCCCAAATGAACATGGACTAAAATATTAAAAAAAAAAAAAAAAAACTTTCCTCTCTGCATCAGTTACTTTTATCATTGCTGTAAAAAGGTCCATGACAAAAGCAATTTAAGGAAGGAAGGAAGGGATTATTTTGGCTAACAGTTTAAGGGGCTAGTCCTTTGTGGCAGGAAGTCACAGCAGAAGTAACACGAGGCAGCCAACCACCTTGTATCATCAGTCGGGAAAGAGATGAATGCTGATGATAAGCTTGTTTTCTCCTGACCCCAGTCCCTGGAATTATAATGCCACATTTATGGTAGGTTTTTACTAGTTAACCAATCTAGATAATAACTCACCGACATAGCCAGGGATTGTAAATCTAAACAATTTAACCTTCAAGTTTAAACATTATGGCTTTACCCATTGTCAGTTTGACATCCATCCAAACACATTACTTTAAAACCATAACCTTTCACTTCTTGTCCCACTGACTTATGACTATCTTGTAGTGTAAACGCAACCAGTCCCTGTAGTATTTGGTTGTCTCAACATTGTTTAAAAATTCCGAGTCCAAGTCTCATCTGTGACTCAAAGCAATTTCTTAACTACAAGCTTCAGTACACATTGGCACAGAATGAATATCTGCATTACAACAGTAAGAATGGGAGCATAATAAGGAGGGCTCAGAACAAAGAAAGACTACAGCTCAGCAGGGAAAATACCAAACTCTGCAGTTCCATGTCCCAAGGACATTGGTGGCTTCATACTTCCAGCTCTGCCACCCATGGTGACCACATAGCTTTCTGTAGTGGCCACTCTATTCTGTACATGCAGCTTTCTTTAGTCAATGCCTCATGGTCTCACATCTCCAACATCCTGGGGTCTCCATTGCAACTTGAGCTTCATCTTCACACAACAAAAAATAGTAGTAGTAGTATTCTATTACTATATTTTCAGACATTAATGTGATGACATTTTAAAAATGAAATTGGCCAGCAAAATGGAGTCTTACCTCATGGTGTAGGTGCTTGGTAGGAACAGGAACTTACGGGAGATTCTATTTCACAGATCATTAGCAGATTGACAATTTTAAATATTGCAAATGATTTTATATAACTTTAATTAAACGAAATCAAAGAAGGAAATAGCAGCCCAAAGACACAGAAAATATATTCAACAAAATCATAGATGAAAACTTCTCCAACCTAAAGAAGGAAATGACTATAAAGATACAAGAAGCTTACAGAACACCAAATAGACTAGACACCCCCCAAAAGTCTTCTTACCACATAATAATCAAGCCATTAAACCTATAGAACAAAGAAAAAGCACTGAGAGCTGCAAAGGAAAAAGGCCAAATTACCTATAAAGGCAGACCCATCAGAATAACACCTAACTATTCAGTGGCAACAAAGCAAAAAGGTCCTGGTCAGATGTTATACAGACAGTGAATGAGAATGCCTACCAACCCAGCAAAACTATCAATCACCATAGATGGAGTAAACAAGATATTTCATGACAAAATGAGATTTAAACAAAACCTATCCACAGCCCTACAGAAAGCATTAGAGGGAAAACTCCAACCTAAGGAAATCAGACACACCCATGAAACCACAAACAGTTGATAATCCACAGAGAAAATCCCAAAGAAAGGAAATACACACAAGCTACCATCAAAAATAATAGGAAATAACAATCATTGGTCGTTAATATCCCTTAATATTAATGGACTCAATACATCTATAAAAAGACATATGCTAACACGATAGATACAAAACCAGAATCCATCCTTCTGCTGCATACAAGAAACACACCTCAACTTCAAAGACAAGCACAGGCTCAGAGTAAAGGGTTGGGAAAAGACTTTCCAATCACTGGTGTAGACATCCTAATATCTAACAAAATAGACTTCAAACTAAAATTAGTCAAAAGAGACCAGGACAGACATTCCTTATTCATCTTAGGGAAAATCCACTAAGATGAAGTCTCGAACCTAAATATTTATACCCCCAACACAAAGGCATCTACATATGTAAAAGAAGTACTATTAAAGCTTAAACTTCACATCAAACACCATACACTAATAGTGAGAGACTTCAGTACTTTACTTTTATCCTTGGATAGGTCAGCCAGAACCTTATTTCTCAATAGAGAAATATGAGATCTAACAGATGTTATGACCCAAATGGACTTAATAGATACATACAGAATCTTCCACCCAAACACAAAGGAATATATTTCTCAACACCCCATGGATCTTTCTCTAATATTGACCACATACTTGGCACAAAGCAAATATCAGTAGATACAAAAAAATGGGAACAACTCTTTGTTGCATATCAGACCACCATAGTTCAAAGTTAGAGTTCAACAACAACAAAAAATCACAGAAAGCCTATAAATTCATGGAAACTGAACATCTCTAAATAGAACCACCTCTGGGTCAAGGAAGAAGTTAAGAAAGAAATCAAAGACTTCCTAGAATTTAAAGAAAATGAATCCTCAACATACCCAAACTTATGGGACATAATGAAAGCAGTGTTAAGAGGAAAACTCATAACACTAGATGCCTATATGAAAAACCTAGAGAAATCTCACACAAGAGACCTAACTGGACAGCTGAACACTTGAGAACAATTAGAAGCAAACTCACCTAGAAGAGGTAGATAGCAGGACATAATCAAACTTAGGGCTGAAATTAATACAATGGAACAAAGAGAACAATACAAAGAGTCAATGAATCAAAGAGTTGGTTCTTTGAGAAAGTCAACAAGTTAGATAAACCCTTATCCAAACTAACCAAGAAGCAGAGAGAGAGTATCCAAAATAACAGAATCAGAAATGAAAAGGGAGACATAACAATAGACACCCAGGAAATCCAAAGAATTATCAGGTCATACTTTGAAAATCTATACTCCACTAAAGTGGAAAACCTAAAACAAATAGACAGCTTTCTAGGTAGGTACCACTCACCAAAATTAAGTCAAGATCAGATTAAAGACCTAAAGCCCCAAAGGAAATTGAAGCTGTTATTAAAAGTCTCCCAAGTTTAAAAAAAAAAAAAAAGCCCAGGACCAGATGGTTTCAACACAGAATTCTACCAGATATTCAAAGAACTAGTACCATTACTTCTCAAACTGTTCCATGAAGAAACTGAAGGAACATTGCCGAACTCTTTTTATGAGGCCACAATCACCCTGATACCTGACCTCTCAAAGATGCAACAAAGAAAGAGAATTACCGACCAATCTCCCTCATGAACATTGATGCAAAAATACTCAATAAAATTTTGACAAACTGAATCCACCTACATATCAAAAAAATCATCCACCACAATCAGGTAGGCTTCATCCCAGAGATGCAGGGATGGTTCAACATATTAAAACCTGTGAATGTCATCCATCATATAAACAAACTGAAAAACAAAAACAAAACAAAAAAAAAAAAACAAAACCACACAATCATCTCATTAGATGCTGAAAAGCCTTTGACAAAATCCAACACTCCTTGATGGTAAAAGCCCTGGAGAGATCAGGAATACAGGGACAATACCTAAATATAATAAAGGCAATATACAGTAAGCTGACAGCCAAGATTAAACTAAATGGAGAAAAACTCAAAGGAATCCCACTAAAATCAGGAAAAAGACAAGGCTGTCCTCTCTCCTTATCTATTCAATATAGTTCTCGAAGTTTTAGCTAAAGCAATAAGAACAAAAGGAGATCAAGAGGATACAGATTGGAAAGGAAGAAGTCAAACTACCTCTATTTGCAGATGATGTGATATGCAGGGAACTCCTACAGCTGATAAACACCTTCAGCAAGGTATCAGGGTACAAGAGTAACTCTAAAAAGTCAATAAACAACCCTCCTATACACTAAGGAGAAAAGTGATGAAAAGGACATTAGGGCAACACCACCTTCTATAATAACTGCAAATAGCATTAACTATCTTGGTGAAACTCTAACCAAAGAAGTAGCAGACAAGTGTGACAAATAATTTAAATCACTGAGGAAAGAAATTGAAGAGAATATCAGAAAATAGAAAGATCTCCCATGCTCCTGCACAGGTAGGATGAACATAGTAACAATGGCAATCTTACCAAAAGCAATCTACAGATTCAATGAAATCCCCATCAAAATCCAAACACAATTTTTTATAGACCTTGAAAGAATAATACTCAACTTCTTATGGAGTAACAGGAAACCCAAGATTGCCAAAACAATCCTGCTCAATAAAAGAACTTTAGGAGACATCACCATCCCTGACTTCAATCTATACTATAGAGCTACAGTAATAAAAACAGCCTGGTACTGGCACAAAAACAGACTTGTGGATCAACGGAATCGAATCAAAGACCCCCGACATTAACCCACACACCCATGAACATCTGGTATTTGACAAAGAGGCCAAAGATATTCAATGGAAAAAAGATAGTATTTTCAGCAAATGGTGTTAGCATAACTGGATGGTAGTATTAGAAGAATACAAATAGATCCATATCCATCACCCTGCACAAAACTCAAGTCCAAGTGGATCACAGACTTCAACATAAACCCAGCTACACTGAACTTAATAGAATAGAAAATGGGAAATACCCATCAGTGCATTGGCACAGGTGACAACTTCCTAAATATAACAGCAGTAGCACAGACACTAAGAACAGCAATCAATAAGTGGGACTTGCTGAAATTAAAAAGCTTCTGTAAGGCAAAGGACACAGTCAGTAAGGCAAAATACAGCCTACAGAATGGGAAAAGATCTTCACCAACCCTGCAACTGACAGAAGACTGATCTATAAAAATATAGAGAACTCAAGAAATCAGAGCCCCAAAACCTACATAATCTAGCTTAGAAATGGAGTTTCGAGGTAAAAAGGAAATTCTCAACAAAAGATTTACAAATGGCTGAAAGGCACTTAAAAAAATTGCTCAACATCTTTAGCCACCAGAGAAATGCAAATCAAAACAACTTTGAGATACCACCTTACACCTGTCAGAGTAACCAATATAAAAAACACAGATGACAGCCTATGATGGAGAGGATGCGGAGCAAGGGGAATGCTCCTCCATGTTGATGGGAGTTGGTGTAAACTTGTACGACTACTCTGAAATGCAGTATGGTAGTTCCTCAGAAAACTGGGAGTCAATCTCCCCAAGAATCCTGCAATACCACTATTGGGCATATGCCCAAAGGATGTGCATTTGTACCCCAAGCTCAACTATGTTCATAGCAACATTAGTCATAATAGCAAGAACCTAGAAAAGTCTAGATGCCCCTCAGCTGAAGAATGGATTAACAAACTGTGGTACATCTACATAATGGAGTACTACTCAACAGTAAAAAAAAAAAAAAAAAAGGATAGATTTGGAGAATATCCTCCTGAGCGAGGATATCACAAGCACAGAAAGATAGGCACAGGATGTACTCACTCATAAGTGGATTTTAGACAATAATCAAAGAATACCCAAGCTGAAAACCACAACCCCTGAACAGCTTGGGATCAGAAGGAACTAAAGAGAGACATCTAGAGATTCCCTAGGAAGAGAAAATAGAAAAGATCACCTTAGCAAATTGGGATTCTAACAGGTTGCAACCAAAGAAGAGGTGGGAAAAAATCATGAGAGGAGATGGTTGAGTGAGAGGAGCAACAAAGAGGGATTTAAAAGGAGAGATAGAGATGGATATCTTGATAGAGGAAGCCTGCGTGGGGTTGGAAAGAGACTAGTTAACTAGGGAAACCTCCAAGAACTCACAGAATGGCCCTGGCTAGTTCTCCAACCAATAGTGGAAGGCGTGCCTAAGCATGACTTCCCATTTAATCAAATGAATAACCACCCTAGATTCAACAATGAATGGAGGCAGAGGCAGAGATCCATGGATGAGCACTGGGCAGAGCTCCTGGTCCAGCTGGAGAGGAGAGTCTGTATGAACAAGGGGATAGGGATTATGAGGAGGAGTCTCACAGAGATGGCTGGCTGGAGCTCTGGGGAGCTCACTAAATAAAGACTAGCCAGTGGGAAACCATCAGGAAAAAGATCTAGGCCCTCCAAGTGTAGGCAACTGTCAACTGGCATGGGCAGTATGTAGAGCCTCAAGGGGTGGGATCAGACTGTATTCCTATGTGTAGACTGGCACCTTGGAGCCATTCCCTGCAGAAGAACACCAAACGCAGTCTTGATATTGGGATGAGGAAATCGAACTTCCCGGGAATGGAACTGAGCTGACCCACCTTGGGATGTCTTGCCCTTTTTGGGGAGGGGATGGGAAGATGGAGAAGGGGGAGGCTGAAGGCTGACTGGGAGGGAAGGGAGGGGGAGCAGGGGATACAAGGATAAAATAGACTTTGTATAAATAAACAAAAAATTAAGGATGGCATGACTTGGGATACATGGATAAATAGTCTTTGATGTTTGAACTTTTAAAATATAAAGTATTAAAAAGTTTCATTGTAAAATAAAAAATAATCTTTATCAACTCTACATTCGATGGAGGATAGATGCTAAAATATATATAGAACTCAAGAAAGTAGTGACCAAAATCCCAATTCAATTAAAAAATAGCGTTCAGCAGTATTCTCAACAGAAGAATTTTAAATAAAAAGAAATCTTTTTTTCTTAAATTCTTTTGTTGTAGATCCAAAGATTATTCCACTTTTATTCTATGGTAGCTGACAACAATATTATAAAATGCCAATGAAAATGTCCATGAATAACATCCTGTGAAATACATGCATGGAAAATTCAGACTGTAATACAGAGTTGTCCTTAGTTACACGATTCTCTTAAGTTAATGGTAAATCCTTGTTTGTCGGTAGTCTTTCTTACTAAGGGCTTCTGTTTCTAAATATAGTTTCAAATAAATACATCTCTTTGTTTCAAATGTGTTTTATGTTTCAAATAAATATATTTGCTTTACAGTATTGTCTCTATGAAGTAGCAGAAACTCTGTGCCTCTTGGGAAGAAAGGAGTGGAAATTGTTGTGTTCAGAAGCAGATGCACTGGCAGTCATTCTTACTTGTTTTTTAGGGATGAACGAAATCAGTCCATCATTGTAAGTGGAGAATCAGGCGCAGGAAAGACAGTCTCAGCTAAGTATGCCATGCGATACTTTGCAACTGTAAGTGGTTCTGCCAGTGAGGCCAATGTTGAGGAAAAGGTCTTGGCCTCCAACCCCATCATGGAGGTAAGAAAAACATTTTGATTTCTGTAGACTGTGATTAAGAAATGAGCTAAAACTCAATTGCTTTAGTACATGTCAGGGATTCTAAGGTTTCCTGCCACTAAAGCTAAGGAAATTTTTTTCTGTATATTAGTAAGAGATCTAGGAAAGTAGAAATTCTGTAAGATGGTTATTTCAATCAAACCCTAGCTGTAGAGGAATGTGCATTACTTTCTTTTCAATGCTTCCTTTTAATTTTCAGAAAGAATTCTGCCTATAACACCAGGCAGCACTTCCTTGCATAGAGGTAAAATGACTCATTTCCTCCCAGTCCAGAGTACTTATTTATACTTTTTCCAAAACAGGATTTGCTCTCACTCAAGCATGAGTGAGTTCTATTATCTGTTTACCCATGGTACATTTTCTGTGCTTAGTTCAACCTCTTTAGCTACAAATTTTATTTTTTCCCAAATTTGAATTATATATATAAACCCTAATCAGACAAACCTTTTTATGTTTAAAAAAATAAAATAAAAGTGTTGCCAGATGGTGGTGGTGCATACTTTTAATCCCAGCATTCAGGAGGCAGAGACAGGTGGATCTTTGTGAATTCAAGGGCAGTCAGGGCTATATAGAGAATCCCTGTCTCAAAAACAGTTTTTTGTGTAATACAGGTATAGCTTAGTAAAGAAATTCAAAATTTCTTGAGAAAGGAAATACTATGAAAAAATAATGTGCCTTTAAAAATCAAATAACTCAAGACATGATGGCTCATGCCTGCTATCCCAGCATTGGGTAGGCTTTAAGGAGGAAGATCACCATGAGCTAGAGACCAGCCTGGGCAGCAGAGTGAGATCCTGCCTCAGAAAACTAAACCAAACCAAAATCAAGGACATATACAGAGTAGAAGAAATTCCAGTGCCAAAGACGAGGGAATTGGATGTATGACAATTTGATGTTTAAAGATTTGTAGCTGGATGAGAATTGCTTAATAATAGTACTTCAGGAAACTTATAGCTTTGTAAAAAATGAGAAAAACAGATCTCATTAAATGGTGAGGAATCGGGACAAACAGAAACAAACCTTTCTTGTAAAATTCACATGGGCATTATTTTATCCCTGTCTTTTTCCTCTGTCGAGTTCTCATTATCACCCAGACACAGATGGAGCTAAAATTGACCTGATGCGCCTTGGTTCAAGTGGTTTTTGCAGTAATCTGACTGGAGGTAATTGTGCCTGGTTTGCAGTGCTGTGTGTAACACCTCTAAAATGAATGCTGTGACCTATATCTACGTGGCTGCCCCCTAGAGCAGCAAGACTCCTATTCCTGGATGACCTAGACAAGATAATTCTGAGGAAGTAGAGGGGCATTCAAAGCTAGGTGTGCTTCTGGAAGGAAGAGGAGGTTTCTGTTATAACATTGGCAGGAAGAGGCAGCTGGCTGTGCTAAAGGAACGTTGTAAAATCTAACATTAAGATTTTGAAAGGATTTAGCTCTGTATATAGTAGTGGATGTACTGATGTTAATATTGAAGCCATACATTTTGTTGAGCCAGTTTTTAACTAGAATTCAAAAACGGCAGGGCTTAGTTTAGGCTTTTATTCATTTTTCTTCAGTGCTACAGATCGTACTATCTGACAGAGCTCTAAGACATTCTAGTTCCTAATAGTAGAATATCCTAAGACTTTAATTGTCCTAGCTTTAGGAAACCTCAGGTCTTCTAGGCTAGATCATCCAAAACAAGAGTCTGTCTTAGTTTTATCCCAGTGATCTTTTAGAATTTGTCCCAGTGACCTTTTTAGAATAATGTCATGAGCTGTTTTCTACTTCTTTCAGAAATTGGCCATGTTGTTTTGTTGTTGTGGTTTACAGTACAAATTTGAGTTGTGTTAGTAGGGATGACATTAAAATTTAAAGTGGCACAAATACTTTTTATTTTTAAATAAAATTTAACTAAGAGAAATTTACCTTGTTTGCTGAGATGAGCAAAAAAAGATCAAGGTTCTCTTTATGTAATACTGTTTATTTGCATTTAGACCAACAAGATTTCCCGTGATGAAAGACTGTTGAGAGATGTAGTCTAGTGGTACTACTCCCTGGGTTCAATTTCTAATACAAATACAAAAGTAGAGACTTTTTTGGCCTAGACAGATAGCTCAGAGTACTTGGTACTTTTGCCAGGCATAGTGGCTCATGACTGATCCAAGCACATGGAGATAGAGGCAGAAGCCGTAAGAGTACTTGCTGCTCTTTCAGAGGTTCCCAGCATCCACAGAGTGGTTCTCAAGCACCCCTAACTCCAGTTCCAGAATATATAACACACTCTTCTGTTCTCTGGCACCAGGCACACAAGTGTTTCATGAATGCATTAAATTAAAAAAAATGCATTTTTAAGATGAGAAATTTTAGCAAATGCAAACAAGGTGTTTAATGTTGTTTAAAGACTGAAATAGAGGCAGAAGCATTGGCTCAGCACCTGTAACCCTGGCACTCGGGGGGCAGAGGCAGGAGGAGCAGGGGTTCAAGGTCATTCTCTGCCA
This sequence comes from Phyllotis vaccarum, assembly GCA_033318265.1. Classification (NCBI taxonomy): domain Eukaryota; kingdom Metazoa; phylum Chordata; class Mammalia; order Rodentia; family Cricetidae; genus Phyllotis; species Phyllotis vaccarum. Next base: position 134,838,885 of record JARWLC010000004.1, on the reverse strand, counting down.
CATGGTAAGCTTGAGGACAGTCTGGACTACATCGGCCAAAAGGAATAAGTAATTTTTATGGCTCATCTGTATAATTTAGCTTTCAGGAGCTTACGGCAAAAGCCGTAATTGGAATTGGATTGGAATACAACCTGGGCTAAATAGTGAGTTAACAGACTAGCCAGATAGAGGTACCCAATTTTATAAAAGAAACACTGATATAAAACTACAGATTAACCACAACACAGTGATAATAATGAGTGATTTCTACTCTCACCAATACATAGGTCATCGGAAATAAACTAAACCAGGAAACTGTAGTTAAACTGACATCATAAATCAAGTGCACCTAACACATATCTATGAACATTCCACCTAAACATTAAAGAATACATATTCTTGTCAGCAGCTCATGGAACTTATTCTAGAATCAGTGACATGTTAGAACAAAGCAAATGAAAACAAATACGGGAAAATTGAGATGACATTCTTCGGTCTGATCATAACGGCTACTCATCATGCTAGATATCAACAGCAATGGAAACCACACAAATTGCACAAATTTGTGGAAACTATCGGATCAAAGCAGAAATCAGAAGGAGATTTAAAATTCTTAGCAATGAATGAAAATGCAAACACCACATGCCAGATTCTGCAATACAATGAAGAGAGCCCAAGAGGGAAGAGTATATCACTTAGTGTCCACATCAGACACATGAGAGATCTCAGATTAATAATTGAAAGACACACTTGAAAGCCTTAGAAAAACAAGAACAAACAGTTGTCAAAAGAGTAGTCTGTAAGAGATGATGAAAACAAGAAGTTTCAATGAGGTATGAATGAAAGAGAAATGAATCAATACAGTGATGATTGTTTCTTAGAAAAGACTAACAAACTTCATCCAAATTAAGCAAAAGAAAATGCAAATCCAAATGAATAAGATTATATCTAGAAAGGGAGATATTTCCACAGACAGTGGGGAAATTCAGAGAATCATAAGGACATCTTAAAAATGTTTATATTCAACAAAATAGAAAAAATTCTTAAAAATAAATTTTAGGTATACATGGCCTACCAAAGCTGTATCAAGATGAATTTAATAATTTAAATAGACCTGTAGCCTCCAATAAGATGAAGTAGTTCAAAACCTCCCAAATAAAAAAAGCTCAAGGCCAGATAGATTCAGGACAGAATTCTACCAGATTATTGAGAAGGAACATTTAAAAATTCTTTTTACAAAGTCATTATCATCCTGATACCAACACTAGGGACAAAGACTTAACAAAAAAATTATAGATCAGAATCTCTGATAGGTAAAAATTCTCAATATAAGGCATGCAAACTCAATAACGCATCAAAAGGATTATCCACCATGGTCAAGTTCACTTGGTCCCAAAGAAGCAGGGATGTTTCAACTGAACCACAGCCATAACCTTCTTATAGCATAGCAATTTCTTGTTGATTGAAATGAAAATAACATCAGAGTCTTGTGGATATATTACGTACAAGACAGAAAAAAAACTAGAAGATATAGACAAACTATACATGGTTGTCAAGTCCATAGGTTAGAATCATGTTCTTCTCTAAAGTTTTATTTCATATACATAGTATTCTGCCTGCATGTATGTGTGTCAGTTGTTACTGTAGGTTGAGCCCCTGTTCCTCTGACACATACCTGCTCCTCCCTCTCATGCCCCTGTCCCTGCCGCTTAGACCTTCCACCCCTACCATTCCTCTTTCTACTTTCTTAAGCTCATTTATCCCTAAGGGGATGCTAGTGCTGCTCAGAGAGACTAAATGGGTCTACTCTGACACACAAGCCTTCAAAATGACTTCATGCTGTATATACCTTTGTTGTTCTATGTTTAAATGTTTTACTGAAAGACAAAACAAGTCTGCTTTAGCCCTAGCCCACCTTCTTGACACAGTATGCAGCATTGTTTTAGGAAGTTGCCAGTCTAGTGTGAGAAGTGGACATTAGGTACAGGTTGAGGAATAGAAATTGTAGACTACTTTCCCCAACTGCTTTAGATACAGACATGAAATTACATAGGGTAGGGCCTGGTAAGCACTCAGTGATGTCATTGATAATGCTGTTTTTTCTGCAGGTAACCTTGTGTCTACTTTTTACAGAATATATTCTTTCAATTGAAAATTCTGTAGTTATTATTAATCTCATTTGTCTAAACAAAACATCAAGAAATATATGAAATAGTAAGGTTTTTTTTTTATGTCAAGAATGGTGAGCTAAATCAGCAGCTGATCAGAGTGCAGAAAGTAAATGACTATGGAGTACTCAGCCCTAAATGGGACGTCTGTATTTATACTCTTCCCCCAGGTGCTCAGGGACACCACAAAAGAGAATAGGAGGGCTTCCAGAGAATGGTGTCTCATTTATAAACTCTCATGAGACCAGTACATGTTTGAGCAAGTCAAAATATCAAAAGGATGGTGGAGGAATTCATGAAACCCTGCTCCTAGCTGGATGATAGCTACCGAGGAATGGAGACTCAGTTTCCTTCCTGGGTGTGGTGGGTGACATTACACCCATGAACGTATGGGCAACACTGATCTGATTCATTGTGTTTGAAAAAAGGATATTTTAGATTTTTTTCTTTCAATGTGACTTTGCTTTTTGAGCATAGCACCATACCCAATAATTAGGCACTAAACAGATATTGAAATTACCACCTGTGGAGCACTTTAGAACATTACTCCAGACCACGCACTGGAAATCAGTCCACTTTTATTAATATGATAGTAGCTCACAGTTCTCCCCTCAGGGGCCATGACAGTTCATTCTATAAAGCTACAATTTGAAGGGCCCACAGAACTTCAGGACTTGCTATGTAGTAACAGCAAATAACTGGAGTCTGGGGAGATGGCCCATGGATAAAGTGTGATTCAGACTTTAGGCCCCAAGTACCTACATTAAAAAGCTGGGTTTGGTGGCCTGCCTCTAATCTTGGTGCTTAGAAGATAGAGACAGGATCCCTAGGACAAGCTGAGTAACCAGACAAGCTGAATTATCAGCTTTAGGTTCTGTAAGAAGCTCTACCTCAGTAAATAAAGCGGATAATGGTCAAGGAAGACACACCTGATGCTAGCCTCTGGGCTTTATGTACATATGTACAGTACAACTCACATGTGTACTTAAACACATACACACATTCACATTATATACAAGAAAGCTCCATTTTTTACTTCTGGTTTCTAAAAATGGCATTTAAATTGAGTGAATAAAGCCAGACATGTCGATACATGCTCATAACCCTGCACTTGGGAGGTTGAAGTAGGAAGGTAAGAAGTTTAGAAGCATCCTTAGCTTCATAAGGAGCTCATGGCTAACCTGTGGTATGTGAGATGTTGCCCCAAAATGTAAGTAATCAGTCAGTAGAATAGATAATTCTAAGACCTGCTATTAAGTAGTTCAATTGATCTCTGTTGCTGTAAGATAAAATGATAGAACTGTTTAGTACCAAGCCAGCATTTCCAGGGAAATTCTCCTTTGTGTTAATGATTTAATTTACATAAGACAGTCTTCTGAATTTTTGATGGCTAATGACAAGATGGTGTGTGAAAAATCTCACCACTGCTGCATCAGTCCTGCTACTTCTGAAATTCATTTCTATGAAATAACAAGACAAAGAAAAACTATTGGCATCTCTTGTGTGGTTGGGGCAAAGCAGACCCTTATGCTGTCTACAAGGGCAGAATCTGTTTTCATATTAAAAGAATCAGTTAAAACTAAGAGTGAGTTATATTCTATTCTTTCTCTGAATAAGCTTTGTAAATGATATACATTACCCTTCTAAAATCCCATTTTCTCTCTTGCTTCTTAGTCAATTGGAAATGCTAAAACAACCAGGAATGATAATAGCAGTCGGTTTGGAAAATATATTGAAATTGGTTTTGATAAGAGATATCGAATCATTGGGGCCAACATGAGAACCTACCTATTAGAGAAATCCAGAGTGGTATTCCAGGTAAGCTGGATGTGCACACACATTCAAATACTTCTGTTGGATATTTGTATTACTGTATAATTACTGTTATGTGAAGTTTTCTTGGGAGGTTGGGTAAAGCTTAGTTAAGAGGAGGCATTATTTAGTCTTGTGTTTTATATTTCCCAACTGACAAAGAAAATATGTCTTTGAAAGAATTAGTTTGAACTCAGCTCAAGAAAAACAAAATTTCCCTGTCCTCTTTACTTTTTTTATTCTTAGGACATAACATTTTTTTTTTTAGTAGAATAGTTTTGTTACCAGGGAAATTGAGATGGGGGAGTCTCTTTGAGTTATTAGTCTTATTGACAAAATAATTTAAAAATGGATCCAGATGATTGAGGATAATTTTACTAAAGTTTGAAAGTAAAACAACAATAGAGGAAAGCTCAAAGTCCTAGCAGCCACCAGGAAAAGGGAAGACAGAAAAGCTGGGTCTTTTATGCTAGGCCTAGAATATCAGGAAAAGCATGCTTTGTAGTGCTGAGTCTCATCTGAGCTCAGAGATATCCAGTTCTAGGCCCTTGTACCCTAGAGCAAAGAATTGCAGAGGGACAGGTGATTAGAAATAGAAACAGACAACTCATTAAGAGAGGAAAACTATCCAAGGAATGGAAGTGGGCTAATGAGCTGAGGAAAGAGCCCAACAAATACTGGGCCACGTGGCCCGGATTCATTATAGGCTATTTACATAATACAGATTCCAAGTTTGAATAGGCTTCTTGTGAACATGCTCTTTAGAAGATCAGTAAGGAAGGGCTTCTAGCCTTCTTTTTCAGACTGGCATTCCTCCTGTTAACCCTGATGTTTCAGCCCAGTCACTGTTCTGCTCCCACAGTAAAAGCTAAAAGAAAGCAGTCATAACTCAGCTGTAAACTGCCATTAAACGACAGTTGAACATTCACACAGAATTTTTGTTGACAGTAATATTGTTGTTCCTTTCTAGAAAGACATTGCTATCCACTGCAGCACTAGCACGTATCCATTCACATGTTGTAGGCACATTAGGAATGTAGATTATCATCAGAAAGTATCTGTATGTGGCTCCTAGTGACCCACTGCACACCTCATACTGAGACCCAGAGTTTCAGTGTCTCATAGGCTAGATGCCACACCATTAAAGGTCAAATACTCCATGTGACAGGATCCAATCTTCTGTTGCAAAAGTCTGTTGTGGCTTTGAAATGATCTTGTACACACCAAGAGGCATGAGTTGGGGAAGCCAGGTACCCTGACTTTGACTTTGGGATTGTATATTGAATATTTAATCTTAAACTATAATACTTGGTATGTGTAAACTTCAAATATGGTATTTGATATGTATAGAAGGCAATATCCACCCCTCTTAAGTTAAAGACACAGCGTTCTTCCACACAATAATACTTATATAGGATTTGAAAAATAGTCTATAGGCAAAGAAAGAATGAGTAACACATAGATAGATGGGTCAAGTCCACATAGAAATATGTAGGAACGCGGGGCTGGAGAGAGCTTAGACTGTAAGAGAGGACTTGAGTTCAAATCCCAATAATGATATGATGTCTAACAACTCTTTGTAACTCCTGTCTCAGGAGATTCAACACCCTATTCTGGCCTCTACATGCACTGCACACATGTGGTGCACAGACAGATATGCAGGCAAAACATCTATTACATAAAATAAAAATTAATCTTAAAAAGAAATTTATAGGACTGTGAGTACAGGTAACACATAGGAAATTGACCTTTGTCAATATGTTGAACAGTGGCTAAGACTGTCTAATGAGAATTTGGTAAAGCTTAATCTTTATTTTATCTGTAGGTGTGGTAGTAAGTCTAGCAGTTCCCCACTCTCCAGGAATATAGAACATTGAGAGTATTTGTTAATATCAAATGAATCACAGTCAGAATAAGTATGCTGGCTATTAACCATTTTGTACAAAGATGACCCCAGTGTTTCTGCAGACCCACCTGCTTTCCTAGTTTCTGTGTGCTGAGCCACCTGATCTCTTGCCTAATTATGCTTGTGATCATTGTTACGTTTGTTCACTGTCCTGTGTCCCTGCAGTAGTCATTGACCCCTTTAGGCTTCAGAAGCCCCCCAACCTTATTAACACTAATCTTTATTCAGAGGAATATACTCTAAAATCTAAGAGTATGTTGATTAGATTTTACTATTCAGCTTTATGTGTGCAGAGACTTTCACAACTATACTCTAGATGTGTATGTGGAAAAAAAGACTGAGGAAATACTAAAAATTTACCTCACATTATAAATTATTTTATCAAATTAATATTGATAAGAAAATATATATGTCACATAATGCAAAGTATATAATGTATAAATATATAGAGAGGATATGGTATATTTGTGGATTTATTACAGTCATAAGAGATCAGAGATACTTTTAAATTATGGCAAAGATAAGATTATTCTCTTTTAGTCAAGTGTTAGGAATACCACAATTCTAGAAATTATTAGTAGAAAATAGTGGTGAGTTTTGCAAAAAAAAAAAAATTATTTTAGCTTCCCCAGAATCAATGGTGTATAATGATTATGGCCATCTATCAATCCGTTCAATAATTCAGAAAGCATTATGAAGCCAGGCACAGTGGTACAGGTCTCTTGGGAGGCTGAATCATGAGACTCACAAGTTCAAGGCTTGTGTGAGCTATAGAGTAGAGCTCAGAGTCATTCAGGACATTTAGTGAGACTATCTCAAAATAAAAAGTCAAAATTAACGAGACACAGCTATAACAGGGAACACTTGCCTAGCTCATTTGCTGGAGACAGATCCTGGTCCCACTGCTAGGGCCCTGTGAGCAGACCAACCTACACAACTGTTATCCGTATGCAGAGAGCCTAGGTTGGTCCTGTGCAGGCTCCCAGCTGTCAGTCTAGTCCGTGAGCTCCCACAAACTCAGATCAAGCTGTCTGTGGGTTTCATGATCTTGACCTGCCTTGCTTACATAATCCCTCCTCCCTCTCTTCAACTGGAGCTTGGCCCAGGGCTTAGCTGTGATCGCTGCATCTGTTTCTGTCAGTTACTAGATCAAGGCTTCATGATGACAATTAAGGTGGTCACCAATTTGATTACAGGGGAAGGCCAGTTCAGGCAGCCTCTCTACTATTGCTAGGAATCCTACTAGGGTCATTCTTATGGATTCCTGGGAGTTTTCCTGGTACCAGATTCTTCCCTTATCCCAGAATGGCCCCTTCTATTTGTTGTTCCCCTTCTTCATCCCTCCCCCAACTCGACCATCCTGATTTCTCATGGTTCCAAACCCATCTCCACCACCCCCACCAGTTTACCCAGGAGATCTCATCACTGTTTGCCCAGTGAGACTTCAGGGTTCAAGGCTCAAGCCATCCTCCTACTTTGTATATATAGTATAAATCATAAGATTTAATTATTTAAATTGGTATTAGAAAATGTGGGTATTCACTGAGATGGTTAAATGGTAAAATATGTTGTAATAGATTTTCCTGGGTTTTATATTAAAATGCCACAATTGAAAGCTCTTCTTATTTCAAAGGCAGAAGAGGAGAGAAACTACCATATCTTCTATCAGCTCTGTGCTTCGGCAAAGTTACCTGAGTTCAAAATGCTGCGATTAGGTATGGATAGGACTCTAAATTATTGTTTTAGTGTTCTTTTCTGTTAAATTTTAAGTTCTCAAGTTTATCAAATTATCTTATTTCATACTAAAGTCTTTATGGATAAAATGATACTGGAAGGTCTGCTGATAACTTTAGAACAGCCCATTTGTGGGGTGAGTGGCTTTATCAGGGACAGGATTGCCTTATGGCACTTGGTTAAGGTAGGTAAAGAGTAGACAGCTTCTCTGCATGTTTGAAACTGCTTTGATGGACGAGTTTGAGGAAACATGTTCTAGCATGTTGTTTGCGACTAAACCTGAAGAAAAGTGTAATTGATTTTACCAATTAAAATCTGTAAACATTTCAGTTTTGGATCTTATATTAGGATGTGAGTTTAAATTGGGCATTAGTGCGGTCACTGCTTCTAATTCATCATGTTTGTAAGAGTGGAACCCAAGCTTCCTCTCATAGACTAAAAGCCCTCTACCTCCCTTCATTGCAGGAAATGCAGATAGTTTCCATTACACGAAGCAAGGAGGCAGCCCTATGATTGAAGGAGTGGATGATGCGAAGGAGATGGCGCACACCAGGCAGGCCTGTACTCTGCTAGGTAATATTAATTCGTTCTGAAATTCTTATACGTGCTGCTCATTTTGACTCAGATAGCCTTTGTTTGGAATATTTGTTTGACTTTGTGTTAACTGGTAGACAGTACTGGGAGATTTCACATATATGGAATACATTCAGAGAAATAGGTATGAGGTTTCTTAGACTGGTTTCATGATTAGATAGTGGTTACAGTTGCTCAACCTTGTAAATTTACTGAAGATGTTGAATTGTACTTAAAAAGCATATTTCAGTGCCCGGAGAAGTAAGATTAACTTTTAGTTTAAATTTTTACAGAAATCTAGGGTTTGAAAATAAATGAAGTGGGTTTTTGTAGAAACTCATCTGTTGTGAGTTTTGTTTGTTGCTTGTTTGGGTTCTTTTGTTTTTGTTTGTTGATAACTTTTGGAGATAGGTTCTCACTATGTCCCAGCCTGGTGTGGGACTTTTGATCTTTCTACCTCACCTCTTGAGGCCTGGGATGGAGGGCATGTGCCACAGTGCCCAGTGCAGGGTTTTGCTTTTCTTGTCTTTCTTGTTAATTTTTGGGTCTTTTGTAGCTAAGAAGCATAACTACATTGGCATGTTACCAGAGCACATGTGTTTTAGTCTTTATGTTGTTTTTTTTGATAAAGGAATGTTTAAATCTCTTACTGTTTGAGAATTCCATACATGCACATAGTGTTATTACGGTGTTTTTGAAAGTGTTAAATCCACATATGAATCAGTTCATACTTAGAGCTATACAACTTTTAAAGGTGTCCTTCTTTCCCCACCCCCTCATTTTATAAAACCTTGGAAGAGGAGCTCAAACATTGTATTTTGGCATTTAGAGACATACCATCAAGCAAGAGAGCTTAGGTCCTGAACCACTGTGGGACTTGCTAAAAATGTGGACTTGGAATGTACATTTTAGCAAGGCCTGCCAGTGATCCATGAGCACAGTAAGAGAACCTTGTTCTCCCTAGGAATTTTAAAAGGCCAGTACAGTTCTGGGTGTGGTAAGTGCCTTTAATTCCAGCACTTGAGAGGCAGAGAGGCAAGAGAATCTCTGAGTTCACAGCCAGCCTGGTCTACAGAATGAGTTTCAGGATAGCTAGGGCTATAAAGAGAAATCCTGTCTCAAAAAAAGGAGAAACCTTGTCTCGAAGAAAAAAAAAAAGAGAGAGAGAAAGAAAATTATGTACTGTAGGAGCTAGCAAAACTATTCACAATGAGATACATTTTCAATTGCCTTATAGAAAAGAGTTTTGAAAATAGTTTTACTACTTTTACTTAGAGAATTATGTTTAACAATCTGGAAGTTATTTTCTTCACTGATAAAATGAAGCCAGATCTGTTAAAAGCCAGAAAATATCCAACTTTCTAATCTCACCATATCATTTAGGTCCTACTACAATGCTGTGCTTGGACTTTCACTCATTAGCTTGGAATATAAAACCATCTGAATGCATCTGATCTTGGGATCTCCTTGATTTCTAATTAATCTATACCTAGAAGTAATTCATTAGTCTAACTTAAATCAACCTTATTAGGCTGTAAGATCTATTTGGAGTAGGGAAATAGTAGTAATAATATTAATAAAATACTTTATCTGGGATGTGACAATGATCACTTTTTAAAATACCTAATGTGTCCTAGGTATACTCTGTGCACCATCTCATTTAATGTTGCAAATACTCTTTGAAGAATTATTTCTTTATCTCAAATGAGAAAGCCAAAGCATGGATGGATGAAGTTACCTGTCTGTGGAGTGGCAGATCATGAGAACAGATCAGGCACACTCTACCACCCACAGTTTAAAACTGTCTAGTGTGTTACTGACTATAAGAATAAAAGTATTTTTATATGTGGCTATGTATGTAATATGCACACCTGGCAATATCCAAGAATTAATAGTAGACTTAAAAATTCTCTTATAATAAGTTTGTTGCTATTCTGCCATAAATTGCTTGTTTATTTGCTATATTCCAGGGATTAGTGAATCTTACCAAATGGGAATTTTTCGAATACTTGCTGGCATCCTTCACTTAGGCAATGTTGGATTTACATCTCGAGATTCAGACAGCTGCACAATACCTGTAAGTTCATAAGCTCAATGTGATGGTAGACCATCTGTTAGTTTTGTTTTATTGCTGGGGATAGATCGTAGGGCTTTGCATATGCTAGGCAAGTACTGTATTTGTGATATGCCCCATGTGGGGCTTTTTGAACATGGTCAAAATTTGCACTTTACCTACTGAGTCATCTCCCTAGGCCTATAGTAGGGTTAAATTTTTCATATATTTATTTATTATTTTATTCTATATATTCATACACATGTGTAAGCACACAGGTACACAACAAATTAGTGTGTGTACAGAGGCCAGAAGAGGGAATTGGATTGCCCAGAGCTAGAGTTACATGATTCGTTTGCTACTTGGGCCCTGGGACCCAAACTTAAATTCTGATAATTGGGTAGCAAGCACTTTTAACTGCTGACCTAGCTCTCTCTTACCCCGGGGCGGGGGGAGAGGGAAAGAGAGAGAGAGAGTGAGTGTGTCTGTCCAAAGGACAACTTTTGGGAGTTGATTCTCACCTTTCACCCCATTTAAACAAAGTCTCACTTAATTTCTGCCTGCTCTCTGTACTCTAGGCTGGGAGCCTTTGGCCAGTTCTCCTGTCTTTGCTTTCCATTTCATCACAGAATTCTGGATTACAGATGATTGCCACCACACCCAGCTTTTGTCTGGATCCCAGCGATTGAATTTAGGTCATCAGACTTACTTGACAAGCTCTTTTGTCCCACCCATCTCCCAACCCTACCTTTTTAAAAAAAAATAAAATAAAAGAAGAAAATGATGGCACTGATTTCAACCCCTCATTTTTTAAAAAAGGAAATATTAGCTTTAAAAAAAAAAAAAAAAAAAAAAAGACAGGGTCTTGCCTTGTGGCCCAGACTGGCTTCAGACTTGTGACAATCCTCCTGCCTCAGCCTGCTTGAGTACTGGGATTGCAGGTGTGCATAATCATACCTAGCACCAATTGTTTATTTTTTTCAAAAACTGTTTTATTGATATGTAATCTATTTGCCACCAGCAGTGCATGGTTGTGAATATGCTCATGGATATATGCAACTATCACTACAGTGGGTTTAAAATACTTTCAGAACAAAGCTTGGACCTCTTACCTATTGCCAACTTGTGCCCCCATCTCCTCAGCTCAAACTATCATGAGTTGATGCCTCTGTGCACTTAACCTATTCTGGACACTAATATAAATTGAATATATAGTCTTTCAAAGTTCATTCATACTTCAGCACAGGTCACTCCTTCAAGATCAGTAGTTGATGCTAGTCAAGATACTACTTTTTATCTGAAGTGATTACTTCAGTGAAGGGCTGCTTGACTAGGAAGGGTCCAGGGATGAAAGCATCAGGAAATTCAGATTTTAATGGCAATGCTGATATAAACTAGCCACGTGATTGTTATCAAGTTATTTGTTCTTTTGAATCTCATTTCCTCATTTTTTTCAATGAGAGATAATGTATACCCTGTCCATTCCCCAGGAATGTTATCAAATGTACTTGATACATATGGAAGATAGGGAAAAATAAAGCACACTGATGTGAGTTAAACAAGACAAGTATTTATCAAACATCCATTCATGTTGGAAATTATTCAGGGATATGTTAATCATTTAAGAATTCTAATCCAAAAAAATGCATCAAATGACATCAAACTGTCTACTTCAGACCTTCAGTGGCCTGAGGATATAGGCCAGCCATGATCTTTATGGCTTCATTTTACACATTTTCTGCTTTACTTAGATTCAGTCCCTCCTTTTTCTGGTTTCCCTCTTACTACAGATTTTTTTTTTCCCTCATGTTCCCCTCAACTTAGACAGTGTTCCTCTTCTTGACCAAGATTTACATCCTAATCTATGATCTAATTGTCTCTTGCCTTGCTGGATAGAGTGAACTCCTCATGCAGACTCTCAGCAGATCGTCTGCCTCTTTACAGTGTTTCACACTTCAAGAAGCAATTGTTAATATCTGCTTCCCCTGAAGACTGCAAGCACTTTGTGGAAAGGGCTGTCTTAATTACTTTTCTGTTGCTGTGATAAGACATCATAAACAAGGCATCTTATAGAGGAAGTAATTTATTTGAGGCTTACAGTTTTAGAACATGGCAGCAGGCAGACAGATGTACTAAGGCAGTAGCTGAGAGCTTATTTCTTGAACCACAAGCAGAGGGTAGAGACAGAGACACTGGGAGTGGCATTGGGCTTTTAACTTCTCAAAACCTTCTCCCAGTAATATACCTTCTCCACAAAGGCCACACCTCCCAGTCCTTTCCAAACAGTCCTAGCAGCTGGTGTCCAAGTAGAAAGTATATGGGGCCATGCTTATTTTTATTTACTGAAACATATTTGTTGTCTTTCTAACTAAAAGTTGAATATATCCTAAGAGAGATACAAATGTATAAAGAACCAAGAAACTTTTTTTCTTTCAAATGAGTCCTACGAGAGATTGCAAAGTGCCATTTAGATACTGGTTATGGATGCTTCTGGTTATCTTTTTGATAGGTGTGAGTGATGTCGATGTCTGGATGACAGAGATATTGCTGAATTTCGCTATTTTTTTTTCAGGACTTATTTTTGATTGATCTGGCAATAGGCAATAATACATTCTCTTTTGGCAGCCCAAGCATGAGCCTCTTGTTATCTTCTGTGACCTCATGGGTGTGGATTATGAAGAGATGTGTCACTGGCTCTGCCACCGAAAGCTGGCTACTGCCACAGAGACATACATTAAGCCCATTTCCAAGCTGCAGGCCACAAATGCCCGAGATGCTTTAGCAAAGCACATCTATGCAAAACTCTTTAACTGGATTGTAGATCATGTCAATCAGGCTCTCCACTCTGCTGTCAAGCAGCACTCTTTCATTGGTGTTCTGGATATTTATGGGTAAGTGCATTTGGCTTACTGCCCTACCCTGCTGGAGAGCAGTTGTTTTTCAGAAGTGGTTTATAGCTCTGAGCACTATTTAATTTCGTTTTCTAATGGAGAAGAAAGGAAATCCTACTTATGATCAGTTAGAAGTGTCTTTGATGATTGATATAGTATTCTAAAAAAATTAAATACTGCTTAACAAAAATTAGCTCAACTCCAGAGCCTACTTATTAAGCTAATATGTAGAATCAATTGGTTTTAGGCTCTCATATGATAAACTATTGAATTGTTAACAGTATAATTGTTTTTCTAGTTGCCTTCTCTGGTTATACTCCTGTAACTGTTGAAACGTTTTGTACATGTTTTGTTTTTGTTTTTTTTTAGTAGCTAATATTTCACTCTTTGGTTCAGTTTTTTTTGTTTTGTTTTGTTTTTTTAGGAGCTTCTATAACATTACTATTTCTATTCCCCTTCTCTCTGTGTAATATTGATAGCACAAATTGAGAGGCACTGAAGCCTTTAGCATAGTTTTTTGTTCTGGAAGGTGAATGAATGAACCTCAAAAACCTCAAACTGCACATTGGTAGGCAGGTCCATAAAGGGAAGCTTTGTCTCAGCTGATGCTCATCATGTTCTGTCTTTCCAATAAACCTTAATCTGATATGTAAAGAAAATGTAATGGTGTTAAGGAACTTCCCATTTTTCTCTTCTAAGTATGCATATTTTAAATAGTTTCAAAAGCTATTTACTTACTTTCTTTTCTTATGCCTTACTTTTTGATGCTACAGATTTGAAACATTTGAGATAAATAGTTTTGAACAGTTCTGCATAAATTATGCAAATGAAAAACTACAGCAACAATTCAACATGGTAAGAATTTTCTTTGAGTAAAATTTTGCTATAAAATTTTCTTTTGAATTCTTAGTCTTCGCTAGAAGCTTGGCCTGTGAAATGAACTCCTGAACTGTAATTATTATGTGCGGTTTAGAGTAGTGAACTGTGCATTGCTAATTGATGTAACATTAAAAACATGTCTGTCAGTTATCCCTCACCTATGATAATGGACATTTGGTACAGATAATGGGAGATGGACGAAGTGGGCACTAACACTGCATCCTTCTGCTTGCTGTTTGGAGGACACCAACACTATATGGAGTTATAGCTACTTTACCCTCATGTATGTGTTAGCAAGATGTCAGAATTTCACAGAATCACCTCAAATGGGCCAAATTCTTCACTGAGGTAATGACAATAGGCACATTTTGGAAGTGGCCCATATTGGCTTTGAGCTAACCTCCTGCCTTTGTATTCTAGGTATTGGGCTGCAGACTTGCTGCCACAACACCACCCAGTTCAAACAAAATGGTTTTTTTGTTTTTTTTTTTTCTGAAATGAATGACAAAGTTCTTTCAGAGTAAACTGTACACAAATTGCCATAATATTGAAAAACAGTAAACTGTGCTGAAAAATATCCTTATTTTCTGAGATAACAAAGATAGCTGTGTTAGGTAAAGCTGGAGATAGCATAATTTATTTTTAGGTTTTGTTGAATCTTTAAAAGTTTAACGGGGATAGAGTACTGTGCTGTGTCTAAATACTACTTGTTTTCACGCTGTACACACCATTGTCAGCAGCATGTATACATGTATATATATATATATAGTATATATTGTATGTACAAATGTACACATTGCTGGATAGGACCAATAAGAGGAGAAAACAAAGACAAAAGAGAGGTTTCAATTGAGAAGTCAAAAAAGCTGATGAGCACATTTAAAAAAAATACATACTTTAAAATACATTCTCTTATGTACTAAAAAAATAGTAAAGAAAATTAAAAATATTGCACAAAGGAAAATTGGGGTTATGTACATTTGGGACTAAAGTTTTAAGCTTTTAGGGTGTTTGACATCAAATATTATAAGTGCTTTGATGAACAAACCATCTTTGTTTAGCGCGCAAAGCTGTTTGATACAGTGAAATAATGTAGAAGTGATCTTAAAAACCCTAGGGCTTTCAATAATAACAGTTTTTCATCAGTTGTGGATAGTTGTGAGCCACATGTGAGTACTGGGAACTGAACCTGGGTCCCCTACAAGAGCCATAAGTGCTCTTAAATGCTGAGCCGTCTCCAGCTCCAAATCCTCAATTCCAATTGGTACTCTGTTTACCCCTTTATTAATAAAAAGAAAAGATTTGTTTATGGATTATATGAATGATATTTTTGATGAAGGATTATTACTGAAAATGAGCTAAGATGATATTTTCAAAAGTGTAAAGTATAGTGGGGAAGTTCCAAAGGCACAAAGAGAGAGAGGAGAAGAGGAGAAGAGGGGAGAGGGGAGAGGGGAGGGGGGGGGGGAGAGAGAAAGAATATCAAAGATCTCTGTGTCACCTTTGAGTTCTAAAATTGGGTTTCTAGAAGATAGGTATTTGTAGGTCACAACCACAAAAAGCTACATTTTCTAGAAAAGCAATAAAAAGAGTGAACAAATAGATACAGATGACATAAGTAAAGAAAAAGGTAAAAGGTAGTAGACTGGTCGTTAGCATCTGTAGAGACTAGAAGATGCTATGTTGTCAGCCAACTTGGCTGAAGCAGCAGGCTAAGGCAGAGGCAGTGGCTTCACTTCTCTGCCCGCCTGGACCAGCTCACATTCAGAACTTGCTCACAAGCTCTTCCCCAGGGAAGCCCACTCAAACACCGGTATCCAAACCAGATGAGGACATTTGTTACTCTCCTCTGTAATATCATTAGCATTTGTAGTTTTATTCTTTGTGACTATTGGATTTTTCCCAGTTCTCCCTCAATTCACAAGTGTTGCATTCATGTCTATGTTGTTGACCAATTCAGTGGCTGACATATAATATAGACTCAATAGTATGCTGATTAAACAGTGAATGGAGATCGGAAACAGTGGTTCATGGTGCCTGGAGCCTTTAGCAGAGTTGTCAGTGGATTGGTAGTGCTTGTAGCTGCTTGCAGTGTTTCCTGTCTGAGAAGAAAGGTCAAGGCAGATATGCAAGGACAACTGTCAGTTAATTCTGAGGCAACTGCACTTCTGAACACAGCAACTTGGAACAGTCAGTTTTTTACATTGAAATAACTGCCCAGGTATTCAGTAATCTGGAAGGAATTTGTTCTGCATAGCTGATCAATGCCAATTGAGGTATTCCTATGTCCCATGTTAAAAGTTCTGTGCAATAAGTTTAGGAAAAAACATGTCACAGTCTTGGAAATGTATGTAGTCAGAAGTTTCTGGCTCATCTGGGCCTAGAGGAATCTTCCCACGTGTGGTTCACTGCTGCTTATAAAATAATCACACTGTTACAAACTGTTTGGCTTATGGCTCAGGCTCATTATCAGCTAGCTCTTACAACTTAGCTCAACCTATTTCTATTAATCTGTGTCTTGCCACTGGCTAGTATCTTTACCTGTGTTCCATTACATCTTGCTCTCTTGGGTGGCAGCTCGCAGTGTCTCTCCTGACTCTGCCCTTCTCCTTTATCTATGCTTGGAATTCCCACCTGCCTCTAAGCTGCGAGCAAAACAGTTCCTGTATTGTCCAGTGGCACTTCACAGCATGAAGAAATGCATCAAATGTACATTTTAAAAATCACAAGGACTATTATATTCTTCTACTATTCGAGTCAATTATAGGCCTGGTGTGGTGATACATGTCTATTATCCCAGCAGTTGGGAGGCTGAAGCAGAGTACAATTTCAAAGCTGGCTTAGGCTACAAAGTGAGTCTCAGGCTAACCTGTTCTACAATTAAGACCCTGTCCCAAACATAACAAAAATTAACAAAAACACTTACATCCTTAGATTTATTTGTTCATGATATCTACGTGCAGCTCAAGTTTTCTGTGCCTGATTTTCGTTTCATGTTGCTGGAGCCATGAACTGTCTCGTTATGTTGGGATCCTTGGGATCCTGTAGACACTCTTTATGATGATAATTTAGTAATGACTGCCATTCTCTCTTTATTTCAGCATGTCTTCAAATTGGAACAGGAAGAATATATGAAGGAACAAATTCCTTGGACACTCATAGATTTCTACGATAATCAGCCTTGTATCAATCTTATAGAATCTAAATTGGGCATTCTGGATTTGCTGGATGAGGAGTGTAAGGTGATGATCATTTTCTGGAGTACTTAAGCCTGTCAAGATAGATGGCTCAAGGCTGCACAACAAGTGGGTGCGAACAGAGACTCTTCGGTATAACACGAGATGTCACTGTGACAAGTCAGGCTCATTCTTTTTTAGAGATACTAGACCCCAAAGGTTCTTTTTCATTTGTTTATTTTTAATATTATTTGTTAGTAGTAGGATATATTGAAAGAAATACAGGAAATTGCACAGAAATTATTTTAAATTCTATTTCTAAATAGCTGTAAGTTTTGAATATTGGTTAGTTTTCTTTGTTATATAGTTTTCAGCTTTAATACTTATAGATGTAGGATGTTAGAAAATCACTGGATCCTTCACTCTATTACTGAATGACTTTAGACAAATCTATCTTTTTTCTTAATCTTCCTTTAGTTTATCTACAGTGTTGGCCTTCATAGGGAGCCATACTTAGTGTGTTAAGAATATGTGTGTGGCTGCTGAGATGGCTCAGAGGCTAAAAATGCTTGCCATACAGATACGACAACCTGAGTGAGCCTCAGATCCAACAGTAAAAGGGTATGGCATGAATTTGTCCTCAGATACACACAGTAACAGTAAATTAAAATTTGTGTTTTTTGCAAAAGAATATATGCGATAGAAAAGTAGTCATTCAAATTGATATTAAAAATATGAAAGCAAAGCAAGAATGGTATCCTGAGGTTACTTTAAATTTTGCACTTTCTTTTGTTGAGAATAAGTTAATATTACAATTTTGCACTTTCTTTTGTTGAGAATAAGTTAATATTACAATTTGCACTTTTTTTTGTTGAGAATAAGTTAATATTACATGCATACACTTCATGAAGGCCAAGAATTCATACAACATAATTTGTAGGAAAGCAGATCATAAACATGTATGCCTTTTGACATAGGAGTTTAGCTTATAAGTATGCTCACACATAGATTTTAGGTATGAATGTATGAGGAATAATACAGTTGTCATAACAAAAAGTTAATAACAAACGTAGACCATAAGTAAGAGAAGAAACTTAAAGGAGTATATAGGATGAGCCCATTCAAGTACTTGTCTTAAAAAGAGAAAAAAATAATATTTCTAGAAAGGCAAGAGGAAACTACTGGTTTATACCTTTCTGGATTAAATTAATATTTTACTGTATATAAATGTTTTCTCCATCTAACAAAAAATAAAGTATGCCTAATAATTTTATTTTATCTTTAACTTATAAAGCCTTCATTGTTTTAAAAATTAAGTATTGATTTGATGACTTTGGGTATAGGCAAATGATCCCTCAAATGTGCTAGGTCACCCTAAGGGAGGCCTCAGTCTTGCCCTTCATAGGTGGTTCCCTCGTACTGATGAGAAGGAAGAGCATAGAAACTGGTCTCTTGTTGCTGATGTAGCAGACCCTTATCGCTCAGTCACTTCTTTCCCCTCTCTCCTAGATGCCTAAAGGCACAGATGATACCTGGGCCCAGAAACTGTACAACACACATTTGAACAAATGTGCCCTTTTTGAGAAGCCTCGTATGTCAAACAAAGCTTTCATCATCAAACATTTTGCTGACAAAGTAGGGAAACTTTTGTCTTTTTTCCTTTATATTAAATTATAATAAAAATCAGTAGTCCGGTACTGTTTTTCTTTTCAGTGCTCGCTGTCCTTACGGTCATTCAGGAAGAGCAATCCTCAGGGCTGGCTTCTTGGTTTTCTCTTACAATAACTTCAGTTGGATTATATATTAAATAAATACGGCTCAAAAGTCTTTCGTCTAAAATTTCGAAATCCAAGAAATTGAAAACCACGATTTCATAACTCATTTAGAAGCCAACCCTGATCACTGACACTAACTAGCATGAGATATATTCATAATTTTTAAGCCCAATTAAGGTGGGTAGGTATATATTTAAGTATGGAAATACTAATATTTATGTAATGTGTGGTATAGATGACTTTATTAAACTTTTCTGGTAGTATTTTAAATGGTGTGCATACATACTACATCTCTAAATGCATGCAAAATTCTAAACTTGTAAACATGTCACAGCCTTCAGAATAGACCTGATTTTTTGTCACCTTCTCTGAAAGCATGGTTATACGTTCTTCACAAGTTCTCAGTTCACTTAGCAAGTCAGGGATCCTGTGACCAGTTTACGTTTCAGGGAAGTTGTAAGATAGGCTGTGCTGTGAAATTTCTGAAGACCTCTTTCTAGAGTTTTCTGTCTGGCTTGAGACCTTTGAACAACTAAGGTGACCTAAGGAGTAGATGTAGAACTCCTTGAGTGGCAAATGACCACTGTTGGGAGGTTTTAGAAGAAAAGGAATTAATTCTCAAGTAGTCCCACTTTACCAAATTATACAATATTTGCCCATCTTCTCCTTCTTTCCAGTATCAGCTCCTTACCTCTTCCCATACTCTCTCCACTTAATCTGTTCTCCCCTCAGAACAGTGGTCCTCAATGGTCCTTGCTACAGCTCCTCATGTTGCTGAGTCACCCAACCATAAAATTATTTTGTTGGCTACCTCATAACTGTAATTTTGCTGCTGTTATGAATTGTCTTATAAATATCTGTTTTCCAATGTTCTTAGGCAACCTCTTGTGGAAGGATGGTTTAACCTCCAAAGGGATAGTGACCCACAAGTTGAGAAGAACCCCTGCCTCAGGGAACACTTGGGCTTGATGCAGATGGTAGCCTAGCTTAGAATATATGCTGAGTCAGCCTGGGAGGCATTCTCTTTTCCATGGGGGAGAGCAGTTTACAAGTCTGCTTACCTGTGAATTGATAGATCATTTTGAACACAGTTTATCAGCAGTCACTGCCACATTTACCTAGGAAATTGTTCTTTTAGACTTTTACTAGAGTTACATATTTCATTTTACTATTTTTTAAGTTAGCATTATAAAATAATTGATTCTTGTATTTTGAGACAATGTCTATGTAGATAAGGCTGGCCTTAAACTTAGCGTGTAGCTGATGCCAACCTTGAATTCCTAATCTTCCTGCTTCTACAGTTCTGAGATTATTGATGTGTGCTATGGATTTTATTTTATCCTTTTTTTTTTTTACATACTTGGTTCTTATTTGTCCTCTTCTCCAGTCCTTTCCACTGTTCCCTGCTCTTCTCTTGTGATCACATTTTACATCCCAAAGCACAGTTCTGCCTTCATGTCCCATCTCTCCCATTACTTTTTCTTTTTTCTCCATTGAGAGCTCCTTTCCTGTTACGTTCCCCTTGTAGTTTCATGAGCTATATTTGTGTCTGTGGATCTACATATGAGGAAGGCATGCAGTATTGATTTTCTGGGTTTGACTTATTTCACCCAACATAAAGATTTCCAGTTGTATCAGTTTTCCTACAAATGTCATGATTTCGTGATGTTTTTATTGTGGCTAGATAAAATTCCATTGTGTGTGTGTGTGTTGTGTGTGTGTGCATGTGTGTGTGTGTGTGTGTGCGCGTGTGTGCCTGTGTGCCACATTTTCTTTATCTATTCATCTGTTGATGGACATCAAGACTGGTTCCACTTCTTTGCTGTTATGAGTAGTACAGCAATAGCATGGATGTGGTGGGACTTTGTGTGTATCTTCTCAGACTTACTATAATGAATTAACACACTCCCCTCTGGGAATGGTACTGACCTCTTAGAAAAGACTGATACCACCACTCGCTGAGAGCTAGTCATTGAGTCTGGGCAAAGAAATATGCTTTTGTTGATGATGACAACGCCTATTCAAAACTGTTAGTTAAGGTAATATTTTTTCATATGATTTCAGGTGGAGTACCAGTGTGAAGGATTTCTTGAAAAGAATAAAGATACCGTTTTTGAAGAACAAATTAAAGTTCTTAAGTCAAGCAAGGTAACCATGGATAGACTTGCTGTAATCAGGATATGTTTCATGAAATATTAATTGCTTGAGCATTAGTCTTTTAATACTAATGATGTTTTCTAGAAATTTTTTATCAAAAGTTTTTAATTTATCAAATATCTAACACTTAGTGAATATGTGTCTGGTCCTATACTGAGTACCTTTCAAATGCTGACACACCGATTCTTACAGTGAGATGGTTCCATTACTCTCTCATCCTCCAGATGAGCGGCTGAGCTGTAAGGGCTCAGGACTACTGCTAAGTTCCCAAGTTAGGTTAAACTCAGGCTGTCTTCTAAGAACCTGCTCCTAACCATTCTTCCATGTGGTCTTTTAGCTCTGAATCATTTCTCCACAGTGACTCTACTATCTCCTGTGTCTTTGTGAGAAACTTAAGAGAAGAGGGTTTTTCTGCTGTCATTTTGAAGGGATTTGTTAGAAACGTGCCTGTTGCACTGCATTTAAGTAGAGGTTGATTCTGGGCCATCATGGGTGGAATTTCAGATGTGACTCACAGTTTTTGACTTACTTTTTCAGAAGAACAAATCCTGGAGCCACTGCTTTCCACTAGGAAAAGACTATCCCAGGTGGCAAAGAAGTATGTAGGAGTAGTAAATTGGTCTGTAGCGCCACCTGTAGACTTCTATCTGAACAAGATGGGAAAGGGCGGTCAGTCAGCCCATGGGAGCAAACCAGGAAGTCAGTCACTTACACAGTAAACATATTCATGTGGGCCTTAGAGCTTACTGAGTGGTACTCTTGTTTTTCTGGCTTATATCAAGAGAATACTCTTAGCATCTGTGAAATAGTATAAACATAATAGGATTCTCATGTTTAAAATAGCAATGTTTTATATATAATTATGTTAATAATATAAAGATCACATAAAGACCAAATTCTAGTTTTAACCCTCAGAGATGAGTCAAATTCTTATAGAAAAATCAGAGTTTTTTTTCCTCTTTAACAAGCATTGAGTATTAGTACTTTTTTAATGTATAGGGTTGATGTTCAAGGCAAACTTTATTTTACAGTGATAGTCATTAAATGTGATTCAAAGGTCTTTATCACTTTATAATATAAGCATGATTTTCTGTTGTTAGTACTTTGTCAAAATCCATTTGCATTTGTTTTGAGATGTTTTGCTTAAAATGTCAATTAGAGATAGCCTGGTAGAAATGCCATATGGGAAGTGAGGAACAAAAGGAAGGTCAAAGGGAAAGGCAGAAAGGGTGGTAGAAATGCTGTAGGCTTTACAACTTGATGCTTCTAAAAGCTATGAGATGGAGAGAGCATGTAGATAAAACCTACTAGAGCTGAAGTCAGATGCTCCAATTAACAGAGGCAGCCAAGAGGCAGCAGGAGCAAGATCCAAGAAAAACAGCCTATGAAGAATACATTATAGAACAGTTCTTGATGTGATAATTAAAAGGGGATGCTCTGTGTGTGTGTGTGTGTGTGTGTGTGTGTGTGTGAGAGAGAGAGAGAGAGAGAGAGAGAGAGAGAGAGAGAGAGAGAGAGTCTTATTTGGCCTTGAAGTCACATCATTGCTGAACTCACAATCCTCCTCTCCCTATCTCTGGAGCGCTGGGATTTTAGCTGTGCTACCTCTACATTTGGTTTTAGAATACAGTTTCTTTTACTATTCTGACTCAGTTTAAGATGCTGCCAGAACTGTTTCAAGATGATGAAAAGGCCATCAGTCCTACCTCTGCTACCTCTTCAGGGCGCACACCTCTCACTCGAGTTCCTGTAAAGCCCACCAAGAGCCGACCTGGCCAGACGGCCAAAGAGCACAAGAAAACAGTGGGACACCAGGTGAGTTCAGGAGCTGCCACTGCCAGACTCCTTCCCCTCAGCTTCCACAAAGCCTCAGATCTTTCTTCTTCAGCCTTTTGGAAAGATTCTTCAGCTGAGGAAAGGCCACTGTTCTTGCTGTGCAAACCACACTGTCTACTTAGACTTTACTCACCCCAGACTCATAACTTTGCATCAGCCTTTTCCAAAATAATGTTCTCTGTGTCTCAGTACCTCTGGTGCATATCCTGGCTCAGGCCACTGCCGTCTTTGTTTTGTTCTTGGTTGTCTCAGCTCTGTCCAGTCGGAGCATCCATCAGCTTTCTCAGATGTATTTCACCTGTGGAGACTGGGAAATATTCCACACGTGCTTGGTGTTTGTAAATGAGGGTAGCTTTGGAAGGGAGGTGGAATACTAGTCAGCATAACGGGTTCTTCCTCTAGGCCTTGCAGATAGGCCAGGGTAGCTAGGGTCTGATGTGGGCCCACAGCCTCCAGTCTTGGCCTATGTCCTTAATGATGTTTCCTTTTCATGTGTTCTCCAGCCTGTTCTCTGCTCTGCAGCGTTTTAAGTGTTATATAATATAGTTCATGCCTTATATGATTAAATGGCCCTAGTAGCAAAATTGGACTTCAGAAAGCTACAGAGAGGAGAAAGGTACATGCATATTAGCAGAATGGACATGCAGAGTTCAGACAAATGTAACTGCCCCACGAAGATGGCTCTAAGTTCATAGCTTAGAAAATCACCTCCATTTATGTCCAAGGAGGAGAATTTAGATTGCCGTGGCCTCTGACAAAATTTTGTTCTTTCTCATGCAGTTTCGGAACTCACTTCACCTGCTCATGGAGACCCTTAACGCCACGACTCCGCACTATGTGCGCTGCATTAAGCCTAATGACTTCAAGTTCCCATTCACGTAAGTGAAACTGGCATAAGGAGAAAGGCTTCGAGAGGAACATTCTCATGTCCTAGAGAGCGTGTTTCCTTTGGGGAACATGACAAATTAGCAGTTACCTCTAAGAATCTGAAAAATGGAGCCTAACCAGTTCTGATTCTCTTGCGATTTCATCCTTGTTGGAGATCATTCTGGGCTTTTGTTAATTTGAACATTAGTTAAATGCAGAGCTGGCTAGGCTGAGGCTTCTTTGGCCAAGGCTTAAGTACTGCTTTTTAATCTGCTGAAGCCAGACAATGTATCAAAATCTCATCCTACTAAACATAAAAAGTTACAAGGGAAAATGAACCTTTCTGGAGATTATTTAAAAAATACAAATATTTCTCTAACTTTAAAAGTAATACATTTATGTTGTGATAGTTTTCAGAAAGAGAATTAGAAAGGTAAGAAGTGCACATTAGCACATGTGCTGGACTAGTTAGCACTTCCTCTTTCCGTGTGTGTGCATGTGTATGTGTGTCTGTGTATGTGTGTGTGTACATGTGTATGTGTGTCTGTGTGTATATGTGTGTCTGTGTGTGTGCATGTGTATGTGTGTCTATCTGTGTGTATATGTGTGTCTGTGTGTGCATGTGTGTGTGTCTGTGTGTTCGTGTGTGTGTCTCTGTGTGTGCATGTGTCTCTGTGTGTATGTGTGTGTGACTGTGTGTGTCTGCGTGTGTGTGTCTGCATGTGTGTATGTGTGTGTGCATGTGTCTCTGTGTATGTATATGTGTATGTGTGTGTATGATTGTGTGCCTGTGTCTGTACGTGTGTGTGTCTCTGTGTGTGTATATGTGTATGTGTGTGTATGATTGCGTGCCTGTGTCTGTACGTGTGTGTGTGTGTATATGTGTATGTGTGTGTATGATTGTGTGCCTGTGTCTGTACGTGTGTGTGTCTCTGTGTGTGTATATGTGTATGTGTGTGTATGATTGTGTGCCTGTGTCTGTATGTGTGTGTGTCTCTGTGTGTGTGTATGTGTGTGTATGATTGTGTGCCTGTGTCTGTATGCGTGTGTGTCTCTGTGTGTGTGTATGTGTATGTGTGTGTATGATTGTGTGCCTGTGTCTGTACGTGTGTGTGTGTGTGTGTGTGTGTGCATGTGTCTCTGTGTGTGTATATGTGTATGTGTGTGTATGATTGTGTGCCTGTGTCTGTACGTGTGTGTGTGTATGTGTGTGCATGTGTCTCTGTGTGTGTATATGTGTATGTGTGTGTATGATTGTGTGCCTGTGTCTGTACGTGTGTGTGTGTGTGTGTATGTGTGTGCATGTGTCTCTGTGTGTGTATATGTGTATGTGTGTGTATGATTGTGTGCCTGTGTCTGTACGTGTGTGTGTGTGTGAGAGAGAGAGACAGAGAAAGAGACTGACAAGGCAGGGTCTCATGTTTCATTGCTATTTAATCTTCACTTTAAATATCATTGATTGTGGACAGATCCGAGATTTGTGTTTAAGAATCCACATTATTGACTGATGGCTGCAGAGTATCTGATGGTCTATAATCTATTTTAATCACTTAGGTTGTTGCAATAGTTCTTCCTCTTCTTTAAAAAAGTGTTTTAATAAAATACAGTACGCCACTTTTCTCTCCTCAGTTTCCTCCCCCCTCCTGTTCCTCATAACAATCTCTAGCAAGTCTCTTTTCCCTGGTGCTTCAGTACCTTCTTAGGGTAACATTCTAGAAGAATTGTGGGCCAGGGATCAAGTGTATGATTTATTTGGTCATTATGTGTATGTATTGAAATACCACATTTTACCCCATAAATAACCACAAATATCATGCCAAATAAGAACTTTTGAATATACTTTTAAAAGACCAACCATGGCTGTAGAGATGGCTCAACAGTTAGAGCCTTTCCCTTACAGGGTGCCTAGGTTTGACTCCCAGCACCCACAGGATATTTCACAACCATTTGTCATTCCAATTTTAAGTCATTTGGCATCTTCTTCTGGCCTCTGAGCACCAGATACTCAAAGGTTGTACAGACATTCAAGCAAATATCTTCACTATATATATACATATATAAAATAAAATAAAAACAAATAAGTAGATTTTTTAAAAGACTAACCATGTAGACTTAAGGTTGCAGTCCCTGCTCTACATTCATGAGTAATGTCCAAACAGTCTTGCTGGCCTCCTCTGCAGATGCTGCTTTCTATATGAGGGTGGTTCTGACAGACTTCCATTCCTTACATCATCAAGAGCCTCTCTCTGGAGGAAGTGGGCAGCAAGAAGAAGTTCCCACCCACACCATGAACTTGTATTACAAGCCCCATCTCCTAACAGCAATACAGAGCCTGAGAAGATAGTATAGGGTGGGCTTGGATAGATAGAGAGTTTTCTGCTGCTTGGTCAAATGTCATCTTAACGTTACCATGTCATGTTTTAGTGTGTTATTTAATTTTCTGTTTGACAAGACATGTGTCATGACCAAGGCAATTTATAAAAGAGACTAATTTCAAGCTCACAGTTGTAGAAATTTAGACCATCAGCAGGAGAATGGTGGCCAGGAAGCATGATGCTGAACTCATGCTGAGAGCTTACATTTTGATCCTCAAGCACCAAGGCAGAGAGAGACAGGGGAGCTAGCTGGGAATGGCAAGGGCTTTTGAATCCTGTGACAGGACACCTTCTCCAGCAAGGCCACACATCTTCCTAAGCATTTCCAACTGGGGACCAAGTATTCAAAATATGAGCCTATGGGAGCCATTCTTGCTTAACCTACATGCTTAGGATGAAACAAATATGAAAGGTAGTAAAAATAGATATATTTTTATTGTTGCTTTTTTCTTTTGTTTTTCAAGACAGAGTTTCTCTGTGTAGTCTGGTTGTCCAGAATTCACTCTGTAGATCAGGCTGGCCTCGAACTCACGGATCCACTTGCCTCTAAGTAGTTTTTTCTTTAAATAACTGAATGGGGCATGGATAATTTGTCTTCTCAGATTCATCAATCTTTATCCCAGAGGAGGTCTATGTACTGAGCTAATGAAAGCTGAGCATTTTCAGTTAGGCAAAATTGTAATTGCAGTCATTATGGGATGGGCAAAGTGAGAGAGATGTCTTCTTTCTCTTTAGTATGATCAGTGAGCTCTCTTATGACACTGTAGTGTGTGAACAGGAAGAACTATCTATAGTTCTCTTGATTTCTACACAAATGTCTCTTCCATACTGTTCCATGGAGTTCGTCATTATGATCACTGTTCTAGCTTTTGAATAATTTCTACTTTATCTAATTGGTTTTACAGCCTGGGTCTTCGTGGGCTAACAGCTTTTGTTTTCCATGCAGATTTGATGAGAAAAGGGCAGTGCAGCAACTGAGAGCATGTGGTGTCCTGGAGACCATCCGAATCAGTGCAGCAGGTTTTCCCTCACGGTGAGCCCAGTCTTCAAATAGAAGGGAGCTTTGTGGGACCAGTTTTTGCTTGAATTTTTAAGCTGTTATGGGCTTCTGTTTTAGGTGGACTTACCAAGAGTTTTTCAGCCGGTATCGGGTCCTAATGAAGCAGAAAGATGTGCTGGGAGATAGAAAGCAAACATGCAAGAATGTGCTAGAGAAACTGATATTGGTGAGATTTATTTTCACTTAATTGTTTTTGAAAGCTATTATCCGGAGGCCTTGTCAGTCTGAGCTATAAAAACCACATTATTTGGTTGTGGTTAAGTAGGGAAACACCTGACATAGAGGCCAAGTGAGAGTCACTGTGTTTAGTGTACTAGAAGTAATGTGGATGCTGATGGCCAACACCAGAAAACTGTTTAAGAAGGCTGGACTCAGACTTGAGGTGCAGCCTTTTTAGATAGCTTGACCATTGTCAACAAAAGTTTTCTTAGTATTTAGTTATAGAAGACACCAAATAAAATTAAGGAAAAGGTCCATTTTTATTTTAAAGATAAATAATGCATTTAAAAGAAGCACGGTGATGATTATGTCTACATCAAATATTGAGTGTGTGTGAGAGAGATATGGCTCAGTAGAAGGGTGCTTACTGGGCTCAAGGACTCAAGTTCGGTTTCCAGGATCTATATAGGATGGCTCACAACCACCTGTAACACTAGCTCCCAAGAGAACCAACATCTGTGGCCTTCTTGGATACTTAAATTTTCATGCACAGAGACACACATGCATACGTATAACAAAAGATCTTTTTTAAAAGTGACAAAAAATGCAGAGGATATAGGACAGATATTAAAGGAAGGCAAAATCATATCTGATTATTCAAAGGAAGAACAATTTTATGAGATATGGGATTTGAATTAGGCCCTGAATAGGTATATTTGGATAAAAATGGAAATAAACTTTAAAAAAAAGTAGAAAAATACAGGATTTGCTAAAATGGCTGGAGAAGTGCTGGTGCTGTTTCAAAAGACTTGTGTTCAATTTCCAGCACCCATATTTGGTGACTTGCAACTTGTAACTCCAGCTCCAGGAGATCCAATGTCCTCTTATGACTTATGTGGGCACTTGTTCACATGTGACACACAGTCGTATAGTCACATAAAAAAAATAAATCTTTAGGGCTGGAGATATGGTTCTACACTTAAAGCACTTGCTGTTTTTGCCAAGGACCTAGGTTTGATTCCCAGCACCTACATGGCAGCTCACAATCATTCTTCAAGTTTCAAGGGATCTTACACCTTTTTTAGACTCCACAGACACTAGTCATTCACATAGTACATATTCTGTACATGCAGACAAAACACTGATACCCTTAAAATTTTTTAAAGGAAATAGTAAGGTGGCCTATTACAGGGTAAGAGTTGTATATGAGACAACAGAGAAATTATTAGAATAGTTTTATATATATATATATATATATATATATATATATATATAGAGAGAGAGAGAGAGAGAGAGAGAGAGAGAGAGAGAGAGAGAGAGAGAGAGAGACAGTTGTATGCCCATCTAATAAGCTCTCAAACTATTTTGTGTAGTCACTTAGATGGCTTTCTAGGCATAGACACTGACCTCCACCCCCAGAATTTCTGATTCAGTAGGTCTGAGATGGGCCCAATAGTTTAATAGCTATTCCCCCACACTTTATTTTGTGTGTGTGTGTGCTGGTAATTGAACCCAGGGCTTTGCATATACTAGGCAAACACTTTACCACTGAACTAAATCTCTTATAATTTGGATTTTTAACAGTTCCACAGGCCCACACAGTACACATATAAAATGTCTAATATGAGTCTTGATGAGTTTGAGATTCATGAAAAGATTGTTTAAAAATTAATTTTATTTGTGCCTCACTATGAAATAGTTAGTCATAATTACTAGCTATTAATTAAATGCAATTCTTTTTTTGATAATTTTCTTCCCCTTTGAGAGAACTAAATCTCATCCCTTCCTAAGGATGTACTGCTTTTTAAGACCTAGCAGAGGTTTTTTTTGTTGTTTTTGAGTTTGGCCCAACTCCTTTCTAATTTGGGTTCAGATGGGAATATGGGATAGAAAGCTGAGACAATCATGCACCTGCCTCCTCACCCAGACCACTCCAGGCCTGGGTCTAATTGAGGCAGAGGTAGTACCTGAGGTAAGATGGGAGAGGACCTAGTTAGAGTTCCTATGCAAACATTAGTAAATAGTTTTAGACTTTTCAGATATGTTACTGTTTCTGATCTTTTAACTTCATGTTTAAAGGGATATGTGCTTACAGAAAAAAACTGATTTTCTCTATTTTTGCTTAGAATTTCTGACATAGTAATAATCAGTATATGTAAATTCCACTGTTGTTTTGATATGAAAATGTTTAATGATGTGCAAGCTTACATCTGAGGTGAATTACCTCAAATCACTTGAATATCTTTGTCTTCTCTACAGCTCTGTTTATATCCAAAAGTCAATGCAATATAATAATTGTATTTTTATGAAAGAAATTGTCAATCTGTAGAAAATTTTAAACACATTTCTGAGGTTGTATGTATTTTTAGAGATTGTTAAAGCAAAATAACAATTATTTAGAAGTATGCCCTTAATATGTGCACAGGGATTCGGAGGAATTGGTTATTGGTTTGTTTGGTTGTTTTTTTAACTTCTTTTGTGCGTTTTCTTCCTGCCTTCTTCACATTGGTGTTTTTGTTTCTTCAGCTGCTCATGGATTATACAGCCTGATGTAATCTTACAGCGGGTCAGTCAAAAGGACTGTCAGCATCTCCATTTCCTTAAGATGTTTAAAATCCAAACAAGCAGATAATAGCTGCATAGAACCCACAGCCAGTTTTGGGCACAGATATTAATTCCAGGTAGAATAATTCTGGAAAATACTCTTAGGCTACCATTTTCTCTAAAATTCTTTCTATTTACACAACTTAAGTAGGATAAAAAAAAAAATCTGGCTCTGTTAGTTCATTGAGATGTAGCCCAGGTTTTAGATAATAGATTTATCCTTTTACTAATTCTGCTTCTTGATTTTTTTTTGCCCTATCTTGAATTTCTTTGGTAAGGTCAAAATAAATATATATATTTATTTTTTTTCTTTCTTTCTCTAAAAAAGGACAAGGACAAATACCAGTTTGGTAAGACAAAGATCTTTTTCCGTGCTGGTCAAGTGGCCTATCTAGAAAAATTGAGGGCTGACAAACTGCGGGCTGCCTGCATCCGGATCCAAAAGACCATCCGTGGGTGGCTGCTAAGAAAGAAATACCTGTGCATGAAGAGGGCGGCCATCACAGTGCAGCGATACGTGCGGGGCTATCAGGCCCGATGGTAGGTCTCCTCAAGGCCTCATCAGCCTTATCTAACTCATGGTCTATCCAGGACAGGTCTGAAGGATTACCCTAACTGAGAAGGTCGCCTCTCATTAATTCAAAGCACAACAAATTAATTTACAAGACAATTATAAAGAATAACATTTCACATAGACTTAAAATAATTCAGATTTGAATTGCTACCAACTTAGGTCCCTAGAATTTGTATCTCTTTTACTATAACAAAGAACTTGAAAAAATTGTACGTAAATTAAAATGACCATGAGTATGAGATAGTTAATCTTGACTCTATTGATCAATTAACAAAAATGTTTTAGCAAATAGTTATATTTCAGTATGATTATGTATACAGTTTAATTTTATGAATTTTTAAGCTTTATGAATTTTTTTCTTTATTGTAAAATGTGACAAGATGGGACATCCTGCTTTTTAAAAATAGGGAAATCTCAGTGAAAAAATACTTCAGAAGCTACACATTTCTGAACATATGTGAATAAACATAAAAACTTATTTGTCATGAACATTAAAATAACAGTGAGGTTTTGCTCAGGATACCTAAGACATTGTTATTTTGCAGTCTTGATGACTGACTATACACTACTATTTTCTTTTGGCCAGCTATGCTAAATTTCTGCGCAGAACCAAGGCAGCAACGACCATTCAAAAGTATTGGCGCATGTATGTGGTCCGTAGGAGGTACAAGATTCGACGAGCTGCCACTATTGTTCTTCAGTCTTGTCTGAGAGGTTATTTGGCAAGAAATAGGTATCGCAAGGTAAGATGTTGTTTTTAAGTTTATTCATGCATCCCAGTAATATTAATCATGTTTTATGACTGTCCAGAGTATCATAGGGACTGCTGTTAATAGAGAAGCTGTGTGGAGACAACCAACAATTGATATGTATGCTAGTATTAATCAGATATACTTGTTAAAAGACAATAGAAAAGGAAATATACTTCCATTTCCATTTGTCTGAATATTTTGTAAAATGAAAAAAGTAACTGTGAATATAATCACCAACGTGGTTGCTCAAGCACCAGTACTTATTTCCTCAGTTTTCTGAAGGCCAAAATTCCAAAATCACTGGGGTATAATCAAGTGTCAGCAGTTCCACATTCTCCTAAAGCCACAAGACACAATATATTCCTTGTCCCTTTCAGTGGTACCTGCTCTCCTGTACCTATGGTCACATTGCCCCTCTTCCCCTATCTTTATATCATTCATACAATATAAGAAATAGATCCTTGGAACCCACGTTGTGGAAGGGGAAAATCAAATACCATATGTGCACTCACACACCCAAATAATTGTATTTTAAGGTATATTCTTTAATTATGATGGCATTTAAGTCCTACCTTCATAATCCAGGGTAATATCCCCATCTCAAGATCCTTAACATAGTCACATCTACAAAGTCTTTTTTTTTCTCAAATAAAATCATAAGTACAAGTTCTAGGGATTAGGACATAATGTCATTGATACCCATTATTCAGACAGATCCATTATTCAGAGAAGTGAACTATACGAAAGGTTAAATAGATGACAGATGACCAGAAGGTAACCTAAAAATGAGAGAAGCTTAGGAGAATTTACCATTCTCCTAAGAAGAAATAACTATAAGATTTGTATGATTAAAGTTACATTAACTGGAATGTGGTGTATTTTTGATACTGTGTGTGTGTGCTTTGCAGGTTTGTTGTATGAGTATTCAAGTTGTGCATACATATGTAGAGACCAGAGCAGGACTTCGATTGTCTTACTTATTGCTCCAAGACAAAGTCGATCACTGAACCTGAAGCTCATGGTCTTGGTCAGACTAGTCAGCCTTGAGAAAACTCCCAAGATGAACATGTCTCTACCTTTCAATTTAGGGTTACAGAGACATTTATCCATGCTCAGCCTTTTATGTGGATAGGTCCTCATGTTTGTGTAGCAAACAATTCTTACCCACTAAGCCATCTTACAAGCCCAACAAATGATCTTTTTTGCATGAGACACTGGGGTTGAATTCAAGGCCTCATGCATATTAACCATGCATCGTATACTAAGCCACACTCATCCTGACAAGTACCTTTTCTAGCTTAGAATAATTGTTAGTCTCTGGATCATAGATCACTGATGAATCTGTTTTAAAATGTATTTAATTTTGTGTGTGCATCGAGGGGGCTACACACGTGTGCCATGTGTCAATGCAGGTGCCAAAGGACAACTTGCAGGACTTGATTCTTTTCATTATGTGAACTCCAGGGAAAAAACTCTTAAAAACTTCACATCTGCCTAATGATCTTCAGTGACGAGAAATTTATCTCATGAGGCGATGCTCTTCTTCTGAGTTGTATACAAGTTTAAGAGACTATCATGACTTTTAAAAAGTAAAAGTATGATTATTCTGTTTTACATTTCCTTGTGTTTAGCTTTCGCTTTAAAGCTCTGTGCCTTTATCTTGGCATTATAACTGACTTCTGCTGCATTATGAACAACAACAGCAGGAAATCATACGAGAATGATACACCTTAAGTGTGGCAGACATCAACTTTAGGCTAAGGGAGGTGGCCCACACATTTAATCCCAGCACTCGGTGGGCAAAGGTGGGTGGGCCTCCATGGATTTAATGCCAGCCTGGCCTATGTAGTAAGTTCCTGGCTAACCAGAAAGACCCTGTTTCAAACAAACAAAAAGAATGTCACCTTCTGAGTTTCAGGAGTGAAATCAATGTCATTAATAACCTTTCATTATCTCAGATGTTAGCCTCTCAGCCAGCTTGCTGGCTTTTCCTATGACCTCAAGTTCAGGTCCAATAGATAGTGAAGCAGTATAGTGGGAAAGTCTTTTATTTAAATAGCACATGGTTTATAAAGTGCCTGGTTCTTAGGGTTTTTTTTTTTTGATAATTTAGATGTTTTTATTATCATATATTAATTATACAAATTATATGTAACAATGCATTTCATCCTGGCTTTTTCATCCATTTACATAATATAGTTTGATCACATTTCCCTCTCTTTACTTTCTCCTATCCCCCTCATACTCCTTAATCTGGATACTATCAAACCAGTTAGTATTTGCAAACATGAAAGTCACATATGTGCCCTGCTACTCAGGAAAGAGCTATTATGTGATCAGTAGGGAGTTATAGTGATTGCTTTATGGTACTTAATGTTCTCTCAGGCAGTTGCATCATTTACTGTAGTAGGTTCTTAGTTTTTTAAGACCTCGTACCAGCAAAAATCATACACCAATAAGGAAGCTGATCATTTTTTAATGTTTTTTGTAGAACTGTTTCTTTCTTGCAATCTGATATTTTTTATTTAGACTGCTTCCAATTTTATGTACTGTTTATAATCATGTGTGTGTATAATATAATGAGATATTGAAAGGTGATTTGAGAAATATGTACGTATTTTTAAATGACATATCTTTATATTTCTATGATGTATAATCCACATAAAACACTGTTGATTTAATTTTTTGTCCTTCTCTAGGTATGAATTCTTAGTTTGATTATACATATGAGGATAGACTTGAACTTTGAGTCTAGTGTAGAGACTCAAGTTATCTGCCTTTTTCTGCAGATACTCCGTGAGCACAAAGCAGTCATCATTCAGAAACATATCCGTGGCTGGCTAGCTCATACACGTTATAAAAGGACCATACAAGCCATCATCTACCTTCAGTGCTGCTTTCGGCGGATGATGGCCAAGCGTGAGCTGAAAAAACTGAAAATTGAGGCTCGTTCTGTGGAACGCTACAAGAAGCTCCATATTGGCATGGAAAACAAGATTATGCAGCTGCAGCGCAAAGTGGATGAGCAGGTGTGTTTTAAAGGAACCCTTAAGCTAAAGTACAGCTGAAGAGAGACCTGCTGGGATGTGACTTTACCCTGAAGGAAAGGGACAGACAGGAATTTATTTTTTAAAACACCCTACTCCAAACCTGTGTGATCATGAATCATACTGTAATTTATTCTTTGCAGAATCACATTATAATTTATACTTTGCAGAATTGTTCTTTGCCACTTAACAGTTGTTTGACACAGCATGGCAAGAGAAGCAGGAAGATTTACAGGCTTCTGAGGGACCCACAATCTGTTCGCAGAGAGAAAATTGTCTTGCTTAACAGTAGTTACTAAGTAGTATTTTAGCACATGCAAATATTATAAAAGTAATTAAGAATATGTAAGAGATAAGGTAGCAAGGAGAGATGGGTTAAAATGAAATAGAAATCATCAGAAAGGTTTTAATGAATGAAGTAAGAGGAATTTTAAGATTTTTAGTCTACTTTATTGTACTTATGCATCTTGTACGTAGTATATGAGCTGATTTTTTGTATTATCCCCCTTTCTGACCTGTGGTGGGCAGATACTATCACTGAGCTAAAATCTCAAGCCTGAGATAAATGTAGTGGCTTAAATTGGTACCACAGGTATTTAGGAGGCTGAGATGAGAGAAGTGCATCAAATTCAAGGCTACCCTGGCTTACAGTGAGAGATTATGTTTCAAAAACAACAAATAAATACAAAATTATATATATCTGTATGTTCTTTTACAGAAAGCCCCTATTGAATTACATAGGCTGGCCCTACAGTTGTAGTCCCGTTTCTGCCCAATGAATAACTGAAATTACAGATTTGTGTGACCACATTCAGGTTTAGTACATGGTTTTTAGATTACTCTAAGATAGTTTCAAAAGGCAAGAACTTATTTTCTTATTTTTAATTATTACTTATTTATTTTAATTTTATGTGTATTGGTATTTTGACTGCATGTATGTGTGTGTACCATGTGTGTGCAGTGCCTGTGGAAGCTAGAGGTTCGATTTTCTAAAACTGTTACATATGGTTGTGAACTCCCCTGTGAGTCTGGGAATTGAACCAGAATTAGGAGAGTTGCCAGTGCTCTTAATCAGTGAGCCATCTCTCTGGCACCTTCTCTTACTTCTAGATTGAAAATCAGAAAACTGTGGGGCTGGAGGGATGGTTCAACAGTTAGGAACAAGAGCTACTCTTCTCAGAAGTCCTCTGAGTTCATTCCCAGCATACGGTGGCTCACAGCCATCTCTAGCTACAGTCTCTTGGGGTCCAATGCCCTCTTCTGCTGTGCAAATGTATATTCAGACAAAATACCTATGTGCATAAAGTATATAAATAAGTCTTTTTTAAAAATAAGGAACTTGAGAATTTACAGTGAAACTCTATGATTATGAGGTAATCAGATCTGTTTCATATCATATAAAGCAGAATTACTATTATTATCTTACAGATTCTCATGGTTTAGCTCTGACTGTTGTGGAAATTACTCTTGAGACTAGGCTGGTCTTGGACTCGGAGAGGTTCATCTACCTCCGTCTCCTAATTGCTGGGATGAAACCAGTATAGCACTATGCTCAGCTCAATGTTGATTTTAGTACAAGGTATATTATGATCCTTTTAGTATAGCAAAGTTGGCCAGATCCTGTCTCAGTGTCGTAATGATGGCATGGTAGAAGATGCCTTTAATCCCTGCTCCTCAGAGGCAGCTAGATCCTTATGAGTTTGAGGCCGGCCTAGTCTACGTACTGAGTTCCCGAACAGCCAAGACAGCATAATAAGACTGCATACATTTGGTCATTCATATTATAAGTATTTACTTATTGTTACTTGTGTTTATATTTAAAGAATAAAGACTACAAATGCCTCATGGAGAAACTGACGAATCTGGAAGGAATATACAACTCCGAGACTGAAAAACTACGGAATGATGTAGAACGTCTTCAGCTAAGTGAAGAGGAAGCTAAGGTTGCCACTGGGCGGGTCCTTAGTCTGCAGGAAGAAATTGCTAAACTCCGGAAAGACCTGGAACAAACTCGGACAGAGAAAAAATCCATTGAAGAGCGAGCAGATAAATACAGACAAGAGACTGAGCAGGTAGGACGCAGTATTCTTATTCCCATTGCCCTGCACAGAGTAAGTGCTGTCATCCCGACCTGGTTCCTGTGTCTCTATATTCATTTTAATCAAAGACATAATGAAATTTACAGTGGGTTCAACAAGTAGGCTATAGTCTTGAGATAGAACATTTAGCGCTAATAAAAACAGAAACAAAGTGATGTTTCAACAATGAAATTAATGTTTATGTACTGTATTAGTTGTCTCTTGCTATAACAAAATGCCTCAGACTAGGTAATTTATAAAGATTAGAGGCTTACATGGCCAAATATCTGGAGGCTTGTGCTTGGAGGGGCTCTCCATGCTAACTTTGGTTTAGGGCGGAGCTTGGTATGGGTGGGGTTCCAGGGGCTGTGTCCAGGGGCAGGCTTCAGAGACCTTTGCCTGGCCTGGGGATCTGGGGTGGTACTCACCTCTTAGTGGGCTGTGGACCAGGGGACTGCCTTCCTTCATTTCTTGAATGTGCCAATGTAAGGAAATAAATGTATCAATATCGTTCTAAGGTCATTATTTATCTAAGCATGAAATTAAAAAAAAAAGATCAGTTTTTACAAAATTCTTAAAAGTTATCACATAGAAAATTCTCAAAAAAATATAAATGAGACTATGAGAAAGCTTTTAGTGAATTTCTAAAGCTAGAATGTTTTCACACATTGGAACGATTATAAGAGTCACAGGTCAGGGAAAACTACCTGGGAACAGTATCTTCAAGAAATCACATTACCACTGTACTCATGAAAACACAGCAGCTGCCTGCATAAGATCAGCTGGTCAACATTCCAGCACAGGTGGGTGGAGTCTCACAAGGCCTTATCCACAGCTAAGGAGCTATTGGCAATTTATAGCTGTTGGGAGAGAGCTGATCAGTTTCTTCTTGGGTGTGGTCCTTGGTAGGTTGCCTACGGTTATACTAGGCTTTTCTTTTGGACCAACAACCAGCTCCCAAATTATGACATGGAGACTTATTAGTTTTGAATGTTTAACCTTAGCTTACCTCTTATTTTAATCTGTTTCTCTACATTTTGCCTCAGGCCTTTTTACCTTTTTACCTTGTATATGTTGCTTTCCTGCTGCCTGTGTTTGACTAGAGGCTGCCTGGCCTCTGGCCTCTGCCAGGTCCCTTTTTCCTCTCTCATATTCTTCTTTCTTCTTCTCTCAAGCCGAGATTTCTCCTCCTGTTTATTCTCTCTGCCTGTCAGCCCCACATCCCTCTCCTGCCTTGTTACTGGCTGTTCAGCTCTTTATTAGACCAATCAAGTACCTTAGGCAGGCAAGGGGAAACAGGTACCACATCTTTACATAACTAAACAAATCCAGCACAGTCAAATGTGACATATCCTTACATGGTTAAACAGCAGCAGAAACAGGTGTAACACACTTTTACATAATTAAAGTAAATTCTACAGCATGAACAAATGTAACACATCTTTGCCTGGCTAAAGAAATATCCCACAACACACGATGCAGTGAATTGGCCCTACACCCATGTTTATAAAAAGAAGAGGGCATGAAACTGGAAGAGTATTGTTAGGAATGGGATCCAATAAGAGCAGCAGGGTGTGGATATGGTGAAAATTCATTGTATACACATATGAAATTCTCAGAATAAATAAAAAATATTTTATTTTTAAAGAATTCATGGGGTTGGAAAGAAGTTTCAGCTGTTAATTGTGTCTCTTGCCCTCCCAGAGGACCAGAGTTTAGTTTCCAGCCAGTACATCTGTAATTCCAGCTCTGTGGGGTCCAGCAGTCTCTTCTGGCTGTAGACACACCCATATATGTAGCATGCACTCACATATATATATACACATCAAAAAATCTTAAAGACTCATATTTTTAATCTCTTTAATCTGCCAATTTGAATTGTGGTATGCTAATGGTACAGTGAGAAGGTGTCTGATGACTAATCTTAGTTGTCACCTTGACACACTGGAAAGAGGGACTCTCAAAGAATGCCTCTATCAGAATTTTCTTGAGCATGTCTGTGGGGTAATTTTCCCATTGCTAATTGATATGGGAGGGCCCAGCCCACTGTGATTAGGATCATCCCTAGGCATGTGGACCTGGGCTCTATAAGAAAGATAGCTGATCACGAGCCTAGGAACAAGCTTAACCATGTGGTTTCTTCTTCAAACTCCTGTGTGGTTGCCCCTGATGACTGTGACCTGGACATGTAAGATGAAATGAGCCCTTTCTTCTCCAAGTTGTTTTTGATCAGAGTGTCTATCACAACAGTAGAAATCAAAATAGAACAAGGTGATATTGTTACTTTGGCAACAGATCTTTTCTAGATACTAGTCAGATGCTAAATGTTTATAGTACAGAGTAAAACAAGCACCATCACCATCCTTTTCCTGAGTTTTGCAACAGCCCAGCAAAAAGGCCTATAATGGAGATGGTTTTCAGGAAGTTTCTGTGGACAAGTGTGACAGGTGACAAGATATAACAAGGCGAGACAGGAGGCACAAGACGACTGTTGTGTGGGTCATCTCAGTTGGATGTTTCATTTTACAGCTGGTATCCAATTTGAAGGAAGAAAATACTTTGCTGAAGCAGGAAAAGGAGACCCTCAATCACCTCATCGTGGAGCAGGCTAAGGAGATGACAGGTAAGGTCTGCCATCCAAAGTCTTACAACTTTGACATTATGTTACCAGTTACACAGTATTGCCTACAGCTGAAATAAATTCTTAAGTTTTGACTGTTACCTCCATTTACAAGCAAGAGTCCCAAATATTTTAGTAAAATTAGTGAACTTATAAAGTTGATTTCTGATCTCTGTGTACTAATATGAAGTTTTTCATTGATATCATTTGTAGCTTTTAAAAATTTGCTTTGCTTACAGAATTCTTACTGATTCAATAAGAATACTTGAGCTAATTTGTGGGTAGATATATGTATATGTTCTTTTACACACATACATACATGCATGCATTTGTTTCTTTGAGTCCAGACTAGATTTGAACTTGAGATCTTCCTGACTCACCCTTCCAAATGTGCCTCCATTCCTGGCTATTGTATATTTTCAAACCAACATAATTGGAAATATTTATAGGAACAGTACAATAATTTGGTACATATGTGCCTGTAATGATCAAATTAAGGTAACTATTGTTTTTATCTTCTCAAAATCTGTCATTGATGCTTGTGAGGAACCCTTTCCACTCTCCTACTCAGCTGTGCTTGGGAATCTTTAACGTCTTTCTAGCCTCCTCTCCTGGTGTTCCCAGTGCCTGAACCACATTTTTTTCTGTACTCTTTTATATCCAATCATTTTTTAAGCATATTTATTGATTGAGAAAATATACTGTCTGCCTTTATGGACCTCACTTATTTTTTATTTATATTTTACTAAAACAAGTTCATCCTGTTAAGTTCAACTATCTTTGCTACCAAAGTAAATATGAAAAGTAATTTTTAATATAAAGAACTAAGTATATTTATTCTATATTTTGATTGTGGGGTTGATTAAAATAATAAAAGGAACCCATAATATTGGCCTATGGGCATGTCTCTTGTGGAGCATTCTCTTGATTGCTCACTGATTTAGGAGCCCAGCACACTGTGGGTGGTATCCTTCCTAGGCAGATGGATATGGGGCTGTATAAAGAGGGGAGCTGAATTTGAGCCTGTAAGCAAGCCTGTAAGCAACTTTCACCCTTTGTTTATGCTTCAGTTCCTACCACTAAGTTCCTGCTTGAGCTCCTGTCCTGGTTTGCCTCAAAGATGACTGTAACTTGTGAGCTAAATAAAACCCTTATCTCCCCAAATAAACCCCAAGGTTTTAGGCAGTGTTTTATCACAATAATGAATGAAAGAATTCTGAAAGTAGTCCAGCATAAAGACTAGAGAGATAGTAAGGAATAAGCCTTTTTTTTTTTCCCTTAAGACCATGGTGATAAGTGCCCTGTGTACTTTACTCATATGATCTCGTCCCCCAATTAAAGATGATGTAGAGCAACAAGAAGATATCCTCGAATTAATAACCTTAACAAAAAACTAAGGTGAAGACAAGAAGCCAGAAGAAAAACTTAAAAGGAACAAAATAAAATAATATGGAAAGAAGGTTTTTAGGATGCAGATTGTCAGGGAAAGATCCAGAATGATGAAAACACTTCTACCCAAATATACAATGATTTTTGCAATTAACTATAGGAATGAAGAAATTAAAATGTGTTTATCTTGAAAATTTTATTGGAAGACCTGGACTAGCTTCTACAAAGTGGTGGGAATAAAGAACAGTTGATTTATAGAGTATCTTAGGAAATTTTTCTCATTCATTAGTTTATAGAATATGAAACCACTCCCGTAGAAAGCGTTGTGGAAAACATCAGGGAAAAATAGTGACAAGGCTCTTGCATCCTTTGACTCATGGAGCTGGGAGATAAATGATAGAGCAATAGAAGCAGCTCTAACCCTCAAAATGTAAGAACACAAAGAGCATGTTGGTAGGAAACCTGACTTTATAAAAGTAACTAGTTAAGTCACTGAGTTTCCATGTGTATCTTTTGTTAAAGAAGTATTTTTAAACTGAATTTAATCATCTGTGTCTGAGTGTTTTGTCTGCATCATGTGTATACCTGGTATCTGTGGAGGCCGGAAGAGGGTGCCAGATCCAATAGAACTGAAGTTACAGGTTTTTAGCCACCATGTAGGTCCTGGGAACTAGAAAAGCGGCCAGTACTCTTAACTACTGAGCTGCCATACATAGCTTCTTTATTTCTTTTATTACCTGAAGTCAGTGGCTAATCTCTGAACTTGAGACCACGTCCAGCCAAAAGCAAGCTACTGGCAGAAAAGGCAGAGTAAGGTGGGTACCTGGAAAAGTTAGGGTTCCTCAAGCAGCATGTGAGAGATGACAAAGAAGTAAATAGCACAGTCAGCAGAGCCTAAGCGGTCATGTAGTTGGAAATGGAGTAGGATGACAGGGTTCTGTGAGCTATAAGATTGTATGATAGAACCAGGGCTTGTGATAACAGACTACAGAGTAGGAAGGCAAGTCCCTTAAAGCTCACCATTTTCTTAAAGAATGGCCAAAATAATTTATGAATATGAGAATTTATGAATAAGACAGCCAATTTCCAGGCCTAAGGACCTAAATTTAATCTCTGGGATGCATGGTGGATGAAGAGAATTGATTCCTATAAGTAGTTGTCCTGTGGCCTCTACATGTATTCTGTGTCTCTCTCTCTCTCTCTCTCTCTCTCTCTCTCTCTCTCTCTCTCTCTCTCTCTCTCTCTCTCTCTCTCTCTCTCTCTTATTGGATTTTATGAATATCCTAAAGCAATTAGAATTAAGATTATATGTGCCAATACTTTACTGACATGAATAACCTATTGTTAATTGCTTAGTAGACTAGTGT
The DNA here is from genome assembly GCA_033318265.1 of Phyllotis vaccarum. Taxonomy (NCBI): domain Eukaryota; kingdom Metazoa; phylum Chordata; class Mammalia; order Rodentia; family Cricetidae; genus Phyllotis; species Phyllotis vaccarum. Next base: position 134,797,054 of record JARWLC010000004.1, on the reverse strand, counting down.
GTGGTAGAAATTTATTTAGACTCTGGGTGTAGTGGTGCACACTCTTAATCCCAGCACTGAGGAAATTGAAGCAGGATGGACTGCATAGCCCTAGTGCCAGGTTAGGCAGGGCTACATGCCAAGATGGTCTCAGAAGACAAGCAGATAGGAATGTATTGTAACCAGTAATGGCCTAGTGGACCAAAGCTATCCTACCTGGAGAGCTCCATAGATGAGAGCTGTCATTTATAAGGGGTCTAACTGGGATAATGTAGTGGGATTTAACTGCATCTCTTTGACCTTAGGGTGTAGCCTCTTGGCCAGCATATGTATGGGATTCACCTATGACCTTTGAAGCTGTGGTCTTGAGACATGGCCAGGAATAGCTTAAAGATGGGAGGGGTATTATGTCCGCCGCACTCTCTCTGCTTTTTTATTGCCTAGAAAGAAGACCCGTTCTGTCCAGATGAATAGATTTTCCAGCATTCCTGCCCTTAATTCTGTTGTAGTTGCTATTGACCCACTTTGATAAATATTAAAATCTGACTGCATCTGGCTCCCAACATGGGTCATGAACCCATGACCCTGAGATTAAGAGTCTCATGATCTATATCCAGCTACAGGTTCATGCTTCTTTTTCTTTCCACATTCACAAAATACTCTCATAGGACTAAAAGTTCAGTTCCACTAAGAGAAACTGGAAGTCATCATGCTTGTTTACATTGTTGAATTCTATGGAACCACCTTTGTATACATTTCACCTTCCACTTTTGAGGGGGCATTGTTTTGTTTTGCTTACTTCTGAAAAAGTTTTTTATATGTAAAACAGATTCTGAGGCAATACTATCATCTCTGGCACAGGGAACAGCCTTTTTTTTTTTTTTTTTTTTTTTTTTTTTTTAAGATTTATTATGTATACCTGCATGTCTCCCTGCAGGCCAGAAGAGGGCACGAGACCGCACCACAGATGGTTGTGAGTCACCATGTAGTTGCTGGGAACTCGGGTCCTCTGGAAGATCAGCAAGTGCTCTTAACCACTCTGAGCCATCTTTCTAGCCCCTTTTACTGATTTCTTAATCTCACCTATGACCAGGGCCCCTTCCCAGGAGCTTTTGCTTTTAGCCAGAGTTTCTTCTGTTATTCTTTGGCTTCTGATGGAAGGCCTAACTTCCTCATCTGTCACTTTGGGCTGCTTCAAGGGCCTTTTCTTGCCACCTCTGTGGCCTGACACCCTTTTCCCAGGCCCTGATCCTTTATATCCTCTTGTGTATTTCAGAAACTATGGAGAGGAAGTTAGTAGAAGAGACAAAACAGCTGGAGCTTGACCTGAATGATGAAAGGCTGAGATATCAGAACCTTCTGAATGAGTTCAGTCGTCTGGAGGAGCGCTATGATGACCTTAAGGAGGAGATGACCCTGATGCTCGTGAGTCCAACACTTCTTCTAAAGAGTCTTTCTGTGTAACCAGGCTAGCCTTAGGCTCGTGATCCTTCTATCATTTTCTACCTCCTGAGGACTCCAGGTATGGTTTGTCATACTTGGCTTTGCTTAAAAAAAAAAAAAAAAAGAGAATATTTAGTCATGTATAAAAGTAAGTAGAATCATAGAATGAGCCTTGATACACTACATATATCGATCACCCAGTTCCCAAATAGTCAACATATCTCTGTTTACTCTTCTACCCACAACCTTTCCCACTTTGTGGATTATATTATTTAAAATAAATCTTAGAAATCATGTAATTTTATCTTTAAATACTTTAGTAAAGTCAGATTATCAAGACTCTACTTTCTACATTAAATAACAATGTAAATTTTGTATATTTATATTATCTTCATATAACTATTTTTCTTCCTTGTAGTTTATAATTTCCGAATTAAATACCGAGAAAAATTCTGTCTGTGTTTATAATAATTTATGCTAGCTGTGTCAAGGGTTCTTCTGTCTTTCCGAGTACACTTTCCACATGTGCAGCTCTTCTACTTACTCTCAGGATACTGATTCTCTGGCTCTCTTGTTCATAATGGTGCATGTGGCTAGAATGCTTTGAAATCGATTTTTTTTAAAAAGGAAACTAAGTTGGTGCCCATAGAAAAGAATATTTACTTCAAATTTTGTTAATAGAAAGATCTGCTTGATAGAGATTTTAAAACATAATATAAAACTAGTGTTTGCAAGGCCCACAGATGAGAAAACCTGGTGTAAGGGAACTTGAAAAGCACATTTAAATCCCACACTAGATGATTGCTCTACACCTTGCTAACCTGTTCTTGGTTCCTACAGTTCCATTCTTTGGTGTATTTTTATATACTCTACTTACTGGACAACTGTACCAACCTTAACAGTTAATCTGTGTTTCAGTTATACTTAGGACTAAGCTTTGGATCTTACTGGGTACTTTGAAGGCTACTGGTTACTTAGAAAATTCCTGAGTAACAGTGAAAATGAAATGATTCTTTGAGTCTTTCCTGTGCCTTAGGTACAGTAGGCCGTCCTGCTCAGCTTTTTCATTCCCTATGAGTTTTCTGAGCACTGGTTGATATGGTATCATGTGCCATAAAATATTTCTCAGATCTCTTGAATCATCATGGTCCTGATTCAGAGTTCTTCAGTGAATTCTGCAAGCATGAATTGTCTGCTTGACCTGACTTGTCTCCTTCTCGATGCTTACTCTGCAGATTCGTGTCATGTGTAAAGATGACAGAAATTACAGTCACCTATATAACTCCTACTTGTTTTTAACCACTTATAGCCACTTATACTTACTTACCATGTAATGAATGGTTATTTATGTTAGTCAGTGTATTTTGTAAATTTTTATTTTATCACAATGCTAAAAGCATTGCTTGATCAGAGTGACTGAATAACTCAAAACTCAAAACAAAAAATCAAAGAGAGCCTTGAAGGCGCTCCTTTGATAGAGTTCTTGCTTAGCATGGATCTAAAGGCCTGTGTACCATTCATTCTCATAACTCGTAAATAGGGTGTGGGAGCCCATACCTGTAATCCCAGTACTTTGGAGGTAGAGGCAGGAGGATCAGAAATTCAAAGTCATCTTTAGCTACATAGTGAGTTCAAAGCTAAACTGATCTACGTGAGACACCATGGGGGATTCTGCCAATGGTCACAGATGATCTAAATTTGACCATAACAGTTCTTATCATGTTGGCATGCCTTTCTCAATGGGGAGATCACTCCCTTATACAAAGTTGGTCAGAACAAGATGGAATCCTTGAACTTTTGGCCATCGGTGCAAATTACTGAATGGAGATTGCAATGAAAACATGTGAATGCAGTTCCCATTACATAGTTCCATTATGTTAAATGAACTGTATTTGGGTTATTTACCTCACAGAATGTGCCTAAGCCAGGACACAAGAGAACAGACTCTACCCACAGCAGTAATGAGTCTGAATACACCTTCAGCTCTGAATTTGCAGAAACTGAAGACATTGCACCAAGGACAGAGGTACATTTATCTATTACTAGAAGTAAGATGTGCATGCTCCTGTCGCTAGGCAACATTATTAATAATTAGTTTATGTATTCTTAATCACTTGTATGTGCCTATTACACATGTTTTTGCCAATACATAAACTATTTTTTGTTTGTTGGGTGGTAGAATTGAACTAAGAACTTTACATGTGACAAGCATGTGCTCTGTCACTGAGTGGCCCCAGCCCACATTACACTTGTGTGAGTTGTGTGGCAGTATCTTTCTTTGCTGTCTTCACCACAGTTACACTCCAAGCAGTTCCTGCATCTTCAGGGCTGCTGTGTGTTGGTTTGAAACCATTGCTTTTCCCTGCTACCATAAGCTGTTGGAGTCCCGCTTTATTCCTGAACTTCCTCATAGCTTCCCACCTGGGGAAAGGGTCAAAATGACTTGCTCAGCTATGATAGGATAATTTCAAAATTAAATTCAAACCAGTGGTGGTAATTTTATTAATGAATTCTGTTATCTTCAGTTGTGCGACTGTTGTTATTCTCAAGGTCAATATTAAAGTTTCACTGACTCAGTAAAGGCTTAGATGACCAAGTCCTTACTGAAAAGAGGGAGGAAATAGGACCCCGCATCTTCTGTCATTCAGATGGTCTTCTCTTCCCCCTGTCTCTTGTGATCCAGAAGAGCAAATGACCTTGCTATAAATAGATATGCCATTGGGACTAAGGACACTGTCTGAGCACTCTGAAGTGATTTCATTGCACCTCTAGTTATTTTTTATTTGGCAGGTGTTTTTTATCATCTGTGCCTTACCTTTTCCTATTCTCATATTTCTATCTGTAGAACTGTTCTCACCTAGCAATTAATGGATTCTGTATACAGTATTAACTGATAGCTGTGAAATTATCCCATTCTATTTTAATAAGATTCCTTCTTACATGCCTATTCAAAACCCAAAGGAATGATTTCCAGTTAATAACATTTTAAGTATTGGGAGAGAAGTACCATGTTCATGTCTAGAAGAATGAAGGCTTCTGTTACAGTGTTTTGAAAGTTAAAGTTTCAGGAACATATGCATGACCAATAAATAAACAGATATTAATATACTTAAATGGAACATTTAAGTATTTGAGGGTGGTTTGGGTAGACGAACCCAATAGCTTAGTAGGTAAAGTACTCGATGCACAAGCCTGATAACCTGAGTCCAAGCCCCACAACCTGTTCTGGAAGGAGAGAACCAACTCCTGCAGGTTGTTCTGTGACCTCCATACCTGTAGCAGCTAACCTTATGAAAACCACAGGATAAAATTTAAAATAGCACTGAAGTGTCACCTGTGGGGCAGTAAACTGAGATGAACATTTTCCTTTGTGGAGTTATTGCCGTGAGTGTTGTCCTGGGAATGGTTATAGTTGTTGATACAAGTACAAGTTGCCCCAGCCCACCAGACTGCCAGGCGTTATATTCAGATATTTATGTTCTTAGATGTGTATTTCAAAAATTAGAAACCAATGGGAAATGATTAAACAGGTGACTCACCTGGCCTTACAGTTAGACAGATACCTGGAAAACACCTCCCAGCCATGTAGTCTTAATTCTTAGACAGATTTGCTAGGGTAGATATGCATATATGTCTTCATTTTAATAAATGCATGTAGGTTTCCACAGGTTTATTTACAGTCCACCAAAAGAATATGAGATGCAGTTAATATAAGACATTATTAGCTTAGAAATGCTGCCTTTGGGCTGTGTGCCAGTCAGGTAAGATAGAGAGATAGCCCTCACTGGTGTTGAACCTGCATTTCTTCAGTCATTAGCTGGGATGGACATGGCTTTTGTCTTACTCTACATTTCTTCTGTGAGTTTGAGTGTTTTACTATGAATTGTTGTCACTGTTTTCTCTTTGGCTTGTGCATCTTCTAACTTTACTTGATTCTTATGATGTCTGGGTTTTAGGAGCCAAGTGAGAAGAAGGTGCCTCTGGATATGTCATTGTTTCTTAAGCTCCAGAAGCGTGTCACAGAGCTGGAGCAGGAGAAGCAGATAATGCAGGATGAGCTGGACCGAAAGGAGGAGCAGTTGTTCCGCAGCAAGGCAAAGGTGAGCAACAGTAGCCTGTCCCAGGGCCAAGGGCAGCCCGTGGAGGCAAGGCTGTCCCATGTCTTTCTGCAGTCTGAAGTTCCTCAGCTCTGCCAGGGCTTGGAGACTTTGACACTTCATGGCTTTTCATACAGTGCTCTCATAGTAAAAATGGACAATTTAAGGTACAAAGTTCTTACTTTATTTTTCTCCTCAGGAGGAAGAAAGACCACCCATTAGAGGTGCAGAACTGGAATATGAATCCCTCAAGGTATAAAAAATTCAGCCCGACTTTGAATACTTTGTTTTGACAGGAGAGCTGCTAAGAACTTGACTTTTTTTTTTTTTTCTGAAAACATCCTAACTGAAGGTTCTAGCTTAAATTTTATCCAGGCACTAGTTCTGGCCTCTGCTATTTCCTCTCACTCTGAACAGGAGCAGGGGGTAGCAGCCCCTCGAGGTAAAGATAGGAATTCTAGACTGAAGCTCCTTGGTTCAGTGCCCTCCTGTCTGCCACCATAAAACTCTAATTAGATTAAGGGGCAGACTAAAGGCATAGGGTATCTGTCTGCTCTCCAGAACATGCCTCACATAAACATAGGCAAGTCAAAGTGTTTTCTGTAGTATGAATGAAGCCCAGATTCATACAGCATAGGGTGAGTGGTTCTCAAAGTTTGGCCCTATTTTGGCATGATCAGCACAAAATTCTCAGACCTCACATCATTAGACATAAAGTCAGAATCCTGTAGTTGGGGCTTGGAAATGTGTTTCAACAGGAAACCCAAATGGCTCCGATACATGTTAAAGTCTGGGACACATTGTGTTAGAGCCCCAGCATCGAAGGAAAGGCATTGTCTTCTTTCTGTCCCAGAAATGAACAGTGCAAAACTGATTACCACTTAGTAGAGGATTTCAAGGGTCTACCCAGAGGACTCGGTCATTGGAATATCCTGACCAGCTGCATGCTTGGTTTTGCCCTTACATTTACCTGCAAACAAAACCTGGGCTTCCCAGGATTGGGAACCAGTGGTCAGTATCTGGGAGTATTCCCTGAGCAGATCAGAATCAATTTGCCATTGGAATTGTAGTTGGTAATGCAAACTATCATTTGCATTGCTCAGTCCCACTGACATCAAACTTCTTATTCTGGGAGACTGTTCAGAAGAGTGAAGATTGATGTCCTTTCTAATAGAATCTTCCATCACTTAGGAGAGGTTTAGTTTTCCAGTGTACAGATGAGACTGACAGCAGGAAATGTCTTTAGGGCTTTGATTGCTGGGAGACATCATGATCATGGCAACTCATCAAGGAAAATATTTAATTGGAGCATATTTACAGTCAGAGGTCCTCTGTCGTCATTGTGGGAAGGATGGTGGCATGCAGGCACACATGGTTCTGGAGAAGTAGTGAGAGTTCTACATTCAAATCTGAAGGCAGTGGAAAAGATTGTGACACCCTTGCCAGTTTGAGCATCTGAGACCTCAAAGCCCACTCCTAGTGACACACTTCCTCTAAAAGGCCACTCCTCCCAATGGGGACAGTCCCTATGGGGCCATTTTCATTCAAACTGCCACAGTAAACTTGTCTATCTTCTCATTCAGCGTCAAGAACTGGAATCAGAAAACAAAAAACTGAAAAATGAGCTGAATGAGTTACGCAAAGCCCTCAGTGAGAAAAGTGCCCCAGAAGTGACTGCACCAGGTGCTCCTGCCTACCGAGTCCTCATGGAACAGCTGACCTCCGTGAGCGAGGAGCTTGATGTTCGCAAGGAGGAAGTCCTCATATTGCGGTCTCAGCTGGTGAGCCAGAAAGAAGCCATCCAACCCAAGGTAAGCATGCCTACATGCTGAGTGTGAAGCATGGTGACTTCATCTCCAGTTTGTAATGAAACAAACCCTTAAGGGCAGTTGCAAAAGCCACTGGGTTCCCAGGTGTCTTTCAGAGCTTTATTTCCCACAAGCAAAGGATTTTCTTTAAAAAGTATATTCTGAACTAAAGTAAAATACATTACATATGAAAATCTAGTTTGGTACAAAGAGGCATTAAGTCTAACTAAAATTACTTGATGAAATTGGCCAGCATAAGTAGTAATGTACAAAATGGTTAGAAATGAAATTAGTTCATGGAAATTACAGAGATGATTCCCATTAATAAGAAGAAAGTAGGGAGGGCCATTCATGGAAGCAACAGAAAGTAGTCTACATTGTCCCTTTCCTGATCAGTCTCATCTGGTTCCAAGACTTGAATGGACTGGCCTTGAGAAAGAAGACCCTGTATGCCTCCTAGACAAAGACTAAATAAGTATTCTCTCTCAGCAAACGGACGGTCTTTTTCTTTTATCAAATTACAAATAATTGTATAAATTTGTGGGGTTCTATTAGTGTTCTCATGGGAAACTTTTGTGACATTCAAAGGTTGGAAAATAAAAGTAAAGCATAAATACGTGTCACAGCTGTGGTATGATAATGAGCTGGGCCTGTCTTAACACAGTCCTCACTTGCTCAGCTCCCAGCCTCAGTCTAGCATGTCTGTCTGTTCTGGAGGAGTGTACACTGTTGGTAATTCTGAGTGTTTCAGTTGCTTGTTCTCAGGGCAGTGGTGAACAACACACAGCTAGGGTGTGAGTCAGCCCAGCCAGCTCTGCTTTGTCTGTTTTGCCTGCAGAGAGCTGTAGGGGGCTTTCCCTGGACAACTGTCCTCCCAATGGCCACTGTTTGTACTCTCAAAGACCTAGTATGAAATCTCACTCAGAGTCATTCTTTCACACACCCCAGTGTTTTACAACAGAAACATTTTAAAACAAAACAATTTAGATAAGAACTTACGCACTAGAAATAGAAGTTCCGGCTGGGCAGTGGTTGCACACCTTTAATCTCAGGGGCAGAGGCAAGTGCATCTCTGTGAGTTTGAGGCCAGCCTGGTCTACAGAGCCAGTTCTAGGACAGCCAAGGCTACACAGAGAAACTCTGTCTCAGAAGAAGAACTAGGAGTTCCTATCTCATATACAGATGTTAATGCCTACCATATGACAGTTTATGAATACTAATTTATTCAGACACAGTTTTTAAATTAACTCTTGTCTGGATTCATTGAAAGTATCTGTTCATAAAGCTAATGACTTAATTGTTTTCTGCATTTTGTGCTTGCCAACATGTGATTTTTTTCAGGATGACAAGGTAATTATACTTTAATTTTAATAAAATGTTAATATTCAATAAGTACTTCTGTTTAATTCTAACATTGGCTTACAGATGTTCTCTGTTTATGTAGTTGATGCTTTGTGACCAGGTCTATTTTATTTTGTACTGTTTTTTTAAAAAGATATGTTTATTGTTTGTTTGTGTTAATGTGATGCCAGAAGAGGGCATCGTGTGTCCTCTTATATCATTCTCCACATGTTCCTTTGAGGTGGTGATTCTCCCTAACCTGGGCTCTCACCCAGCAGTGTCCTAGCCTCACCCCCTCAGAACTTGGGTTACAGACTTTTGAGGAATGTCTATCTTGTTGCATGGGTGCTGAGATCTGAACTTAGGACTTCAGGGTTGAGAATCAAATCCTCTTAACTGTTGATACATATCTCTAGCCTTCTGCCTTTTTTTGCCTTAGGATAAGTAGCCCAACTTAGCCTCACACTTAAACATGTTAAAGATGTCTTTCAACACCTGGTCAACCTGCTTCCACCTCCTGAATGTTCTGAAAACAGGCATGAACAGTAATGACTTGCATCTGTTTTACTTACTAATTTCCTACTTGACTTCTTCCTATACAAAGTCTCAGGAGAAACTGTGGTTGTACTAGTTTCTGATCCAGATGTCAGAGGATCTCCATGACTTCTCTGTGACTCATTATTGTAGCTCTAGTGTCATGCACAAGTTTGGGGACTACCCTTCACTTAGAGCACTCTTCAGTGGACAGTTCCCTTGGGTACACACAATGCTGAGGAGAAATGGAAGAGCCGAGAATGCATTCTTTCCTTCCACTTTCCCTTCCCTAAAGGCGAAACCAAAAGCTAGAATGAAAAGTAGCTCCTGTGAAGTTGCAGAGTTGAATTTCTCCACTTATCTTGGTTTCAACTGTTGAGCGGTAATAGGATGCTTCATATACAATACAACCTTTTCAGAACTTTGAGTCGATGCTTATGGGAAACACACCAAATAGAGAATCAAACATTTCTCAGGGCTGCAGTACAAATCTGACTCCTCCCAAACTATATCTTGCCAAGGTGGGCAGAGTGAGGAAGAAACAGCTGCTCATTCCACACATCAGCAAACGGACACACACCTTTCCCTGCCTTAATACTAGCTGAATAGATGGAGTAATCTACTTAATCAGAAGTTCAAAAATACTCCAGAAAAGTCCCTAGATATTCAAGTACAGTGTATGATTATTTGATATAAAAACTTGGGTCACTGTGAATTATATTTATAGGTCTTAAAAATGAGAATATGAAATAGATTTTTATGGAATATATTTTTTTCAGGAAGAGAGAAGTATTAAATTATCAGAAACATATTAAATATATTCCTTTATAAAATAAAGCTAAAGAAATGTTTATTTTGATCCAGAGATGTAGTTCAAGTGGTAAAATGCCTACCTAGCATACACAAAGCCCCAGGTTAGATCTGCAGCACTCCATAAACTGGACTGGTTCAGTGGCACATACTTATGATCCCAGCACTGAGAAAGATGAGGCAAGAAGGTCAGAAGTTCAAGGTCATCCTCAGATACATTGAGGACAGCCTGGGCATGAGCCACCCGCATGTAACTTAAAACATCGATTGAAAGATCAGACATGTTCTTTAGATAAAGAGAATGAACCTTTTAGTGTGCTAAAGTTTTTTTTTTTTTTCTACCCCCTTCCCCCAGACAAGATTTCTCTGTGTAGCTTTGGAACCCATCCTGGAACTCACTCTGAGACCAAGCTGGCCTCAAATTCACAGAGATCCACCTGCCTCTGCCTCCCGAGTGCTGGGATTAAAGGCGTGTACCACCACTGCTTGGCTTAAAGTTGTTATTCTTTAGAGTCAATAAATTAGTAATTTTATTTAATGTTTTGTGTGTGTGTGTGTGTGTGTGTGTGTGTGTGTGTGTGTTGTGTATGTAAGCATACACATGAATGTCAAATAATAGCTTATGGGAGTAGATTCTTGCCACCATATGGGTTCTAAAGATTGAATTCAACTCATCAGGCTAGGTGGTACCCTTACCCACTACACCCTGAAATGAAAAGAATATGTTACATGTGATCCACAGCTATTAAGCTGAGCCTTCATGTAAAAATGTGTTGTTTCTCCCTTTAGAATACAATGACAGACTGCACAGTACTTTTAGAAGATGTACAGAAAATGAAGGACAAAGGTGAAATAGCACAAGCATATATTGGTCTGAAAGAAACGAACAGGTAAGTTAATTCTTTCATCCACCTTGGTTTAACTGCAATCTGAGTCTTCAAGCCAACTTCTTGTTTGGGAAGTCAATGTACTGATTCATTGCTTTATTAGATATCAGCCAATTTTCAAGACGGACCTAGAGTTCCTGGTAAAAACCAACTTAAAACACCATTCATAAAATCAAGTAATTGTTGATGATTGGTGTCAAAAGAAATAATTATTCACACTATAGGAAGATATGTTTATGTCCAGAGCCCTGGTCTTATACTGCCTGGAGAAGAAAATGCACTACTCAGTTTTGAGTGTCCTGGGTAGATCCTTTCGTAGTAAGGGCCACTTGAAGTTTTGAAGAAGCAACTGCAGTATTCAATAATAGAAATGTAGTGTGAAGAGAAGTGAAGATGGATGTGCCTGGGATCCCATCAGTGAGAGCCATATAGCTCTAAAAGGGTCACAACTTTGAGGATAGGACAATGGAGGCTCAGACATAGCCAGCCTCATTTCTGAACAGAGATTAGTGCCATTGGACTCAGAAGAGAAAAACTGCACAGTGGACCATTTAGAGAGAGCATGGCCTTCTGAGATTGGCATGCATAAATACCCACAAATTAAATATATATGCCTTACAAACATAAGATAGTCCTCTATTTACAGGTAAAGGTACAGAAGTACTTTTATAAAGGTTTTTTGTTTTATATAATTTAATTTAAGTTATTAATTAATTGTAAACTTTTATATTTAAGAATATCTTAATAGCCTGGCCTTTAATCCTAGAACTCATGGGGCAAAGACAGGTGAATCTCTGTGAGTTTAAGGCTAGCCTGGTCTATAGAATGTGTTCCAGGCCAGCCCAGGGCTACACCGAGAAACAAAACAAAAAGACTGTCTTATCACAGAAAGGGTGGTGTTGTGCTGTCCATCAGTTAACTCAGCTCTTCAGGCCTCCCTCAGACAGACAACCCTGTCTCATGTGAGATATAGCAGAAGACAGATGAGCACAGCTCCTTCACAGAGAAAGGACTGAGAGTGTCTGAGTGTCAGTCTAGAGACCTTAGAGAGACCTGAAGGACGATTATAATGGAGCAAGATTGGAAGCACAAAGTCAGTTAAGAGGTGTTGCCCTAATCCAGTGGCTGACCATGGTGACCTGAACTTGGATGATGACATTTGGGATTGAAAGATCAGATAAGGTAAATAAATCTTGTGGTATGCTCTCCATGTGTGAGAGGGGTATAGGGAAGCTTGCAGTTTCTGCTGTGGTGACTCATATGGATGTGTTGATGCCATTTCATATCATGAGACCAGGGTGGAGTGCTGAGTGGGTTTACACATACTGAACTTTAGCAGATGAGAGGCATTTGGGAAGAGAAATCACAATAGGCAGCTGAGTTATATATAATAAATTTATAACCAAGATACATGGCCTGAGATACAACAGTCATAAGACTACAATAATATAATTGAAACCTCAAAAATAGATTAACTATTGAGAGACAGAAGTGCTAGATTGAAAATAGAGTTTACTCAAATTCATGTTATGTAAACATAGCAACAAAAGTTTATCAAGATTAAGAACCTAGACTGTCAGATCACGTGGCCCTAGACTCAAATACTTGCTTACCAGCTGTTAATTCGACATGGCTGATAGGGAGAACAGATGAGGGAGGTAGTGAAAGAGTGAAGAACAGCGTCTGACATTTAGCAAGTCCTCAGAATGTATTGTTTACCCCTTAGGTAGGAAAAATGTTACGGATTAAGTGTTTTCTGTAAACTACACTATTTTTATAAGAGGTGATATATACCTCTGATATAAAGGCAACTTCTCTAGATCTTAATTTAATTTTACCAAAAAACTTAAAACAATGTCAAGGGGACTGGAAAGATGGCTCAGTGGTGTTACAATGTGGTTTTTTGGTCCCCGGCAGCCAGAGGCCCAGACCCACAGACCTACAGTCCCAGACCCCTTAGCCGCCCACTGCTGCTCAGGCCCCAGAAATGACTCAGACACTTATATTAACTTCATGCTGTTTGGCCTATGGCTTAGGCACATTGCTAGCTTGCTCTTACATCTTAAATCAACCCATTTTTATTCATCTTTCCTGCCACGTGGCCCGTGGCTTACCTGTGTTCCTTACATGTTGCTCCTTTGGGCTTCTGGCCCAGTCTCTCTCTGACTCCGCCCTGCTCCTCCTACCTATTCTGATTCCTCCTCCTACTTTTTCTATGGTGCCTGTCATGGGCCAAAACAGCCCCTTTATTTAAAGATGGCTATTCACAGCATACAGAAAGGCATTCCCACATCACAGTGGTTAAGAGCATTACCAGCTCTTCCAGAAGTCCTGAATTCAGTTCCCCTCAACCACATGGTGGCTCCCAACCATCTATAATGGGATCTAATATTCTGACATGCAAATGTATATGCAGATGGAGCACCATATACATGAAAAAAAAATTTTAATGTCAAAAGCTGAGAACTTCGGATACATTCTTATGTTATTTGTAAAATAAATTTTATAAAAGTTTACATGGGGAATTAGGTTATGCTGAAATAAATTCCTTTCAAGAAAACTGAAACTTTTTCTTGTCACATGAAGATATACCTAGAGTTTTCTTTTCATATGTGTGTAATGTTTGATGTGTGAGGTCATTTGGTTAGCCGCATAAAACATTAGAAATTGAATGTCTCACTTTCCAGCCATTTCATTTCATTTATCAGTGATGTAACTTCTTACCCATTTTTTTAGTTAACCAAAGTAATTTTGTGATAATGTAAAGTCACTTGTAATTACTAAAAATGGACCCATCCACTTAGTAAAATGCTGAAATGTCATGTACTTTTCTTGACCACCATCATCTTATTTCCACCCTGTGTCCCTTTGTGTTTTGCACTGTGTTCCTTCCCATAGAAGACCATCTACTCTGGATTACCAAGAATTGAATGAGGATGGAGAGCTCTGGCTGGTTTATGAAGGGTTAAAACAAGCCAACAGGTTATATCTGTCTCCTGAAAATGAAATCTTATTAACTTGTTTTTCTTACTAATAGTGAACTCACAACTTTGACTACTGTGTGTCTTGTGTATTCATTGTCCTCTGAGACAATTTAGTCTCAATAAAACTTATCTGCAGGCAAATACCTTCTTTAAAATTGTCTTACTAACAGATACTCTTAAGGCTGGAGCTGACTATAGGTAAATACAAATTGCTTCATATAATCCACAGTGCTGTCAGGAGCTAGTATCTAAAAACTGTGAATCTCTCTAGGACTTGAGGATAACAGTCTTCCAGCTGCAGCAGAAGTTATTGGAGCAAGGCCACTAGTACTTATTACCTGGATAAGATCTTATTTGTAATAAATGTCCATCTGGGATACGCATTCCCATAACAGATGTGGCCACTTTCTCATTATTTTGATGCTGCCTAAAAGTATTGTCTAGCGCCTAATGCAGCATTCTCTGGGGTTACTGTGAAATTCAAAGCCAAAGAAGACAGGGAAACCACCTAAGTTCAGTGATTGACTTCCAGGAAAAAAAACAAAGCAAAGCAAAACAGTACTAGCTGGATCTCTCTCTAACACATTCATCTTCCCTAGTGATGTCTCTGTGTTAAAACTCTCATTAAAAACTATAATTTTAAAATTCTTACACTATTACTAAATGGGCTATGCTTGTTATGCTTTGTTCTAACCATAACCATTGACATTGACTGTAGTCTTGCTGGCTAGCTTTCTTGAAATTTAATTAACTAAAATAATTTTGTCTTCTATTAATAGTTTGCTCACAATGGCATCAGTTTTACTCAGAAGTTGATAACAAAGGAAATCAGGATTAAATGTTTTTTTCTTCATGTTAGTTAATTCTTGACTATAACTTTGTCCAAAATCTGTACATCATTAGGATTCTGTTAGATATGTAATTTAATGGGAAGATGACAGTTCTACACACACACACACACACACACACACACACACACACACACACACACACTCACACTTACAGAACTACTAGACTCCCTTTGGGTAAATCTCTGGGTTTCTAAGTAGTGCACCAGCCTGTCTGTTCTTGGATAAGCAGACAGTATTAAAAACAAGATCCTGGCTCCACCTTTGCCTTGAAATCAGTGACTGTGTCTTTAAAGGTCTATTTTATTAGACTGGGAGTCTGTAATCTTGCCCCTCACAAAGCAGGGATTTGTTTGTTTGTTTGTTTTGGCAATGATACTCTCTTTACCAGCTTAAAGGAGAATTGCATACAATTCAAAAAGACACAGATGTGGACACATTGGTTTCCATTTCTGGCATTTGAGTTTCATAACATTATTGGAGTCAGGAGATCACAGACGCTAAATAGTATCCACTTTTTCTATTCTTGCAAAGGAGTATGTGGCTTGGCACCCATTAATATGAGCTTGGGGTGTTCTCTCCCCTACAAATGTGTGTGACTTCTCTGCAGGCTCTTGGAATCCCAGCTACAGTCACAGAAGAGGAGCCATGAGAATGAGACTGAGGCCCTGCGTGGGGAGATCCAGAGCCTAAAGGAGGAAAACAACCGCCAACAGCAGCTGCTGGCCCAGAACCTGCAGCTGCCCCCCGAGGCCCGCATTGAGGCCAGTCTGCAGCATGAGATCACACGGCTGACCAATGAAAACCTGGTAAGGAGAGTAGCAGGGCCCCAGTCCGCTATATGTTCTTTTTGGACAAGCACAGCTTTTCCTTGTCGGGAAAGACACTCTTCTGTCTCGGATAGAAACAGAAAGGAAAATATGATTGTTGGTAGAAATGAATCAAAATAAGGAAATTGCATCAGACTGTTTCTCTCAGCAGTCTTTTGGAAAATTGAGCCCTCAGACCTTACCTGCAGTGTCTGGAAGAAAGTCTCCTGACTACCTGTTAGGCTTTGAATACTAGAGAGATAGATCTACAAATCATTTTCCTTTGATCCCAAGCATCCAGTGAGGATGCCATCCAGCCTGTCTAGCAGGCAAGCCAGGGAAGGTCCACGATTGATGGGTTATGGGTTTACACTGAGTAGAGCTTCTAAAGCAGGGTAGAGAGACTAGTATTGAACTTGGCATATTTTATTCTTTTAAGCAGAACTTGTACAATAGTAAGAAGGGTATTTTTGTTTTTCCTCTTACCAGATTCTGAATACTGACAGGGACTCTTAAGACTTCATTTTTTTCCTCATTTCCTTAAATTTTTTTTACCAAGAAAAAAAATATTTTCTACAATATTTTTTCTCCATCACATTATATCTTTGAATGCATATTTCAATTTTTAAATCTATATAAATTTTACAGATATACTTACTGCATAAAAATCAGTGAAAGATTATAATTACAATTTTTATATAAAATCTGTTCTTTAGTAACATGAAAAATTAACACCTTGTAAGATCTATAATAAAAGTGTTTTAATTTCTCTGAAGGTCTAATCCTATTAGTGAAAGTTGACAACACAGTTTTCTACTACCATGTGTTCACCCATGTTTTATCTAGATTAGAAAAGAAATTAGTGTATTTTCTTTCCAGTCCACCTTATGTGTCACGCTCCATGGAGGGATGTGGGGAAGAGGGTGAGGATGGTATCTGGGCTTTTTGAGCAAGACTAAACCTTACTACTCCAAGTCTTCTGAGTCACAAAGTGTTCTTTTAAAGTTGTGTTCTACTCTTATTGCTTAAATAACTAACAATGCTTTGATAATTAAGAATTGACAAATGTGTGGAATAATATTGATTGATCAGTGTACTGATTCTTTTGCTTCTGAATGATTATGTCAAAATGCTAGGTTATCTGTGAATGGGTTTGTTTCTGAGTGGTAGATTCAGTTTCTTCACTGAGTTAATCAAGTGTTATTCTTACAGCCTGTCTGTACTATTAATGTTTCTGGTAAATTTTGTACCTAATGTAGAAATGATGAAGCTCTACACTCTAAATAGAAGACTAGTTAGCTTGCTTTAGGCTACACTCCGCAGGTCAACTGCTTGTACCATTACACTGACTGTTAATTCAAAGAATATTATCAAACTCAAGTGTATGGAAGGATATGCCTTCTTAGGCTACTTAGAGTGTCAGTCTTAACTATGCATTTTTAGGATACACTTAAGCAGAATATTAAGGCAACAGTATGTCTAGGCTTAGTGCTTCTAGCGTTTTGCCCCCAACTCACATATATCACAACTTGCCAATACACAGGCCTCCCCCACGCTGCTGCTCAGCAGCTCCACAGTCCCCAATGGTAGTGGGATGCTAACAACACTCCTACCTTTTTTATTGTGTTCCCTTTGCTGCTCTGTTGGAACTGAGCAGTGCAAAGACTTGAAAGAATCACAAATGAGGGAGGAGTAGAGAGGGCTGGGCCTGAAGTATCAGTCTGCTCTGGGTACCACAGTCCCTGTTCTATTGACCTGCCGTCACCTGTTTCCATTGGTCATGTAAAATAGACCTGTAAATATGAGACTCATCTATACTAGAAAAAAGAATGCAGTAATGGCAGATGACAAATTGGAACTTGTGTTTTATTTCCTGTGTTTTAAAGTATTTTTAAGTAAATTTTGCTGAGAGGTAGCATTTTCTCAAAGACACAGAAACAAATATCCATTGTACCTGTTGTTTCAGTATTTTGAGGAATTAAATGCAGATGGCCTTAAGAAGTATCAATCCTATCGGATTTCCCTTTACAGAAGGATGATTGTATGTAAAACACAGTGCTTTTCTGTTGTCTTCTGTGACTCCGCCTTCTCTAACTGAAGAGCACACTGCTGTCTGCTGCTGCCGCCCAGGAGGGCTCTTCAAAAATCTTCACAAAATCTCTTCCCTCAACCTCCACAGCTCTCTTTAGCCAGTGTGTCCTCTCTTTGAGTGTCCCGTGTCCATTGTATGTTTGATTTGTTGTTAACCCAAGGCTTACAGTGTGATGGAAGCAGAACCCAGCACTGGAGATGTTAGCAGCAGCTGTTCCCTTGACATCACTAGTCTGGTGTAAGCTGGAGAATGAATCAGTGTTTTCTAATGCTCTTCTTATAATGTAGTGACTCCACCAGCCATTATCACTAACTCACATTCCATCTAAATTTTCTCAGTCTGGGCCTGTCCTCTTAGTTACTGACTGTCTAACTGTCTTTTGAGAGAATTAAATAGAGCCAGTAGTCACAGATGTCTGGCCTTTACTTTGAATATGCAGGTTTTCTTTCTCTCTCTCTTTTTGCGTTAGATATGCAAAGTTAGTCCTTTTTTTTTCTTTTCTTTTATTTATTTACTTATTTAAAGACAGGTTTTCTCTGTTGTATCCCTGGCTGCCCTGGAACTCTGTAGACCAGACAGGCCTTGAACTCACAGAGATTTCCCCTGCCCTTCCCTCCTGAGTGCTGGGATTAAAGGTGTGGGCCACCAATTTGACAAAGCTTTTTTCCCTTCAGAAACAGACACTCTCTATATAACCCATTCTGGCCTTGAATTCTCAGAATTCCAGGTACTTGGGGTTATACGCATGCACCTTCATGCTACTGGCAGAATCTCTTTATCCTTTTTCTTACTTTTTTATGGTTTGGTTTGGTTTTTGAGACAGAGTCTTGCTATGTAACCTTAGGTAGCCTTGAACTCACAGAGATCCACCCACTACTTCCTCCTGAGTGCTGGAATCAAAGATGTATGCCACAACATCTAGCTCAACTTAACCTTTAGTTTTCCCAAGTATCTTACATGGAGTGTCAGTCTTTTTGTTTGGTTTTGGTTTTGGTTTTGGTTGGGGGGGCGGGGGTTGATTTGTTGGTTTTCTAAGACAGGGTCTGTTTGTGTAACAGTCCTGACTGTTCTAGAACTCACTTTGTAGACCAGCCTGGCCTCAAGTTCACAGAGATCTGACTGCTTCTGCCTCCCAAATGCTGAGATTAAACGCCTGGGCCACTGCCGCCTGTCAGATGTCAGTCTTTATTTAGTGCAGACACCTTCAAATCTCCCACAGAACATTTTTGCTCAGTCCTCCTTCCAAAGTGACAGTGCATCTGTGAGTTGTTCCCCTAGGAGTCTGCTGGAAGACTTCCATCACGCTGTAAAGGAACTTACTGCGTGTGTATTTAGCATTGCCTTCATGTATTGCCCCTCCCTTGCCTGCCAGGTTGAGCCAGGTGGTGGCTCCACCAGTCAGCTCTTCTGCAGCATTTATGTAAACTAACAGTGCTGTTGCTGTGATTGTGTCTGAGCTCGCTCTGTACCTATACCAAGTTTGTCCTGATCTTCCTGATATGATTCTCATTTTCATCTTAGGATTTGATGGAACAACTTGAAAAGCAGGATAAAACTGTCCGGAAACTGAAAAAACAACTGAAAGTCTTTGCCAAAAAAATTGGTGAACTAGAAGGTACTTAAACATATTTTACAGTATTTGCCAAGTTGTATTTCCTATTGCTCGTGTAAGCCTCCTCGTGGGAGTTTATAGGTGAAGTTTTAGAGAAATAACCAACCAAAATGACTTGACAATCCTGACCTCTGTAAAGTGGAAAATTCTACTTCTACATGTGAGGATAATTTTCATAGAAATATAAGTTGCAAAGGGAGAAAATTTATTCAGCAGACATCTAATACACATCTCTTTATGCCAGATCCTGCCCTATTCAGGATAGCACGTGCTTAAGAGCAAGGGTTCTGGAGACAACTCTTAGATTCAGATCCTCTCTCCTGCTCCTGTCTCAGAATATTTGCAAACTGTCTCAGTTTTCCCACATTCTCACCGGGAGTGATAATGTTTGTAAGAACTGAGTGAGCTAATGTGGGAGATGCATCTAGAGTAGTAATAGGAAATGCTACACACTTACCTACTTGTTCTTACTAGAGATACAGAAAGGAATGTGGTAAAGTTTATTCTCAAAGAACTTATGATCTAATAGAGTGAGAAAGTTCATCAGAAAATAGGAACTGTATTTATAAGGAGATAAAATTTAAAAATATAACTATTTCTACATGAAATAGATAAGCTCCTTGAGGAAAAAAATCCAGTGTAAACATACTAGTCTTGTCTTGTGGGTTAGTATGTCAGTTCAGTAAGTCTTATTGAATGCTTCCCAGATAGACACAATTGCAGGTACTTGACGTCTCACTGTGAAAGACCAAGGCAGATGCTAATATTTCCAGTAACCATATTCCTGCTTAAGGCATTTTAGGGACAGAATTTCAAAGTTGAAATTCCCTTCAAATTTTTGTAAGCCCATGCCATTTTGGCCACCAGTAATATGCTCACCCTGGCCATCTGTCATATTCTCTATTATGATTCTGTGTGTTAAGAGTCTCCACCACTTTGGTGTTATACTTAACAAAAGATACTTTAAAAAAAAAAAAAAGCGAACTTTCTAAAAGGAAAAAATACCAACATGTATAATTTTTTTTAGCATAAATTATACAGTTAAGTAGAGTCTTTCAAAATCTGGTCTGCATGCTGCTCTATTTTAATCCAGAAGAGGGTGTTATGTCTCAGTTTGTTTTTTTTTTTCTAAAAAAAAAAAAAAACCACCTCTCCTGAAAGTATTCTTTCTTTCTAAATGCCAGTAACTTTTTTGATAAAAGATAAACAAATACCCAGGAAATCTAAAAACTTACCACACCTTGCCTGTTAGATTGTAGGCTTAGAACCTCAGCCTTCTGATTTTTCTGCTGTAGATCAGATTTTCCAGAACTTTTTACTTGTAAGAAATTGTCTGACCGCTGGTTAAAAAAAAAAAAAAAAAAAAAAAAATGTTAAAAAGTATTTTCCTTTTGGGTTTGTAAGAATCTAGAAAATGAATATAGAGATTTTGTAGGTTCTAAAAGAATGTCTGTATTACAGCACCAGGCCAAGTGACTCACTCTGTGCTGCTCAAGTTGATGATTTAGAAGCAATTAAAATACATTTCTCACAGAAAGTTATTTCTCAAAAGGATAGAGGTTCAAAAAGATATCTGCAGGTTGAGTGTCTGGGGAAGGCCTGGTTTCTGTTTCCCAGGTGATGTCTCATTGCATAGCCCTGCAAAGGAGACATCATTTGTTCCTATATAAGGTGTTAGCCTTATTAAGGTGGCCCTTATAAGCCTAATCTTAGGCATTTTCACATCAGTTTGTGCCAATAAACACTGTCTTACCAACTATCTTGAGGTGGTTTGAATTTGAGATAAAGATACGTTTTAAATAAATGTTCTTTTGCTGTTGACGTCTAGATATTGGAGTCTTAGAACTAACATGTACTTCTGCTGTCCCCTTTAGAATGTTTTTCTTCTGTTTGAGAGATTTGTTTGTTTGCTTTTGAGACAGGACTTCATGTAACTGAGGCTGACCTGAAACTGGCTGGGGCTGGCCCTGTATGTTTGATCTACCTGTTTCCCAAATGCTAGGATTACAGGCATGCTCTGCCATTCCTACCTTGTTTTACCATTCTACAAGCAAAGGTCTGAATATGTTTAACTACTTTTGGTTGATAAAGATCCTTTAGCAAATAAGATCATTTGCATATGCTGGGGACTTTTCTGTTGTGCTGTGGATACTTGACCTTATTGGAAAGGAGACTTAACACAAAACAAACAAAAACTCTTGCCAGCTTCTGGGCACCTTTTGGATGTTACTGCTTGTGTATCAGACTCCGTGGCTGTTAGAGTTACCCTTTAATGTTGCTGTTTACCCTTTTTCAGCAGAGAAAAATTATTTTAAAGAGGGGAAACCAAATGGCAGTGAGAAGAGCTTCAGTTCTTGCAGAGCCCACTTACAAGAGCATGGAGTCCTCTCAACTCTTGTACCTGATAAACATTTCTCTCCTTTTCTGTTTCTCCGGAAGTGGGTCAGATGGAGAACATATCTCCAGGACAGATCATTGATGAGCCTATCCGGCCAGTCAACATTCCCCGGAAAGAAAAGGATTTCCAAGGAATGCTGGAGTACAAAAGGGAGGATGAGCAGAAGCTTGTTAAGAACCTGATTCTGGGTAAGACTCCTTCCAGCCAGGTCAGTGCTGGAAAGGCTAGTCACTAGGTTTGAAACTGATCTAATAGTCTTTACAATTATTTTCTTGACTGGCAAGATGGCTCAGTGGGTAGTGGTGATTGCTGTCAAGCCTGATAATCTGAGGTTGGTTCCTGGGTCCCCTGTTGTAAAAGATTGATATCCTCTCAGGACCCTCAAGACCAAGTTCTCAGCACAAAGATTTATTTGCCCCAGAGGGAAAGAGGGCAGGGACTAAGAGACAGAGAAGGGAGATAGAGGATGAAGGAGAAGGGGAAGGAAGCAGGGGGCCTGGGAAAGGTATATTTGTCCCAGACAAAGGACTGCTCATGGATAAAAGGGAGACAGATATGGCACATTGGAAAATGGTGGTTATAAAGTACAAGGGGAAGCCCCATGTTAGGATGAGGTGTTTAGTTTTAATTGGACCTGTTAATTAGGAGAGCCAAAGTGAGCTTTTGATTGTTGGACTTCAGTACTTTGAAGATAGCTAGACCTTGGTAGTCAGCCTTTGGAGGAGGAAGTAACCAAATAAGAGAATAGACCTTGGTGGCTATCTTTAGGAGTGTAATCTAATGGTTTTTTAGCGAGGCTGAAGGAATTAGGAAGAAGAGCAAGGCCTGTAAGAGCCAAGCCCACCATGCTTGAACTGGCCTATGGCAAAGGAGAAAGCGGAGCCCTGCAGGCTGTCGTTGGTTTCCACAGACACATTGTGTCACAAGCCGTCACACCATTTAATGAGTCATTGTACTGCTGTGGTAGAATCCTTATTGAATATTCATTATCAGAGTGGGAGAGCATATGTCTAGATTCCATCTGTAAGGAAACCTTGAAGCCATGCTCTCAGTTCTGGCTTCATGTTAAGCTCACTCGGGAATTTAGTTTAGTTTTGAGACAAGAGTTCATTGTATATCACCCAGGCCAGCCTAGAACTTGATATGTAGCCAAAGCTAACCTAGAATTCACAGTCCTTGAGTCTCTGCCATCCAAGTACAAGGCCTATGTGTGCTTCCACTAAGACTAGCATGTGGACGTTGTGTTTGGGGGGAGGGGGATAAAGCCCAGGGCCACATGAATAGTAGACAGATACTGAGCCATATCCTCAGCCCATTCGAGAAGCTCTTTAAAAGTGTTGATGGCCCCCTACTCCAAATTAAGTCATTTGGAATTTCCAAGGAAAAGAGCTTAGCCACATCTAGTATGATTATGGAGATGTCTCAAGGATTCCCAAGTGTAACCACAGTTGGATGCCACTGTTGTAAACCATTAGGGTTTTTTAATTTCTGTTTTCATTCCCTAGAAATGTTTATGACTGCCTGTATTTAGGACAACAATTCAATAATATGGAAGAAAAAGTAATTAAGGAAAAAATCCAGCAAAGTACAGAAAAGATGGGGGTAGAGGTGTGAAGGATGTGAGTGTGAGCCTCTAAGAATACATGGACTCCTAAGTAGGCATGAACTAAACCTTCAGCCTTTGCCTTCCTCTCCTCCCATCTACCATGTGACAGCAATGGGATTGATGGAGTTCTGTAAGTGAGGGAAGGAAGAAACTCTTTGGAGAATGCTCAGAACAAAGTGGCATAATCTAACATGCATTTTCATAAGTAAATAGCTATAAATAGTTGGAAATTATCTGGGACTAGAGGATGGAACCAGGAACCCAAAAAGAGGTGATAATGTCCTTAATGGGAAGTAGCTAGTAGGAAGTAGAAGTAGTTAGAGCAATAACAGGATTGAAAACGGTGAAGTTTGTGATCAGAGACGTCAGGAAGGCAGTTGATAAGCAAGACTGGACTTCGAGGGAAAAGTCAGGGCAGGATATATGAATTGTGTATAGACATATGCCAATAGTCAGTAATTTCACTAATGAGCTGATAAAAACTGTTTTGGGGTGATGGGGATGGCTTGCCGTGAATAATCGAGCTATTACACAACTGTGCTTTTATCTCTCACAAACCATGCCTCACAAAGACTTTCAGGATTGTGTAATTTTGTTTCTCCTTTTTTTCTTTGTTCAGAATTGAAGCCGCGTGGTGTGGCTGTCAATCTAATTCCAGGGTTACCAGCGTATATCTTATTTATGTGTGTGCGACATGCAGACTACCTGAATGATGATCAGAAAGTAAGATCGCTGCTGACATCAACAATTAACAGCATCAAAAAAGTCTTGAAGGTCAGTTCATGTTCCACAGTTCTCACGGTTGTTAATAGTGACAGTCTGTGCAGACACACCGTTTACAAACCCTCCCCAGCCCAACCTACAGTCCTGTGCTAGGAAATAGTCCTCTATATAACCTTTCTGTCCTAGCTACTTTCTCATCACTATGACCAAATACCCGACAGAGGCACTTAAAAGAAGGTAGGATAATACTGGGGGACTCAAAGCTTAAGGGGGTGTAAACCCATCTCAAAGGAGCGGTACACAAAGACTAACTCAGACATGAGGCTGGACTAAAATCCTTGGGCCTACCCCTTTCCTCCAGCTAGGATTCCACAGCCTCTCAGAAGCCACCACTAGCTGGGCACCTGTGGTAAACATTACACTGACTATATGCCTTCTTTTAGAACAGGAACAGACTGGACAGTAATCAAGACGAATTTGATATTATTGCATGCAATTGTGGAGCAAAGTAATTCTTCACAGACAGTAGTAGTCTGCTTTAGGTTTTACTGGGAACAAATTTAAAATGTTTAACAGAAGACAGGAATGGTGGCATACATCTTGAAGATCTCTGTGAGTTCAAGGGTAGCCTGGTTTACAAAGCAAATTCCAAGCAGCCAGCTCTACACAGTAAGACCCTGACTCAATTTTAAAAAAAAAAGTTTAAATGTTTATATATATTAATAGGTGGTCCAGATATGTAGAATTCGATGCTGATGTTGAGGTAAATGTCAAATGTCAAGATCCGTAATATGTAGCTTATTATAAAAAGATGACTGGTATGGCATTCAATTTTTTTTTCAATTTTTGTTCCTCTATTCTCCAGTTCATCCCACAAATTATCTTGTTACCTAAAATCCCTGTTAAAAACAACATGGAGATGCTAATAAGAGAAAAAGGGCTTGAAAAAGACAGTAGCATTAACAATGCAGGAGAAGCCTATCAACTCAGTGGCCACTTACCTTACATAATCCTCCTAGTGACTCCAAGAGAGCACACCCACTTTTAGCTCAGTGTTCCTGTGAGAAACTAAGATGTGCTCCAGCCACCTTGCCTTCTGATTACTAGGATGAACATATTGTAAAATCCCTCCCTGCAGGGCTCAGGGAACCCTGCAGAAGATGAATCAGAAAGAGTATAGGAGCCAGAGGGCATGGAGGACACCAAGAAAACAAGGCCCTCTAAATCAACATGCCCAAAGCTCTTATGCTTTCACAGAGACTGAGGCAGCATTCACAGGGCCAGCACGGGTCTGCGTCAGGTCCTTTGTTATATGTTATGGCTTCTACTTTAGTGTGCTTATGGGACTCCTGAGTGTTTCAACGTGTGAGTCTTTGTTTCTCATACCTTCTCTTAGGCTTTTTTCCTTCTGCTTGTTTGTTTTGTCTAATTCCAGTGTGTTAGTTTTTGTGGCTATTTAAAAATCTTACTTTATTGTTATCCCTTAGAAGTCTGTTTTCTACTGAGAGACTGAAGGACTGAGATCTGGATAGATGAGGTAGGGGGAGCTAGGATGAGCCGAGTGGGGGGGGGGGGGTTTAGTAGTGTTTTCTTTGGTCTCTCAGTCTTGGGCAGCCAGAGGCCCAGACACACAGACCTGCCGCCCGAGACCCCTTAGCCACCGGCTGCCGCTCAGGCTCCCAGAAATGACTCAGACGCTTCTATTAACTTCATGCTGTTTGGCCTATGGCTCAGGCACATTGTTAGCTAGCTCTTACATCTTAAATCAACCCATTTCCATTAATCTGTCTGCCACATGGCCCGTGGCTCACCTGTGTTCCTTACATGCTGCTCCTTTGGGCTTCAGCTCGATCTGCCTCTGACTCTGCCCTTCCTTTCCTACCTAAACTGATTCCTCTTCCTACTTCTTCTATGGTGCCTGTCATGGCCCAAAACAGCTCCTTTATTTAAAGATTGAGATTCACAGCATACAGAAAGGCATTCCCACATTGGGGGGGGGGAGGACGACGGGGACAGACCTATATATTATGAGAGGGAAAAATTATTTTCAATAAAAGGGGAAAAGAAAGCAAAAACAAAAGTGTAAAGTATGCAGAACATAAACTTTGATATCTTACTGACACTGCTATGCAGTTATCACCAGAGCCCCTATGGGGCAGTCTCCTCCTAACTACACCATCACACCCCAGCTCCCCATGCCTTCCCACTCCCGCCTCTGACAAGGTCTGTTGGGAACTTACTTTCTTTCATTCTCTTTGTTCCATAGTGATTACCAAAGTGTGGGGTTTCTGAAGGCGCCTCTTTAAAATTCATGAATGTTTTCTAAATATAACTCATTTAATTTTGAATATATCGATGCCAGAGAGACTACATTTTTACTTTTTTTTTTTTCTTTTTTTTCAAGACAGAGTTTCTCTATGCAGTCCTGGCTGTCCTAGAACTGGCTTTGTAGAGCAGGCTGCCCTCAAACTCAGAGACCTACCTGCCTCTGCCTCCAGAGTGCTGGGATTGAAGGAGTGTTTACTATTTCTTAAGTCAACTTCTATACAGATTTTTAAAAACTTTTCCCTGCTCTCTCATCCTAACTGTAAGATATATGGATGTAGTTTGACTAGTCCTCACACCATATTAGTTAAAGATTTTAAGAGAATGTTTACCACACATCATGACAGCCTTTGTGTCCCCCTTCAAGCTAATGTGCATCACCTCCAGTCCAGTTTGAACTGAAGTGTGTTTGTCTCTCATCCTTTGATCTTAGCAGCAGGGTTTTGACACAGGCTCTAAAACAATGCAGCTGTTCTAAAGCATTTTGAAAATCTGTACAGTTTTTAGCTCACAGATCATTTAACCTAATAAATAGAAAATTGAAAATAATTTTGAGATTGTCTAATTTTCTTTGAGTCAAAATGACATTAATTTGATATCTAATTTTGATAGACAGTTTATTTATTATAAAAGTACTATTTTGAGATAACTAGTAAAGAAATGTGATTTGGTTTTAAATGCTTTAAAGTTTCCAAAAAGTGTATTTTGAAGTAGCACAGAGTTTTATTTTAATGGGACAAAGAGGATCCATCCTGTTCATATGCAAAGAAGCCATTTTCATGGAGTTAACTTGTTTATGAAGTCCTTTCTTTAGTCACCTTCTGCTTTTGTCTGGTTGTTTTTGTTTGTTTGCTTGGTTTTGTTTCTGGTGACGCTAAGGATACTGGTAATGTGTAGGTATAATTATAAGATTTCTGTTAGGCTAGTCTGAGGCTCTCTGCAACTAGACTTCGCTAGACATCAGCAAAGATGTTCAATGACTGTCCTGTAGAATAGCCTGTGACTAATTAACCTTCCAATCTATACAGATGTTTTCTGCCAGTTACCAATATCATCACTGGGAATAGATATAAACCACATCTGTGGAAGAGTTAAAGTTCTTAGTCAAACCTGTATGCAAACCATAGGGTGATTGTGTGGGAGAATATCATAACATTTTATTTAATTGTGGCAATATTTTTTTCTTTTTTTTGAGGCAAGGGATTCAGACAAGGTTTCTCTGTGTGACAGCCCTGGCTGTCCTAGAACTCCCTTAGGAGACTAGCCTGGTCTCAAATTCACAGAGAGCCACCTACCTCTGCCTCCCGAGTGCTGGGATTAAAGGTGTGCGCCACCACCGCCCAGCTGTAATTCTGGCAATATTCTAAAGCTATGTTTTTTCAAAGTAGAGACCTAAACTCAGTTCTCCTATCTCAACTAAACTTAATACTTAATTGAGCTTAATATCTTTTAGGATTTCTTCTTAAAGTCATTTCAAAATAATATTCTCCAAATTTTAAGGTTTGTAAATGTGTTTTACACATACTTAGGTTGTAAATTGTATCATCTAAAAAGCAGTCCATTAAGAAATCAACCATTCTTCATAGCATGTTCTGTTCTGTGTACACTTGTACTCTATAAAGTGACAACCAGGATCAACGGCAGATGTTCTATAGTTTCTACAAATCCAGGCTGTGCTCTGACGGACAAGAAAGAAATGTTTATCATTTTAAATCAGGTATGGTGGAGATAGAAGGATCAGGATTGAAGGTTAGAATCAGCTATATAGTGAGTCTGAGGCCTCATTGGACCAGAGATAGAGACAGATAGGTAGTTAGAGAGGTATGTATGTTTGTATGTTTGTAGGTAGGTAGGTAGATAGATGCTAAATATATATAAACACACACACACGTATATGTTTGTATGTATGAAGAGGATAGATACTAAATATGTCTCTGTGTGTATAGAAAATTGTGTGTATGTATATGTACATGCACTTGAGCACAGTTCTACATAGTGGGTAGAAAACAACTTCAAATGTTGTTTCCCAGGAGTACCACCTACCTTGGTTTTTGAGACAGTTTCTCACTAGGACCTGGGGCTCACTGATTAGGCTAGGCTAACTAGAGTACCTCAGGGACTCTCCCATCTCTGCTTCCCCAGTACTAGGATTACAAGTTACCCAGTCTTTTACATGTCCACCAGGGATCAACCTCAGGCCCTCATGCTTAGGCAGTAGACATTTTACAGACCCAGCCCCTCAAATCTTACTTTTAAAAAACTAAGATAAAATCATAGTTATTTAATGCTAGGCACCTACCTCAGGTAACTATTTTAATACTTCTTGTACAAAATATAGATTAACATTGATGATTCTGTGACTTTTCATGTCTGAACTAATATCAAAAGTTCATTCACAAATCCATAGCCATCTCCACTGTATCTCCCCTTCGACTTCTGAGAAATCTGACCAGTGCCAGAGGCTCTATCAAGTCTTTTTCCTCCCTTGTACTCATCCTGTCAAGATCCAACCAGCTTCCCTGTCTACTCAGTAAGGGACTCCTTTCATCTCTGCTTCACTGCTCACAAAGTTTGTTGTGGCAAGAGTTTTAACCCAAGCTGCATTTGAAGGTGTCAATATCTTTCATGTTCCTCATTACAGAAATTACTATATCCTTTATGCCTTTAGCTCTTTCTAATTCCTTTCACTAATCCCAAGAAAAATAAGTCAATCTGGGTCAGCTGTGAATTGAACCTTTTTCTGCACAAAGGGACAGCTAAGTTACCTGAGTGGGAATACTTTTCTGAAGGCAAGAACAGTAACAAACATCCAGAGGACCTGGTTAAATTCTGATGATAATGATGTAAAGCTAAAATGAGGTTTACTTACCATGGTTCATGGAAGAAGCAGGTCTTCTGTGTCTGCCTAACTTTTTTCCTAAGGACAAGAAGATTTAGATTTATTTTCTTTTTCAGAAAAGAGGTGATGATTTTGAGACTGTCTCCTTCTGGCTCTCCAACACATGCCGATTTTTGCACTGCTTGAAGCAATATAGTGGAGAAGAGGTGAGAAACCCTGGGCGTACAGACAGCACACTGCACTCTCTCTGGCCTTTTAAAGGGGAGGTTTAAAACACATTTTAATCATGTTCATTTCCAACCCCCAAGCAGGTGGCTTGGAAATGTACTGCTTCACTGATGCTATGTTCTGGTGAACTGAGCAGCGATGTGGCTCTTCTTTCTTAGCATTTGGGAAAGCATGCAAAACAAGCCCAGCACCATTCAGTGGACAATCACCAGAAAACACAATCTTCTCTGAATATGCTGTGCTGGTCTAGGTAGAATTAAGACTGGGATTTAGAATTGTTTAAAGAAATGAATCTGTTTAGGCTAACTATTGGTACCTCAAAGGCAGCCAACCAAAAGACATAATCAAAAAGTATATATATACTGGGCATGGTGGTGCACACCTTCAATCCCAGCACCTATGAGGCAGAGGCAAACAGATCTCTGAGGTTCAGGCCAACCTGGTCTACAGAGTTCCAGAACTGCCAGAACTACACAGAGAAACCCTGTCTCAAAAGAAAAAAAAAAATCATATATGCGTCTTTGGGTGTGTCTAAAAAAATCTATACTGATAATTAAATAAACTAGTAAAGTGATCATTTATTGTTTGATAGATTTCAACCAAGTGTAAAACTGTAAACTGTTGATTATTATGGAAAGCTGCTTACCATGCACCTGAAAGCACTTGATATACAGAATCTCTGTTATTTGATTGTTACAGCATCTCATGCAGTTAGCATTAAACCCATTTTACAAATGAGGACACCGATGCTCAGTGGAGCTCATCCATTAGCCCATAGCACCTTGACATAAAGAGCAGAGCTGTGGCTCTGCATCCACACAACTTGGAGACCTGTCACCTGACCTCACCCCGTCCAGTCCCCCTTTTTGTGTCAGGAAGGCCGGCAGAGAAATTTAGTCAGAAGCAATCACTGGCACCCAGAGCAGAAAACTGTCATGACAAAATAACAGGATTTACAAAGACAAGCAGGACACCTGAGAAGGTGGGTCAGAGGGAGCCGAGTCCTGAGAAAGGCCATGAAGAAGCTTCTGGCTGGCCCCATGTTTATATGGCGTCATCTAGTAAGCAGCCCCATCTTTAGGCAGGGTTGATGAGCAGAAGCAGTGCTGCCGGTCTGAGGAGTCCTCCTTTTGGACCAGTGCTTCTGAAAGACTTTCTAAGATCTAATAGAAATCAGTGTGTCAATTCTATGAGTTAGACCAAAATGACAAAGTCCACTTGTTTTCTAGCTCATAAAAACCTGCTCTATTGAAGAAGATTGTGCACATATAACCCTCTGGGTGTGGCATATGTGAATAGGACTATATCTAAAGAGCTAAAGTGGTGGTAGACCTGCTGTTTTATTAATGAAATACATTTCTTTTTTCTTAAGTTAAATTCCCCCCTGTTGCTATTAGAAGCTGTAAGTGTAGACTGCCAAGATCATCTGTTATTCAAAGCTATATGTGAAAGAGGGTGGAGACAGGTGTCAAAAGGCAAGCCACAGTATTGATTGTCCTGGCACTGCGCATGAGGATGCTGAGCGAGTCACAGAGTGAGGTGACAGGGGCTGCATTAACACTGTGTGTTGATTCTAGGGCTTCATGAAACACAACACAAGTCGTCAAAATGAACACTGCCTCACCAATTTTGACCTTGCTGAATACCGCCAAGTGTTGAGCGACTTGGCCATTCAGATCTACCAACAGCTTGTGAGGGTGTTAGAGAACATCCTTCAGCCAATGATAGGTAAGACCAGTGTTCCTGAGCATCACATGCACTTGCCAACAAATGAGGCCAATGGTACATTCAAGAACATGTTTTCATGTGGAAAACATAAAGTAGTAAGTACAA
The DNA here is from genome assembly GCA_033318265.1 of Phyllotis vaccarum. Lineage (NCBI taxonomy): Eukaryota > Metazoa > Chordata > Mammalia > Rodentia > Cricetidae > Phyllotis > Phyllotis vaccarum. Next base: position 134,765,858 of record JARWLC010000004.1, on the reverse strand, counting down.
CAAAAATCACTCTCCACATGACTGAAGCACTAGAGTCTGTGTTTGAATCTTCTCCCTGGAGACCTAGCTGTGCCTTATTTCTAGCAATAGACTTTGACGTTTTGTCCAGTTGTCAAAAAAGACTTGAGACTTCCAAGTACTGTGGCACTACTACACAGGGTCTCCTGTGAGAACCAGTGAAGACCAAGGAGCCTGGGATGGGTTTGCACTTTGTAATGGTCTACAGTGGAATGGCTAGAAAGGCCCTGTAGCAGCAATAACAGCTGCCATAGGTTTGTACCAGGCACTCCATATTGAGTTGTACATCTCCTGGAAATGTTTAAGGAGTAGGTTTTAAAATAGTAGTTTCCCACTGGCTGAATGGCACATGCACTTCTGTATATATATATGTAGATGGAGTGAGTCCATGCACCTCTCTTTATACTAATTCTCAAAGGTCTTTTAGAATTTGTGCTGTCTGATTCCCTTGAGATACATAGCATGTATAATAGGAATTAGTCATGTCCAAATTGCAGGCTTCTGATTTCTCAAGTTACCACCCACTCAAATTCATCTCAAGGTGACTTTGAAGCTTTTCATTCTTCAGACTATATCAAGTTTCCCTTATTTTCTTCCCCTGACCATGTGTTCTCTACATTTTTACATTTTTCCCTTTTTTAGTGACTCATAAGTTTCTTTTCCTGTCATAGGCCCATAGTTAAAACAGCTAGGGACATAAAAGTCTGAGGAGGTCACGTGAGATACCAGTTAGTTCTCATCTTCTGCCTTCACAGTTATAAATTGAAGACACTCTAGATCGGCCAAAATGCAGGAAGTAACACAGAGGTGAAGAAGATGCTTCCACTGATCTTTCTCATCTTTGCCATGGGTCTTGCCATCGGTATTGGTGGAACAGAGTTTCTCTCTAAGCTGTCCCTTTCTAGCTAGCAACGACAAATGTTTCTAAATCAGTATAGGGCTTGTGGGGAGCAGAGCACAAAGGAGAAAAACAGAAACCCATAAACCAGACACACGGAGAGAGGTACAGGAATGGAGACTTAAGTCTGGAGAAATCCAGGCTGTCCCAAAGTCTCACACAGTTGTGGGGGATCTCAGGACAGGCAGAGGGACTCAGCTTCCATCTCCATACTACTGGCTCTAACAGGTCTTCTCCGAGACTGTTTCCTAAGACCACACTTTTTTTTTTCTGTCTTCTTGTTACTATTTTGTTGTTTGGATTTGTGGTTGTTTGGTTTTTTAACGTCTGTGATCAAATACAGGGAACACTTATTTTCACCACTCTTAAAAACTTCTCAGGTACCACATACCAGTGCAGTTCCAAAGCTGGTGCTTATTTTAGAAGATATAGCAGTAAGGCCACTTTAATACTGAGGAAGATTTTATTGTTGTTTTGAAACAGGGTCTCTCTGTGTAGGCCTGGCTATCCTGGAACTCACTCTGTAGACCAGGCTGGCCTCAAACTCGCAAAGATCCACCTGTCTCTGCCTCCCAAGTGGTAAGATTAAAGGCGTATGCTGCCATTTCCTGGCAAGGAATTTTTTTTATTTAAAAAAACAAAAAAAAACTACTACTTTGTTAAAGTTTAAAATCCAAAGACAGTCTTGGGGACAGTCCCTTCTTCCACGATCTTCATTCTCAGATCACATCCTAAAGTGTGTCTGTGTGTGTGTGCAGTGTACATACATGTGGGGGGGGAGCATATTACATGTGCACTCTCCCGAACCCTCTTAATAACTGAAATGCATCTACAGTCTCAGGCATGCTGGAGCATGAAACAATTCAGGGTGTATCCGGGGTGAAGCCCACAGGGCTCAGAAAGCGAACCTCCAGTATTGCAGACGAAGGCACGTACACACTGGATTCCATCCTGCGGCAGCTCAACGCCTTCCATTCAGTCATGTGTCAGCACGGCATGGACCCAGAGCTAATCAAGCAGGTGGTCAAGCAGATGTTCTACATTGTGGGTGCCATCACTCTGAACAACCTCCTCCTGCGCAAGGACATGTGCTCTTGGAGCAAAGGCATGCAGATCAGGTGAGCAAACACCAACCTGTGTGCAGCCTTGCCCTGCTTGCCTCTTGCAGGCTGATGACTTGTTTCCAAGCAGCGTACATGGTGTTGGTGCCACATGAACAAGCATGTGGGGATGATTGGCACAGAGCCAGTTCTCTCAACTGGGGGGAGTGGGGGTTCTCTTGCTCGGGAGGAAACCCTGCACCTGTTAAGACACCTTGTTTGTAGGAGTGAAGAGATGTATAAAACACACAACAGACATTTGGTTTCTCTCTTTTTTATTTGTTTTGATTGCACAGTAAGAAAGTATTAGGAAAAATGAAACTGTAGCAATTAAGTTTTTTGGTCTCAAGCAGCCTGCGGTCTAGACTCACAGACCTGCCGCCCAAGACCCCTTAGCTGCCCGCAGCTGCTCAGGCCCCCAGAACTGATTTACATACTTATATTAAGTTTATGTTGTTTGGCCTATGGCTCAGGCATATTGTTAGCTAGGTTTTTTTTTTTTATCTTAACTTATTTTTATTAATCTGTCTGTCACATGACCCATGGCTCACCTGTGTTCCTCACATTTCTTCTTGGGCGGCTGGCTCAGTCTAGGCTGCACTCTCACCATTGCAGCCCAGGTTTGAGTCCTGGTCAGAAAACAAAAACAAACAAACAAAAAATTAAAAGAGATAGAGAACCAGGCCCAAGATCTCCATAACCTTTTATGAATGGTGTTGGCCACTCCCCCTTCAGGAGCCCGGGACCCTGCATAAACATCTTTGGACCTTATCAGCTGACACCTGAATCCCACCACATGAAACTTTGTGGCACTTGGTGGTTGCTCTTAGAAACATTTTTCCATATTAGGAATATGAATGAGAATAGGGCCAACAGGGGCTGGAGAGATGGCTCAGTGGTTAGAGCACTGGCTGCCCTTGCATAGAGCCCAGGTAAGGTTCCTAGCACCTGTGTGGTAGTTCACAACTGTCTGCAATTCCAGTTCCAGGGGATGCAACTCCTTCTTTGGGCCTCTGATCACACTGCATGCACATGGTGCATATACATATATCCAACCAAATTCATACACTTAGAAAAAATTAATTAAAAAGTTTACGTTGAAGAAACATAAGTTCAAAGAGATAATTTATTAGCAGTTGAATTTGAAAAAAAAAAAACTATACTCCATTTTTAAATTTTACTGTTTTGTTTTAGAGAAAAGGTCTCACTGTGTAACCCAGTTGACCTTGAACTCACAATTCTTCTGCTTTAGCTAGGAACACAGGCATATACCAACCAGCCCAGCAGCAATTAAATGTTATACCTACTACTCATCAGTTCCTTTATTATTGTAACATAACTGAATGGGAGGTGCAAATTGTTATTCTGATGCAGCCATGGTATATTCACTGAGAAAGAAAAGGGGGTTTCTACCAAAATGTATAGATACTACTAGGGAATTTATTCTATAGTGACCGTTCTTAGCCACTTCTCACCTTAAGGTATAACCTCCATTCAGAGATCCTAACTTTACCCCACGTTATGCATCTTTAAAAAAAAGGTGACAGGGTCTCATGTAGCCAGGCTGGTCTCAACTCACAAGGATAACTGTGAACTCCTGATCTTCTTGTTTCCGTTCTCCTACAAGTGCTAGAATTACAGACGTGCCATCACACCCAACTGAAGTCACTCATCTTTATATCATAATGCTTCTGTTTTCCTGGTGACTGAATTACGTCTGTGTGTCCATCTCCCTTAACTGTAGTTGGAAATGTACCAGAGATACCTGAGCACCCAAACCCTAGTTAGCATCTGTGTGATTTCCTCCTCTCCGGTTTGGAGTCTTTGTCTCTTACTGGGGCTTTACTGCCCCTCCCTTCTGTCTCCAGGCTTTCTCAGGCCACTCCTCCCGTTGCCAAGGCCCTTCCCTAGAGAGTCTTGAGTCCCAGGCATATGTTGGGGTATCTATCTGGTTATTCAGTCACCCAATTTGGAGTCTTCTTAAGGAAGACAGAGTGCATGAAGAATTAAGAGGATTATCCTGCAAATGGAACCAGTATCTGAAATTGCAGAAGCCAGAAAGCACATTCCAGTCAGCTGTTTAGTAAGGACAGTCATATGATGTATTCAGTTTTGTTTATTAGCAAGTCTAATAACTTTTCTTCTGATGACTTTGTTTCTGTCTTCCAATAAAGAGTTGCAGTCTCTTGTCATTCATTCTTACATAATTACAATTATAAGCCTCATGACTTTATAATGATAAATGTTAAAGCACAGCTGATTAGATTTTAGAAAATTGAACAAAAATACAAGCTGTCATTTTAACTGACAAGGCTACATACACAAAATTAAGACACTTATGACAGCATTCAGAAAATTTGCATTTTCTCTTTTATTCTCCCTAACACTTTCTCTTTCTATTTTGGGCACAGGTACAATGTCAGTCAGTTGGAAGAATGGCTGCGTGACAAGAATCTAATGAACAGTGGGGCCAAAGAGACTCTGGAGCCTCTCATTCAGGCTGCTCAACTTCTGCAGGTGAAAAAGAAAACCGATGATGATGCTGAAGCCATCTGCTCCATGTGCAATGCCTTGACCACTGCCCAGGTACTGCAGCCTCTGAGGGTAGCACACCATAGCAGCCATCGCAGGGAACACAGAGAGGTCGGGCCTAGCCATTGCCCTCCTTTCTACACTGACCTTCTCTCTTAGGAGAGGATATATGTGACTATGTAGATCTGGAAGAGAGGGGATTTTTATTATTCATTAATACGTTTCAGTGCTACTAATAGTCATCTATAGAATATTCAGCAAAGATTAAGTGCCTGCTTTGTGTAATGTTCTCAACCTTGAGATACAATTTGGAATAAAATGAAGTCCTTGGGGCATATATTCTGTGGGGCTCCAATTCATGAAGTTATTTCTATGTTTTTTAATAATTAATGGTTATTAATATTTTTCTATCTGGGGCCAGCAAGATGGCCTTGGTAGTAAAGGTGCTTATGCCAAGCCTGATGACCTGAGCTTGATCTCTGAAACCCACGTGGTAGAAGGAGAGAACCAACTTCCCAGAGTTGTCCTCTGACTTCTACATACATGCTCTGGCACTGCCCATACATGTACAGACTTACACAAATAATTGTTACTCTCTCAGTTCTTCAAATGATTAATTTCCATCACTCAAGATCATACTTTCAGGGGGAAATACTTCATAAGAATGAAAAATCTCTACCTTCATGAGCTTACAGTCAGAAATGCATGAAGCTGACACTATCAAAAACTTGTGGCAGACTCTGCTCTTATGCTTTACAAGAAGCATTGGAGGTAATGCCAGCCTTTTTCTGAGAGATAACACTCCACAGCATTGATCTGAAAGGACAGGGACCAGATAGGAAGAAGGCACCTGAAGAGCCCACCATTCTCTTTGCCTGGTATTTCTGAGTGTCAGACTCATGTTTGTAGAAACTCCTGCTGGGAGCTTAAGTGTAAGCAGACATCTGCAAGACTGGTGAGTCTTGAGACCTTCCCATTTCTACCAAGTATGGGAAGTAATAGTATGGTGGGAAAGCCCAATTTATAGATGTTTCCTGTTCTTCAGCTTTTAAACAATGTACTCTAGAATTTAAATATTTCAGCTTTCGTATATGCCCCAAAGAGTTAGGTAGACCTGTAATCCAGTTATTGATTTTATTTATTTGGCAAGTTTTAGTGAACAGTCCTTCTTTGCCCAGTTTTAAGCCTTGCCTCCAAGTACCTAATTCCCCGAGTCCTGTGTGTCACACACAGACCAGTCGGTGTCCCTGCCTTTTATTTTGTGTCTCTCTGGTGCTTACCATACTCTATGCCTGTAGGTCAGCGTTGTCTGTTTAACTAACTAAAATGTAAATGTGGTTTGTGATGACTCGTGTCTTAGCACAGCTTTAAACAACTAAACAACTTGAAAGTGAAGTTGGGTACGGTGGTACAAGCTAACGCTGACAGAAGAGGGAAGCAAGGCCAAGTTCAGCCCAGGCCGCATTTGAGATATAGATATACAGACACATCTGCACTGGGGATGAAATAACTAACTCTCCGCCGTACATAACAGTGATGTCCTGGAAGTGGGCCTGGGCACACAGATTTGCCCTGTCTCAAGCCCTCCAGCACCATAAAAGGAAAAGAGAAATGACCCATTTTGTGAAAGAAATTTAATTTTTTTTTTTAAGAATTTACTACTAAACTGGGTGCTGATAGTTGCATGCCTTGAATCCCAGAACCCAGGAGGCAGAGGCAGCTGGACCTCTGTGATTTTAAGACTAGCCTGGTCTACAGAGTGAGTTCCAGGACAGCCAGAGCTGCACAGGAACCACTTTAAAAAACAAACAAAAAACAAACAAACTAACACTCTTTTCTAAACATATGAGGTTTTCAGATTATTATTTAATATTTCATTGTTATTTTAATTTGCATATGTGTACTTTTATGTTAAGATAGCAAGTTGCAGAATAGAAGAAAATGCCCGGGATGTGGTTAGCTGTTGCTGCTTAGGAGACAGGACTCTCTTTTCATGCTGTATTTGCACTGTTTGAATGGCTTTTTTCTGTTTGTCTTTCCTTTTTTTTTTTTTTTCTTAAAATGCCATACAACTATAACTTCAAATACAAAGACAAGTGTGCCCTTTGGTGTCTCCTCTCCTCTCCCAGCCTACCCCAGGTAGAACTAGAAGGGGGGGACACAGGTCCTTCCCACTCACCAGATCATGAAGAGCCAGCTGTTAGTGAAGTATGCCAACAGCTTTATTTGCCCTTTGTCTCTCCAGATCGTCAAGGTGTTGAATCTGTACACACCCGTCAATGAGTTTGAAGAACGGGTCTCTGTTTCATTTATCCGTACTATACAGGTGAGGTGCTTTCTCTTTCCTACTGGCTCACTCACTGCCACGTGTTATTTTTGTACATAAGGCCCAGATCTACTTTTTAAACAAAGATTAACATTTCCAAGTAACTTTTTTTTAATAGAAATTTTAGTTGGAAAATATCTTACAAATTGGAATGACTGACACCCTGTTCGTCCTTTTTCTTAATCTTCCCAGATGCGGTTACGAGACAGGAAAGACTCTCCACAGCTTCTGATGGATGCTAAACATATCTTTCCTGTCACTTTTCCCTTTAACCCATCCTCCCTGGCCCTAGAAACCATCCAGATCCCAGCCAGCCTAGGCTTGGGTTTCATTGCACGGGTCTGAAGTGCTACCCAGGCAGACAGAGAATGCAGTTCTCCTCCAAATAAAACAGTTGTCTCCATTGAGCTGCTGAAAATACATTTTTAAAGAAAGTGCTGATTATCTCCAAAAGAAGATGTTACTAACTGGAAATCTCCCTAGAATTCTTCCACTTAGGAAGAGACACCTTGTCCTGTGTGACCTTTAAAGCAACATCCACTCTTCATCAGTTGAGTTTACACAGCGGAAAGATGGCTGAGAGGATTTATTTTAAACCTTTAGTGCTGCACTGAAGTGACACACAGATCCAATTCCATGTGTCTGAACCGTTACTAACAAGGCACAAATAAAGAACTGAAAGAAGAGTCACCACTGAACACATATCATATCAGCTGAGGAGCCGGTCATGTTGGTAATTGTCAAACAGGATCAAAACCAACTGGCAATATGTACAGTAACTGCCCAAGTAACTTCCTTATCCGTGTGATTATGGTACAGTGATAGTAACGATGCTGGTTTACTAGGTAGTGTAGTTGCCCTTTTGTACCGCTGCTTACCAAGCATCTTAAATTACTGCTACGTGCTATCTCCTGATGTAAGTGATAGTCTTATTAGGCACTACACAATAAGCTTCTCTTTCATCACTGTTTACAGTTCAGCCCGATCAGTTTTAACTGGATTATATGCAATTCTCTACAGGTTCATGTGCACACGTAGCAGACACTGGAAGTCTTGTAGTAATAGAACAAGAGGCTTGATGTTTAGGTGTGAGTTTGAGTGACTGTTGGTGTCACTGCTGATCAGGATGTATTACAGTGGTATGCTAATTAATTTTACCTGTGTGGATATCACATCATGGTATAGTGCTCTGTAAAATTACTTACTTTTAGTTCTCAAATCTGATTCTTGCCTTGCATATATTCAACCTTAACCAGTTCTGTTTTTAATTTATTAAGTGTCAGCCTCAGTCACTATCTAGAAAGGACTACCAGAATATTTATGATTCAGATCTTGAAACTTTGATTATTCTATGTTATTCAAAAAAGAAATAATAAATCGTTATAATTCAGGGGGTTTAGGTGTTGCAAGTTCTATAAATGTTCTCTGATATCACTGGATACTTTAAAAACATCATATTATAAATGCATTAAGAGGATTTATGTAAGAAATATAAGAAGATTATTAAATTTTATAGAGGAGTTGGTTCAGTAAGACCTAGATTCTGTAGATTTTCATTATGAAATTCTAAGTAAGCATATTCTCCTTTTTTCTTAGAAATCTTATATAATAAGTCCTTTGGGTTATGCAAGAACAAATTCTTAGCTTTTATTCCTCTGGTTCTTAATTACAATCATCAATTTGTATAGTTTAACTATAAGATGGTCTATAACAGTGACATTTAAATATGTGCAATATTATTGATGAGAGCTATACAGTTTCAGGTCATCGATAAATACTGTTATTAAACAGGAGTTATTGTCCATTATGTTATTGGAGCTTGAATGTTCTTGTTGGTTGTTCCAGCCACTTCTCCACTCACAGTTCCTTCGTGCTTGATTCCTAAGGAAAGGGACCACAGTTACTCAATCCCTGCCAGTTTCCTGGGCTAATACAGTAAGTCACAAGTTTATGTAGCCGTGTTTTCTTAACATACATCATTTAGGTACTTTAGAAAAATCCTAATATATTTGTATTATTTGAAGGCTACTCAGTTTACGTAATTTTTATTACATGTTCAACTGCATTTTTTTGTTTGGGGGAATTTTGGTTTTTGTAGTGCTGGGAATTAAACCCAGAGCCTCGTGTATGTTAAATAAGTACTCTTATCACTGAGCTACAGTCTCAACTCTTTATCATTTCTAATACATGTATTTACTTACAAAACTGAAAACACTAATTCAACTAGATTCAATTTTCATGGGTTTTCCATATTGTTTCAATGAGCAGTTAATGCTTAAAGCCATTTCATTAGTGCTATGTCATACAGCGCAGAGGGTACCAGTGGGGAGCCCAGTGGGGAAGTGTTGCTGAGCAAACAGCCCTGTTGGGCTCTCTTCCCCAGCCCCACAGTCCTCCTGCACCCTGCTCCAGCTTAATCCTGTTAGGGCGACAGATGGACACCTGAGTTTGTCTTCAGGATCCTGTTTTTGTAGCCACTGTCCCTGCAGCCCTTATTCCAGACATTGTGTCCTACAGTCTCTAGCACTTTCTCTGCTGTCAAGAACTGCAGCTCCCGCTCCATAGCTGATCCCAGTTTCTCCTGTTTCAGTGACAATGGCTCGGAGTTTCTATGATTCAAGGCTCCAACTCTTTCAAGCCGCTTCAGATCCCCAGGTGGGGATCTGGAATGATGTTTCTTATTTATCTGGAGGTTTTTAGTCCTCATAAGAATACCTTATAACCAGGGAACCTCAGAATCTGGTAGTGACTGTGTGCAGTCTGTTAAGGAGGCTCCAGGTTTCTGCTGACTAGGTAGGATCACCTCCACTCTGTCATCAGTACCCTCACCTAGCTGCAGACACAGGCCCCACTTTACCCTGCCTGTCCCCCTTTCCGGCTTCTCCCCTCAGCCTCGTTTACCAGCCTATGGCTTTCAGTGGCCCTGGCTGACATGCATGGGACTCACCTTTCGGTGTCTGTGCACACACCTTTCTCTTCCCATTTTTGTGCTCCTTATTGTTATTGCTAATTGGCTTTTCCATAATTCCACTGTGACACACTTGGACTCCAGCAAAGGAGCTCTTGAAAGTCACAGCAGCACAGTACCTCTTACTCCTGGGACACAGCCTCTGCCAGGAGCCCCCACTCTCCTGCTCTGCGCAGCTTACTCCCTTGGGATCCAAGGTGAGAAGAAACAGTTTCCCTCCTTTCCAGCAGCTTTGCTTAGCCAAAGGCCTGAGTCTGCCTTAGAGTAACTGCACAGTGGGAAAGGTAAGCGCAAAACAAAATGCCCAGCGGGCAATGTGACAGTTCCTTTGGAAACTCTGAACATTCCACATGACCTGGCACTGCTTTGAACGCAAGTATACAGAACTATAATACAAAGTGATAGGAAACTTAGATTTGTGCCAGTTTAGATGACTTGCTTTGTTGCTGATTCATTTCAGTAGATAAAGACTGCTTATGGGTGAGCTGGTGTGATGTACATATTGAACAGTGTATACAGGAGGCTGTGAAAATACTTTGAGTCTCAGTGTCTGGGTTCTTGTGAGAAATTACTTTTCTGACAGTTTGAGGAAAAGAAGAGTTCCACCATCTCGAGAACTCCACAAAGAGTTCACTCTCTCACACACAGTCACCAGTTGAGAGTTCTTGAGGAGGCATAATCAAGGGTCCTCTGTGTGATACCAACCTCTTAGGATAAAAAGAAAATGTCTGTGTGTGGCACTGCATGGCCCTGTTGAAAGTAGTACAGAAGTAGTACCCGTATGCATGTGCTTCACGCCAGCACTTTTCCGTTACCTCACTTCCTCACAGCAGCCACAGGAGATAGCTCCCACAATCATTGTGAATGGTCATTTGGGACAATAATATGGTCAGTGACTTGCCTAGGGTGGCACTGCCCTCTAACAGTAAGGGCAGAGGCTGCCCTGTCCCTCCAGATGCTTTGGGGTCCCCGGGCTAGTAAGGATGCTCCTCCTCTTCATTGCTATGTACAAATAGACAAATGGTGAGCACCAGCTTACTCCTTGGGAGGCCAGTACAAATAACACCAGCTGTGACTAGACCAGTGCTCCTTGATAGAGTGTGGACTCTCAAATAAGAGGCTGTCCAAAATAAAAGGGCAGGAAGCAGTGAAAACCTCAGATGTGAAGGTAAGGCAGGCCACTCCACAATCCTGAGGTTTACCAGTAAGAGCCTCTGATTGAGCTGCACACCCAACAGAGATCTCTCCCCTAGTTTTAATCTGCCGCATAGAGGAGCCCCAGGACACTTAAGTACCTCCCTCCCTGGGGCTACCCACCATAGGTGAGTCAGTGTAAGCTTGGAAGTGCCACAGCATGCTGCAGGGGAGGAGCTCAGAGCTGTGCTGTGGGTATGCATGCTTGAGGTCACAAGCACTTTCTGCTAGTGCTTTGTAATTTGTTCTCAGACTGTGCTGTGAGGGCCGCCTTAACCCTTGCCCCTTCCCTTTTAGAGCTGCCTTAAGTTCCCCAGAACTTGTCCTCAGTGAGGGATATCTTGCCATGTTTCTTGAAGTTTTGTGAGGATTTGGATTGGATGTGGCTTCCTACCACTGATTTCTTTCTCCCCTTCCTGCATCTCCTGCCACCTCTGTACTGTCATTTCCAAACAGAGATTAGAATTTATGAAGCAGTCATTGCACTGTAAACTGTAAGAATGTTTCTGGGCTAGTACAACTCTCTGACAGTAAGCAAATGAGCGTGCCTGAAAGCAGGACAGGAGTCCAGGTATCCGTGGGTATCTCGCCTTTCACTGGCCCTTTTGTAATAAAGGCAAAAATACAACTCTGAAAACTTTTTATGAACGTCCTTTTAAAATTCATAAAAGGCTGAGTAAACACAGGAAAGTAACTGTGTAAGTTCTAATCCATTATAGTACCTAAATTAACTATAGAATTCTAGTCAATATCTTGATAGAGCAAAAACCAAAAGATGCCAAGTACATTTTTTATTTTATAATTTGGTCTAGCTAAAAATGTTCATTAGCTTAACATCATGGGTAGAATTAGTCTCATAAAATATCTGAAAACAACTAATATTTCCTTGGCATTGTGATACTGCTTGGAATAGTTGGGAAAGTTTTGGGTTTGATTTTGAAGATTGAAATTATCATATATAATTTAATGCTTGGAAAGCTAATGCATTCCCGTGCATTTTCCATAGTCAGTAGTTTCAAATAATGTTTTATCATGTATTATAAAATCTGAGCCTAAGTCACAAGGGTCATTATTTTTTATGCAGACAGTGATTTCTCCTTTAAATGTGGATATGTGTTGTGATTTATGATCCCTAATTATGTTCTTGTGTGGGTTCCTGAAGTAATATTGATTTTCTTGTGTTCTTGGGAAGTTTAAATTATTCCACCAGTATTGCACAGATGAGCTCATGGCAACTGTGTTTTTATTTTAACTGTTTATAACTTATTATGAAATGGACCTGCCTTTGAAATACAATGAAATGGGACATTGCAGTTTTCAAATCTTTTCTTCCTTGGATCTGAAGAAAGAATTTTCTTGATCTACCCAGTTAATCTCTGCAAAGTGGTTAAGTAAGGAAGCAGAAAGGCTGAAAGGCTAGAGGCATTCCCAAGCCTCTTTAGGACTGAACCGAGCCCCTTCCAGGGTGTCTCACGAGAAGTCTTCTAGAAGGTTAACAGTTCACCTCATATCAACGAAGCCTCGGAAACATGGGTTTTTCACTGGATATCACCTAAAGCTAAAAGGAAAGCCAAAACAATATCAGAATGACATTTTATGCTCTAAATTTGTAGCTGTCTGATGTTCTACTTAGTGTGTATCTGTCACCAGTGCTGTGCTCTCTTAGCTATTGTAGAAATTGTTGAAATAAAGATAAGAATGAATATAAAGAAACTTTGTCCATGTCTATAAACCCACTTCACATTTACAACAACAAAACAGATTGTTACTCTGAAGATTAGTAGATGTAAGTATATCCTATTCAAATGAGACTCTCAAAGGGTTTTAGAAATTGAAAGGTTGGTAAGTTCTCCATTGTACTGGAAAGCAGTGATGTGCAGACTGCCAAACACATAGGCAAGCAGATTGACAAAATCAGCTAGGAACAGTGGCCTCTTTTCAAGAGAAAGATTTGCCTGGGTCTCCTTGGATTCTCTGACAGAAAAATAAAACCTAGGCATTTGGAAATGATGTGGGGTTTTCAAAAGTTTAGACAAGATTTGTGTCAAAAGTTCAGCTTTTAATACCATAGAGGAGAGAAACATCCGGTGTAGGATGGAAATCAGGACGTGTATGTGACTCCTCTGGATGGAGAAAACAGTCCTGATTGACTTAGTCTCATCTTTAGGCATAATATGGAAGCATGAATATTAAATTCTATAATTGACTGTGTCTCACTTTCACATCATGATAAGTTCATTTATCAGACTCCTTCCTGGAGCACCGCAGCAGGCCTTAGAAGCGCAGCAGCAGGAATTCTATTTAGCTACTAGCCCAGGAGAATACATGGTCTTGTGTATATCAAAATGTTACAAAGTCAAGAAAAATTGACATTTGCTAACAGTTTCTCTTTATAAATAGATTAGAACTCAAACAAGGTTTTTTCTCCAAAGTGAAATCACTCACTATGGCTTTTTTTTTTTTTTTTTTTTTTTAAGAATACAGGATATAAGTTAAACTAGCTCCAAAGGGAATCCATTTCTTGACATAACTGGGAGTTTGGGTTGGGATATATCTGGTACCCAGTCATTGGCCTAGGGGATAGGATACAGGATATAAGTTAAACTAGCTCCAAAGGGAATCCATTTCCTGACATAACTGGGAGTTTAGGTTGGGATATATTTATACAGGATATAAGTTAAACTAGCTCCAAAGGGAATCCATTTCCTGACATAACTGGGAGTTTGGGTTGGGATATATCTGGTACCCAGTCATTGGCCTAGGGGATAGACATTATTTTGGCTTCATTCTTAGCATCTCCTCAAGTGGTACAGAGGCCCCAGAAGCACAGCTGTGCCATCTAGCCTCTTCCTTAGCATGATCAGTAGTGACACGTCAGAATGAAGTCTCATCGACCAGTTTAAATTCAAATTTTTTTGTTTGTTCTTTTGGTTTTTTTTGAGTCAGAGTTTCACTCTAGCTCTGGCTGCCTTGTAATTCGCTCTGTAGACCAGGCTGGCCTCAGACTCACAGAGATCCACCTGCCTCTGCCTCCCGAGTGCTGGGATTAAGTGTGCCACCTGATAAACCTGGCTCCACATCCATTCTTAATCACTGTGTCTACAGGAATAGAGCCTAGCCAGCCTGAGCCACCACAGAAGGCAGATGGGCGTGATGGTAGTGGGGGACCAAGGCAAATGTGGAAACACTTAACCAGAAGCGAAAGTGACACATGTACTCAGAGGAGAGAAGGGCAGCAACTGCTTGTAGCCCTGAAGGTAGACCTTGTTCCTCAAAGTGTGGGGCTGCTGGAGGATGATATTCCCAGTGGGTGGAGAGGTCAGTCAGCAAGGGCAGGTGAAGGATTCCGAGATGGCATTTACTATCCAGAGTAAGACCTGGGAATCTGTGCATCTGTCCTCTTAACATGGCCTACTGAGCTGCAGAAACCAAAGCATGGGCACTGTGGGGAAAATGGCAACGTAGAAACCTGTCTTGTGATCTTACTAGCATAATTCCAACCACTCTTGGTGGGCCAAACATCAGAGTTCAAAGAAAACACAGGCTAGGTGAAGTTCAGAAGAAACAAGTATGGAGAGGACTTGGTGAAGTGGTGAAGGGAGGTGGGGCTGGAACAAGTGTTAACATATTCCAGAGGCCTGAAGCAGGAGAAGTACAAGTTAGAGGTAGCCAAGCTCCATGATGAGTCAGGCATGCATGAACTAGACTGTACTGTGGTCTGGAAAACAGCGCTTGGTATGTCTCTCAGTGCAGAAGGCTATGGATTTCATCCCCGGGGCTAGGGCAAGGGGTGGTGGAGTGAACAAGTGCTGTGGGACCGATAAATACCGAGTGGATCTCGGTTATGACCTCCACTTACCGCGTCCGGTTTCTTTGTGGTCCGAGTTTTGTCCCAGGCGAGGAGCGTCAAGATTAATTAAGTCTACACTCAGGAGTCGTTTATTAGGTTCCATTATTCAGGCTCTCTCTGCACACTGAGAGACCTGAGCTTTATTCAGTACATCTTATATCTTAGACCTGTCTGTCCCTTAGCCATGCTTCTCTCCTGCCACTGCATCTCGCCTAGCTTTTTCCCCTCTAGCTTCCCGCCATGCTGGATTCCTTCTGCCTCTTCCACTCACACTGACTCTACTCCATGCTTGTCCCCAGCTTCTGCCTCTTCTCCCCGCTTCTGCCTGTGTCTCTCCTCGTGTCCCCTTTGTCTCCACTATCACCTTAACTCTCTTTCACACCCTGCCCCCTCATCCAGCACACCCAAGGTCTCGAGTCTCCCAAGAGGCTAGCACTCAGCAGGTGGCAGCGTCTATAGTGCAGGAAAACAGGTTTTTCCCTATTTCCTCTATAAACATAGGGTTTTAGTAGGATGGGCCATTAAAGGCCAGAATGGCACTTACTCGGGAGACAACAGATAAAGAGAACATGAATTATTCGTCAGACCTAAATATTGTGTTAAATATTAAGAAATTAAATATGTTTTTCAAAACATCAGCAAAGTCACCACCACTGAGGAAACAAAATCCCAAGTTTATCTTAGCAATTGTAAAATCCTGGGAGTCTCTATTACCAAGAAACTTGAGTGAATGTGAAGAAATCAGCTATGTTAACCTACTTTTGGAAACACACACACACATACACACACACTCACACACAGAAGCTGGGTTATATCAAAGATTCAGGCCCAAACCCAGGAAGATGTAAAGATAGAGGCCCCTTTGCACATATGCCCCTTGTTAAAATCAGGACTCTAATCTGGATGGCCTGAACAAGATTGACACACTATGAAAGGATGGGACTCCTGAATGGGAGAAGAGAAGCCTGTGTGGCAGAGGCCAGAGGAAGACATCAGGGGTCTCCTAGTCACTTCTTACCCTCTTTTGGAGATAGGAGGAATTTATTCATTCACACAGTTTGGCTGACCAATGAGCTCCAGGGATCAGTGCTCCTGGGGATCTGAACTTGGCTGGGACCTCTTACTTGAACTACAGACATTTTCTGACTCGGCCATCTCTCTGCCCACAATCTCAGGCAAATAGAAAAGAGGGAGACAAACATGGGTGGGACTGGAGTTAGTTAATAAGACGAGACAGACTGAATTATCTTTGCAAAGCCAAGCCATTCTTTAATTAAAAGTTTATTTTTTATTTAGAAGGGTTTTTTTTTCAACATACCAACCACCATTCCCACTCCCTCTCCTAAGTCACCTTCCAGTTTCCCCTCACCCCATCCCCCATCCACTCCTCCAAGAGGGTAAGGACTCCCAAGGGGATTCAATAAAGTCTGACATGTCAAGTCTAGGCAGGACCAATCTCCTCCCCGCCTGTATCAAGGCTGAGCAAGGTATCCCTCTGTAGGGAATGGGCTCAAAAAAGCCAGCTCATGCACCAGGAATAAATTCTAGTCCGATGCCAGAGGACCCACAAACTGCCTACTCCATTCAATGGTCATCCACATTTAGAGGGCTTAGTTTGGTCCCATGCAGGGTCCCCAGCTGTCATTTCAATCAGTGTGCTCCCAATAACTTTCTCAGCCTTCTCTGTGGGTCTCCTCATCACAATCTTGACCCCTTTGCTCATATAGTCTCTCCTCTGTCCCTTTGACTGTACTCAGAGCTGGGCCCAGTGCTTAGCTGTGGATCTCAGCATCTGCTTCAATAAGTTGCTGGATGAAGATGTATGAAGACAATTAGGGTGGTCATCAATTTGGTTACAGGGGAAGGCCAGTTCAGGCGCCCTCTCCACTATTGCTAGGAGTCTTAGCTGGGGTCATGTTTGTTTTATGAATTCTTGCATATTTCCCTAGCACCAAATTTTTCTCTAGCCCCACAATGGCTCCCTCTATCAAGACATCTGTTTCATTGTTCTCCCTCTCTGCGCTTCCCCCATCTCAACCATCCCATTCCCTCATGTTCTTTCCCACCTCCCCTTATCTCCACAGCCCCCCATATGATCCCAATTTACTCAGGAGATCTTATTTATTTTTCCTTCTCAGGGGATCCATGAATGTCCCTCTTAGGGTCCTCCTTGTTACCTAGTTGCTCAGGAGTTTGTGGATTTATAGCCTGGTTATCCTTTGCTTTATGTCTAAAATCCACTGATGAGTGAGTTTGTCTTTCTGGGTCTGGGTTATCTCAGGATTTTTTTTTCTAGTTCCATCCATTTGCCTTCAAATTTTAGGATGTCATTTTTTTTTAAATTTTTTCTTTTTTCTGCTGAGTAGTATTTCATTGTGTAAACGTACTTTTTTTTTTTTTTAAATCCATTCTTTGATTGAGAGTTGTTTCTAAGTTCTGGCTATTACAAATAATGCTGTCATGAACATAGTTGAGAAAATGTCCTTGTGGTATTACTGTGCATCCTTAGGTATGTGCACAAGAGTGGTATTGCTGGATCATGAGGTAGATTGATTTCCCAGTTTTCTAAGAAACCACCATACTGATGTCCAAAGTGGCTGAACAAGTTTACATTCCCACCAAAAATGGAGGAGTGTTCCCCTTGCTCAACATTCCCTCCAGCATAGGCTGTCATCAATGTTTTTGATCTTAGCCATTCTGGCAGGTACAAGATGGTGTCTCAGAGTTGTTTTGATTTGCATTTCCCTGATGGATAAGGATGTTGAGCAATTTTTGATGTTTCCTCTGGCCATTTAAAATTCTTCTGTTTGGAATTCTGCTTCAATCTGTACCCCTACTTTTCAATTGGGTTACTTGGTTTTATGATCTCTAATTCCTTGAGCCCTTTATATATTTTAGAGATCAGCCTTGGGTAAGATGTAGAGTAGGTGAAGAACTTTTCCATTCTGTAGGCTGTTGTTTTGTCTTACTAACCATGTCCTTTGCAGAAGCTTCTCAGTTTCATGAGGTCCTATTTATTAATTGTTACTCTCAGTATCCATGCTACTGTAGGTGGAGTTTCACTTACAAGGCACCAGTCCAAGATTAATATTTATTAAAATATAAATCAACACTCACGATACAGGTAACAGCTTATAGTGGCGCCTGAACAGAGACTGGAGTATCCAAGTGATGGACGATGGATTCCAAACCGGTCTCTCCAACAACCAGGAACCAGGAAAACAGGCTCCCAGGGTCCCAGCAGCCCCTTATCAATGGGGTTGGCCACTCCCCCTTCAGCGGCCCAGGACCCTGGGTAAACATCCTCAGATCTTATCAGCTGACACCTGAATCCTACAACATCTCCCCCTTTTGTCTAACTAAGAAGGTTCTAAACTAAGACTATATACAATAGGAATTATTATAAGGTAGTATCTAGGAGAGGATAAAGTATAAATTACAACCAAAACCTAACAAATATAAAGTACATCATATATTTCTAGAATATTGGTAGATGGTAGGATGTATAAATTACTTCAAAAGGTTCATCTGGGAAAGTGAAAATTCAACACCTGAATGTTCCTTTCTAAGGGATAATAGGGTAGTAACCTTAAATACCTACTCTTCAACCCCTTCAAGACCTGAGAAGGAAGATGTATCACCTGAAAGTCAGAAGTACATGGAAGTAGTGGCTTCCAAAATTTGAGAGAGGACAGCAACACAGCTACCTGGACAATCACCTCTGGTTTTGTGTGCCATTGGAGCATCCATCATATTGGCTACAGGCCTATGGTATCCGACAGATCTTCTCACAAGCAGGGCAATTTTGGAGGGACTGTCTTTTCCTGTCCAGGCAGGTTTTGTCAGTCTCCATCCATCAACTTGTTCATCCAATTTGGACATCATGTGTGTACTGTCAGCAGTCAAGGTAAGGGCAGTTCTTTACCCAACCAGCCATTCTCTGCCAAAAGGACAAACTCCAAAGGAGTATCCTCAATGCTCAACACCATCTCGGGAAAGGAGCAGTGACACCAGGAGTGGTCGTGTCTCTTGTGGCCGAATTCCAAACGTTAAATTCCATATTCTCTGGGTCTGTGAAATGGTTGAAGATTCCTGTCTATCTATGATATTCTAACCTGTATCTGAGATGACTGTGATATGGTACCTTAAATAATGTTGACTACAGTTTTTATCATCTTAAGGATTAAACCCTGTACTAAAAATTAGAATACCTATATAAGGGGTATACAATCCCTGAACAATGACCTTTAATAGGACTATCAAACATTAGCCAGGGGTATATATAGCATGTAAAGTGGCCACAGAATTTTAGACATGTAAATACATATATATCATCTAAACCGAGGCATATAAAACATCTTGTGCATATATCATAACTAGTGCAATCATACATTATATCTAGTATAGTTAAATGGAGGTAGTAATTGCATAGTGGACATGACAATAATGTGCAAATATTTTAAACAGAGGTAGAAGCATATATAAAATATAGCAATTACAGATTCCATTTTACATAACAGTTATAGATTCAGATTTATATCGATGTACAAGTTGCTTTGGTTATATAAAGCAATTTCAGATTAAACTTTGTACCAATATACAAGTTATCTCAATTAAACATATAAAATGATTTTACATTTGTATCAATATACAAATATCTATGCCAGTGCAAATTGTCTTTAGCTTAGCCCGTATATTTAGCTAGAATTGTATATAGGTAGGTAGAAAAATTACCTTTATCTATCCTATCTATCCCCTTTCTCTTCTTCAAAAGAGATCTTTGAGGCTATATTATAGTTCATTCCTCCACCCAATTTTAACTTATAACTATTCTATCAGAATAATAATTACCCACAACCCTCAGCTACTGGTATTATACTTAGGAAGTGGTCTCCTGTACCAATGCATTCAAGACTATGTCCGACTTTCTTTTCTGTCAGATTCAATATAATTGGACTTATGTTGAGGTCTTTGATCCACTTGGACTTGAGTTTTATGCAGGGTCATAGATATGGGTCTATTTGCATTCTTCTACATGTAACCATCCACTCATGCCAGCACCATATTATCATTTTTCCATTGTATAATTTTGGCTTCTTTGTCAAAAATGAGATGTCCATAGGTGTGTGGATTAACGTCAGGGTCTTTGATTTGATTCCATTAATTCACATATCTGTTTTATGCCAATACCAAGCTATTTTTTTATTACTGTAGCTCCATAGTAGAGCTTGAAGTCAGGGATGGTGATGCCTCCAGAAGTTCTTTTATTGAACAGGATTGTTTTGGCAATTGTGGGTTTTTTTATTTTTCCATATGAAGTTCACTATTGTCCTTTTGAGGTCTGTGAAGAATTGTGTTGGGATTTTGATGGGGATGCACTGGGTCTATAGACTGTTTTTGGTAAGATTGACAGTTTTAATATGTTGATCCTACCTATCCAGGAGCAGGGAAGGTCTTTCAGTTTTCTGATATCTTCTTCAATTTCTTTCTTCAGTGACTTAAAGTTCTTTTCACACAGGTCTGTCACTTCTTTCACTGTTTACAGATAATATGATTGTATATATAAGGGAGTTCCAAAAATTCTATCAGGAAACTCCTACAGCTGATAAACACCTTGATCCCCTTTTGTTATTTTATTACTCTATATAGGACTTCGAGAACTATATTGAATAGATAAAGGGAGAGAGGACAGCCTTGTCTTGTTCCTGATTTTAGTGGGATTGCTTTGAATTTTTCTCCATTTAGTTTGATGTTGGCTGTTGGCTTGCTGTATATTGCCTTTATTATGTTCTTTGTATCCATTTGTATTCATGGTCTCTCCAAGACCTTTATCATGAAGGGGTGTTGGATTTATTTTCTTATAATTTATTTAACTTTATTTTATGTGCATTGGTGTGAATGTGTCAGATCTTCTGGAACTGTAATTACAGACAATTGTAAGTTGCCATATGGGCGCTTCAAATTGAACCCAGGTCCTCTAGAAGAACAGCCAGTGCTCTTAACCGCTGAGCCATCTCTCCAACCCCGGGGTGTTGGATTTTGTCAAAGGATTTTTCAGCATCTAATGAGATGATCATGTTTTTTTTCTTTTTTTATTTCAGGTTGTATATATGGTGGACGACATTGACAAATTTTTATATGTTGAGATATCTTTGGATCTCTGTGATGAAGCCTACTTGATCATGCTGGGTATTTTTTGATATGTACTAGGATTCAGTCTGCTAGTATTTTATTGAGTATTTTTGCATCAGTGTTCATGAGGGAGATTGATCTGTAATTCTCTTTGTTGTGTCCTTGTGTGGTTTGTGTATCAGGGTGACTTAACCTCATGCAAAGTGTTTGGCAATGTTCCTTCTGTTTCAGTTGTGTGGAACAATTTGAGGAGTATTGGTATTAGTTCTTTAAAATTCTGGCACAATTCTGCCCTGCAACCATCTGGCCTTGGGCTTTTTTTTGGTTGGGACTTTTAATAACAGCATCTATTTCCTTATGAGTTATAGATAAGTCCTTTATTTTGTCTTGATTTAATTTTGGTAAGTGCTACCTATCCAGAAAAACTGTCCATTTCTTTTAGGTTTTCCAATTTTGTGGAATACAGGCTTTTGAAGTGTGACCTGATGATTCTCTGGATTTCTTCAGTGTCTTTTCTTGTGTCTTCCTTTTCTTTTCTGATTTTGTTAACTTAGATATTCTTTCTCTGCCTTTTGGTTAGTTTGGATAAGGGTTTATCCATCTTGTTGATTTTTCTCAAAGAACCATCTCCTTTTTCCATCGAGTCTTTGTATTGTTCTATTTGTTTCAATGTTATTGTTTCTGGTCCTGAGTTTGATTATTTCCTGCTGTCTACTCCTCCTGGCTGAGTTTGTTTCTTTTTGTTCTAGAGCTTTCAACCTTGCTGTTAAATTGCTTGTGTGAGATTTCTCCAAATTTGTTTGTAGGCACGTAGTGCTATGAACTTTCTGCTTAGCGCTGCTGTCATTGTGTCCTATAAGTCTGGGTATGTTGTGGATTCATTTTCATTGAATTCTAGGAAGTCTTTGATTTCTTCCTTTATTTCTTCCTTGACCCAGTGTTGGTTCAGTTGAGAGATGTTCAGTTTCCATGAGTTTGTAGGCTTTCTGTGATTTGTGTTGTCGTTGAACTCTAGGAGAACTTTTAGGCCATGGTGATCTAATAGGATACAAGGAATTATTCCAATTGTTGTGTATCTATTCATATTTGATTTATGACTGAGTTTGTGGTCAATTTTAAAGAAAGTTCCACAGGGTGCTTAAAAAGAAGGTATATTCTTTTGTGTTTGGGTGGAAAGTTCTTATATATCTATTAAGTCCATTTGAGTTTGTAAAATCTGTTAGATCCCTTATTTCTCTGTTACGTCTCTAATAGACTTGTCCATTGGTGAAAATGGTGTGTTTGAATCTCCCACTACTAGTGTGTGAGTTTTAATGGGTGGTTTAAGCTTTAGTAATTTTTTTTTTTTTTACATTTGTGGGTGCCCTTGTATTAAGCATAAATGTTCAGGACTATGATTTTATTTTGATTAAATTTTCCTGGGATGAATATGTAATGCCCATCTGGATCTCTTTTGATTGATTTTAGTTTGAAGTCTATTTTGTTAGATATTAGAATTTATACACCAGCTTGTTTCTTAGGACCATCTGATTGAAAAGACTTTTCCCAACCCTTTATTCTGAGGTAATATCTGTTAGCCTGTGTATTTTCAGGTATTGTTTAAATCTGGTTTTGTCATATAATATCATATTTATTCCATCTATGGTGATTGAGAGTTTTGCTGGGTATAGTAGTCTGGGCTGGCATCCGTGGTCTCTTATGTCCTTATAACATCCATCTAGGACCATCTGGCTTTCACAGTCTCCATTGAGAAGTTGGGTGTTATTCTCCTGAGTCTGCCTTTATAAGTTGGCCCTTTTTCTTTGCAGCTCTTAAAATTCTTTCTTTATTCTGTAGGTTTAGCATTTTGATTATTATGTGGGACTAGTCTATTTTGTGTTCTATAAGTTTTTGTGTCTTCATAGGTATTTCCTTTTTTAAGTTGGGAAAGTCTTGTATGATTTTGTTGAATATATTTTCTGTACCTATTTCTATTATTCATGGGTTTGGCCTTTTCATGGTGTCCCAGATTTCCTGGACATTTTATCATGATTTTTCAAACTTTAAAGCTTTTTTTTTTTTTGACTAACAAATCTATTTCCTCTACTGTATCTTTCACACCCAAGATTCTCTCTTCATCTCTTACATTCTGTTGGTTATGCTTATGCCTCTGTGGTTCCAGTTCCTTTCCTCAGATTTCCATGTTCAGAATTGCTTCATTCTGTGTCTTTCTATGGCTTTGATTTCAATTATCAAGTCTTGAACTCTTTCCTTCATTTATATGGTTGCTTTTTCTGGGTTTTCTTTAAGGAGTTTAAGGGGGGGTTCATTTTCTCTTTAATTTACTCTTTCAAGGCTTCTACCATTTTAATAAAAAAAATATTTTTAAGGTTGTTTCCCTTTGGTTCTTCTGTAATGGGATGTTCAGGTCTTGCTTTTGTAGAACTGCTAGGTTCTGGCTAGTTCCATATTGTTCTTTATGTTGTTGAATATATTTTTGCACTGGTGTCTACCCATCTCTTCCTTCAATCAGTGCAAGCACTGCCTGTGCTTCAGGGAGCTGTTCTTGGTCCAATAGGTGCTCTCTTGTGATGGAGCCCACTAGACTCTGAGTCTCAGGAAGCCACTCTGGTTGGAGGGATGAGTGAGTTTGGGGAATAGAGTGGGACTTATAAGCTATAGGGTCCAATTAAGGATGTTGGTTCTGCTTGCTGCCCTGAAAATTAGAGCCATGATGGGGCTGAGTACACGTGTCATCTTCAAGCCACTCATAACACTAAATATTTTCAGTTTTAGACTTTAAGAGTTACACTTCTGGCCCAGCAACATGAAGAACTCTATGAACCCACTGCCTGTGGAAACTAGTGAAAAAACTTTATATATATATATATATATAATATATAAATATATATATATATATATATATATATATATGCCTTTTAAGATTCGTGGTGGTGGCACACACCTTTAATCCCAGCACTCAGGAGAGAGAGGCAGGTGGATCTCTGAGTTTGATGCCAGCCTGGTCTACAGAGTGAGTTTCAGGGCAGCCAGGACTATACAGAGAAAGTGTCTTGAAAAACACAAAACAAAACCAAAAGACAGAAAAAATACATACTAAATTTTGATGAGTGGTATATATTATATTAACTACTTTTCAATTGTTGTATTGTTGGCTAGCTTTCATGTCAGCTTGGCACAAGCTAGAATCTTCTTGGAAGAGAGAACTCAGTTGAGAAGATGCCTCTAAAACTTGGCCTGTGGGCAAGGCAGCAATGCCTTTATTTAATGGATAATTGATGTGGGAGGGCCCAGATCACTATTGGTCATGCCCCCTCCCTGGGCTGGTAGTCCTGGATTCTATAATATGGAAGGCTGGTCATCCAGTAAGAAGGATTTATGCATGGCCTCTGCTTCAATTCCTACCTCCAGGTTCCTGCCTTGAGTTTCTTTGCTCCTTCCTTGACCTCTCTGGGTGATGGACTGTAATCTTCAAATCTCTGAGGTGAAATCAACTTCCAAGTTGATTTTGGTCATGATGCTTTATCGCAGCATAGAAACCCTAAGACACCGTGATAAAGCACCACCATCAAGGCAGTTTATACAAGAAAGGATTTTTTGAGCTTTTAGTCTCAGGAGGCGCCATCACAACAGCTGGAGGAGCAGTGAAGAACTCACATCTTGAAGAGAAAGCAGGCAGCAGATCTTGAAAACTCCCAAAGCCTTCTTCCTGTGACATACTCTTTCTAACAAGGCCCTGCCTCCTACCCCTACCCCAACAGCACCAAGTCCTCAAATGCCTGAGACTATGGGGGACAAGTCATTTAAACCACCACAGCTATTTAAAGCAAATCTACACACACACACACACACACACACACACACACACACACACACACACACAGGGTAGAGCATGTTTTTTCTGGGAACAGCCAGTATCAATATTTTTCATCTGGCCTTCAGCTATGTATTGATGGAGCTAAGTTTCAAATGAACACAGCCGAGAGGAATGGACTCTCACCTTGTCCCAACTCAGGGTTCTGTGGGGATTTTTTGGTTTTGTTTTTGTTTTTGAGACTGGGTTTTCTGTGTAACAGTCCTGGCTGTCCTGGACTTTGCTTTGAAACCAGGCTGGCCTCAAACTCACAGAGATCCTCCTGCCTCTGCCTCCCAAGTGCTGGGACTAATGGCATGTGCCACCACTGTCTGCCTGGGAGCCTGGAACTCCTTCTGTAAACTAACATGGCCTCAAACTCAGATTTTCTGGGATTAAGGGAATAGGTCACCACTCCTGGATATTTCCTGTGCTGGGATTAAAGGTGTGAGTTACCACTGTCTGATCCTCCTAGACTGACCATCATATCTATGGATATCTCAGACTGGTTTTATTAAAACATATCCCCATAGGGTTCTCCCATGAGTACTCTACTGCTAAGAGAGCTGGGTCCTAAATGGTCCTTATCTAGGCTTAAAAGATGGCTTCATGTGGAGAAAAGCTGGCTCTGGTAATCCTTACCCCATCTCCAGAGCCTTGAC
Organism: Phyllotis vaccarum; assembly: GCA_033318265.1. Taxonomy (NCBI): domain Eukaryota; kingdom Metazoa; phylum Chordata; class Mammalia; order Rodentia; family Cricetidae; genus Phyllotis; species Phyllotis vaccarum. The sequence continues at coordinate 134,740,325 of JARWLC010000004.1, read as the reverse complement.
TCTAAGGTATTGTTAGGAATGATGCTGATCATAAAAGTTTCTTCCAAAGGAACCAACTTCATGTGCAGATGCTGAAGAGAAATTTAAGCCAAAATATGGTGGAGTTTAAAGTAAATGGGAATAGGGAAATCTGTTAGGTTGGCTGGAGACAGACTGAAGTGTAGGCCCTGGGTTTTCTGTGAACAAATTGAAGAAGAGTTAGCTGAGAGCAGTCTGTGTGATCAGATAACTGTCAAACACTGAACTTAAGGATTATCCTTTCAAAGGAGCCCAAAATTGATTGGACATTTTCCCAGTGTGGAAAGCAATTTATGCTTATGGCAATGGTAAAAACAGTAGGACAGTTGGAGCCATTGATGGTGGTTACTAGCTGAATGTGTTCAAGGAAGAGACAGAAGCCCCTGCTGTGCCAGGCCCAGGTGGGCACAGGCAGGCTACAGATGTGGGGAAGGTGAAAACAGAAAAGCAATGTCATTGAAATGACCTATCTGAGCACTGAAAAATAAATCCAGTTGGTTAACAGTAAGAAGGAACAGTACCAGAACTGCTACAATATGCCTTTAAAAACATTCAGATTCAGGGGAAAAAAAAAAATCAAGCTTTGTGAAGAAATGTGGATGTGTCTCATGCCAGAGTTTGAGTGTGAAGTGTCGCCTATGGCTCTGCATAGTGGGTTGGCACTGTACAAAGAGTAGACGCAGATTTGCTATCTAACCCAGGTGAAAGGAACAGACTCACTTCCAAAGAAAGACCCTCTCTAACCATAGATGCAGCAGGACTTTATTGCAGAGCTTGTATCTCATATAGGGGCCCACCCCTACCTCAGCATTCATAATTAAGGACTACCGTCCCTGAGTATGCTCAGTTTAAGATCATTTCCCAGGCATGTCCAACCTGCAAACTATCTCCTGCCAAGAAGCTAAGGATGGAGCCCAATACAGAAATTATAAAATTCCTTACAACATTTTACTTTTTGTAACTAATTCAATTGCAGTTCTCCAGCATTGACTTCTTAGAAAGAGAAATGGCAATATTTTCAATGGCCTCTGAGCTTGGTTAGCCAAGTCAAAAGTTTCTGTCCTGTCCTGGCTGCTACTTCTCAAATAATGAACTCGGAGACATAGATTACTTATAAATGCTCAGCAAATAGCTCAGGCTTGTTTCGACCTAACTCTTATGTTTAAATCGACCCATTGTAGTATGAAGTTTCTGGTCTAAATTAGCCCCAAGGTGAACCTGTCCTGCTTAACTCTGCCTAGACCTGAGGTCCAGACCAGCAGTCCCAAAGTCCCAAAGAAATGTACAGAAGCTTATATTAATTTCATGCGGTTTGGCCTATGGCTTAGGCATATTGCTAGCTAGCTCTTACTCTTAAACTAACCCATGATTAGCCAAGTGGCTTAGTACCTTTTCTCAGCATAGCATTTTGTATTCTTTCCTCTGTGTCTGCCTGGCATCTCTGATCATTTAGCTGTAGCTCATAGTATCTCCCTCTAACTCTGCCCTTTATTCCCTTTACCCATGCTTGGATTTCCTGCCTGCCTATGAGCTGGCTTGTTATAGGCCAAAACAGTTTTTTATTATTCAATGTTAATTCACAGCATACAGAAAGTCATCCCACATTACTTTCCCTTTTTGGTCTAATAAAAAAGGAAGGTTTCGATTTCAACATAGCAAAATTACATATGACAAAACAGCTATCAATAAGGAATTACAATTACAATATCTAGTCTATTTGTATTTATCAAAATTAAAGAAAATATTCTATCATCTACCTTATCCTTGTGAGTCTAAAGTTTCACATCTAATTTTATTATAACTAAGGAAAACTATAATTACAACTATCTAATCTTCAACTCCATCAAAGACCACAGAAAGTTATAATATTTCCTGAGTAAACAGGAAGTGCATTGTAAGAAACTTTCAAATTATGGAAATGACAGAGACATCTGGCTACCTGGTCAGTCACCCAAAGTTCCTCTGTAAAATTGGGCATCCATCTTCAGTCTACAGGCCTAGAGTCTCTGGCATACCTTCCAGTGAAGCAGGAAATTTGAACCTGCTCTGCCCATTCTGGCATACTTTATCAGTTTCTTCTCCCTGTGTCCTGCAGAATGTCTGGCAGTTTTTTCTGGCAAAGTAGGAACCTGAAGGACCATCTCAGCTTGTTCTGCAAAATTCAGAGGATTTTCCTATGGGCCCTGCATGCACAGTTTATACAGCATATTGTCAGGCAGTTGAGGCAAGACAAATCTCTTTCCCAGTGGCTAATTTTTGCCAAAAAGAGAGTAAACTTCACATGAAGCTTCTTCACTGCCCATCCTCTGCTTGAAGTAAATAAGTGCTGCAAGGAGCAGACATGTCTCACTGTCCAGAAAAATCTAATTTCTTAAAATATTTTAAATGCCATATGCTATAGGTCTTTGAAGTATTTAAAGATTACCTATTACCTAATTCAAATATATCTTTGTATATCTATAAAATTTAACTAACAAGACTATAAGTTTGATTATCATAGATGACTATTAATCTGTATTTCTTAATTATGCATTACAATTTTAAATGAGTCATATAAACATAATATTTTAAACAAGAGTAGAAATATACATAGAGTATAAAAATTGACCTTAAATTTGTATCAATAAACCAAAATCTATACCAACGTAAAATATTTTAAGGTTAACAGCCTTTTTTGGATTAAAGTAGATTTAGTAATCTATCTTTTATCATATTTATATCATAATCCCTTTTTCCTTAGAAATCATCTCAGTAAGCAGCCTTGAAGCTTCCTTGGATGCTGGATCACTTGAACTTTGGGTTTTCATTGGTGTATTTACTGTGTATCTGCAACACTTTCTTCTGTGTGAGCAAAAACCCTAAACTCACCATGCAGCATGTTGGTGGAGCCACAGTCAGCAGCTGGGAGATGCCTCTTTCTACTGAGGTCCCTGTGGGAGACTGCGGAAACCTTCCATGCTACTTAGTCCATGACAGTTGGTGGCCCACTCCATCTCAAGGAAATGTGGAAATTTTCTCCGAAAATTCATCTCTGCACTGTGACTGGCATGAGACTATGAGACTAGGAAGCTGTGTCTAGCTCAGTTTTTTTGTGTGTTTAGAACCCTTTTTAGGCTGATCAAGTCTTACATGGATCTACACCAAAACATGGGCTACTACCACTTGTAGGCTGAAGTTTCCTGCCCCAACCATCTGCTCCCAAATAATTGATTCAAAGACTTAATAGGAACTAATAAATGTTCAGCCAATAGCTCAGGCTTGTTACTAGGTAACTTATATTTAAATTAACCCATTTTCTTTTCTATGCTTTGCCACGTATCTCATAGCTTGTTAACTCATTTTTCTGCACTTCTTGTTTCCTCAATGGCTGGCTGCTGTCTCCTGACTCCACCCTTCTCTTTTTCCAGAGTCCTCTGTGTCTGGCTGTCCCACCTATACTTCCTGCCTGGCTACCAAACTGTCAGCTTCTTATTAACTGGTGAAAGTAATACATATTCACAGTATATAAAAGGATTCCACAGCAGTTTGTACTACAAAGTTTTATCTTAATATTAGAACATTTTGAAGGTATATTATAACAGAAATATACCCCTGAAGATACTCAGCTCACAAAGCAGCCAACTTCTTATCTGTTAAAAGTTTGATCCTCAGCTGTTTTGGCTCTTAGGGTTAATGGTAGAAACCTTAGGAAGTGAGGCCTAGCTAAGGAAATTGGGCAAGGGGACTGTGGTAGTTATATGTGAAAGGTTTAATTGCACCTTTTCTGCCTGCTTCCTGTCCATGCTGAGGTAAAAATGTTTGCCTATAGTATGCTCCTGCTTCCCTGAATTGTTCAGCCTCCCACTGGACAACAGAGCCCTCCATGGGTGGAAACCACTGACCCTGTGAGCGAAGATTACTCTTTTTTCCATTCAAATTGTCTCTCTTAGATATCTGTTGAATTGTGTAAAGCTAACATACACATTAAAGTGCTTCATTACAGACAGAGGCAGATAAATCTCCATGAGTTCAAGGTCAGGCTGGTCTACATAGTGCGTTGCGTTCCAGGACAGCCAGGCCCTGTTTTTAAGAGAAAGCACTCCATCATAAGAGCTGCTTCCTGAGGCACAGCCCCAGAAGAAGAGTTCCAGCTGCAGGCAAGCAAGCAGAACCCCTTCATGCAAGCCTGACTATCTACACTCCTCATCAGACTCTCTATCCCATATGCCTCAATCTATTCTCCAAACCATCCATCCCCCCCAACCTCAACTGCTTCCTGAGACACAGGCTATGAAGAGTCCCAGCAGAAGAGGTGAATTAACTTTCTCCCAGCTATCCAGGGCAGCTAGAACAGCCCCCAGGTCTAGGCAACAGGACACAAAATTTGCCCCCCCCATCACAGCTCCAGCTATAGGCAAGTAAGCAGGACACCTGTGTGTAAACCTGACTTTCAATGACCTTCATCGGACCCTCTGCCCCATAAGCCTCAATCCATTCCCTAAATGCACCCATCCACCCAGTCTCCTGAAATGCAGACTCTGCAGAGCCCCATCCCAAGGCTTCCTGAGACACAGCCTCTGGAGAGCCCCTTCACAAGAGCTCCAGATGCAGAGCTCAACTGCTTCCTGAGTCACAGACTCCACTGCCTCTGATTTCTCCAAGAGCTCCAATTGCACCATGAGCACCTACTAGTCCAAAAACAGCTCCCTGAAACACAGACAATGTTTGCACCGATCAGAGGAAGAGATGGGTAGACACCAGTTCAAAAGTTCACTCAACAACATAAAGAACAATATGGCGCCACTAGAACCTAGTGGTTCTACAACAGCAAGACTTGAACATCCCAGTATAGAAGAAGCAGAGGAAAACAACCTTAAAAATATCTTTAAAAAGATGATAGGAGCCTGTAGTGAGGAAATGAAAGAAGAAATGAAAAACTCCCTTAAGGAAACAGAAAAAAAGACAAACAAAAAATTGGAAAAAAATTAAATCTCTTAAAGAAAGACTAGAGAAGCAAGAAAAAATAAGCAAAAAGATGAAGGAAACAGTGTTAGACTTAAAAACTAAAATAGAAGCAATAAAAAAAAAACCCAGGGATGCTGGAGATGGAAAAGCTGAGTAAACAAACAGGAACTGCAGATGGGAGCATAGCTAACAGAATGCAAAAGATAATCTCTAGTGTAGAAAATACAGTCGAGAAAATAGATTCATCCGTCAAAGAAAACTCCAAAGTTAAAAAAAAAAAATTATGACACAAAATGTCCAGGAAATCTGAAACATCATGAAAAGACCAAAGCTATGAATAATAGGAATAGAAGAAGGAGAAGAACACCAGCTCAAGGGCACAGAGAACAGACTGAACAAAATCATAGAAGATTTTCCCAACCTAAAAAAAGAAAATGCCTATTAGGATACAAGAAGCTTACAGAACACCAAATAGACTAAATCGCTCAAAGAAATCTGCTTGCCACATAATGATCAAAATGCTAAACCTACAGAATAAAGAAAGAATTTTAAGAGCTGCAAAGAAAAAAGGCCAAGTAATTTTTATAAAGGCAGACCCAGGAGAATAACACCTGATTTCTCAATGGAGACTCTGAAAGCCAGAAGTTCCTAGACGGATGTTATAAGGACATAAGAGACCACGAATGCCAGACTACTATACCCAGAAAAACTCTCAATCACCATAGATGGAGTAAATAAGATATTCCACATCAAAACCAGATTTAAACAATACCTATCCACAAATCTGGCCCTACAGAAAGCACTAGAGGAAAAACTCCAACCTAAGGAAGCTAGAAACACCCATGAAACCACAGCAACAGATAATCTCACAGATGGAAACCCCAAAGAATGGAAACACACTCACATACACTACCATCAGCAATAACAAGAATTAACAATCACTGGCCAATAATATTCCTCAATATCAATGGGCTCAACTCACCTATAAAAAGACACAGGCTAATAGAATGGATACGAAACAGGATCCATCCTTCTTCTGCATACAAGATAAACACCTCAACTTCAAAGACAGACACAGGCACAGAGTAAAGGGTTGGGAAAAGACTTTCCAATCAGATGGTCCTAAGAAACAAGCTGGTATAGCCATTCTAATATTTAACAAAATAGACTTCAAACTAAAATCAATCAAAAGAGACCAACACGGACATTACATATTCATCTCAGGAAAAATTCACCAAAATGAAGTCTGAATTTTGAACATATATGCCCTCAACACAAGGACACCTACATATGTAAAAGAAACACTACTAAAGCTTAAACCTCACATCAAAGCCCACACACTAACAGTGGGAGACTTCAATACCCCACTCTCACCAATGGATATCTCTACCAGACAGAGAAACAAGAGAGTTAACAGATATTATGACTCAAATGGACTTACCAGATATAAAAAGAACATTCCACTCAAACACCAATGAACATACCTTCTACAAAATTGACCACATACTCGGTCATAAAACAAATATGAATAGATACAATGTTAATAACCCCTTGTATCCTATCAGACCACCATGGTCTAAAGTTAAAGTTCAATAACAACACAAACCACAGAAAGCCTACAAATTCATGGAGACTAACCAAAAGGCAGAGAGATAATATCCAAATTAACAAAATCAGAAGTGAAAGGGAGACATAGCAACAGACACTGAGGAAATTCAGAGAATATTTGGGTTATACTTCAAAACCTATACTTCACAAAACTGGAAAACCTAAAAGAAATGGACAGCTTATGGACAGGTACCACTTACCAAAATTAAATCAAGACCAGATAGATTACCTAAATAGACCCATAACCCCTAAGGAAATAGAAACAGCTATTAAAATTCTCCCAAGTTTAAAAAAAAAAAAAAAAAAAAAAAGCCCAGGGCCAGATGGTTTCAGCACAGGATTCTACCATATTTTCAAAGAAGAACTAATACCAATACTCCTCAAACTGTTCCACACAATAGAAACTGAAGGAACAATGCCAAACTTTTTTATGAGGCTACAGTCACCCTGATTCCCAAGCCACACAAAGATGTGACCAAAAAAAGAGAGAGAATTATAGACCAATCTCCCTCATGAACATTGATGCAAAGATACTCCATAAAATTCTGGCAAACAGAATAAATTCAACAACAGATTAAAAAAAAAATCATCCACCATGATCATATTGGCCTATCCCAGATATTCAGAGATGGCTCAACATACGAAAAACTGTGAATGTCATCCATCATATAAACAACCTGAAAGAGAAACCACATGATCATCTCATTAGATTCTGAAAAAAGCTTTTGACAAAATCCAACACTCCTTCATGATAAAAGTCCTGGAGAGATCAGGGATTCAGGAAAAAAACCTAAACATAATAAAAGTGATATACAGCAAGCAGACAGCCAACATCAAACCAAACGGAAAGGCACTCAAAGCCATCCCACTAAGTCAGGAATAAAACAAAGCTGTCCCCTCACTTCTTATCTATTCAATATAGTTCTGGAAGTTTTAGCTATAGCAGTAAGAGAAGAAAAGATTAGGCGAATACAAATTGGAAAGGAAGAAGTCAAACTACCTCTATTTGCAGATGATATGATCGTATATGTAAGTGACTCCCAAAATTCTACCAGGGAACTCCTACAGCTGATAAACACCTTCAGCAATGTAGCAGGGTACAAGATTAACTGAAAAAAAATCAATATCCCTGTTAGGATTTGTGCATATTTTGGTATGGTTTGCATATACCTGTTATCTAGCTGCGGATTCTTATGGATGCAGACGGGATCATGGGAGCGCAGTAGAAGGCAGCGGCAGACAGCAGGAGACTCTGAATGGCTGTTTCTGTGTAGAAAAGAGCTTTATTGTCAGATGAATATGGTTAGGATTAACAGAGATCATGTTATAATGATGGAGAAGTCAATAAGAAAGAGAAAGGGAAGGGAAGAAGAAGGAAGAGAGAGAAATGAGAGCCCCCAAGAGAAGGCAAAGGCAGAGAGAGAACAAGATGGAGATGCACATGGGAACTTTGCTTTAAAGCAGCCTGACATCATAATTCAGGGGAGGGCGTGGCTTGACGTCAGAGCTCAGAGGGCGTGGCTCTAGAGAGTAACATGCCCTCCTATAAACAAATGATAAAAGAGCTGAAATAGGAATCAGGGAAACGTCACCCTTTATAATAGATGCAAATACATCAAATATCGTGGAGTAACTCTAACCGAAGAAGTAAAAGAAGAAAGAGATTGAAGAAGACATCAAAAAATGGGAAGATCTCCCTTAGGTGGGATCAACATAGTGAAAATGGCAGTTTTACCAAAAGCAATGCACACACAGACCCAATGCAATCCCCATCAGAATCCCAACACAATTCTCCACAGACCTTGAAAGAACAATACTCAACTTCTCATAGAATAACAGGAAACCCAGGATTGCCAAAACAATCCTGCTCAATAAAAGAACTTTAGGAGACATCACCATCCCTGACTTCAATCTATACTATAGAGCTACAGTAATAAAAACAGCTTAGTACAGGCATAAAAACAGACTTGTGGATCAATGGAATCAAATCAAAGACCCCAACATTAACCCACACACCTATGAATACGTGATATTTGACAAAGAAGCCAAAAATATACAATGAAAAAAAGATAGTATCTTCAACAAATGGCGCTGGCATAACTGGATGGTGGTATGCAGAAGAATGCAAATAGATCCATATCCATCACCCTGTACAAAACTCAAGTCTAAGTGGATCACAGACCTCAAGGTAAACCCAGTCACACTGAACCTCATAGAAAAAAAAGCGGGAAACAGCCTTGAACACATTGGCACAGGTGACCACTTCCTAATTCTAAAACCAGTAGCTCAGACACTAAAAAAAAATAGTCAATAAATAAGACCTCCTGTCTGTAAGGCAAAGGACATTGTCAATAAGACTACAGAATGGGAAAAGATCTTTACCAAATCTACATCTGAGAGAGGACTAATCCTTAAAATATAGAGAGAACTCAAGAAACTAGGTCAAATAACCAAATAATCCAATTTAAAAATAGGGTACAAATTAAACCAGAATTCTAAACAGAAAAATTTCAAATGGCTGAAAGACTCTTCAAAAATTACTCAAGATCCTTATCCATCCAGGGAAATGCAAATCAAAACAACTCTGAGAAACTATCTTATGCTTGTTAGAATGGGCTAAGATCAAAAGCACAGATGACAGTTCATGCTGGAGAGGACATGGAACCAAGGAAACACTCCTCCATTGCTGGTGGGAGTGTAAACTTGTACAGCCACTTTGGGAATCAGTATGGTGGTTCCTCAGAAAACTGGGAATCAATCTCCCCAATGATCCAGCAATACCACTATTGGGCACATACCCAAAGGATGCACATTCTTACCCCAAGGGCATCAGCTCAACTATGTTCATAGCAGCACTATTTGTAATAGCAAGAACCTGGAAACAACCTAGATGCCCCTCAACTAAATAATGGATTAAGAAATTGTGGTACATTTATACAATGGAGTACTACTCAGCAGGAAAAAAAGACATTCTGACATTTGCATGCAAATGGATAGATCTGGAGAGTATCATCTTGAGTGAGGTAATACAAACCCAGAAAGATAGAGAGGGTATGTACTCACTCCTAAGTGGATCTTAGATGGAAAACAAAGGATAACCTAGGCTACAATCCACAACCCTGAGCAGCTAGGTAATAGGAGGAACTTAAGAGAGACATCCAGGGATCCCCCTGGGAAGGGGAAGTAGAGAAGATTTTCTGAGTAAATTGGGATCATAGGGAGGAGGGAGCAAGGGGAGGTGAAGATGTCTTGATAAAGGGAGCCATTGTGGGGTTAGAGAGAAACCTGGTGCTAGGGAAACATCCAACAACACAAGGTGTCCCCAGCTAGGACTCCAAGCAATAGTGGAGAAGGGGCCTTCCCTTATATCAAATGAATGACCACCCTAATTATCATTATAGAACCTTCATCCAGCAACTGATGGAGGCAGAAGCAGAGATTCATAGCTAAGCACTGGTCAGCTCCTGGTCCAGCTGAAGAGAGAGTATAGAGCGAAGGGATCGGGAGCATGAGGAGGGCCACAGAGATGCTGAACCATGCTGTTGGGAGCTCAGTGACTCTGAAATGACAGCTGAGGAACCTTCATGGGCTGGATCTAAACCCTCTAATGTAAATGACAGTCAAAAGTCACCAACAGTTTGTGGAGCCTCTTGCAGTAGGACCAGAGTTTATTCCTGGTGCATGAACTGACACCTCGGAGCCCATTCCCTACAGAGGAACACCTGAGTCAGCCTTGATACTGGGGGGAGGGACTCGGACCTACCTCAACTGGGTATGCCAGACTGCACTGACCCACCTTGGGAGTCCTTGTCCTCCCTGGGGAATGGATTGGGAAATGGGGTGGGGGGAAGCCGAGGGAAGACAGGGAGGACGGGTAGGAGGGGGCAGTGGTGGGTACGCAAATAAACTTTTAAAATAATATGTATATATTTATATATTAAAAAGCACTCCGTTGGAGCCACAGCTGACAGGAAAAAAAAAGTGGGGGGACAAAACTATGGGGAAAGATGAGCAAATAAATCCAGTAGAACTTGGGATCTGCTGCCTTTGCCTCCCAGTGCTGGGATTGCTGCTGTGAGCTGTCATACTTGGTTCTCAAGAGTCTTCTAATCTTATTCAGTTTTTGTATGTTTTTGAGACAGCATTTTCACAGATCATATCATTTGAAACCCTATCAGAATATCTGAAACAATTATTCAAGAAACAAGATTAGGGCTGGAGAGATGGCTTGGTAGTTAAGAACACTGGATGCTCTTCCCAAGAACCTGGGTTCAAATCCCAGCATCCACATGGCAACTCACAACTATTTGTAACTCCATTTCCTGGGAATCCAACAGATTCTTTTGACCTCCACGGGCACCAGAGACATAAGTGGTACATAGACATATGTGCAGGCAAAATACTCACACACACAAAAAATTTGTAAAAGAAAGGAAAGAGTATCTATTTTATCTGTTATTAATAATCAGAGAGAGCGTGCACACATATTGTGGGCATGCGGAAGTCAGAGGACAGCTCCCTGGTAGTGGTTCTCTTTTTCCACCATGTAGGTTTCAGGGATGGAACTCCTGTCATCAGGCTTGGTGGTGAGTGCCTCACCCACTGAGCCACCTCACTGGTCCACAATTTACAGCTTTAAATAGTTTATTAAAAAAGAAACATGCCTCAAGTCAATAACATGTTCACCTTAGAACCTGCTGGGAGAGCAAAGCAAACCCAAGGCAATCAGGATGAAGGGAAGCGGTAAAGGAAAAAACTAAATTTTATAGAGAAAGCAAATACTTGACAAATCAAATTGACTAATAAAAGGAACACTGTAAATTCCCAAAATCAGGAATGAAAGAGGGAGCATCTGCTCAGAGGAGCCAGGATGAGGAGCCTGGACATTCAGAGTGTGGGTTCTCAGGCCTCATTGCTGACTGGTTACCCCGGGTGAGTGCAGCTGCAGACTCTGCCCTCGCAGGGCCTCATCCAGAGTCAGGAGTGGAAAAGGGCACCACCTGCAGCTCTGTTCCAGCAAAATAGATAAAATGAACAAATTCCCTGAAAGGTACCTGGAGAATCTGAATGGATTTCCACATATAGAAAGCCAACTGCTGAGTAAGAATCTTATCACAAAGAAAAGTCCAGGGGCTTCACTTCAACTTTCAGCAAATGCTTCAAGAGGAAACGATACAGACCCTTTATAGGCTAATAACATAGAGGTGCACACACTTCCTGACTTTTGAGACGTCAAACGAAACACCTCAGGGAAAACTGTCACACCCCTTCCAAGGTCAGTCACAGAACCTCTAATAAAACACCACACACCAAACCAGCAATATACAATGAGAACCATGCACCCCGGCCAGGGGGACTTATCCCAGGAGTAAAAAAATAGTTTAACATTTAAAAAAAATCAACGATTAGGCTCTGTGGTGTTGTTTTACTTAGGGTTTTCATTGCTGTGAAGAGACCCCGTGACCAAGGCAACACTTAGAAAGAAAACATTTAATTGTAGTGGCTGGCTTACAGTTTCAGAGGTTTTGTCCATTATCATCATGATGGAGAGCATGGCAGTGTGTGGCAGACATGGTGTTAGGTAAGAGTTGTGTGCTACATCTTGCAGGCAATAGGAAGTTGACCGACTCACTGGGCCATATTCTGATCACAAGAAACCTCAAAGACCACCCTACAGTGACACATTTCCTCCCACAAGGTCACACCTCCTAATAGTGCCACTCCCTATGAGATTATGATGGCCAATTACATTCAAACTACCACAGGTATGTTCCTACAATCTTAAATACTTCAAAGGTTGAGGCAGAAAAATTTCAAGTTTGAGGACAGAGTGGGAAACCTAGTGAGTCTCCAATCTCAAAATGTATATCCATTCATTAATAAAATTAATAAAATATCCTATTCAAATATCTTTATCATCATATATCATATCAAATAAGAGCAAAACCTGACTGGGCTGGCCCCAAGCTTGAACTCTCCCTCCCTCAGTCTCCCCAATGCTAGAATCACCATCGTCTGCCACTGCACCCGGTTATCTATAATTTCTAACCATAAATCTGCATGTTGTTTTTCATCCAATATTTTCCATGGGCATGCCTTTGTTGCTTTTCTATGTCTCACAGTATGGGGCTCTGTGAATGGACTCCATTATTCGCATATCCATTCTTATATGAGTGCACGCTGTTAGCTGACTATAGCTTTGTGCCTGTGAAGGTGTGGTAGGACAGAGCCAAGGCAATAATAGCTCAATCTATAAAGTATTAGCACTGCAGGCCCGAGGACCTGAGTTTAATCCCTAGAACCCACATTTAAAAAGCCAGGAGTGGTGTCTTGTGAAGCAGAGGAAGCAGAAACGGTGGAAGGGTCAGCCTAACCTACTCAAGTGATCCCCAGGTGTCAGTGAGGGGCACAAGCTTTAAAACAAAAAGAAGTGGTCTGCTCCCAAGAAAGCACAGCAGATGAGAGCTTTTCTCTGTGCTGTGAAAAGAGTCTTGGGTATCCACGAAGTACTAGCCCATATAAAATACAGTCAGTATTTAAAAAGTGCTGCAAGGATTTTTAACCCAGTGTACTGGGTTTATGTGTTAATTTGGGTGGAACCAACACCTTTCAAATGTTAAATTAATCCCATCCATCCAGATAGCACGCCCGGACTATTTAGCCCTTGTCTGTCCTTTAAGACAGATGGGAAGCATCTCTCCTTTAAAGTCGAGCAAGGTTTTTATTTGCGTTGTAGTAATCTCAGGGTGCATTTTCCTTGATCTTCTATCTTATTTTCTATTGCATATAAAAATGCTCGTGGGACGACGACCTTTTATTATTATTATTCAACCTCTTCCTTGGTTTAGAAGTTCTGTTCACTCACTGATTCTTTGGGGTTTTCTGTGTAATCATTTCTGTGCTCTGTCCCGGGCAGTAAGGGAGCAGGAACTTGGGCGGGACCCCTAGGAGGGTTCACCTGTTACCCTGGTCGGACCAATGGGAGCACTGCCCTGCCCGTGAGGACCAATCCCGCTGCTTTCCCCCCGCCCCCGCCCCACTCCCCGCGCCCAAGCCCTCGGGGAAGGGAGCCGTGGCACTTGGAAAAACTTAGCAAGATGGCCCGGTGCTGAGTGGCTGGGTGCGCAAGGTCCCCTGCAGCAGCGGCGCGGAGGTCCATGGCGGTGGCCGAGCTCTACGCGCAGGTAGGGGCGCGGGAACGCAACTGTGCACCTGCCCGGACACACGCGTGGAGGGCGGAGGACGGGAGCAGCTGTGAGCTCGGCCAGGGTGCCTTGCGGGTGGGCACACCCAACGGAGGGCCGCTGTCCTCACGTCGGGTGGCTGGACCACCTGGACCCTTCCTCCTGCCACTGATGGAATCTGAGTCGCTCACTGGGCTGGAGCTTCGACGTTGCACACAAGCTTCTGTAGCCTTCCAGGCCTCCAGAGCCTGGAGGACTCAGGCAAGGTTGGCCGTGCTTTCTAGAATGCTGGGTGTGCTTCCCTGGGTGGCGAAGTTGCTCAGGGGATCCACCTAGAGCTGCGTGGTCTGAGCACATGGGTGCTGTCGGGCCCTCACCAGCCTAAGGTGTTTAGCTCAGAGAGCACCTCTGACTGACCCTGAGCAACACTCTGGGAAGCTTCCAGGCCTTAATAGCTTCACTCTCACTCAGGAAAGCCTGTGTAAAAATAAAATAGCCGGAAAATAGATCCTGCTACACTTTTGTAGGGGAAATTTAGACCCCTTCAAGGCAGATGAGACAAGAACAGATTCTGGAACATTTTCACACACACATGAATTTAGCTTAATTTGGTGGAGGGTGGGGTTGGGGCAGGGGTTATTGTTTGGTTTTGTTTGTTGAGACTGTCAAACTGTGTCACCCCAGCTAGCCTGAAAATGACTAGGTAGATAAAGTTGGCTTCAAACTCACAGAGTTTTGCCTGCTTTTGCCTCCAGAGGGCTGAGATTAAAGGTGTGGCCTCCATGCCCCACTTTGTTTTTGAGACAGGTGCTTGCTTTTTTCCTGGCTGGAGTGGTATTCCCTGTATAGCTCTGGCTGGCTTCAGACTTGTGGAAGATCTTGCCTCAGCTACCCAAGCACTGCTATTAAAGACATACCTGGCCACACCCATCTTTATACCTTAAATTTAAAAGGCATTTTATATCTTTTCATTGAGGGTAGATTTTCTTCTACTTTGTTTAATAAATTGCAAGCACATATCAAACAAAGAGAATACCCTCCTGATGTGTTCAAACCATGGCCTAACATTGCAATTTTGTCCAGTGTCTCCTTATGCCCCTGCCCCAAACTGGGGACTGAACCTGGGGCCTTGTGCTTGCTGAACAAGCGTTCTATTACAGAGCTAAACCCCCACATCTGGAATATTTTATCAGAAACAATGTGAGCCACACGTAACCAGCAATATATCTAAGTCTTCATGTTACTACAATAAAAGAAAGTTCTTGAACAGACCCTCACCTTGCTGGGTATTTTGGGGACAGACAGCTGATCACTGACCTGTTTTGAGTAATAAATTTTCTTGAAACAAAAATACACAGATCTATTTACCCCTATCTCCAGTGCCTGTAATCCCAGCACTCAAGAGCTGAGGCAGGAAGATTGCCTTGGGTTTTAGGTTATCCTGGGCTACATAGTAAGTTCCAAGCAACTATGGTTAAATACCCAAGGCCTTTTCTCAAAAATAAGTGAAGACATTGTGGGGTGGAGGAGGGAAGGATGCGCTGGGGTTGGAATTTCTTTGTAGGCAGAAGTGCTGTGCTTGAGGCCGCAGAGAAAAATGTTTTGTTTTATTCCAGAATTGCTGTTTTGTCTGTCAAGGTATTTTCTGGTTCTCTGGAGTGAGAAATGTCAAATGTCAAGCAGGTGTTTGCTGAGGCTTAAGGAGTATGAGGGGAAACAAAGGGGTTGAGTTGGAATGGGGGGGTGGTTCAGGTGGTGGTTTAGGAGGCTAAGAGACTTGCTTCATAAGGATCCAAACCATTCAGGGATCTGGAAAGATCTGCAGCCTTGGACATGGAGGGTGGAGACAGACAAGGAAAAGGTGGCCAGGGAATATCAGACGAGGGACACACCAAGAATGACATGGGCATTGGCATCAGTGTGATTGAGAACAGGGTGTGTATGGGTGCCATTAGGAGAAGGAAGGGTTTCTGAGGGAGGTCATGTCATTTATTTACTTATTTTACCAGCAGCCGTGTTGAAGTAGAGAGAGGACTTCCGGGGAAAGTGGGTGGGGGGGGTGCACAGCCTGTGCATCTCTAGAGAATGGCTCACTTAGGAGTTTGGGTGCCCTCCACCCAGGTGTGGTCACTGAAACCAAGGCAAAAGCACACCCCATTGCAAGAAGGCCAAGGTCAAGACAGAGGGGTTCCTACCTTCCAAGAGAGAAGCAACCAGAGCCAGCTGCCAATCCAAGATGAGCCATCACAGAGGAGGGGGAGGGAGGGCTGGGCAGTACCAGGAAGAGAGGTTCCCAGAGGGAGAGGGGACTCCTAAGAGAGGCAGAAAGTGTAAAACGACCCGCCTCTTTCTACAGCAGCATGTCTTAGAAATGTTCTAAGCATTATGACTTGAAATCCCTTTGAGAAAAACTTGTCTGACCAATCCCTACCTAAAATCCTTCATGAAGCTTTGGTCACTTTCAGATCCCACCCCCGCCATAAGGCCCTGCCTAGCCACTCTCTCCTAGCTGGCTCGTGCCCTGCCAGGCATTTTGTCTGCCCTTCCCAACTTGGCCTGTGTGTCCACCTCTGGCTCAGTACGCTGCTGTGTTCAGGAGCAAGCACACCATTCAGATCTATCTGAACAGACTGAGAAGTCTGCAGCCAGCCCTCCTCCGTTAACATGGTCAACTTTGTGTCCCCTCTGCCGACCATTAGTTTATAAAGACCAGGGTGTGGTGAGAAGACTCTAAATACCTGCTCTATATATGCATGCACGAGAGGTTGTTTTTATTTATGGCAACAACTGTGGGCACGATGGTTATTTTTATCTTGCATGATAAAGTTAAATGTTTCTAAGTTCTAGACATCGTCAGAACATTCTCTCAATCTGAAATAATTTGAAGAAAACGATCTATGTGTTAAAGCTTCACACTCCATTCTATAGAGAGCTCAGATCAAGGAAGTGGCCAATGTTACACTGACCCGACAGAGTCAGGGTCTCATCGCCTCTCTATACTTTGACCTGGGCCCCACATTTATCATCTTTAAGGTGTCTGAGCTTTTTCCCATACAGAGGACTCATGGGAAGTCCATCTGTTGTCCAGCTACCTGCCAACACCTGCTAATTTGTCACGTTGTTCTTTATAATAACTAAATGAAACCAACCCCAATATCCAGCATAAAAGAGAAAAGCTAGTCACAAGACCCCACCCACATGATGAAGGACAAGGAACCACAAAAACGCTGCCTCAGAACTTCACAGCAGCGTGGGAAAGGCCTATGAAAATCCAGAGTCCCAAATCTGCACTGCTTCAGTGACAAATGCAAAATCCTAAAGACTGGGAGGTTAGCTCTGCTGCCTTCAGAGACGTCAAAAGGGGATGGCCCGGGAAGGTCCTCAGGTGTCCCTCCCATAGGACCATGGTGTTGTCTTTCAGTGGGAAGAAAAGAATTCTGACATGGCTAAGGGGAAAGCCCATGAACTGGGGGCAGTGTAGAACCGTGAGAAAAGCAGCCACTGTGCACAGCACAGTGACAAGTGGGAACAGTCGAGGTCCAGGATTGAAAGGTGGGAGGTATGTAGAGAAATGAGAACATGAGAACATCACGAGGGCTCAACCCGTGCTGAGAAAGGCCGGAGGACCAGGAGCTGTGCCCAGCCCTTCTCCAGCCAGCCCCTCCTCTGGTGAATGTCAGTGTGCCCATGCCCATCTTTACGATGATGTCGCCTTATACCGGCTGTGGGCTACAGGATCCAACCTCCTGTGCTGCTTGAGCAGAGCTGATAATGCTTTCCCCAGAAAGGTGCATTCATTCAGTTATGCACTTGTCTCAATTGTGGATGAAGAACTCACGGGAGTGATTGGAGACACCAGAGTGGTGTTGGCTGTAGACAAATGGTCAAATAAAGAACTCGTTGGTATTTTCAAAGGTCAACTGAAACCCAGGGTGCAAAGACAAGAGAGGTACCTTGAAGACTCACATTTCAGGTCCCTATCTCACACAAGGTCACTGTTCATGTTAGCGATCGTCACATTTGGTCTTCCTAATGGTCCTCCCCTTTCCTCCTTCAGTTAGATTCACCCACCACTGTCTGATCTAAGAGTAGTTCAAAAAGTTAAAAATGAGGCAGGGTCAACAAGCCAAATGCTGATTTTCATTTTTTTTTTCTGGTACAGTAGAACTGCTGGGCATTTGAATTTTTCTTGGATGTCATTGTGGAGCAGACCCCATGCTGTGTAGGGTACCAGGCACAATGAAGGGGCTTGTGATACTCATGCTGGTTAAGGAGGTGGAAGCTTTTAAGAGGACTGTGTCAAGCCTGTTGGGTGGGAGCCAAGGAAGGTGCCACAGCCAGGGACTCTAGGTGTTTGCCTGTTTATGGGTATGGGTGGGCGGGTTAGGGTGGGAAGAATAGCAGGATAGGCAGAGAGTTGGGAAGATTTGGCATGTTCTAGAATGTGCTGGTGGTTTATTATGACTGCAGACAGAAAAGATGGATTAGAGGAATTAACTCGCAGAGTAGCTCCCAGGCTATTGGTCAACATCTGTAGAATGCTGTGGTATGTGGGTGCTGATGTGGGTGACGTTGTCTGTGTGTGCATAGCTGATGGTGGATGCTGAAGGCTGTCCATGACTGGTGACTGGATGGGCTACTTAAAAACTCAGCTTCACAGCATCTAGGGATGACTAGGCAGACACTGCCAGAGAAGCCACAGTTCTTGTTCTTGAAAGACAAGAGCGTACAGAGGGACGAGCCGTGTCAGCACTTGATCTATGTGAGTTGACATTCAAAGATACTGGAGATGTAATTTAGAGATCCAGTATAAGATCTTGGCGTGGCGGAGCACACCTTTAATCCCAGCACTTGGGAGGCAGAGGCAGGCAGATCTCTGTGGGTTTGAGGCCCGCCTGGTTTACATAGAGAGTTTCAGGACAACCAGCTCGACACAGAAAACTTGTCTCAAAAAAACCAAACCAAAACAAAAATATTCTGGCTTTGGTCTCAAAGATGCATATTCTGGGACAGTTGAGAAAGTAACTGGCACTCTCCAGGCACAGTTTAATCTTTCCAACAGCCTCACCTTTTTTCATTTAGTCTAGAAAGTTCCATTCACCCACCATTGTCTGTTCTGAGTAGTCACATGCAAGGGACAGAGATTCCAGGGAGGGGCCTACATAGAGAGTGAGAAGGAAGGAAAAAGGAAGCATGATGTCACCTGTCTAGTTCAGGTGCCCTGAGCATGGAGATTCCAGTCTAAGAAGTACAAGCAGAAAAAGGCTCCTGCCACTACATATTCCTTGTCAGCCTTCAGGCGGCATGCATGGTAAATTCCAAAAGACCCCTCAGACAGGTGGGCCACAGCTCACCCATGTATATGACGTGAGAGGACCTGTAATATTCTTGGGCCCATATTGCTTCCTCGGCCTCTCTGGTCCTAGCTTTGCTTCATTCTCTAGGCCCTTTGGTGAGGAAGGCCAGCAGAGGTCCAGAGGCAGCCTTTTGGCTCTTGGCCCTGTAGCAAGCTTGGCTGGCCATTCCAGGATGCAGACTTCTGTCTCACAGGCCAGAAGCTCACAGGGGTCATGTGAGAGTTGGTCACTCTGTTTGCACAGCTTGTATGTGTTTATCTAAATGCTTCAGTTAACTCTCACTGTGGTTTAAAGTGTTGCCTTGTGGGTAGAGGAATGTGAGGAAGGAACGACAGTAGATTGTCCACGGGACTGAGCCAACTGTAGTGTTTGTTTAGCAGGCTGGGTTTCAGGTGAAGGATTCTAGATCTCAGACAGCATATTGACAGGAACACTAGGCCCAGCAGGTATGGTTACCTGGGATACTGAGGTGTAGCAAAGAAGAACAGAGTGGATATGTGCATTTTAATGCTGCCTGCCCCTGAATGATAAGTAAGTCACTAGGGGAATACTGAACAGTCAGTTTGTCAAGGTCATCCTCAGGGCCACACTCATTTAATTAGCCTGTTCAAGGCAGGGGTCATAGGTCCTGCTGGCATGTTGGTCCTTTAACATTCTTTCTGGTGTGCTCTTGGCCTGTCTGGGTCTGAGCTGAAACAGCAGTAAGATGAAGGAATTGGCCAGCTCAGTGATCACACAGTAGCTCCCAGAGCCTCATGTTCCTTCAGAAGTTCTAACCAAAGGGACCTCATCCTCCAGCAGGGCTCCCATCTGAATACCTCCACTTTCTCCTACCTCACATCGCATCCCAAATAAACGGTCTGGAGCTCTAAACCTGACAGATAACTTGCAGTAGATCGTTCCAAGGACACTTAAAGCCCTGAGGTTTTATAATTGTCAAATTCTTGATATGTTTGGATATTGTACCTTAATAATTTGTGATTTATCAGATTATAAAAAAACATTTCTAATTGCTAATCTGAGGTAGGAAATATGTGGTCATGGTGACAAAGATGTATGATGGGTGTGTGTGTGTGTATCTAAGAGGCGTGTCTGTGTACAAAAGTTTCCATTCAGGCTCTGTATTGGTCTGGGTCATTGCCTGCCTGATTGCTTCTGGGGCAGTTCTCCATTCTCATATTAATTCATTCTCTCTCTCTCTCTCTCTCTCTCTCTCTCTCTCTCTCTCTCTCTCTCTCCTCTCTCTCTCTCTCTCTCTCATTGTTGTGCCATAATGCATATGTTTAAGTTAGAAGAAATTTTCAGAGTTGGCTCTTGCCTTTTATCATGTGGATCCTGGAGATGAAACTCGGTTTGTCAGGCCTGGTGGCAAACACCTTTATCCACTGAGCCATCTTGCCAGCCAAGCTCTACTTCTTCTTCTAAGGACACTATTCCTACAGTCCCATCAGGTCAGGGTTCTCCCTTAGGACTTTGTTTACCCTCCAGTCGTCAGTCACATCAGGGATCAGGACTTTGATGCATGAGTTCTGGAATGTCACAGTTCAGTTCCGCAGTTAGGATCTGTTCCACAGCGCTGAGCCAAGTGCACCAATAGCCTGCTGGAAAGAGAACTGAACAGCTGCCTCAGGGCCTCTGCCTTTCCCAAGATGGGAATCCTTGACTGCTGTTATGTAAGCCAGTGATAGCTGAACAATAGCCAAGTATGATGTTTGTGCCTATCATCCTTGCCCCAGAAAGCTGAGGCAGGAGGATTACCAGTTTCAGGCCAGCCAGGGAAACATTCTGAGACCCTGTCTCAAAATAAGAACAATTCAAAATATTGCTGCTGTAACAGTGCTTCCTAGTGTTTTACAAAGTATGTTTACTTGCTTGTTTTTAGACAGGATCTCGTGTATCCCAGGCTGGCCTTGAACTCACTCTGTAGCCAAGAATGACCCTAAATTCCTGATCCTCCACTTCCTGAGTGTTATGATTACATGTGTACACTACCGTGTCTTGTTTATTCAGT
The DNA here is from genome assembly GCA_033318265.1 of Phyllotis vaccarum. Taxonomy (NCBI): domain Eukaryota; kingdom Metazoa; phylum Chordata; class Mammalia; order Rodentia; family Cricetidae; genus Phyllotis; species Phyllotis vaccarum. Next base: position 134,719,203 of record JARWLC010000004.1, on the reverse strand, counting down.
ACTTGGAGTGGAATCCAAGGCTTCATTCATGCTAGGTAATCATCTCAGCCACATATCCAGCCCCGAAATGCTTTCTAGTACCTGTTCTTACTTAGCACCCTTATGGAGTGGATTTTGTACCATTTTATGAGTGAAAAGAGGGAGTACAAGAAATTAAATAAGTAGTCAATTGGTGGGTGCCGAGTTTCTCTTTCTGAGTTTTATAGAAAGTTCCCAGCTTCTACTAGGGAACTCTTGGCTTTGCGTCTCACCCCATGCTGTCAGTTTTTATGGTGTGTTTATGAAGCTTAGGAACTCTGCTGCCTATGAAACCAGGCAGTGAGCTGGTGGTGCATTGTAGATGGACTAAAATTTACCTCCTCATAGCAAAAAAAGAAGATGAAAGTATTCTGAGGAGAAGGATAGGGGTGTGTGTGTGTGTGTGTGTGTGTGTGTGTGTGTGTGTGTGTGTGTGTGTGTCCAGATACTTGTCATTCCTCTGGAGCCATTGCCTTGTTGATTGAGACAGGGTCTCACTGGTATCTAGAGCTCACTATTTGGCTGGGGTGTCGACCAGCCTACTCAGGGATTCACTGCAGTTGTAAACACCTTGTCTGGCTTCTTCTGTGGGTGTTGGGGATTGAACAGATCCTTGTGCTAACACAGCAAGCACTTTACCCACAGAATATTCCCTAGATCTGCGTGTCTTTTTAATGTGGGAACTGATCCAGCTGACAGAATGAACGAAAGCTTTGTGGGTATGGGGATCTAATGATTTGTGTTTGGGGTTTTCAAAAGTTGAGATTAAACCTGTCTTATCCTGTGGTCAGTACAACAGGGTTTGGATCCCTGATCCTGAGGAAGTTTGGAAGTCGGCTGAAATCGCAAAGGACTACAGAGCTGGCGACCGAGTCCTCCGACTCCTACTAGAGGATGAAACGGTGAGAGTCTCTGCTGCTCTGTGACAGGGGCAGAAAGTCCTGAGGGACAGTGCATGGGGAGGAGCATGACACCAGCCCCATAGTCAGGAAGTCCAGCTGGTGATGACGATCTCCTGCTGCCCAACACCAGCGGCCCATCTATAAAGTATTTCATATTAGTCATCATGTTTCAAGTGCTCAGTGTGTTTAGTGAAAAGCCACCCACCATTTTGGTTCGTGGGTCTCCTCAGTAGAGGCTGAACTGAGGAGGAATTTGGAGGGAAGTGGTTTGGTCCCAAAGCTTAATCAAGATATGAGAGAAGGGATCTAGATCTTGGGGAGATGTAGGAGGTGTGGAAGAAGACAGAGGGCTAGGTCAGTCTAGGATGTACAGACCATGTAAGGGCTGGGAGGGTGTGGGGAGGGCACAAAGATAGAACTGGCAAAGGGGAGAGAGATGGCAGCTCAGACTTTAGCCCAGGCTCCAGTGAGATGTGCAGCCGTGGAGTTACAACCAGAGGCCACCCCAGTCTTTTGATGATACAATGACTGTGGATTTTGTGTTGGCTTTAAGAAGTCACTCACCAGTTCATAGTCAACGTTGACTTTGTGCTTTCAAACTCAAGTGTTAGGTGCAGAGCTGGACCAACCACTGTTCTCCATCAGGGGTGGCAGTCTTGGAACTGCTCATAAACATTCAATGCTGGGATTTACAAAATATACATAGAGGTGCCGCATGCTTCTTCCAGGCATCTGGTCCTGAATATCGGGCATTTCTTGAAATCTCAGAGTTGCTCTGGGGTTAGGCATACCACTTGCTAAGTCTGTATCCCTTCCTTGAGGAGCTGATGACAATGCTGTCATAGGTCCTGAAGGCTAGGGACCCTCCTTGTGTGTGCACAGCCCGGGTGTTGCACTGTAGGGCATCTTGCTCCTTGGTAGCTCCCTGTAGCTCTTACTCAGGGCTACACAGGCTTCTTTAGTACCTTAGGCAGCTGACTGGGCATTAAACAGGTGGCTGGGCCTAGGGAGGGAAGTCTTGGGACAGCAGCTGCTTGTGCTATTAGCAAGCTCCAGGTGGCTGTTCCCCTGGCCAGGGAGGCAGAGAGAATGGCAAGCAGCCAGGGGCCTCTTACCTTAACCCTTCCTTGTACCAGAAGACAAAGCTTTCTTTGTGTGGAGAATGTCACCACTGCCTCTATTTTACAATCTCCTGTTTTCCCTCCCCCAGACAGACAGACACACACACACACACACACACACACACACACACACACACACACACACACCCTCTCATGTTACAGCTGAACTGAAAATGAGATTATTGCACTGAAACAGAAAACCTAGAGCATGGAAACTACACATTCCTCCAGAGAGTCTCTTTGTTGATATTATTCTCAGTAATGGAAATGGGAAGTGTCCTGGCAGAGCAGACTACAGATAGAGCTGCCTTGATAAGGGTCAGTGACTCTTGTTCAGCCAAGCCCCGTGGATGATGTGAGGTTCTGAGAGAGTGTGGGTCAGGCCCCGTGGATGATGTGAGGTTCTGAGAGAGTGTGGGTCAAGCCCCGTGGATGATGTGAGGTTCTGAGAGAGTGTGGGTCAGCCCCGTGGATGATGTGAGGTTCTGAGAGAGTGTGGGTCAGCCCCGTGGATGATGTGAGGTTCTGAGAGAGTGTGGGTCAAGCCCCGTGGATGATGTGAGGTTCTGAGAGAGTGTGGGTCAAGCCCCGTGGATGATGTGAGGTTCTGAGAGAGTGTGGGTCAGGCCCCGTGGATGATGTGAGGTTCTGAGAGAGTGTGGGTCAAGCCCTGTGGATGATGTGAGGTTCTGAGAGAGTGTGGGTCAGGCCCCGTGGATGATGTGAGGTTCTGAGAGAGTGTGACTATCGTTCTGATCTGTCTTGTTCACCTGGCCAGCCAGGCCTTTCTTGAAAGGCAGCATTGAAGCAAATACATCAGGGATAAAGGCCTAGCACTTGGCAGGGGGAAGCTAGCCTGAGAATGGGAAGGTAGACAAGCCCACTGCCCAACCTTCCTCAAGCCCCTTTCCCTCTCCAGCCTGAGCTTCCCCTAATAGGAAAACAGGAATGGAGGCATCTGGGTGCTGTTGTTACTGGGGGGTCCAGTCTTTTGCAGTCTGGATGCCACATGGGATCCCCAACATCACCTTCCTATTAAGCAGATGCTTTAGGCTCTAGGAAAGAAGGGCCAGACTGGGAAAGTCATTTATTCACAGTTGAGGATGACAAGGATAGCCCTAGCACAGATTACCCCTATAAGGGCTCAATCGGACATTTCTCATCTAGCACTGTGTCACCTGAGACACTTCAAAGTCATCAGGCATCTTAGCCTGGGTTGTCTCAGCAACAGAATCTCTCCAGATGTACATTCCCTTGGCCCCTATGGTGGACATAGGGTGGGGCCACTGAATACCTGCTCATTGGCTTCTCATCACCCTTCATTACAGCCTCTTCCGCTCTGAGGACTCCTTCACAGAGGAGGGAAGTCAGGTATGGCGGGGGAGGGGAGGTGACTTGCTCTAAGACACACAGTCAGTGCTTTGATCCCTGGCTCCCAGTTTTCTATTACTCAGAGTCACCTAGGAGGGTTATTTCTTTTCTCTTCTACTTACTGTTTCTAAGACAGGTGTGATGACATTCAGTACTGCAGCAGGGGGATCAAGGGTTTGACATCAGTTTGAACTACCTAGGAGCCCTAGTCTCAAAACAAAAGTTATGGGTCCTGAAGAGATATCTCAGCTCTTGCCGGGGACCCAGTTTCAATCCAGGCACCCACATGGTGGCTCAAAACCTTTTGTAACTCCAGTTCTAGGGGATCCAACGCCCTCTTGTGGCTTCTGTAGACACTGCATAAATGCCACGCATATCCACACAAGCAGGCAAAACATCCACCACCACCCCACACACATAAATAACCATTAAAAATCTGTGGTATGTTGCTGTTTTGATTGGGTTTGTGTTGTTTTAGTGTGAGAAATGCCTGTATGGGACCTAGATAGGTAAAAGGAAATGCCAAACGTCCTCCATTTCCGGGAGTTTAGATCTATCTTTGTTCTCAGGAGCTGGATTATCCTGTTGATCCAGGGTCACTGCCTCCACTTCGGAACCCGGACATCCTTGTGGGTGAGAATGACCTCACAGCCCTCAGCTACCTCCATGAGCCAGCAGTTCTGCATAACCTCAGAATCCGCTTTGCAGAGTCCAAACTCATCTACACCTACAGTGGTAAGGAGAATGAGCCCAGAGGCCTGCTGTCTGAGTATACCAAGCTTGCCGAATGCCGTGTTTATGCTGAGCGTTTAGAGTGTGTGTAAAAAGAGCCATTTGTGTGGCGAGACTCTCCCATGGAAACGAAGACATAGTTTTATGAGGGAAGTGAACACCGTGGGCTTGTGTTTGAGTTTCTCACTAGACACCACACATGTATTACTTCCTGGGACATTGTCGTTATTATTGAATTTACATTGGAAATTGCAAAAACCATCTCCAGGTGGTACTAACATGTGAAGGGGGGGTTAGGTGACTGACTTCTGGGGGGATAACAGTAGATGGGGAGGACATTAACACCAAAGGTCCACCATCCTGAATATATTTCATAACCTGTTTGCCTCAACATCATGAGTCTGACATAAAAAGAAGTATATTCAGGGAGGGTTTCCTGTCATATAGGACAAACCCCGTGAGAGTCTGGTAACCATGCTTCACCTCTCTCCCCAGGAATCATCTTGGTGGCAATGAATCCTTACAAACAGCTGCCGATATATGGAGATGCTATCATCCATGCCTACAGTGGACAGAACATGGGTGACATGGACCCACACATCTTTGCAGTCGCAGAGGAGGCCTACAAGCAGATGGCCAGGTAGTTTGCTTCCAGACTGGCCTTCCTCAGCTCTCCCAGAATTCCCTGCATTTGCTCAGCCCTCACACTAAAAGGACATTGTTTGAGTTCACCTCACTAATAGAGACTATGAGGCTGGGTGGGTGCTTTCCTGGATAGATGCCCATAATGAACAGCCGGTGTCAGTCACAGGGTCGCTGGCCTGTCTAGAGACTTTCTAGTTTTGTTTCTTGGTGGTCACAAGTCAGGTCTCCCATCTGTTTCTTGGCATGTTTGGCTGGAGGAGGACCACCTGACTGCATTGTGAGATGTTTATGGTTTATGGTTTGTTTTTTTTATCTCCTTGAGGCAGAATCTACTGCCAGATAATCACAGGTTCTAGCCACAGGTTTGGATTTTAACCTGATTTTGTCATTTTGCTTTTCATGACCCTGTAGAATACTGATTTTGCTACTGAGAATTTATGCAAATCCTCCTGTAACAAAAACACCAGGTTCACATTTCCAGCATCATCTTCGGGCCCTTGGGGCAGGCCAGGAGATCGATGCCTGGCCAGTAATCTAATGCCCAGTGTGCTGTCTTCCTCTGGGTAGGCAGTGGGCTAAAGGCAGAGTTGGGATTTGGGCCCAGATAGTTTCTTCCCAGGACAGTCTTCTTGTTTCATTGCCTTTATCTGTAGGATACTGGAGGGGAAAAAAGAATTACCACCCCAGCTTTGTCAAACACTTTACAGTTTGCAAAATAATTTCCACTCACAATGATCTCCTGTGAAGTCCATTGCACTGCTGTGGTTACCCCCATCTACCATTAGAAACGAGGTACGGGCTCTGCTATGTACCTCCCAATTCCAAGTATAGTGGCTACATGGTCCTCATCTGTGAACCAGACCCTCTAGCAGGCTCATTTCTGTTCTGGGCTTATGACAAAGGAAGCTGTGACATAAACAAGGCATGATTCTCCTACAGGGAAGCCTGATAGACAGTCTAATTTAAACAAGGCTAAATTCGACTTCTTTAAAGTCATCAGAGACTGAATGATACCTCATTCCCCTGTCCAGTGAGGACCCTTATCTACAGGGCCAAATTAGTGCCCGGCCATCTCCTCCATACTTTAGCCACATGGAAAAAGAGAAGGGATTGTCCTCCTGGAGCTAAAGCCCCACAGAGCAACGCTGCTCATGGGACATACATGGCTAGAAAAGGCTGCCATATCCTTTCACTCAGGTAGATTCTTAGCCTCTAACAACGGGGTAAGAAGGAGGAAAGGATGGATGTCTGTGCTGTACCAAGGTTTCTTCCAACCACAACACACCCTGCCTCTGGAACATTCTGCCTACCGAAGGCCTCTCAGAAACCCTTGAAGTACAGTCTGATAGCCAATATCTGAGGTTACAGTCTGGTCATTAACAGTGTGAGGTCAATGACACTGTAGAGCCATGCCAGGTTCCAGCTTGAATCTGTGTCACCGGGATGAATAGACCAGAGATAAAGCATGCTTGTGGTTCCCTGGCTTGGTTCTGGACACAGTGTCACCAAAGGATGTGTATGTAGTGTGTTCCAGGCAACTCATGTAACACCTGAGTTCTTGTCTCACACAACTGCAAAACTGATCATTATGCCTTTTGGGAAGTGAAACTGAGAACATATGTGAAATGTCCACCCAGTGTCTACCACATACGCAGTGCTAACACCATGTCAGCATTATACCACCAGAGTCCTGAAAAGTTTAAGGTATTATTTTAAAAATATCTCCATTATGTAACAGCGTGTAGGCTTATAGAGCACATATGTCCCCAAATATATTTTGAGTCGTTGCTCTTAAAATAATGTCAGTAGGATGTGCGGAAGTTGCAATCAAGGCTTGAGGGAGCTGTCCTTAGAGCCCCCTTAGAAAGCTGGTCTGAGCCAGGCTGATTTAGGGACAGCTCATTCTATCCCGTATAAACAGGGTTCTCTATACCTAAGTTTACACATAGAGAAGCAGCATGTTTGCTACTGAGAACATGCTGTCCTCCTGGGTGGCTGAACTTCTAGTCCAAGCATGGAGCCCGTGATGTGTGGGTTCCCAGTAAACAGAACGTCATAGAGGCCATGAAACCCATTCCTTGAGGCAGGAACATGGCTCCTGAGAAGTCTACACCTAGTGTCCTGCCTTCACATCATGACTTCTCCCTTGGCTGATCTCGCTCTGAACCCTTTGGGGTGCCCATCCTAGCTGTGGCTTTGACTGTGAAGCCTCGTTCTTCTAGTGATTGCTGACCTTGGACTTGGTCTTGGGAACCTCAACAAAAAGGGACCAGGACATAGCAGGAAGCCGTGTGTTCTCTGTGATCACGTATAAGAAAAAGCTAGGAAGTTCAGTGAATATTTGAACCCATGAGACATTTCCCTATCTTCCAGTTTGCCAGAACTTTTTCTAAATTAGGTAGGTAGGTAATTAGATAGGTAGATAGGTACATAGATAGCAGATACATACATACATGTATACATACATACATATATACATACAAACATACATACATACATACATACATACATACATACATACATACATACATACATACATACGTAGGGAGGGCCTTTTATTTTGCTTTGGTTTGTTTTTGTTGTTTGCTTGAGACAAAGTCTCATGTATCCCAGGTTGGCCTCAAACATCCTATATAGATGAAGATGACTTTGAACTTGAAATTCTCCTGTTTCTGCTTCCTTAGTGCACTACCATGCATGGCTTATAGGGAGCTGACCATCAAATCCAGGACTTCATACATGCTAGGCAAGCATCTCCACCCCCCAATCATTTCTTTTTCAGAGACAGATCTTGCTATGTTGCTCAGACTGGCCTTGAACTATATTGCCTTCTTAATAGAAAAAAGTTAATGTTTCTCAGCATATCTCAATGCATCTCTTATGTATTGGTTTTAGGAACAACAGAAATCAATCCATCATTGTGAGTGGGGAGTCAGGAGCTGGGAAGACTGTTTCTGCACGCTATGCCATGAGGTACTTTGCCACTGTCAGTAAATCCAGCAGCAACGCCCACGTGGAGGACAAAGTCCTGGCATCCAATCCCATTACTGAGGTGGGCACTGTACCACAGCAGGAGATGCTGAGGACTGGAAGCTTGGGGAAGAGATAGCTCTGTGCGTGAGCTATGCTTGTTGATAGACCTTCTTGCCTTCAAAGGCCAAAGAAGGCATTATGGGAAAAGCAGGCATATGAATTCAGATTGGAGGAGGTGAGGAAGAGTGATGACCTATGGCACTGGACATTGTGTCATTAGATTTGAAGACTTCCAAATGTGTACTGACATCCCAGGGGAAATATCCAGCCACACAGAGCTCACAAGTGCTCTCCAGTCAGCAGGCATGCACTCTCACAAGCTGGTTGTTATTCACTCTAGAGTTTTGTGAGGAAATTGTTCAAGCTTTGGAAATCTGGAGTCAGTCATCCAGTACAAACAGCTTTTACCCAGGCATATGCTAGCTGCATTCAGCCTCATACTTATTTCTCCAGTGGAACAAAGCCACTACAGAGCTCCCTGGGATGAGCAGAGAGCCTCATGAGAGAAGGGATACCCAGACTGCACAGGGAAGGGACTCTAAGGCCAATGCTATACACCTTACAAAGTGAGGAGAGAATTGCAAAGAAAGGGCCTAGCCGTGCAGCCTGTGACCTCCCCCCACCCCCCCACCCCCCGCGCGCCCCCAGACCTCCCTCTCTGTTTTCCAAATCAGAACCTTCAGAAACCTCCACAGCCTGCTTCATTTAAACTATTGTGAAGCAATAACCAACATAATAGAGATAAGTAAGACCCAGTCTTTAAGATTCAGGACTATTGCTGACAGAAGCATATTTTTTTAATGAAATAACCACACAGACAGAGGGAACTGAGCAAGCCTTAAGTGCACAGTCAAAGGCACAGGCTGGCAGATGGAAACAGATTAGCATTCAAGAGAGGCAATCCAAAGGAAGTGTCATGTGACCTGCCTAGTGAATGACTGTAGAGCCATTTAGGGGTTTGTTCCCACCATGAAAGTGGGTCCACATCGGTTAGGTTCCCTCTTGCTGACCACGCCTGTGACTTATAGTAGTTCTACAGCAGGTATTTGCCAACAGAAGCCATATGATCTGGGCAAGAAGCATAGTGTGTAGACACAAGAAGGCTCCCACCTGCCTGTAATCCTAGCATTTGGAATACTGAGGCAGTAGGATACTAAGTTTGAGGCCAGCCTGGACATAATAGAATCTCGTTTTTAAGGAAAGAGAGAAAGGAGGAAGAGGAGGACAGAGTTTCGTTTTAGATGGAAGGCATTCAGCCCGAGGAGTAGATTTAAGAATGAAAGTCACCCCCCTCCGGGTGGGAGGTAGAGGAAGGGCAGTTTATGCAGCTGACTAGGAAATCTGCATGGGAAGGACTTAGTAGAGATGAGTACACGAAGAGTGTGAACTTTCTATTGAACCTCTATACACACTGCCTTGATAGTTGACACACTTTATTCTGCCTCCTTTGAGCCTACTAACTCAGGTGCTAAAACAGAGCACCATTGGCTGGGGGCTTACAAAGACCAGAGGCATATTTCTCACGGTTCTGGAGGCTCTAGATGGGTCACCAAGATCATGTGCTAGCACAACGGGGCTCTGTGAAGACTGTTAAAGTGTCTTCACATGGCTGAGACAGAGAACAGAGAGAGTTCTTTGCTGGAGTCTTTTTTATATTGGCATGAAATCCCATCCCCTAGGGCCCTACCCTCATGCCTTCCCAAAAGTCACACTTCCTGATACCTACAAAGAATGTGACGATTTCAATGCACAGAAGTTTGGGCTGATGAAGTGACTCAGTGGGTAAAGGTCAAGCTTGAGGACCTGAGTTCGATCCCTGGGACTCACATGGTAGAGAAAGAAAGTCCTCTGACTTTGTGTGTGTGTGTGTGTGTGTGTGTGTGTGTGTGTGTACCCACACATATATGTGCGTGTACCCACATACATACACAAAGTAATTTTTAAAAGAATCATGTGAGTGTGGGAGAACACATTGAGTCCACAGCAGCACGATGCATTCGTTCCCAAATTGCAAGTGGAAGAGACCGTAGAGAAAGAAGTTAACTTTTATGACACTCTATGGAAAGGAGAATGGACCTCAGGGCCTTGAAGCCCAGAAGCCATGTTCCTTCAGACTCAGGGGGGGCAGGCTGCCCTTCCCCAGCCCCAGGCTCCTCTACAACCTGACCAGCCTCCATGCTTGAGATGGGATGGTCACTGTTCAGCAGTGAGGTTCAACACTGTGTTTGTTCTAGGCTGTCGGAAATGCCAAGACTACCCGGAATGACAACAGTAGTCGGTTTGGGAAATACACAGAAATCAGCTTTGATGAGAGAAATCAGATCATTGGCGCCAATATGAGAACCTACCTCCTGGAGAAATCCAGGGTTGTCTTTCAGGTAAGGATAAGAGTACCAAGTCCCCTGTCCCCAGCTTTAGAACTGCTTACGTGTCGTGCATAGACTCATTAGACAACCTGAGAAGTCTACGACCTGAAAATCGAGTCTGGCTACCTTTCCTTTGCCCTTCGGGTTCTCTTTCTGTTCCTTGGTTGCTTTGTTTCTTGAGACAGGGTTTCTCCACATAGCCCTGGTTGTCCTGGAACTTGCTCTATAAACCAGGTTGGCCTTGAACTCAGAGATTCCCCTGCCTCTGCCTCCCAAGTACTGAGTTGTGGAATTAAGAATAAAGGTTACTGTTTTTTTTTTTTAACTGGGGAGAAAAAATAATTCTTGAAGTTTAAAAATTAAGTGTATCTTTCTGGAACACAAGCAGTAAAACAGGCAGAGATGCCAGCCTGGCTTTCCTGTTGCAGAGAGAGCCGATTAGAGCCAGTAAATGGGGGCGGGGAGGGAGAAAGGCTTTTCTGTGAGTAAAATGGAAAAACTTCTTAAACACATTGGCCAGAGCAACAGGAAGCCTTGAGCAGCCCAATGACATGTCAGAAGTTTCTGCTTATAAAAATCACACCATTCCTTTGCATGGAATATTTTTTTTTTATTTAATAATGTTTTCTGGGCCTTCTGCTTAAAGATCATGTCCTGCTCCTAGTTTTTAGTCAGCCTGCTAAACTGAAAAGTCTTTTCACTCCCCAGGGAATCAGCCATCCAGATTAGCACTCAGGGGCCTCAAATGGAAACCTTTGCATTTTCATTGGTTAAAAGGCCACCGATGTAATTTGGGATTTTTTTTCCTTCTTTTGCAGTCAGAAAATGAACGAAATTACCACATCTTCTATCAGCTTTGTGCATGCGCGCAGCAATCAGAATTTAAACATCTTAAACTAGGTATGTAGCATTTAAATTCTTAGTTTATTATAATACAACTAACAAAATATTTTCTCTAAAAACATAGAATGAGCTTCAGAGCTAAAATGAAGCATTAAGAAAATCAATTGGGCCAGTTGATATTGACAGTTTCAACCCTCAGAAAACAGAGACAAGAGAACCACCTCAAGTTCAAGACTAACCTAGTATACATGACAATTTATAGGCTACCTAGGAAAACATAATAAAATACTATCAAACATGGGGGAGGGAGAAAGAAAAAAGAGAAAAGGCTTGGAATATATATAATAATATCTTTAATAATTTATTTTTATTTTATGTTTATTGATTTTTTTTAACCCACATGTGTGTCTATGTAAGGGTGTCAGAAGCCCTGGAACTGGAATTCCAGATTGGTGTGTGCTACCCTGTGGGTTCTGGAATTGAAGCTGGGTCCTCTGGAAGAACAGCCAGTATATCTCAGTCAAATGTCTACCTAGCATGCATGAAGCTCTAGCTAGGCTCAATCCCCAGCCCTGCCAATACCAGGCATGGTGTACATGCCTATAATCCCAGGAGAGCACCAGAGTGTTAGGAACTAAAACCAAAGCTTTACACTCAGGCCTACTTTTAAACCCTTTACTTTGCTGTCAAATGTAGGACCCTGAATGAGGCCTTCAATTTCCTGAATCTCAGATTCCGCTTCTGTATTCTTGTAAAGTTAAGAAGTATGAACTTCCTTTCTCCCAGCCCATCTCTCTCTCTCTCTCTCCTCTCTCTTTCCCTTCATCTCCCCCCCCAGTCTCTCTGTCTCCCTTCCTCCTTCCCACCCCCCTCTCTCTCATTCAGGATTTTATGATGTAGCCCAGGCTAGCCTTGAACTTAGTTCTGGGAAATAGAGGAAAGCCAGCAGGCCTGGCCTTTCCTTATTTCTCTGATAGCCACCTCTGTGTAGACTTCTGAGCGGTGGGTAGAAATGATTGTCTTCTCTGCCCCAGGGAGTGCTGAAGAATTCAACTACACAAGAATGGGAGGTAGCACTGTCATTGAAGGTGTAAACGACAGAGATGACATGCTGGAGACCCAAAAGACCTTCAGGCTGCTGGGTAAGTGACATCATGCTAGCCAAGGACGTGCACGCTCTCCGGGCATGCAAGAACATGACTGGGGAACTAGAGAGTTGACTCAGTTGTTAAGAGACCCAGGCTTGATTCCCAGCACCCAGCTGGCAGCTCACCACCACCTATAACCCCAGTTACAAGGATTCAAGTGTACTTCCACACATGGAGGCCAACACTCGTACCCATAAAACAAATCAAATTTTAAAAACAAAGAACATGATCTGGGGACACTGAATTGTCTCTCTTCAGCGCCAGCCGTGCACACAGACCTAGAGTCATAGACACGTACAACATTGTACAGAGAAGCAAAGAACTCACCTACTAGAGTTGTTAATGGCCAGGGCCACCACTAGACTGTGTAAGGAGTCAAATGCCTCAGGCCAGTGACTGGGATGGAATCTGCTGTTTCCAATAAGCTTGCTACTCAAGGCTGCTGCCTACTGGGTGCTCAAACTGCCTGGCCCTGCCATGTTAGACACACAGATATAGATTGTCACCATCCTGTGGCCCTTCCCTTCCTTTTCCGCTATGAATTAGCTGTTATGACCCTTGATCTCTGTCAATAAGTCCACACCTCAGGCTCCGGGTACAGAACCTGGCACACTCATTCCCTTAGAGTGAGTTTCTCTCAGTAAATATCATGACTTACTGAGGTTTAAAATTTGTTCACAGACAGTGCTGGTAAGGCTGCACATTTTTGTCTCTGAAAGAAAGGCCTGGTGGCCAAGAGATTTGACTAAAGACCACAAAATGCCAGCAGGGTGCTCCAGGCTCTGTGGTTCCTTTGCTTATCTCGGTCATTTATTTGTTATTTGTCACATAAACCACCTGCAAGTTTCCCAGGCTCACCTGTAATTCAACTCCCAGGCTCAAGGAGCTAACATCCTCCATGTATTTATGGTCTGGTATCTTTCATCTTTGGAGCTGAGATTTCTTTATACTTTCTTTGTATTTATTCTTTGTGTCGTTCACATCATGCACCTTGATCTCATTCATCTTCCTGTCCCTTCATATCTGCCTTCTGTCCCTTCAACATCGCCCAAATAAAACAAGATAAAATTTAAGAGGATAGAAAAAATAGAGAGGAAAGAAAAGAAAAATCTCATTGTAGAAGCTGTAGTGTAACACAGCAAGTCCCACAGCAAACCCTGTAGTCTTTACTTGCAAGTGTTCATTGCAAAGAGTGATTGATCTGGTTTGAAGCCCATGGTTTCTGCTACACTATTGATACAGGGCCCTCACTGATATCCTGTTATTGCCCTGTGTCATGGAGATTCTGTAGCTTTCGGTCTGCAAGATCAGCCCCTTCACTTGTTCCAGAAGATCATATATGGGGTGGATATCGGGGTGGGTCCACTCAAAACCCTGGTTTTGGGCCTCAGTAGCAAAGCAGAGGTTTGCACAGTCTTGAATTCTTTAGGAATCTGACCTCCTTGATGGTCCAGAACGCCAAGTTTCCTCCACAAAAAGCTTAGGTGGCATCAGCTACTCTTCTCTGGCAGTCAAGGCCTAATGTTTTACTGGGAAGCAGGGATGGTGCTAGCTTCCATTCTGCTCTCTACCCATCATGGGTCAGGGAAGTTGGACAGTGATGACAGGGCTCCAGTATCTCGTGCTCACAGATTGCCAAAAACACGCATGGCTGCATTCTCATCAGTGCAGCCCACTTCACAGCTGGCAGCTGGGCACATTGGCCTCCTAACAGCCGACTTAGTTTATTTTCAGCACCAGAAAATGGGCCAGTTCCCTCCATATGTATTCCACATGCGTCAAGACCCTAGGGATATGATATGGCAATGTCAAGACAGGCCGTAGAGGAAGAGTTTATTTATGAAAGAACAAAAGATAGAGAATGTGGATGGGGTCTAGGCAAGCCCCGTGGACCACAGGGACCCAGGAAGAGCAGCAGAACTGTTCTTTGCTTCTACCTGTTCAGACTCGTTGTTCTGTGAGCCTGAGAGGAGACTTGGGTAAAATCAGTGTCAGGTCAGGAGCAGAGACCTCTGTCTGTGAGGTCACACAGCGAAGCAGAGGCCACACTGCACAGAAGAGCAGGAGGACATGCTCAGAGCATCCTTCTCAGACTCTGCCTTCTGTTTATCCTCTCAAGCCTCCTCCTTCACCACCTTCTGCTTCTCCTCCTCTTCCTATTGGTCATCCTCCTCTTCTTCCTATTGGTCATCTTCCTCCTCCTCTTCCTATTGGTCATCCTCCTCCTCTTCCTGTTGGTCATCCTTCTCTTCCTCTTCCTATTGGTCATCCTCCTCCTCCTCTTCCTATTGGTCATCCTCCTCCTCTTCCTATTGGTCATCCTCCTCCTCTTCCTATTGGTCATCCTTCTCCTCCTATTGGTCATCCTCCTCCTCTTCCTATTGGTCATCCTTCTCCTCCTCCTATTGGTCATCCTTCTCCTCCTCCTCTTCCTATTGGTCATCCTCCTCCTCTTCCTACTGGTCATCTTCCTCCTCCTCCTATTGATCATCCTCCTCCTCCTCTTCCTATTGGTCATCCTCCTCCTCTTCCTATTGGTCATACTCCTCCTCCTCCTCTTCCTGTTGGTCACCCTCCTTCTCTTCCTATTGGTCATCCTTCTCCTCTTCCTATTGGTCATCCTTCTCCTCTTCCTATTGGTCATCCTTCTCCTCTTCCTATTGGTCATCCTTCTCCTCTTCCTGTTCCTTTTTCTCCTCCTTTATCTCCTTCCAAAGCTCTTCATTAAGAAGACCCAGCCAGAGACCCAAAGGCATAGAGCCCATTGCTTTGATCCATAGTGGTTGGTTTGAGGAGACTGGGGGACAAATGGAATTCTTTCATCATTTCACCTCAAGAAGGATTCAGGGAGCTCATAAGCAAAGAGAAAAGAAAATCCTTAAAATTAAGTAGATAAACTACATCACAGACTAGTCTTCTCAGAACATGATTTTAAAAAGCTGCTTAGATTGTTTTTATTGATATTGTTATTTTTGTCTTGTTCTGAGGTTTGTTATTTTTCTTTGAGATGGGGGTCTTAAGTAACTTATTCTGGCCTCAAATTTTCTATGTAGGACAGGCTTGAACTAATCCTCCTGTTCTCCCCCCTCCCCCGAATTACAGGAATGTTCCACAATACCTTATCTATGTGATGCTGGTAATAAAGCCCAGGGCCTCTGCATGCTTGGCGGTCACTCTGCCAACTAAGCTATGCCCTTAGCCCCAGATATGCATAAAATTCACCCAAAGCCCAGGAGAGGAAGCCCCACTGGCTGCAATATTATTGTATAGGGGAGAAACTGGGAACAGCTTGTCACTAGGCTACTTCAGACCCCTGCCCCATGACAAGCCCACTTCACACTCCTGTCCCTTGACAAGCCCACTTCACACCCCTGCCCCATGACAAGCCCACTTCACACCCCTGCCCCATGACAAGCCCACTTCACACCTCGTCTCAGTTCTGACACTGGAACTGGAGAGTCTTGAGAGAATACAGGTGCTGTTTTGTGAGGCATAGAAGAACAATAATGCCCTGACTCAGGGAATGTTTGCTTTCAGGTTTCAAGGAAGATTTTCAGATGGATGTTTTCAAGATCCTTGCTGCCATCCTACATCTGGGGAATGTGCAGGTTACCACCATGGGCAATGAGAGGTCTTCAGTCAGTGTAAGAGTCATGTTCACTTTGTCCTTCCTGGGTGTGAAGGTCAGTGGCTCAGCTCATAGGTAGGTCACTGGCCCTCATGGGTGAGCACCAGCCATGGTTGTTGGACCTACTAGACAGACTGGTTTAGCAGGAACAAGGAAGAAAACTTTCCAGGGGTCATCTTACTCCCTTGTCACAGTGTGTGTGTGTGTGTGTGTGTGTGTGTGTGTGTGTGTGTGTGTGTGTGTGTTCTTTTATTCAGCACCTATCAATGGAGCCTACCATGTGCCCAGGGGTTGATCTCGCAGGAGGTATGATCTGAAGACAGTAGGGAAGCCTACCATAGGCTGAGGGTAGGTAGCCAGTTCCAACCTCCTTACAGCTCTCCCATTCTCCTGGTGACCAGGTGACCAGAATGTACCTCTTCCCCTCCCCCGCCTTTCACACTCACTGCCTCTCCCACCACTAGTGTCCAGACCTCACAAGTGCCAGTTCTCAGATGACTGTCTATAATGTGCTTATGGCTCCCTCAAAGACGCTGGCCTTTTGACCTTTTTCTCTCAAACTCCCACAGAGTAAACCTGGTTCCCACCCAACAGACACAGTCACACTGAGCTCTGTTACACCAGGTTTGCCGTGGAGGCAGTATCTTGGAGAGGAAAGAGTTCTAAGACTTTTTTTTTTTAATGTATTAATTTTATGCCTGCATGTATGTCTGTATCCCTTGCATGCCTGGTGCCCCAGGAAACCAATAAGGGTGCCAGACCCCTTGGAACTGGAATTGCAAACAGTTGTAAGTTGCCATATGGATGCTGGGGCTCAGACCTGAATTCTCTGGGAGGGCGACCAGTGCTCTTAACCACTGTGCTTCTCTCTAGCCCCAGTTAAGACTTTTAAAGGTTGAGTCTTATAATTATTGGCCGTGGTTTTGGTACAACATACAGTTTATCCATCTCAGGGGCTTGGACCATCAGACAAACTGAGCTTGGGTGAAGGTCTCTGATTCCATCAGCAGGCTGCTGTCTCTGGGCATCTCCACCCAACAGCCCCTCTAATGAATCTTTTTATTTCAGGAGTTTTCTCCCTTCTTAGACAAGAATTCTGCCAATCTCTTCCCCAGAGAGGAGGTCAGGCAGGGCCAGAAGGAAGTGTTGTGTTGCTGTGGCAGCCGACAGAAGGGTGTGGGTGAGGAGCAGGAGGAGGTGGCAAGACCTTTGGGGTTTACATTTTTTTTTTCCCTTCCACTTTCTGAGCGTATAAAGGGCAGCCACTGTGTGAGATGCTGCCTACTTTGGGTGAAAGGGTAGTGTCCAGTCACATGGAATCACAGTCTCTGGCCAAGTGACAAGTACTAGAAGCATTGCAACCTGGTTAACGGCCAGTCAACATCCCCTGTCCCCTGCTGCAGGTCAGTAGGGCATCTCTTGTGTCCAGATTTAAGATGAAAAAAAGTCACTTGCATATTAGGTGAGTTCCCCAGCAATGTTAAATGAGACGCTGTCTCAGGCTAGGGATGCCCACCAGGTCTGTGTAGTACCTAGTCACCTTTCAGGGCAGATCACTTAGGGAATCCTGGCCACATTAGGTGGAATAGGGTTTTGCACAATCCTTGCTGACCACAGTGTGACTTGAGAAGGCAACTGTGTCTATGTGGGTGAAGGGATGGGGCCAGCCATGTCTATGTAGGTGAAGCAGAGCTGTTGGCTTCCACAGCCAGAGTGAAGAATCCCAGAGAGACACAGGGCCTTCAGGCATCACTGTAACATGGAGTGTCAGCACAGTCCCCTGCTCTCCTCCAAGCCTAGTCTCACTCACAAGGCACAGATATCTCACACAGCTCTTCCTCTCTCATGTGAGGGCCTTGGCTAGATTGGGCAGCATTAGCTATGGATGGCTGAGTGGCTCTGATGGGGCTTGTGTTTGTTTCTTGAAGGAAGATGACAGTCACCTGATGGTGTTCTGTGAGCTCTTGGGCCTGGAGACTAGCAAAGTGGCTCAGTGGCTATGCAACAGAAAAATCATGACTACCTCGGAGACTGTGGTTAAGCCCATGACAAGGCCGCAGGCCATCAATGCCAGGGATGCACTGGCCAAAAAGATCTACGCTCACCTGTTTGACTACATTGTAGAGAAAATCAACCAGGCCCTGCACTTCTCAGGCAAGCAGCACACTTTTATTGGTGTTTTGGACATTTATGGGTAAGATTCTCTTCTGTGTGCCTGCCTTCCCTCATTTGAATGTCAAATGCCCCGTTATATTTATGTTGCTTCTTTCCTACTAGTTTTGCATGATTTGAAGATGATTCTTTTTTTCTGTGTTTCATGTAGAGATGTTAATTATAGTTCCTGGGTCATAGTGTCCTTTCTGTAGAAGGCATTCAGTAAATGACAAATAAGGACTAGGAAGCTTTCTCAGCAGGTAAAATGCTTGCTATACAGACATGTATTTGAATCTCCCCACATAAAAGGTCAATCTCAGCATAGCACGGGGAAGGCAGAGGAAGGCCAGCATAGCTGAACTGATGGCTGCTATGTCCAACTAAACACCCTGTCTCAAAAAGTAGGCTGCAAGCTATAGAGAAAGATGCCTAACATCAACTCTGCACTCCATGTGTGTACGCAATGAGGACATTCATACATATATGTGAGCACACATGTATAGTAAATATGAAAGTAATAATGGCCAAAACCTCACTGGGCAATAGTTCCTGTGATAAGTGGTTTCTCAAGCCTCCTGGTAGCACTCCCACTTTAGAGAAGTAATAACCAAGGCTTGAAAAATTAAGCTGTTCACAGCAGGTCCTTTGGCAGGAGGCCATGGTCTACTGCCATCATCCCCTACAGACCAGTGAGTTTCAGAACCCTGTAGTGCCTTCCTGTTCCTCCAGGGAAATGCCAGTTGGGGCAGGCTAGCATCCTCCCAGTATACCTGTCCTGTCTCCTGCCCTCACACACCTGCAGTCCTGTCCTGTCCTGGGTGATAAGGGCTCTGGTTCACCCCACCCTCCTTCAGTCATCCCACCCCTTCTTCATACAACACAGTGCTTGGGCCACTTTGGAGTTTGGTCTCATCCTCTCTGCCCCATTCTGATTTTCTGAATCCTGGGTCCAGCTCCTGCCGAAGGTGCTTATGGGAAGCAGGGTGGAAGCAAGAAGCTTTTTAGTTGTTAACAACTGGCCTCTCGGGTCCCAGTTTCTGCCACTCTCCCAGGACCACATCTGGCTTCTCAGTGGAACACTCAATTTGTCCCATAAAGGGCACTGTAGTTCTCACCCTGGGGTCTCTTTCCCACACAGAGGGAAGGGCCTGGACCTTTACACTCCTGCTGCTGTCCACAGGGAGAAAGAACAGAGGGCAGAAGGAAAGGGGCAGTGCTTTGTTCCTGAACTCTTCACCCAGATAGGAGGCCAGCTGTTCTTATACCTGTTCCAGGGAAAATGGGACACTACAGAGAGTTACTGTTTAGTGTAGATCTCAAGAGACTACTCATGACTCACAATTAAAACATATCAACAGTTTAAAATACACTACTGGGATAGGCTAGTAAATTATTTACTCTATCTTAGCCAAGAAGCAATATGGATAACCAGTAAAAAAAAAAAAAAAAAAAAGAATAAAATTGGAAAGATTAGTAGCCTGGTTTAAAAATTCTAACATGGAGGTGGGATGTGATTGTTGTATTTTCTTGAATTTTCCTTTAAAAAAAACAGATTTTTATACTTTAGGAGTATGTTTTTTCAGGTTTTTAAGATTTCTTTTATTTTTATAATTTGTGTGTGTGTGTGTGTGTGTGTGTGTGTGTGTGTGTGTGTGTGTGTGTGTAGGTTTTTGCGTTGTGACTGCTGATGTCCATAGAGTCCAGAAGAGGGCATCAGATATTTTGGCATGGAGTTACAGGCAGTTATGAGCCACCCAACATGGGTACCTGATGTAGTGAGGTTTCTTGGTCCCAGGCAGTCAGAAGCCCAGACCCTGCCGTGCCAGACCCCTTAGCTGCCAGTCGCTGCTGCTCAGACCCCCAGAAATGACTCAGACGCTCATATTAACTTCATGCTGTTTGGCCTATGGCTCAGGCACATTGCTAGCTTGCTCTTACATCTTAAATCAACCCATTTCTATTAATCTGTCGGTCACGTGGCCCGTGGCTCACCTGTGTTTCTTACATGTTTCTTCTTGGGCGGCTTAAGCTTGGTCTGCCTGACTCCTCCCTGCTTCTCCTACCTATGCTCTGATTTCTCCTCCTACTTCTTCTATGGTGCCTGTCATGGCCCAAAACAGCTCCTTTATTTAAAGATTGATATTCACAGCATACAGAAAGGCATTCCCACATCAGGTACCAGGGACTGAACTCTCTTCCCCTGCAAGAACAGTGAATGATCTTAACTGCAAGTCGTCTCCCTAACCCCTTATTATATATTTTTATCTTACAAATAAGGACATGCCAGGTACTGTGTGATGAGGGTCCTTGCTCTCTACGACTTACAACTTCATTTTATTGGTGGAGGAGGCAAGGGTGTGTGTGTGTGTGTGTGTGTGTGTGTGTGTGTGTGTGTGTGTGTGTATGTATGTGTCTGTGTGTCTGTGTATGTCAGTGTGTGTGTCTATGTGTCTGTGTGTCTGTGTATGTCAGTGTGTGTCTATGTGTCAGTGTGTGTGTATGTCAGTGTGTGTGTGTATGTCAGTGTGTGTATGTGTCAGTGTGTGTGTGTCTATGTGTCTGTGTCTGTGTATGTCAGTGTGTGTGTGTCAGTGTATGTATGTCAGTGTGTGTGTGTCAGTGTATGTATGTCAGTGTGTGTCTATGTGTCAGTGTGTGTGTATGTCAGTGTGTGTGTATGTCAGTGTGTGTCTGTGTGTCTGTGTGTCTGTGTATGTCTGTGTGTGTCTATGTGTCTGTGTGTCTGTGTATGTCAGTGTGTGTGTATGTCAGTGTGTGTATGTCAGTGTGTGTGTATGTCAGTGTGTGTGTCTATGTGTCTGTGTGTCTGTGTGTCTGTGTATGTCTGTGTGTGTATGTCAATGTGTGTGTGTGTGTGTGTGTGTGTGTGTGTGTGTATGTCAGTGTGGGGGCAGTTAAGTGGGGCTAAAGACAGAGGAAGTAGAATGTGTGAGTGTCAGGATGGAAGAGGGGATTCAGATCCAGAGTTCTAGGCCACTGTAATGAAAAATTTGGATTTTTCAACTAAGTGGCCTATTATATGATAAGAGTACTTGCAGATCTAAAAATTGTCCTTTAAAATTTCTAAATTAAACTCTAAATAACATAGTGGTTATGAAAATGGTGAGTGAGTTCACGGATCCCCCACCCAAGTGGCAGGTTTGTGCCAAGGGTGACTTTTTCCCTGGCATTCTGACCTCTCTGTTGATCCAAGCCCTAGCATATGCTGCGGCTTCTGAGGGAACTGAGCTCAGCTTAATCTGGAATGGCAATGGCTGGCAGGAAAGTTAGCATCCTTGAACCCAGGTAAAACTACAGCTGGGGGCTTTGAGGTTCAAAGTGAAGGGATATTTCTGATGCCTTGGCCTGTACTGTGTTTATGTTTTTTGATCCAGGGTTGGAAGTGTCTGAGTCTGAGGTTAGACCTCTGGGTTAAGATCTCCAGCACTCTAGCTGCTCCGATTCTTAGAGCAAGGGCCTCTCCTGCAGGACTATGACAAAATCAATTGGAAGAGGTCTTAAGCCCTGGTTCCAGAGCAAGCCATTGCCACAGACTTCAGCTCACAGTGCCTATAAAGAATCATCATTGACTGCTCTATTATGGGAAGTCTTATTCTTGGCCTGAGGTCCCGCCAGATCCAAGCCAGCTTCTACTTCAGGCACTCTGAAAATGATGCAAGGAGCCGGTAGAGTCAGCTTCCAATCACCCTGGACTGTCTAGGAACCTATGACAGGGTTGCTGTGACCCCAGAGGGACCAGAGCCATGGGAGAAAAGCCTTGAGCAGGGGAAGTGGGTGGAGGATAGAACTCAAGCTGCCCCTCTGGTGTAACAATGAAGTCACATTAATCCTCCACCCCAGGCAGTTGGAGGCAGGGGTAGTGTTTGATCCAATGGCAGGCATCTCTCCAAGCTTCCTCCCAGCAGGGAGCTCAGCTAACCAGGCAAAGGTCTTAGGGTATACCACAGTAAAGTGTACACTGTTGTCTCCTCTTGAAAATCAGCTAATGTGAAACCCTGGCCTGAGTTCAGACAGACAAGCTAAGTAAGTCTGTTCCTTAAGACAATCCTGTTTCTCATAGGACCCAGGGGTCTCAATGCTGTGCAATAACCAGCCAGTTCCCATTGCTCTCCCCTGCCTGGTTGCTCCAGGCTCTGAAGTTTACAACTCCGGGTAACCCTGGAGACAGCTATTAAAGCCTGAAAACAGGCAGGGATGTGTGTGGCTTCCTGCTGGCCTCAGTTGTTAAATGATGGCCTTGGGAGGACTGAATTGCTCTGTCTGGGCATGGAGAAGGGAGAGAAGTGTTTTATTGGAAGCTCAGGCATCACTGCCAGTCAGACTCAGTGTACCTATTTCCATCCTGTTGAGCAAGGTCAGTAATGCTGACACCTGTGTTATATGGATTAAATGATGCTCCACGTGCCACAGGCTTACTGTAATGCCTGGCTTAGGGAAGGTGAATCAAGTACAGTCACATTCCTTCCAGGGAACAACCAAGGGTAGTCTGTCACCTCACTGAGAGTTTAGTAGGAGCCAGCCGTTCTGAAGTAGTTTAAATTTGCTAACAGCATAGCAAGCTTCTTAAGGTAAAAAACCCCTAAGCTATAATGAACATCTAGGTTCTGCGCTTGCTTTCATTTTGACCGGTCCAACTGTGTTTCAGTTTTGAGACCTTTGATGTCAACAGCTTTGAACAGTTCTGCATCAATTACGCTAATGAAAAGCTGCAGCAGCAGTTTAACCTGGTAAGTGATGGTTTTTGTCTTCCTGGGACCAGTGAGGCACAGTTCTGCTTCCTGGTCCAAGAATGCCTGCATAACTGCATCAGTGGATAGATGATAGCGCCAAACAGGGAGTTCTTGTGCCACTTTGTGGTTATACCTTGAAACTGCATCCCCACCTCTGGCTTCTTTTTTGAGCCAACTTGTGACATTGTCCTCTCTGTCACCTGTCACCTGATTCCCTCATCTTCCAGGAAGAGCCTAAACCAAGTCCCAGAAGCCTCCTCCTCCACACCCTGAACTCTAGTATAGGTTTTCCACACTGAATGCATAACCAGTATGCTCTGTGACTGCCCTGCCCTGGCTGAGCTGCTCCAGGCTAAGGAGTCTGATTCTGTCCCCAGAAAGCAGCAGTGACCCATAACCACAGCAAAAAGAACGGAAGAAGCTGTGTTGATTGTGATACAAGTGGAGAGTCCACCCAGGCTGATGTCGGGGTGACAGGCAGACCCACAGGAGAAGTTTGATGGGCCTGTCTCTGGGAAGGGGTGGGCCAGTGTTCCAGGGTCTTCATGATCACAAATCAGACCTCCATCTGCATCTTTCAGGCTTGATCCTGCCTTCACATACTGTTTTTGATGTTATTTAATTTCCTACTTATCTCTGGGATCCCCAGCACGTCTTTAAACTTGAGCAAGAAGAGTACATGAAGGAAGACATCCCTTGGACTCTGATAGACTTCTATGACAATCAACCTGTTATTGACCTGATTGAAGCAAAAATGGGCATCTTGGAGTTGCTGGATGAAGAATGCATGGTAACTCAAAATGACTGGCTTCATGCACACCCCCACAGAGTGGTCTTCATGGAGCCGTGTCTCTAAAGTCGAGATGTCAAATCCAATTTGGTTGGACATTAACTCTGAGATACTAATGTGGACCTGGAACCCCTGGGGCCTAGGAACCTCTCATCCTTGGCACACTAACTACCTTTGAGTATGAATGAGGAAAAAAAGCGAGAGCAGGGTACTCCTAGATATGGTGGAAGAGATGGTTTAGTGTAGATATGAGGGTGAGAACAGCCAGAGGCATCTGAAAAGGTCCAGACTGAACTGGGCCGTGGGAGGAGGGGCCGGGGAGCCAGAGAGAAAAAGAGTGAAGCAAGAAAGGAGCAGGGGACGAAGAGGCTTTGAAGCCAAAAGACCGTGTAACCAAAATGTCTGGGTTATATAGAGAAGAACATCTCAGAGAAGGGCAGGGAAGTTCAGGAGCTGGGGAGATGGAGGGTAATGGGCCAGGTATGCCAGCCAGGATGACCCTGTATCAGGTACCAGTGAGTAGGGACTGAGGGAGACTGGCAGCCAGAGTCCACATTGATATGATAAATAGGCACCTCAGTTAGCCATTAGTCCTGAGTTTGAGACCTAACAGGGTCTCACGCACAATCCGTAGGGTAACAAACATCCAGCAAGCAGATGTCTTTGAGTCAGCATGCAGATGGATGTACAGGTAAACAGTGAATGGCTCCACCCTGTGGTAGCTTCTGACAACACTGACAATGTTTCCTTCTTCCTGGTTCTTGTGAGTCACCAGGAGGGGAAGCGAAATGTCAACACCATGTGATTCCAGAGAATCTTAGGAGTCGTCTTGTTACTTTTGCCCTTTGGGAGGAGCAAAAAGTGGGCCAGCCCAGCAGTGTACCCCAAGAACAGATAACCTCCAGGAAAGTAAGAATGGAGTTGAATTAGTAGTTTCTGACACTTGAGCAACCATTTCTCCCCAAAGGTTTCTTTCCTTAAAAATTATAAAACAGTATGTCAGGTCCAAAAGAAATGACTGTGATACCTATTAGTGTACCAAACCGCATGCTGGCCTCCAGGCTCGCCCAGTACCTGTGACCCGTCTCCAATCTTCTCATCCTGTCCTCTACCCTAAACTTGTCCAGCTCACGGGCTGCCCTTCCCCCAGCTTCTCATTCCCACATAACCCTGCCATTTTGGCCACACGCCATGTTGGCCCCTCACCTGGTCCTCCCTTCTTTTCCACTCTCTCCCATCCCTCTCTCCTCTCATAGCTGGGTCCAGTCCGCTGGCCACGTTTAGTCTACTACTTTCTCCCCCTGCTCTGACCCTTCCAGAGACCTCTGGCTGTACTCTCCCTCATATCTACAATAAAAAATCCTTCCCCTCAACCGCACCTTGCATCCATCATGTCTTCATTTGTATACCTTTCTTGGTGGCTCCTTGCTGAAGTTCTTGCTTCCATGGATCTCCCTGATCATTTTCCCAAGTACCAGCTGGATGCCAGCTCTTGCAGACATCCAGCAGTGTTCTAGAATGTTTTAGAGGCAAGAGTATAGGGACCAAGGTAGACTCCAAGTATTTGTAAGTGCTGAAGGTGACCTGGAAGACAGTGCGACATGTGGGGTATTAAATTTACTCTGTGTTGGTTGAATTTTACTGGTAGTGTTTAAATGCTAGCATTAAAAGCAGGTTTTTAAAGGAGCTTAGCTGAATCTTGATTCAGGGGAGGCAGAAAAACCATATATGTATATACATATTTTTCCCGTGAGATAGCGTAGGGAAGACACACACCTAGTGCTATCCTGCCCATCATTTGAGTGGAGTCAGACTCCCATCCCTCCCTCCTTGAACTGTGAGGCTTCTGTGAGAAGAATAATAGAATACTGCCTATTCAGCATTATACAAGTCTTTGTTCCTGAGTCATAACATGACCATTTCCCTTCTAAAGGGACACCGGCATAGCCATTTAAATATTGCAATAAATATTTTATATATTACCATAATTAATATCTGTTCATAATAAAAGATAGTTGTCTATAACAATTAAGGCCTAAATGAGATGACTGCTCAGAACTTCTCAGAGGAAGAAGGGCCTCTGACTTGGAGGGGCTCCTTGAGGCATCAGGTGGCCTTGGTGCCCCCAAATCAGCCGCTCCTCCCTCTCATCTGTCTCTTGCTTGAGTTTTTCTTCACCTTCTCTTCCAGTTGCCCCATGGAACCGATGAAAATTGGCTTCAAAAGCTGTACAACAATTTTGTCAACAAGAACTCTTTGTTTGAAAAGCCTAGAATGTCAAACACATCCTTTGTCATCCAACACTTCGCTGACAAGGTACAGAAAAGACCCATGAGCCCTCCCCCAGGACAGGACTTCCCTGGTGTGGTTTGATTCAAGTCCCACTGAAGGGAACTGGGGAGACCGTATGGAAGCTTGGAAATGTGTAACAAGCACTTGTGAGTAGGGACTTTAGCAGCCTGTAGCAGCATGGACTTTGATATGCAGATAGCTGCCATAGGTGTATGTCAACGGAGCCATGTACCCCTTTCCACCAGAAACCAGGGAAATGACTCCTTTTAGGGGATAGGAACATGTTTCACAAGTCCTGAGGAATGTTGACTTTTATCTAGCCACCAGAAATCCTTCTATAGTCCAGACTGAGCTAATTTCTGGAAATCTGGACTGCCTGAGAACTTCACACACGCGCGCGCGCGCGCGCACACACACACACACACACACACGGGCCTGAGAGTATAGCTCAGCAGTAGAATGCATGCTCAGTGCATGCAAAATGCCAAGCCCTGGGTTTGATCCCACGTGCTACAGAGAAAGGAGGGGAAGAGATGAGCTTGTACCTGATGCTGTGGGCCCTGGCCTCTGGGGTAATGAACCTCTCTCTGCACAGGTGGAATACCAGTGTGAAGGTTTCCTGGAGAAGAACAGAGACACTGTCTATGACATGCTGGTTGAAATCCTCAGAGCAAGCAAGGTTGGCAGGGGCCCTCGTTATATAACTCACACCAGAAAGGGTGGAGTTGGCGGGAACTGCTGGGTAACATCAGTTTGCAGCTGCTTCTTTATTTCGTTCTTTTTCATGGCTGAATAAAAATCCAGTGCTTACATGTGCCACATTCTATTTGCCTTAGAACTAGTGGTAAAGTACACCTTAGTATCTGACAGCATTGCAAATTGTGTGCATGCAGTAGACATGCAGAGCACAGAAAGGAGTTTAGGAAGGTGACAGGGGAGGACAATTAACGTCGCTGCTGGGGAAGCACAGTTCACATTTGGCTTCTTCATTCACACAAAACAATGTGGGTAATAGGCCCATCCTCATATCTGGGAACACAGCAATGAACATGCCTGATGAGCAAGTCTTTTGGGGGCACCCATATTCTAGAAGAAGCCGTGTCCCTTATCACATACGGAAGCCCTGTGAGGCACCCACAGCAGCACTCAAAACCAAAGCAAAGGAGCTGGGGAGATGTAAGTCAGTAAAACAGCCGCACCACAAGTGTGAGGACCCAAGTTGATCCTTAGCACCCATGTCAAAAGGCCACTTACAGCACTGTGAGCAGTCCCAGCACTGGGGAGGCAGACAGGCAGGTCTCTGCAGCTTGCTGACTAGCCAGAGTGGCCAAGTAGGTAAATTCCAGGTTCCATGAGGGATCTTGTTCCCTAATATTAGGCAAAGAATGGCTGAAGGACATACCCAACATCAACACACACACACACACACACACACACACACCACCTGGACATACATGCCAAAAAGAGAGAGAGAGAGAGAGAGAGAGAGAGAGAGAGAGAGAGAGAGAGAGAGAGAGAGAGAGAGAGAGAGAGAGAGAGAGAGAGAATCAGAGCGAGTGTGGGCATGAAGAAGGAAGTGTGGCCTGTGGCAGTAGGGTCTAGAACCCACTGCTCTGTGTGATGAATGGTGTCTCCGTATGACTTATGGCCACTTCTTTCCACTTCTCAAATTTATAAATTGGCAAGCCCAAAGCCTAAAGTTGTCCTTGGCTTCTATACACATGTCTCTTTATGTGTACATGCATAAATTTATAAAATTTGAGAAGGTATTTCTTACGTAGGCCATCATTGTGTAATAACTTGATCTATGTGTATTTCCCTCTTCTAGAAGATCCAGTCCACTGTTTAAAATGCTCAAGTCTTTTGACAATTTTCTAAGCAAGCCCAGGCAGTTGCACTACCATTCATAAACAAATGCCCATGGGAAACAACCACACTCATCAAATGGCTCCCAGAAGAGAATTCCGCATTGAAATGGAGTGCATCTTGTGATAGAATTAGTTGACTTAATTTGCTGATTATTTGCTCAGCCCCATGCTTACCTCAGGTCCTATCTAGACGATGTCTTATAGAAGCAGTAGTGGTGTCTCCTGAGCTAACAGGTAGGAGGAACTCCAGATGCAGTCACTGCCCAGAGGCAAAGGACAGTGAAAGAGTTCTGCTGTGGAGGACATTGTCCATTATAAACGAATAAATGGTGACAGAAGACAGACACTTGTCACAGCTGATGTACAGCAGAGTATGGATGCCTCAAAAAAGGAGCAAATAAAGATGAGAGGAGAGAGGTGGGAGGAAGGCCAGCCTGGGCTACATATTAATAACAAGGCTAGGCCAGCCTGGGCTACATAGTGAGACTTGCCTCAAAAAATAAAAGGGTCTAAGGAGTTAGCTTATAAGTGTTTGCCGTACAATATTAAGAGCCTGAGCCTTGTCCAGAACCCATGTACAAAAGCTGGGACAGTGGTACACACAGGTCCATCACCCCAGCAGGTGAAAAGGTAGAGAACGGATTTTCTGGTCTTCCTGCATTGTGATTTGGGTAAGCCCCAAGCCTAAGATTGTCCTTGGCTTCTATACACACGTCTCTTTATGTGTACATGCATTTTCACCCACATAAACACACACAGTGTATGTAAACACATTTACATATAAACACAGATGTAGGGGTATGGGTTCAGCATGTAAGTAGGGTGTGGCTGGAAGATACTGTCACTGCCTTGATTCTGGAGCAGAGCTTGGGTCTCTAGGGAGGATTTAATGGGCTGAGAAAAGAGTCTAGCTGAGCCACAGGCTCAGTAGGGGTAGTAGACGTCTCTTCTGCCAGATGGAGCAGAGCTTACTTACATGCAGACACTTGCACCTCTGTCCTCTGTCTTCCAGTCCCAGGAGGGAAGCCATGGGTGTCATCACCAAAGGGGCTTTGCCCATTCAATGAAGCTCTGACTATAGAGGCGACTGGGGCTGTCGCTCTGGACCCTCTCATTTAGATGGCTGTTATGATCATGAATTTGAACTGTGCCGGTGAGGACTGTCAGTCAACACTTGGGGACATTAAAACTCTCTCTGTTCCTTCCAGTTTCATCTCTGTGCCACCTTTTTTCAAGAAAACCCTGTTCCATCATCTCCCTTTGGTGCAATGATCACAGTTAAATCTGCAAAGCAGGTTATCAAGCCAAACAGCAAGCACTTCCGGACCACAGTAGGGAGCAAGGTACACTGGAGCACGGTGGGAGGGAGGGGGTCGCAGGTAGGGGCAGGCTCTAGGGAGCCAGACAGCTGGGTGACTCACAGTCCAGGCCTGGCTGCAGATAACAGGCCTCTTCCAACCCATCTATTATACTTCCAACTCCAATTCAGCAATTCCCAGAGCTCCCTCTCCATCTGTGCTTAGTCATATAGTTCATTAGGCCTCTGCCGAAGGGGAGCTTGTCAGGGTAAATGGGTGCGTGGGGTGGGGTGGACTACACAAGTACTCATAGAGGCCAGAAAAGGGTGGTGGATTCCCTGGAGCTAGAGTGACTGGATCTGTCACCACCCAATGCGGATGCTGCTAACAAAACTCAGTAGAGCCCACATGCTCATAACTGTGCCAACTCTCCTGCCCTAGAGTTACCTTACTCAGCAGTTTTGTCTGTCTTGATCTAAGCATCAAATCGTCACAGAACAATCTCTGACCCCTGGTCCTGCTTCCTAGTTCCGCAGCTCTCTGTACTTGCTCATGGAAACCCTCAATGCCACCACACCCCACTACGTTCGGTGCATCAAGCCAAATGATGGGAAGCTGCCCTTTGAGTAAGTATTCTTGTCAAGGAAATGGAAGCTTCACAAAAGTGGCATCCTACCGTGACCAATGTTAGCTTAAGGAAGAAAGAGTTCATTTGAGCTAAGGGTTCCAGAGGGAGACCCCAGAATGGTGAGGGAGGCAGGGCAGCAAGACATGACCAAGCCTCTCTGCTTGTGTAAGGCGGCATGTGTGCATATGAAGTGGGGGAGGGAGGTGGTCAGAAACACCCTGATATATGGCATGGGACATCAGATTTGTTCTCAGGGGCCCTGGAGTAAAAGCCCTTAGCCAATGAATGTAAACTGTAGAGCCCGTTTTAGCCTACAGGAGCTAAAAAGGGGAGTCCTTAGAGTGGGCTGTCAGCGGAGGTGGTATGTGTGTCTGTGGGCTACCAACAGTGTTAGACCTGTGCCCTAAGCCACTATAGGGCGCTTGATAAAGGACATCCCTCCATTAGATGGGCACTGCAATGTTACTATCCATGCGTCTCTTTTTTCCTGATTGTCACTGGAAGTTCAACCAGGTATTTTCCTCCACGAGGTGGCCTTTCCCCCATCACCTCCCTCAGTCAGAGCTCTTTCCCACACCCACCTACAGCCCCAGCTTCTAGACTTTTACATCGAGGCTGTTCCAGAACATTCTGCAGATCTGCAATGTGCCTGGCACTCTCTGTGTATGTTGAGGGTGAAGGAACAATGGGATCCTGCTGTCCAGGATCCTGAAGTCCACGCCTCCCTGCCACACATGTTCTGGGGCACTCTGTAGCTATAAGGCCTGAACACATTGTGAAATTGCTTCAAGGTTTGACTCCAAACGAATTGTCCAGCAGCTGCGAGCCTGTGGCGTTTTAGAAACAATTCGCATCAGTGCCCAGAGCTACCCTTCCAGGTGGGTTGCGTGATCGAGAGCACAGAGAAGCCACCAGACAGAATTATATCACTGGTAGAAAGTTTATTGGGGGAATCAAACTGGTATGGTGTGGGGCGTGTGTGTGTGTGTGTGTGTGTGTGTGTGTGTGTGTGCGCGCGTGTGTAGAACAGGACAGTAAGAAAAGCCTTGTCAATTTTGGGGGGGCAAGTAAAGGGGAGTTACAAGGGAGGAGGAATATGGGTCTA
The DNA here is from genome assembly GCA_033318265.1 of Phyllotis vaccarum. Lineage (NCBI taxonomy): Eukaryota > Metazoa > Chordata > Mammalia > Rodentia > Cricetidae > Phyllotis > Phyllotis vaccarum. Next base: position 134,688,510 of record JARWLC010000004.1, on the reverse strand, counting down.
GCCTGGGAACTAGGGTGGGGACTTTGACCTGCTGCAGGCTTATTTGGGTTAAACAGGAACTGGATGCCCTTTGCCAGAGGTGGCTGGCTGTAGGAGGCAGATAAAGGAAGCAGTAGCTTTTTCCTGACGAACAGAAACTTGCTTCACAAGGTTTCTGAGGAAGGCTCTTTAGGTTTACTCAATAGCAGTCCTTCTGTTTACCCAGAGTCCAGCCTGAGCTGGCCTAGGCTGTCATCTAAAGAACATCCTAATGCACTGCCATTTGGGGGCTTCATTTGGGGCCTAACAGTTGTCCTCATTCAAATGTTTGCTGAGAACAGAAAAAAATTTTTTTACATGCTTTATATTAGGTAAGGAGCATTATCCTGAAGGGCCAGGGGACAAATGATACCCGAGGAGATAGGGAGGCAGGGTCATTTTGTCTCATGGTTTCAAAACTTTTGGTTCATGGCCACTTGGCTTTATTGTTTCTGGGCACAGCATCATGCCAGGGGGGCACATGTGGAGTCACCTCACTGTAGACAGGAGGCAGAGGACGAGAAGAGGTCGGGGACCAAGTCATGCCCACAGTGAGCTACTTTCTCCAGCATAGCCCCATGTCCTTTCTGGTTTCCATCCCTCCAATAGACTCCATCCATGGGCTAATGCATTAATTAGGCCAGAGCTCTCGGGACCTGATCTCCTTCAAAACACTGCATTAAGGACCTAGCCTTCCGCATCTGAGCCTTTGGGAAACATGTAATGTCTGAACTGTGACAGAGGTGCTGTAGGTATCTCAGAAGCACACCAGACCCCCATCTTAGCTGCTAGTGATGGTCTCCAGCTGCCTTTTCAGGACCAGAGAGACAGAGAGTTGGTTCCATTTATATAGAAGGAGCACATGCTGGGTGCTTTTGTCCTTAACACAAGGAAAGGTCACCAGAGCAGACCCTACTACCTCCCCCATGGGGGTGAAGGTGGGCAACACAGTCCACTGTATGAAGAGCCTCCTCCCTAATACACCCACCCAGTTCTCTCTGTTTTTGCAGGTGGACATACCTGGAGTTTTACAGTCGCTACGGCATCCTTATGACCCAGCAGGAACTGTCCCTCAGTGATAAGAAGGAGGTGTGCAAGGTGGCTTTGCACAGGCTCATCCAGGTTGGTCCTGCCTGCTGTGCTTGTGGGCTCTCTCTAGCAGCATGCCTCTCAAATGTGTCCCTTCACATGCTAGTGAGGCAGCAACAGCCATGTCTGCTGTGACAAGATCCCTTAACGGCACGAATCCTCTAGGGATCCAAACCCTGGATTCCACTGCCACCCCTTGCCTCCTTATCCCACGATCCAATACCATCATCCATGGACCTGGGTCACAGGACATGTCAGATGAGGTAGTAGCCAAGCCGAGTGATCATGTCGCTCAGCATGGATTGAAGTTATTACTGAGGTGATGTGTGAGGGACAAAAAGAGATGGCAAGTTATGATGGCCGGGAAATGGGACAGGGAGGGGAACGCAAACCAAGACAGAAAACAATATGTACCTTGAAGCAGAAGTTTCTAGATTGTGATTCTAGATTTCCTACCTTGTGCAAAGGTAAACCAATGGCTTGAAAATCTTTTGACTCAATGTCAAAAAGACATTATCTTTAAGCTGTATCTTTCTTCTCTTCCAGGATTCTAACCAGTACCAGTTTGGTAGAACCAAAATTTTCTTCAGAGCAGGACAAGTGGCTTATTTAGAGAAACTCCGCTTGGATAAACTGAGGCAGGGTTGTATTGTGATTCAAAAGCATGTGAGGGGCTGGCTGCAGAGGAGAAAGTTCCTCCGAGAGAGACAAGCTGCCCTAACAATCCAGCAGTACTTCCGTGGTCAGCAAACAGTAAGGTAGGTGGATAAGGAAGGTAGCATTGGGGCCTTATTGATTCCTTCACAGGTCAACAGTGGGGTGTGCTGGGTCCGTGGATAGCAGCTGGATCATAGGGCTTTTGCTGCTGATGCACTCAGGAGGAGGGGGGCAGCTGAGGACAGAGCTTTCTCTTGCTCCTTGGATACAGGAATGGGTGGAGGGTCCCCACCAATGACCATGAGCCTGGACATGTGAAGGGCCTGTCCTGCATGCCATCTCTTCCCAGGCAGGATGACTGTTCTTTTTCATTATAGAGATTATTGCGTAGTTGTTTTGTTTATATTTCTTGGCAATTCACAAATCTACCTCCTCCATGAGTTTATATATTCTGAATGGAAGAGCCTATGTTCACCTCCAGACCTTTAGGCCAATGTTAACAAACTTTCCTGTACAGAGCCAGATAATAACCATTTGAGGCTTTAACAGTTCATGATCTCTGTTGCAACTTCTGCTGTTACAGCCTGAAAACAGACACGTTAGTCTATTTTGTAGTGCTATAAGAAAGGGCCTGAGGCTTGATACTTCATAAACAAAGGTTTGTTCATCTTACAGTCCTGGAGTATGAATTGTTTCAGCCTCTGATAATGGCCTCCATTGCTGTGACACAGTACAATAGAAAAAGTAGCCAGAAACAGCCACATTGGAAAGAGGCCAAGTTCATGGGGCTTCCTCTCTGGATAGAAACTCACTCTCATTAAGTGTGGTGGGATGCCCCTGTAATCCCAGCATTTAGGACACTGAGTCAGGAGAACAGGGGTTTGAAGCCAAGCTGAGCTACATTATGAGTACTAGACCATGCAATATTTCACAGCAGTACTTTGTCTCTAAATAAATAAGTAAATGAGGGTTGGAGAGAGAGCAATAAGTTTGTATCCAAGCACATGGCTTGTCCACATATGCCTATAAATAACCACGGAGGCAAGATTGCTGAGGCTTGCTAGCCACAAGCCTCGCTCTAGGTTCAACAAGAGACTTTGTTTCAGGGGAATATGGCAGATAGTGAGAGCAGGTATGCGATGTTCACATCTGGCTTCCAATGCCCACATGGGCACATACCTATGGATGTGCATCACACACACATACACACAAACATAAAATAAATTTTAAAATAAAAAAATAAGAATTAAAAGCCTACTTGTCTTAGCTCTGACTCATATTGAGCCACTGAGAAACCAGGTTTCCAGTGACCTACACTCCACCAGGCCACCCCATAAATCACAGCTTGGGCCAGGTGTCCAGCATAGGAAGTCTGTGATGACTCACTGAAGGCCATCTTCAGCTATAATAGCACTGCTGTCAGCAGTGTGTGTAAAGAAGTCTCTGGTGTATTCCTGTTACCTGATGGCCTCAGCATCCCTTAGATCATAGACTGTTAGTTAACTCCAGATCTGCAGCTTCTAACATATCTCTCCATGAATGGATGAATGAGCCAGTGGGGTTCCAGGGTACTGTCATCCTCACAGTCTGGACGTGTGCTGCACACCTGTGTGTATGCCTATGGATTAACTGGCTCCAGCAGATGTAGGAGGCTCACATGGCTCCTTCATGTCAGAGCGACCCACACTGAGGTCAGGGTGAACACAGCAGGCCTGAAGTAGCGTCAAGATGACCCACTTAATGATAGAGATGTAAGAACTTGAGGAACGCCCCCCCCCCCATAAAGGTGCTGCCCACACTCATGGTTCATGGAGAAGGCTGATGCTCTGGGCACCCACTCACACTGCCATCTCTTCACCCAAGGAAGGCCATCACTGCCACTGCTTTGAAGGAGGCCTGGGCAGCCATCATCCTCCAAAAGCATTGCCGAGGGTACCTGGTCCGCAACCTGTACCAGCTAATCCGTGTGGCCACCATCACCATCCAGGCCTACACCAGGGGCTTCCTGGCTAGGAAGCAGTACCGGAAGGTATGGAGTAGACTCAGGCTGCTGTTCCTCACTAGCCATTTATGGATGCAGGGGTTCTGGTGAGAGACTCATCCTCACTGCCCCGAGGGTTTGCCTGAGGTGGTTGCTTCAGAAGTCTGAGATAAAGGATTCACAGGGTTAATGATGGGAGACTCCTGTTCTGCACTGTGGGAACGCTCCTGGGCTGGCTCTCCTGGTGATAAAGGACCTGGAGAGAAACAAGAGGTCTGGCTGACATTTCACAAAGCTCCTTCTCCAGTTGCTGCAGGAACACAAGGCTGTGATCCTTCAGAAGTATGCAAGGGCATGGCTGGCCCGGCGCAGATTCCAGAATATCCGCAGGTTTGTGCTCAACATTCAGCTGACTTACAGAGTCCAGCGTTTGCAGAAGAAGCTGGAGGATCAGGTAGGGGTGTGTGTGTGTGTGTGTTCATATGTGTACATGTGTATTTGCATGTTTGATCGCCCTCTGCCTTATTCTTTTTGAAGCAAGGACTTCCTGTCAAACCCAGAACTCACCCATAGGGATAGTGACACCTACTAGCCAATTTTCTTTGGGAATCCCGTTTCTGTCTTCCAAGGATGGAATTACAAGCAGGCCACAATGACCTCCTGGCATTTTTTGTGATTCTGGGAACCCAAACTCTGGAACTTTGGCTTTGTAAGCAGGCCTTTTAATCCAAAGCCACCTCCCCAGCCCTCTACTGCCTGCCTTTACCTGCCTTCAGCAAGTCTCTCCTGATCCAGTGAGTGGGCCAGCTGTGTCCCGGGGCCTACTTCATGGCCTCCAGAGATTCCCAAATTTCTTCTTTAGAAGTCTTTTTTTTTTTTTTTTTTTTTCAGATAGTCATATCCTAGGTCCATGGATGAGGGTGCAGCGTACTATTTTTAATGTAAACACAATTCAGCCTCTAGTATTAAAGCTGTTACAAAGTCCCAGGAGCAGATGAGACATACATGACAAGAGTCATCAGCTCAGAAAGACTCCACCTCAACTAAGTTCTATGGGAAGATGCTAATAAATGTCCCTTGTGGTAAATGTGACTGTTGTAGATTGATGCCACATTGCCGTGCGAGGCATGAATACAGCAGCTGCTTCGCTCTGAACGAGCCTCTGACCTCTGAGTCTTTCTCTAGAGCAGAGAGAACCATGGACTGGTGGAGAAGCTGACCAGCCTGGCCACTTTGCGGGCTGGTGACCTGGAAAAAGTTCAGAAGCTGGAAGCAGAGCTGGAAAGAGCAGCCACCCACCGTCACAGCTATGAAGAGAAGGGCAGAAGATACAGAGACACAGTGGAGGAGGTCAGAAGTGCACCACCAGGGAGCCCATGTCTCTGTCTCTACAGGGGAGGCAACGTGCTGCAATGATGCAGGACTTCACAGCCCTGACAAAGGGAGCCCAGAGAGAGCCCAGAGGAGAATCGAGTGCTTAGGGAAGGGATGATCTGCCCTCCCTGTCCACCTTTATGAGCAGACACTGCTGGCTTCCTTCTCCCTTCCCTCTGTCACTTGTCCACCTGTGTGGGTCCTGTTCCTGACCTGTGCTGCAGAACTTGGGGAAGATTTCATCTCTGTGGTCTAGTGAGAAATCCCAACATCCTAGGTTCATATCTTGACTTTGCTGCTGGCTAGTGTGCAGCTTGACCTAGTCACTGACCCTATGAACTTTATCCTTCTTATACTTAAAATAGAAATGACAAAAAAAAGGGGGGGCTAGAAAATGATGTATGGTGAAGTTTTCATGAGAAATAATTTAGCCAGTGCTTAACCATGGGCCCCACACAGGTATGAGCCGAGAAATTCTAGTATATTCTGAGTCTCCTTTGTTACTATCTGTTCTCCTGTGCCTGCCAAAGGCTTGAAGCTCCCACGTTGGTAGCCATGAGCCCCCCTGGGGGTTCCCTTTGCCCTCTCTATGACCTAGTGCTCAGGGACGCCCACACTGCTGCTGCTGTTCCTGCTGGCTCTGCCAGTCTTGGCCATCACTTCCAAGGTGTCTGTACTTCCAGCCCTGCAGGCCTCTCTCGTCAAGAGAAGCTGAAATGACAGATTGTACCCTGCCCCCTCACTTTTGAGTCACAGCAGTCTGAAAATGGAAATTCAGCATGTGTTGTGAACTAAGCAGTTATTACCTCAGCTAATTAATAAACTACCCTGGGTACCCAGAGCTAAGGAGAGGCCTCAAACAGTCTTTGGAGCTGGGATCTTCTCCCAGCTGCCATCTGTCAGTCATGGCTGGGGAGGTAGGTGGGACTGGTGTCTGCTTTGAAGTCCTCTTGAGCCCCTGTTTCTGTCACTGGTACGGGCTGTTAACTCTGGACAACTGAGCAAGTGATTGAAAGCACAGGGCTCATCACCAGGGCCTGTGGAAAGGACCTCACCAGGGTCTCTTCATACCCCTTCCTTTCACTAGAGATTGTCAAAGCTGCAGAAGCGCAATGCAGAGCTGGAGTTGCAGAGAGAGCAAGCCGAGCTGACGCTACAAGAGATGGCTGAGGAGATGAAAGGTAGCTAGCCCTGGGCGTCACCCAGCAGTGGGTGTAACCGGGCCTCTGCCGTGTCCTTGGCGTGTCACGCATCAAGGGATAAGTGTGTTTAAAAGGTGTTCACTTCACCCTGTCTGTGCCTCATAACCAGCAGCCCTGAGGTTATACCCAAGGAAGAGAATGTGAATGTGTGAGGTGTTGTGTTGTGTGTGTGTGTGTGTGTGTGTGTACTGTGTTGTTTTTATGTGTGTGAATAAGGTGTGCATGCGTGTATCTGGGAGTGTGAGTATATGAGAATTTGTGAATGAGTGTGTAAGAGTATGAACAGATGTGAGTATATTAGTGTGCAAAAGAATATGGATGCAATAGTGTGTGTGAACATGTTTGTAAGAGGTTATATGTCCAAGAGTGTATAGCTATTTGTGAGTATATGTGCTAAAGAGTGCACAGTTGTGTATGAGTATGAAGAAGTGTGTGCGTGAGAGTATGAACATGTGTGAGAGTGTGTAAGGGTGTGACTGTGGGTTGGAGAGATGGCTTAGCGGTTAAGGGCACTGACTGCTCTTCAAAGGACTCCAGTTCAATTCCCAGCACCTACAAGGCAGCTCACAACTGTCTGTAACTCCAGATCTGACACCCTCACACAGACATACATGTAGGCAACTCACCAATGTACTTTAAAAAAAGAAAGAAATTTAAAAAAACAAACTCTATAAAAGATTTTTTTAAAAAAAAAAGTATGATTGTAAGTGTGGGGATACACGTGTGATTAAGAGTGTATGTACAGGTATGAATGTGTAGTTTGGAGTGTATGAATGTGTGTGTATCCATGAAATATGAGTGTATAAAGAGTGTTTGTGAGTGGATGAGTGTGTGTGTAACAGTATTGAGTATGAAAGAATACTCATGAGCCTTCATGAGGGTGTTTGTGGACATGTGTATATGAGTGTGTGTAAGTGCATTAAGAGCTTCGTTAGTGGCCTAAGGGACCTTGCACCCGTTCTGCCCAGTATGTGACTGAAGGGCACATCAGGCGTGGGGCACAGGGCACAGTGGAGGAGCAGCCCAAGATGGAGAGGAAGTCAGTCAAGGCCTCTAGGTTAGGCCAGGACTGCTGGGGTTCCAGCAAGAAGGAGCACTCCTGACTGTGCCAGTCCTTGGAACCCCGAGTCAGTCAAGATCAGAGAGGTCTAGGAGTAAACTGGAGCCTGAGGAAAGAGGGGCTCACCCCTTGTGTGCTTTTTATTACACAACCCTTGAGTAGTTGCTTTGAGGGGTTTTTAACTTCTTTCTGTGAAGGTTGCTGCAAGAATATTTAAGTTCTAAGAAATGTAGCTGAAAAATTGGTAGCAGCAGCACATTTGGATGGATATTGTTGATAGAGCTGTTAATTTGAAGCCCCCTCACGGATCTAGTTTAAGAAGGACATCCGCCGCCACCTTTGAGTCTGAGCTGAATGAACCCCCCATGGTGATCCTGAAGCACGAGACAATTAGGACACTGCCTCAGCAGATTTGTTTCAAAGAGTGTTCTCTCTCTACAGAAAAAATGGACAAGCTCACCAGGCAGCTGTTCGATGATGTGAAGAGGGAGGAGCAGCGGAGACAGTAAGAGACCCAGCCTCAAAGCCACCTGCCCTCCGCTGTCCTTCCTTTGCTTTCTCTCCCTCCCTTCTTCCTTCCTGCCTCCTTTCCTTCTGTCATGGTCTCAGGTATCACTAGCTGGCCTTGAACCCTTCCATTAGCCAAGGATGTTCCTGAACCTCTAACCCTCCGGCCTTTCCCTCAGCGGTGCTGGGATTACAGCTGTGCACCAGCACCACTGGGTTATGCATTGCAAGAAGGAGACCTAGGGTCTTGCGCTTGCCAGGCAAGCCCTCCACCAACAGGGCTGCATCTCATCCACTCTCCGCTTCTCTGTTTTGCTTCTCAGCTTTCAGCTAGCATAATCCAGATCCAGGCAGGCAAGATGAGGATATTTTCAAGAAGGATTTTAGTGTTGAAGGCCCAGTTCTACAATGTATAGCCTCAAATGATGCCCATGCTCTGGCATTGTCCATACTCCTGCTGATGGGCCCTCACTGATCCCCATGCCCTTGGTTGGACCAGCCTCCTTCCTATCTCAATTATAAGCCATCTACTAATTCCCAGAGACTCCAGTCTGGGCTCCCCTTCTCTGAACAAGTCAGTGGTTTATAGATCTAAGTGAGGGGCATGATGGAGTCATGGGGAGAAGTGGAATTTTCTTGTCATGTTCCTAGGGAGTCAAAATCTCAGGGCAGCCTGGGATGATGAGGTTTCACTTTCCCATACAGTTATCAGAAAGATCACAGTCTAGGTAAGGAAGTGGGGAAGGAGACTTCCAAAGACTGAGCAGCCAACTGCACAGGTCACCCTGAGTGCCCTGCTGCCCTGCAGAGAGGCTGTGCAGGCCTGTGAAGTGAATGAAACTGTCAGTTAACACTCCATTTGGCCCCTGATCATCTACCCATGTATGCTTGGCCCCTGTCAAGATCCTCTGAGGCACAAACTACTGGCAGATCCAACAGGTTCAGGCTGTAGGTCAGAGGTTTGTTGTACCTTAGACTCGGGGTTTTTTGTTTGTTTTCTGGCATCTTGGGAATACTGTAGTGGGTTTTGGGGGATGGGTTTGCGGGGGGGGGAGTTTAGAGGTTTATTAATATCATAAAAGGAGATGAAACAAAAATCTTTGTGGAGCATGGCTCTTCCTCAGAGTCTCTTCCTTAGTGCTATAAAAGCAAATTGGTCAAGGTTTTAAGTTGGCATCCGAGCAGTGTGAGGCCCTGTGTGTGGGGCTCTGGGTAGGCACCCAGAACTGTGAGGCCCTGTGTGTGGGGCTCTGGGTAGGCACCCAGAACTGTGAGGCCCTGTGTGTGGGGCTCTGGGTAGGCACCCAGCACTGTGAGGCCCTGTGTGTGGGGCTCTGGGTAGGCACCCAGCACTGTGAGGCCCTGTGTGTGGGGCTCTGGGTAGGCACCCAGCACTGTGAGGCCCTGTGTGTGGGGCTCTGGGTAGGCACCCAGCACTGTGAGGCCCTGTGTGTGGGGCTCTGGGTAGGCACCCAGCACTGTGCGGCCCTGTGTGTGGGGCTCTGGGTAGGCACCCAGCACTGTGAGGCCCTGTGTGTGGGGCTCTGGGTAGGCACCCAGCACTGTGAGGCCCTGTGTGTGGGCCTCTGGGTAGGCACCCAGCAGTGTGAGTGTTGCAGGAAGCTCACAGAGCTCCTAGGGCTGCCTGAGTCTTGACTGGACCCTGTGGGCTAGACAAAGTTCGACTTGGTCACCTGGCTCCTTTTCATTGTTTTCCAAGTTTGTCATCACCTGTTGAATTCAGTGGCTCTTTCACACACTTTGGGGCACCAGACTTTGCTGAAATATATTCTAAAATTTTTTAAACGGGCTGGCCAGATGACTCAGTAGTTAAGAGTACTTGCTGAACTCTGCTGAACCAGAGTTTGAAGCACTCATGTAAGCTGGAAGTCTCCAACTCTGAGGGGGTGTGATGCCCTCTTCTGGCCTCAATGTGCAAAAGGGGTAAACATCAGGGTACACAAATGAGCATACAATCACGGACACACAGACCCCTGCTTTCACAGACACACACACACATATAAATAAATAGATAAATCATTTTTAAATTACTCAGAAGATGAGACCCCGAACACAGGGATGGCCCTTCTGCTTATGTTCCTTACCTAAGAAGTTTTCCATTGACACAGACTTGACCTAGAGGGCACCCTTCCTCCCACAGTCCCAGATCCTAAATATTTCAAAGATGGAAACCTTTCATTAGTACATTGGTGTTGTAGTGGGTTCTCTGGGTCCCAGGCGCCAGAGGTCCGGAGACCCACAGGCCTGTCGCCCGAGACCGCTTAGCTGCCCACCGCCGCCCAGGCCCCCAGAAAGGACTCAGTCGTTTCTATTAACTTCATGCTGTTTGGCCTATGGCTCAGGCACATTGCTAGCTAGCTCTTATATCTTAAATCAACCCATTTCTATTAATCTGTTGGCCACGTGGCCCGTAGCTCACCCGTGCTCCTTACATGTTGCTCCTTGGGCGGCTTCAGCTCAGTCTGCCTCTAACTCCGCCCTGCTTCTCCTACCTAAGCTCTGATTTCTCCTCCTACTTTTTCTATGGTGCCTGCCATGGCTCAAAACAGCTCCTTTATTTAAAGATTGAGATTCACAGCATACATAAACGCATTCCCACATCACTTCCCCCTTTCTCTCTAATCAAAAAGGAAGGTTTTAATTTTAACATAGCAAAATTACATATAACAAAATAGCTATCAAGCAAGAATTACAGTTACAATATCTAGTCTATTTGTATTTAGCAAAATTAAAGAAAATATTCTATCATCTACCTTATCTTTATGAATCTAAAGTTTTATATCTAATATATCTTTCAAATGACTAAGAAAAACTATACCTATAACTATCTAATCTTCAACTACATCAAAGACCACAGAAGGACATATTTACCCAAGTAAACCAGAAGTGCAAGCGACTTCTAAAAGCTAGAAAGGACAGAGATGACACCTATCTGCCTGGACAGTCACCCAAAGTTCCTTTATAAAGTTGGGGCATCCATCTTCAGCCTACAGGCCCAAAGTCTCTTTTCATTTTAGTGAAGCAGGAAATCTGCTCTGCCCATTCTGGCACAGTTCATCAGTTGCTTCTCCTTAAGTCCTGAAGAAAGTCTGACAGTTTTCTCTGTAAAGCAGGAACCTGAATGACCATCTCAGCTTGTTCTGCCAAAGTTCAGAGGTTATCTTCTTATGGAACCTGCATGTCTAGTTTAAACAGCATACTGTCAAGCAGTCAATATAAGAACAAGTCCTTATCCAGTGGCTAACCATTGCCACAAAGAGAGTAGACTCCATATGGAGTTTCTTCGATGCCCATTTTTCTGTTGAAGTAAATTAGTGCTGCCAGGAGCAGACCTGTCTCACTGTCTAGAAAAGTCTAAGCTCTTAAAACATTTTAAATGCCATATTCTGTAGGTCTTAGAAGTATTTGAAGATTACCTATCTAATTGAAATATATCTTTGTATACCTAAAAATCCTAACTAACCTAACTATAAGTTTGATTATCAAAAGTGACTATTAACCTTCATTTCTTAATTATACACTACAATTTTAAAACAGTTACATGAACATCATACCTTAAACAAGAATAGAAAAACACATACAGCATAACAAAATTGACCTTAAATTTGTATCAATAAACCAAAATCTATACCAATGTAAAGCATTTTGAGATTAACAGCTGATTTCCTGATCTAAGTAAATTCAATAATCTAATTTTTAAAAAATCATTTATATACCATATCCCCTTTTTCTTCTTAGAGATTAACTATGACCATTAACCATTTGTGATGAAAACAAACATTTAGAAACAATATTTGGGGAATTTGGGCGAAGTTGTCCATTACTACTTCCTGCTGATTAAGGGGCGTTGAAAATCTCACGGATTGTTGAGACTGGATCATAATCTGCAGCCATGAAGCTGATCTGGCCATCTCTTCTCATCAGAGGTTTTTTCAGGGGGTCTTGGTTGATGAAACCATATTTGCCTGGAAGCAATCCACAGGTTCTCATCTTCTGTGGAAACAAAAGCAGAACTCTTCCGAAGCAATAAATCCTTAGACACAAATTTTGAAATCAAAATACCTTTAAAATATATATTCTTGTTTAACTTAGTAGCCTTTGTATTTGCAATCCATTGTCTTTCTGCAGTCAGCTCATTAACAGTTAAAAATTTAAAGAAAACACAATAACAACCAAAATCCAGATTTTGTGTCTATTTTCCATCTTTATGTGGCTTATTATATTTTTATTACTCTATTTCTCACTTTAAAAACTTTTTCTAACCTCTTTCTTTTCTCTCTGAAGCCTATGTACCTTTTACAAACATTGTAACCCGTTTACAGGTTTTTCTTTTTATCTGAATCTGTTTTATTGTGAATCCTTAATCATCTTCTAACCTTAAGAGCTTTTAAAATACATTCTCTAAAAAGAAGCACAGTTTTTGCAAATTAGGCTGAATCACTAAGTTTTCTTAAACGGACCGTAAACAGAGCACACCCAAGAAAATGCTGCTATGAAGAAAATTTGTTTCTTTTTTGTTCAAAATAAACAGAAATCTAAAATCAATCACATGCTACTGTGTCTTCTGTGAGATTCAGGAACCCGCCTGATTGCAGCTTACACTGTCTGCCGCCAGTCCGCCGGCGCCATTTTGAATGTGACCCGGACCATGCTTTCTTTGTACAATGGCCCACTTAGTATATACAATTTGGAAGCTGCCTTGGCTCAGTTTCTGTGATCTAGAACCCTTTCTAATCTTTTTTAGGCTCTAAGTGGATAATCGCCCCACGTTGGATGCGCCATCTGTAGTAGTGGGGTTCTCGGGTCCCGGGCGGCCAGAGGTCCAGAGACCCATAAACCTGCCGCCCGGGACCGCTTAGCTGCCCAGCCTCCCGGGTCCCCAGAAATGACTCAGACGCTTATATTAACTTCATGCTGTTTGGCCTATGACTCAGGCACATTGCTAGCTAGCTCTTATATCTTAAATCAACCCATTTCTATTAATCTGTTGGCCACGTGGCCCGTGGCTCACCCGTGTTCCTTACATGTTGCTCCTTGGGCGGCTGGTTGGATCTGCCTAACTCCGCCCTGCTTCTCCTACCTAAGCTCTGATTTCTCCTCCTACTTTTTCTATGGTGCCTGCCATGGCTCAAAACAGCTCCTTTATTTAAAGATTGAGATTCACAGCATACATAAACGCATTCCCACATCACATTGGGGCTGTAGTTTGGATTTTAGCATTTCTCCTTTAGGTTGGGGGTTTGGGATACTCAGCCTATATTTGTTGGGGACTAACTAAGACCCCTGAAGGGTCCTGGGAACTTGAAAGGACTAGAACTTCATAGAATATGCCAGGTCTTTACTAAGGGATATGCGCCCCACCCAGGGGACAGCGTGGAACCCAGATATAGCTTTGAGAGCGAAGTGCCCCAGCATCCAGCCTCTCTGTCCTGTGCTCTCCATGATCTTCAGACGATTTCTCACACCAGGAGATCTAAGGCATTGGTTTCAGATTAAGAGAACAGAAAACAGAATGGTAAAAACAGGACCATGGGCTACTGTAAGGGCTGCAGAATATTGTATACTTTCATTCAAAGACTATAAAAGCAAATCTAAGTGTTTTTTTTTTTCTTCCTTTGCTGCCTAGACTTCTTGAAAAGAGTTTTGAGCTGAAAACACAAGCCTATGAGAAACAGATAGAATCTCTGGGAGAAGAAATTAAAGCCCTCAAGGATGAGAGAACACAGCTCCATCATCAGCTTGAGGAAGAACGAGTCGCCTCTGACAGCCTGAAGGGGGAAGTGGCCCGCCTGAGCAAGCAGGCCAAGGTGGGTGTGCTGGCTTTTAGATTCTCTGGTAATGCCCTTGTTCAGAGATAGTGGAAAGGTCTTGGATTTGGGATTCAAGATGGATCCAGATGGGCTGTCCTTTTGGTAAGAAATTAATTAATACCATAGACAGCATGGTAGGGGTTCTGAAGAGAGCACAAATGAGGCATTGTGTGTATAGGGGGTGGTTCCTTCTTACAGATTCAGGCAGAATAAGGAGCTTCCATGCTATGCAGTTGGTGAGTAGCCAGTACTGTACGCTTTGTAGTCAGGGTATCTCAGATTAGCTAATAAGGTTCTGTTCAACATACAGGAGGTGCTGCCATAGCCTCTGCTAGCTTAGGGTACTTGGGGACATCCCTGGGGAAGTGAGAGAGTCACAGTCACAGTTGGGTGCTTGCTGGTTCTTTTAGAGTAGCTGACGTGCCGGGTGAGTGTGGCCTTGGTAGCTGCTAGCCCAGTCTTATGGCATTTCTGTGTTCCCAAGACATCAGAAAACTAGAGCAGCCATACTGAAGACACCCAAGTGCTCCCTTCCCCCAAGTCCCAACCTCTGGGCTGTCTGAAACTGTATTTCATGCTTGAAAAGCCAGCTTCTAACACTTTCAGGTTGTAACTACAGTTGTTTAAATAGATTGACCCAATGAATACTTCCACTTTAAATTATAAATTCAGGTGAACTCTTATTATTTATCTTGTTATAAACTGGTAAGTACCTGTACTGAAGTGAAATTGTTATAATCTTCTACTTATCAAAAATTTCACATAAGTAGCGGTCAAAGCCTGGGGATAGCCCAGACAGTAGAGTTCAGGTGTCAGCTTGCACTCCTGTAATCCCAGCACTGGGGAGACTGAGGCAGGAGAACCAGGAAGAAACCCAAGCTATCCCCAGCTGCATAGGGAGCTAGAGGCCAGACTAGACTATATGCGGCCCTTTCTCAAGAAATCCATTCCAGAGTGGTAAATAATAGAGTTAATAATAGAGTATTACACATTTTAGAATTGTTAAGAGAATAAATTTCAATATTCTCAACTGCAAAAATTGGCAGATATGAGAGAAAGAGAGAGAGATGTATTGCGTACCTTGACTTAATATCCCACATTACATTCCTAAGCCATAACCTCACTTTATCACCCACAAAGATATATGGCTGTACATTGTCAATCTACAATGAAAGTCTAAAAATGAAATTTACAAGCTGAGATAGAAAAGTCACACAGAAGAATATTTTAATTGCTTAACCAAATGTTAAGATATCAGCAGTGGCTATACTTCATAAAAATATAAACATTCATAGAAATTTAATGAAAACTTCTTGAGAGAAATAAAATTTAAAAACAATAAACCATGTGTGAGCTGTGCATAGATAATGATTTTTTTTTTACTAGAAATCGTAATCATATGTATCCCCATGTCTTGAAGATTTGTTTATTTTGAAACAAATTTTCAGATCACACCCTGACTGGCCCTGAACTCAGGATTCCCTTGCTTCAGCCTCACAAGTGCTAATGGTAGTGCCTGATGTGGGAATGCCTTTCTCTGTGTTGTGAATCTCAATCTTTAAATAAAGGAGCTGTTTTGGGCCATGACAGGCACCATAGAAGAAGTAGGAGGAGGAATCAGAATAGGTAGGAAAGGAAGGGCGGAGTCAGGCAGACTGAGCTAAAGCCCAAAAGAACAACATGTAAGGAACACAGGTGAGCCACGGGCCACATGACAGACAGATGAATAGAAATGGGTTGAGTTAAGATGTAAGAGCTAGCTAGCAATGTGCCTGAGCCATAGGCCAAACAGCATGAAGTTAATATAAGCATCTGAGTCATTTCTGAGGGCCTGAGCAGCAGTGGGCAACTAAGGGGTCTGGTGCGGCAGGTCTGTGGGTCTCAGACCTCTGGCCGCCCGAGACCAAAGAAACTGCACTACAACAAGTGCCCATCTGAACATTCAGCACACAGTATTGTTTTAGAATGCAGGTTTCTGGTGCATGCATAATACAGGAAGAACATACTTGCTTTACAGGGAATAACAGTAGCCACGCCCAGCTGCATCCTGTTCTCACAGGCAAAGCATCTCACTTTGAAGTCAGAAAACTGTCAGGTTTCCACTAACCATATAACCATATAAAACACTTGTTAGAAAGCTCTGCAGATATTCTGTGTGACCGTGGGACATCAGAGTGTTCTAAGTGCGATTTCCATCTGAACTGTCAGTCTGCATTGCCTCTAGGTGTTCCAGGAACACTGTTTTCATATAAGGACTTTGTGCTAACCAGTGGTCTGCTGGCACTCCTTGCCCAAATGGTCAAGGAGACCATTTATTTAAATGTGGGGGACTTGAGGAGACTGGATCACATGATCAAATTCCTTTAATTTGTCCATTCTGAGAAGTCAATTCTGTATCTGCTAGGTGTCATACCAACTGGCTAATCGTATGTGCATTGGTATTTGCCTGAGGGTATTGGATCCCCTGGAACCAGAGTTACAGACAGTTGTGAGCTGCCATGTGATTGCTGGGAATTAAACTCAGGTTGTTTGAAAGAGCAGCCAGTGCCCTTAACCTCTGAGCCATCATCTCCTCCAGGCGAATCTTAAGCTGGAGGAAGTGTGAGCCTGTACTTGGAGTGAGATGCCAGTAGATGTTACTAACTTCTGATGCATTAAGAGGTCTGGCTTACGAAGATCTTAATCATCATTACCAGCTCCCTGTGCAATAGGCAGTCTGAAGACTGCAAGTCAATGCAAGCATTCCTAGAAATCTGTTAAAAAAAAAAAAAAAAATCTGAAGAAGGCTTCATTCTCAGATTGGAGAATGAATTAGCTTCCCATGCACTTGACACAAGATCATGAGCTTCTTCTACTCACCTCAAGGTCTGTTAAGTGTCTAGGTTGAGCACTCAGTGTTTGATGCCTTCCTCTGTGGAGGGGCGGCGGGGGGGGCGGGGGTGGGGGCTGTCAATACTCAGAGTACCAGAATATTCTACCAGGGCTTTTCACCTCTATCCCTGAGAAGATCTCTGTCTTAGCAACAGAAATCCCTCACAAACCCCTGGTCTTCCTTGAGCTGAGCTGGCAGTGTGAACAGCAATGGGTGCAGCCTTTTGACCAGCAGAGATGCGCTTAGGAAACTGTCTCCAAGTGGTCCTCCCAGGGTGCCCAGGCTCCCCCTCTCAGCCTAGCTGAAGACAAGGCTTCCTGGGAAGGCAGCACCTTTGCCTCCACCCCCACCCCCACCACCCCTACCCCTGCCCCCAAACCCTTCTCATAACAAATTTGTAATTGTTTTCTTTCTTTACAATAGGGAAGCTAATTTCCTGCAGCTGAGTCAATCTGGAAAACAGCTGCATTTTGTGCATTTGAGTTGTTTCAGGGTGAGCTCTGAAGCTGTGAGAGCTGGACAAGATTCCAGTTAGGGGGCTGGAGAGATGGCCCAGAGGTTAAGAGCACTGGCTGCTCATCCAGAGGTCCTGAGTTCAATTCCCAGAAACCACACAATAGCTTCCAACCATCTGTAATGAGATCTGGTGCCTCCTTCTGGCATGCAAGGATACATGATACATTCATAATAAGGTGTGGGGGGGAGCCCTCCAGCCAGGACACTGCATGGAGGCCACTGGGCTCCATATGCCCTGTTACAAGTGTGTGCCTCAGTCTGATGAAAAGTGTAATGGCTGTTTTCTCTGCTCTTGGTTTGTTCGTGGCTATTTAGACCATCTCTGAATTTGAGAAGGAGATAGAGCTGCTGCAGGAGCAGAAGATAGATGTGGAAAAACACGTTCAGTCACAGAAACGGGAAATGAGAGGTACCAGGGCCATGGGCTGGTTAGTGGGCAGGTGAGAGGTACATGGGCTGGTTGGTGGGCAGGTGAGAGGTACATGGGCTGGTTAGTGGGCAGGTGAGAGGTACATGGGCTGGTTGGTGGGCAGGTGAGAGGTACATGGGCTGGTTGGTGGGCAGGTGAGAGGTACATGGGCTGGTTAGTGGGCAGGTGAGAGGTACATGGGCTGGTTGGTGGGCAGGTGAGAGGTACATGGGCTGGTTGGTGGGCAGGTGAGAGGTACATGGGCTGGTTGGTGGGCAGGTGAGAGGTACATGGGCTGATTAATGGGCAGGTGAGAGGTACCAGGGCATGCATGGGCTGGTTAGTGGGTAGTCTGAACAGCTTGCTAGTGTTAGTCAGTCAGTGGCCAGCTGTTCAGTTATTTAGCTGCAGACTGCAGGAATGCATTATGGAGAGGTCATGGGGAAGGAGGTCATGCTCAAATTGGATTTATGCTGTTCTACCTTTCCAGAACGGATGTCAGAGGTCACCAAACAGCTTCTGGAGAGCTATGACATTGAAGACGTCAGAAGCAGGTAATCAACTCTGTGTTATGAAACATTTACAAAATAAAACAGGTTGGAGAGGTGGGCTAGCAAAGTGTCAGCATGTGACTTTGAGTTTGATCCCTGGAACCTGTGCTTTTCTTAGGAAAAAAAAAAGTTAAGCATGGCATTACACGCTTGTGACCAACCACTGAGTCAGTAGAGACAGAAGGATCCTTGGCTTACTGACCACCTAGTCTAGTCTAATCAGTGATCTCCAGGCCAGTGAAAAAGTCTGCCTGAAAAAAAAAAAAAAGGTGGTGTTGGAAGTTGGTTCCATGATTAAGAGTGCTTGCTGCTCCTGCCGAGGACCAGAGATCAGTTCCCAACACACATGTCAAATGACTCACAATCGCCTGTAACTCTAGCTCCAAAGGGGATACTATGCCTTCTTCTGATACACACACACACAGACACACACACACACACCCCACAATCCTTTAAAAAAGCAAGGTGAACCGTACTGTGGGAATGACACACACAAACCATGTGACACATGAGCAAGGCCACACACTGCGCCTTCTTTGTTTTATTCCAGGCTCTCCGTGGAGGATCTGGAACACTTAAATGAGGATGGAGAACTCTGGTTTGCCTATGAAGGACTCAAGAAAGCAACTCGGTTAGATGTTCCCTTGGGGCTCCTTCATTTGGTTGCTTGGTTGGTTTTGTTTTTCCAGAGACAATACAGTGCTAGGAAGTTCATCTTTCCTAGATTTGACGTGTGAATTAAAGTCTTACGGTAAAATTATCTAACACCTTCTAGAAAAACTTCTCTAAGAATCCAGCCCTTTGCCTACTGAGGAGACCTGCGGTAAAACCTGTAATCTCTTTGCTAAAAACTGGTTACAGGGTTGGAGAAAAGGGGGAAATCCAAGGTCATCAATAACTACTGAAGAAGTTTGGGACTAGCCTGGGCTAGAGACTCTATCTCAAAAAGCAAAATCTGTACTGGAGATATGGATTAGCAGTTAAAAAACACTGATTTTTTTTTTTTTTTTTTTTTTTTTGCAAAGGACCGGGGTCCATTAGATTCCCAGCACCCACAGGGCAGCTCACAACCATCTATAACTCTATAACTCTAGCTTTAGAAGATCTAATGCCCTCTTCGGTCTTTCACATGCAATGCACACACATGGTATACATGCATACATACATGCAGGCAAGCGCACACATAAAATAAAAATGCATGAATATTTTAAAAGGAAAAACATAAAAGCAGCTACTGTAGTATGATTGAACTGAGTAAGCTTCTGCATTTCCTTAAATTGGTAAGCCTATTCTCTTACAGAAGCTTTAGGTCCACAGAAAACTAATTAAAAATAGATTTCTCATTGGCAGTGATGGCACAGGCCTTTAATCCCAGCATTATGGAGGCAGAAGCAGTTGGATCTCTTTAAATTCAAGGCCAACCTGGTCTAGATATGGAGTTCCAGGACAGCCAGAGCTATATCGGATGAGAGAGAGAGAACAAAAGAGTTATTATATTTACCTTCAATATCACATGCAGCCCCCCCCACTGCTGCTGGCTCATATGGCAGTGTATGGTGACACAGCAGCCCCCCCCACAAGGCTCACATTTAAGGACTCATCTTGTACACTCAATAAATCCTCACAAGTGTATAGGACACATCATCACAACTATATCACTCAAAACAATTTTTAAACTATTAACTATAAAACGATAACTGAATTACTTCTGAAATGAAACGTCTTTGACAGTATCTGCATGTCAAGCACACACACTGTTTTGTAACGGTGGGCAGGGTCCTTTGATTACGGGTCCTAATTTCTCCCCCATCTCTGTGAATGCACTGTCAGCTTTAGTCCTGAGGGTGAAATGCCGACCCTAGCTTTCTCAGCTATGGCACGATGACCCCTCTGTCAGCCCAGCAACATGGAGACTATGACCTCGCTCCTCCCCTTTAACAGTGTTCTCGAGAGCCATTTCCAGACTCAAAAGGATTACTACGAACAAGAGATTGAAGGTCTGAACTTCAAAGTAGTGCACCTGAGCCAAGAAATTAACCACCTACAGAAACTGTTCAGAGAAGAGACAGGCATCAATGAAAATATCCGTCATGAAGTCACCAGGCTGACATCAGAAAACATGGTAGGCCATTGTCCGTTGTCCCACACATTATTCACTGGTGGAGCAAATGTCAGTTCTTTGCAGCAAAACAATTTGTTTTAACTGTTTCTCTAGTGGTAAATAACTATATCAGAAAAATAAATCTATATAAATGTCCCCAGGCTGGAGAACACTGGAATTTGACTTATCATGTGTATGATTGCCACATAATGGGTTCAAATTCTGTGAATGTGCTTAAACTTATATATATTTAATTCTAGCCCCAGTTCCCTGCAAGAATCCAAAAAACAGACCAAGGCAAAAGTGTGGCCCTTGAGAAGGTCATGTGTTTATGTCAATCCCATCCCCTGACTCTCCCCTCGAATCTTTCTCTTCCTACTGTGTTTTTCTGGTCCTTCCTTCCCATTTCTACCTATTGAATACTTTCAAGAGCTACAGACTCTCTCTCTCTCTCTCTCTCTCTCTCTCTCTCTCTCTCTCTCTCTCTCTCACACACACACACACACACACACACACACACACACACTCACACAATTCTCTCTCTTTTTCACACACACACACTCTCACACACACACACATTTTCTCTCTCACACACACACTCACACACATTCTCTCTCTCACACACACTCTCTCTCACACACACACTCATACTTTTTTTTTCTCTCTCTCTCATCCCTATTTTTTAGGCACCATCCCATTTCTTGGTGAGGTGATGGGTCTTCTCCAAGCTGCTTAACTTCCCTTTTCAACACATTCCCCGCTTTCTTTGCAGCTGCCTCATTCTGCCATGTGCCCTCAGCAACTTGTGGTAATGCTGGCTGCTCCCCCTGCCTCTGGGATTCCAGAGAATCACACTCCCCAAGGCTCCTTCCAGCTCTCTAGCTGCTGCTTCTTTGCTTCTTTCCTCCTGTGGCCAGACTATAACTTGGGACTTTCGGGGTGACATCCCCAGGAGCATACAGGAGCTGTTAGGGATCTTCATAGGCTTGTGTAACCCCAGGATGAACTTCAATGAGGAACTGACAGTGAGATCCACTAAGAGATATTCTGTAGTAAGAGGTTTATGGCCTGGACTTTCGGGCCTAACCTCAAGGTTTAGACCCACAGACACACACAGATGCTTACAATAGTTTTAGGCTGATTGGCCTAAGGCCCAGGCATATAGCTTGCTAACTCTTTACCCTTAATCTAACCCATGACTCTTACCCTGTTCAGCCATGTGGCTCGGTACCTTTTCTTAGAGCAGCATAGTTGTCCTCTGTTTCTTCTGGCTTCTCTCTGCATTCGCTCTGTTCTTCTGGTCCCCAGAGTTTTCTTAGTTTGGTAACCCCACCCACACTTCCTGTCTGCCTTTGGCCAATCAGCGCTTTTTATTAAACCAGTGGGTGGGACAATTATTTACAATGGAACAACATAATCCCCCTACAATATTCTTCATGTGGGTTTCAGAGGCCTGGCTGTCTGTATAAACATAGAGAACAGGAAAACTGTTTTTACCAGCTGTGGGGGAAGGGGTAGACATAGAATGAAGGAGAAGAGCTTATGGAGAGTCCTGGACATTTCTAGCTACAGAAAGTCCTGAGACAGTATACCCTATTCAAGGCAGAGTGGCATTGCTAGGCATGGGTGCAGTTCTTCACAGGGCAATTTTCCCTTCCCACAGTGTACCTCTTTCCTTCCCAGGATAGCCATGTGAGAAATACTCTCTCATTATGCTGGGATTTTTGAAGACTCCTATCTAGGTCTTCAGATGAAGGGGGAGGGAATATATAACAAATCCCAGTGGCTCAGCTGGCCTTTTTACACAACTGTATATTCAACATAAATACAAGTGGGTGTTCATCTTGGAGAGTGTAAAGTCCAGACGGAAGCATTGAACAGTCTAATAGTTACTACTCCTCTCTGAAGATGATCCCAGACTTCAAGCAGCAAATTTCAGAGCTGGAGAGGCAGAAGCAGGATCTTGAATCCCGCCTGAAGGAACAGACTGAGAAGATGCAAGGTAACTGAATCCTCCTGGTCCTTCTCTTAGAGATTCAGCATCTAGGAAATGTGCGAGAAGCCACAGCATTGAGGGTATTGAGCTATAGCCTCCAGGGCCAGGCAGGTAACACAGAGGTAAGAGGGTAACTGAGTGGAGGCAGGATTGGATGCAGTATTTTGGGGGGAAGGTGCAGTATTAAAGGAGCAACTTCCTTCAAGTGTCATGGGTGTCCGGCATAGTGGGAATATAGCCCTTAGTACTGCTAGTACTAATTTTAAGGAGAGCTCAGAAATCTAGATGTATATATTAAAATGTCATTCTTAAATAATGCTTTGCAAAAACAGACAAAAATACTAACCCTTGTTCAGACCAAACGAAACTTAATTCCCCGAATTAGAATTCAGTGGCATGGCTGACCACAACACTGACAGGTTTCTCATGACAGGAAAACCGGAAGAGCCATTCGGTCACCTAAAGCAAGCCCGAGAAGAGGAAGAAATGAAGGGCAAGTGAGTGTTCTGGTGGGAGCTGGCCAGGAGTTCCTCCATCTGTGCAGTTCTCAACACTAGGGTGGTCACACTGATGCCCAGAGCACCTTGTCCCTTCCTCAGGGCAGTGGAAGCCAACGGAAAAGAGAGGCTGATGGATAAGACCCAGGAACTGCAGGAGGCCAGCGCGGTCCTGAAGAAGAAACCAGATGCTGAAGCAGAAGTCACGAGGACTCTCCAGCAAGAGCCATCTGGACTGTCTTTGGAAAGCAGGGTGAGGAGCAGGATGATTGGCTCCTGTGTGGCGGTGTTGCTGAGAAGTGTGCTGCCTGTGGAATAACAGCTGTGGACCAAAAGGCTTTCCTCCAAGCACTCTGGGTCCTTATCTCAAAGGCCGGTGATTGTGTGGTGACAAAACTCAGAGGTAGTGTTTGCGGATGGTGGGGAACGCCTGTAATCCAGCAGAAGTTAAAGGTCATCCTTGAAGCAGGTTGAGAACAGGTCTGCTGTCTTTAAGACCCAGCCATAAAGAAAAAGGAAAACATAACAGGTAGTCGCTTTCAGAAGAACTGGAACACTCTTTGCCATTTCATGAGGGATGTTTCTGGCCACCTGGGACCATCCTAGTGTTTAAACCAAACTCAGCCTGAGCAAGGCCACCTTTTCACCCAGAAGGAAGGGGAAAGCAGTCCCCAAACCGCAGAACGTTCTCTCTGGCGCCCTCTTCTGGCATCCAAAGAGTCAATTTCCCATGCACTTATTTTAATTTAATTTATTTATTTATTTAATATTCTACAGGTTTGATACCACAAAGGAATAGACAGGAATTAAACTTTCTAGGAACAGAAGGCGTGAGGGAGGGATAGAGGATGCAGGTCAGAAGGAGGTCATGAATGCTGGGTGGGTGGGGAGAGAGGTATCTATGAGAAGTTGGGGGTGGAATAAATGTGATCAAAAGACATTATGTGAAATTATCAGAAATGTAATAAAAACTTTCAGAATGTAAGAAAACCTCAGAATCATGATACCTTGTTACACTTCTAAACAATTGTTTATCCTAGTGTGCTGGCTATAATCACTAGCTAAATATCTAGAGCCCAAATGTAACTCAGCCAATAAAATCTGCTTTTGGTGGTTGGCCAATGTGTTAACTAATGTAGTTTGTCAAGTTGACACATTTGGTGACAGTAGACCCTACTTGAGGAATTGGCTCCATGACTTAGCCTCTAGCTATGTTTGTGAGTCATTTTCCTCTGCGGGGAATGGGCTCCAAGGTGCCAGCTCACACACAGGAACACAGTCTGATTCCACCCCTCGAGGTTCCACATACTTCCCATGGCAATCAACAGTCGCCTACCCTTGGAGGGCCTAGCTCCTTTCCCGATGGATCTCTAGTGGGGTTGTGATGGAGCATTTATTTTTAAAGTCCCGCGTTGGATATCTATTCACAATCAAGAGAAATAGATCAAGATGTACTATATCCATAGAGTAGGAAGTTGCAAAAATATTAACCACATGAACATGGTGTTATGTGGAAGCATCAGAAATAAAATACCACATCGTGTGTAGTTTCTGTGGCATAGAAGATCTAGAATAGGTAAACCCACAGTAACAGTAAATTGGTGACCACAGAAATAGACTAGAGAGTAAAAGCTAAGGGCTACAGTGTTTTTACTTTTTTTAAATTACATTTGTATCCGTCTTGTTTAAGGTTTCTATTAGTGTGGTAAATCATGACCAAAAATAACTTTGGGATGAAAGGGTTTGTTTCAGCTTACAGTTACGCATCACAGTCTACCATGGAGGGGAGTCAGGGCAGGGCTGTGGAGGAACATTGCTTACTGGCTTATTGCTCATGGTTTGCACAGCCTGCTTTTCTTCCATCATGCAGGACCACCTGCTCGGGGTGGTACCACCCACAATGGGGTGGGTCCCTCTCACAACAATCATTAATCAAGAAAATTCCCCACCGACCAATCTGAATTGAGATTCTCTCCTCCCAATGATTCTGGATAATGTTACATTAGCAAAAACTAAACTAACTAGGAGTGTGTGCGTGTGTGTGTGTGTGTGTGTGTGTGTGTGTGTGTGTGTGTGTACACTACGCAGGACTCACCATGTTGTACTGTGGATTGAACTCACAGCATCAGGCTTGGAGGCAAACCCCCTGACCCTCTCTGAGCCAGCCCAGATGTAGTTTTCACTAGGGTAACATTAAAAATATCTGGAATTGGATAATACAGAAAGCAACTGCTGTTCAAATTATGTGTATGAGTAAACTTTACAGGATGTAAAGCCATTAACAAAGCCAAAGCCAAAGAAGATATTTCTAAGGAAAGTCTTTGTTTCTCTGTGTTTCTGAAGGATCTTGAGGAGGAGTTAGACATGAAGGACAGAGTGATTAAAAAGCTACAGGATCAGGTCAAGACTTTGACCAAGACAATTGAAAAAGGTAGGAGGGTGTATCTTTATTCTTCAAGCTTTCAGGTAAGGTATGTGTTCTGAAGTGTGTAACCAGTACTGTGTCCAAAGTACACAAAACCCAAAGGAATGATGCTCCACCAGTCAGGCTTAGGACCTAGGGATAGGCTAAAAACACCTTCCGGGTATAGAGAAGCCCATTGCACCAGAGACACCCTAAAACATACATTCTCTCTTTCCTCTGTTGGTTCCTCATATTTAAAATAAAACTGTGAGTGAGTATCAAATTAATTATTTTGAAGGTCACCTTTCACACAGAGATACTGGATCAGTGAGTATCCATTCTCTGTTAGTGAAGTAGAGAAGAGGACATGGCATCCTGACCTCGACTGAATGGCAGTGGTTGTACTCACAGGCAGAAACCACTCTAGGGAGAAATCTGAAGCATCAGGATAGGCTCAGACAGTATCCTCACTCTGAAACTGGAGGGTGTGGTCTTCGTGAATATAGCTGACCATTCGCCTTTGTCTGCAGCCAACAATGTGCACCTGCCCTCGGGACCCAAGGAGCACCTCGGGATGCTAGAATACAAGAAAGAAGATGAGGCCAAGATCATTCAGAACCTCATTCTCGGTATGCATACGCTTTCCTCTTCGAGAACTTGAATGTCAGTCGGTTCCAAAGTGCTGGGAAGGGTCACCTCTCTCCTTTCTCCTCCCTCCCCTCCCTCCCTCCCTCCCTCCCTCCCTCCCTCCCTCCCTCCCTTCCTCCCTCCCTCCCCTCCCTCCCTCTCCCTCCCTCTCTCTCTCTCTCTCCTCTCTTCTCTCTCTCTCTCTCCTCTCTCTCTCTTCTCTCTTCTCTCTCTCTCTTCTCTCTTCTCTCTCTCTCTCTCTCCTCTCTCTCTCTCTCTCTCTCTCTCTCTCTCTCTCTCTCTCTCTCTCTCTCTCTCTCCTCTCTCTCTCTCTCTCTCTCTCTCTCTCTCTCTCTCTCTCTCTCTCTCTCTCTCTCTCTCTCTAGGTTTCTTCTCTAGCTGAAGCTTCCCAGCTTCAGCACTGATCAGGTGATCCTTGGCTGAGGGAAGGGGCTGTGCACTATAAACCACAGCATCGTATCACTCACTTCTGCCTACACTAGAAGCCGGTGTCAAATTCAGGGTTCTCAGACACTGTCGGTGTCCTTTGGGGAACTGAAACAGTCCTCAGCTGACCACCACTGCTGCAACTTCCTGCCCCCCCCCCAGTCTAATGGTAAGGTCAGGAAGTTAGACACAGCTCCTGGTGCTGGGCACAGTGGGTGGGGCATACCTTTTAAGCCCTGCACTTGGGGGCAGAAAGGCAGAAATATTATATAACCCAGACCAGCCTGAACTACATACAAGACCCATTGTACAAAACCAATGGCTAGAAATGGAGTGCAGTGGTGGAACACTCACTTAGCATGTACAAGGACCGAGTTTGATCAACACTGGAAAGAAGGAAAAAATCAAAGGCACATTTATCTCATCATCCTTGTTTCTCTGCAGAAACTTCATGACTTCTGCTGGAAAATCCATTTGCAGCCATCAAATGCACTTCCGAGTTATACCCTAGATACAGAAATGTCCTAAAGTAGTCTCAAACCAATCTTACTACACTGTCTTCACCATGACTCTTCCAAGGAAAGAGAAAACTTCTTCCAATAGCTAGTTCCAAGACCTTTAGAAAAATAATTTAATTCATGTGGATATGTGTTTGTATGCGTGAACAGGCATATGCATACCCTCAGAGGCCAGGAGAGAGTATCTATCAGATCCATAGAGCCGGAATTATAGGGAGTTGGGCTTTGGGCCGCAACAGTATCTCTTCATCCCCCCTCCCCCCCCCCCCACCCCCCCCCCCCCCGCTAAGTCCTTTAAAGGAAAAGATGCTGCCTTGATTCTTCTGCCATGTAATGACCCCCACATACACACACAGAGAGAACGAGCACTATGTAATGACCCCCCCCCACACATAGAGAGAGAGAGAAAGCGCTGTTGATTACTTTTCAGTCACTGTTAATAAATAAATGCCTGTTGGAAACAACTAGAAGAAAGATTTATTTTGCATGGCAGACCTGCTGAGTTCGTGGAAGTAAGAGTGTGAAGTAAAACCTGTTCACATCACAGCAGCTGGAAACAGAGTTAGCAAAAGAGGGCCCACCCCTAATGACCTAATTTCACTAGCTAGGTACCAGCCTCCCCAAGTAGCACCACTAATTGGGAAACAGATATTCAAAGCATAAACTTCTAAGGGTCATTTCAGATTCAAACCCTGACAAAACGGGACACCTCTTCTCTGTGATTGTCTTAACTTGGCCACCAGAAGGTCCCATTTTCCTTTCACGAGATTTCCTATAAGGTTCTCTCTTCATCCTGCTCTGGCTCTCTGACATCGCTCTCTTTAAAGAGACTAATTACTTAATGGGAATGAGTTTCTACCTGCAAGTGTGTCTGTATGTGCCCCCTGAGCATTCTTGGTGTTCACAGGGAGCTGGAAGGATGTCAGGTCCCAAAGAACTGAAGTTAACAAATGGTTGTGAGCCACCACGTAGAAGCTGGGAACTGAGTTTTCTGCAAGATCAGTCAATACTCTTAACCATCAGTCAATGCTCTTAACCATCAGTCAATGCTCTTAACCTCTGAGCATCTCCCAGCCCCTCTGACATCTCTTATCCTGAGGCTAGCTTGTCTCCTCTGAAGTACAGCTGATCACTAGTGTCTCTGTTCAAGATAGCTTCCTGGAGTTTGACATTGTGCCCATCCTTACCAAAGAGATTGGTCAGAGGTACCTGGGCCTTGGTTCCTTTTTTATACTGGGGACCCAATGTCTAGAGCCTCTTCACCAGGGAAAATTACAACATCTTTCCCATATCTAGCCTCTTGACAGAGAGAGCACTTTATAAATGAGGTGTGAGACAAGCTGGTGGCCCCCCATGCCCTTTTGCTAAGTAGGAACCCAGACTGAGTTTCTCATAGAGAAGAGACACTATGCTCTGGGACTCTACCCAAGCATAGAAAGGGCAGGAACCCCCACCCTCTCCCACCAGCAGTTAGAGGAGAGTTCACCAGTAGTTGAGAGCATGTTTCTTTCTGCTACAGACCTGAAGCCCCGAGGTGTGGTGGTAAACATGATCCCTGGGCTGCCAGCTCACATCCTATTCATGTGTGTGAGATATGCAGACTCCCTAAACGATGCTGACATGCTCAAGTCCCTCATGAACAGTGCCATTAATGGCATCAAGCACGTGGTTAAGGTAAGAGTTGCCTTTGATGTTGGTCCCTGGCATGGTGTCTGATTTGGAAACAGCTCTAGGAAATAACCAGACACCCAGTCTTTGTCCATCCTTGGCCTCTGACCTTTCCCCAAAGAAGCAAGGGTTCTAACCATTGAGCCTCAAAGACTCATGGAGAGCCTACAGCCTGGTAGCCACCAGCCTCACCCTTCGGTCCCCTCATGCATGATGTATATATGTTCCACTAGTGTAGCAGTAAGGGAAATGGGAAATTGAAAGACAAGCCATTGACAAGCCTGTAATTATCCCTCCAAAACATTATTGTTGGGTCTGGAGAGATGGCTCAGTGGTTAAAAGCATTGGCCACTCTTGCAGAGGACCTGGGTTTGATTCCCAGAACCCACATGGTAGCTCACAACCACCCATAAGCTCTAGCTCCAGGGATCCAGAGGCCCTCTCTGGACTTCCATGGACACTGTGCACACATGCTGCACAGACACACATGCAAACAGAACACCCATATACATAAAAGTCTAAATGAAAACCTGTTATTATATGTTTTCCCTGGTCTAGAAAAGGAGAACCAGGTGTTCATTAGAGCAGTAATTTTGTAAGGTTAAAATACCGTAGCCGAGACTCCTCTTGCCTCTCCCCTCCCCTACTCCTATGTAGTGTGTTGACCTGCCCCTCCCCTCCCCTGCTCCTGTGTAGTGTATTGAAGAAGATCAGAAGCCTTCCTGGGCTCCTAACCTTCCCACAGTGACTCACCCAGGATGGAGGGTGGCTCTGCTTTACATAGGACCCCAGGTTCTGCTCAGCCTGCTGAATGCCCTTCCCTAGCTGTTTTCATCAGAATGACCAGAAGGCTAGACAACCCACGATTATCTGGTCTGTGGGTAGGGACCCACATGTGTGTGGCATACAGATCAGAAGTTACCAGCTAAATTTGTTTTTAATGTGTTTTTTTGATGTTGTTTTCTGAGACAAGGCTTCACTATGTAGTCCAGACTGGCCTCAAACCAGTCTGCCTCTGTCTCCCGAGTGCTGGGATTAAAGCTGTGTGCCACCGTGCCCACCCGACCTTGTCCTCTCTTGTCTAAGGAACATTTTGAAGATTTGGAGATGCTGTCCTTCTGGCTGTCCAACACTTGTCATTTCCTCAATTGCCTGAAGCAGTATAGTGGAGAAGAGGTAGGGATGTACATCTCCTGCTGATGGCGTCCTGGGACCACCTCACGGTCTGGCTCACAGAGGCATTCTTAGTAACTCCCTGCTGCACACAGCCTCTGTGCCAGCTAGCTTGCTGGCCTCCTGTCTATGTATCACCTATTATATTCCTGGGTGTTATTCCAAGAAACCCAGCCCTTGGGCTTAATGTGAAGCTTTGCTTTACTCAGCTTTTGAATCAATAGACGATGTGATGGTCCTGTTTCCTCCTGCTGGGAACGGTCTGTGGATTCCAGTAGCATGCCCCCAAATTTAACCTCTGGTTCATTTTGCCAACTGTTTTCTCTAGAAGACTCTGATTATTCTCCCATAATCCATAAGTAGGTGCCCTCTGCACCCCAGCTCTCCTTCCAGGAAGTGACATCAAGAAGGTGTTCTTCAAGCCTCACTGGGCATCTTTCACTGAACTGGAATAATCAAGTGGCCCTTAGGCTGTCTTTACTCCACACACAGAAGGTCTCCCTCTGTAGCTCTCTGCTTCAGGGGAAGTGCTGTGATCCCAGCTGTGACTCACTGAGATTATACAATACCTCGCTATTTTTTTGTCATATAAAGTAGATTTGAAAAAAATCATTTAAAAGCAGACATTATGTTTTAAGTTGTAAAGTTGCCCATAACATCCTTAGTACAGAGAGTATTTTATATGTCTCCTTCCTGTTCACAGTTTCTCGTGTTTGTACTCGAATTGCTTGCAGGAATTCATGAAGTATAACACCCCACAGCAGAACAAGAACTGCTTGAACAATTTTGATCTTACAGAATATAGACAAATTCTGAGTGATGTGGCTATTCGAATTTATCACCAGTTCATCGTTGTGATGGAAAACAACATCCAGCCAATAATAGGTAAGAAGAGAGTGACCCGGCCAAGAGATACTTAGAGCAGCACCACAACTGTTTGTTTATTTGTTTTGAGATGGCGTCTCCTATAGTCCAGGCAGGCCTTGAACTTGATATGTAACTACAGCTAAGGCAGGTCTTGAACTCATAACTCTTCTGCCTGAGTGCTGGGATTCCAGAGATTCCATACCTGGTTTTGCTTAGTACTGAGAACCAAACCAAGGCTTCATGCACACTAGGCAAACATTCTACCAATTGAGCTCCAACTCCAACCAAAGAGACTTTTTAAAATAGAAACTCTGCATGTGGGATATGTGATTATGAATTACATAACTTGAAAAACTAGGAAAATATGATTATGAATTACATAACTTGAAAAACTAGGAAAATATGACCAACATAAACGCCTGCCTTTTAGTTCTTAGCTTGCTTAAAGTGGCGCCATAAATAATAACACAGTGTATTATGAGGTTTGGGGCTTGGAATTAGTTTTATGGTTTGACTTTGTTTGTGGTTGTTTTTTTTTAATGACTTAGATGTTTATATTAATTTTGTGTTGTTTGGTTTATGGCTTAGGTTTATTGTTAGTTTTTTATTTTAATTTATTTTTATTATTTTGTTTTGTTATGTGACTTATTATGGTTTTTTGTTTTTGGTTTTTTTTTTTAGTGGCTAGATGGATTTTTTTGACTTTTTTGAAATTTATGTTTTGATTTTTGTCTATGGTTAAGGTGCCCACAAAGGGCAAAACACTTTTTTTTATTTAAAGAATGATATTATAGCATATAGAAAGACATTCCCACATCAACACAGTGACCATTTTCTTTGCCTAAGGATGCCTTTTCCTGTGAGGAACTTATGCTATTTATTTTATGTGCTACTCTGTGTAGTATGAGGTTTCTGGCCCACACTTTTGGGCCTAGCCTCCAGGTTTAGGCCCACAGACCCACATATCCACAGACCCACAGACCTGCAGATCCACAGACCTGCAGAGACACACAGATGTTTACAACTGTTTTAGGCTGATCAGCCTAAGGCCCAGGCATATCACTTGCTAGCTCTTTACCCTTCATCTAACCCATGTCTCTTATCTTGTTCAGCCATGAGGCTCGGTACCTTTTCTTAGAGCAGCATAGTTGTCCTCTGCTTCTTCCAGCTTCTCTCTGGTATTCTTTCTGTGCTTCCTGTTCTCAGAGTTTTCTTAGTCTGGGTTCTTGTGTGGTTGTACCAAATATTTCTGAAATCCTCAAGTCCCACTCCCATGTATGTATACTTTACTCAGTTCTCTGAAACTTAGAAATCTCAGACTGATGATTCCAGACTGAGCTATTTACCAGTCTCTTACCCATGGTGACCACTGTTTTAAGCTTCCTGGAGGAGCTTCTGCCCTTCTGTAAGCCATGGTCTGTGTCCAAGCATATTATGGTACTCCAATATACTCAGTTATTTTTTTAAGTATTAGTTATGTTTATTTCTTTTTTCAAAATCTACTTGTTATGTATACAGTGTTCATTTTTGCCATTTATGTTTGCCTGCATACCAGCAGAGGGCACCAGATCTCATTAAAGATGGTTGTGGGCCACCATGTGGTTGCTGGGACTTGAACTCAGGACCTTTGGAAGGAACCAGTGCCCCAACCTCTTGAGCCATCTCTCTGACCCTGTTTGTTCACTTCAGTGCCAAAAGAAATATAAGAATGAGTTTACTTTGACCCAGAGTTTGAGGGAACATCGCCTACCAAGGCAGAGATGGCCATTGGCAGGATCATGAGACAACTGGCCATATTGCATCCACAGTGAGGAGGCAAAGATCACAGGTCCTCAGGTGGCTTTCCTCCTTTTATTTGGTCTAGCTCCAAGTGTTGATACTTAGGGTGGGTTTTCCCACCTTCATTTACATAATTCTAGAAAAATCCCTCACAGACAGACCCAGAAGTCTGTCTCCCAGGTGGTTCTAAATCCCATTCAGCTGACAACCAAGATCCCAACTATATCCATTGGCTATAAAAAGCAGACAATGAGGTTACGAGATATGCATCCTGATGTGACCCCTGTGTAAAGAGCCTTCCCCCCTGTCTGGCAGTACCAGGCATGCTGGAGTATGAGAGTCTACAGGGCATTTCCGGCCTGAAGCCCACTGGTTTCCGGAAGCGCTCGTCCAGTATCGATGACACAGATGCCTACACCATGACATCTGTTCTGCAGCAGCTGAGCTATTTCTACAGCACCATGTGTCAGAATGGCCTAGACCCCGAGCTCGTAAGACAGGCGGTGAAACAGCTCTTCTACCTGATTGGGGCAGTGACCCTCAACAGCCTCCTCCTACGGAAGGACATGTGCTCCTGTAGGAAAGGGATGCAAATCAGGTAAATCCCACATGCCACACCTCCCGGAGAGGCCAGCAGGAAGGAATGCTCCCAAAGGCCAGGTCACTGGTGCTGGACCCTCGCTGCCGTCCCCTGGACACCTGCAAGATCCCCTGAGCCTCTTGAGTGTTGGCTTGTTGGTGGCTCCACACCAGCTCTATATAGTCTACTGCCAACTTGACGCTCTGGCCTGTGAGAATGGCATTCATATGCTGTGGATTTTGATTCTCCAAGGTTATCATACACTGCTTGGTGACTGGCCCAATCAGGTAGAGAATTCAGCAAAAATGTTGCGAGATTCAAAACGCCTAAGGAGTCCTAGACACCAATTGTTTAGTCACATGCAGGAGCATGGGGATGCTCAGGGATAAATGGAACTAAGAACAGATGCGCTGAGAAAGCCAGAGAGAAGGTAATTAGGTGACATGGTCGAGAAAGAGGGGCATTCCAAGCAGGAGACATGAAGGCCAAGGAGTGGTCCATCTCCGGCTGTACCTCGAGTTAGCCACAGCAGCCTGTTTGGTGGGACCCAACAGGACTTCTCTAGAAAGATGGCTTGGATCCAGACCAGGAGCATCTAGAATGCAGTGAAAACATTTAGGGTTCATCTTGAAGACAACACAGTTTTAAGGACCATAGACCCTATCTTAAATTGAGGGGCCATGGAACCTGTAATTAGGAAATATGGAGCATAGAAAAGATGTTTAAGATATGTGTGTATGTTCAGGCAGTGGACACCTGTGTGTGCTGTGAAGGACTGGGGAGTGACCACAGGTGTGTGCTCTGATTGGAGAGAGGAGATAAATATACCAAGAAATACCTGCAAAGAATCCATCATGCCTTCTTAGCACTCATGAAAACTAGAGTCGGACTTCCTATAAGCTATGCAGACAAAATCCCATGATGCCATATTGTAGTTTCTAGATACAAAGGGACCGACTGCAGATTTTTCACTCTTCGTTGAAAAAGGAAAAGAAGGCTCTTACCTCTTCACATATAAGTAGGTGACTGTGCTCCTGAGCGAGCGTCTACTGAAAGACAAGCAGAGGGGCTGGGTCTGGGGCTGAGCTTCTAGAGTGCTTGCCTGGCAGATGCAAAGCTCTAGGTTCCTTCCCAGCACCACATTACCCTTGAGCATGCCTTTCTGCAGTTTCCAGTTCAATTCTGTTGCACTCATAGATCATACTTTGTTGCTAAGCACTTCGAAATTAGAATGATGATTCCCAGAGACTCAGGAGATAGATCACAACATTAGAGCTCTGGGAAACTGACTGGCTCTCCTGTTTTTATGTAATGCCCTGCTTATCCCTTCCTGCTAATCTTTTCTTCTCTGAAGTC
Organism: Phyllotis vaccarum; assembly: GCA_033318265.1. NCBI lineage: Eukaryota > Metazoa > Chordata > Mammalia > Rodentia > Cricetidae > Phyllotis > Phyllotis vaccarum. Next base: position 134,654,430 of record JARWLC010000004.1, on the reverse strand, counting down.
CAGATTTATCTAATTAGTATTTTTATAGCAAATCTTTTCTAGCCATTTACTTTTAACATGCCCTACATCGTATTTGAGGTGAGTTTCTTGTAAATAGCACACATGAGTGTTTTGGTGTTTGTAAGAATTAGTTTTTAAATACATGTATGGGGGGGGCAGTGGAATAAGCACATGTGATGCAGTACCCAGAGAAGCCAGAAGAGGGCATCAGATTCCTCTAGAGCAGTGGTTCTCAACCTGTGGGTGGTGACCCTCTTAGAATCACATACCAGTTCTATCCTATGTATCAGACATTACGTTAAATTTTATACCAGATATTTAACATTATAATTTATCACCTATATCAAATTACAGTTATGAAGCAGCAATGAACTAACTATGATTGAGGGTCACCACATCATGGAGAACTGTAGGTAAAGGGTCACAGCACTAGGGAAGTTAAGAACTGAGAACTGTTGCTGTAGAGATGGAGATTCAGGCAGTCGTGAGTTGTCTGGGCTGGGATGCTGGGAACCAAACACAGATCTTTCTCGTAAGAGCAGTAATCATTCTTAACAGCTGAACCCCCAGGTCATGATTTTTTTTTAAATCCAGTCTGATCATGTGTGCTTCTTAATTGAGGAATTTAGACCAACTTTAATTAAATGTAATTTGTGATACATTTAGTTTTATCTACCATGTTATTTTCTTCCTCACAATTTTTTATTTATTTGTGTGTGTGTGTGTTGTCCATATGTCCGTGTTAGGGTATGTATATTGCAAGTATAGTGCCCACAGACACCAGAGGCAATGATCATCCTGGAGTTGAAGTTGTAAGCCCAATATCTGGGAACTCCCAACATGCATGGATCCTCTGCAAGATCAGAAGCCCTGGCCATCATTCCAGCCCCTGCCATATTATTTCCTTTCTGTCCCTCCCGGGCTTATCTCTCTGATTGTCCTTCCTTTTTATGCCTTTGGTTGTCACCAGAACATCTTGTTATCTTTCTAATTTAACTGTGTTGCTTTTTAGTGGTTGCTCTGACCAAAGAATACTTACGTTTTAACAGCCTATTTAGAGTCAACATCACCATGTCAAAGCTGTGTTCAGCATGTCCCCACCACATAGGGCTCTTGACACTGTCCACTTGAGTCATAGCTGTTGTGCAGATGATGGTGGTGATCTAGAAAGCTGTGGCCTGGTCCCTCCCCTGCTCTTATAAGTGAGACTGCTGGACTTGGGTCCTGAGGATGCAGGGAGCTCTGCCAGCCTCTAGGATGCATCGAGGGATTTAACACTCTTTCTAAAGTGTCCTCTGGTTTTCTCCAGGTGCAACATCAGCTACTTAGAAGAATGGCTTAAGGATAAGAATTTGCAGAACAGCTCAGCCAAGGAAACTCTGGAGCCTCTCTCTCAGGCAGCCTGGCTGCTCCAGGTCAAGAAGACCACAGACAGCGATGCTAAGGAGATCTCCGAATGCTGCACCTCCCTGTCTGCTGTGCAGGTGAGAAGGCTGGACTAGCTTCTCTCTGGACCCTGAAGAACAGATCCTGAGGCATTTCCCAGCTTACTGGCTGGGTGATGCAACTGACCCTAAGCAACTTCTCTTTTACCTAATAACTATCTGGTGGATACTGTTTGTAGACTTCAAGACATAAATATGTATATGCTATTTCCTTGTGCACTAAACCGAGTGGGAGGTGGGAAGGGGAGAATCCCCCACTGCCATCTGACTGCGTGGTTGTTCTGTGTGCGCTCTGCCCTCCCCCTGTGTTGTTTTCTGTTCTCTTGGGAATCCACAGCACATGAGTCCAGAGACAAATTATAGTATAAAAGAACCACCTGTTTCGTGAAGGTTCTTAATGTACAGAATTGTTTGCTCTTTTTCTTGGCCTGATACCATGTTTTGTAACATTCACAGATCATAAAGATCCTTAATTCATACACACCTATAGATGACTTCGAGAAAAGAGTTGCTCCATCCTTTGTTCGCAAAGTACAGGTGAGATCCTTATGGGTACCCGTGTTAATCTGACCCTGGCACACTCTGTAAGACTTTAGTATCTGATTAGAATGATGCAGTCCAAGACGAAAGTACATTGGCAGGCGAAACACCAGCTCACAGCCAGCAAGTATCTTTTGACATGTTCCAGTTGTGAGAACAGAATGGAGATACATACATACATACACCAGGACCCCGCTCCCATGACCTTCAGCTCCTTTAAAAGAAAATGTGTGTGTGTGTGTGTGTGTGTGTGTGTGTGTGTGTGTGTGTGTGCATATATGACACAGTGTGTATACATGCATTCCACAATGTGTGAATAGAGGACAGAGGATAGCTTACAGGAGCCAGTTACCTCCATTAATCTTGTGGGGATTGAACCCAAGTTGTCAGGCTTGGTAGCAGCGTCTATTAGCCATAGCCCTCTCATCCATCATCTTGTTTTGAGGAGTAGTGCAAATGAGCAGAGCCCAGTGGAGACAGACCTATGGACCCATTTTTCTATGGCCATGCTCAAAGTTTCTCTCCCAGTGAACTAAGGGGATCTTGGGGATCCTGTAAACACTTTCAGGGTCAGCAAAACCCTTGCTTTTTGCCATAGCTGGATCTGTACGAGGTAAAGTTTCCTTCTGCATGATCCAGACCAATTTATCTTAGCACACTGAACACAGAATCAGGTGCAGCACACAAGTCTTCTACCAGCTCAGGTATCAAGAGGTTCACAGAACAGAAAACTGCTTGCTTCTCATTGTGTTGTCTTTTGGGTTTTGTTTTTCCTTCTGAAAATTCAGTTGTGTTTCAACAAAAATGTTATGTTCGGGTTAATTAATTTGTTAATATTTAAATATTGTTTTAATTACCAATATGGTAAATTTCACTGGTTATACCTATGTATACAAAGCTCTTTGGAGTCCTCACAATTATTAAGAATATAACAAAAGGCTGGAGAGAAGGCTCAGCAGTTAAAAGCACTTGCCACTTTTACAAAGGACACAAGTTCAGTTCCCAGCACCCATGTCGAAGAGTCTCATAATTGCCTGTAACTCCAGTTCCAGGGCATCTGATGCCCCCTTTTGGTGTCTGTGGGCACTGCACATATGGGGCATGCACACATATACGCATACAAATTTTAATTTTTAAAAATGTATTTATTTGGTTTTTTTTCCAGACAGGGTTACTCTGTGTAGCGCTGGTTGTCCTGGAACACACTCTATAGATCAGGCTGGCCTTGAACTCAGAGATCTGCCTGCCTCTGTCTCCTGAGTACCGGGATTTAAGGCATGTGCCACTACACCCAGAAATTTAAAGAGTAGAAAGCAATCCTGACACCAAAAATTTTGCAAATAATAAAAACGTAAATGGGTTTTTAAAAACATAAAACTTGAGATCCAGTCATGTCTGAGCTCAGAATTAAACCTTCATATATACATGAATACAAAAGAATAAAGGTAGCTCAGTAGGTAAAGGTGCTTGCTGCCAAGGCTAAAGGCCTGAACTTGATCCCTAGAACTTTTAGGGTAGGAAAGAACAGACTTACACACACACACACACACACACACACACACACACACACACACACACACATACACACACACATTTACAGTCAGCCTGTCCTATGGGGAATGAGCTTCTGGAGTGAAACACCATCTTCCTGGGAGCCAATGGCACTCCTGATAGACTTGTCTCCCTGGAGCTGTGTTCAGCTGCCCCCTGGCAGGAAAGGTCTGCCATCTCCTCTGATTACTAGAGTTCTGTCAAGGAGTCAGAGCTGTTGCATTTCCCTGGCTCTTGACCTCCAAGTAGTAGTGAACCAAAATGCACCTGTTCCCTGACTCCCTCCCTTTGGTTCCGACCTTAGGCTCTTCTGAATAACCGGGGTGACTCATCCCAGCTCATGCTGGATACCAAATATCTTTTTCAAGTCACATTTCCTTTCACGGCCTCACCGCAAGCCCTGGAGATGACCCAGATCCCCAGCAGCTTCAAGCTTGGCTTCCTCCGGAGACTGTAGCAGGAGGAAAGACTGATGATAGAGGTTCCCCCGGAGCCCAGAGTGAAGGACCAACAGAGGGACGTTCACCAGTGCTGGAGCTGTGATGGACTGTAGTTCACTGCTCGTCTGTCTCCAGAGATGCTATGCAGCGGCCTGGGCTGGAAAAGGCTCTTCCTTCCCATCTGGGCTATTGCTGCAATTTCTGAAGGCTCACTTTTGTTCCCAGTGGTTGTTTATTCCACCTTGTGGTGGGGACCTCCCCCTACCCACATATACAGGAGTGAAATCTGGGAGCACCGTGGCTCCCCGTGTTTCTAAGATTCCTGTGAAATCAAGAGATATTTGTGCAGCCACAGATGAGTTCCACGCCTACATCTTCCAGAAGAGGATCCCACATGGCCATGGGAACAAAGTCTTTTCTCCCTGCCATGCAGGCAGGAAGGGTTTGTTTGCTCCCCTTACTAAAGACACGCCGGATTAGGAAACTTTTTGCTTAAAACTGTTTGTCTGAGAGATAGGCATGGTAGCATATATCTGTAATCCCGGTACTCGGGAGGATGAGACAGAAGGATTGCCTCGAGTTCAGCGCCAGTCTGGTATACAGAGAACCCATCTCGGAAGAAAAAAAGTATTTTATATATATATATAACAAATTTACTATCAAAGCTTAACATAATTTGGGGGTGGGGGGTGTTGAGACAAGGTTTCCCTGTGCAACAGCCCTGGCTATCCTAGAACTCACTCTGTAGACCAGGCTGACCTCAAACTCACTGAGATCCACCTGCCTCTGCCTCCTGAGTGCTAGGATTAAGGGAGTGCACCTGTACCTGTGACACTCCAGTAGGGTCACTACCTGGCCAACACAATTTTTATAATCTCATTTAATTTTTTAAAAAAATACAATTAATTCTTTTAAAACTAGATTTAGTTGTGGGATCAGAGCTCAGTGATAGAGCAGTTGACCCTGGGTTTGACCCAAGTATCACGCATGCAACTTATGAGATTTTTTTCTCCATCTAATCAGTATTCTAATAGGCTTTTTAAATATTTTCATGAAAGAAACTGAAAATTTGAGCAAACTCTTCCTTCTGAGAAATTTAATTTTCCCTCATTTTGTGAGAACTGGCTACTCCTTTTCCCAAACTATTTCCTTCCCTTCCAAATACTGATGAGATCCTCTGATGAGCATCCCTGGCCCACAGCCGAGACCCAGCACTTCTGTGTACCCCAAGCCAGCTGACCACCCTCTAGTGTGATGGTCTCAGGCAGTAGCTGTGACACCACAGCATGGTCATCTCTGGGGCCATTGGGTGATTATGAAATAGGGCCATGATATTTACGATCCTACTGATGTGCGATACCTTTCCAAGTGGTACCCAAACAGTGACAATAGAACTTTATAATACTTTAATAAAATAAATTATTGGGAAAATTGTATGCAACTATTTCCACCACTGCAGATTATACATCTCACTGCACAGTCCTGTGACCTTCCTTGAGGGTTATACAGAAAGATGTTAGAATCCCACAGTTCACAGTGTGTCAGCTGAAGTAAGTGAACACTGGGGGTGGGGTATGTCATGAGTGATGGTTGTGTCTGGGGCTCCCTGGCTATCAAATGAGGGGATGCAGAATAGACTTGGCTGAGTTTCTGCTCTTCACCCATGACCTTAGTGCCCACCCCGTCCTCCTCTGTCCCATGAGGAACCATTCTGCTTACATTCTGGCTCTCAGCTTAGGATTCATGCCCACTTTCTAGCACTTGCCTGGGTTGTACACCACTAACCTTGGCCGTGCCTTCTGCTGGCCTGTGAATTCCTGGGGGATTGGACCCCATCTTGTTCTTCGTTTTAGTAGTTGCTTGGAGACAACTGAATTGGCAAGGTTCCATAGGAGAAGTCAGTTTAGAGACTTTGTTTGAGGACACAAGACTTGAAGATGCTAAGTTTTTACACAGAAGAGAAAAAGGAAGACACCTCATGGCCTTGATCTCCACAAAGGCAGGAAGGAAGGCCAGTACTGAGAGATGGTGTCAGACTTGCTCCGTGGAGTAGAGGTAGATTCTCAAAGTCAAATGAATTAAATTCATCACGGGCAGGAAGCAGAGAAAAGGACCCAGGAAGGAATCTTATCATCAGGAGTTAAGAGGGATTCAAACCACGTGGAGAGGCAGAGGGTTCTAGAGAGAGCATGTACTAGTGAGTGGCCCACAGTGAGCATGTGTGTGCAGATGGGGAGGAGAGTCCCTGAGCTGCAATGTCCAGATAAAGCGATTAGGTGACCAGTGGCTCAAACCTACACACACCACAGTAGCCTCCCTCCTCTCTGCCCAGCCATCCCACGCATCTGTTGCTCCGTAAGGTATGTATTCTTTACCCTCAGGGAACTTGGGCTCACAATTATGCAACAATGTCTGGATTCCTACAGACCAAGGTCATGCATGAGGATTTCTCTGTGGAGGGTGCCCAGTGGGGAGTGTTTTTGTTTTGGTTACTCTGTATATGTATATTCTAATTTTTCTACAACCTTCATGACTTTATTTCAAAGTTACAAGGATTTAAAAAACAGATTACTGTAAACAAATTAGGCATCTTTAAAATAATCTGATTGGTCTTCAAAACTGGTATAGCTCCCGTATAGCAGCCAAAGCCCTGAGTGCAGCTGAGTGAACAGATGAACAGTGAGCAGGCAGCCACAACAGGTCCATGCGATCGCCTTCTCTTGCCTTAGCCCAGTTCATTCTGTTGCCTGAATCCAGTCTACTCCTGGTGAACATGTGAGTTTTTCCAGCTTGGGGCTATTTGTAGCAAAGCTGCTATGACATACCTTTTTTTTTTTTTTTTTTTTTTAAGGAAATAAGTATATGCATTTCTGTTGAACACACACCCAGAAGTAGAATTGTGCTCTCTCTCTCTCTCTCTCTCTCTCTCTCTCTCTCTCTCTCTCTCTCTCTCTCTCTCTCTCTCTCTCTCTCTCTCTCTCTCTCTCTCTCACACACACACACACACACAGAGTTTGTTTACCATTAAGAGGTCCTACCAGCCAGTTCTTATACCACATTATTACCCACACTAGCAGTGAGAGTTCCTACATTCGCCCACACTTTGTAGAGCAGGAGTATCTTGTTTTAGATTCATTTTTAATTAGGCACATGCCCAGTGGTGCGGTGAGTGTGACAGTGCAGTTGCCCACAGAGACCAGAAGAGGGCTGAGACGCCTCTGGAACAGGAGGTACAGCATTTGTACACCTTCCAATGGGGAACAGCACTTGGGTCCTCCAGAAAGTAACAAACGCTCTCAACCACTGAGCCATCTTTCTGGCCCCTGTCTATCATTTTTTGTTTGCTTTTTTGTTGTTGTTTTAATTTTAGGTATTCTAGTCTGCTAGATGGCTCAGCAGGTTAAGGCACTTACCACCAAACCTGAGAACCAGAGTTTGATATTCAGGACCCACATGGTCAAATAAGTTGTCCTTTGACCTCTACACACACACACACACACACTAAATATAACAAATTTTAGGAATTTTCATGTATAACTACTAGGATCCCATTGTGGTTTTTATTTGTGTCTTGACAAATGACTCCATGTGACATCTTTTTACACGAGATTTTGCCTGACTAGCCTCATTTGAGGAGTACCTATGCAAATATCTTGCACATTTCAAAAACAGTTTTCATTGAGTTGTAATGCCCAAAACATCAAATTCACCATTTAAGATGTTTGGGTGATTTTCCGTGTGTGTACAAGGGTGCGCATGCTGTCTTTATTGTTACCCTTAACTGTTACACGGTCCGGTCTATCACTAAGGGTGCTTCCTTCACCTCCCTATCACCCACAGTGGACTTTTGATGGTCTTGTGTGTCCTGGATACTTGTGGAATGGTACCATGAGGACTCTCTGTCCAACTCCTTTCATACCAAGATGTTTCCAGTTCATCATTGTAGTGAGACTCGGAGCCTTATCCTTCAGTGCCGCCAAATAACTGCTTCCTGAACAAACCCCGTTCTGTTTGCTTCTTCTTCCCTTGGTGGACATTTAAATTATTTGCATTGTTACCTAAAAACAGTGCTTCTTCAAACACTCATATGTTTTCAATGCAGGGGGCATTTTATTTTTGTTCTGCCTATTTTGGCAGTGCTGGGGATTGAACTCTGGGTCTGAGCATGCTAGGCAAGCCTTCTATCAGTGGGGATACACCCCTACCCTGACCTCCCAATATTTTTACTGACATTTATTTTGTATTCTGTGTGTAAATGTGTGGACATGAGCATGCCACACATGTGGATGACAGGACAACTTTTGGGAGTCATTTCCTCCCACTGAGTGGGTTCTGGGAATGAAACTCAGGCTGTCAGGCTTGGCACCTCCACCTACCTGCTAAGCCACTTCACCAGCCCTTCCACGCCTCAACTCTATGCTTATGAAGTGTTTGCAAGAGAATGTGAAGTGTAACTGGCCCCACTATCGGCTGTTACAGGACATAGAGAGAGTTATTTTCATGTCCTTCTGTTACCAATTATTTATAATGAGCACCATAAACCATCCTATGACTTGGAATTTAGATTAAGAAAAGTCATATTGTCTCTATTCAAACTTGGAATGTTAGCAATTTTTCAAGGTCTCTTTTTCTTCATTTCCCATAACCACCCTCACCTTATTCCTGTATGGCTTTTGTTCCTAGAGGAGCTCTCAGCCTTCAGTCAGTCCTTGAGAATCACTTCCTCTCAGAATGTACTCTCTTTCTCTGGGTTATCTCTCTGCAGCAAATCTCTCCCTGACCTACTTCTGGGAGAGCAAATCCGGGATGATGCTCTTGAGTGACTTTGCTCCCTAATGCTATTACCTGATGTCTCAGCTTGACCCTGAGACTTGCAGGGCTAGAAAGTATGAGACCAAGCCCTGAGCGTGCTCTCTCTCTCTCTCTCTCTCTCTCTCTCTCTCTCTCTCTCTCTCTCTCTCTCTCTCTCTCTCTCTCTCTCTCTGTATATATATATGTGGACATCTTAGGCATCCTTCCTCAGACACCATCTACTCTACCTGTTTTTAACATAGGATACTCTCTGGCCTTCAACTAGGCTGGCTGGACAGTGCATGTCAGAGATCTGTCTGTCTCTACCTCCCTGGCTCCAAGGTAACAAGTGTGTACCACCACACTGGCTCTTTGCTAGGATTCTGGGGATGAACGTGAAGTCTTCATGCTTACACAGGAAGCACTTCACTGATGGAGCCATCGTCCCAGCCCCCTTTTGCTTTCTGTGACTCACCCTTTGTGACAATCTTACAGTTGGACCGTGGTAGAGCTCGTACTGCCATTCAGGCTCAGCCTCTCTCCCTCTAACTTGAAACCAAGGTTTAACCCTCTATTCCCTCACTTTCCACAAAGGGGTCTGCCTTCCTGAGAAGAGACTGTGGGAGGTGTCAGCTAAGCCCTCTGTGGCAGTATCTGGTCCCTCAGGATCTTTGTCCCTAAGGGTCTACCTTCTACTCCATTGTCACCTCATCTCCAGGTATTGTGTTGGCCACACCTCTGCCCAACTCCACAGCTTCTAGTTCCTTCCATGTGGTGACATCTGTAAAGCACTCTCCTTCCCAAGTATCCCCAGTGTCACCTCCAACCAAAACACACCTCTCTCACATTCTCCTTTGTTGGCATGTTCAGGCCAGAGCCCCTGTAATATGCCCATGGGTAATTTCCCTGGGTCTTAAGGTGGGGCCCTCTTCGGGACAATGATTGTATCAGCAGGACTGAGCTACCTGCTTCCTTCCCCATTAACCTCCCAGTCCTCCTTCTCCAGCAATGCGCCACAGCCCCTCCCAAAGAAACTAAAGCCATACAGCCCCTCCCAAAGAAACTAAACCGTATCCTAGCCGTCTCCCCTTCAAGCCCAGGTCCTCCCCTTCCCAATACTCTGTCCCAGGCCATTCCATGGCAGTGTCTTAACCAGTCTTCATGTCTGCCCATTGCCCCCTCTGACTTTCTCTTTTTTCTACCTAAGGATACTGCTATTCCTGCATTACTGCCCCCACAAAACAGCATGATTTGGGGTGGTTTGTAACTTCCAACCTGGAGCTGAGCTCCCTTCATGTACCGCACTTATAAGTCTCATACCAACCCTACAAGGGTTGGTTTAAAGATATTTATTTGATATATCAGTGAACAAAACTCCGGGGGAGTCATGCCTACTGGCCTCAGCAAGGGACCAAAACCTGGGCATCCAGGAGCCCAGATCTATAGCCCTGTGTGGAGCTGTTTCCCAAAGCCAACCTCCCAGTTCTAAGCCAGTCTGCTCATGCAATCATAGGCTGGGCCCTGAGCTGGGCTGCCGTGTTTAATAGACTCACATGCACAATTTGCAGGAAGACAACACCATATAAATGGCCTCTTCCCACTAGCTGGGCTCAGGCCCATTTTCTGACATGTCTTTAATCCAAAATTTTACATGGAGGGAAGGAACATTTGTGAAAGTTTTAAAATGACTCTCCAGGCTGGAGATAGCTCCGTCGGTAGGCCTAGCACATGAAGTCCTGGGCTCCATTCTTAGCGCTGAATAAACCAGGTGTGGTGGTGCATGCCTGTATCCCCAGCACTCCGGAGTTAGAGAAGGAGTATCGAGAAGGTTGCCCTCTGATAGTTAGCAAGTTCAAGGCCAGCCTGGGCTACACAAAACCTTGTCTGAAAAGTAAGAAAAGGCTAGCAAGATTATTCAGTGGGCAAAGGTGGCTGCCATCAAGGCTGACAACCTGAAGTCTATCCCCTGACTTACTCTGGTTGTCCTCTGGCACATGAGAGTGTGTGCGCATGCACACCAATAAAAGTGCAGAAAAATGAAACAGAAAGATAATGTTAGTAAATTAACTGTATTGTTCATCACAATGTTTTCCACTGTGCTCCAAAGGTCAGTTGTAAGGGTGTAGGCAAGCTGCCCAAACAGCAGGTTAGCAGAGTGCACTTCAGAAAGCTGGAGGCCTGTCTCTTGTTGACCAGATGACTTCCATGTCGCAGCGCCACCCGCACAATGCTCATTTTTTTTTCTATCCTTCAGCCTCGTCTCAGGCAAGATGTGCGATCAGACCTTCCTGGTTAACGTGTTTGGCTCCTGTGACAAATGCTTCAAACAGAGAGCCCTAAGGCCTGTGTTCAAGAAATCTCAGCAGCTCAGCTACTGCTCCACATGCGCGGAGATTGTGAGTGCCGTTTCTGTCCCGTTTTGTTCTTTCAAGTTTCCTGCCTTAAAGTGATGTCCAGTGCAAGCCCGTGACAGACAAGTTACCTAGAGTAGGCTCATGGGATGTGTCCCCAGGCTTCGGGAAGCCTGGTGTGACTCTGGTGTCTGCCTGGGGTCATGGCCTGCTTGTTATCCTAGACAGTGGGGCGCTGGTTGCTACCCATCTCCAGAGGCCTATTTTCCCACCTGTGAAATAGGAATGCTAAGAGATTTGTGCCCTAGGGGGTCATGTGAGATCATGGCAAAGTGTCCAACACATTCCTAGCAAGCTGTTATTCCTGGGGCTGATGATTTTAGCTTCTGCCTCCTCCCAGTATGCCTAGCAAGCTACCAAGCTAAAAGAAATTCTGTTACATAAACAGTCCCTGAGTACCCGTCTTAGCTCCCTGTCTTAGCTGTTGGGACAGCCTGGCTGATCTTGCCCCAACCTAAACAAAACTAAACCCCTGCGCTCCTGAGACCAAGCTTGCTGGGGCAGGTAGGAACTGAGCCGAAATCCTGACGTCTTCTTTCAAAGTGTATTGAAACTTGTCCTTGCCGAAGGAGGCTATTCCCAGTCTTCAGATCACCACCAAAAATGTTCTCAGCCCTGGGAATCAGTCCTTGTCTCAGAAGATCCACCGGGCTGAACTAGAAGCTGTGGCTCACCAGAGCCCCCATCTGGTAACACGTGATAATGCATGGTCTCCTGATCCAAGAGGAGTCAGGGCACAGACCTGTAGACAAAACACTCATCTACATAAAATAAAAATAAATAAATCTTTAAATTTTTAACTTAAAAAGATGTGTTTATTTTGTGTATTGGAAGTTTGTCTGCATGTATATTTGTGCACCACGGGGCATAACTGAAGTCGGTGAAGCCTGAACAGGCAGTTGGGGTCCTTAGAACTGGCATTACTGAGGGTTGTGAGCCACCATATGAGTGTTGGAAGTCAAATGTGGGTCTTTGGAAGAGCATCAAATGTTCCTAACTACTGAGCCATCACCCCAAACTCTTGCTCTTTCTATATATACATTTTATACTCATATACTTACACTTACATAGCGAGTCTTATATATCCATTTAATACGATAGCACTAACTGAACTGTTAAATTCTGAAGGTGGGCATGGCAGCGCACGTGTTTAGTCCCAGCATTGGAGAGGCAGAGGGAAGTAGAGCAATATGATGTCTGGACCAACCTATTATACAAAGGGAGTTCCGGGACAGGCAGGCCTTCAAAGAGAGACAAAGACAGAGACACACAGAGACAGAGAGATTAAAGATGGACAGTGGATAGCCCTCTTTGAAGGAAATGGAGGGGACTGGAGAAGTCTCCTAGAGTAGCCTCCAAAGTATCAAATTCTCATAAAAAGCCCTGGAATGTAGATACTGAGAATCAGATTTTCCAGTTAAGAAAATGGAGGCTCTCAAAATCTTACCCAAAAGACAGAAATATATTCATTAATACAAATTCCTTCTCAGACTAAGAAGGCCCAGAACTGGAGATTGCAAAGCTGATTTTCATTACCATCCTAAAGGTCACAGAGGAAAGGAGGGGTTGCCTAAGTACAGAGCCTGCTGGTGAACCGAACCACCTGGGTCCAATTCTACCTTCCCCTCTTTCTGGAAGTGTGATGCCCAAGTGATCCCTGCCTTTTGTACCTATTTTGCATCTGCGTGGTGGTGGGGGGCGGTGTCTAAGATACCTTTTAGAACGATGCCAATGGGCACCAAAACCCAAGGAAGTGTAGATGGAGAGGGGCCACTGCAGTCTACGCTGTCACCGAATTCTCAAGTTTAAGGAAACATAAGCAAGAATTCATTCCAGAGGAAAGGGCGCTTCCGACTCCAGTAGGGTGTGACACCGACCCTTGCTTTTGCTGTCCCATTCCACGACCCCGGCAGCCAGAATATATTTTTAAAAGAATGCTTCTGGCTAGTAAGTTGTGGGACAGGTCTTGAAGCATCCTGCCCCGGGGGGGATTCAGAGGGCTGGTGTGTGTCGCTTAGACTTCACTAGGCTTCCCTCGAGGGAGGAAATCAGTTAAGATCATAGCTTGCTCTTCGGGCCTCACCCACCCCCAATCCCACTCTACCCCCCATCCCGGGCACAGCCCCGCCTGGTTCTCAGGGAGGGCGGGGCCAGGGATGTCTGTCACCGCAACCATTGCGTCACTGCCGAGGGGGCGGACCCGGGGAGGCGTTCGGGGGTCACCGAGGCTGCTGCTGCGCCCGCCCTCTCGGCCAGCCCCCCCGCGCGTTGGCTCTCAACCTCCCTTTGCGTTTCTCTCCCGGCTGAATCCCGAGGAAGATGGCAACCGATGGGCTGCACGAGAACGAGACGCTGGCGTCGCTGAAGAGCGAGGCCGAGAGCCTCAAGGGCAAACTGGAGGAGGAGCGGGCAAAGCTGCATGACGTGGAGCGTGAGTGCGAGCTGGGGGTGGAAGGGAAACGCGTGGGCCCGACCCTCCGAGGGACTGGGAGACCCGCGCGGGACCGGTGGGAGGATGCCGAGCCCCTCCCAGGGGGCGGGTGGAGAGGCTCAGCCAGCAGGTGTGCGGGACCGCTTTCCTGCACCTCGTTGGGACTCTGTGCCCCTCTTAGGTCCTTTCTCCACACGGATACGAGACTCCCTTTTCCGTGTCTCCACTGCCCATGGGGGGCAGGGCGCCTGATGGCGGAGGAAGCTTTTTGCATCCACCCGATCAGCTTGCGGCAGGCCCTTTAGAAGCGTTTGGTGGATGCCATGGTTGACATAAAAGGGCCAGCGCGGTGTAAATAAACTTAGAGTGCCGCATCCCGGTTCAGAACAGGGCCGGGGACTCTCAGATAGAGGAAGGTCCCCCTTCACAGAGAGGGGTAGTTCTCCGCAGAGCTCAGAATGGGGACCCCACTTGTGCAGTGGTCTTACCCCCACCCCACCCCCACCGTGGCTGAGCAAGGTTTGCCAGCCCCCTGCCCCATACACACCCGTGCACACTTAAGTACGGTATCCTGCCTTCCTATTTAGTCCCAGCCTTTAAGGTCCATTTGGACAAGGGAATTGGGGTTCACTATGGAGTCGTGAGCATTTAATTTCCTTGAAACTTGCTAGAAGTACAGAGCCCGGGTTGTACCTTCCCAGGGGCACAAGGGCAGCACGCGCCTGTGTGGTTTCAAATGTGTCCAGATGTAATTAGTTAAAAGTGTGAATTGTTTCTCTGAGGACAAGATCAGGTCTAGTGCAGCCGCTTGGTGCTTTGAGGGACTCAGGCCTTTCCACATCTTCGACCATTAGCATTTACCCAGTGTCTCCAGGATAACTTCCACAGTTCCAGACTTTGCCTCTGTATCCAAAGCAGGAAGAAGGGAGAGTATGAACCCTGGGCTCTTTTCCTTCTTAGGGAGAAAGCAACATTTTTCCCAGAATTCCTCTCCTCTTAAGATTTTTTTCTTGTACTTCGTTGGCCAAAACTACGCCATGTGGCCCCTGCCAGGGAGTCTGGAAAAAGGAGAGCCATTGCTTCCACAAAGTTGAGAAGTGGGAACTCTCCCTTCCCTTTTCAGAGCCTTGTATGCTGCAGACGGTGATGTTGCCTCAGCTGGGTTTAGTACCTCAGTCTTCTCTGACAGCTGAGGTAACGGAGACATTCTTAGCCCCGAGGCTTTCTGAAATCCTGCACAGGTGCCCTTGTGACATGAGCCCTTACTCTGGCACAGCCCTGACCCCCACCCTGGGAGGGGGGAATCTTGTCTTTCATCCTCTCCATCTCTTACTTAGAATCCCACTCCTGACCATTGTCTCTCCTGGATTCCCCAGAACCCTGGCTGTCCCCTGTACCTCTCATCCCTTCCCTGGCATCGCAGATACTTTGATCAACTTCCAAAGTCTTACTAAGGAACCTGACTCTGTCTGGCCCTCCTTCCCAACTTCTCAGCCCTGGATGACTCCACCACCACCCCCTTCCAGAGACTGCTGAAGAGGAGGTTCCAGGAGGCCTCTGTGGCCAGTGGCTAAGTCACCCTGCAGTGTCTTTAGACGGCTAGCAATTGTCAGCTGTTGCCATTCTGTGAAGGTCTCTGATCCTCTTACTTCCTCTCCCATAAAAAATATAAGGAAGAAAACTGGCCCCTGAGTTTATAGATCCATCCACACGCCCCCCACACCTGCACACCTGACACCTCTGTCAAGGGTCAGGTTCTTTCCCATCCACAGTTTTAGGATCCCCCACCTCACCTCATCATTAGCTTTCCTGACATCTTTGCCCCCGTCTGTTCTGTTCTCTCTCTCTCTCTCTCTCTCTCTCTCTCTCTCTCTCTCTCTCTCTCTCTCTCCCTCCCTCCCTCCCTCCCTCCCTCCCTCCCTCCCTCCCTCCCTCTCCTCTCTCTCTCTCTCTCTCTCTCTCTCTCTCTCTCTCTCTCTCTCTCTCCTTCCCTTCTCTCTCCCCCTCTTTCTCAGTGTGGTGGGATACAGTGAGGTCTTGGGTGCTGTGCGTGCATGTGTGCCTGTGTACACATGTGTTATAGAGGCCTGGGGTCAGCCTCAGGTTTCCTTATTCAGAACACTGTCCACCATGCTTTTTAAACAGATCTCTCACCTTTACCTGGAGCTTGCTTGGCTGGTCAGTGACTCCTCTGTCTTTGCCCTCCCAGGGCTGAGATTATCATAAGCCACTATGCCAATTTTGTTTACATTCTAATTCTGATATGTGTACCATCTCCCCAGACCTAGGACTTGGGCTTTTAAAAAGCCTGAGTAAGGTAAATGACTGACGTTTATTTTTTAGTTTTTAAAGTTACTTTTCAAACTTGTATGTGTATATGTGTGTGTGTATATGTGTGTGTGTGTGTGTGTGTGTGTGTGTACACTCTCACAGAACACAGAAGGCTGGTGGTCCTGTTGAAGTCAGATTGCTTTTAACCCCCCCCCCCCCCCAGTGTGATGGCTCAGCAGGTTTTGGGCAAGTCTGAGGATCTTAGTTTTTTCCCTAAGACCCATATAGTTGAAGGAAAGACCACCAATTCCTGTGAGTTGTCCTCTGAGGTCCAAATGTGGCATATGTACACACATACAAATTGATAAGTAAACAAATCAATGTAATTTTAAAGAAATTTAAAGACGACCAAAAATCAATAAGGAAATATAGCTCAGTTGGGGAGGGGCTTACCTAGAAGGCACAAGGCCCCGGGTTCCATTCTCTGCCCCATGTAAACCAGACATGACCTTGCAGGCCTGTAATCCTAGGTCTAGACAAAAGGATCAGAAGGTCATGGTTATCCTTGACTATGTAATGAGTTTGAGACCCTGTTCAAAAACAGATGTATAAATAAATATTTTTAAGTCAGTATAACAATTGGAGATGAGAAACAGGAAAGGGCATGAGCAATTTCTGAATCCAATTCTGTCTCCAGTCCTGTAACTTTAACACCCAGACCAGTGTCCTCTCTGGTAGACTTCATCCCCAGTCAGATCCTTGGCCAGTATGGCATGCCGGAGGGACCTCCAATGGTTTGTATAACAGGGAGTAGCCTGCCTCAGTTATACAGCAAGGAGCTCCTACTGCCCTCGCTCCTCCAGAGTTCTTCTCCCTAGAGCCCCTACCTCAGCCCTATCTGCTGATAACAAGGATGTGTTTGCTTCCTTTCTCAGTCATGCGGCTACAATCATGTTTGTGTTCGTTTCCTGCTTATTCCACGCTACACAGACTTCCACAGTCTGATGACTGTTAGTGAGTTCAGAGGCTCTGGGAGAGAGCCATTCTCTACATCCACGCCTGAGGACATCATGGTCCTCAGCTTGCAGTTTATGTTCTCAGTATCTAGAGCTTGTTCCATGGCTCATCGGCCACTTTATTCTGAGCACTGCTTCTGACATCACTCTCTCTGACTCACTCTGCTGTCTCCTATGAGACGGACGCTTGGAGTTACATTGGGTCCATGCAGATCACAGTTCTACCTCAAAATCTTTAACAACCTCACATCCTCAAAGGCCCCTTTGCCTCATAAAGTGACATCTTTAAGTTCTCTAAGGATGTGTACCTCATCAAGAACCATGGGTTTGGCCTGCCAACATTCCTTAGATCAGGAAGGATCACCTTCTCCAGCCTCAGGCCCCAGATACAAAGGGCATTCTTCTACCATCCATTCTAGTTAAGATTGTATCCGAATCCCAGGAGGGCAGGGGGATAAACTGCAGGAGGAAAGCCAGGGAAGGTTTCTGGTACAGGTCTCTCCTCTCTGTGTTTCATTGTGTTCTAGACAAAATAGATGCTTTTTGTTAAAATAGCAAAATGAATAAAAACCAAGTGCTGGACAGTATGTCCACCATGGTCTAGTCGGCCCAGAATGCCTATAAGAATGTATTATCCTCTTGAGAGGGCCCTGAGACATTGAAATGCCTCTCTTTAAGACCCATCCCTCATGTACTATAGGAGGGATTGAGTTTGGGGATGGTGTCAAGACAATGGAACACAGCTCAACATTAGAGTCTCAGAGTTAGAGTGAGGAATGATCTGGAAGGCAGGCTGACAACGGAAAGTGCTGGCAGGTTGCAGCATCCTGGGATTTTGGATCTTTATCCAGAGTCCCAGCTCCTCTGAGACAGCTAAATTTTGTTATGGAATAAAACTGTGAAAGCAAATTTATGTAATTTCTTAGTGTACAAATCCAGACTCCATTTGGGTTAATCACAGGATTTATCAGGTGGGGCCATTGACTTTTCTGTCTGTTCTAAATGTGCCTTTGTGAAAGGTTTTGCTCTCACTCTCTTTTTGGAGCCCTGTACTAATCTGGCCTCGTGGATTAGGGGTAGATCTAGGCAAAACAATACTCTAGACAGAACTGAAGCAAGTGTGTCAATAGCTTTACCATGTTCTGAGGTAATACAGCCCCAATACCCGGGCTGAGAGAAAGCCTATGTCCCCTCAATGGCCTCCTGTCTGCTGTTCCTCCCTCTGATGCCCAGAGAGAGAGAGGAACAGCCTGCCCTTCATTTCCTGTTCCCTTCGCTCTGTTGTGCAGTCATAGCTTTGAGGGAGCTCACTAAGGGAAGTGTTTCTAAAGGATTCTCATGATATCCACACTCAATGTGAAGCAGGTAGGTAAAGCAAAAAAGCCAAGTCTTTGCAGTCCCCTCCTGTCTGTGGCTTGCTTTTATAATTATAATTCAGTAAGCACTTAGGATACTGTGTTAAATGTATTTCAGACACATTTTACACTTAACCTGATAGTTCCTCCTGTTATGTGCAAGAGAAACTATCTTGGGAGGCAACCTCAGAGGTGGGATCCTTATGTATCCCATTCTGGTCTCTAAGTATGTTTGGTAGCTGAGAGTGGCCTAGAGCTAATGCTCCCAGGAATCCAGGTGTGCACCCCCATGGCCAGTTCTTCAATGTTTCCTGAAAGCTGAGAGGCAGCTCTGTCCTGATGGGAGATTAGTCTCCTGGAGTGAGAGGTTAGTCCCACAATCCCAGATAGATAACTCTAATATGTGCACGTCAGGGTGGGCAGCAGAGGCTCGGAGGAGCCTGCTTGCTTCCGTGGAATTGAAAATACTGTCCTCCCCTGAGAAGTAAGAGAGCTCGGTGATCTTCCCCTTTACTGGTGTGGCTAGGGTTGGATCCCAACCACCCTCCCTGGTGACGTCACAGTCCAGTTTCCCTTTTGTGTTAGCTACTAGTTTGTACTAGTTACACTTGACGAGTCTACACTAGACTCTAGTAAGATTTTATCCTAAGAAAGTGGAGGGAGGCTTCTGCAGCTGAAAGTTTAAACCCACCGTTCCACGCATGTGCCCAGGATTCACCAGATCTCTAGCTCCATGCTGCTGGGACTCGCCATCATGTTCAGCTCTGCCCACCTGGAGCTCAGCCTGGACCTGGTTATTGAAGAAGCTGCATATGTGCATACTGTGGCGTTCTGCTTTAACTTCTCATAACCAGATAGAGGTCAAGCTAGGACCGAGTGGTCTCTTGACTAAGCCTGTGACCCACTGATCTGGCTTCCATATGGGAATCCAGGGTTAGGATGTCTCCCATGCCCAAATGTCATTGTCGTTGATTTCTGAAG
Source organism: Phyllotis vaccarum (assembly GCA_033318265.1). Taxonomy (NCBI): domain Eukaryota; kingdom Metazoa; phylum Chordata; class Mammalia; order Rodentia; family Cricetidae; genus Phyllotis; species Phyllotis vaccarum. The sequence goes on along the minus strand of JARWLC010000004.1, from coordinate 134,635,198 downwards.
ACTCACAGCCACTCTGCATGAAGTTGATCACATTGTTGATGGTGTAGACCTGTTCTCAAGAGCTGAAGCATGTGTCCAGAGGTCCTGAGCACCTCTGGGATTTTCCTCCCTCACCTGTGGAAATAGAACTTCAAAACTGTGTTCTCAAGCATATAAAGCCCTCCCGCCAATCCCAGTGCAACAAATGGAGGATATTGTCCAATACACGGAAAGTCTTGGTGTGGTGGAACATACCTGAGGGAGGGGAGTGGAGAGAGAAAGGGAGGGATGGAGGGAGGAAGGTTCCTACCAGTCTTTTCCTTATCCCAGTTCTTATGTCCCCATCTAAGTTCAGGCTCGAGTGGCATTAGCTTTGACAGCCTGCCTGCAAATTATCTATATCACCCTGTGCCTCCCTGACCTCATATGACAACCTGTTAGTCACTGTCATACTATAGAGTACTTGGTGCCTGAGTGTTGCCCTGTCTGTTAGCTCTAGGCTGTAGGCCTACCAAGAGCAGGAACAGCCTTATTCTTCTACCAAGGTATTTGGCATGGTATTTAGCACCCAGTCAGGCACTCCCATCTCTATCTTTCAGGGTCTCAGCCGTAGCTTCTGATTCTGAATACACTTATCCAGAATATCTAGTAGTTTAGCTGAGTGGGCTCCAGCTGATCAGGAAGGCAGTGAAGGTACTGGGTACCCTGGGCTTGGTTCAGGGAACAGGTTGCTTTGGATCAGCTTCTAGGCTATTGCAGGCGTGCATGTCTTAGAGGGAGAACTAGAGTGTAGCACAGTACATGCTGTGATGTCCGCAGAGGGCTCTACCAAGAGAGGAATCCCCTGGCTGAGCTCCCTCCCCAGTGTCACCAATATTCCATGCTGCAACTAGGGACAGGTACAAAAAAGTAGATCTGTGTGACTCTGGTGACAGTGTGCCAACATGAGTACCGCCATCACTCTGCTCTCTGTGAGGAGCCCCTTCGTGTGAGGTCACAGCTTTGGGCTTTTGTTTTTTATTTCCTTAGCTGACAATGTCCACTGAGAGCCCCTTACAGAGTCTCACTCTCTAAGCCCAGTATGACCTCCTGTTGTCTCTGTGTCTTCATCTCTGGTTTAGCAAGTGTCCCCTCTGCCAGGCTTGAGTAGCACTCGAGAGGGACTGATAAGGGACCAGCCGTCAAGAGGAAAGATGACTTGCTGGAAGGCAGATGGCTGTGTGTGGCCAAGACAGGGTTCTTAGTCTCAAGTTGTTCAAGCAGAGCACACCACTGTCTTCCTGAATCTCACCTGCCAGCCAAATTTCCTAACCGGTTAGCATTCCTATTGCAGAAACCAGAGTGTTCATCACTTCTTTAAATTATATATGTATGTGTGTGTGTGTGTGTGTGTGTGTGTGTGTGTGTGTGTGTGTGTGTGTGTGTGTGTGTGTGGTCCTGGAGGAACAATTTGTCAAGAGGCAAAGGAGAAATCATTCCTGTCTCCAGTCCAGCCCCATAAATACATATTTAGTTCATTTCCAAGTTTCCTTTTATTTCCTGATATTTAATTTTTTATAATTCTTTAATTCAATGCTTGCGAGATTTGACAGAAGCAGGATGGAGTGGGTTGGCAGTGAATCTGTGTGGGAAGAGAAGATGGGAAGAGAAAGAATAATTGATAGTTGGGATGTGTTAAAATTGGAGTTATATAATGAGAGGCCTCTTGATTGGTGAGACATCTTGATTTTTCAGAGGGGTGTTGAAAAGCTGGGCTTCCTCTAATGCTGAAGCAAGAGAAGCAGCAATAGCAGGGGTGGGGGTTTCGGTAAAATATTAAACAACTATAGAGATGGCTCACCCAGTTCTCCCCAAATCAATCCCCAGATCCCACACATAGCAGCTCACCATAGTCTGTAACTCCAGCTCCGGGGGATCCGATGCCCTCTTCTGGCTTCTGCAGGTACTGCATATACTTGGTGCACAAACATAGATGTAGGCAGACACTCATACATATAAAAATAAACAAATCTTTAAAAGGAATTAGATAGGACATGCCTGTAAGAATTCAGAAAGCTGAGTTCTTATTATAGCTTTTCCAGTTGTTCGAAAGGACCGTACGGAGAAGGCTGGTGATGTGCTGTGTGTGGAATAACCTCTCGGCATCTCGGCGGGTGCTTCGGCACTGACCACTGACAGCATTCTGTAATGTACAGGAGCATTTATCTTTGAGGTTTTCTTTTATTTCAGTATTTTTGGTTTGTTTGTTTTGTTTGGGGGCCAGATCCTCACTATATGACTCTGGCTGGCTTCAAACTCACAGAGATCCACCTGCCTGGGCCTCGTGAGTGTGGAAACGGTTGGTGGCTTTCAGAGGGATTTCTTTGCACACCTTTGCTCTTTCCTCTCAAAGGGCTCTAACGGGGATCAGGCTTTCTTAGAGAAATGATTCATTTCGTGGTTGTCATAGTGTGAGAGCCTGAATTGGGAGCTCTCCAAAATAATGAAGTGTGGTGGAAGGTTATAAGAACCCGCATGATGGGACTTCTGAGCTACAAGGACAATGGAGGTGTTGGAGTACAGCACAGAAAATGTCACTCAGTAGTAGAGTACTTTCCTGGCTCCCCAAGGTTGAGGATGTAGCTTGGTGGTAGAGTGTTTTTAGGTTCATTTCCAGTAAGAAGAAAAAGAATTAATAGAAACTAATAATGACTTGGTAAATACTGTCAATAGTGAATCATTAGACCAGGTGGGGAGAGAAGCCAGTGGCTGTAGAAGGAATAATGGGCTTAGGAAAATCACCAGCTGTCATTCAGCAGTGCCGTAATGGCTGTCAGTGCATGGTACCATTAGACCGTTGATGTTAGAGAAGCAGAAGTCTGGGGTAAAGCTCAGCTGCCAGGGTGCTTGCCTCCCCATAAACCAGGCATGGGGGCTCATGTCTGCTATCCCAGCACTGGGGAAGTAGAGGCAGGAACATCAGAAATTCAAGAGCATCTTCAACTACATAGTAAGCTTGAGACCAGCCTGAGTTAAGCAAGACTCAGCTGGAGAAGCACCATATTCATATAGTCGCAGAACCCATCCCCATATGGTAGTTTTTTTTTTATGATAGAAGGTGGAATGGTAAGTGGTAGACCACCTTCACCAAGTGGTCAAAGTCACCATCAACAGCAGAGGGACAGATGGTAGCATGTGCCTCTAGACAGTCAATTACCTCCCTGACAAGAGTGCCTGGGCAGAATCTCATGGTAAGTAAGCACCAGACAGTAACTGAAGGGCCCCAGGAATGCAGTGAGTGACCTTAAGCTTACTTCTTCGTAAAGGATGCTGTTAGGGTAGCGCAGCTCAGCAAGGCCTGTAGATAGCCAGCATTAATTCCTGATGTGGATCACTACACTATGGTTCTTTAAGACAGCTCAGTCTTATAAAACTAAGAGTGTTTTAAGGGAGGCAGGGAAGATGTTCCTGAGGGGCATAGTTGTCACATCCCTGGCTTTTAGCTACAGGAAGGGTTCAGTCCTCCTCCCATGGAGAAAGGCTCAGCACCCCACTGCTCTGACTGCAGGAACCAGGCTTCCCTGAGTGATTCCATCTTCTCCCTGCTTGCAGAAAGGCTCAGTAGTCCAGACCTATCCTGGTTCAACCACTAACCAAGAGAGTGGTACCCCTCAGCTGCCTCCGGTGGAGGGGAGTCGCTGGACCTGCAAACCACCAGCTCCCATCAGTTTCATGATAGGCCCTTCATTCTCCTGCCATTGCTTGACTAGCACCAGCCACACCTCTCTGAGCCCATGAGCTATTTTTGGCCTTAGGAAAAGGACACAGGTCCCAGCCCCCCAGAGACTGCTGTGTGTTGCACGAATGAATGAAACTCAGGGCCAGATCTCTGGGAAAGGCGGAGATATCAGAGACGAAACACCACAGTCAGATCTCACCCAGCTGTCTTCCAGCTTCCTCCGCCTCGCTCCTCCTGGATTCTCCTGCCTGCTCTGTCTATGCCTGCCTTAAATACTTTCTTCGATCAGTTAAGGCACCACCACTGCCTGCCTGGGAGCCTGGAACTCCATCTGTAAACTCAGATTTGATTGGATTAAGGGTGTAGGTTACCACTCCCAGATATTCCCTGTGCTGGGATTAAAGGTGTGAGTTACCACTGTCTGATCCTCCTAGACTGACTGTGGGTAGATCCCTCTGATATCTCCAACTGTTTTTATTATATTTGAAACATATCCCCACAGCTATGGAGCTCTGTCCTGGCAGACTGACATCATGAGTGGATGCTGACCAGACCCTCAGGACAGTGTTGATTTCTGTGAGCTCGGTTCTTTGGCAACTTTACATGGTCATCATCCACTCAGTGCTTGTTTGGCAGTTCCTGCAGCTCCCACAATGCCCTGGGCTTTGCTAAGCACAGACACAGACCACCATGCCCTAGGCCTTTGCTAGGTACAAGGACAGTTAGGTTCAGATTATCACCAGGCAGCAAGGTGCACAGTGTTTTTAGAATGTTAGCTTCCCTTGTGAATAGAATGGGGTAGAGTCTGGGATGTGTATTTCCTTCAGTAAAGTGGAAGCACTAAGACCTGAGGTTAGTCCCCAGCACCCCCATAAAACTGCCTGGTGTGGTAGCATGTGCTTGTAATCCCAGTGCTAGGGAGGCAGGGACAGGAGGATCCCTGTCCAACCCATCTATCCTAATTGGCGAATGCCGGGCCAAGTGAAAGACCCTGTCTCAAAGATGTGGATATTATTCCTAAGGATGACACCTGAGCTTGTCTTCTGGGACACACACACACACACACACACACACACACACACACACACACACACACACACACACGAAAGGTAAAATCCTCAAGTTCCAGCCTGGTTCCCAGAAAGATATATGGACTTGTATTATCCAAAGAGTCTCTGTGAGCCTTGGTGTCTGCATGTTACATGGCTACAGCAGCCTTACTGTGCTGTCAGCTCTGCCCATCTCTCAAGGCCAAGAGGAAAGTCTACATAGTGCTTTAGAAATATGAAATAGTCTTGTTTAGTCTTGGAGCACGTGCATAGAGAAACACTCTGAGAACTGTCAGATCTCCAGCATGAAAGAGCCGGTGCTGCCTCTCCTCTCTAACCTTAGAGAAACACTTGGGAGCCAAAGGCTTTCCTGGGACAGCTGAGGCTCACAGCCTGGCCCTGGGAAACAGAACTGACTGTGGCATTGTCTCCTTACAGTACACCAGGTGGCTGAGCGGGTGGAAGCCCTGGGCCAGTTTGTCATGAAGACCAGAAGGACCCTCAAGGGCCACGGAAACAAAGTCCTGTGCATGGACTGGTGTAAAGACAAGCGGAGGATCGTGAGCTCCTCACAGGTACTGCACAAGGCTACCACATCGCCCTTGGCATGAGGCTGAGCGAAGTTCTGGCCATACCACTCAGGAGGAAAGAGCCATCCTATCCACAGACCGGCTCCTCTTTATGATTTGGCTTACTCTCCAAGGGATGTGAGCTAACAGAGCATCCTCCTGCAGTGTTGAGTTGTATGTCTGTGTTAGAGCCCTTGTCTGGCATGCACTTTGCCTTGGGGTTGAGCCTCAAGGATAAACAGATGTTCTGGCCCTGAAGAGTGTCACTGATTTTGAATTAGTAATGGAAGAAACACTCTAGACTTTGCCTGACTCCTTTGATGATGCATTCAAGATTATTTCTCCCTAAGCATATCTCAAGGTCTCATTTGTGAGTGAAGCCATTTTAAAAAGGGTTTCACCAGCTTGAGTGGGACATAGATGATTGAGATCCCACTCATGGCTCTTTTTTTCTTCCCAATACAACCATGTACTTTTTAAAATAGGGTCTCACTATGTAGTTCTGGCTGGGTTGGAAATTACTGTATAGATCAGGCTGGCCTTGAACTTAGATCCATCTGCCTCTGCCTCCTGAGTACTGGGATTAAAGATATTTGCCACCACACCCAGTGGTTTATTAATTTTTATTGTACTTAATAAGAAGAAATTTAACAAAATTTTTGGGTTACATAATTTCTTACATAGCTTATGTACTTTATTTTTATATCTTATCTGTTCATTGCTGGGGTAGAAGATTTAGCTCTGAGGTCTAGTACTTCCCTGACAAACACAAAGCCTTGGGTTCCATCCCAAGCACTAAAATAAATTACCCCCAAAATAAGCATCCTAGCCCAAGGATGTCATATACCACAGGATATCTGAGAGCTGGACACCTGGCAATTAGTTCTTATTCCACTATGAGGTTGCTAACGTGTGGTAGAGTTGGCTGACTGTGACCGTGTGACATCTCTCAGGATGGCTTGTTCACATGGCTCTTGGGTGCCTTTGTTTCTTGCCATGTGAACCTTTTCATAGTTTCTTCTCACAACTGACTTCCCTTACAGCAGGTGACACAAGAGAGGGGAACAGAAGCAGAGCAGTGCTCTTTTGTGACCTAGCCTTGGAATATTCCATTTTTATGTTACGCTGCCTTGAGCGCTTATAGAATGTCCCTAATAAAGGGGAACTGACTCCCTCAGCTTAATAATTGTTATGTGTAATTTTTTTGATTACCTATTGTCTTAGTTGGGGTTTCTGTTGCTGTAACAAAACACCAGGACCAAAAGCAACATGGGGAGAGAGGGTATTTCAGCTTACGTGCTCCAATCAGAGTCTACCATGAGGGGATTGCATGCAGGAATGCAGGACCCAGGAACTGAAACAAAGGCGGTGAAGGATCACTGTTTGCTGGTTTGTTCCTAACCTCAAGCCAGCTCCACCACCACGCTACATCTCCTGTCCTTGGTGGTTGGGTGGTACGGCCATCTCCAAAATGATGGTTTCTCCACTGCAGCTGGGCTGCACCTTCACCTGTGGCCTCTCTGGGCTCTCCTCAGGACCTATAACACTGACCCATGCCTCAACTTCTCTTTATGACCCCTTCAGTCCTAGGCCCTTTCACTGCCACTAAGGCTGAGCTTTTCCAATGGCCTCGCCTTCAAGGACTCCAGACTTACCACATGGTACTGGCCTCAGCTGCTCTCCATGATCCCTCTGTGCTTTCAAAACCAATACCACTTGAGTGACTCTTACACATTACCAAGTTCAGCTGCCAACATGAGGTATGACCATGGTTGCCTCTAGACCACAGCCTCCATGTGCTGACCCTGAAGAAGCACTTCCCAGAAAGTTCTGTTTCAGTGAGGCTGGTCTCTTATTAATCATCAGCAGGTATGGTAATATGTACCTGCAATACCAGCACTTGACGGGTAGGGACAGGAGGATCAGGAATTCAAGGTCACCCTTGGTTACATGAGTTTAAGAGCAGCCTAGTCTACCTATGACCTTGTCTTAAACAAACAGAAACCTATGAACCGATATATTCTGTAGATCAGACTCTTAGGATCTATATAGGTTTTCCCACACATCTAATTAGTTCAACTCTTTCAAACAGGGTCCATCTTTTCTTTATAAGTATGAAAGTGTATATTATATGTTCTGGGGTGGAGAGATTTGAATTGCTTTTGTAGAGGACCCAGGTTCAGTTCCCATCACCCACTTCTGGTAGCTCAAGCACTCTATACCAGCTTCGGGGGGGGGGGGGGGGTAATTGACCCATGGACACTACACTCACATGCATATGCTCTCTCTCTCTCTCTCTCTCTCTCTCTCTCTCTCTCTCTCTCTCTCTCACACACACACACACACACACACACACACACACACACACACACACACACACACACACACACACCACCACCACCACCACACCACACCACACTAAACACACAAACACAGAAGAAAAAGTAAAAAAATAAAGTCTTTTTAAAAAGAAAATGCTCTGAATGACCCACCGGCTGTAGTGTCCCCATCAGAGCACGCTGGGTCAGACATTGTAATTAATTTGCTGTGTTATCTGTAGATCTAACATGTCATGTTGCCCTTGCCTTTTATTTTATATCCATAGAAAATTTATCACCCATGTTTATTAAAAACACCAGAGAGTAGAACAGAGTTTTGACTCCCCTGTTTCAATCATTTTCTTAATTAAATTATATTTATTGTTTATTTTTTTAGACAAGGTTTTGCTTTGTAGGCTAAACTGTCCCCATGTAATCTCCCTGCCTCTGTCTCTCAAGTGCTGATTGCAGGTACATGTCACCATGCCCAACTTACCATTTTAGTGCATTTCTATCTAGTCTTACATAAAATGGTTGCTACTTAGCTATTTTACTTTTAAATCTATGCAAGAATACCAAGTGTGGGGGATTCCCTGTCACTCACCTTTTTAAAGATAGGATCTTCTGTTTCCTAGGTTGGCCTCAAAAATCACTATGTTACCTTGGATAACCTCGAACTTTTGACCCTCCTACCTCCACTTCCCAAGTGCTAGGATTACAGGTGTGCACCGTCACACCCAGTTTTGTGAAATGCTAAGAATTGAACCCAGGACTCCATGCATGCCAGGCAGGCACTCTAGTGACCCGGCTACATCTCAGCCCCTTGTGTACTACTCTTTTTTGGAGAAGGAAGGGGAGGCAAGACCAGAGGCCACTTCTGAGTACATTCCATGCATCCACCTCTGCTCAAGAGAGGTAGGAAGATGTATGTAGATGTGTTAGATGGAGGCTGGAAACATTGAAAATTCTGGAACAATCTTTGGATTACCAGCAACCTTCTCCCTTTAACAAAGGAAATTAATCACCCTGATGAGTGGGAACAGGGTTTGAGGGTGGAGGTAAATTCTCCCAAAGTATGTGGGCGCCTGGCAAGTACATCAGCGTGCAGAAGATCACATTTAGTTTTGTGACACTTGAGAGTACACAGTGGGTCGGCGGTGGGAAATTGCAGGCAGTGAGTCAGAGGAAAGCACCACGTTGAATCAGTGTCCCTGTCTACAAAGTGTGGGATCTAGGTACAGAGGACCCTGAGTCTGTGTAGACTCAGAGCCTCGGCTGTATGATGAATGAGTGGCTTTCCTAATCCATCCTGTGCATCCTGTTTAGCCATTTAGGCAGAAATTAAATCTAGAGACATGTGTGCCTCAGGATCTTAAAGGATCCCAAGCTGTGCACTTAGACCTCAGCCACCCTTGGCATGATCCTGATTTATCCCACCAGATAATTCTGTCTCTTTAACATCAGGCCTTGCTTCTTCCCTGAGGGATATTTCCAGCCCATCTCCCTGCATCATTTAATTCCAAATGGCTTGCAGGATTAAAAAGCTTGTAAACCCAGCATTCAGAAAGTGGGCTGAACCAATGTTCAAGGTCATTGTCAGCTATAGATAAATGTCTAAGCCAAGCCACACCACATGAGACCCTGTCCAATATTAAAAAAAAAAAAAAAAAAAGGTATCTGAATCTTACTTTCTCTTATTTCATCCAGACCCCAAAAAAAAATGTAAAGCAAAGAGCTGGACCTTTATAAAACTCTGGAAAACCCAGCCCCCACTGTCATATCCCAGTTATTCACATGTAAGTGGGAGGGTCTTGATCATCCTGGATTCCTGCTGCCTCCCCTCCATACCCATCAGCAGTAGAAGTCTAAGGACATCTAGACCATTACTGGTAAGAACACAGGATCAGGTGCCCACCCTGAACTATTGCTTTTTTCTCTCTCCAGGATGGGAAGGTGATTGTATGGGACTCCTTCACAACTAACAAGGTGAGGTTCCCTCCTAGTCACATCCTGGGCCTCAGGTTCCCAGCTTGACTGCCCTCGAGAACCCCTGTGAATGGCCATGGAAACAGCAACTCTGCCAGTGCCTCCAGCCTCATCCCCAAGAGGACCATAATCCCAGACCAGATAGGACACAGCAGGAGCATGACCATGTTGTGTACTTTGCTTCTGAGTGATCATGAAAAGGATCAAAATTTGTCCCCCATCTTTACCCCTGGTCGGAGCTCATAACACTGTAGAAATGAACACATGTAGACTGTAGCTAGATCAGACCGATACACTATGGGATGGGGCAATCTGAGTCCAAAGCAGGAATGTTCTTGGCATACGCATCTCAGGTAGATCTAAGGCTAGACCGTTTCCATAAGGTAAAGACCAAAGCTCTAAGTAGATACGGATGCAGGCCAGGGCTCACCAGCAGCCACACAAGATAGGGCTGTGTGCTAAGAATGGGTGTCAACATTTGTATGGAAAGAAAGCTTGTTTCTCACTGTAGAAAAGAGAGCCCCAGTGTATAATCTACACTCTAAGTGTGTTAGCAGATGTGGTCAGCAGCGAAGGCATGCCCTGGTCAAATGGGGGCCATTTTCCAGGACAGAGTAGCTAATGGTCAGGCCTCTCGCGTATATAACAAATAAGGAAGTAAAACATGGCTGTTTCTCACTAGCTGAGACTTGGCTTGTACTGGAAGGCTGAGCCCCCTCGCCAGTGGGAAATCTGCTCTCGTCACTTGCCATGCCATGTAAATGGTGACAAATCAGTGGAGACTCTGGGGTTTGTGCTTCCCAAAATCTCAGACACTAAGATCCGTGCGGAAATGCCTGTTACTCACTCCTGATTGGTTCTAATGTTTCAGGAGCATGCCGTCACCATGCCCTGCACGTGGGTGATGGCGTGTGCTTATGCTCCGTCGGGATGTGCCATTGCTTGTGGGTAAGTAAGTTTTTTAAATGTCCCATTAACCACAAAATACTGTTTTGCTTTAGACAGGCAAATATTCCAAAATCCAAACAATCAGAAACATTTCTAACACAGGCTTGCTTCTACTTTATTTTTTGTTTTTTTAAGACAGAGTTTCTCTGTGTAGCCCTGGCTGTCCTAGAACTCACTCTGTAGACCAGACTGGCCTTGAACTCAGAGATCCCTGTACTTTCTAACCATAAAAAATAAATAAGTCCAGAGTGAGCAGCCCTTAGAAATAGCTGGCCAAGAGCTGTCCTCAACAATGTAAAACAGTATCGGTCCAGGGAAATGGCTCATGGATAAATGAATGTGAGGACCTGAGTTCAGACTTCATCACCCACATGAAAAGCTGGGCAATGGCCCTTAAGATGGCTCAGAGAGTAAATATGCTTGCTGTGCCTAATCCAGTCCCTGGATCCCACTGTGGAAAGACTCTCTCTCTCTCTCTCTCTCTCTCTCTCTCTCTCTCTCTCTCTCTCTCTCTCTCTCTCTCTCTCTCCCCCCCCCTCTCTTTAACACACATACACACACACATACACATACTTATATTTTTTCATTTAAGATTTAGAGTTGTTTATTTTATGTTCTGTGTATAGTGTTTGCCTGCATATTTGTGCATGTCTGGTGCCCACACAGGTCAGAAGAGGGCATTGAATCTTCTGGAACTGAAGTTACAGATGATTGTGAGCCAATACGAGGGTACTGAGAAATGAACCCAGGTCCTTTGAAAAAGCACCAAGCGCTCCTGTTTAAAAAATAAATAACTAAATGTCCATTTTTCTAACAGTTTTTCATTTGCTCCCTTTTTCTTATTTAATTTTATTGTGAGTATTTGTATCACCTGTGCATCACAGAGGCCTGGCAGTGAGGCTATCCAGCACAACTTACTGTCACTGTACCAAGGGATCCTGGGACTCCATATGCTTTTCTCTTACTATCTCACACAACACAGGCCTAGCAAAGAGGAACCTAGCTTCAGGTTGGGGAAGGTTCATCATCAGGGCCTTTGCTTAACGGGCATGAAGCCCTGACTTCGATCCCAGGGCTGCTTTGTTATAGGGCTGGGGAGCTCAGAGGCCAGAGGAGAGCTTTGGAGGGTCTGCAATTATGCTTACAGATGGTTGTGAGCTTGGATTAAACCTGATTCCTCTGAAAGGACAGTCAGTGCTCTTAAACACTGAGCCATCTCTCCAGCCGTGAGGTCCTTAGCTCCTTGGCTTCTCATTAGCTGATAGGGAACCCTGGCAAATCTCTTAGCTGTGATAAAGATGCAGTAGATACATAAGGAATGTATTATTTGTGGGAGATGTAAGTGTCTACCTTGATCTGTGTAGAAGTAAAACACCGTGTTTGCATTTACACGGTTCCGCATTTGCTCCCATACACTTGTTTACAAATCAAAGGAGAGAAATTGCCAATTTGATATTAGTGGGTTTGTTTCAGTTTGACTGTAGATTAGAAGGTCTTTGGAGTCAAAAGGGAGAGGTTTCAATGTAAGACACTGCTGAAGAAAAGCATTTGCAAAGTCAGAATAGATGAGAAAGGATGCGTGTCTCTCATCCTATGTCAACGTTTGGTTCCTCTGTCTTCTGTGGTAGGGGTCTGGATAATAAGTGTTCTGTCTATCCACTGACATTTGACAAAAATGAGAACATGGCTGCTAAGAAGAAGTCCGTGGCTATGCACACCAACTACCTGTCTGCCTGCAGCTTCACCAACTCAGACATGCAGGTAAATGCTCACATCACCCTGGCTCATTCCCCTTGCACAGCAGAGTAAGGCACGCCCTGTGTAGTGCAGGCTCCAGAGGTCATTTCTCCTTTGTCACTGTTCTTAATAAAATTAGAAAGAGGAAAGCCAGGAGTACTGAGGCAGAGTTAAGATAGACTCTGGGTGTTGTGATGAGCACTCCGCTTTGGTTAGGTAAATGTCAGAGTGCAGCCTGTAAAGCAGGCAGCATAATGCTTCACACTGGGCAGCGGGGCTGTGCACTGCATGCATCTCCCTGCCCATGTTTTGCACTTTAATTTTTAAATTTTATTTTAGATTTATTTATGTGTATTAAGTGTTTACCTGCACGTATGTGTACCACATACATGCAGTGCCCACAGGGGCCAGAAGAGGGCATCAGATCCCCTGGAGTTATAGATGGTAGGAAACCAAACCCTGGTCTTCTGCAAGAGCAGCCAGTACTCTTAATCTCTGAACCATCTATCTCTCCAGCTCTTACATTCTAATCCTAAAATTAATAATAATAATAATAATAATAATAATAATAATAATAATAATAATAATAATCGGGGCTGGAGATGGCTCATAGCAAGCTAGGCATTCCAAAAAATGCCTTTAACTGTGAGAGATCTGATACCTTATTTTGACTTTAGCACTCAAAGGCTTGTGCTCATATGTGTGTATATACACACACACATACACATTTTCTCCATCATACACACACTCACATGTTTTGTGGGGTTTTTTGAGTCTTTTAATTTAAAAAAAAAAAAGCAAGAACAAAAATGTTATGGGCATTATGTCTGAGCCCTGCTTTGCGTAGCCACAGCAAGGGTATAACTAACACTCTGGCTGAATTTCCTTAGTGGATTGTGACTGCTCCCATAGTTGATTCAGTCATACAGACCTGTAAGGCAGGCAGAAACCTGGTTTAGGAGCAGATAGTGCTGGACTGACTGGAAGCCTAGTGAGTCTCAAAATGAGACCTGATAATCAAGCTGGTAAGTAAGTTGTGTAACTGGCCCTGCCCTTTCTTCCAGGTACAGTATTTCCTAGAGTAAGCAGCTAGTGTGTGTGTGTGTGTGTGTGTGTGTGTGTGTGTGTGTGTGTGTGTGTGTATGTGTGTCTTTCCATGTGTGTACACATGCATACATGTGGAGGCCAGAGATATTTTGACACTTATGAGCCATCTGTCTTATTTTTGAGACTGGGTCTCTCACTGGACCTCGGGGCTCCCCAGTTAGGATAGGATGGCCATCCAGCAAGACCCTGGGATCTACCTGTCTTCAGCTCCCCACACTGGGATTACATGGGTGTGGGGCTCAGGTCAAGTCCTCAGGTTTACATGGCAAGCACTGTACCAACTCAGTGAGCTCCCAGCCCTACAACAAACCAGCTGTGAGATCAAAGCCAGGGCTTCATGCCTGCCAAGCAAAGGTCCTGACAATAAACCTTACCCCCAGCCTGAAGCTAGGTTCCTCTTTGCCGGGCCTGTGTTGTGTGAGATAGTGTGTTGAGTCCCAGGATCCCTTGGTACAGTGACAGGAAGTTGTGCTGATAGCCTCACTTCCAGGCCTCTAAACACATGGTCTTCTTGCAGACACAAACACCTTAGCAAAAGCTGCCCAGCAGCAACAGATGGTAGAGGTTACATGAGGCCATGTACAGGGTGCTCCTGAACAGGCCCTGCTCCAGGAAAGCAGCCACAGGAGGGCATTACAAAGGTGTCCTCCACCCTCGATGCTCAGTGACCCCCAGCAGCTTCATTGTGGAGTTTGAGTACAAGCAGATATTCAGGTACCACCCAGATGTGAGACATCCACAAAAGCCCTGCAATTTCTGTGTAAGCCTATGCCTGAAACTACTTGAGTGTCTGTACCACAGTGCAAGCATCCCCTAAAGGCAAGGCACCCTTGGATTTCAGCTTTGGGGGATGTGTTTGACCCATGACATAGGGACTGGGGGATGTTAAAAGCATACCTGGCCAGGCAGGCACCTTTAATCCTAGCACTCAGGAGGCAGAGGTAGGTGGATCTCTCTGAGTTCAAGGCCAGCCTGGTCTACAGAGTGAGTCCCAGGACAGCCAGGGCTACAAAATGAGACCCTGTCTAAAAAACAAAACAAATCAGTTGAACACTCTGGTACTTTCCTGTGCTTGCCCTCAGGGTGTGTGTGTGTGTGTGTGTGTGTGTGTGTGTGTGTGTGTGTGTGTGTGTGTGTGTGTGTGTGTGGCCTGCTGTACTGTGTGGAAGGTTACCTTTGGCTAACCTTCCCCAATGCTCTTTATTCATGCAGATCCTGACAGCAAGTGGTGATGGGACATGCGCCCTATGGGATGTAGAGAGCGGACAGCTGTTACAGAGCTTCCATGGACATGGGGCTGATGTCCTCTGCTTGGACCTGGCCCCCTCAGAAACTGGAAACACCTTCGTGTCTGGGGTAAACACAAGGAAAATCTCTGGGGTCTTTTGTCCACTAGGAAGGTAGATGCTGGCAGGTTTGGTTTTTGTTTTGTTTTTTTTTGTCCTCTGGTCTGGTCTCTTTGCTAGAAGTGTTCTCAGCTCCCTGCAGCTGGAAGCTCAGTCCCTGCAATGGTACCAGTCCTGTCTCCAAGCTCCCTTCCTTCTATCACTGACATTCAGAAGTGTCTATAGAGATCTGGAATGTTCTGTTTGAATGCTACAACTCGGGTGTGTGTCTGTCACAGTGTATCTAAGATTCCTCAAATAAAGTTTGCCTCTTAGCTCAACCAGAGGCCCACTGGGCATGTGCAATGCATGCTAAAATGAGCCAGTGCTGGGATATCACTGGGCCGGGGAGTGGGGGGACACTCCCACCCCACATCACTTGCCCACCATCCCCATCTCAGGAACAGGAAACAGAAGAGGAAATATAGGAATCGGCATACATGGGCCCTAATTGATTTCATCTAGAAACTTAATAACACTCACTGCCTCTTCTCCCAAGATTGTACCCACAGTAGATGAAAATGTTTGTAGCTGTGTTATGTAGTCAGGAGGGGTGTTTCTGTGCAGATTTGGAATGACACAACTAGACTGGCTATGCCAACCCCTAAGATGCCTCCCTTGTTCAGGAGACAGTGGTGAATTCCAGTAGCTGAATGACTCTCTATTGCGAGCTGCCCGGGCTTCAGCCCTGGGAGTCAAGCCACTGAAAGCCTCCCATTGCTTGCTGGGAGAGACCCTGATTTTTCTTCTCGCTTTGGCTGTCCATGCTTGTCTTCTCCCTGTACCTTTATATAATGCATCATCCCTGCTCAACCTCACCATTCTCTTAAATGAGCATTATCTCTGTAGATTATACTGTCTCTTTGCACGGGTGAGCTCCATTCACTTTACCATCCAGTAGGAGGTTGGAGATACTTGAATTTTATTGTCTTCATCCTCAGTGAAACTCTCAGGGTACTATACCAGGACACGTGCTCCTAAGACGTCACTGTACCTCTTCATACCTTTGAAGCCAACAAACTTGAATGCTTTAAGCCTTCAATTCATCTAACTCTTGAGAGAATGCCTTTTGCTATTCAATCTCTGTGGGAATTAATCAAAAATCTCCAAGAGTCTTGAGACCATAATATGGAAGATCTTTTTGTTTATGGTTCTCTGGCTTGTGAACGACTCAGAGAGAGCAGGAAGTCTTCAGAATTGAGGCAGAAGGCCTAGGAGGGTGACGTTCCACCTTCTGCCCCAGTTGTTCAGTGGCTGGCCTGTGAAGAAGCCCAAGGAGAGCTGTTTCCAAGGTTGGCATGCTGATGAGGTACAGGTGGCCCAAAGGAACCCATTCCTAACTGCCGAGGGCTGGCTCTACAACTCCGACACAGCTGGGGCTCTTGGCTGCTTGGTTTGGACACTGTCAAGCCATTCCTTAGTGTCACCAGCCTGGGCACCCCCACCCCCATCTCATGCACCAATATCTGCTTGGCTTTGGGCTTAGGGAAGTGGATAGAAAGGAGGAAATGGAGGAGGAGTAAAGGAAATGGAAATGTCCAGAAGGAAGGAGGGAGGAAACACCAAAAGTCTTCCCTCCAGCTGGGTGATGTACAAGCGCACTCAAGAGGGAAGTGAGAAGAAATCTACCTGCTCCTCTATCCTGGGATCAGTCTGCCTCCTTGGGCCTCATGGCTGGAAGAAAGCAGCTTCTTATGATTCTTCCCTGACTATACATAGTACTTGCTTTGTGTAACTGGGTGGCTTTCTGTTTGTAGGGTTGTGACAAGAAGGCTATGGTGTGGGACATGCGCTCTGGCCAGTGCGTGCAAGCCTTTGAAACTCATGAATCTGATGTCAACAGTGTCCGGTCAGTGAGTAAAAGCTTGAGATCCTTTGTCCTGGGGCTTTAATGGACTTAGAGCGCGCGCGCACACACACACACACACACACACACACACAAAAGAGAGAGAGAAAGCTTGCCTGTGGAGAGAGGGCTCCTGAACAGGAAAGGCTCCAGGTCCCAGAAGCACTTAATCTACTTTAGAGACAACCCATGTCTTCCCTAGGTGAGCCAGTATTTCTTGATCATTCTTCACATACTTGTTGTGTGTATACATGCCAAGCATTTCCTCAGAAATAGGATTACAGCATGGTAGACAAGACCCTCAGGAAACAAACTAGCTACAAAAAGATATACACATATACAATGGGGGGGGGGGCTGCTTCTTAGAGGCTGACAGCCCATGAGGCTGAAGCCAGAGAGATGAAGAGCCAGACTTGCAAATTTGTAAGGAAGGGCACTGAAGCAAGATGGGCCACACCGTATGAGCTCTGAGCTCAGGAAGCCCCAATCTCTAATCAGTGGCCCATTTGTTCAGACAGAGGAGAGCTGGGCACTGAACCATATGGAGCTACTTCAGTTGAGAAAAGCCCGGACAACCTGGTAGAGATAGTCGGTCAGTAGTAGCAAGCTCTGTCAATGAGGTTCTAGAAAAGGGTCGAGATGTCACATGTTCAGAAGGAGCCACGGCCATGACTAAATATGAAACGTCTTTATGCTCAGGGTCCTAAGAATTGCCATTGTTCCTGGCAATGGAACTTGAGTTCCCAGGACCCACATCAGATGACTCTCAACTGCCTCTAATTCCAGCTCCAAGAAATCCAATAGCCTCTTCTGGCCTCTTTGGGACACCTGCACTCACATGAACATAACCTAACACACACACACACCTAGCAAAGGCACACATTAAAAAAACCTTTCCTGTTCATTAGTGATATTTTTACTATTGTCTCCCTAAGACAAGATGTAGGGTGGAGGCTATTTTAACCAGAAAAAAAGGATGCATTGAAAGGGATGGGATGAATCTGAGTGTGGGCAGGTTGAAAGGGTAAAAGACATTTATTCAGGGGATGTAGCTCAGCTGGCAGCGTGCTTAACTAACACACACAGAAATGCAGAAAACTAGGTGTGTGGCTAACTCCTGTACTCTCAGGACTGAGGGAGTGGAGCCTGGGCAATCAGAAGTTCAAGTTCATTCACTTATGGAGCTCAAGAGTAGCCTGGGCTACATGGGACTCCATGTATAATAAATAAATATCCTTTGCTCCACTCCTGCTTCCAGTTTATAATTTAACATCCATACTTCCTACCGAGCGTAGAAGCTGACCGTGCGAATAGCCACGGTTCATTGCTCGATTTTTGTTTGTCAGTATGCAGGATTCTCAATGTCACCATGAAGGCAAGCTTTAGTGCCCTCACTTTTCAGATGAAGAAACCAGGCTGGGAAGGTTGATGTCACTGCCTAAGTGCTGCATGTAGGGACAGCACCAACAGCTGATGTGGCCCTGCCCATCTGACTCTGTGGTCCCTGTGCTCTGAGCCACACTTTGGGAATTAGATACATTTCAGGGCTCCTGCTTTGTTCAGTGCCTAAGGTGAATGTGGATTCTGGGCAATTTTGTTCTCAGCAAGCCTCTGCAAGGCAGCATTGCTGCCGGGGTTTATCAGAGAAACCCAAGAGGCTGGTGGTCAGACCACATAAGACTCCCCTCTAGCCTGTGCAATAGTCTTCCTGCATCCTGGAGGAGGAGCTTTTGGGTCTGAGACTCTGGGCCAGGATGTTGTCCCAGGGATTCTGGGGTCGGGGGTGTCAATGGCTGAGGGTAGCTGCTTCTCATAACAGATTTTCTCCCAACTCTCTCTGCAGATACTACCCCAGTGGAGATGCCTTTGCTTCTGGATCAGATGATGCAACGGTATGTTTCTGTTATGGAGAGCCCTTTCAAGGCAGAGGGGAGAGATAACAGATTTTTTTTTTCCTCCTTGCAAAAGTACCAAGGAAGTTTTATTTAAAGCAAAGCAACAGAAAGAACTACAGATTTTACTTATGTGTTTTACATGTACGGGTGTTTTGCCTGTATATATGTCCATGCTCCACATGCATGTTTGGTGTCCTTGGAGGCCAGAAAAGGGTACTGAGATGTCCTGAGACTGGAGTTAGATCTGAGCCACCATCTGGGTGCTCAGACCCTGGTCCTCTAGATAAGCAGCCAGTGATCTTGACAGCTCAGCAGTTTTTCCAGCCGCTTAGCTTTATTTGTCTGTTTTTCTGTCTGCTTGTTTTTGTTTTCTAAGACAGCTTTCTCTGTGGAACAGCCCAGACTGTCCTGGAACTCACTTCATAGACCAGGCCAGCCTGGAACCCACAGAGCTATCCCTGCCTCTGTTTTTCCCAAGAGCTAGAAGTAAAGGTATCCACCACCACCACCACCTAGCTCTTTATTTTATTATTTAGACAACTTGTTATCTGGTCACAGAAGTCATATGTAGCCACTGGAAAAAAAAATGAAGAAAATTAAATTACTCTCCTTTCCTAAGGAAAGCCACACATAGTTTAATGAATCCTGGCAGCCTTTTCTCTCTGTCAACACAATGTCTATTTGTGTATTTGTCTTTTTCCCATTAACAACAGCTTGTATACATTCTGCTGTGCCTAACAAGCATTTTTCACTCACGGATTCCCTTAATAATAATCTGGTGTTTCATCTTATTGGCATGCCGTCATATGCTCAGAGTCTTTGGCCTGAGAGAGCCCTTCCTAAGATCCGCCCCCTCTGTTAAGAACACGGCCATAAAGCCCAGTATGGAGGTATAGTGCTTGTAACCACAGCCTGATGGAGGTGAAGCTGGAGGAACACACAAGTTCAAGCTCATTCTTAACTACATATACATAGGAAGTTCATGGCCAGCCTGGCTACCTGGATGTGTGAATGCACAAGTGTAACATGTGCATGGGTGTGTGAGCAGGATAGAAAGGGGTGTCAGATTCCCCAGAACTGGAGTTACTGAAGGCTGTAAGCGCCTGAAGTGGGTGCTGGGAATTGAACTCACACCCTCTGAAATGATAGCAAGCACTCTTAACCTCTCGACCCTAAAATTTTTCTTATGACCAAAATTCAATAATTTCTCTTGTAATGTCTTCCAGAGAAGCAGCTTAGAGTAAAGCCTGCTATTTAATAGGCTATTTAATATTTTTAAGGACAATAAGAAATGACATTATGTTTTCTCTTAAAAACATATGTCAACATAATTTGCCACTGGTAAACTGTATGTATATTACCCCCTTGTAATATATTCAGAAATCAGTTTTCTTCCCACAAAAAAGAATTTATCATAGACTTATGGATAAAAAAGAAAATTAGTCATAAGAACATTTAGCTGGCCATGACCTAACAGATTGAGACAGCCACATGGAGAATATTGAGCAGACATGTAAATCAATCTTCTTTGAAGACTAATTTTGGGAAATGCTTACCACATAATGTTGACAGAGAAGCCAATGCAACACCCACCCCATCTATTTCCACACATTCTCAGACTTTCTATTGCTGTGATGAAACACTGTGACCAAAGAGCAAATTGGAGAGGAAATGGTTTGTTTGGTTTATACTGTTCATCATCAAAGGAAGTTAGGACAGGGATCCAAACAGATCAAGGCCATGGAGAGGTGTTTCTTACTGGCCTGCTCCTCATGGCTTGCTCAGCCTGCTTTTCTATAGAAGCCAGGACCACCAGCCCAGGGGTGGCCCCACCCACAATGGAGGGCCCTCCATCAATCACTAATTAAGGAATGCCCTATTGGCTTGCCTACAACCCTCCAGAGCTGAGGACTGGACCCAGGGCCTTGCACTTAGTAGACAAATGCTCTACCATTGAGCTAAATCCCAAACCCCTACAACCCAATCGTATGAGGCATTTCCTTAGATGGCTTCAGCTTATGTCAAGCTGACATGAAAGTATCCAGCACCTACACACAAAATAGGAAAAGCACAAGCAAGAACGTCACAGACATAATATCATCAGACATTCGTTAGCAGAGTCCCTAACTTGGGGGACTTTGATTTCCTCATGCACAAATTTCTGAATATTTTGGAATGTTCCCTGGTGACTGTGTTTCATCATGGAAAAGAAAGTAGGGTTCTCTGTTTAACTCTGTACCTGAAGAAGTTTTCTAGGCTTACTGTTTCTTTGAGCTTCTACTGGTCCGTGGAGATTAACAGGAAACGGGGCTGGATGGTAAAGTAACAGGAGAGAAAACTACCATGCCTCAAACTCCAGAAGGCTGGGCCCCAACAGCAGCTCTGTGGTCTCTGACAACTTGAAGCCAGAAGTAATTACATCATTGTCTGTTTCTTTGCACCTCAGTGTCGCCTCTATGACCTGCGGGCAGATAGAGAGGTCGCCATCTATTCCAAGGAGAGTATCATATTTGGAGCATCTAGTGTGGACTTCTCCCTCAGTGGTAAGATTTTATTTCAGAAACTTAGCCAGGACTGTAGGGTGGGACTAGACCTGAAAAACAAACCAGCTCTATGCCTAGCTTCCCATCACTGAGCTTTCTGTGGGGCAATATGCTCTGGGCACATTAGACCTTCAGAGACCCCCTCCCTCCACTGCATCCCCTGGCCCTTCCCCTTTGTGCTCTGAAACTCCCTGCTGCCCTGCCCACAGCCGGGGGACAGCTAGCAGAAGCCAAGCCAGTGCTGATGGGACACTCCCCTGTTCTGAGCTTGTACCTTTGCACTCAAAGTTATAGCCACTTTATGGCAGCTCTACCCAACTCAACTGCTCAGCCCTCCAAAGCACTGATCACTTTGCTCTAATCTCTGTGAACTCAAGTTGAAGGTTTAGAAAGAGCAGGTGTGTGCCTGCTTCCTCTAAGGCCCAATGGCATCCTACACAGGTGAGTCTGGCATGGTGGCTCCTACCATGCCACATGCTCTGTCCCATGCCTTCCACAGAGGAAAGTGGCAGATTTCTCTTGAATTGCAAATACATTGCCTGCCACACAGTGGACCCAGATGAATCTATGTTTATTGGATGGATGGATGGATGGATGGATGGATGGATGGATGGATGGATGGATGGATGGATGGATGGATGGATGGGTGGGTGGGTGGGTGGGTGGGTGGATGGGTGGGTGGGGAGGTTCATTAGTGAGTGACCATCAAGGAAGGACAAACAGGAACTGCTTTAACCAATTGCATCTTCTGAACCCAGGTCGCTTGCTCTTTGCTGGGTACAATGACTATACCATCAATGTCTGGGACGTTCTCAAGGGCTCCAGGGTCTCCATCCTGTTTGGACATGAAAACCGTGTCAGCACTCTTCGGGTCTCCCCTGATGGGACAGCGTTCTGCTCAGGATCATGGGATCACACCCTAAGAGTAAGAGAGATGTCCCATTTTCCTGTGTGATTGGTGCCTTCCTGAGATGGGATGCCAACCAGCATTCTCATATCCAGAAGGACAGATGCCCAGGCGATGTCTCAGGAGGTTAGGAGCCTCGTCCGCACAGGTGTTCAGAGAGGCCGAGAGTGTCCAAGCTGTTAAATGACTAATGGAGCTAGAGAACCCAAGTGTTTTGTTTTGTTTTTCCCTAAACGTCTGAGTGTGTGTGTGTGTGTGTGTGTGTGTGTGTGTGTGTGTGTGTGTGTGTGTGTGTGAGTGTGTGTGTGATTCTGGTCTTAATTAAGCTACAAGTCCTCAGTCACTACTTTCTGTGCTGAAAGGTTCTCCATACCGGTACAGATTTCATGTGTCAGGTCACAAACCCCTGTGAGACTGTGGAGGGCCCTGGTGTGATCTACTGATTATGTGAATACTATTCCAGAAAAAGGACCTTATGACTTTGGTCAGACTTTCAACTTTCCTAGAGTACCACTACCACAGCAAAAAGCAAGGAGGTAGGCATCAGGTTTTCCCAGAGCACGTAAATGCCAAGCACACTGTTCATTGCTATACAAGATTCCAAATCTTATAGAGACTTGTGTGAGAGTAGAGGAGTCTACTTTGAGATGGATGGATCTTTGGATAAAGACTTGGCTAGGTTTGGACATATTAGGAGCATAATAATTTTAACATTTCTGGACAGAGAGTGGGGGGCGGATTTTAAAGAAACTCTTGGAGGGACCAACAAATGTCTCAGTGGGTAAAGGTGCTTGCTGCCAAGGCTGACAGCTTGAGTTTGACTCTTGGACCCACATATTGGTAGAAGAGAAATAATACCCACAAATTATCCTGTGACCTACTTATGTGCAGTACAGCACACACATGCCCATGTATACAGACACATGCATGCCAGGAATAAATGAATGAAAACCTTTAATAAGGTTTTAGAAAGTAAGCTATTTTTCATGTTCTATTTATTTTTATGGGAATAGATTGAATGTCTAGTTTTAGGACAAATAGATAAAAATATTGTTTTTGCAACATTACAAAAACAAAGTTAGGGGATAGAGAGATGGTTCAGTGGTTAAGAGCACCAGCTGCTCTTCCAGAGGACCCAGGTTCAATACCCAACACCCACGTGGCAGCTCACAACTATCTGTAACTCCAGTTCCCCCAACACTCATGGCAAAACGCCAATGTATATAATTTTTTTAATTTAAATTTTTAAAAGTTTAGTAGTGAGGTGTTCATGAACAGAAGTGAGCTGTGAAGATACACACTGTTTGGTTCTCAATCTCAGGGAGTCTCCAGTGGCTGGTGAGCAGGTTGCAGAGGCCCTGCAGACAGTTGATTGAGCATGCTGAAGCCATTGAGAACTGTGTTTGGTGGAGTATGAGTGGTGTGTGTGTGTGTGTGTGTGTGTGTGTGTGTGTGTGTGTGTGTGTGTGTGTGTATGTGCACACACGTGCCACCTAATTCCCTCTTTTAAACTCAATATAAGTTTATCATATTAGTTCATAAATTACTAACTGCTAAAATGATCTGTCTATGTCTTCTCAGGTTTGGGCATAATCCCCTCACAGTGTGCATGAAGAACATGTGTCCTCCCATGTAGATACGATTTCTAGAGGAGCCCAGGACTTCCCACCTGTTAGCTTACGGAAGCAGCTTCACGACTCAGCACTCACTCAGCCCCTCCAGCGTCACCATAAAAACCGTCCCCTTCTGGAAATGCACTTATGTAGGTCAACTGTACCTTCAAGGCCTTGATTCATCTCAAACTTTGTAAAGTCTGTCTGTTTTTGAAGTTATTCCAACCATTAGAATTCCACATCCATCAGCATTTAAAAATGTCCCTAATTGCTTCCTCGAATTCGGTCTATCTTCAGGGCTCTATAACTCTACCTTTCCTTGGTGTGGACCATGACTTCTAGAACCTTCCTCTGGACATGCCAGCTATATGGACTATAAGGATGACTGTGCACTGGTCTGTCGTAGAAGAAGATTCCAGTTCCAAATGTGACTACACAGAACCACTTTTTAAAACTCTTTTTATGTAAAAGTATCTCTTTTTTCCCAACCTGTTCAGTTGTATTTTTTAGATAAAACGTTTTTGTCTGGGAGAGCCTTTAGAAATGAAGCCGCCACATGCAGAATACAGGCCATGTTTGACTTCTGATGCTGTGATAAATGGTGGTCTAAGGTGGGGCATTTCCCCACACTTGAGGGGGGAACCTGGTTGCTATTTATAGTGCAAATGCTACTGAAAACAACAGAACCTTCTGGTGTGGGAAGACAAGACATTAAATTGGTTTATAAGCCTATTAGTGGTGCTGAGAAATGCCTAAGGTGGGTGTTGCCCATATTAATGATACTTGAGTGTCCTGTACAGAAGCTAGACCTGCACAAACTGATGGGCAGGTCATGAATAATAATGTCTTTGCTATCATGTGAGTACCTTGTCTTTATTTGAACTGACGACTCCTTCTGGATGATACTGACTGCTTATTACAAGATCCCTGCCTTTTCTTCCTCTCATGTTTTCTTTTAAAGGTGTAGAGGCTTGTTCTTCAGAAATGCCTTAGCTAGGAATATGTAGTTAACAGAAGTGGTGGTACACACTTCTAAGTCCAGGTTCTTGGGGGGTGGGGCAGAGGCAGGAAGATGGCTTAAGCCCAAAGGTTCAAGACTAGCCTCAGCCACACAGTGAAACCTCATCTTTTCATTGTGCGGGGTGGGAGGGTTGTTGTGTTTGCTCTATTTTTTTTTATATTTATTTGTTCATTATTCTAATAATTTATTCTGTGTGTGTGTGTGTGTGTGTGTGTGTGTGTGTGTGTGTGTGTATCCACATGCTATGTGGATGTTACAGTACAGCCAGTGGGATCCTGTTTGTTCCTTCCACCATATGGTGCCTGAGGATCAAGCTTAGACCCTCAGGCCTGGTAACAAGCACCTGAACAATCCCACTTCTCCTTGTATTTTTCTTAAACTATTTTTTATTTTTATTTTTATTTTTATTTTTTTATGAAACAAGGTAGCATGTATCCCAGGTTTCCCTCAAACTTGCAACATTGTCAAATATGATAGTAGATGTCTGGTCCTTCTGCCTTTGCCTCTCAGGTGCAGGAACATTGGGGTTTGCCAGTGTGCACCATACACTGTATGCACTAAAATCATAAGGGCACAGCTGCAACCAAACCCAGACATCCTGGCATGGTTCACAAGAACTCTACCAACTGAGCTACAGCCCCAGCCCCAAGACCCCACCTAAAATATTATATATATATATTAAGAGTACAGGGAATCAAAGGTCACCTTGGACACGTAATCATTCCTGGGTTAAACTGGCACTGTGCATGACCTTAGGCCTCTGAACAGCCAAAGATTTGCTGTCACTGAGAAGCCGAGGTTGGAAGGTGTATCCCCAGATTGCCTGGGCCCATCTTTTCCTACTCTGCCTGGCTCTTTGCTTAGTTGGGTTGGTAGGCTCAGCCCAGACCCTGATGTCTCAGAAAGACCTTCAGAATGCAGAAAGAACATTCTTCCATTCACCATGCTGTTACTATCACTTCAGCAATCTCTTTGGAACTGAGAGTGAGAAATGCCACGTGTTTTTGTTATGTCCTTAGTATTATTTAAATGTCCCTTAGGAGCCCAGAAGACTCTCAGGGACACACAGTGGTTCCAGGTAATACTTTCCTACTCTAGAGAGCTCACTTTGTTCCTCAGGGAGACTGCCCTGGATTAAAGCATGCATCTAGAGAATGTGGACACAAAGAAGGGACCAGGACAGCTGGGCACAGGTGACACCTCTGGGAAAGGGCCTCAGAGGAAATTTGGAGGGTAACCTCAGCATTACAGAAAATCAAAAAGGAACCCAAAGAGAGCCCCCACAAGAGCTAAAGCCCAGCAGACCTGTAACCTACTAGATAGGTGGTTCTGACTCTGGACCCCCCCCCCTTGGGGCTTGCATATATCCTGCATATCAGGTAATTACGATTAATAGCAAAATTACAGTTACGAAGTAGCAACGAAATAATTTTATTATTGGGAGCCACAGCAGCATGAGGGCAGCTGCATTAAGAATATTAAGAACCACTGTGCTAGAGATTTATTCAAAGGACAGCAGCCGTTTAGGAAGCATATCTGATAGGTCGGAGATGGGCAAGAGTCGGGGGTTGGGGCTACGTTGCCTTCTCCAGCCTAGGACAGCCACTTTGCAAAATGATTTATATATCTTCATCTTCCAAAAAAGTCAGCCCAATCAATAGCAGATTAAGACACAGCTTCTAGCTGGGCCTGATGGTACAAACCTGTAATCTCAGCAATTCGGGAGGTTGAAGCAGGAGAATGACAATTCCAAAGCCTACGAACCTTTAGAAAGTTCCCGACCCCGGCTGTTTCTTAATCTAGCAGATAAACAGTAAGCCAAGGGTCTCCAGGGCTCCTGCTTGCCCTATTGCAAGCCCTTCTGCTTGCAACAGGTGCTAGTGAGATGCCCAAACGCCTGGGGGGTGGGGAGATGGGGGCAGGAAGCAGCTAGGCCTAGAAATCCGGCTGGGTTTAGATTGCGTGCAGAGGCCGGAGGATGGAGGACGAGTTATTGGAACGCACTAGAAGGGTGCTGACTGACTACTTGATGTTCTGTGCCCGAGAGCCAGATGCCCCGGAGCCACCGCCCACATCGATGGAGGCTGCCTTGCTGCGCTCTTTGGCCACGCACATCCAACAGCAGCACTGGGCTTTCTTCGACCGCTTCATGGGCTACCAGGGCAATCGCCTGGAGCTGGTGACACAGATGGCAGATGCGTTGCTCTTCGATAGCCAAAACTTCAACTGGGGCCGCCTGGTGTTTCTCTTGGTCTTCGCGGGGACGCTTCTGGAGCAAGGCCCTTGCAAGGCTCTCGGGAGGCAGATGAGTCAAATCCAAGCGGCCCTAGACTGTCATCTCATAGTGAACTTGCTGTGCAGTCGGCTCCTGGGACAGCATCGCTCCTGGCTGGAGGCTCAGGGTGGCTGGGTGAGACCACGGAGTAAGGGAGTGGGGTGGGATGGAGGTGCTGTGCTGAGCACCTCTCAGGCACCAGGCACACTTGAGCTGTATTGTGCAGTCCAGTTTTCTTTCTTTGCTATTTTTTTCCCCTAAAGTCGGGGTCTCATGTAGCCCAGGCTGGCCTCATTACATAGCCTCCTGTCACAGTGGTTCTACTTCCATTCAGGAGCACAAGGATTACAGGCTATGTCATAATGATAGGTTTATGTGGTGCTGGATGTGGACCCCTAGGGCTTTGAGCATGTTAGGCAAGCAACTCTACTCCCTGAGCCACATTCCCAATCCAAGGATTTCTTCAGAGGCTCTCAGACTTCCATTGCTCAATAGTTCTCATAAAAATTCATTCAGGGGTGGCCAGGCACACATGGCCTACCCTAACGTTACCCTTGGGACTTTCAGGGAGGGTTTATTAGGTCTGATATGCCCACATAGTACAAAAGCCCAGGTTCTCCGAGTTTCTCTAACCCTTTAGGAGACCAAAGCCCTAGGGGCTGTGAAATATGTGTGACCCTGACCAGGATGATACTTCTCTCACACTGCACTTTTTCCCTGCTGGGTAGACTCCAGGCTCCTTGCTTTCTGGTTGAGTCCTTGATAGTAGATTGTTAGCGTCTGTGAGGCCTTGGATTCCATCCCCACCACCACCAGGAAAAAAAGAACTCTACCCTAGTTTAGCTTACATGCTGAGTTCGGCCTAGGGTGACTTTAACTTCCCCTCTTCATTGAATCAAAATGGAAGTGACCCATGTACCAGTGTAATTTACCTACTAAAACCTGCCATACCAAAAAAAAATGCCTTCTCCTGTTAACAGTCTACATTTAAACCACCTGAGGAAGAAAGGCCGGTGTTAGCAGTAACAGTAACTCCCTATTCCTGATGTGCAGGTCTCTTCTGGGCCCTCAGACTGCCTTCAGCTGAGTGGTTGAGGCCCGTCTCTGGGCTCTCTGAAGAGGTCATTCATTTCTCCCTCTGCATCCTGGCTCCCTCTCTCTTCTCCCTCCCCATTCCTCTCATAAGCTCTCAGACCTTTGAGGGTTCGAGAGGAAGGGTGATGCAGAGTTTCTTTTGGGTAAGAGATTCATTAGCAGAGCTATTGATACCATAAAAACACAGCATGCTGAGGGTAGAGTTTAGGTCTATGAGACAAATCCAAAGTGCCCCTTCCAGGTTCCAGAGGAAGAAGGAGGTCCCGCGCCACATAGTGGTGAATATGTGCTTATAGCTGGGTTGTCACTCATTCTGGAGCAGCAGGGGAAAGGTTGGGTCCCTTAGTTAATGCATGTTCATTATACAAGATTTGCTACCCATAGTCTCTGATTGCTTAGGGCCTCAGGTTAGTAACCGGGGTTAGTAAAGTCCCTTTGGGGACGAGAGGCTTACAAATTCTCAGGCTGGCTTTTGATGGGGCATCTGCTATTTCTTTTATCTAAGCTGTGGAGGTAGAGAAAAGCAGCAGCCACGTAAACATGGCCTGAATACACTCCAGTCCAAATATAACCTTCCCAGACTTTCGTTTGGGGGTAGCATTGAGTTCAATGTCTGGTTGCTACATACTTACTTGGGGTGCTGTGGAGTGCACATCTCCCATCTCAGGATATCTGAGTCAGAGACTGATGCCAGTTATCGGCACAATGGAAGGAGAGTGTCCACAGGAGCCTGTGGAATATGCCACACAGCAGTTTGAATGACTTGAGATGGGCAGTGTTCTAAAGAGGGGGCTATAGACGTAAGAGCCAAGGTAGTTATTATAGTGATCCCTGCCACTGTGACCCAGGGTGTCCCGGATGAGTTCTGAAATCATTTTGAATTTGATTTCTAGAGAGAGGGTCAAGGCTGGATAGAGCAAAAGACTGAGAAGTGCTGTCAAAGGAGGAAATGCCCAGAGTTTAAATTTTCAATTTTATTGGAGGATGTGGGGAAGGCATCTGAGAGGACAGGGAAGTTTTAATAAAGTTTTCCTAGATGTCTTTCCTCAGCATTGAGGTGAAATATGAGGTGTTATGAAGCATCTGTGCCATATAGACATAGAGTTAGATGGTTGTCTCTAAGCTATCCAACTGCTGTGAACAAATCCCGTGAGTTGTCTGGTCAGTTGCCTTTCATTTTATGGCATGATCTAGACCATCCCCTGTATTTTCAAGTGTTTTCCATACTGGAGACTGGCCCGGGACCTTGTGTATGTTGATCACCTGTTTGACCTCCAAGCTCCACACTAGCCCTTCTGTGAATTTTTTAGTGGATTATTTTTATAGTATGTGGATGAATACCTGAGTGTGTTCTGTGTGCCCTGTGCCATGCACTGCTCAGGGAGGCCAGACGAGGGTGTCAGACCCCCCTGGACCTGGAGTTCTCGGCATTGTGAGCAGCCTTTGAGTGCTGGGAACCGAACCCAAATTCTCTGCAAGAGCAGACAGTGCTCTTCAGGCCGCCTTCTGTGTATTTGGGGCTCAGGTTTATTCAGGGCAGTCTAATTCTCCTCTTCTGCCTCTTGCAGGATGGCTTTTGTCATTTCTTCAGGAGCCCCTTACCACTCAGTTTTTGGAGGAGACTGCTGATCGAGACTTTTCTGTCCTGCATCATTGCAACGGCCATCCTGTATATCTGGAAAAATTTATTTTAAAGTTTTAAAATTTTAAAACCATTTTACCTGCCTAACTGTGACCCCTTAAGGGACAATTTTAGATGAAAATTTAAGGAATCTTCCTGCCTAAAGAGATTTTTTACCTGCATGCTACATGGAGTCGGAGGTTTCAATGTGGCCAGCATTTGGAAGGGACCCAAGTGGCTCTTCACTAAGTGGGGAAAGAGTCTTACAGACATCACTCCAAAGGATATCAGAAGAAACTACATCCACTTACCAAAGTGCTGCTGTTCGCATTTGGCTGTAAGCACCCCAGAGCCTCTCCCATCTTCTGGGTTCCTTGAGCTGCTACTCAGTAGTCAGAGTTTCAGGGCAGAGAATCCTAAAGCACTAGAACCCCAAAACAGTGAGGAATGCAATAGGAAAACTTAAGGACTCCTTGGAAACCTAAGTTTTTCTGTGCCTAACTCCCAGAACTTCTAGTTTATAGTACCTTCCTTTAATAAATGTTTAAATAACTGTAAATTTTTAATAAAAATCCCATTTAAAAAAACTGGGATTTCTCTAATTCAGCAAGACTCTTATTCTTCGGAGTAACTTGAATTGATGACAATTTCCTTTTAGTGTCTCCTTTGATAGAAACTAGAGTTTAATTTATATTGCTATGGGAGATTAAGTTTTATTTTTATAATGTATACTCACACTATGCCCGTATGTATATTTGTGCACCACATATGTGTCTGGTGCCTATGATGTGTCAGATCCCTGGAACAGGAATTACCTGCCTAACTGTGACCCTCCAAGGGACAATTTTAGATGGTTGGAGTTGTGAGCCACCATGTGGGTGCTGGGAATCGAACATGGGTCCTCTGGAAGGGCAGCAATGCTCTCTCTCCAGCTTTAACGATGCTTTGTTTTTAACATTTAATCTACATGAAAGTTCTTAAATCATTCTTGTCTTCACTGAAACCTGCAGGGCAGAAGGCATGCATCCCTCCAAGCTTCCCTGGTCATCATTAACTTTACATTTCATAAAACTGAGTCTGCACATGCTGTGTGTGGGGGGGGGGGGGAGATTTCTGGCTGGAGATGTAGGATCTCGGGAATCAAATTTGGATCATCAGGATTGGTGGCAAATATCTTTACCTACCAAACCGTCTCACCTGCTACACTACATTTTTTATTTGTTTCTAGTGTGCATGTATGTGTGCCAGTGTGCAAGTTGGAGGTCAGAAGACAACTTACAGGAATTGGTTCTCTCTTCTCACCATGTAGTTCCCTGGGATCGAACTCAGGTCATCAGGCTTGGTGGCAATCACCTTAACTGCTCAGCTAGCTCTCTGCCCTTCTTTTCCTCTTCCTAACATGAGATTCCTAGGGAAATTCCCGGTTGGGGAGTCCCTGAAGAAGGAAAATCAGGGCCCATGTGGCAGACTGGGAGAAGGTATGAGCCTCCAGGCCAGGGAAGAGGGTGATGAGCAGAGTGTGGCACCGCTGTGTGCTCTTGGTTCCCCTAGGTGAGTCTGTCTAAGTGCCTGTCTGTAACTGAGAGGAGATGGGCTGCTGCAGCCGAGGCAGAGGCTGGATTCTAACATCACTTCCTGACAGTTCTAGTCTTTACATTTGTATTGAGATAAAATTCACACAACACAAAATTCCTTTCAGCATTTTAAAGCAAGCACTTCAGTGGATTTTAGTATGCTTACAGGATCATACACCCATCACCCTTTGTTTAATTCCATCACTTAAACAGAAACCATTAATGCTCTTCTGACCCTCCCCAACCCCAGCAACCACTAAACTACCTTGTGTCTCTGGATCTACCTCTTCTGGACACTGCATATAAATGGAACCAGACAGCTCACGGGGTTTTTTCGTGTCTGATTTCTTATTTAGCCAAATGTTTTCTAGGCTTCTGCAGGATGTAGCATGTCAGGACTTCACTCCTGCTTAAGGCTAATGCTACATTGTGTTTACCACACACAGCTGACCGGAATGTGGGTGGCTCTCACTTGTCTGTGAATTCTGAGCTTTGAGCATGCTTTTACGTGTTTTTATTTGGACTTAGGCCTTCAGCACTCTCCTGTGCAAGCCTAAGTGAGATTGCTGGGCCTTGTGATGACTACGGGCTTAGTGTAAAGTTTAGATCTACTAAACTGTTCTTAGCTGCACCACCCGACATTCCCACCAGAAATTCTAATTCTGGGATTCTGGGATTCTAATGCCTTCCATGGTTAAACCCCAGGGTAGCAAAGGGGAGAATGACCTGTGCAAAATCTGGGGAAACACAACTGAGGTTTAAAATACAGACGGTTTCTTTCACCTTAGCTTCCCAGACACCATGTAACCACATGCCCTGACGTGGTGCCAGCTAGAAAGTAAAGTCTTCTTCTAGACAAGGCCATGTTATCTCCTCAAGCTTTCTCTGCAGCCAAATAGGACTTCTGTGAAGCCATTTATTGGTACTTCCTGCCCTGAGGCCCTGCCTTGTGCCAGCCAGCTATTGTTACAGGCCTTGCTCAAATGGCTAAAAGTATCAGTTTGTGGGGTTTTTGTTTAAGATTTTATCTTTATTTTTATTTATGTGCATGTGTCTGTATCTAAGTGCACATATACGTACTCATGGGAATGAAAAGAGAGGTTAGGATCCCCTAGACCAGGAGCTGTGAGCTGCCAGAACTGAACTCTGTCCTTTGCAAGAACAATAAGCATGCTTACCAACTGAAGCATCCCTCCAGCCCATGTTTTCTTCTTTTTAAAATTTTTGTATATTTTTATGTATATGTTAATGGGGTAGGGAGGAAAACCACAGTATGCATGCAGAGGTCCAGACACAACTGTGTGGAGTTTCTATTCATCCATCTCCCTTCATGTGAGCTCCACAAGCTTGCCAATAAGTACCTGTCCCCACTGAGTCAACTCTCCAGCCCCAGTTTGTATTTTGTAGCTGTGCCTCTCTTAAGATTTGAATTCAATAGAATTGAAAATATAAGTGAGGAGCCAAGGAGATGGTTTAATGGGTAAAAGTGCTTGGTATGCAGCCTGGATCTGACCTAACTTCAGATCCTCAGAACCCACAAAAGCCAAAGGTGGTAGATGTGCCTGTAATTCCAGCACTC
Organism: Phyllotis vaccarum; assembly: GCA_033318265.1. Classification (NCBI taxonomy): domain Eukaryota; kingdom Metazoa; phylum Chordata; class Mammalia; order Rodentia; family Cricetidae; genus Phyllotis; species Phyllotis vaccarum. Next base: position 134,602,433 of record JARWLC010000004.1, on the reverse strand, counting down.
CTACTGTATAGGAGTATAGGAAGTAGAGACAGAATTCCCTCAGAAGCTAGCAGGCCAACCAGCCTGGAGTTCAAATTTTAGAAACAAGAGACCTTGCTTCAAACCAAGTAGAAGGAGAGGCCTGGTGCCTGAGGTTGTCCTCCAACTTCCACACAAGTGCTCTCAAATGCACAGGTACATACACATACACACAATACACGCAAGTAAATAATAATAATAAAAAAAGAAATGCACCTAGGGATCACAGAGCTGTAGCTTGGTTGGTAAACTGCCTGCCCGGGATGCACAAAGCTCTAGGTTCAGTCTCTAGCACAATATAAATTGGGTATGTGGTACGTGCCTGTAATCACAGAAGGCTGAGGCAGGAGGATCAAAAATTCAAAGTCATCCTAAGATGTCAGGAGTTTCATGCCAGCCTAGCACACATGGAGCCCTGACTTAAAAAATAGTAATAGTAAAAATAACTATTTTAACTAGGAAAGATATGGGGCTGGGGGTGGAATATAGTGCTCCACATCTGTGCTTATCTCAGCATTCCAGAGGCTGAGGCAGCCTGTGCTACACAACCAAGTTAAAAACTGCCCTGGGCAGGTAGCCTATGTCTCAAAACCAAAAATGGATGAATGATTGGATAAAGAAGTCAATTTTAAAATATTTCCTTAGGTCACCATAGACTCACCAGACTGCAAATTACATTCTCCTAGAGTGCTTTTCAACTTTGGATGCCTCTGTCTGCCAATCTGGGCGATTCATTGGCTCAGGTGGAGCATGGTCCCCATTTAGTTCTAATGGGAAGGCAGGGCTGTGCCTCCAGGGTTGTGAACAACTTTACTAACCAAGTAAGTGACAGTTAACCTGTAATGATAAGCCCTGGTCCGTTTGAGCCTAAGTTTCCTTAACCCCGACAAGATTTCAATCACATTTTAAGGTACTTAAGGGTGTCCACTGTGAATTGTCTGAGGGTCCTCCCCCCCCCAAATGTATAATTTAACTGAAAGACTCATACAATTCAATGTGATCTGTTACAAGAAATGGCAGGACCTAGCCTTCCCTTGCCAACCAGTCCCATAGGAAACTTCCTGTTCTTTTAGGTTATTTTCTATCTTGATCTTTGTTCTCATTTTGTTTTGTTTTATTTGGAGATGGGGTCTTATGTAACCTAAGGTGGCCTTGAACTTGATATGTTGCCAAAGATGACTTTGCCCTTCTTTGAGCTTCTACCTCCCAAGTGCTAAGATTGCTGATGTCCACCACCACACCCAGCTAGTTCTCTATCTTTAAATAGAAGGTTTTTCTTGATCTCCAGTTTGATACATTATCTTTATACTCCCGACCCATCTCTTGCCCCCAAGCCACACTCAATGTAATTATATAATAATTTTACTTCAATCACTATTCATTATCCATATTATGAGTTCTCATGCTGGTCTGGATTGAACCATGTAATCAGCTAAGATTATTTCTTTCTCACACTTTTATTTTCCTGAGTTAATAATTGCCTTAGTCTTTCTTTTTTAAAAATATTTGTTTATTTTATGTGCACTGGTGTTTTGCCTGCATGTATGTCTGTGTGAGGGTGTCAGAAGCCCTAGAACTGGAGCTATAAACAGTTGTGAGCTGCAATGTGGGTGCTGGGAATTGAACCTGGGTCCTCTGGAAAAGCAGTCAGTGCTCTTAACTCCCGAGCCATCTCTCCAACCCCACCTTAATCTTTCTTACTTGATTAGTTTCGGATTAGTTTTGCATAAACTTTTTAATGGCCCATTCTTGAATTCTCTAATAGCTGTGGAAATCTCCTGTGGAGAATACTCATTTCCATTAGGTTTCTCATATGTGATCTCGTAGAGTCTCCCAATTTGCTCACACCCAGGCTGTCTTTATCCTCTGTTCCAGGTATACAGTTACCACCCTGAAGTGTCCCTGCAGTGGTGTCCAGACTCAGGATCCTCTTCTAACCCCCCCCCCCCCATTTCTGGCCTTGTTCCCTTTTTGTCTTTGGTCCTCATATTGTATCTCGAAGCAGCTTCCTGACCAGGAGTAGCTGGGAAGGAGATTGCTTGCTACCTTGGAAGTCTGAGCATCTTAACGTTACTTTTGATTAACACTGCATCTAGGTGTATAGTTCTAGATCGCTAATTGCTCCTTTTCAGGGTTCAAAGGCACGTTCCCGTTTTCTCCCAGTCTTCAAGGTTTTCCCAACATGTGCCGTGGGAGGGAGAGTCTGTGTTCTCTGCCAGAAGCAGGCAGAGTTTCTATTTGACATGGGTTTTGAAGTTTTGTAGTCACTGGTGGGTGTGTCCACCCATCACACTTGGGTGCAGGGAGTTTTTCAGTCAAGACTCCTCTGTTCCTCTGCTTTCCTCAGAGAACATCCTGATCTGCTCTGATTTCCTTCCTACAATTTTTAGTATTTAGACTTCCAGCTTTTAATGTTTGCCACCCCACCCCACCCCACCCTCATGAGGGGTGCTAGTTGGTAGAACAGAGTTGTAATTATGAGAAAGAAAGCATTGTGTGGGGCAGCAAAACCCAGAAGTTGAAGTTTTTTGGAAAGAAATGCATTTCAGCATGACTGCGATACTGTTTCCATCCGCACACCCACAAAACAAGCAGCTTTGTGAAAGAGTAAATCCAATTTAAAAGATGTGTACTTAGCCAATTGCACACCCAGAAAAGGCCCAGTTTGGCTAGGAAAAGTCTGCTGAATAAAAGCAGGTCAATAAAGGCAAGTCAGATTAAGGAGGGCAGGGCCACTCCACCCTCAGGACCCTTGTGTTCTCTGTACCCCACCCCAGGAACTGGAGCGCCCCCCACCAGAGGTCATCCTGTTATTCAATGATAAAGACTATTTCTCAGAAGTCAGTTGTCAAAAAGAGAGAAACTGAGTTTTCCGTGTGTCACAGTTCGACCACAGTCTTTACTGAAGCTATTTCTATTTTCGAAACTGCTTTCCTGTAACTCCAAGCAGCTCTCTAGAGTATCAATTACCCTCAGAGGCCTGTAACCGCAGAGGCTCATCTGCGGGGGCCCAGGGCCTGGCCTGACCCTTAAGGAGGAGGAAGTGTGTGTGTGTGTGTGTGTGTGTGTGTGTGTGTGTGTGTGTGTGTGTGTGTGTGTGTACACACACGCGCGCACGCGTGCATAAAGGCCAAAAGACAGTAAGCGCCTGTGTAAGTGGAAAACAATGCGGCTGTCCCACCCAAAGGCTGCCCCCCACCCCCACAGCCTTCCATGGGGAAAGTGCCCAAGTGGAAATCCTAGTCACCCTGGCTCCTCTCCCAGTGGAGCAGAGTCACACAACCTGGGGGACTGTGATGGTCAGTTCCTTGCACAAAGGAAGTGCTGACTCCCCCAGCAACCTGGATATGGGGTGGTAGCAGGTAAGTCACCTTGGTCTTCTGTCCCACAGATGTGGTTTTTGAGACTTCCATGGGCATTTTCTTTGCTTCCTATCTGCTCCCAGAGGCTAGAAGAGGGGAACCCCAAAGGAGGAACACCCTATCATTGCTGGGGAGAGGTGTCTTGTGACTTCTTTCCATTTGACCAGAATTTAAATTCTCTATCAACCTTAGCTCCTCACCTACTGAAGCTATAATTTTCATTACTTATTATACTTATTAATCTCTCATCACATGACACAATGTTTTTAAAGATGTTTTTTAATGAGGGCGGGGCATGCAAGTGCCTTCAGAGGCCAGAGAGGGTGTCAGATACCCTGGGGTTGGACTTACAGGCCATTGTGAGCTGCCCAACACGGGGTGTAGAGAACCTAACTTGGGTCCTTTGCAAAAGCAACGGGTGCTTTTAACTGTTGAACCATTTCAGATAGTGACTTTTAAAATCCACATTTATTTTACTTTTTCTTCAGTGCTGAGGATAGACTTGTGCCTGGGAAGTGCTCTACCAAATCACCACCTAGCATGAACTTTGAAGAAAGGAAATGTTCATTTTGGCACACGGTTTAAGAGGAGGTACAGTCAGTCATGGTGAGGACAGCAGTGGCAGGTATATAAGATGGCTGATCATACTGTGGGGAATCAGAAAGTCTGATAGAGATAAGTTCTGGTGTTCTGTTAACTCCCCACCCCCTTTGTAAATTCATCTGGAAAAATGAAGAAGTAGCTTAGCAGGCAAGAGCACTGGCTGCTCTTCCAAAGGGCCAGGGTTTAATTCCCAGTACCTAAAAGACGGCTTACAGCCAGTTCCAGGAGATTTAATGTCCCCTTCTACTTCCAGTAGGCACACATGATACACATACATGCAGGTGAAATACTCATACACAGTAAAATATTTTTGGCCGGGTGTGGTGACACACACTTTTTAACCCCAGCACTGGAGAGGCAGAGACAGACTTCTCTGAGTTCTAAACAGCTAGCCTGCCCTATGTAGCAAGTTCTGGGACAGCCAGGGCTACAAAGACCACCCCATGTCAAAAAAATGAAAAGTAAGAAACATTTGGGACCTCAGCCCACGGAATGATACCACCCATACGCACAGTGGAAACACCCTCGTAACACACCCAGAAGGGTGTTTCCTAAGTGATTCCAAATTAAGTCAAGTTCAATGAAAATTAAGCATCAGGTTTATTCATTTATACTTTATATAAATGGGTCTTTGCAGTTTTTTTATGATTCAAAACTCTTTATGCTTAAACTTCTAAATTCCCAGCATACATAAAAGTTTCTTAAACTACATTTAACATAGTGTGAAGTAGATTCTTAGGATGTTACTGTTTTAAAGTATCATTATTATCCTTCATCCCCTGCACAGAATGAAAATGGGCACAGCTAATTTTTACCTTTTTTTTTTTTTTAGGGCTTTATGATGGACAAAATGCAAACTTATGAAAAATAATGATGAATTTTCACACACCTCTCACCATGCCTCAATCATTGTCAATTTATGGCCAATCCACTTCTACACAAGCAGCCCAACCTCTCCTGAAAGATCCCGAGCCTGAGTATGTGCAGGGGCCTTCCACACATTCCTTATTGCTGGTGTGACCAGGCATGCTGGGCTCACCCTGTAAATCTGTGGCCCAGAGTGGAATCAGCCAGTGTCTCTAGATGGGAATGAGTGTTGGCTTCTTGAGTTCTGGCAACGGACTGTTTTGAGGTAATAGGCCCACCGTGGAGTTCCCAGGCTCTCTAGGCCTTTGAAGATTCTTAAATACAGCAACCCTCATTTAGTCTTGACTTAATTTAGAATAAAGAGTCAAAGAAGGATATAGAGCATGCCAGCCAGAGCAGTCAACATTAATTTAGTCTTTTAGACCACTACGCCCAAGACACAATGAGCTAAAGGAAGAAGGAAGGTCTGTGGTAGGTAGAAGGCAACCTGAGCTGTAAAAAAGAAAAGCCACAGGGTAGGGAGGCAGACACATTGAGGACTGGAGTTATGTCCGCTTGGCATAAGCTGGAGTCATTTGGGAAGAGGGAGTCTCAACTGAGAAAATGCCCACAATACATTGGCCTATGGGCAGCTGATTTTCTTGATTGATGGGTGATGTGGGAGGGCTTAGCTCACTATGGGTAGAGCTAACATTAGGAAGGTGGTCCTGGGTAGTGTAGGAAAGCAAACTGAGCTACCCAGGAAGAGCAAGTCAGTAAGCAGCTTCCCTCCATGGCTTCTGCTCCAGCTCCCACCTCCAGATTACTTCCCCGACCTCTCTCAGTCAGTGACAGAGTGTGATCTGGGCTGTAAATGAAATAAATACTTTGCCTTGATTTGTTTCTGGTCACGGTGTTTTATCACAGCAATAGAAGGCCTAACAGACAGGTGGAGGTAGGTTCCAGACTGACTAGGGCAGCAAGCTTCCAGGCTATGGGCTCAGTCACCTCATGGAGAAGTGACCTTAACCCTAAGTTTGTAGGTTAATGTATATGCTACATACAGATGCCCATGTCGATTCCGTGTATATTTCCCTATTTTCTTTTAAGAATATTTTATTGAGTACATTGCAAGAGGGTTGTGGGTTTCAATAACTAGAATAGTGTACAGCCAACTTCCTATGCTTTAATGGAAAAAGAAATAAGAGGATTTGGGGTAGGAAGCTGGGAAAGTGCTGGCCTTGCAGGCAGGAGGACCTGTGTTTGCATGCTTGTTGTCTGAGGAGATGGAGACAGAAGCCCCGGAGGCTTGCAGTCAGTCAGTCTAGCCAAATGAGCAAGCTCCAGGCTCAGTGAGAACCTGTTCAATGCATGCGAGATGGCTCAGCAGTTAAGAGCTGGCTGCTCTTCCAAAGGCCCTGGGTACAAATCCCAGAAACCACATGGTGGCTCACAACCATTGGTAATGAGATCTAGTGCCCTCTTCTGGCCTGTGGGCAGAACGCTGTATGTGTAATAAAAAAAATAAATAAATAAACCTTTAAAAAAGAAAACCAGGTGGGGAGTGCAAGGGAGTCATGTGACCCCCATCTCTCCTCCCCCCACATACCTCTTTTATACCATATACACTCAGAGATAAACACACACATATACACAGGCACATGAAGACATACACACATTCATACATAGATGTTACAAGCACAGAGAGGATACACACACATATTCACACACACACACTTATGGGGGCGAGGGGGGGGAGGGTTGTCGGTCATGAAGTTTTCCTGGTGTTTGTTTTTTCAGAACAGACTATATTCTTCCACAAGGGGGCACCTGGCCTTCAAGAAGAGACTGAAGCCTCAGGGTTGAGGGGAGTGGTCCAGTGTGAGTAGTAAATCTTGCATAGTTGCTGGACACACCTAAGAACCTTACTCAGAATGTTTTGGAAGCGTTTTGGCATTGGAATGCCTCTCTTTGCTTACTAAGAGTATAAAAACCCATTTTTCCTGAAACCAGTAAAAAGTAGACTACAACAAGGCTTTGGGCTCAGCTAGACAGGGAGAAGGCCCATGTCTGCCTTTCGAAGATTAGCAGTCGAACCAGGGAAGGCAGTCTCACAGTGAGTGACCCTTCCCCATGTAAACACCCCAAGATAAAGAGACAGGGAAGGGGCCTGATACAGAATTACCTCAGGAGAGATGCAGAGGCCAGGGTATTACACTGTTGTCAAACTTGGCCTGCATAAGGCCAAAAGGGATGCCAGGGGCTCTTGGCTTGTTAGTGTATGTGGGCAGAGGGCGGCTGGGTACACTCCACCAACTATGTAGCAACAGCTAGCTTCTTTGAAGTTGTGCAAGAAAAAAAATGGAGTAAGACATGACCAAAGGACTGGGAGATATCCAAGCTTATACCAACACAAAGATGCCATGGCAAGATAGGGAGGAGCCACCCAGAGTGTCAGGGAGGACTTCCTGAAGGAGGTGTCAATCAGAGAAGCCCAGAAAGGAGAGAAGCTCAGGCAGAGGGGGCCACGTACACATAGTCTAAGAGAAAACATGGGAATCTGTCTGTGAAATTTTGTGTGGATGGAGCCAGGGCTGAGTGTGTGGGCATGAAGACAATGCTGAAGATATTTTATGTGAAAGGCATTATGGAGCCCCTGGGGGATTTCTGCAGTGAAGTGCCTGTCAACCACAGACACAGACATTCAATAGTCATCACTATGGTCTTCATGTGGTCAAGTTGTTCTGCTTAGTTTTCTTTGTGAGCTTGACACAAGCTAGGGCAAGTTGAGAAAATGCCTTCATCAAATTGGCCTGTAGGCAAGTCTATGGGTCAATTTCTTGATTAACCTAACCCCAAGTCACACCCCCAGTCTATGCTTCCTCTGGTCTCTGGATGTAGCTGCCCAGTGTGGCTACCCTTGTCCCCTTTCAAGATTCTGTCTTGTTCTTGTGGATTCCCATGGCTTTGGATGCTTCTGGACAAGGGAGAAGAGTGCTTCAGGGGTGAGCAGATGATCACATCTCCTGGGGAGACAAGTTCAGACCGTATCATGAGCAATTATGGGAGGATCAGAACATACTGTTCAGGAATAAGCAGAGGCAATGAACTGAAGGACTAAGGGCTGCTGATAGGATGATATCCTGCATCTGAGTAAAGTTCAGAACTCACTGTTCTCCAGGGCTGAGGGATATACTCTAAAATAAGGTCAAGTCCAAGGTCTGAGAACACAATGAATCCAGGGAGAGGCCCAGTGGGACAAGGAAGACTCCAAAGTCTAGAGAGTCAGCAAAGGTAAGAATCCAAGCCAGAGAAATGGGTGTGGCTTCTACCCGGCTCAGCTTTGTTACCTAAGCCGTTTAGGCATTAAGTGTCCAAGCATGTGCTCCCAGAATGGACAGTGTGTGCATGCAGGTCAAGTTCAGACCTCGCCACAACATGAGCAACGATAGTAGGAAAGTCTCAGACCCTGCTCCTGTCCGGTTTCCAAAACACATCCCAAGGGGACAAAGAAGACTCTAACATACAGACCACTGGTCAAAGCAAATAGCATCCAAATCTTATCAGGAGCAAAGCCACAGGCAAAAACACCAAAATATTATATTTAGGCATTTACAATGGCTAGGCGCAGCTAGATTATTTAGTAAGCAATGTTAGAAAAATCGGCTACCTCCTTAGAAACAACCCAACTCCAGGAGTCTTAGCATCACACACACAAAAATTAACCTATTAATTACTGGTTTCAAAAGTTCCCACAAAACATCAGATCCAGGCTCCTGAGATGGGTCAGAGGTGAAAAGCTGCTGACAAGCTTGAAGACCTGAGCTCAGCACCCGGGATCCACAGGGTAAAAGGAGAAAACCAGCACCCAAATTGTCCTCTGCTTGCCACATCCACGGATAGCCCTCACACAGCCTTCACCCCCACACAGGATAAGTTAGAAAAATAAGTGTAATGTTTTTTAAAGCTAGGTCTAGACGGTCTTACTAGGAAATTCCACCTAACATTCAAAGAACTAATAACAGTCTTTCACAAACTCTTCCGAAACCATGAGGGATCTTTCCCAATTCGTTCTATGGAAAGATGCCCTACCAAGGACAGGATATTTACAAGTCATAGTATAATAAGAGATTTGTTATTAGAATATGTATTTTTAAGTATGATAATAAAAAGGCAATCCAACTTCAGGGTGAAAGAGCTAGACAAACCATTCCCCAGAGGTTATACACAAATGACTGATTAGCGCTGAAATTCTTACTAGTCACTGGGAAAGAAGATCAAAGCCATGATAATCTGGTGTTGTGCATTCAGTGGGATGGTTGTTGTTAGGAAGACAGACAAGCGCTGGAAAGAATGCGGAGAAATCGGAAGCCTTGTTCCAATGCAGTCTACGTCCAAAAGAGTGTACCATTTTCTAAAATGTTGTTATCATGGGGACCTAGCAATGGCATGATTAAGTGTATACACAAGAGAATTGAGCACATACTTCCCAAAAGAAATTATACATGAACATATATAGCATCATCAATAATGGACAGAAGAAACAAGTAATGAACAGGCAAACAAGCCATTATGTCCACACAGCAGAGTGTTACTTGAGGGGGGGGGTGAAGAAATGAAGTAATGATGGATGGGTAACCTGTAAAGAACTGCAACCTTGTGTTATGCATGAGGGTAGGCCATGAACCAGAAAGGGGATCAACTGTGAGATGTGAAGATGTCTTAGGGAAGGAAGGAGAAGATTGGCCAGCATGTGATAAGAAACCAGGGTGGGGGGGTATCTGGAAGGAAGAGGAAGGCAACCAGAGTAGGCAAGTGAGGGAGTTTGAATAAGAATGCCCCCGCCCTCCCCCACTTCCCCCCATCGCCCCCCCCATGTGGCTCGTGTGTTTGAATAGTTGGTGACCAGGGGGACTGGCACTATTTGTAAGGGCTTGGGGGGTGTGGCCTTGTTGGGGGAAATGTGTCACTGGGTGGGATGGGCTTGGAGATTTCAAGAGCCCAAATCTGGCCCAGATGCACTCTCTTCTTGTTGCCTGAGAGATGTAGAACTCTCAGCTCGTTCTCTGACACCATATCTGCCTGTCCATCATCATGCTTCCTGCCATGCTGATGGTGCTCTGAGCCTGTAAGGCAGCCCCAGTTAACCTTCCTTTATAAGCGCTGCCTGGTTATGTTGTTTCTTCACAGCAATAAGACATTGACCAAGACAACAGGGAACCTGGAAAAGGGCATGGAAGGATTCTATCTGTGGAGCCCTGGGTGGCCCCCGATGCCAGCTGTCTGCATCAGAAAACCTTTAGCTGAAAAGGGACACGCAGAGATAAGAACCAGCAGCTGGTACCTCTCCCCTACCCTGGTTCCAATCCTGTCTGAGATTGGATTGAAGGATTCTAAGAGCCATCTTTAATCATGAGAAATGGCCCCTTTTGGAAAGACTAACCCAGGTGGTCTGCTGCCAGGAGTCCTTGGTCTTGTGTGATCTGGGCCTTGGGCCGTGTGACAGGGAGATGGTGCACAGGGAGAGCACAAGACGCTGGAGACAAACTGTACCTCACCATCTTAACTAGGTCACGGACAGATTGTGCAACCCTAACAGGTACAGTCATCTGCTCAGAGCTGGGAAAGCTGTGGAGCAGCTGACTCAAGAGCAATGGAAATGCTAACCTGAGCTGCACCCACATTTGAAAATGCAATTAAGGGTAATAAACCAGCCAGAGTAGGCTTATGTTTTCCCAGAATTTCTAACTGCTTCTGAAACTGCAAGTCAGACTTGCTCAGAACGCAGTCACATCCAAATAGTCCCAAGGCCTCTGGGCACCCTACAAATTATAGAAAATTGGGAACTGTGAATACTATAAGATGTCCCTCCGATAAGCAAACCCCAGAACTGTCAATAAAGCATCACTGACTGAGAAGGAATGTGGGAATCTCCTTCATGCATAGTGTATACCAAGGATTCATGTGCCTGGCACTGTTAGGTGGTGAAGAGACTGTAAACAAAGCCCTGTGTCTTTCTTCTCTAATTAGAAGGGTAGACGGTCTGTAACTGTGTGTAGTATCAGTGGCTGTGGGCTGGAAGGGAAAACCAAGCAGGGCAGGGTACAGGAGGAACATGATGTGCACTCTAGTACATACACTAGGCACAGTTTCAGTAAGAACAGACTTACCTTAAAGTAAAATATAGTCTCATCATTTCCCCTTTTCCTCTCTCCACCTCGGATGCCCCTGCCTTTCAAATTCACAGCGTCTCTTTTTCTTTAATAAATATATAATATATACATATATAAAGTATATATAAATATATAGATGTAGTTTATATATTTATGTTACATATTCAATTTTAATGTTTATGCAGATGCATAAATATAACATTTATATGTATGTGTTTTTACTATATGAAAATATATTGCATAATAAAAACACATAAATATACAAATACAATCTGCTAAAACTGCTTAGTGCTGCTTGTATGGTATGAGCGCAGGGCTGACCACTAAATATTGGATAGCCAATTAGAGGATTCATCCCTGAGGAGGGCTAAATTCTTCTTCTCAGAAGTCTTTAATTGCCTGTAGGGCTAGGGTCCCATGAGATTTCTGCCTTCCAAGTTAGTATACATATTGCCATTGGATTGGCCTCGAACGGGCCTTGTGTAGGCAGCCATGTTGTTGACGTAGCACGAGTGACGAGTGTAACTTCCTTGTAACTTTTGGGAGACACATCTCACAACAGACTCTTTTAATTCCTCTGGCTCTTAAAATTCTTCCTCCCTCTCTTTCCTAATGTTTCTTAAGCCCGAGGTCCAGGAGTGGTTTTGCAGATGTGGCCATCAGGGCTGGGCAGCCCAGGATCAGTTCTCTGTGCTTTGTGTTTTTCTGCAATGGTCTCTGTCTGCTGCAAAGAGAGGTCTCCTCCAGGAGGGTGAGAGCTACACTTCTCTGTGGGTGTAAGAGGATGGGTATTTAGGATGGAGACAGAAAGTATGCTGCTCTAGTAAAGTGGTGATTGAAGGTTCTCTTCTAGATCATGACCTCACTAGCCCGGGTAGCTAGCTAGCCTTTCGGTAGCAGGCATGCTTTGCCTCCTGTTGAGTGGGCCCTAAGTCCACATAGATGACTATTGGTTATCACCAAGATATACCAGGATGGTCATGGATGTGGTTCATAGGTGTCACAAACCAGGTGGGATCACTGGTTGCTTTCCTCCCTTGGCAGATTGTAGTACTGTAAAAGCTGGTCCTCAGTGAGGAGGCTTCCAGTCAGATCCAGCATGAATCCGTCAAGTCCTCTGTCCAAAGCACATGATGTCTTCAACAACAGGGATTCACCTTCAACCTCTGGGAGGCAACCAAAGCAAGAGCAATAACCTATATTGTTTGGGAGTCTCTTGGACACACCCAGGCAGCAATTTGAAAGGGAGTTTCCCATGCCTGGTACTGAAGTTTTTACCAGATACTCTCTACCTCTTGTGGGAGTATTGTCAGCCTACGAGTCTTAATTTTCATGTTAAGCACTGTTCATGTTTTAGGTTCTACATTAAGATCTTGGATCAATCAGGAATTAATTTTTGTGCAGAGTGATAGGTATAGATCTAATTTCCTTCTGTTACATGTGGACAGCTAGTTTCCCCAGAATTATTTGTTAAAGATTCTATCTTTTTTGGGTCATTGTTATATCAGATGGCTTATTTTGTGTTCTCACACTGGGTCTTCTGTTTTGTTCCTTTGGTCTACACATCAGCTGAGTCAGTACCACGCTGTCTTTATTACTCCGGCTCTATAATGTATCTTGAAATTTGTAATTGTACTGGTAATCCCTCCAGCATTGGTTTCTGTTGTTAGTTTTTCCCTCAGGATTGCTTTGGCTTATCCGTGCTCTTTTATGATTTCAAATACATTTTACCATAGTTTTTTTTTCTATTTCTGTGTAGAATGAGATGGGGATTTTGGTTGGGTTTGCACTGAATCTGTAAGAAGGCTTTGGCTGTAGGGTCATTGTCACAGTATTAGTTCTGCTAATCCACAAGTATGGGATTTTTATTTTCTGCTCTCTGTCTCAATTTCTTCCTTCAGAGTTTTAAAGTCCTTATAGTTGAGGTCTTCCCCCTCCTTGGTTTGCTTTATTTCTAGATATTTTATTTTCTTTGAGACTTCCTGCAAATGAGAATATGTCCACACTCCCTCTGTGTTTGTTGACGTATAGAAATGCTATTGGCTTTTTTTCAAGTTGATTCTGAATTCTACTACTTTGCTTAAATTATTTATTGCTGCTAGAAGTTTGCTGATGGAATTTTGACCTCTCTTCTGTGTATTATCACACCATTTGTGTGCTGGCTAGTTTTATCTCACCTTGACTGAGAAGCCATCTAAGAAGAGGGAGCCTCAACTGAGAAAAATGCATGCCTAAGACTGGGCTGTAGGCAGGCTGGTAGAGCATGTTCTTCCATTAGTGGCTGATAGGGGAGGATCCAGCCCACTGTGAGTGGTGCCACCTTGGGCAAGTGGTCCTGGGTTGTATATGTAGGCATACAAAGAGCGAGTCAGTAAGCAAACACCTCTATGGCCTCTGCATCAGCTTCTGACTCCAAGTTTCTGCTCAGTTTGAGTTCCTGCTTCCCTGGGTGGACTGCGATTCAGGACAGGTAAGCCAGATTAACCCTTTTCTCCCCAAGTTGCTTTTGATCATGGTGTTTATTACAATAATAGTAACCCCTACTAAGAAGTGGGTTCTAGGCTCTGGCCTGTGGAATTGTGGAAGGATTGTGGAAGGCCTTCGGAACTTGAATGTTCAAATTGGTGAGTAGTTGTGAGAACTTGTAAGATTAGAAAATAAAGCTGAAAGCAGTATAGATGAGGTAGGCCTAGTCTGTGACATTTCAGAGGGAAGCAAAGACTCTTATCAGGGCCCTTGTACACTTAACTCATAGTTTGAATTAAGCGCCTGTAGTTAGGGTCAGCTAGTGCTGAAGACTAGACTGTGATTAACAAGAAGTGTTACTGAAGTGTCCTTCTCTTTATTGGGACAATTGATGCTGGTCAGCTGGAGCTGAGACATCACTGGTGACTAAGACCAGCATTGGGACTAGAGAAAAGGCACAGGGGCTTAAGAGAGATTACTGTTTTTCCACATGGTCTGGGTTCATTTCCCAGCACCCACATCAGGTGGCTCAAAACCTCTGTAATTCCAGTTTCAGGAGATCTGACTCCCTCTGACCCCCCACCGGCACCTGCATACAAGCAATGCCTATAACCCCCCCCCCACACACACACACAAATAAATTAAATCTTTAAAAGAAGAAAGAAGGAGAGGAAAGAACAAGGAGGGAGGAGGAGGAGGAGACCAGTATTAATGATGTGAATTCTGGGAAGGTTTCCATGGAGCAGCACACACAGAAGCTGTGCTCCAGAAAAGTCAGGTACTGGCAGCCAAACTTAGTAGTATAAAAGTCTCCCAGGTAGTACTGGTGTTGAAAGGCATGCAGGGGTCATGGAGAGCAATGGAGTATCTAAAGAGAGCCCAGGAGAGCCTACTGGTGAAAGTGCAGTCCAGTCCCAGCAGAAGGCCCTAACATTTTGGAGATGTCAGTACCACGGGACAACCACTCCAGTGGCCTTGGAGTAGAGCCAGCCCGAGCCTAGGAGACAATCTGTGTGTGGTGGAGCTGAGGAAATGACCTGGAGCCTTTGGAAGAAGTCAGAAGATCAGAAGTGAATCCCAGACATTGCACATGACTTATTTACAGTCTCTGCCTCCTGAATGCTGGGATCAAAAGGCGTGGGTACCACACCCAGCCTTTTGATTGTTTAGAGTAGGCACTTAGAGCTCTAATCTCCCACACAGGTCTGGTTAGTGGCCCAGAATTTTGTTTTCATCTTCATTTAGATCTATGAATTTTATTTTTTTTCTTGATTTCTTTGATCCATTACATAATTATGAGTTGTTTAATTTTTACGAGTTTGTATGCTTACCAGAGATTTGTTTTCTGTTTATTTTCAACTTTATTGCACTATATTCAGGTAGGATACCATGAGTTATTTCAATTTTTCTGAATTTGTTAACATTTGTTTCCCAGGATGTGGTCTATTTAAAGCAGCTTCCAGGAGCTGCTGAGTAGAATGCATATTGTCTGGTGTTTGAGTAGGAATATTCTGTGGAGATCTGTGAAGTCCATTTGATGTATGATGTCATTTAATTCTTATGTTTCTGTTTATTTTTGTTCAGATGGCCTGTCTACTACTATGTGCCTTTAAATCTAGTAATGCACCTTTTTAAAAAATTACTTATGTGGAGTTTTGCCTGCGTGTATATGTTTTGGTACCCTGGAACTGGAGTTACAGTCTTGAGTTAGTTGCCATGTGCTGAGAATCAAATCTGGAAGAGCAGCCAGTGCTCTTAACCTCTGAGCCATCTCTCCAGCCTCTGTAGTGTACTTTTTATGAAATTAGGTACCTAAGAGTATGGTGCGTATATGTTTAGGATTGTAATGTCTTTTTAATTGTTCTCTTGATTAGAATGAAGCTTCCTTTATCTCTTCTAATTAGTTTTAGTGTGATATAGGTTTTGTCAGATATTCAGATAGCAATGCTCACCGATTCCTGGCTCATTTTTATTACGGTGTTTTTATTTCCTTAAGGTGCACATTTTTAAACATATATTTTTAGACAGAATGATGAATTTCTTTAAAAGGGGGGGGGTGACTTATCTATCTTGGAGACAAGGTCTGTGTAAGACCTGGCTGTCCTAAAACTCATTATGTAGACCAGGCTAACCTCGAAGTCACTGAAATCCACCTGATACTGCTTCACAAGCACTTGGTCTAAAGGCACACGCCACCATGCACAGTTTATTTTTCTATGTGTATGGGTGTTTTGCTTGCATGTCTGTTTACTACATATATGCAGCATCCATGGATGCATCAGATTCCTTGGAACTGGAGTTATAGTTACTAGCCATCCTGTGGGTGCAGTGAATTGCACTGAGCCATCTCTCTAACCCCAGATTGGTTTCTTAATCCACTCAGCCAGACTGTGCTTTCTGAGTAAAGAGCTAAGGACATTAATTTATTCACAGTCACCTTTGAAGGGCCCGTGCCGAGTGTGGTGATTTTGTTCTTAGTTATGCTGCTTCATTTGTCTCCTCGGCCCCTTGGCTATGCTGAGCTCTAGTCCTCTCTTCGGGCTGGAGTATTGCTCCCAATGTTGTTTACGGTTGGTATGCTGGATATGAATTCTTTTAAAATTGCATCAAATTTTTCCCCTTCATTTTCTGCTATGGCAGATAGTTTTGCTGGATACAGCAGACTAGGTTAGCAGCTGCAGTCTCTTAAAATGCGGAGTGCATTGCCCCAGGATCCTCTGGATTTCAGAGGAGTTAAGAAATCAGACACTGCTGAGAAGTGGTGGAGCACACCTTTGATCCCAGCATTTGGAAGGCAGAGGCAGGTGGAATCTTTGTGAGTTCAAAGCCAGCCTAGTCTACAAAGTAAGTCCAGGACATACAGGACTACATGGAGAACCCATCTTAAATGAAGATCAGATGTTACTCCTTCCCATGTGACTTATGATTTCTCTTGCTCTTTCCAATACACTGCTCTATACATCACGTTTTAACTATGATATGCCACAGTTGTTTTTCTGGTCTTCTGTATTTGATGTTCTATGTGCTTCTAGCATTTGTATGGTTGTGTCTTTCTTTAGTTTGGGGAAGTCTTTGATGGTCCTGTTGAAGATTTGGTCTGTCACTGACCTAGAATCCTTCTCCTTCATCTACACCTATAATTTAAAGATTTGGTTTTTTCATGGTGTCCCAGATTTTCTGCATACTGTCCCCTCCTCCCACAGCTATGTGTGTGTGTACACGTTTCGTAGTCTTTGCTTGTATGGTCTATTTCTTCTACTTCATCTTCAGGTCCTTTCTCTCTTCTACTTGATTCATTTTACTTGTAAGACTTTCCTTTGAGTTTTCTAGTTGGGCTATTTCAATTCTACATTCCAGCTTGTGTGCTCTTCAGTATTTTTTATTCAATTTCTTTTAAATTTTAGATTATCATCTGATTCAACATTATGTTTGTGTTTACACAGCATCATTCCAACGTTTATTCTTTTATTACATTTTCTTTTAGTTCACTGAGCTCTGTGTTATCTTTAAACTCCTTCAGTTCTTTGGAGTGTGAGTGTTCACTTAAGTTCTGTGTTCGGAGGTCCATCTAGGTAATTCTACAGGACTGGTGGGTTGAAGCAGGGAGAATGTACTAACTTGTCTTTCATATTGTTTGTATCTTTGCAACAAAACATGGAAATGTGGACTTTTGTTAATTCTGTTGCAGATGTGAAGTCACCAGGCTAGGCTGCAGTGTAAGCTGTGTTTGGCCCTACTGGGCCTGGAGGTTGGATGTGGTCCAGGCAAGTCATGTGATAGGGGTTGGACTGGGCTGTCAGGCAGGTGGGTGGGTCATGGCCAAAACCTGGGGGGTTGGGTGTAGTATGTGGATAGATGACTGCATTAGGCCATGGCCCTAGACATAGGACCCAGGCTAGATCTGGGGACTGGAGTGTGTGCACAGGATAGAAAGCAGACATCTCTGGCTGGGCCGTGCAGGTTGGACTGGGTCTGGAGATCGGATGTGCCATGGAGAGATGAAGTCAAATGGTGGGGGGGGGGCATGTGCTGGTAAGTACAATGTACCTCCTGACCAATGCCGCATTGTTGGAGATTGACCAGGATAAGCACTGGATACAGGCCCGAGACTAGATCTAGGGGTGGGAATGGTGTGTGGAAGGGGAGATCGGGTGGTGAACTCATCAGGCTGGCCCTACTGCAAGACTGAATAGACTTCTAGTAAAGAGGAGAGGCACAGTCACAACCCCATACTAAGATCTTCCAATAAATCTGGGCTAGAGGGCTGGAGCCATGTGATTTAGACTGAGGAGTGGAGAAGGCTGTGGGCCTCACAGGCCCCCACAGACTAAGGGGGAGTCATTTAGACTCTTGAATAGCGCAAGAAGTGACAGAGTCTAATAATTTTAAAGAATCAATCTGTGGGTTGGAGAGATGACTACAGTTAAGAGGGCTTGCTGTTCTTACAGAGGGCCTGGGTTCAGTTCCTAGCAGCCACATCAGTTCACAACTCCTGAAGCTCCAGTTCTAAGGGATCCAATGCCTCTTCACACACACACACACACACACACACACACACACACACACACACACACACACACAAACACACTCTCTCTCTAAATAAATAAATAATCTTTAAAAATAAAGGGTTCAATCTGGTTGACTATGGAAGTTCATGCCTATAATCCTAGCACCCGTGAGGTTAAAGCAGAAAAATTTCTATGAGTATTAGACTAGTCTGGGGGACAGAGTAAGATCATATCTCAAAAAAAAAAACAAAACAAAAAACAAAAAACAAAAAACAAAACAACAAAAAAAACAAACCAAAAAAAAAAAAACAACCAAGCAAATAAAGTGATAAACAATCAAGAAATGGCCTAATTTAGTTGTGAATTGAGAATAAGTTGTAGATCAAGGCAGCAACAGGGAACCCGTCAGGATGCTATTCCGATCCCTGATGACAGGCTGCATCTTATGGTGGCCAGAGCCAGGGAAGTGTTAAAGCTGATTCTTGATACCAACACAGGATTCACTGGTGGACAAGGATGGATTCCCAGAAAAGGAATGTAATATTTAATCCCAGGCTTTTTTCCCTTCAAAAGAGCTTTGAGTTACTAGCATTCAGTTATAGGCAGCAGGTGGGATCCTGAAGGGAAGAAGGGCTTTGGTTCCAGACCTCAAGGCTTTTGGCTTCCTGATAAAGATGTCTGTTTGGGGTAGAGGACAAAGCAGACTGCTCATGGCAAACCTGGAAGTGAGCCTTTAGGGATATAGGGCTGCCCACACAGAACTGTTTCAAGCAAGAGTCTGGATTGGTGAGAAGGCATCAAAAATGAGCCCAGGGCTACAGCATAAAGCCCTGACCATCAAGGTGAGACGTTTCAATGTGGAGAGGTGACTTACTAAAGGCAGTCAGTTTCTTTGTTTCCATCTGATCTAGAAAGAATTAGCAGTTCTGACAGGACACCGATTTCTAAGGGTATATTTATGTGTTCCCCTCACCCATCAGACTATGGGAACAATGGACTCCCTGAAACTGGAACTTCCTGAGTGAGGGAGCCGTCTCATGCTAGAAGGAAAGGCTGAAGGCTGGTACTAGCGTTGGGGTGGGGTGGGGTGGGGTGGGAGTGGTGTCAGGTCCTGGAAACAGACAGCTTGTTGACTATCTTGAAGGAGGGACTGGAGCCCAGGCAATGATGACAAGCAGGACCACACCTTGACTGAGACTCCATTTCTGCCTACTTCTGGCCCAATACTTAAACCAGAATCTTGTGTTGGGGCCCAGATAATGGGTTTGGGAGGGAGGCTGGGGAAAGGAGGTGACACTGGAACCTCTTTATTTGTTCATTTCCCAAATCTATCCCTTTTCTGTTTAGAATTTGTCACTTCAGCAGGCCTACTGAGGGCAAATGGCTGAGCCTAGACTGTCAGGGAACTGTCAGGGCCTAAGCTTACCTTAACTCACATAATGAATGGGCAACTATTCAAATAAGACAAACGCTATTAAAAACAAAACCATGAAGGGGGACCAGAGAGACAGTTCAGTGGTTAAGAGCATATACTGCTCTTGCAAAGACCCTGATTTGTTTCCAGTACCCATGAGAAACAGCTGCCAGTAAATTCCAGCTCCAAGGGATCTGATCGCCCTGGCCTTTGTGGTTACTGCACTCACATGCACATACCTATACATAGACACACAATTAAAAATAAATCTGGCTCTGCAAAGGTGGCTCAGAGGTCAAAAGCCCTGACAGCTCTTCTAGAAGACAAGAGTTTGAATCCCAGCATCCAGATGGTGGCTAACAACTGTTGGCAACTCCAGTTCCAACACTCTCTCCTGACCTCTGAACCCTAGGCACGCCTGTGATATGCAAACATACATGCAGGCAGAACTCATACATGAAAATTAAATATATACAAAGTACCTTTGAGCATCATGCTAAATAACATTACTCATAGTGTTATTTCTTACAATAACCTATGAATTGTATATCAACAGCCCTGTTTTACAAATACGGAATCTATGCAAGGACAAAGCTGATAAGCCACAGGACAAAAAGCTTTAGACTTAGACTGAACTCAACTCTGAAGCATGCATGCTTAAGCACCAGGCAATACTGCCCAGTGCACCTTCCAAGTGCAGATGAAGTTAGGGAGAGGCTCAAGGAAGGCCAGTGTGGAAGCATGGAGCACAGAGGCAGTCTAAATATAGACGTGCGTCTGTGGTTTGTCAGACACAGAAAGGGGGCTTGGGCTTCAGAAAGGCAAGTGCAGCATGAACAGAATCCATCACCTGGTCTACAGCAGAGAGGGGCGAGGCCTCCAGGTGCTGACAATTTGTACACTGGGCCAAGTCTGCTTGGTGAGGTTTGTGACACCAGGGTGCATCATGGCAGACCTCTGTACTGCAATGGAACAGCGATGTCTGGTGAGTGAACTCCTACTTCTTTCCACAAGAGCCCTATTATTGTCAGATGTAGGAAAAGCACCCCTCCCCCAAACACTCTGGTGTATTTAAGGAGACCACCTCAGGCTTTATGAGCATGGAACTGGACAAGTAAACCTGAAGATTCTAATACTTTTGTTTATCTATGAGCAAGTCTTAGTGCACAGAATGAGAAAATTCCCAGTGTGTTTAAAAGCTTTAGTGAGTCTAGCTCAATCCAGACATTATAGCCTGGTGAGGGCTTTTGTGATGTCACATTAAGGAATAAAGAATCTTCCTTACAGTAGTTTAGACCAGAAATGAGCCCAAAGGATTCTCTACCTCTATGTGTGTGTCTCTCATGTGGTTTGTGGCCTGTTTAAAGTCTGTCTGTCCCTAACCAAGGGCTTTGCTCATGTTTATTGATCAAAGAAAACATGGTCTGAAAAAAAAACAACAAAAATACCCTTTACAGAAATCTTTAATGGGGGTGGGGTCCAGACATATGGCTCAGAGGTTGAGTACTCACTGCTATTCCAAAAAACCTGAGTTCAATTCCTAGCACACACATGGTAGCTCCCAACCATTTATAACTCCAGTATAAAGGGGATCTGATCACCTCTTCTGGAATCTAACAGGCATCAAGTACACATGTGGTGCACACACATACAAGTAGTCAAAACACACATAATTTGTTTAATTAAAAGAAATCTTTAACAAGTTTACAAGAGGAATTTACTTACTGACCTAGAATAGCACTCAAAACCACAAACACATCATCAACCTATATCCAACCAATATTCACTGTGGATACTTGTTTTAAATTTGCATTCATGGGCTGAAGAAATAGTTTAGTAGTTAAGAGCACTGGCTGCTATTCCACAGGATACAGGTTCAATTCCAGGCATCCCTGTGGAAGCTCATAACCATTTGAAACTCCAGTGCCAGGGATCTCTCTTCAGGCCTCAGTGGGCACCAAGCACCCACATGGTGTACAGACATACATGCAGCTCAAACACCCATACATGTTTTAATTAAAAAGGCGTATGTTTGTGTGTACGCCATACGTACCCACAAAAGCCAGAAGAGAATGTTGGGTTTCCTGGGGCTGGAGTAAGCAGGTGGCTATGAGCTGGGGTGGGTGCTGGGAGCGGGCTCTCTGAAAGAGCAGCAAGTGCTTTTAGCTGCTGAGCAGTATCTCTAGCCTGTAAAATTATTCTTGCTGGTATAACAGCATATGCTTTAGATAGAGCTCTGTTAGTTTGAGGCCAGCTTGGTCTACACAATGAGTTCCAGGACAGCCAGAATTATGTAGAGATACTGCCTCAATACCGTAAAGGTTGCTTTCAACCTATTGGTTGTTTTCAAATAATTATACCCTCTTCCCCCCATTCTGAGTCAGGGTCATGGAAGAGCAAAAGATTTAAGATTAAAGCTATGCACTTAGCTTAGGTTGTAAAAGCTGACATGGGAAATCTAAGCATAAGGCTGGTTATATTCTCTTAAAGACAGGTTAGACTTACACAGGCTGAGCACACTGTAGGCCAGCAGAGTACATAGTTTTAGATGATCTCAAGGCATATTATAACTTGGCTGCAAGGCCCAGCAAGACTCCAGTCTCTCTGAGGGAAGTCATTGAAAACACTGCCCCCTCAAGGGCCGATGCTTGTGCTTATAGCTCAAACACACTGTCCCAGTGAGTTTGTCCACATCACTGGATTGTCAGGCCAGGTGCTTTGCATCTCAAAGTTAAAAATGAATGTATGGCAGTGCACATCTATAGTCTTGGCACTTACAAAGTAGGAGGTTATTGCAGGCCAGCCTAGGCTACACAGATACTGTCTAGAACAGAAAAGGACATGGGTCCGCCAAGACTGACAACCAGGGAACAGGAAGGGGGTCATCAATGAGAATCCAGAACGCAGACCTCTCTATTCCAAGTTCAGTGGTCTCTGCTCAGACCTGAATGATAAACAATTGGAACACTAACAGGCATAAGGTGAAATGGCTGAAATTACTGTACTTGACACATCTGTGCAGGGGGGAGAGCTTTAGTTGCTTTAGTTTGTTTTTGTTGTTTTTTTAAACACCATTTGATTCACAATCTTCTTTCATTCCTAAACAATGGGCCACAGTGTAAAGTACTACAGGTCACATATTGCCCAATGCATGTATTCTGAGAATCCACATCATAATTTCATCACCATGTGCTTACAGACCTAGAGAGGAAGGCCAATCACTCACTGTCACTTCTTGGTGCAGCCAACAACTAGGAAATAAACTGTATGAGGCAACCGCCAACACAGTGCTATTGCATCTAAAGCACGCACAGGTAGTGAGTGCTGTACACCGTGCTCGCTTATGAGTGTTTTGCCTGCACAGATGTCTGCGCAATACTTTCGTGCCTAGTTTTTGCCTACACAGGCCAGAAGAAGCCATTACACCCTCAAAAGTGGAGTTAAAGATTGTTGTGAGCCATAAAGTTGGTGTTGGGAACCAAATCTGGTCCTCTAGAAGACCAGCAGCAAGTACACTTAGCCACTCAGCCATCTCTCCAGACCCAGCACTTCAAAATAAATAAATAAATAAATAAACAAACAAACAAATAAATAAATATCCAACCAAACAAAAAAACTAAAGAAAACTATGTGTCTGCATGTGTGCATGCCTAAGTATATGTGTACCACACAGTATAGGTACCTCTGAAGGCCAGAAGTGGCCACTAAAATTGTAGTTACAGATGGTTGTGAGCAGCCCCATGTGGGCTAAGAAATGAACATGGATCCTCTTTAATAGCAGCCAGTACTCTTAAATCCTGAGGCATCTCTCTAGCCCCTGTTTGTGCCTTTTTATATTTCATATGCATTAACAGCCAGGTTTGGTTCCCAGTACCAACAATGGTACAGGAGGATCAGCAAAAAGGTTTGTATAGGCAAACCTCAGGCCTCAAGTACATGTAGTACAAAACATTCAAGCAGGCAAAACACTCATATACATAGAAACAAATTTTAATTACAATTAAAAAATAATAAAAGGTAAAGTTTTTGACTTTGCTAACACAAGGACAGATGTGAAGTAGTTTCTGCATATGGCACATACCCCTCCCCCAGGCAAAATCAACAAAACAGGAAAAGTAGAGAAAATACAAGATACAAAATAGTAATTATAGATAAATTAAGATTCTTGACTAAATGACAATGAGTTTTTAAAATCAAATTATATGCTATATACAAGACTCACGTATATGTCTGTCAAGATCCATCTTACCATGTAGCCTAACTGGCCTGTAACTCACTGTGTAGACCCAGCTGGTGCATCCTTGGGGCAATCAATCCTCTTGCCTCTGCTTTCTGAGTGATGGAATTACAGGCAGTCCCCGTCACCACACCTAGCATTCCAAGACTCATTTTAAATAAGAAGTGGGGCTGGGGATTTAATTAAAATATACTGCAGGCCCTAAAGTCAATCCTCAGCAATACCTAAAATAGGCATGGTGGCTCATGCCTGTAACCCCAACACTTGGGAGGCAGAAAGATCAGCCTGGCTGGCCCAGGCTACTTGTCTACTTAAAACCCCCACTGTCTCAAAAAACGAAAAGAAAAAAGAAACACCCCAGCCTGGATCCCCACAGAGCAAGCATGTTTTATATAGTTTCCAAGAAGTTATCTATCATCTTCCTCTGATGGCCTTAAAAAGTCAAATCGTTAATGAAAATTCAATCACTACTGATGCTAAAATGACACTCAGGAGCGAGTTTCCCAGGAAGAAAGAAACCCTTAGCTTCCCTCAGTTGGAAGCCATGTGGGCCAGGTTGGCCTTCCATTCCTGATCCTCCTCCACCCTAGTGAACAAGGGGTCTGGCATATACCACCACGCTTCCAGCTTCTGGGATTAGTTCTTAAAAGAGGTGATCTACTGGGGAGAAGAGATACAGGTTTCTCTGCAAGGTTCAACACTTCCCCAGGCTGTAGCAGTTTTGAGATACATAAAGGTTTATCCTATCTGACTGTGGGAAAGTCTATCAGCAAAAAGGTGTTGCCCTCCCCCCAGCTTCCTAGAGTACTTCCGTTCCAGCTCTAAACTTTTGACCCTGCAATGTTACCGTCTGTAAATGTCGGGCACATTCCCAGCATCCTGGGACGTGTACTCAGTCTGCAGCCTGGACACACCTGGTGCTAACTTTCCTCCTGAAGAGGGAAACAGGAGCTACCTGCTGTCCATTTTGTCTGTTTCCTTCATTCAAGGATAACCCAAGATACAGACAGGATTCAGCAAGATCAAACAGATGACACGAACTTTAAAAGACTGAGAAGCGACATGCTATATTTAACCTAATTTTATTCATGCTTGCCTAGGGCTGGGGAATAGATCATTCAATAAAAACATACAGTAAAAATGGGGGAGGGAAGGCTTATCATGTACAATGTTTAAACTACAATAACCATGTACCTTAATTACTTCCATGCACACAAGTCTAACATTACAAGTTTTTAAAAAATAAACACAATTAAGACTTCTAGGAGCATTTTATAATAAATTCCTAATTTTTCTTTGTAGATAGATCAAGCACCTCCAAAATACAGATTCCTATACACAGTGAGTACTTTACTTAACGTACATGGACAGCCTTGGTGCAAGCTGACTTCTCATCAGCTTAGCAGGCAACAAACCATAGTGCCAAATGGAAAAAAGGGCAGTTGAAATAAACTTAAAACTAAGTTAACTTTTATAATTAAATACAGAAAATATACTGATTTGCTAAAAATAAATAAGATGTGATGTATTTAACACTTCACTATAAAGAATGAATACCAGGACATTTATAAATGGTGAACAGTCTCAACAGTTTACTACGATAAACGCTGGCTAGATAGAAGTGCATATGCCGTGGAGCACTATGGGTGGTTTATGTTTCGCCACATACTTTGTTACCTTGAGGTAGATAACACATGTGTACCAAATTCGGCATTCGTTTTCAGTTGCTGCTGGTATCATGTGTCTTAAGAAATGTGTACAGTATGAAAAATTTGAAAATACTAATGAATGAAAAATGTTTCAGGAAAAAAATAGATCTTCTCATGCAATTATGTACAGTCTCACTGTGTAGGTTTCAAGGCAAGGTTTTGTTTCCCGTAAAGCAGGTCACTGGTCTATGAGAATGTCTATCCACCCTAGCGCATCCTGTCTCCTGCACTGCACTGCTCTGCTCTATTCTGTGTGTGTGCAAATGACATGCCAGTTCAAATGAAAACTAACTCACATGGAGAAAAAAGTCTGCATTTTACAAACTGAGAACTAAGAAAAAAAAATCCTTGCAAATTAACGACACCTTCTGATTCAAGTAAAAAATGACTTAAAACATTAGTGATAAAAAAGACACAACACATTTCATGAGGAACAAAGAGAAATGTCTGCTGAGTGTTTAGTTCAGATGTTTTAGAATGCTGCTGTATGTCTTGTGAGGGATTTGAGGGGAAGATTTCATAGCGGAAGGTGTTAATGTGGCCTGGATGGACTTGAGTGGGGACCCCACTGGACTGTGGAACTGTGGGGTGCCTATGGATTCTAGCTGCTTGCTCAGGAGGATCTCCCCATTGCTGTTCAGAAGCCCTGCCTCCCGTCCTCTCTCCCCATGCTTCCCTTCCTCGACTGGCTCAGGTTCTAGCATTTCAGAATCTTCTTTCCTGCTGAAGAACTTGTCCAAATAGCTGGTATATGTGTTCTCTTTTTCCACATGTTCATCCTTCCTGACCTCACAACAAAACTGACTGATGAGGAAACACTCCTCCCCACCGCTCACAAACTGGCTGTCCCAAGAGGACTGATACAAGGCTTCCAACTGAGCCAAATTGGCCATTCCCTTTTCTTGCTTCTCTCGGCTGACTGACTTGGATATCAAGCTTTTCAGTTCTAGCTGGGACACTGAGCTATTCAAGTCATTTAACTTGTCAACAACGACGTCAGTAGGCTCGTGCTGGGAGCTAAGCTGAATGGTTCCTGCAATGAAGGAATCGAAGTCAAAGCCCTGGCTCTTCTCCCTTCCCTTCTCGGCTAGCTGCTGGGATGCTTCCTCCAACGCTATCTGCGCCTTCACCAATCCGTTCCTCTCACACTTTGACTTCCCTCTCTTATCCAATTTTTCTCTACTTTGCTCTTTCCAGTTGGAAAGATCTATAATAAGTTTGGGCTCATAGTAATGGTTAACTTCACTCTCCCTCCACACCAAGTTATCTAAATATGATGGTGACCTTGTTTTGTAGTTACAGGTGTGGCTACACTCCAGATCACAGTACTTGTTCTCATGGTGATCTGGGTACTGCCAGCAAGGCTCAGCCGAGTAGCTAGTGTCAAAGGCAGGATCCTCCAGATACTTCTCTCGGTCTCCATCCAAGTATTTTCGAGGATCAACTTGAACTTCTTCTTCATCGGTGACATCAGACAGAGCTCTTGGGTCAAGCTGAACCTCATCAATATCAAAGTTGTTATGAATTGGCCAGTCATGCTCCGAGAACTGACAATCATGATACCTGAAGAAAACACAGGCATTACTCCATGTGCTTCTGTGGAAGTAGAGTGCTTTTTTATTTGGCTTAGTTTTTAAGAGTGAGACTCACTATAAAGCTAGGCTGACCTCACACCTGTCTTCATCCTGTCTCAACCTCCCTAGTATTGGATTAGCAGTGGATGCAGCTCTCCACACCCAGCTCTGAGTTGTAAAAGCTGTATAGGGTCTGTGGGGATAACAGAAGAGAAAGCCAGGAGCAATTCCTCCTGCCAGAATCTAACATCTCCATCTGGAAGTTGTGCTACTAATTAAAATACCAAAAGGCAGCATCTGGTGATTGCCAACAGAGTACCAAATTTCATAAGGAAGTTCAGGTCTTCCATCTCAAGCAAGATGGATTGCCTATCTCTCATTCACCTCCTGTTTTCTCCATTATGCTTTCATCCACGGGTAATTATCTAGGAAGCTGGCACATCTGCAATTTAATCCTTCCAATTTCACATTAATGCTTTATGGCCCAAATCTGTACATCTAACTGTAAGCAGGTATTTACCAATCTTGGTTCCACTGGTAATAAGGTAGCTGAGTCATGGGGGCGGCTTACTAGAATCTATCATCATCCATGTGTGTGCTGGTTCTACTTACTGACAAGCACACAGGCAACTGTACCACTCTCACAGGGAAGCAGAATGACATACCAACAGAGGCTGGAGAATACAAAGGAGTCAAAGAAAATGTTGACTTACATATAAAAAAGCATATTGCTTTAACTACTTCTGTTTCCTTTGGGTTGGGTCAAACCAGGGTACCATCTACTTCTGCAGTGACCCGGCAGGTGTCACTAGGTTCAGCTTAACCATTTCAAAATCATGAAACCATGATTCTCAGTCCTGACCACACAACAAACCCCTGAAGAGCCTGACTCTACTGGGCTGTTATAGGCTAGTACCCCACTGAGAGCAGGCCTGCACAGCTACAAATCCCCAGAAAGGCAGAAATCCAGAGGAGGCTGAGGGCAGCAGCATATTTTAGTAGATGGTGCCCACTCAGCTCACAGCACAGACCACACAAGCCCTTCCACTGAACCTATCTGGAGTAAGCTTTTATGTCATCTGAAAAATAAATTCAACTGTCACATGTACAATTTCTTTTCAGACATTGAGTCACCTTACCAGGTAAGGGGTTGAGTCTTAAGATCCAGGGATAGCGTGCATGTTTATCACAAAGCTTTGGGTTTTACCCTCATGATGAAAAAATTAGGTATGTAATAAAACGATTTTTAAAAAACTGAATGACTTGTTTTAAATCATTCAGATTTTCAACCCTCTTAAATTTTTAATTAGCATGCTTTAGTGACTGCTTAGGACAGCACTGTACGACTTCCTCATCAGGACCTAAAAGCTAAAGGCAGTGATCTAACAAACGCCTTCAGATGTTAAGATATCTATAGATGTAAGCATGCAGAATTCCACATATGAGGCACTGAAAACTCAGTAACTGTTTTTCTAATTTAGGATGAATTTACCTTTCCCAGTTATAAATGTGACTGTGTGTTTCATCCATAAGCAAAATATCATCAACTTCGTCTTCTATATGAAAAGGATGGCTTGAAATTGGCTCATCCGTTGGAAAAGAGTAGATGCTCATGTAAGGATGGGAAAGCGCCTCTTCTGCTGTCAGCCGGTCCATGGGGCTGAATGTCAGAATCTGTTCCAGAAAATCCAGTGCTAAGGGAAAGAGAAAGGTTTACAAACAGCCCGTTCATCTGAAGAAAAAATACAACCCCTAGTTTCATTTAATACAGTGTGACTAGCTGGGCATGCTAGTGCACATTATGGCGTGTGGGGAGGGGCGGGAGCTTTTCCCAAACAGGGTTTCTCTTTGCAGCTTTGGCTATCCTAGAACTCACTTTGTAGACCAAAGTGGCCTTGAACTAAGAGATTTGCCTGCCTCTGCCTTCCAAATGCTGGAATTAAAGGTGTCCATCTTTGATGACATAATTCTGACACCTTGATATCTCTGACTATTATGTGTGCATGTACATACTCAGTATAATGTTAGGGGTCAAACAGAAGGCCTGAACATTCTAGGCAATTGGTCTACCACTGAATCAAACTCAGATCTAAATCTTTTTCCCTTTTCTCAAGAAAAGGTTACCGTATTACAGAGAACTACAGAAGAACTAACTACAACAGTTGGAGACATTTGATCAAGCAAGTCACTCTACTAAAATGATACATGAACTACCTTAGTAAAGTCAATATTCAAGACTGTACAACTGACATTTAGCTCTGCATATTCCCAATACTAATCCGCAAACTCTTACATGTTTTGTTCATTTGGATTAGTATGTGGGCAAACAAACAACCTTTGCTTACATTTTGCTCTTTCTTCCTTGCCATGAAGATCTCTGCCTTCTCCTGACTCAATTCTTTTTCGTATCTAAATTTAGACTAGTGAGATGTCTCAGGGAGTAAAGGTTCTCACTGCCAAGCCCAACAACCCAAGTTTGATCCCCTGGACTCTCATGGTGAAAGCTGACAAGCCACTCTTCTTGCAAATTGTCCTCTGACCTCTATGTACATGTGTGCCTTTGCATATTCATATATTATTAGATGTTTTTAAAGATCCAAGCTGTTGTTTGCTTTGATTTTAGAATATGGATGTCTGTGTGAGACATGCATGCCTGATGTCTATGAAGTCAGAAGAAAAGGTATCAAATCTCTTGGAAATGAAGTTACAGACAGTTGTAAGCCACCATGTGGGTGCTGGAAATTGAACCTGGGTCCTCTGGAAGAACAACCAGTGCTATTAACCACTAAGCTGTTGTCTCTACAGCTCCATAAAATTTTAATACAGAAAATGAGTCATATTCATAGGCATACCTGATAAGCACTACCACTCCCAAAACTCTATTACAGCTAGCTGAGAATCAGTCATTCAGTGCTTACCCAGTTGGTGGGAAGATAAATTGGAAAATGAGATTAGAGTCAGGAGATGGGGTATAGTTATCTAAACTCCACAAAAGCAAAGAAATAAGACAACATTCCAAGGGCCAGGTCAAAAGGAGAATGCCAGAGCTAAGGCCTGGGTTCATCTGAAGTCCCACAGACTTTGGGAAAAGCCAAAGCCTCCACACACCACAGAGATGCGACAGTCACTCTCAAGTAAGTCACATTACCTTCTCGACTAATTCCCGGAAGCAGCTGAGTTAGCGGTTTGTGTGGCTCAGTCATGTCATTTTTAATGTAAACTGGAATCACACTGAGAAGCTCCTGACGATCTTCCTCATGCACAACAGGAATAGATTCTAAGATCAGCTGCATCTGTTCAAGTTCATGTGCACCTGAGCGAAATTGAGACACCATAGTGTAAACAAATCATCCACAGTGCCCACTTTCCCGGCAATAAATACATCTACACATTCTTTTGATAGCTTCTCTTCAAGAAGGCAATACTACTCTATCCTGAGTCTGAGCTGTCCTTAGAGACCTGTTTTTAAGCATGAGACTAAAACGACATTGTATAAGTTCTAAGAAAAATCACAATGTAGTTCATGTTTATGGTGAGCTCATTTTTAAGATAACGAACAAACGGCATCTTACTATTCAATTTGTGAATAAAAACTTCACTAAGTGGTTCAAGGACAACTGGACATCCACAAGCAAAGTAATGAAAATGAATCCCTGTCATCACATAACACACACAAATCAACCCAAAACAAATCCTAATATAAATGTGCAAAAAGCTTTGAAGAAAACATGTAAGTAAATACTATAGAGAATAGTTTCTCAGATATGCTTATGCTAACACAAAAGACAGATCAGTTGGCCTTGAACAGACTTAATTGTCTATGCTTCAAAAGATACTATCACTAAAAAAACGAAAAACCACCACCCAAAAAAAAAAAAACCCACTTCATACAGTATGGGAGAAAATATAAATATATCTGATAGGCTCCATTCCACAATATAAGGAATTCATAAAAATACAAAAGTAAACAAATGATCTGGATATTCTACAAAGCAGGTATTAAAAAGGCCAACAAGAGACCAGTCATGGTGGCTCACACTTGTAATTCTAGCAGCCAGGAGGCTGAGGCAGGAAGACTGCTTTGTAAGTTAAAGGCTAACCCCAGTTGACTGGGGAATGTACAACACACAGCTACTTTAGAAAACTGTCTAGTCTCCAAAAATTCAACCTAAGTTACTATTATGCCTGGGCATATGTACCCAAAACAACTAGAAACACGCTCACATAAAAATCAGTACACAAACATTCTTAGCAGCATTGTTCATAAGGGGCTAAAAGTTAAAACCCAAAGATCCACCATCTGATGAATGGACAAACAAAATGAGGCCTATATTCATAGAGGTAATATCATCTAGCATATGCTGAGTCAAACACTGACTGACATGCACAACATGGATAAGCAGCCTGTCAGAGTCTAATACATGGTTTCACGCACATGAAATGTCCAGAACAGGCAATGCACAGATACAAAGTGGGTGAGTGGGTGTAGGAACAAAGGAAAGGGAGGTAACTACTATGAGAGGGTTATTTTCAGAAGGACAGAGATGCTCTAGAGTCAGACATAACCCCATATTTATGAACACATCCTACTACACAATTTTCTGCATGCTGGGTTTTGATCCAGAGGCTCCATGAATGTTAGCGGTACTCTAATCCTGAGCTACCTCTCCAGCTGAAGCACACCCTGTAAATGGGTCAGCGGTATGGTGTATGAACTAGGTATGTTATCCCTAAGACATATTGGTCTTTTCCTTGGTCTTTTAAGGGATAAGAGTTCCCATGATGTGAGGACACCCCACTGACCAAAAACAAAACCACAACAGAAATCTGTACAATTTTCAGCAGTAAATTTACCAGGCAATGACTAAATGTAATCCGGATATGACTTAACACAGATCGCTAATGAAGAGTAGGGATCCACAAAACTGGATTTTAGAAATAATCTGGTACAAAATAGGACACTAGAGCTCTAACTAACCGCTAGAGCAATTTAATATGTGAATACATTTTCTCATTTTTTAAGTAATATAAACACTTTTATCTTTGTATTTGAATATTCCAGACTATATTAAGTTCTTTGAAATCTAACATAACCTTTGGTTCTTAGAAATAAATGCAAAATGACTTCTAGTACAATTTTCCCCACATTATACTGACCTGCAAAGAGGGTTTTACCAGTCAGCATTTCAGCAAAGATGCAGCCCGCAGCCCACATGTCAATGGCTTTAGTATAATTATTAGGAGAAAGTAAAAGTCGTGGAGATCTGTACCATTTGGTAACCAATCCTTCAGAAAGATGACCCTGAAAAAGAAACACCAAACAGACTTTAATTTCTCTTACTTTAGGCGGGTAGGAAGAATACTCATACTCCAAAAAAGCTGTAAAATTCCCAATTACTGTTGATTTCTAAGCCCATTGGCTCCAACATTCTTTTAGAGATGGATATGCCATCTCAGATGACTGTCACAGAAAGTGCAGAACAAAATATACCATAAGACCTTAATGCTAACTCTAGGCCTAGTTCCGCTTGTTTCAGAAGAGAAACAAGTTCTCATTCCAATTTTTAACATGATTGAGAAGCAGGCATGCTTTGGATCTGAAGGAAAGGTGGGGGAGAGAGAGCTGCAGCTTCTAGTTATCACATCGACACCCCCCCCACACACACACACACCCCTAACCACTGACCAAAAGGCAGGCTTGCTCCACCCTCAGAACAACAGAGACACTGTACTGGTGGATATTGTTTTGCAGGTCAGAGCACAGGACAGATAGATCATGGGTCTGCTTAAGGACACACCTAGGTGATTCCAGGGATGTCAAATAAAGGTCTGGGTGTGGCTCCTTCCAGTGCTCGGTCCACACCTCACTGGGCTCAGCAGGAACTCAACCTTTATGTTACAAGTTGTTTATTAATCTACGTGGATGAGAGGGAGGAAGAGCCAGCAACCACACACCACAGTGCAAGTGTTGAGGTCAGAGAACAGCTTGGAAGAATCCATTCTCTTCTGTAGTGTGGCTTCCAGGGAGGGAACTAGGTTATCAGGCTTGCTGCAAAGAACCTTTCCGCCAGTCTTCTCAGTCTCCCCCTCCCCTTTTTGTAAATGACTCCATTTACAAAAGATAACTAGTTACCACAACAAGCACAATGAAGGTTTGTCTGTTTAGGACATGGGCTATGGAATGCCAAGTAATAGGACTTGCTCTCAGGGGTCCTTAGTCACCAAATTAGTTCTACCTTTAGGTTTTAGTTATTTTAACTTATTGAGACAGTTTCACTGTGTAGCCCTAGTTAGCCTAGAACTGGACGTGTAGACCAGACTGGCCTTGATTTACATGAATTTACCTGTCTCTGCCTCCCGAGCACTGGGATTAAAGGTATGCACAACGAGTCCAGCTTACTTTTAGATTTTTTTCATGCTTACATTCTAAACATCAAGATTCTACCTAAGATTTCAATTCAAAATCAAAAGGCCTGAGTTCTCCTTAGAAGACACTATTAAGTTCTTATAAAGGAAGTTTCTTATAAAGGGGAGTTGTTAAGAAGTAAATCTTTTGGCTTAATTGCCAGTTGTTCGTGCCAACCTAAAATTCAAACTAAACTCCATATGAATGAAGTATAACTATAGCACAGTATAGACTAGTATAGCATCATCAAAAGGTCAAGAGACAACTTTAAAGTTGGGAAAGCTCTCTGCTCACCTCAAACAGAACACCAGACTCAACCATAAAATCCTACTTTGAAATAACTAAATAAGAATTATAATAAATAACTCTATATGGTGGAGCACGCTTGGAATCCCAGTATTTAGGAGGCTGCAGAGAGTGAGTGTGAGGTCAGCTTAAACTATGCACTAGAGTCCAGGGCAGCCTGATTAAAAGACCCAGTCTCAAAAAAACCAGAAAAGGCCAGGCCCTGGTGGTACACACTTTTAGTCCCAGCAATCAGAAGGCTAAGGCAGGTGGATCTCTATGAGTTCAAGGCCTGCCTTGTCTTACAGAGCTAGTTCCAGATCAGCCAAAACAAAGAAAGCCTGTCTCAAAAAAACAAAAAACCAACCAAGCAAACACAAAGTTGTCTACTTCAGAAATTCACTACTGACACATGGCCAGTCGTGTACTCTAAGGGAGTCGGTGTGTAACTAGGATTCCACTTCACCTTCAGTTCAAACCCTGGAGAACAGACCTGCATCAGAAAAAAGATACACCAGTTTAGAGGTTGGAGAGAGCATTCCAGTACCTTATGGGAATAATGAGGATCCATGATCCGTGCCAGACCAAAGTCACCTATCTTCAGCACCAAGTCTTCAGTGTTAATGAAAAGATTAGCTGGCTTGAGATCTCTGTGCAGTACGTTTGCAGAATGGATATACTTGAGCCCACGGAGCAGCTGATACATGAAAAGCCTGGCGTGCTCTTCCAGTAAAGGGCCCTGCTCCAGCACGTTCGCCAAGTCTGTCTCCATGTACTCCTGAACAATGTAGACGCTGTTCAGCTCCGTGAGAGAGCCCACATCATCTGTCAACTGGCTTCCACTGGGACCAAGAATTTCAAACACTTTCACAATGTTATCATGGTCAAGTCTTCTAATAATTTTGATTTCACGGAGAGCATGTTTGACGCTCTGGGGATCGGTGAGGACAATTTTCTTGATGGCTACTCTTTTATCACAGTCATTGTCTACAGCAGAAAAAACCAAGCCATTGCCTCCACAGCCCAATGGTTTTAAGTCCATGTACCTAGAGCCCAGATCAAAACCATGAATGTTCATGAGACTTTCAAATTTCTCTGCCATTTTGAAACCCTTACAATTGCCTTTTCCTTTCAAATCGTTGAACTTGTGTAAACAAGGCAGAAAACTGGCATCAAAAGGAAAGATCTCTCAAAAAGGGAGAAAAACAATTCTGTTTCCACAGCACGATGGTTTCTTGATGGTCATTGCAGACGCCAACCAGGCCCGCTGAGTTCCCCTCAGACGTAAAGCTCAAAAATCTCTATTCATACTGAGCATTAAGAAGATTGCAGTGCTCATAGTTCAAGAAAAGGCAGCAGCTCTGCAGACATTTAAAGAAAACACTCGGGAAACTCAAAGGGAATGAAATGACATACTATGCACTCAGATATACTATGCTAACCGACTTAACATGGGACAAAACTGTGAATAAATATGCACCCGGCAGGCCTCTGTGGACATCCTCTCACAGTGAAGATACATTCAGTGTTGGACTGGTCCTGAGCAGCATCCTAAGGCGCTGGGAAGCACTAGTTCCCTTTGTTGCTGTATCTCAACAGGAAGCCCTGGTGATGTTGGCTGACAGGTATCTTTTGTTAGTGATCAGGTGGCTCCAGCTCAGCACAATCACAATCAAAGCTACCGTCCATCTTACTCTGATACAACCTGGGGTTAAAAAAAAAGGAGAAATATCACCACTAGAGCAAACACTTCGTATCTATCTGTACAATGGCAGGGCAAAGATGTGTTTAGCAGGGAAGGACCAGTAGACATGGTGGCACAGGCCTGTCATCTGGGGAGGCTGAGGTAAGAGGATGGTTTGGGAGTTCCAGGACAGCCTGGGCCATCAAGTATTTCTATCTCTATCTGTCTCTATCCATTCATCACACACACTTAGTCAAGTGTTAAGTTTCCCAGACCCCACAACACTGAATTCTGTGGAACAGGCTCATCAGGTTGGCACTTCAGTGAGTAAGGGGCTTGATGTCTAAACATTGAGACCTAAATTCAAATCCTCAGGAGTCATACAAAATGTGTGTAATCCAACACTGTGTGCAGTGGAGTCAGGAGGACCATTGTCTTGTTTCAGGGATGCAAGTCAAAGAATGATAGAGCATGGCACCTAACATCCTCTTCAGGCCTCTGCATGCACACAGGCATCTGTCTGCACATACAGGAATACAAATGCATCATATTCACACAACACAGGAAATGCCAACCAGTATGGGAAACATCTTAATATTTTTATAGAACGTTTTACAAGTAAAATTCTTTGGAAAGGTAAAATTTTAGTAGTACTTTTCTTAACTGAAGCATTGTACTATTATCAACGTCTATGTCAGTATCCAGTAAGCAAAGTCTAGCAGCACAGGGTGAACTTGCAAAACCTGCTCTTAAGCTGGTGAGAGAGTGGGCGCAGGCAGCTCACCCAGGAGGCTGACACCACTGACGCCAGGGAAATCAGACTATCTTAACATTTCCAACCAGAAAAACTTTGGGGGCTGGGGTGGCCTGCACGTGCATATTTATCTGCCTGCCTTTGCCAGGGGCGCTGAGGATCAAACTGTCTCTCATACATTCACAGCAAGCACTTCACTCACAGCTATCTCCTCAGGCCCCAGAAAAATATTTTAATATTCTATTAACATCAAGTTTAAGGAGGAATAAAAAACCCACAACAATAATGGAATAACAGAATATTGGTGTAGTATTGATGGAAGTTTAAGGTAGTAAAAGAAAACAGGACATGGTGGTTCATACTTGTAATCCCAACTCTCAGGAGACAGAAGCAGATGAATCTCTTCTGAGTTCAAAGTCAGTTTCTTTTAAATACCAGGTTTAGTGCATTCAGGGCTACAAAGTGAGACTGTCTCAGAAAATAAAAATGAAATACATACAAAGTAAAAGAACTTTAAAGTGACATGGTATAAACACAGGAAGGAGGGAATGAGAAAGTAACATATCCTTGAACCCAACTATTTTTCCTTCAAGCAAGCTCCTAGAGAAATACTTGCTAATAAACATACAAATCTTTCTTTTAATGTTTGTTTTTTTGGGGGGGTAATGCCCCCATTCTATAGAAGCTAGATATTCTAACTCTGATCTGGACTGTATCAGAAAGGACTTAATTTGCATGTTTAAATCTGAGGTAACAGCCAGCTATGCACACGTATGCTCACATGTACACACACTTGCGAACACACTGCAGCTTCTTGTGGTAAGGTGCTCCTTCACCCCACCCCACCCCACCCCACCCTGTTCACAACAACAGCCTCGAAAGGCCTCTTGCTTACTTCGCTCTTCTCCAGAGTCAAGGAAACAACCTGGGTTAACTGGAACTCAGCCAGCTCCTTTGAGAAAGGACCAGTTAAGTTCTACTCTGTATCCTAAGCCTGGCATAATTGGTGTTATCAAATTCACTCCTGTCTGTGACCTTGCCTCAGACTCTCTAGTTCCTGAGTTCCCAGAAAGCCACAGCTTAACTACTTGCTCGCAGGCATTCCTGACAAAACCCTTGTTCCTCAGGTAGGGTGGCCTGAAGAGGTGTCCCTTTCAGGATCTGGACCTCAAGGAGGCCAATGGGGCAACCTAGTATTGGGTGAATCATCTCAGGAAGCTAGAGAAAGACTTAAAATATAAATGTCAAGGTCTAACAGGCTTGTTTCACAGTATCTGTAATTATTCGGCTACCCTTCATTCCACCATCTATCTTCCCTCTGGCCAGGACTTCATGGGGGACAGGGAAATAGAAAGTCTCATTATGTTCCTTGGCTGTCTTGGAATTCACTGAGTGCTGGGATAAAGTTCTGTACCACCACACCTGGCTCAAGACTTTTTCTTTCTTTTTAAAGAAACAATTTTATTTTATGTGCATTGGTGTGAAGGTGTCAGATCTTCTGGAACACGAATAACAGACAGTTGTCAGCTGCCGTGTGTGCTAGGAATTGAACCCCTGGTCCTCTGGAAGAAAAGCCAGTGCTTCTAACCCCTCAGCCATCTCTCTAGCCCCCAAGACTCTAAGGTGCCACACTGGCATAAGATTAAAGAAACATTGGAAGAACAAACACAAGACCATGAAACATTTGAACAATTCTTCTCTGGATACTTTTGGATGTCTAAGGGTTCCCATCAGATTTCTCTGGCAGTCAGGATAGGCCAGACGACCCCCAAAACTTGGTGACCTACTCTAAGTCACAACAGAGTTGATATCTAAGTTGTTATCAAGACACCAATTTTACCATTGATACTCAATGTACCAAAGGACCTCACAGGCATCCACACATCCCTATGACACATTTACAGACCTATTACAGACCCAAGCAGGACAGCCTCACAGACACACCCAAAGGAATTGAGGAAGTGCTACCTCACCAGACTCAGAAGCACCTAAGAGTCTGAGTCTGTTCTTATTTCATCAGAGTCTGGAACACTCACTGCGTGCCAGCACTGTCTCCTGGCATAAAGATGTAATGGAAACAAGAGAAACAACCTGTTTCCAGTCCTGAGTCAGAGAAGCCCTGAGTCTGAGCCCTTCCCTCCTGCTCAGTTTCCTACTTCCTTTCTCCTCACAGCATTCTTATTTCCCCAAGGTTACCCTCCATATCCTCTACTCTTCCTTTCCCATGACACCATCCCCTCCACTTACAGTGGCCATCTGCCTTAAATCAAAGGGTTTGGGCCTAAGCCTTTTCCTAGCATTCTCTGAGCATAGCCTGTAGTTACTAGGTGCCCTGTAAACTGTACTGAATGGATAAAACAGCACATCCAATGAGGTGATGAGACATGTGAGGGAGATAAACCCTACCCCTATTTTTTTTAGAATCAGAGGACTAGCCTGGCCACTGGAGTGTATCTCTGAAGATGAGGCTCCAGCATTTCACTTTCCAGGCGCTCCTTCAGGAGCCTTACCCCACCTTGAACACTCAAGCTTGTCAACAGGAAAGCAACCATTTCAAGCCCTAGGAGAGCAGAAGCAAAAGCAAAAGCTTTGTTACACTCACTCCCCTTTTTCTGTGTAGAGGTGGAAGGACAGACTGCCAAGGAACTGCTCTGCAAAACCACAGAAGCAGCCTCTGTGAAGGCAGCAAGCATGTGTCAGTGAGACCTTCACACTGGTGATCTGAGCAGGGTCTATGGCACCTCAATCATACTCCACAAACTACAGCTGAGGCTGACCACTGCTGTCCTGCATCTAAGCCTGGTCAGGGTATAGGACCTTATAAAACTTGTCTAGAACCAGTAACCGACTCACACAGGTTTGCACTCCCAGCTACTGGAGGTGGTGAGGCTCAATAGTTCAAGGCCAGTTTGGGCTGAAAACCTGTCTCAAAAATTTAAAAAGAACTGAAAGTATGGTTCTATAGTAGAGCCCTTGCCAAACACTCAGGAGGTCCCCTAAAGTTTATTCCCATCCTTACTTCAGTCCCAGGGGCTCTAACACATTCTTCTCACCTACAGTCACCATATCAAATATGGGACACATACATATATTCAAACAAAACACTCATAAAGATAAAAAAAAATAAAGCATTAAAATATCAGGTCTTGCCAGATGGTGGTAACATTCCTTTAACCCCAAGCACTCAGCAGGCAGAGGCAGGTGGATCTCTGTGAGTTTGAGGCCAACCCTGGTCTACAGAGCGAGTTCCTGAACAGCCAGAGCTAGACAGAGAACCCCTGTCTTGGGAATTGGGAGGTGGGGGGAGAGGTGGGGAGGAGAAAGGGAAAAAAAAAAAGTCAGTCCCTTCAGAAGATACGATACCATGGCTGCTCTGTGCCTAGCAATGAAGTAGAGAACAGGACATTTTCCACTGACAGGATTAAGAAGAACTCAAACTTCTGAGGAACAACTTCATGGCTACATTTGAACTCCTCAGAGGTCATCCTGAACATCCCACTAACCAGCCCTTTCCTATTGGTGTTTAGTGAGTACAAAGGACTAGGGGCAAGTTAGATGGTGCCACACACACCTCTAATCCCAGCACTCGGAGAGGCACAAAAAGGATGAGGTCACTAGGGTTACATACAAGACTGTTTCCAAAAAAAAAAAAAAAACCCACCATTTCCAAAGCAGCTGCCCTGTGAAAGTGGGGCCAAGACCGGAAGCTGAGCTAAATGAATCTTCAGAATAACAAGTTCCTACTCTCAGGCTGAGCCAAGGAAACAAGGGGCTGCACTGGAAAGCAAGAGAAAAGCTTCTGCAGGCAGCAGGGCCAGGAGCCAGGCTGGAAGCAAAGAACTACTCCAAGGTCTGGGAGACCAATGTGACTTCTCCTGATAATCTAATCAAGTTGACCAAACAGACTACACATCTCTGATGAGAGTTTAAGACCCCTCCAACTTCTGCATCTGGAAATAAGCACACAGCAGGTCTGTCTGCCTCAGTTACCTCCAGAACCAACAAACTGGAGGGACTAGGCCAGGGGCAAGACCACCAGCACTGACCGTAGAGTAACTCAGAAAACTTAATTCCTTTGGGTTATTTTTGATTCACCTCAAAAAAAAAAGAAGAACTGTGCGTGCATTCTTGTGACTGAGCTTTATCGAACTGGAAATTGACACCACTTTCTAACAGTCATTAAAAGGGCGTCCAGGCTTAAAGATGGTTAAAAAAAAGAAAAAAAAAGGCCTACCATCTCTTCAACTTGTACATAAAGAGGTAAGTATTTTCAAATTGACTCATTATTAAATTGAGGATTAGATAATTTCAAATTTAGTTTTTTAAAAGAATCTAGATTAGGTTAGGAATATAGCTCAGTTGGTAGACTATGTGCTTAACACACAGGAGAAAAGAGCCTCAATCTCAAGTAACACAGAAAACCAAGTGTAGTGCACACCTACAATCTCAGATGAAAAGAGATGAAGGCCAGCCTTGGCAATAGAGTGATTGTGGGACCACCTGGGTTACCACCTAATGCCCTGTCACAAAAACCACGAAAATCAGAAATGACTTCACACACCTTTAATCTCAGCATTTAGGAGGCGGAGGCAGAGGCAGGTGGATCCCAAGGAGTTCAAGGCCAGACTGGCCTACAGATCGAGTTCCAGGACAGCCAAGACTATATACAGAAACCCTGCCTCAAAAATTAAATACGTAAGTAGATAAGTAAATAGAATTCAATTTTTCAGGGGCACCAGTCACTTGTTAAATACTTACTCATCATTCTGCCTTGCTGAGAGTCATTGGTCAGCACAAAACAGAGCACTGCCTCATCACACAAGTTCTACCCAACAGTGATTATATTCTCAACTTTACATTCACGTTTTCTCAGGAGGGGCAGGAGAAAGAACAATTCCTAAGACCTGGGTTTCCCAAGCCAGGCGCTAAGCAGCTGAGGGCCATGCATGTCTCTTTCAACCAAATGGATGTGGACTCAAATCACAATACTGCTAACACATGGCCTCTCATTCACTCCAAATGATAATGGTCTTGGATCATACTGTGTAGCTGGAGAAAAATGTTCATGCCACCCTTTCAAACACTCACATACAGTTTTACGGTTGCAAGAGGCGGATTTCCTTGAGGTAAATTTTAGGGTCTTACATCTTAAAACCTTTTTAGTTATTCCTTTTGTGTATATGACCTGTGAATGTGACTGTGTTTGCTGTAGCATGCATGTAGAGGTCAGAGGAAAACTCTGGAATTGTCTCTTCTTTTACGGTTGTCACAAGAACTGCTGAAATCCATCACAGGTCAGCAGGCTCATGCTGCAAGCACCTAAAACCTTGCTGAGCCATCTCACCAGAGCAACATTCTAACAGCTCGTTTCCTTTTTTCCTTCCTTCCTTTTCTTTTCTTATCATTTCTAGAGACAGGGTTTCTCTGTGCAGCAGCCCTGACTGTCCTGGAACTCTGTGGACCATACTTGTCTCAAACTCAGAGATCCCTGTGCCTCTGCCTCCCCAGTGCTAAGGTTAAAGGCAGGCATGTACCACCACTTAAAAAACACACACACACACACACCCACAAACAACAATCTTTAGCAGCCAGGCATGGTGTCACATGCCTATAATTTCATGAGGTTACAGCAGAAGGATTAAGGTATTTGTGGCAAGCCTGGGCTATGTATGGAGCTGACTCAGCAAACCAAAATTGGTAGGGGTGCCTGCCTTTCAGGAGGACATACTACATTTTCCCTATCAGCATCAGCTCACAGGAGCAGCTCCCTGACAAGAAGCCATGGGGCACAGTAACATCATTTTCATGTTTGTAAAGTCTGAGGACTAAGCAATAAAACTCACCAAAGACCCTGATTCTGCAGGCAGGTTACAGTGTAAAAGTCCATAAAACAGCCTGCTGGATCTAGCAGAGGACTGCCAACTACGTTACAGAGAAGGGATGTTAGAGGCATCTTCCTGGTTCACAGGAGCAATGCAAAGAAGGAACGGGGAACAGTGTCAGAATTCCCCACCTTACAAATCACAGCTAAGAGAGAACTTGTTTTTAACCCCTGAATTACCTCCAACGGTTATAACCTGCACTTAAGAAGCCCACATGCTCAACTTCTAAGTGATGGGATTCCTTGAAAATCTCAATCCTTTTAGTTTCCTTTAGTAGATGGTATTAAATATGATTTAATCTTTAATACAATTTCAAAATGTTTCCAAAGACTTAATTCAAGTTCATAACACAGTTTAGTGTCCAGGAAACATCCCAATAACTTTCAGAAAATGAACAGTATAGAAAAAGTAACAAATAAGTGAGGAGACTTATTTATTTTCTCACTTAAAAAACAAAGTGTCTTCAATCTGTCTTGTTTCCCTTCAAATTTTTTTAGGCAGATCTCACTATACAGCTCTGGCTGGGGCGAGGGACCCCTCCATGTAAA
Source organism: Phyllotis vaccarum (assembly GCA_033318265.1). NCBI lineage: Eukaryota > Metazoa > Chordata > Mammalia > Rodentia > Cricetidae > Phyllotis > Phyllotis vaccarum. Next base: position 134,559,964 of record JARWLC010000004.1, on the reverse strand, counting down.
CCCGACTGCCCTAAACTCTCAGTCCTGCTGGGCTCTGCCTAAGGAGGGGGGACTTTAAAGGTGAGCACCCCTCACCCTCCTTCAATCCTATTTTAAGCCAATTTGTTAAATGCTGGCCATGAAATATGTCCAAATATCTATTTTATTACCAAGCTTCAATTTAAGTGCTAAATTTGGAACTATTCAGTTAATCTCTTTAAAAACTGATTAAAAAGCAGTGCTTGTAACAATGCTGGTTTCAACTTGTCTTTATTAAAATAGAAAATTCCTGGGGCTGGGGTGTGGCTCAGCACTTACAAGCACTGTTACTCTTCTATAGAGCACCCAGGTTTGATTCCCAGCACCCACATGGCAGCTCACAATCCTCTGAAACTCAGGTGCCAGAAGAGCCAATGCTGCCTTCTGGCTTCTCTGAGGGTACCAGGCAAATAAATGGTTCATAGGCAGACATGCTAGCAAAACATCCATACTGATTAAAAAAATAATTTTAAAATACAGGAAACGAGCAAATATCACAAGAGAATACCATGTATACTTAACAGCTCCCACTAAACTCTGGCAGTATTTGTACAACACTTAATCCCATATCTTCTAGATATCATAAAAACTTTCACATAATCAATAAAAACTCGTCAATTTCCACCAAGACGGTAATGTACTATCTGTCCTTTACAAACACCTTACTAGCAAATCTCTCCTAATAGTAGCCAAAGACCTGTTAGTATCAAACATTTAATTTCAGCAACTAAACAGCAACTGGCTTTATCTTTTCTCCCAACAAATGTTATACAATTGTACCTGCAGGTACTGGATATCCTTTTAAAAGGCAATTTAAGAAGCCATTGTTTTTTGTTTTGTGTGTGTGTGGGTGACTATTCTTCACAGAAAACATAACTATGATATGGACAGTAAGTAACACTTTAGCCTACCATTTAAAAAAGCAAGCAAGCCAGCCACGTAGTAACAGCAGTGGGCAGGGTGAGTCATCACCCAGCCTGACATGTGCAGCAGTACTTCTGCACCTCCTCAAGGCGACCCCAGCCCCTTCACATGGTGCCCTGAGTCAGCAAGCCTCACGGTTTGGTCACTTAGGAATTCTCACGAAGCCACGAACTTATATAAAATGCCGCAGCGCTTTCTGCTTTCTGCGCTCGCACCAGTCTCTAAAGCAGCTGCTCTTTCTACTGCAAAATGAAATGTTCAAGTCAGTCCTCTCCAGATTCTTTTTTAATCACAGAAAGTGGGCAGGCTACTTTTAATCCTCTTCTGCAAATGACTTAACTCCAAAATAGCCTCACACAGAAAGCTGATTTTAAACCGCTTTTCATTTTCCAGGGTCTTTTTTTCTGAACAGTAATACTGAAGTGACAGAATAATCTGCTCAAATCTGGCAAGCTTTGGACATGACACTTACTGATTGGGACATCAGTAAGCAACATTTATGATGTAATTAGATTAATTAATAAAACATATATGTTAAACCATTTTACGAACAGATTTTTAACTACAAGCTAAAGAAATTTCTTCCCACTCAATTCAAAATTATTTCCAAACACCCAAACCTGTAATTTCTAAGAAAACTCTAAAGCTGAGGATAATGGTGTATGTGTGTTAAGCCCAGCAGGAAGCTGAGGCAGGAGAATCGTTTCTCAAAGCCTAGTTGGGACTACGTGGCAAGAGACGTCTCAACAAACAACACAAACCCTTTGAGGACCGGACCCTGTTTAGACCCTACATTCTTCTCTACTCAAATCATTCTTTCCAACTCAAGTTCTCCAACGTTAAAGAGACAGAACGTTAAAAACCAGAATTTTACCAAAACAAGCACGCTAGAATAATCATCAATTAGAAAATTATTCTGAAGCTAGTTCTTCGTCTGATGGCCGGTGAATCCTTTTTCCCCTCTGACAATCATCTATCTGCAGCCATAAAAAGTTAATACTGAGACTGCCTCGGGACGCTTAAGCAACGAACCGGGCTATTCAAAAAGGAGACCTCCTAACTCCCCCTTACTAGAGTCCCTTCGCACGATCTCTCCATACTTTGAAACCAAAGGGAAGGCAAAACACGAAAGCCATCTAAAGGAGCCTGCTGCATGCAGTTTCCCCAGGCACCGGAGCCGGAGAGCCTACGCCAGGCAGGAACAAAAGGCGACCGAAAGCCCTCCACTTCACACAACTCCCAATTCGGATTATAACAAGCTCCAAGTGAAGAGGCCCGGAACTGGCAACGTACGTTTTCATCTGGGTGTTTTTCCGGATCACACCTTAACGTCCGGAAAAGTGTCAGGAGCCCTGTCTCAGGCCGGTCGCCGGCACCTCGTGGACCGCCAGACACAAACTTGGGCGGACTTAGGGGCTGGAGCAGAGAGCTACGCAACGTGCGGGGGACTTTGCCCGGCCCGAGTCAGCTGAGGCCGAGTCACCCGGGCGGGCTAGGGGAGGAGACAGGAGAGCGTTAGGGAGGCAGCGAGCCAGGAAGGCAAGCCTCCGCTGCCTCAAGCACTCCTGGACCACCGCCCTCGACTGCGCACTGCCAGGGACTCGAACCCGCAGAGCCGGCGAGGGCAGCGGGGACTCGAACCCACGCCAACACAGCCCGGCGCAGGCGGCGGAGCTGGCCTGCTAAACCCGCGGCCGGCAGCCCGGCGAGGGGCGTGCCGGGTGGGAGGGGCGCGCCGACCGTGCCGCCAGCCCCACGCGGGGACCCGGTCCTCGCAGCCCGCCGCGCCGCCCGGGACGAGCGGGCACACGGAACAAAAGCGCCTTTGTTGAGCGGCGGCCGCCCGGAGGGTCACACACAATGGACGCGGGAGCCGGCGCCACCGCCGGGCCCTCCGCCGATCCCTCCCGCGCCGGCCCGCACACGGACACACACACAGACACACTCACGGGACTTCTCCGACTCATCGAGAGAGTGCGGGGCCCGCGGACAGCCCTCTGGGTCGGCTCAGATCTCCGGCTGTGCTGGCGGCAGCGGCGTCTCCGAGGCTCTCGCTTTGCCGCAGTCGCCGCCATGTAACCCCGACCCGCTCGAGAGAGGGCGCGGAGAGGAGGCGGAGCCTCGCCGGGGCACGCCCCCTCACGTCACAGGCTCACTCCACGGCGGCCCCGCCCACGCCGGCCGGGGAGTTGCACGCGCCGGAATTTCCAACGCCCGTGACTACGCGCGCCGCGGGGGTGGCAGGAATTGCACGCGGCCTGCTGGCGGGTATGCCCCGGCCTCAGCTGAACCACCGCCCAGAGGTGTCGCGCTAAGTGACCCGACAGGGCAAGGCTGTCGGGAGAGGACAGAGTAAACATGCTAGGCCAGGTGCTGAGCACTTAAGCTCCGGGTGGTGTAGGGAGGCTCCTGGGATCCCCTGGGGCCTGTCGGGAGCTTCCAGAAGCATCCGATGTAACCCAGGAGGGGAATGGGTTAGGGGTTCTGAAGAAGTGTGAGCAAGACAGTGGCCGGCTTGTTAAGGGAGCTGAGACTGGGTGTGTTAGCTGTAGACACTGAGAAAGATGGATCACTGCCCTTTCAATATTTAGGTGAAATTTAAGTATTTAGGAAAATTAGAGATTAAAAAACAGCGAAGTGATGGCGCATGCTGGAGTTTCTCTGTGAGTTCGAGAGCAGCCTACATAGTGAGTTCCAGGACAACCTGGGCTACATAGTAGACCCTGTCTCAAGAAGAAGAAGAAGAAGAAAAAAAAAAAAAGAGGAGCCTGTTGGTTTAACCAGAATTCCGGAGTGGAGGCAAAAAGGGTCAGGAGACACAGGTGAATTCAAAGCCAGCCCGGACTATATGAGACACTGACTCACAAAAAGAAAACAAAGAAATTAGAGATTTGGTCAGCCCTTTTTATCAGTGATAATTGACCATCTTAAAGAAAATCTGATACACAGCAGTCCATTATCCACTGTATGCAGCAAAGCCCTTCAGAGATGACAGTCACTTGAAGTTAAGAGCTTGAGATGAGCTTCAATGTTTTCTAATACAGAGATGCATTAAAATATATACCTTGTGACACAGCATCTGACTATAAAGCCTAGCCTGTCCTAGCACACCTAATTCTCCTGCCTTAGCTTCCCCAGTGCTTGGATTATAGGCTTAGGCTGTTGAGCCCAGCTCTATTATATTTAAAGCAATACCATCTGAATACCAGGTGTGTAAAGGAGAAGATGAGTAATGCCAGGAAAACAGCAAGGTTTCCAGCCCGTGTTCCACTTGCACTGTCTGCTTTATACCCCCCAATCCCCCCTCCCTTCTTCAGGGACTCCTCCACATTCATCTTCCTATAATGTCTGGACATCTGGGGTGGAGAGAATTAATAGCAGTATGCCTTCCCACAAGAAAGTTCATAATGTGGTATCTCCTCTGACTTCCATTAAAGACCAAAATAAGTTACTGGTCAGGCAGAGCCAGCCATATTAATTTATAGCAGTCAAGGGAGTCCATGAAGTCTTCATAGTATCTTGAGAGAGTTCAGGGGTGAGCTAGTTCCAAGAGTTGGGGGATTTGGTTTAAAGCAGGGCTTTTCAGCCAGGCGACTTGACTGGGATTGAGTGGTGAAACAGTGTAGGGTGGAAAAGGAGTTTTGAAAGGAGCCTAGGAGAGTGTAATGTTGGGTACACCCAGGCATCTCGCTGAAAAGGAGGCTGTTTACCCCATGAGTGTGGTCACCTTTTTAGCCTTCAAAAACACTAGGCTTTGAGGAAGTCCCTGCCTGAAAGTGCAATAAAATATATGCAAATTCATCTTCCTGGATGAGAAGATCTTAAAATTTGTCATGCATACAAACCAGGTGTGGTGGTGAATGCCTGTCATCATGGCATTCAGCAGGCTGAGACAGAGAATCTTGATGTGAGGATAACCTTTGAGTTCATAAGACCTGGTCTCCAAGGCAATCAAGCAAGGGAAGGAAGGAAGGAAGGAAAAGGAGAAGGTAATAAGGAGTGAAAATGACCAAAATTTACTACATACACGTGTGAAATTGTCAAAGAATTTTTTCGAAAAAGGTCATGTTTATATGCACAGCTGAACTGCATTTATGTTAATAGAGCTGGGCTTAGTTCTTAATCCTGTTGTATGGGTGTAAACAGTCCAGTTCCACCAAGGTTTGTTTTGATTTGAAGGGGGTTATTTTGAACAGGATCTGTCTGTGAGGCCCTAACTGGCCTCAAATTCTTGATTGTCCCACCTCAGTGTCCCTAGTGCTCCACACCTGCACACCTAGCTGCTCCAAGTAGTTTTTGAAGCTGCATATGACAATCCTTTAATGAGTAGGGAAGTCACTTTTGTGTGTCTTGACTAGCAAATTTCATTATCAGAACAGCAAGAAGCAGAATAAGAGAACATCCCTATAACAAGAAGGGTGACAGTGAAGCTTTCAGCTTTGTGCTACATTTCAGCAAGTCAAAATGCCACCAAATAGGAGCCATACCATTACTTTATATACTACTAAGAATGATTAAACTGGGGCCTGGGGCTGGAACGATGGCTCAGTGGTAAAGAGCACTGGCTGCTCTTCCAGAGGACCCAGTTTTAATTCTCAGCACCCACATGGCAGCTCACAGCCATCTGTAGCTCTAGTTCCAAGGATCCAACACCCTCATTAGGCACATGGTGCACAGATACACATGCAGCCAAAATACCTGTATGCATATATAATATGAAAAAATTGCTGGGCTGGGCAATTGGTGGTGCACACATTTTATCCCTGCACTTGGGAGGCAGAGGCAATCTGATCTCTGTGACCGACAGTTCCAGGACAGCCAAGGGTACACAGAGAAATCCTGTCTCTCAAAATAACAAAAGTTTTAAAAATCTTTAAAAAATAAGTTTTAAAAATGAAAAGAAATATCACTAGGAATTTTGAGTAAAGTTTCAAGGTAGTAAAAACAAACAAACAAACAAACAAAAACCAGGGCTGTAACATGAATTTTAGTTGTTATTAAAAAACTCAGAGCCAGATATGGGGGGGGGGGGGCTGGAATATCAGAGAGAGGAAACAGACCACAGTCAAATCTCACCCAGTCAAATCTCACCCAGTCAACTTCTCAGAGTAAAAGCTATCTTCCTAAGACTACCTTAAATACCTTCTTCACCTAGTTGTTTAACTTCTGGGTTCAACTCTGCATCATGTTCTAGAGTTAAGATTAAAGGTGTGGGCTACTACTGTTTGGTAGTTAGGCCTTGGACTCACAGAAACATAGAAAGATCTCTGTCTCTGGAGTTAAGGGATTAAAGGCCCAGGTCACCACTCTGGTCTTTCCTGTGTTGGGATCAAAGGCATGAGTTACCACACTCTGACCCTCCTGGCTTGTCTGTGGGTGGATTTCTTCTCTGATACTCCAGATTGGTTTTATTAAATATATAGCACTACACAGGGCAATAGAGAAATGGTTCAGATATTAACCAGAGGTACTGGCTGCTCTTCCAGAGGACCATGGTTTGATTTCCAGCACCCACATGGGGATTTGCAACCATTTGTAACTCCATTTCCGGGGTTGCATCATCCTTTTTTGACTACCACAGGCACTGGGAATGTACATGCACAGACATACATGCAGCCAAAACATTACACATTTTTTAAATTTAAAAAATGATAAAAATCAAAGCCAGACAGGCCTTTAATCCCAGCAACTGGCTAAGCAGAAGCAGGCAGATCTCCCTGAGTTCTGGGCTAGCCTGGTCTAAATAGCAAGTTCCAGGCCAGCCAGGGCTACATAGTGATACCCTGCCTTAAAGAAGCAATTAATAAATGTCTCATTGCTATGTTCTGATTTCAGAGTTGTTAAATAGAGGAAGACCACAACATTGAAACATAAGGCATATACAGCTGTGTAGACTGGGCACAGTTTGCAGTGAATTTCTGCTCATCATTACTAGGAAAGCTTGAAGCCCTGGCTGTGGTGCAAGTGTAGGAGAGGCTGAACGTGGCTGAAGGTGGTAGAGTATGAGCACACTCTGAGATGCAATGGACGACCTGTACACGCTGATGAGAGCCTGGGACATCAGGGAAAGCTTAATTGGAAGAGAGCATTTTATCTGGCTCCAACTTGATCAGGCAGTAGCAGGGCAAAAGACATTCCCAATGAAAGAACAGAATGTAAGAAGGCATGAGCTTACAGACCACACTGTGGAAAACTCAAGTACAGCAGGCCCTGAGAAAGTTGGCACCAACAGGAGGCTTGACTGCTCTGCCTACAGTCCTAGCTTTCATAATAATGACAGCAGGCAAAGAATTTAGGTGATGCAACTAATTATCATTGATGGTGATGAAGATGATAATGCTAACCATAGAACCCAAGGCTTCTGAGGACTAAGCAGGCTCTCTGCTGCTGATCTACAGCCCCAGCCTGCACCTAGTTCTTTGAATCAAAATTCATGGGAAGGGTAGACTGGTAAGCAAAAGACGGTAAGACACTGAGAGGGTTGGAGGATCTATTGTTTCTGCTCAGCTTACCCTATTCTGCTAATGATAGATGCTCAGAAAAGCCGCACACTTGACTTCTCTGCCATCCTGGCTTGCCTAATAATTCTGGTTTGGAAGTCAGATGAGACAAGCATGGTGTGAACAGGGGATAGAGACGGTGTGCACTGTATCTTACCACTCCTCTCTTTAAAGCATACTCCATGCCCAACAAGCACAGATTTCTGGCTAGAGCTACAGGCCTCGGAGTTCAGAGCTGTGAGTCCAGGGGAAGTGGCTGTTTGCAGATGGGCTGGCAGCTCCCACAGTTGTCTTTCCAGTAAAACCCCAACTTGAAGCACAGAAGCAATGCACTCTGAGACAAGATTGAAATGTGGTGGCATGGCCACTCTTGCCTTGTTCCCTGCGCTAGGCAAGCCCCTGTCCTGAGGACACTCTAACCAGTCCCTCCTTGTGCTTCAGAGACTCCTGGTAGAATGTATGTATCAAGACGGGAAACAATAGGGTTGAGTAAGTTTTGTGCAGGTTTCTCGCTTCCCTGGTCAGAACAAAACATATAAAAATGTTTGCGCCCTGAGACAGAAACTGTGACACTTTGGTGAGTACATGCAAAAGTGCTGTGTCTACATGTAAAACTAAAACTTTCCTACAACATAAAAATAGTTTAAAAAATGTTTTCTTTAGAGTCGCATTAACAAATTGAAAACAAGAGGAAGAATTATAGTTTACTACCTTTGGCTCTCGCTCTCTCTCTCTCTCTCTCTCTCTCTCTCTCTCTCTCTCTCTCTCTCTCTCTCCAAACTTTGACCACCTCATCCAGCTTAGAGTTCCTTTTCACTCTTTCTGAACAAAGGGCTTCAGAAATTTCCAGCATTGCTAGGAGCCCCGCCCCACCATGACATTTCCCTAGCCCCTGAAGGTGTGTCCAAGAAAGACTCCCCACTTACTGGCACTCCCCCCACTTCCTGAGCAAGCCAGAGAGACTAGCTCTGCTCTCTCCAGAGGATCCAAGCCTGCCTCTAAACCAGCTGCCACACGACACACACTTCCATAGTGAGCACACTTGACACACACTTCCATAGTGAGCACACCTGAGGCACACTTCCATAGTGAGCACACCTGAGGCACACTTCCTGTAGTGAGCACACTTGCCCTCCATTATTCCAGGAGTTAGGTGGGGAGGAAGAACACAGTTGGTATTTATAACATGGTGTCAGAAATACTGGCCAGGCTGCAGAGGACTGAACAGATGTTAATCCATTAAGGATACAGAGGTGACTGTGCTGAGTGAGACCCAAGATTGAGCCTGTCTGGTATTCTCTGGCTGTGTGCATAAAACTTGTGGGATTGACTCACTGTCACTCTGCATTGGCTGTAGTAGTCTCTTGGTCTGTGTTGAAAATTAAGTATTTATGAATACTGCCCTTGCCAGCAATGGCCCAAATTTAGGGACTTGGCAGCAAGTCCATGGAGCCAACTTGCCAGCTTTTCCTGGTTATAACACAGTGCCTGACATAAGTCATGGTGTGTTATTTTGGCTTATGGTTCCTAAGGTCCCATGGTCATCTGACTGTTGCTGTAGGGCTTTGAGAGGCAGAATGAGGAGGCCAGGTACAAGATAGACCCTTGTAGTGCCACTCACACCCACAGCAGCCTACTCCTTCTGACTGGGCCCCATTTCTAAAGTTTTTAGTATATCACCCCCCCCCCTCAGCACATCAACTCTGTGTTGACAACAGAACCCTCATATTCTAGTCACTTTCCAAAAGCCTGCAGTACATGAATCTTGGGAACACTCCCCATCCAAACTTTAGCAGGGATTGCCTGGTTATTTTATCACTATGATGACTCTGTCAGACCCTCTTCTAGGGTTTCCCAGAAAAATTCAGTGCATGATTCTGAGTAATGCTTCATTAGTGTCTTAGACAAAATAATGCCTTCAGTTGTAAAGAGGCTGTTGTCTGACTTCAGCAGTCAGTAGTAACTCAAGTTCTCTTCTTGGAACAAAGCATGGCTTCCAGCTCATCTTGAGCTCACTTCACAGTAACAGCCTGAGTGAATTATTCCAAACAATGCGAAATGGAACTCATTTGCCATCCTCCTGTCCACTCACATGGCTTTGTGCAATTTGCCTTTTTTTCAGTGTAGATACATCTACTTGGAGTTTATTACTGTGCTGGAGAGCTTCAGGACATTTTCGGCCCAGTGACTTTTCCTTCAAGAGCTTATTTTCAGACTCTGAGAGTCCTATGCCCTCCAGCAGCAGTGATTGGTGAGAGCTTGCTCTGAAAGCACCAGGAGCTGCTGCTGTCCATCTGGTGTCCTGACACCAACAGCATTCACCAGACATGGGGACTGGCTCCATGTTTGCCACTTATTGGTTGTTTGACTCCAGGAAAGTAATTTCATGTCAGGACAGTATAAATATACCTCTCTTCTCTTGAAGAGTCGTTCTGAGGGTTTCATGAGCTGGTGTACGGAAAGACCTGGAAATGTGAAAGGGACACACACAGGAAGCTCAAGTCTCCAACCAGAAGTTTCTTCTCTCACCATGGCTTCCTGAAGTTGATCTGGTCTCCTCCAGTTGCTGCATTCATTCAGCAGTTACTCTTTAAGTGCCTACTTTTTCTGAGGTGGGGACTCAGTTCTGTGGTCCAGCACCTTCCCAACATCCGTGGGGTCTGGGTTGGATGCCCAGCAACAGAAAGGGCAGATACAACCACTCTCTCCAAACCTGGGTAACTTATTTGGGAAGTTGTTTTCAGTGCATTGTCTAATGCATCAATTGATGGAAACATTTTTGAAAATGTGGAGTGCATTGTTTTGCACATAATTGTTTCTCAAAGGCATGATGAGATAGTGAAGCATGACACATGCCCAAGCACATCGCTCAGGGACATAGGGCCAAGCAGTCTACCTGGACCTCTCCCTGGAAAGAAGGTATGCCTTCTGCTCCCTGGAAAGCAAGTACACCTGCTTTTGTCCACAAGAGGTACAAGGAAAGTCAGGATGAGTGAGGTTAAGATCAGAAGAGCAATAGGGTGATACCAAGGTGACTAGCAACTTTGCCATTCCCAGCATCCAGTAGCATCATGAATATATTTACTCATACAAAGACAGCTTTCATGCTCTGTAGTTTAATTTCTTCTACGTTTAGAAGCCTTTGTAGCAGGATTACAAATACCACTTCTGAAGCAAAGGCAGAAGGGTAAATATCCTTGGGGGAAAGAGAAACATTTAAAAAGTGACTTAGTTGGACAGCAGGGCATGCAAGAATGAGAAGGAAGAAAATAAATGGTTCCTTCCCGCCTCCCTCTATGACTCAGAGATTACCTCTAAAAATAGTCACCATCCCAGGGTGGGGAAGCTGAGGAAGACTCATCTTTACAAGTTCCATGGCAGCCGAGGAAGGGAAAGAAACAAAAGGAAGGAGGTGGGATGATATTTTTGCCAGCAGAGGGGTGGTGGTGTTTTTTGAGACAGGACCTCACTATGTGGCCTAGACTAGTCTCAAACTTCAGAACCTCCTGCCTCACTTCTGCAGTGCTAGGATTGCAAATGTGCACTAGCAGCCCTGGCTGGGAAGCAGCTGTGCACGCCAAAGATGAGAGCTCCCACCCCATCTCTACCTCCAGCCTTCTTTTTCTTTTTAACAAGTTCTCTAATAAGTTTCCCAGGCTGGTCTTGAACTCTTTCCATAGCGTGGTCAGGTCTTCAACTTGTAACTACCACTTCTTCAGTCTCCAAAGTAAATGAGAGTACAGGCCCGTGTCTCTAGGCCCAGTGCAACAGTGTGGTGCAGGGGATGAATCTTGACCTCCTTCATGACCTGCAAGTGCTCTGACCACTGAGCTCTGCTTCAGCTCAAGAACAGTAACTCCATGCGGAAACAAAGATTAGCATGCTCCGAGGCGAGGCGCAACTGAAGGCCCATCTAATGAAATCAACTTCCTACGCCTGTCCCACTATTTTGTAAAATATGTATATAGATGTTTGATCTGCATATCTGTCTGTGTACCACACTCATGCAGTGGCCAGAAAAGGGTGCTGAATGCCTTGGAACTGAGGTTATTGACCATGGTTGTGAGCCACCATGTAGGTGCTGGGAATCTGGGCTGGCTAGTTTTATGTCAACTCAAAACAAGTTAGAGTCCCTGGAGAGGAGGGAGCCTCGAATGAGAAAATGACACAATAAGGCTGGGCTATAGATAAGCCTGTAGAGCATTTTCTTAGTTAGTTACTGATTTGGGAGGGCTCATGCCTGGGCTAGTGGTCCTAGGGTCTATAACAGTAGTTTTCAGCCTTCCTAATGTGAGCCTTCAGTACAGTCCCTCATGTTGTAGTGACGCCCCCAACCATAGAGTTATTTTCATTGCTATTTCATATCTGTAATTTTACTACTTTTATGAATCATAATGTAAATATCTGTGTTTACTGATGTTCTTAGGTGATCTCTGTAAAAAGGTTCCCATCATATGACCCAAATAGGTCATAACTCACAGGTTGAGAAACATGGTTCTATAAAAAAGGAGGCCGGTAAGCAGCACCCTCCATGACCTCTGTGTCAGCTCCTGCCTCCAGGTAGCTGCCCAGCTTGAGTTCCTGCCCTGGCTTCCTTTAATGATGGACAGTGCTGTGAAGCATAGCCAGGTAAGCCCTTCCTCCCCATGTTGCTTTTGGTTGTGGTGTTTCATCACAGCAATAGAAACAATAGGAAACACTGAGCCCTCTAGACAGCAGCCAGTGCTCTTCACTGAACCACCTCTCCAACCGCTCACCCCGTTATTTGTAGGTTGCCTTACGAAGGATCACAGGCTTGTCTGCCATTGAATCTCAGAGACCCAGGATTTACAAACTCAAATGGATTGTCATCTTTTCAACTTTCCTATGTTTCTTCAGTTATTTAATATTCTTTTTGGAAAAGCTTTTTAGTTTTAGTATTTCAGACTTAGAGAAAAAGTTATACATCTGGGCTGGGGATGTGGCTTACTAGTGGGATATTTGTCTAGCATGAGAGACGCTCTGGGTTCAAATCAGTTGTCTCTGTAAGAGACAAAAAGGAGCAGAAGGCCTGGGGAGATGGCTCAGACAGTAAGAGCACAGGCTGCTCCTGCAGAGGACCAGTGTTTGGTTTTCATCACCCATGTAGTAGCTCACAAATATTCATAACTCAAGTTCCAGGGGAATCTGAACCCTCTTCTTACATTGCTTGTACCAGTCATACACGGAGTACACATACATGTGCAGATAAAACACTCATACTTATAATACTTATAAAAATAAAATACTTATAAAAAGAAAAAACTGTTCATGCACAGCATAATGATTTTTTCCCTATGTGTCTAAGATAGAACCCAGGTTTCATTTAAGTGCTCTACTGCTTAGCTACCAGCCCAGCCAAACTTGTCAATTTCCACTTGAACAATTAGAGAGTAAGTTGCCAACATGACCCCTGTAGTAGACATTCAGACCACTGGCTAACACTTTCTTTGAGAAAGAACTTGGTGCTTAGCTGTTGGGACTGTGGCTGCATACAGCTGTCAATCATTTCCTTCAGGGTTTGCCTAATCTTCAAAGAGCATTCTTGCCCAGAGAGATACACCTCTCTTCAGTGGCCCAAATCCATTGACAGTCAAAGCAAAAATAGAGCCAAGGACTTTGGCCCTGCTCCCAGTGATATTGTGGGCCTTTTCTGTGCAAGGGCTCCCTGGTGGGGTTAGCTGAGGCCATCAGTCTGCATATCATTTCAAACTCCTCCTTCTGCCCAGTCCTGTTTCCTTCCCCTCCCATCCACAGATGTGGATCCCAACAGCTCTCTCTAATAAATATCCTGAGCACTAAGCCCGTCTCAATCGCCTTCCTGAAAAATCCAAACTCCTGCAGTTGGAGCCAGGGGAAGTTTGAAAAGTCAAAGATCAGACAGGGTTTTGAGCTGGCCCATTTACCACTGGCAAGGTAGACCACAGGTACCATGAGTGGCAAATGGAACAGACCACACAAGACAAACATTTAAAACACTCTTGAAAGTATCTTCCTGTTTGCTTAAAAAAGATTTTATTTGTTTATTTTTTGTGTATGCATCTGTGTCTGTGGGTATGTGCATGTGAATACTGGCACCCACAAAGGCCAGGTGTCAGCTTCCCACCTGATATGGGTGCTAGAAATCAAACCCAGGTCATTGCAAGAGCAGCAAGCCCTCTTAACCTTAAACCATCTCTTCGGTACCCCCCACCCCCTTTTTTAAAGACAAGGTCTCAAGTAATTCAGGCTAGTTTCAAGCTTCCTGTAGCCAAGATTAATCTTGAACTCCTGATCCTCCTATCTCCACTTCCTGGGTACTAAATTATAGGCTAATATTACAGCACCCATCTTAAAAATATGATGGGTTTTTTCCACACAAAATGGAGAAATGTAGAGAGATAACAGACCCAAGGAATAACAAAATGGCAACTATAAACCCCTCCTATAAAGTGGCTCAGAATGTCAGTCTTTGTCATCAGCCACACCATGCTGGGACAACAGATGCATGAGGTAAATGACCCTGTGGCAGAATGCTACCCTTCTGAGCCCAATAGCCTAGGTTCTCACCAGAGCTTAACTGCTTACTGCCTTTACCAGTATCCCACAGCAGCAGAGACCTGTGTAAAACTCTGGAAATGCCATCACACCCCCAAGAAACCATGTGGTGACAAAAGCTGGATACTTGGAATCCTTCTTTGATAAATGATTCATTCTAACAGGAATAGACAAGTATTTCATTGAATGTTTGATTGTCTCATCCCTCAGGCATCACCCAGGGGTTCTGGAATATTCCATTAGCATAGAATCACAGAACATTGCATCAGACTGGAGGATTCAACTTGCAACAAAGAACCAAAGATGGTGGGACACCCCCCAATGGAATCTACTGTCCATGTTGCTTACAAGCTGCCATCTGTACTTGCCTGACTGCCTCACTCTGCAAAGATGGAATCCCATTTTCCAGGTTGTGTAAGGACCTGGGAAGCAAACTTACTATCATGCCTCGCCTCTGGGTTCCAGATCCACTTCTGCTGTTCTGATTCTGTAGGGCCAAGGAACCTGTTTCCTAAAATGGGACTCTTTCTACCAGGTGACGGAGCAGAATTCTGTCCCTTTGGATAACTAACAGTAGCTGCTGCCTGAACACTTTGTGTGTTTAGGATTCAGAGATGAGGAGAGCAGTCTCCCTGGAAACATTACCCTCAACATCAGGACCCTCCACATTAAAAGCCCATCAAAGTGTGGCAGGACCAGGGAAACGGCTCAGTTGGTAAAGTGCTTGCCTTCTGAGTTTGAGCCTCAGAATTCATACAAAAGGCCAAGTATGACAGCGTGTGTTTGTAATGGTGGAGACAGGACAATCTCATGGAATTCATCAGCCAACTTGGCCTATCTGGTGACTTCCAAGCCAGTGAGAGACCTTATCTTGAAAAGCAGAGTAGATGGCTCCTGGGGGACAAACCTGAAGTTGTCCTCTAGCCTCCCTATGCATGTGCACACATGAGCATGTGAACTTACACACACACACACACACACACACACACACACACACACAACACACACAATAAAAACTACTTCTAGCACTTTTGTCCTATTTGGAGGTGCTGTGGTCCCAGAGCTAGCTCCTCAAGGGTCAGTTAAGACTGCTGGTCTTCCTTACAGCTGTGTTTCCTTCCTCTAAGCTTGCTTCCTTCTCTTCCCTTCCCTTCTACAGGTGTCAATGGCAAAGGCACTCCCTAATAAACATCCTGGATGCTAACCTATGACTCAGAGGCTTCTTCCTGTGGAGTCAAAACTATGAAGATGCCCTGTTGCCCTTAGAATCATAATGTATTTTTCTTACTAATGAAAATACTCAGCATTTCAGCAAAATCATCTAACAAGTTTGCCTCTGATCTCCAGACTCCATTGAACTTGTCAGAGTACACAATAGCATCCTGTGTGTGTGTTTATGTATGTGTGTGGGGGTGTATGCACACAGCAGAAGAGGGCTTTGTCTATGTGCATGTGTGTGTTTGCAGGTCAGTATATAACCATAAGTGTCATCTGTTTTGAGACAAGGTCTCTCACTGACCTGGTACTCTCCAAATAGGGGATTTGACTGGAGAGAGAGCCTCAGGGTCCCACCTCCCCAGCCCTGGGATTACAAGTGGACACCACCATGCCAGACTCCCACATGGGTCCTGAGGAGCAAATTCATATCCTCATGTTTGTAAGGCAAAGTACTTCACTGATTGAGCAGTTCTCTGAGGCCCAATCTTTACAGTGAAAGATACTTCCAGAAATCACACCTATGTTTAGATGGCATGACTCTCCAGTCTGGTTTGGTTTTTTGTTGGTTTTGTTGTTTTATGGTTATTAATGGTATATGTATATGTACATGGAGGGCATGAAGACAACTTTGTGGAGTTATGGAATCCATCCTCTCCTTCCATCTCTATGTGGGTTCTATGACTGCATGATGAGCAACATTATCTATCCACTTAGCTATCTCACTAGCCCCTCCAGTCTTGTTCAACATTGAATAATTTCTTAGTTATTCTTCACTTTTTATAAGTCATGTACGTAGCATTATGTAATAGTCACATATGCAGCAGCCAGGCTGGCTTTAGATTTCCCAAGTGCCACACTGTACGACACCATGTATGGCTTTCCTTTGACTCTCGTGACTCAGCAGTTTTCAAGATGGTGGCCACTTCTTTTTGTAGAATGTTTTTGAATTTAAGCTTACCTTGTAACAGAGAAACTGTGAGGGAGATCTCTGGCAATGGAGCCCACTGATTGTATCACCTACTACTCAACCTCCTCTGTCTGTCTGTTCAGGTGCCATGCTCTGCAGCCATGGGCTGCCATCTTCCAGGTATAGAAAGACAGAATTAAAACCTAAGATTTGTCATAATGAGATTCAGGTCCAGAGAAGCCACTTCTCTTGCATCCTAGTGGCTAACACATGACGTCAATTTGTTTCATCACAAATGTGGGTTAACTGTGACCACATGATTAGGGTTTCTCACTGAGAAATTACCTTCTCTGTTAGTAATAAGTGTTTTGTGGGGATGTACATAAAAGCTATGGGTAAATAAAGAGTAAATATCCTACTCTTCATCCAACCTTCAGTGTATTTATTCATCCCTTCTGCATTGGATGATGGACCTCTGTTTCATTCAGTAAATTATAACCCATCACTTCAATATTTTATTTTGTTTTAGCATTTGAGCAAGGCCTCCTTGGGTAGCCCTAACTGTTCTGGAACTCTCTTTGTAGATCAGGATGGCCTTGAACTCACAGAGATCCACGTGCCTCTGCCTCTTGAGTGTTAGAATTACAGATGTGAGCCAGCCACTATGCCTAACTTATTCTTTTATTTTTCCAGTTCCACAGGGCCAAGAGGAGCTTGCACACACTGGCTTCCTTATTCTTTAGCTGATCATCATTTCGTTTGCACTTCCTTGCTCGCTGTGCAAGACACTCCGAGCTTACTCAGTATCTTCCATGCTCCAGCCCTTCAGCCATTCTCTTAGAAGCCAAGATCTGGGACTTAAATGTGTTATTTACTTGTCTGTTGTTAGGCCCATTGACGCATACAGCTAAGGAATATAGGAAATAGTCATATGTATGTACATGTATGTACTTATAATGTACATATTTAGAGCTATAGTTTTTTCTAAACTCATCTGTCTGTATCCAAAATAATATCACTCTTCCCTCCAATTCTAGTCCAACTTGGCTAGCTTTCAGTCTTCCCATTTCCTATATATGTGATGACTCTCTACTGGTAAAATGCTTGGGTCTCTATGACTTATCTAATCAGTCATTCTCTGTGTTAACAACCTCCCCTGACAGTCTGCAATATTGTGAAATATAGATTTGGCCTTTACAGAGAGACCCACGAAGGTTTGTAATTTCCTGAGTAACAATGGCTGCTGGGAGAATCTTTTTTCCCTAATATTTAGTCACTGACTCTTGTTTCTGACTCAGATCTTCAGACCTGTGTAATTTATTGAGTTAGTGCCACATCAAACTCAGGGCCTCTAAATCCTTGGAATTTCCTGAGCTAGGTGCATTTTTATGTTGTACCAAATAAACTCTTGACATGTTCCTGGATAGCCTCATGATGGAGCTGGTTGCCAAGGGAACCAGCTATGTGATCAGATGGGGCAAGAGCCACTGAAGGTGGATCTGGACATGAATGGCCAGTGCTGTAAGCAATACTGCTTCCTAATGAAGCTTCCATAATACTTCCAGAGACAAGGTGTGAATAGTTTCTAGGTCACCCAGTGTGTGTGTGTGTGTGGGGGGCATCCCCATAGCCTTCTTTCCATCTCTCATCTAGCCATCAAACTACATCTCTTGTATTGGACTTTCTAATACATGAGTGAACATCAGAAAAGAATTTCCCTGAGCATGTGAGCTGCCCTGGTGAACTAAGCAAACCTGAGGAGGACTGTGGAAACTCAGGTCTACACTTTTGCCTGAAGTAACCTTGGGATGACTTGAGAAGTGGGGGCAGTTTTCTGGCACTACACCCTCAATCTGTGGGGTTCTGCCTCTTCTAGGTAGAAACTGTCAGAATTGAATTGTAGGCATCCTGGTCTGTGTCCACTGGGACAGTGGTGTCAGAAGGGCTGAGAGCGTGACTGAATGAGAAAGACACAGTTCTTCCTACATCTTACATTGGCCTCTCCAGTGTGCCGCAGGTGCCATGGACCTTGCTTAGACACAATGTCCAGAGTCTCCTCAGGCAGTTTGACCGCCGGCAGCAGGCTTCCTCTCCTTTTCCCCACCCTTTGCCCCATGGGTTTCCTTTCCTTGGTTTCTAAAGCCTGACACCAGGCTGCTTCTCTAAAGGGACTCCATTCTCCCTTGTCCCAGAATACAGAATTCTCCACGGGTGTCCCTTCCCTGTAGGGATGCCCTCTCCCTCCCACCCTCTGCACAGAATCCTTGTCCCTGTTGACTTTAATCTCCTCTCTCAGACCTGTTTCTCACCCAAACTCTAGACCGCTGTGGCCCTGAAACCTCGCCTTGCAATTGTTTTGTATAACAACAAAAAGGAGGTTGGATACTTTAAAGAAACAATGTATTTAACTCACTGTTTTGGTGACTGATACTCTAAGATCAGATGGTTCTGGCAAGGAACTTTTCAGCTACATCACACCGCGCCAGATGGCATCACAGCAGGAGTACAACAGAGGCCTTCTTATAACAGCAGTGCAGCCTCCAGAACACAAACTCCCCAATTCCTTCCAAGGACAATGACGCTGATTTAACAAGTGCCCAAAATCACCTCACTGAAGACCAGCTTCCACCGAGTGAAGACACACCCAAACCACAACAGCCCTGCACATGGTTTGACTGCTATAGGAAGGGGAGGGAGGAGCAGAGAGGACAGTAAAAGAAGTGACACACCATTAATGACTTCTCAAGTTTTCTTTCTTGGGGACAGAGTCTCATGTAGTCCAGGCTGACCTCCAACTTGCTACATAGCTGAGAATGACATTGGATCTCTGAGCTTCTTGTCTCTACCTCTTGAGTGCTGGCATTGCAAGTGTGCACCATGCCTGACTCAGGCAGTGCTGAGATTGAACTCCTACATACCAGGCAAGCACTCTACCAACTGAGCCACACCACCATTCCTTTGGTTCACTTGCAATAAACATTGAGATTTAGCTCCATTTTGGCTTTTGCCTGTATCTACTCACTATCACTTAATATCACTTAATTTCTCCTTAATTTATGCTTGGCAGGGGAGCCAAAGCTACCTGCCCAACTTATTCTTTTAGTTTTTGTTTTTGTTCTTTTGAGACAGAGTTCAAGCTAACCTTCAACTCTTGGTGTTCTTCCTGCCTCAGTTTCCCAAGTACTGCCAATTATAATCACAGGCCACCATATCACTTCCACCCACTCTTTATGATGCCACAAACTCTTTTAGCAGAACCTCCATGGCTCATGCAGGACAAGGGATAACAGCTGGCCCCCAAGTCCCCTCTCAACCATTTCTGCTAGCAGATACGTTGGGATAACAGACAGAGCACTGGCAGCTGCTTCAGCAACTCTGAGCCTCCTCCTCCTTTCTGGTCTCCTGTTTCCCACTAGAATGTTTGCTAATCTTTCTAGGTTGTGTGTACATGCGCTCACACGCAAATGCCCCTGTGTCTCTGTGGCCAAAGATCTGTTTCTATAGTGGGTATTTTTTTCTGTTGTTTTCCCACCTCCTTCCCACACTTCTCTTTTTAGACAGGTTCTCTTACTAAAAGTGAAGCTTACTATTTTGACTAGACTGGCCAGCGAGTCCCCAGAATTCACTGTCACTGCATGTGGCTTTTCATGTCAGTGCTGGAAGCCAAACTTGGTCCCTATACTTGCACAGAAGATACTTCCATGGGACCTCAACTCCCTCTAAATTTCTTTCTAGGTTTTTTGAATTATATTTATTTAGGCAAGGGTATGTATCTGTGTCATGACATAGGTGTGGAGGTCAGAGGACAAGAAGGTCAAAGGTCAGTGTTCAGGATTTAGTTTTACCCTTTTACCTATGAGTCTGGAGATCACATTCAATCAGGCTTAGTGACAAGTTCATTTATCTTCCGAGCTATCTCTGCCCATAAATTTATGCTAGATTTTCCCTCCATCGACAGATATTTCAAATGTCCTAAAGCTGTACAGGCCAGGATCCCTTTTCCTCATGCACACCCCAAGCTACCTGGGGCTTATTCATGCAGATTCTTCCTCTTAGGCCTGTCTTCCCATTGCATCTCCAAAGATCACAGCCCTGGCATCCTTAAAGGCATCTCACATGCTATCCAAAGCCTTGCCAGTTTTTCAAACCTGGACCCTGATAGAAATTTAGGCATCTGTGACATGTCCTTTTCTGTTTTATAGTCTATTACCACTTATAAGAAATAAGTAAGTCTATTACTACTTATAGTACCTGGGGACAGGTACTATACCTTTCTTGTGGCTTTACCCCTTGGAGACCTGTACATAGTAGAGGTTATACACATCTGTTATACTGAAACATCAAATAAGTTTACATATTTCTTTCTTTCTTTCTGTGAAACAGGGTCTCAATTCCAGGCTGTCCTGGAACTCTATAGCTCAGGCTGACTCAAACTCACAGAGATCTATTTATGCCTGCCCTCTTAGTGCTAGGATTAAAGGTACATGCCACCATACCTGGCCAATAAAAGCCTATATATTTCTTACCAGCACCCTTTTTGTAGCTAGCATAAGACCTCAATTTTCTACCTTAGGGAAGATAAGATATTTTCCTCAACTAAAGGGTAAGAAAGTTAAAATGCTTGCCTTTCTCTCCCAGGATGCAATGTGCTGTGTTAGTACAGAGGTAAAACCCACCCACACTGCAAATTCAGACTTGCCTATGTAAGTCCAAATTTTTATCTTGTTCAAATAGTATTCCATTCTAGCCTTTTAAAGCTATGAAATATTGACATATTTTCATTTCCCACAGAATATGCTATTCGTTACTTTCCTGTTTTCATCTGCAGAGATGTGGCCTCAATTCCTCACTCCTGGAGAGCAGCCAGCCTTCTTTGTGCTGGTCTTAGCCTGGAATCTCATAATCTGTTTCAAAGCAGGGCATTACGGGAAAGCTGGCTGGGCTGCTTTGGCAGACATGTTCTCCACTTAACTATCTAGAGCAAGAAGAATCATTTGGTTATAAAGTCTTTTACCCAACAATGTCTTCTAATGTGTTAGAGCCTCCTTGTCATTCTAGGAAGACAGGATACTATGGATCTGCAGAGCGGGACTTTACCAAGTTCAATTTTGAGTGTCCCTTCTCTATGCCATCTGCTACTGATCTTACTGGGTTCAGCAGCTGAAAACATAGACTTCTGGTATTTTCCTCATGCCTAGTCATACTGCTCTGAATGTCTGTTTGTCTCTACTGACCTAATCACCAAGTTATTAGAGTCAGCCATTTTAGGAATTTTAATCTTTATGTAGAAGAGAAAGGATGGCTGGAGAACCAGCCAAGATGTTTAGCTTCATGCCAAGTTTCTGCACCCTTATCCCTGTGATCTGGGAATGTGACCCACATGGTAAGAAGAGGCTCTGCATATATGGTTAGGGCAATGAGACCACAGATGTAGTGATCCACTGATGTGGCCAGAAGCCAGCCAGGGACTGCTGAGCGCTATCAGAAACCCACCAAGACAAGGAACCCTGTGCTCTGCTGAAGCCATTTTCCACCAGCCAGACTGAATTTCTAGCCTACACACTGTGAGTGGTTACCTTTCTGCTGAATTCAGCCACCAAACTGTGGTCAGTCACAAAAAGAAGTAAAACAGTAACCTATCTCTAAAATGTTTCTATCTTTGCTGCTTTCTTATTGAGCCTGTGTATTTTTAAAATCCCATTTTATCCTTCATGTTATCTCTAAGGAAATAACTTTCATATTCTTTTTAATTTCCTTAGATGTTGGATTTCAAAGTAATTTAACAAACACTTAGCAAGCATCTATTGTGGCCTCAGAATGTTTAGGCACTATAGGGAACACAAAGCAAACACATACAGCCTGTCCCTAAGTGTCTATAACTATAAAAGAGTTTTAATAATGCTCATACCCAGTGTATAAGATAAGAGCCAGTCAGGATGGGCTGGAGTGATCAGGAAGGATGGGATGGAAGATGTGTGCAGGGCCCTGGGTGTGGGGGTGGACTTGAGTGAACAAGCAGACCTTGCTGGGAGTCAGTGGAACAAAGAAGACGTTAGGATTCATCCTCTAGTCTTTCCAGAATCCCCTCCCCATTTTTCTTTCTTTCTGCATTGTACAGGTAACCTAGATTGTTTTTCTTCTTTTGTGTCCAACGCTACAGATTAAAGCTTGGGCATAATGTCCACTAGGGAAGTTTCCCACCACTGAGCTGCACTGCCAGCTTCTTTTACTTTGAGGCACAGTCTTGCTAAGTCACTTAGGCTGGCCTGAAACTGGGGATTCTCCTGCCTTTATTCCTGGGTGGCTAGGATGATAGGTGTGTACCACCAAGCAGCACAGGACTTCTTTTAAAACATTTCAGAAACAAACTTGCACCATGAGATGCCTCTGTAATCTCATACACCCAGAGAAAAGCTTTGCTAGCAATTCAAAGTATCTTCTTCAGGCCTTTCCCCTGCACATGCAGTGATATGTTCAGATAATTGTTACAGGAGTGACAGCATGCTGCACACATTCTTTCCCTACCTGCTGTGAGCAGAGAAGAATGGGGCATTTTAAGATAATTCATCTTTGGCAACACACTGATTTCCCTAATCTCATTCTGATCACATGCTTTAGAAAAATCACGCTTTTCTAACCACATAATGGACTGTGCTGGGGGGGAAGAGAATGAGGGGAGGGAGGAGGGAGAGAGAGGGGTTTTTGTTTGTTTTGTTTTTTACAATAATCTGAATAAACACAGGATGAAGAGGGTGTGGAGAGATGGCTCGGCAGTTAAAAGCAGTTACTGATCTTGCAGAAGACCTGAGTTCAGTTCCTAGAGCCCATACCAGACAACTTGCAACCACCTGTAACTCTGGCTCCATGGGATTAGATCCCTCTTGTGGATTTTATTGGCACTGAACTCAGATGCATACTCTCATGCATATACATATACACATAACTAAAAATAAAATAAATTAAAAGTTAGAATCTGGGTCTGAGGGCATAGCTCAGCTAGCAAGTGACAGGTGTATGGCCCTAAGTTCAATCCCCAGCATAACACAATTAATTAAAAGCACCATATGGTGCCTCAGACCTCTTACTCTAGCACTCAGAGGCCGAGGTAGGAGAATCTATACAAGTTCAAGTCCAGCCTGGCATACAAAGTGATTCCCTGCTGGGGAAAACCAAAACCAAAACCAAAATTCATCAAGTAAAAATTAGTACAAAGCAGAGTAAGATGTGGCAGTAGCTGCTGAAGTCAGGAATAGGAAAGATCTTTCCTACTATTCATCCTGGGACCACGTTGATAAAAGTGAATTCCCCTTTTGCTTTTGAAAGACATAAACATGCAAATGATGTACAGAAAGCAGTAAAAATTAAAGCAAGAAGCCAAAACCATTCAGAATCCCTTCTAGCAATCACAACACCTACATTTGGCTCGTTTCCTTGCAGACATCTTCCTGTGTAAATGTGTGTATACACATATACTTCACTAAGTGAAGCTATGAGGGCTGGGGAGATGGCTTACTGCTGATGCACTTGATTCAATGCTTAATGAATGATATGTTTGCTCTCTGGAACGTACATGGCAGAAAATAGCTCCTGAACATGGTCCTCTCATTTTCGTGTGCACTGTGACATACGTGCATGCACACACACACGAACACAAAAATTAATAAATAAAATAGTGAATATAAAAATTAGAAGAGTACAAGGCATTTTGTGACATATAATGCATGTGAGGTATGTGTGGTATGTGTATAATATGTACATGTATTGTTTGTGGTGTGTATGTGTATATGGTGTATGTGTTTGTGGGACTGGGAACCAAACCCAGACCTTCAGACATACTACTTAGTTACCACTGAGCTACAAAGTAACCCTACTTACACTACATTATAAATTACTTAAACAATTCTCCATGTGTTTGTTTGTTTGTTTTAATTTCTAATAATAATAAGGTTTCTGTGAACATTTTATTCATCTATTTGCATATCCAGTTTTTTTCTCAAAATTAATTTCTAGGGTCTGGTCTCAGGTACTGCAGGCATGTGGTATATATACATACATGTAGGTAGAAAACTCATACAATAAAAATAAATTTTAAAAAATTTTACTTGCTTCTGTCGAGAAAACATATGTTCCCACATTTGAAAGCTAAATTTACCTGAACAGTAGTATGAATCATAATCAACCTAAAATGTCACACCCAGTAAAGGTAAGGGACTATCCCAACAGTCATTTCCTGATGAGTAAGGAAATAAATTACAGTAAAGGAAAGAAAACCTTGAGCAAACTCTTGAGGGGAAATTTCCCACTTTTGGTACCCAAGAAAAAGAACTTTCCTAAACATGTACCAGTTGTTCTTTTAAACTGAATCAAGAGCCAGGTGTAGTGGTACCACCTGCCTGTAATCCCAGCTCTGGAAGGTTGAAGATCCTGAGTTCAAAGCTAGTCCAGGACACAATGAGTTACAGGTCAGCCAGGGCTATATAATGAGACATTATTTAAACAAAACAAAACAAGCAAAGAAACCCAAACCCCCAAAGCTATCATTTTCCAGGCACAGAGAGTTTCACTGCTCTCCTATTTATTGAAAGGCAAAGTCAAGATGATCCCTTGAGCCAAGGAGTTCAGGGCCAGCCTGGGGAACAGATTGTCTAGTTGAAAATGTATTTCTGTAGTGTTTGTTAGTCTTAAAAATATTTTTAACTATAAGAAACAGAAATGGAGGGACATGGCTACATTTTATTTTAGAGGTTACAAGGGGACTCTTTCTTCAGTGTGCTCTGCTTCATGTTCCCCCACAGGCTCATATAAACATCTAGTTTAAGGAAAGCTGGTTAAGTATGGGAATGAGGCTGCTACCCCTGCCTCTTTGCAGGTGACAGATGTCTTCTGCACACCATCACCATCTTGTGGCCTTTTGCCACGCTACTGTTAAGACCTCAAAACTTTTGAAGTTGAGGCCTGAAGCCAGTGAGAAAGGAAATATAGAGAGACAGCCAGCCAGACACACCAGTTCCTGCCCTCTGCTGAGACGGCATCTCTATGTTTATTCTGGATTCTAAAATACCCAGTTGAATACATAAACAAACCAGAAAGGCTTAATCTGAGCTAAGTCTATTTTATTCTTTTTTTTTTTTTTTTGAGACAGGGTTTCTCTGTGTAGCCTTGACAGTCCTGGAACTTGCCCACCAGGCTGGCCCTTGAACTCTAGGATCCACCTATCTCACCTCCTGAGTTTTAGTATTAAAGGCATGGACCTCCAAGCCCAGCTAGCTAAGTCTATTTTAGTAGTTTATTTTTATTTTATTTTTCATAAACTGGACATACTGGTGCAGAGGTGCACACTCTTAGCACTTGGGAAGTAAAACCAGGAGGATCAGAAGTTCAAGGCCTTCCTCAAAAATATAGGACGTTTAAAACCTGCTTGGTGAGAGGCTGTGGTGGGGCATGCATTTAATCCCAGCACTCAGGAGGCAGAGGGAGGCTGATCTCTGAGGTCGAGGCCAGCCTGATCTACAAAGCCAGTTTCAGAACAGCAAGGGCTACATGGAGAAACTCTGTCTCGACCTCCCCCGCCCCCCCAAAAAAACAAAGCCTGCTTAGGCTACTCGAGACTGCCTTTAAAAAACAACAAATTGTGCAATACGTTGCAGGGGAGTGAATTTCCCTAACGTACTCCTCTACGTTTTAGAAGTTGGGGAGTGTTCTCCTAGTTTTGTCTCTGTACCCTCCCCCACTATTATATTAGACTATTTGAGAGATGTTCTTGCATTTCCTTATTCCTCTCCTTCCGGGTACTCGGTCTCCATGGTATCCCTGCAGCTGTCACTCTCCCCCAGCAGGCCCCGCCTCCTCTGCCTATTCCTTCCTTTCCCCTCCCTTTGCTAGTGCAGCGGCTGACCTCATCCTGCCTGCTGGCCAAGGTCTTTCCAGGACAGAGCTCCCGGGTAACCCTCCACAGACAGGAAGTAACTGAACCCAGCCTTCTCCCTAGCTCCTCCGTGTCGGAGGGGAAAGGTCCCAACGAACATAAGGTCCACCTTTATTTCTCTCAGAATTGCTTTCTGATTTAATAATGTTCTTCTGTTTGCTTTTTTTCTCTTTTTTCCACACAAGCACACATTTTTATAGGAAGTGCACTAAACATTTTCAACATTCGTCTTTCCTTGCCCAAACTCTCATTTGCACTGGGAAATTACCAGGGCTTTTAAGTTGACAATCGTATCTCCTAAAAATCCAACTGATATACAGCAATGAGAGAACATAAAGTTAGGATAATACTTGTCATTATTTTCAAAAGCAGCTTAAATTTAAGTTGGGGAAGTGTTGTCTATTGCTAGATACCCTGAAAACTCTTCTACATGTGGAAACTAGTTTCCCATCCAAATAGATTTTATATTGCCAAGTATGTACACACACACACACACACACACACACACACACACACACACACACACACACACACACACACGAGAGAGAGAGAGAGAGAGAGAGAGAGAGAGAGAGAGAGAGAGAGAGAGAGAGAGAGAGAGAGAGATATTATATGAGGCAACTAACTAATGGGCTCTCAGTTTATCCTATATCATGCATTTCCACTATGATTATAAAAACAGCCATCAGAATCTCCATGCCAAATGTCACAGTTCACTTTCTGTTGCTGTGATAAAACACTGACTAAAAGCAATTTTGGAAAGAAAGAGTTTATTTTACCTTACAGTTTACATTCCATCATGAAGGGGAGTCAGAGCAGGAAATCAAGATAGGAACCAAAGCAAGTTCCTCGACTTGCTCAGCTTGATTTCTTATATGAACCGCCTGCCCAGACGTGGCACTGCCCATTAGTGCATGGAGCCCAACCACATCAATCAGTGATCAAGAAAATGCCCCACAGATTTGCCTACACTGATAAATGTGTCTTCTCACTTGAGGTTCCCCCTTTCCAGATGACTCTAGCTTATGTCAAGTTGACAAAACAAAACTCTAACCAGCATGTCAACTTAGTGGGAAAAACATAACACAGTCTGTCCTACTAGATAAAAATGTCCTAGCTTATTCTAATATATTTTCATTGTAGAAAAATTTACAAAATAGAACAAAATCAAATCTTTGCACCCAGAACTAGTAAACATCACTGGCATTTGTCATCTTTTTAGTATATCTAAATTTGAATTTAATTTTAGAGGACACTTTATACAAAGCCCAGGGAGCATAAAAAGGGTAATAATAAAGCAGGGGAGTTGGCTCAGCAATTATGAGCATGTACTGTGAGAATATGGGGTTGGTTCTAGCATCCACAGTGACTCCTAAGTGCTTGTAATTCCAGTTCCAGGGCATCTGATGCCCTCTTCTGGTTTCCTCTGATACCTGCATGTATATGGTACATGTGGAGACAAGCAGGCACCACACACCACACATACACATAAAAATAATGAATCTTTGAAAGAGAGATAATAAAGGATGGCACCCTCCCCCCAGCCCCATCCTCCTGTCCACCCACAGATTCCTCTCTTAGGAGGTAACCACTGTTTCCAGCTTCTAAAGAAGGAGACCTTTGGAGACAGACGATCTGTTTCATGGTACACACAGGGTTTTTTTTTTTTTTTTTTTTTTTTTTGGTTTGTTTGTTTTTTACTGTTGTTGCTCTTTTGAGAAGGGTTTCTCTATGAGGCTCTGGCTGTCCTGGAACTCTGTATTTAGATCATTCTAACCTTTAACTCAGTGATCCATCTGCTGCTGCCTCCTGAGTGCTCAGATCAAAGGCATGTGCCATTCTGCCCAGCTTACAGAGTTTTAATGATAGCTTTGTAATATGCTATTCAAATTTTTCTTTCTTAACAATCTTAGGCATATTTCTGTTCAATTTTTAATATTTTTTTGTTTGTTTTGCGACGGGGTCTCTCTGTATAGCCCTGACTGTCCTGAAACTCACTCCATAGACCAAGCTGGCCTCTAACTCAAAGATCTTCCTTCCTCCTCCCAAGTGCTTAGAGGGAAGCATCACCATGGACAGGCTTTGCACCTTACTTTTAAAGACAGGATCTTTTAATAAACCTGGAGCTTGTGGATTCTGTGCTGGAACAGCATAATCAGTTGGCAGAACTGTACCTGAGTTTACATCGGTGCTGAGGTTTCTGAGCCAAACTACCTCTCCAACCTTTTTTAAGAGGTGGGAGAGGGGTCTTCAAGGATCCCACGTTGTTTGTGGGTTTGCTATACAGTTGAGGGTGAATTTAGGTTTCTGATTCTGCCTTTGGGGTGCTGGACTACAGGCGTGGACCACCAAGACTGGCTAGAGTTCTCAAAGACTTATTATTATTATTATTATTATTATTATTATTATTATTATTATTATTATTTTTCAACAGCCTATGGTAGTCCTGGCTGGTTAGAACTCGCTTTGTAGATCAAGCCGGTCTGGTACTCACAGAGATCACCTACGTGTGCCTACCCAGCCCAGGGATTAAAGGCGTGAGGTTTCCAAAAAGCTGAGGCCCGCCACAGCGGATAAGTACTAAAAGAGTCGGCTACGCCCCCTAAACTCTGCAAAGGAGACGAGTTTAGACTCTCCGGGGGCGGAGCCCGTCGAGTGCACCCGGAACCTAGGTCACAGAAGCCAAGTAGGCCTTTGTGCGGGTCTTTACGACACTGTCGTGTTCAGTTGGCTCCGGCCGTAAAGTAGGCTCAAGTCGTCCAAACCTAGGCCGCGGACTGAGCTACCATGGCGGACATGGAGGATCTCTTCGGGAGCGAAGCTGAGAGCGAGGCGGAGCGCAAAGGTGCGGCGAACGGGCGGGCTCCGCGGATGGACGCACGGGGGCTATGTTGCTTTCCGGCCGGAGGCGCGCCGCCGGGCACCGTGATGCTCCCACGCTCTTGCCCAGCGCCCCCTGCATGCCCGGCGGTGCCAGCCTCTCCTGGGAGACGGGCGCGGAGTCTGCGCCTCGAGGGCCAGGGGACCAGCCTGGGCTCGTGGGCTAGCAGTCCGAGGACTTAGGGTCTGCGCCCCGCTGTGCACACCTGGCCAAGTGAGGGGTGGCAGTGAGTAAGCGGAGACTTGTTCGATGTTCATCGGGCCTGTTAACGCCCTCCTGAGTGAAGCAGTGAGATGATGGGGGGCTGCAGATGCTCTTGGAGGGTCGGGGTGGGGGATCAGAGTGGAGCTGCATAGAACTGGAGATGAGTACCCTTGGAGAGTCTGTCCAGAAAACCACTTTCCTTGTCTGTGATGTAAGAATGGGGGAGCTTGTGGCGTGTTTGGAGAGAAGTCACACAAGATTTGGTGATAATGAATGGATTATATGGTGCACGGAGGTATTTGTAGCACAGCTCTATGAATATTTGCATTTGAGATATGAATAGAAGTAATTTGGAATGAGGAAAGATCCAAGACCAACTTCAGATTTGTTTTTGCAGCCTTCCAGGCCCAAATTAAATGCCCCTCCCCATTTTTACCAACTCCAGTTTATGTGTAATTACTGTAGTGAAGGGTAGGTAAAAGTACAAAGAACTGAATTCTACTGTGAGAACTCTAGTCAGGATAAGTCCGAACATCTTTGTACACTAACTACTGTCTCAACATTTGCTAGTAGTTTTTCTTTGTTTATTCTTGTCTCTTGGAGGCACAGTTCTATGTAAACTTTCCTATGACTTCCATAAGGTTTTTCATTTCATTCATTCATTAAACAACGATCGCTATAATCTACCTTGCTAGGTGTTGGAGACATAATCATGAGAGGGTTTCTCTCCAGCTTAGTGCTTTTCTGATTCACAGTTGAAGCGAAGCATTGGCTAGTGAGATGTACCCCGCAGTGTTTTCCTGTAGCAACATAGGGAAGTGGTATGTAGAGATGATTGCAATTCTAAGCTTCCCCCCATCTTTTATTTCTTTTTAAAACTTCTTTAGGTTTTTTTAGTTTCCTCCCATTTTACCATTAAGCTAGTGACCGCTCTAAGATATACTTCCTGGTCTGGTGTGCTGTCCCTGACAATTGCTCTTGCTCTTGAAGTTGGAGTGGATGTGGCAGTTTGTTACTTGAGAGGCCTCCTGCTTCTCTACCCCTCCTTCTTCCTCGTTTTCTCTTTCTTCACAGGATCTGCTATGGATGCTGCCTTTGTTGGCTTTTTATTCTTGATTCTCCTGCCTCCTTGAGTGCAGGAGGAAAAAAAAAGAAGTGTTCTTGTTTGACAGTCTTTCTCTTTATGCATTTGAATGCCTGATTTTGCTTCTGTAGTTTCTGATGAAAAAATTGGCTGTCACCCTTATGTATAGGATCCCTTGTAGGAGGCAACCTTGCTGTTTTCACGATTCTCTGATAACTTGATGATATGTTTAGGCGTGGATTCCTTTTTTCCAGTATGGCATTCATTGAGCTTCTTGGATGTGTAGATTCATCAAATTTGGGTCCTCTGTTCGTTTTTTCTTCTTTTCCTGCTGCATTTCTGGTAGAGGTTCCAAGGAGGACTGTTGACTTGTGTGGGTGAACTGGGCAGCGGAGTGGGGGCTGGAGAAGGTAAAGCGGACTTCTACTTTGTTCATTTATCTCAGCTTCATCAAACAAGGCCTTGTGCTGTAGCCTAGGATGTCCTGTAACGTACTGCGTAGCCCAGGCTGGTCCTTTTGCCTCAGCCTCCTGAGTTGCTGGGGTTGTAGGTGTGGGCTCCTGTGCCTGATTACCACCAGTCTGCTCATTTTTCTTAACTGAACTTTCTCCTGGCTCTTGAGAAAGTCGGTTCCAACAGTTTTGCCAGTTTGTGTTTGCCTTTTATACAATTGAGATGGGCCTTGAGCATTCCTTACTTAGGGCTGTTGCCTTGTGTTTGCATGATCCCACAGATTCTGACTCTGGCTCTGACTCTGACTCTGATCAGGAGAACGGTGTGTCTGGCAGTGAAAGTGACCAAGAAGAAAGAGGTGACTCAGGACAGCCCAGCAACAAGGAACTGTTTGGAGATGACAGTGAGGAGGAGGGAGCCTCTCATCACGGTGGCAGTGACAATCACTCAGAACGATCAGACAACAGGTCAGAGGCTTCCGATGTAGATCAGCACAGCGGATCTGAAGCCCATAATGATGAGGATGATGAGGGTCACAGGTCAGATGAGGGAAGCCGTCACTCAGAGGCAGAAGGCTCTGAAAAAGCACAGTCAGATGATGAGAAGTGGGACAGAGAAGACAAGAGTGACCAGTCGGATGATGAAAAGATGCAGAACTCTGATGACGAGGAACAGGAGCAGGGGTCTGATGAAGATAAGCTGCAGAACTCGGATGACGACGAGGAGGAGAAGATGCAAAACACGGATGACGACGAGGACCGGGCCCAGCTTTCTGATGATGACAGACAGCAGCTGTCTGAGGAAGAAAAGGGGAATTCTGATGATGAGCATCCTGCAGCTTCGGATAATGATGATGAGAAGCAGAATTCAGACGATGAGGATCGGCCACAGGTGTCTGATGAGGAGAAAATGCAAAACTCAGATGACGAAAGGCCACAAGTCTCAGATGAGGATGGAAGGCATTCAGAGGACGAGGAGGAGCAGGACCAGAAGTCAGGTAAACATTCGTGGGAACCGGGTGTGGTGCAGCTGTGCTCTGTTCTTGTTTCTTTCTAAAGACTTTTATTCTTTAATCTTTCTTTATGTGGATGGGTGTGTTCCCAGCATGCCTGTGAACCACGTGCATGCAGTGCCCCTGGAGGCCAGAAGGGGGTGTTAGGACCTCTGGAGTTAGAACAGGTTGTGCCATCTCATTGTCGCTGGGAATTGAACCCAGGTCCTCTGGAGGAACAGCCAGTGCTTTTAACCACTGAGCCATCTCTCCATTCTCTTTATTCCCATCTTTATTAGCCTGTTTTCATTTATTTTTCTCTTCTATCTTTTATTTAATTTATCCTTTTTAAACTCTCACACACACTTTCTCTGCATTCTTCCAAACTTCCCTGTTTGTTTTTACTGTCTTCCCTTTCCATTCATAAACTGACTAGATCAGAGAAAAATACTAAAGAGAACACAGTCTTTTAGATATGGTGCTGGAGAAGCTAAGTGAGCTTGAGTTGATTCAGTTTTCCTGGTAGCTGACAAGCGTGCATTTGCTTGCAGTAAGTGATGGCATCATTGAACTACCCCGTATAGTAGTACTGAGATATGGCTACCATGTTCCACCTTAGAATTTGTGTGTATGCATTCATGTGCCATAGCAAGTGGGGAGGGGGGAGCCAGTAGCAGAGGTCAGCAACTATCCAGCCCGGTTTTTATCTCTGGGACTCCACTTTATAACTGTCAGTTAGATTCTCAGCTCAAATCAACACATTCCTCATACAGAATATAAAAATATTTTAGGGATCAAATTCTTTGTATTATATAAGTCACCCCACTTTAGATTTAGTCTTTCTGAAGTAGTATATGGATTGCTTCATTTTTGCAGGTGATTGGCCATATTAAATTAATGTTTGGTTCTGTTGTGGAAAGTAATATCTCAAGAAGAGCATTCAGAACCACATTTTGACATTTTTTTTTTTTTTTTTTTTTTTTTTTTAGAAGAGGGCAGGATATTTCTCAAGATGGGTATAAATCTGCATAGACTATGCATAGGGCTCCATAAGTATTTAATAACTAGTTCAGAACAGGGTTCTTCGTGAGGCTATCAGAATGTTTAAGGCTTATACAATACTGGCAAACTAACTGAAGAGTGGGTCAGAAAGAATCTGCTTGTTTTGTTTTGTTTGAGACAGGGTCTCATATAGCCCAGACTGTCACTAGCTCCCAAGTGCTGGGATTACAGGCATGCGCCACCACATTCGGCTTTTTTCTCTGCCATTGCAATTTTTTTTGTGATGGGTTGAACCCAGGGCCTTGGCCATACTTCACATACACGCTCTATGATGAGCTGCATCTCCACCCTTTTGTTTGTGTGCAGTCTAATTTGTGTTGACATGTTTTTAGACTTGCAGCTGCCACCGTCATGATACAGGACAGCGTGTTATAGCCACATCCCTTGCCTGTACCTAACCTCATAGCCCACTGCTCATCTGTTCTATCACACTGCTTTGTCTCGGTGTCCGTCACCCTCATCAGTTCTAGGATTACAGGCCCTGACTCTGCCAGGCTAGGTGTTCTCCTTTGACTTAGTGTAATGCTAAGTTTTATACTGATACAAACTGTTACATGTATCATCTTTTTCTATTTATTACTGCACTGATTACATTGCATGAATGTTACAGTTTCTCTGTAAAGCTTGGATGTCCCTATGCACACCTTCTGACCCTGCTCTTGTAGAGTCCGCCAGAGGCAGTGACAGTGAGGACGAAGTTTTACGAATGAAGCGCAAGAATGCAATTCCGTCTGATTCAGAAGCGGACAGTGACACTGAGGTGCCCAAAGGTAGCCCTTTTATTTATTTTGTGCCCATGTCTAGCTCATAACTTTGTGTTTTGTGTAACTGTAGTGCACTCCCAAACCTTGAGACTGTGTGTATGTGCTCAGTGTAACTCCGTAGCACACATAAGAACCTATTTCTTTGTTTACAGTTTGAGTGAATTTATCAAGCCCTGCTGAGCCTCTGATCTGTTTGGAAGTGACCCTGTGTTCTTTAGTCTGAGTAAGGATAGTCCTGGGCTGATTGTCCTTACTATCCAGAGACTTTTTAACAGTTTGATATTAGATGAAAGAGTGGTCTTTGACTGGGTTACACAAAGAGTTCATTCACATAAATGCAGATTACTGCTGTAAAGATGGAGATGTACCTGTCCATCTCTGGAACCTGTTTGCAAATGGCAGATGGCCCGCAGTGAAGATCCTTGTATGAGTATTCCAGCAGACACAATTGGGATAGATACTTGGGTATGCACAGCTGTTACTATGCTGCCTGGTAATTACACATTACTCCAACGCTTTGAGAAATTATCTTAAGGAACACAGAAACTGAAGCAGACATTTAGAGGGTCAGCTGTAGAGAAAAGGAAAACTAGACAAAATGGCAAACTCTGGGGTTTGCTTAAATGTCTGCTGAGTAGTTCTGTGAGTACATTTTGGAGTCAGATGACCTGCTGTATTTGGTTGGTCAAATTTCTTACTAGTTCCTAAGATATAGAGTGGGGAAGCGCAGACCGTCTTGCAGAGTTGTGAGAATTTAGTAGGCTGTGTTCATTGTTTCATTGGTTACTGATGGTTTTTGAGGCTCTGCTGCATGCTGGACTGTTGTAGGCACTGGGAAGCATCATCTCCTTTGTAGAACTTGCCAGCCAGTGTGTCGGTGTGCAGATTGATGAGACAAATAACCCTCACATGTCCATAGTTGGATGGTGATATGAGCTAAGAAGGGAACCCTGAGGGAGGGATAGGAAGGTCATGTTCCTGTTTTGTCATATAATGAACTCCAGTACTCTGGTCACTTTTGCCTTGCTGTCCAGTGGTTTTGCCACATCTCTGTAACTCATTCTCATAGTTTTATCCTAGACCTTCTCTTTACTGGTAATTCTAACTTCTGTAATCACAATTTTAACCAGACAGCACTCTGACCACTCTTCCATATGTTTACTTGCTGTTTGATGGGTGCCTCAGTGATGTTATTATGCCTGTGAGATGGGGGGCCTGGCCAGACACAAATATGTAACTCTGACATAGAATGTGTTAGCCCAAACTTGAGGATCTAGTCTGGGAGAAACAACTGGCTCCTGGACAATAAAAAGATACACAGATTGACAGAGGAAGAGAAGTGGCATGTGCCTGCCTGCACACACCTGCCACGGTGCCTGTCTGCTCACACCTGCCACGGTGCCTGCTGCACACACCCACCACAGTGTCTATCTGCATAAACCTGCCACAGTGCCTGTCTTTCTCTGAGTACACATGCCATAGTGGTCTTCTTACACTCACTTAGGTTTCTGCCATTTCTGGTAGCTGGCCCAGAACTCTTGGGAATATTAAAGTGAAAACCAGGTCTTAACACTCAGCATTTTTCCTTCTGCACTGAAGATAATAATGGACCCATGGATCTGTTCGGAGGTGCAGATGACATATCTTCAGGGAGTGATGGAGAAGATAAGCCCCCTACTCCAGGACAGCCTGTGGTAAGTTCGAGCACTAGAGTGTGCTGGCCCATATTCAAGTGAAACAAAGTCTCAGAGGTGAAAGATCTCTCTTTCTCCAAGAACAGGAAGTTGCTAACTAAGTTGTCATATGAAAATCCAGTGAGTAGATGACTTTCTGTAGGAAACGTGGTTCCCAGGAGTAGACATGACTATGCCTGACATGAGGTGTTGCTATGCCTTGCAGGTGAAGATCATGAGGATCTGACATTTGTGAACTTTTAACTGTTTTTCTTATTAATGCAAATAAATATGTGCTGTCTTAATACTTTTTCCATCATTTCTTTCCTTTTTAAGTTTTAAAGCTTAGTTTTGGAAACAGGGCTTTGCTATGTAGCCCAGGCAGATCTTGGACTCACCATGTGCTGCTAATCTCTGATGCCATCAGAATGACTGCATAGGTGCTGACTGAGTGAACATTTCTGTTAGTGAAGGTTTGGAAGGTACTAATCACAGAAGCTTTGTAGTGATGCAGCCCGCCTTGTCTTATTTTTCCTGAGATGTTTTGCAGATAGATGCATAGTACTGAGGATCAAGGGTACATTAGCCCTAAGATAATATCTAAATATGGTTCTTGCTGGGCATGATGGCTCATACTTGTAATCTCAGTACTTGGAAAGCTGAGGCAGGAGGATTTCTGTGAGTTTGAGGCCTGCGTGGGCTATCTAGTGAGTTCTAAGCCGGCCTGGGTGACAGAGTTAGATCCTGTCTCAAATGAAACAAAGAACGAAATAAAAACTAAAGAGTGTTTTTTGCTCCCTTGGCTGACAGCTGGTCCCCAGGGCTCTGACCTTCTGCTTTCTTGCACTAGGATGAAAATGGCTTGCCTCAGGATCAGCAGGAGGAGGAGCCAATACCTGAGACCAGGATAGAAGTAGAAATCCCCAAAGTAAACACTGACTTAGGAAACGACTTATATTTTGTTAAACTTCCCAACTTCCTCAGTGTAGAGCCCAGGTAAGGAAATTAGGATGTCTTCTGGATGTTGGCTAGAAATAAATGGATCTTAGCTGGGGGGGGGGGGGGGGGGGGATGCTGGTGGTGCACACCTTTGATCCCAGCACTCGGGAGGGAGAGGCAGGCCGATCACTGTTAGAGGCTAACCTGGTCTACAAAGTTTTAGGATGTCCAAGACTTCTACATAGAGAAACCCTGTCTTAAAAACAAACAAAAAAAAAAAAAAAAGAAAAGAAATATGTGGGTATATGTGAATGTGCTTTGTTGTACTTTAGTTGAGTTGATTAACACAGAAATGGAAGCTTTGTTTCTATGTATGAAAAGGTAAGTCAAGCATCCTGCTAGGAAAAGCTTGGCCTAGTGTTCAGGGAGACTCCCTAGCTGTGGCTTTTGTTAGCAGTTTGATACTCTGTTATGAATGAGAGGACACCAAGTCTTGAAGACACTTAGTAACTCTGCAGCCCAGCAACAGTGCAGTGAGACCTGTGAGACCCACTGGCCACTGTAGCCGCTGTTGTCAACTAGAAAGCTAATGGTGAAACAGGGCCGATGGGATTCCTAGGCTAGCACTGAAAGTCTTCTCACCCAAGGACAGTGGTGTGGCCAGCTACAGTGTATGTGGTCTTTCTCTGGAAGACTTCTATTTCTTTTAGAAATTGTCCCACTATGTAGTCTAGACCAACCTGGAACTCACAGATCCGGCTCCTCTTCCTCTCAAGTACTGGCATTAAAAGGGTGTGTCACCACACCTGCTATTTGGAATGTTTAGCTTCGTTTATAATTTATTTCAAATAACATATAACAGCATCAAAATTTAAAAATTTTAGCATATTATTTACTTCTGTACTTCTTTTTTCTATACTTCTATACATATATACTTCTTTCAAGTTGAGCTTCAAACTGAGCATTATGGTTTTTAAAGTTATTATTTGTGCTATGATAGGTTATGATAACTAACATGGCAGTGCTTTTTATGAAATAAGATTAATAGTTTATCTTAAAATCACCTTGTAGGCCTTTTGATCCTCAGTATTATGAAGATGAATTTGAAGATGAAGAGATGCTGGATGAAGAGGGGAGAACCAGGTTAAAGCTGAAGGTACCATGGAGTTTTTTCTTCCCTTGTATAGGGCGACTCTGGGGACACTCGCCCAAGCCTGCAACTCTGAAGGTTGTTTCTGTGTACCTTGTTCTATCAGCTGAATGAGCCATCTATCTTCTCAGAGTTCTGTTGGTGCTGGGACCAACAGAAACTTGGGCTTCTGCACACTTCATGGAGCTGCATCTCTGGTCCCTGACATGTGGCCTGGGTACTAAACCTAGGCCCTTGCAATTTGGGCTTTTTTTTTTTTTTTTTTAAGGCAGAGTCTTCCAATGTAGCCCAAGTTGGTCTTAGACACCTGCTCTTTCCTACTCTGCCTCCTGAATGCTGGAATCACAGGCATGAGTCGGCATGCCTGACTAGGGGTTGAGCTGCATTTCCAGAAGCACCATCTTCCCCATGTGCAACGCTTTCTAGGTGTCTAAGTAACATTGGTGACGATGGTCCCTGTCAGGTCCCTAGAGCTGTTGGTGGCCACTGATACAGATTCAGGAAGAAAGAGGAGATGAAAATGCCAGTAGTTTGCTCAAGCTCATACAGCTGGTGGGTTTAGATGGAGGGAAGCTTTGGACTTTCTGTCTGCTCTGCCCTCCACAGCTTTCCTCATTGCTGGCTCGTCTATCAATGTTATTTGCTTGCAATGTGCATGCATTGATTTTAGAGTTAGCAGTATTAATTTCTCACAGCCATCTAATGCCTTTCTCTTGCTTTTCATTGTTTTCATCATTTGTATAAATTGGTGGGTAGTTAGTTCTTTTTTATTGTTTTGTTTTTAGGAGACCAGGTTTCTTTGTAGCTTTGGAGCCTGTCCTGGAACTTGCTCTGTAGACCAGACTGGCCTCGAAGTCACAGAGATCGCCTGCCTCTGCCTCCCGAGTGCTGGGATAAAAGGTGTGCACACCACCGCCTGGCTGATCTGGCAGTTCTTTACTTCTTTTCCACTTCGTCATTTTGTCATTTTCCCGTTTTCTGTCATGGTGCAGCACCGAGTCTCAGTGTGCCCGCTAGACGTTCCAGTGTGGACATCATAGTTTATTCCTCAGTATTTTGCTCCAGATCCTCAAGCGCTCCAGAATACAAAGTGTCAGTGTTTAATATGGGTTCACTCTTGGGATGTGATTGAAAGTGACCCAAGATTTGTTTCTTGAGTGATGGTGGAGACAAGGTGAACAGTCTTAAGAGTTAATGGTGGCACAGTTAGTTCTTTAATGAGCTGGGCACCAGCTGTGTGGCTCTGAGGTTATGTGTCTTTAGAAGTACTTCCATGTGCTTCATCCCAGTAGGAGACCTCAAAGTGTGGCCCCAAAGACATCTTTCAAAATGTCTTCTCAGTTGATAATGGCTGGGTTGATCTGAATGAGAATGGCCCTCACGGGCTAATGTTGAATGTCCTCAGTTGGTGGAACTATTTGGGGAGAGTTCAGTACCCATACCATTCTCAGTTAGCTCTCTCTGCATTGTACTTGTGGATCGAGATGTAGCTCTCAGCTACTGCTCCAGTGCATCATTCTCTGCCTGCTCCCTGCTCCCTGCCATAATGGGCATGAACTCTGTCTCTCTGAATCTCTGAGTCCCAAATTAAATTCTTTCTTTTATAATTTGTTTTATCATGGTGTTTTACCACAGCAGTATAAAAGTAACTAAAACAATACCTATATGCATGTCCACATATTTATATATAGCTAACTGCCTTAGGGTTCCTGTTGTTGGGATAAAATAGTATGACCAAAAGCAAGTTTTGGAGGAAAGGGTTTATTTCATCTTACATTTTCATATCATGATTGTAGTCAGAAGTTTCTCTGTTCTGCCTGACTGGTCTCACAGCCATTTAGTCCCCAATATCACACAAAGGCTTATATTAATTGTAAACTCTCTGACCTATGGCTCAGGCTTATCACTTGCTAACTCTTAAACTACCCATGATTCTTATTTGTATTTGCCATGTGGCTCGGTACCTTTGCTCACTGCTCATTCTCCTCTTCCTTCCTCTGCCCTGGCTTGGGTCTCCTCTGTTCTTCCTCTTCCCAGCGTCTAGTCTGGTAGCCCCACCTGTACTTTCTGCCGGCCTTCTGGCCAATCAGCATTTCCTTAAACCAACATTTACAGTGTACAAGAGCATAGTCCCACAGCACATAGTCCATCATTGAAGGTTCAATCAGGGCAGGAACCTGGAGGTAGGAACTGAAGCAGAAGCCACTGCAGAATGCTGCTTACAGCTCTTTCCTCATGGTTTGTTCAGCATGCTTTCTTATACAACCCAGGATCACCTGCCCCAGGGATGGTGCTGCCCAGGGTGAGCTGGGCCCTCCCATGTCAATCATTAATCAAGATAATATCCGACAGACTTTACTACAGGTTGATCTCATGAAGGCATTTTCTCAGTTAAGAGTCCCTCTTAACAGATTTATCTGAGTCAAGTTGACAAAAACCATCTAGCACATTAACCTATTGGACATAAGAGGGAAAACAGAAGTAGTGATGGGTTTTACTTTAATTTCTTAAGTGTTTTTTGTTTTTCGAGACAGGGTTTGTCTGTGTAATGGCCTTGGCTGCCCTGTAACTTGCTCTGTAGACTAGGCTGGCCTCGGACTCACAGAGATCCGCCTGCTTCCTCCCAAGTGCTGGAATTGAAGGTGTGCGCCACTACTGCCTGGCTAATTTCTTAAAGTTTTAAAATTAAATATACTTACATGGTGTTTGTCTGTATGGTGTGAGCGTTCACATGCCACACGTGAACTTGGGATGTTTGTTTCTCCTTGTTGTCATCTTCATTTTTATCTCAACCCTGCCCCTAGACAGGGTCTTGCTTTGTAGTCCAGGGTGGACTCAGACCCATAGTCCTCCTTATGTAGTGCTCCTTCCGCAGTCCTGCTTCTGCAGTCCTCCTTCTGCAGTCCTCCTTCTGCAGTCCTGCTTCCGTAGTTCTCTTTCCGTAGTTCTCTTTCCGCACTCCTCCTTCCACAGTCCTCCTTCCACAGTGCTCCTTCTGCAGTCCTTTTTCTGCAGTCCTCCTTCCACAGTGCTCCTTCCGCAGTCCTCCTTCCACAGTGCTCCTTCCGCAGTCCTCCTTCCGCAGTCCTCCTTCCGCAGTCCTTTTTCCGCAGTCCTCCTTCCGTAGTGCTCCTTCTGCAGTGCTCCTTCTGCAGTGTTCCTTCCGCAGTCCTTTCGCAGTGCTTCTTCCGCAGTCCTCCTTCCACAGTCCACCTTCTGCAGTCCTTCTTCTGCAATGCCCCTTCCTCAGCATCTCCAGCTGGAAGCACAGACATGCACCACAACACCCTAGGTCCTTCTCACTCTTTCGTCTTTAGGAATGGCTGTATTTTCCCCCTTTATGTGTTTCTGAGATGTAGCGTGGTCATGCAAGTATTCAGTGTGCTGTGTTCTTCTGGAAGGCCCATCAAGTTTTTAATTTCCACAGTAGTGACTCATTTTATAAGTCTAGCTTTTTCCATCCTGCAGGTGGTAAGTCTCCATATGTTTGTGGGGAGGGGATGGTTTAGGTTTGTAAGACTATTTCCTCTACATATGTGTCCTACCTGCAAAGCCCTCTTCAGGTTTCAAGCTCCTGTCTGCTCAGGTGCTCTGGCTGGAAGCTACCATCTCATCGTCATACGAGCAGCTCAGAAAAACACTCTTTCCTGCTTTCAATTTGTCCCAAGAAGATCTCACTGTTGCTTACTTTCCTGCCCTGTGCCTACATAAGCTTGTTCTGTGACTGCATGTCTCCTGAGGGGAATGCCATAAGTACAGTTTCCTAAGGTTCTGTATTTTAAAACAGGTAGAAAATACAATAAGATGGAGGGTGCGTCGAGATGAAGAAGGAAATGAAATTAAAGAAAGCAATGCTCGGATAGTCAAGTGGTCAGATGGAAGGTAAGTACCCCTTCCTGGCATTGAACCCCCGGCACAGCAGGGAAGAGAGAATGTTAGGCTCCGACCTTCCTCGGGGGGCCAGCTCTTATTAGAGAGTCTAGTTTACCCCTTGTGATTGCATAGAAAACCTGAGAGAAATGATCGGTGGAGGTCATTCAGTCTGGTGGGAGACAGTGAACTAATGTAAGTAGAATCTTCTCCTCCCTCAGCCCCATTGCATACGCTACCCACAGTGTGAGGGAAAGTGTCCTTCACTCATCATGGTATCTTTCCTCCTGCGGTTTGTATAAGAGGGGAACAGGGCTTGGATCACATTTTCAGGGAAATGTAGCACAAAGGCCTTTAATTTTAACATGCAATTTTTTTTTTTCTCTTTAGCATGTCCCTGCATTTAGGGAATGAAGTGTTTGATGTGTACAAAGCCCCACTGCAGGGTGACCACAACCATCTTTTCATAAGACAAGGTACTGGGCTGCAGGGACAGGCTGTCTTTAAAACGAAGCTCACCTTCAGGTAAGTGCTGTTAGCAGCATCATTTGGTTTTTGATGCCTGGTCCCTGTCATGGGCCCCACAGCACAGTCCAGGAGCTAGTTCTCAGTTCTGGAAGCCGTGACTTTTGTCAAGTTCAGCAGAGGTCATTCTAATCAGGCTTACAAGAGACGGTGATGTGAAGCAGTGTTGGTGTATTAGTTCTAATGACCACTGTCCCCCAGGAGAGCTACAGTGTTTGTCTACGATGGCCAAATGTACTCTTTGTTTTCAGTCAAACTGGCCTAGAGACACCTAATTCTTAGGGCCTGTGCATACCACTGTCAGAGGAAAGCGCTGAGTTGAGGACTGTATCACTGCCTAGTGCTGCCACGTCCAGAGCTTTGTGGGAATGTGTGCCCTGGCAAACTGGAAGACCCTGGGCACTGGTGAGGGCACTGTGCTTCTGTTTTGAGGATAAGCACACACCCTTCCTTGGTAACACTTAATTTGCTTAAACTAGGCTCTGGGATCTGGCCTGCATCTCCTGCTACTTGTGTGAACTTTGACAGCTTTCATTTTGTGGGATTATCTCATGTAGCTGTGACAGGTCAGATGCAGGATGACATGCAAAACAGTGTCCATCAGCACTGCTAGAGCATGCCTGTTTGCTGCCTCTGGTGGCCTGCTGACAGGCTGCCTTCACCCCTGCTGAGCTAGAGAAGGGAAGGTCCACAGCCCTCCAAGTGGTCTAGCCTGCTCCTTTGAGTAGGAAGTGGCTGCAGGGTTCTTGTTTTGTGTGTGGTATGACTGGCTCACAAATATAGTGATAAACAGTGGGGAATTTCTGGTTATTTTCCACAGGCCTCACTCTACAGACAGTGCCACACACAGGAAGATGACTCTGTCACTTGCAGATAGATGTTCAAAGACACAGAAAATTAGAATCTTACCGATGGCTGGTCGTGACCCTGAGTGCCAGCGCACTGAGATGATTAAGGTATGCTGGGTAAACTCTGTCCGGGAGTAGTTTTGTGTATTAAGAGTGGAGAGATGGCTCAGCAGTTAAGAGACTGCCCTTCCAGAGGATCCAGGTTCAATTTTCAGCACCCACATGGCAGCTCATAGCTGTCTGTAACTCCAGTTCCAGAGGACCCAACACTCTGATCCAGACAAACAAGCAGGCACATCAAAAAAAAAAAAATTTTTTTTTTTTTTTTTTTAAAGAATAGATTATAGCCAGGAGGTGTTGGCACAAGCCTTTATTCCCAGCACTTGGGAGGCAGAGGCAGGTGGCTCTACAGAGCGGGTTCCAGGACACCCAGAGCTGTTACATAAAGAAACCCTGTCTCAGAAAACAAACAAACAAAAAGAACAAACATTTGTCTGTCTGTTCCTCATCTCTTGTTGGACTTTGTTCCTCTTACTGACATAGGCTAGGCTAATTTCCTAAGCATTTACCAAGCAAAGAGATGTGGGGATAGTGATAGTGATAAATAAAGCAAGCTCTTGAGTTCTTCCCTACACGGCTTGAAGGTTCCACAGAACTGGTCACTGAAGTACCTGAATTTTCACATATCAATACCAGTAAGTCAACTACAGTAGCTTATCCTGTCAGAACTCTTCAGGCAGGCTGAAGAGGCAGCAAGCAGTCCAGGGGAAGATGGCCAAAAGCAGAGTCTCAGAGACCTGTGTGAGTTTTGTTTTGTGGTGCTGAGGATTAAGCCTGGAGCCTCAGTCAGTGAGTTCTGAGCCTGCCTGGTGCTGCTGAGATCTTTCAGTAAAAGAAAGACAAATTTATGCCTCTTAGCCTAACGACCCAAGTTTAACCCCCAGCACCCACACAGTGGAGGATGAAACCAGCTCCTATAAGCCTCTGACCTACCCCCACAAACAAGTAAATTAATTTAAAAAAGGGTTTTGTGGCTAGAGTGTCCAGGAAGGAGGGAGTGTCAGCTGACGGGGGCTCCTTGCTGCATTCCAGCCTGGTGGAAGGCATGGAGATAGCGAGCTCACTTCTGTAATGGCCAGTCTGTCACAACTCATCTGTCACAACTGTCAGTCCATCGATATATCAGTTAATCCATGAATTGACTAGCTGGGGGTTAAGTTTCCAGCACATGAAATTGGGTCACTTTCAAACCATAGCAACTGGTTTATTTGCTTTCTTACAGAAAGAAGAAGAGCGTCTGAGAGCCTCCATTAGGAGGGAGTCGCAGCAGCGCCGCATGAGGGAGAAGCAGCATCAGCGGGGGCTGAGTGCCAGCTACCTGGAGCCTGACCGGTATGATGATGAGGAGGAAGGTGAGGAGTCCGTCAGCCTGGCCGCCATTAAGAACCGATACAAAGGGGGCATTAGAGGTGAGTGTGGTGTAGAACCTTATCATGTGCTCGCACATGCGCTGTTGGCTGCTGGATATCTCAGTCAGTGTTACTGTCTCCTGCCAAGTCTCAGTGATGAAGTCTGCCTGTGTGAGGCCGTCCTGGAATCATAGGACCTTTGTGGCTCCCTTTTAGGTTTTGTTTTTGGAGGCTTCCTGGGCTTTGGAAATTTACCCCTTGGCCTCTGGTTTCCAGTTTGAAAGGTTGACAGCTTTTGTTTTGTGCTGAGAAAGGGTCTCATGCTAGTCCAGATTCTCCTCGGACTTTTAGCAATCCTCCTGCCTCAGTTTCTCTAGTGCTGGTGTTCCTGGCATAAACCACCTTACTTGACTAAGTGCACTGACTGAGAGCACATGGGGCTTTCTTTCCTTCCTGCCTGCTTTTCTCTAAGCTGTGCTCTGCAGATCCCTCCTCTCAGTGATTATTTCATGGTGCTTTGCATTCATTCGGCACACACTGAATCCCAGACAAACGTGATATTCTGTTTCACCTCTACACAGTTCTGATGTATTTACTTTTATTGATAAAACTAATGGTTCCCAGCTGTATGTAACTCTAGTCAGGAAATCCAGTGTCCTCTTTTGGCCTTTGCAAGCACTAGGCACACACATACTAGGCATATACGTAGAGGTGCACAGACATACATGTAGACAAAACTTCCACACATTAAATAAAATCAATAACATGTATACAAAACACTCACCCATTAAATAAAACCAGTAAAAGAAAAGCAGACTCAGAAGTAGCCTGGATATCTGAAATCTTCCTGAGTGTAGATTTCAGGCATGTATCATCATGCTCAGTTAGTTCTGCCACTTTT
Source organism: Phyllotis vaccarum (assembly GCA_033318265.1). Lineage (NCBI taxonomy): Eukaryota > Metazoa > Chordata > Mammalia > Rodentia > Cricetidae > Phyllotis > Phyllotis vaccarum. Next base: position 134,515,163 of record JARWLC010000004.1, on the reverse strand, counting down.
TTAACAGAGTGAGTTTTTAAAGGCTCCATAACCTCCTTGAACTTCTTGTGTGTCACCTGGAATAAAGCAGTCTACTAATGGAACCTAGAACGTGAGCTAAGGACTGAACAGGAGTGCATTTGGTGCTGATGCACAGTAAATGAATGTTCTTAAAGCCACTTTATTCACCTCATCAGATCTGAGAAAGAAAAGTTATGTGCCTTGTCTGTAAAGTGAGAAATGAGGTCTACTGATGCTTTGGGTTGTGCTGGCACTAGGTATAAAACTCAGGGCCTAATGCATGCTAGGGGACTGCTGTATCACTGAGCTGCTTCCCAGCCCTGCCCTGGTTTATTCTGACAGAGCTTTGGAAACCATATATAAACTTTATATACCACAGTATAAGGATGTGGATGACCGCTTTGTCTTCGCTGAGTGATAAATTTTACCAACACCTAAATTGCCCTTTATTTGACTTTTCTTGCAGGATTTCATTTGGTCTGCTGACCTGTTATATATTACCTATATATATTTTGAAAACTTTTACAGTGGCTTTCTTCATTTTACCAATGCTAATTCATCATAAAAATCTTAATTGTTACATTTTTAATGCAGAATATTAAAGATGTACTCAAGGGTTAGGAGTATTTAACGTTCATTTCACTAGAGATTAAAACCAGGTAGATGAGTTCAGTGGTTCCCAGCACAGGATGGTACTCTCACCTGGCAAGGATGTAGCAGGCTGGGAAGGAACAGGTCCGGCTCATTTTAATATATTTAAAACTATAGGAAAAGTTACACTGGGGCTGAGGAGACCCAGTTGTTAAAGGACTTGCCATGCTTACATGAGGACTGTAGCTCAGGGCCCAGCAGAACCTGTGTGATCTGGGCTACTTGCAGTTCAGCTTTGGAAGGTAGAGATGGGAAATCCCCTGAGCAAGCTGGCTAGTGAGACAAGCCATACTGGTGAGCTCCAGGGTTGATAGGAAGACCCTGTCTCACTGAATAAGATGGAAGAGTGACTAAGGATGACTCCTGACATCAGTCTCGGGCCTCTACATGCATGTGCACACATATGCATTGCACTCTCAAGCAAATGGAACAAATGAAAATTATTTTGTTCCTCAGTGGAAGATATACAGAGAGAAGTGAAGGTATTTATTGGGAGGAAAATTCAGGAATGGACAGATTACTGTCTATGAAAATAATTTGGTCCAATTCCTTCGCTTTCAGAGGAGCGCGCTAGAATCTACTCCTCAGACAGTGATGAGGGCTCTGAAGAAGACAAGGCTCAAAGATTACTCAAAGCAAAGAAACTCAACAGTGATGAGGTAAGCTACGTGTACTGAATTCTAGGCTTTCCTTGTATTTTAGGGCTTGGCTCCTGGGATGACAAGCTCTGAGTCACACAAATGAGTTCTCCACAAGGTCCTAGTACAGAGCTGCCTGGGGTGAGGCCCACATTTGTATAAAACTCACTTCATTCAAGAGGCTCTGTCTTTGTCCTGCTTACTGTTGTTTGACAAGAACTTCCCTCAGGATACGTAAGTGTAGTCACTTCAGATAGGGAACCCATGACAGACCAAAGTACGGACACCACTCAAGTTCAGTTTGGTGGACCAGTAAGTTCTCTGGTGATTACTTACAGGAATATGGGTGAGAGGTTACGTACATGATCAGAAATTACTGAAAGACAACTCCATCACTAAGGCCCACCCAAGAATAGGTGACAGCTGTCAGCCTGCAGGCAGCTCCACAGGTTGGAGAGTGCCCTTTCCAGATGTCTCCGTTGTTCTAAAACTCTTCCAGGAGCTCAGCTGCTTTCTTTATCGCTTGTCCGAATCTTAACAGCTCTATTTCCTCAGTCTTTTTTGTTGCTCAGATGAATAGGATTCTCAGCTTGGTTTACTGAGCTGGATGGGTGAAGTGAGTCTCGTCAGTTTCAGGTACTTCCTCAAGCTACTTTGAGCTGGTGAAGGAACTTCCTGCAGGATAGATTGTTTCACCTAGACAGTGCTAACCTTTCAAAAGCTCTCCTAATTTTGGGGGTTAGCACTTCAGCATATGAATTTTGAGACACAGACTATAGCATCTTCTACTGTTTCTGCTGGCTGTATCTTATAGTACCTGTTTTTTGTACATTCTATAATGAATGGAATGATTGATTTTGATTGATTTACTGAGCTGACAGCCATGAGATTTTCTGTTTTAGACTTATTTTTATTTGTCTGTGTGTGTGAGTCTCTGTATGTGTGTGTGTACATGTATGTGGCTGCCCATAAGGGCCAGAAGAGGGCATCTGACTTCCTGGAGCTGGAGTTACAGGTTTGTAAGTCACCTGACATGGGTGTTGGGAATCGAATTTGGGTCCTTTGCTAGAACAGCAAGTGATCTTCCTCACTGAGCCTTCCTTCAGCTCCTCCACAGGGATTTTTGATGATGCCTAGATTGTTTAAGTTTTCCAAAGATGATTTTGGGGTTTGATTTTCGATTCTCATTTAGTTCAGGCAGGGCTTGAACTCCTGATCCTCCTGCTGGTGCTGAGATTACAGGCATACACAATGGCTGATTTGTATATGTCTGTGCAAGGTGCCCTGGGCATCAGCTGCCTAGGACCACCTGAAGCTGTGTTGTCCATTGGGATCCTTTTGACTTGGCTGTGAAGCCTGACAAGCAGGTTTGATCTGTGAAACCTGCCCAGTGGAAGGGGAGGGCTGACCACCAGACAGTCTGCTGACCTCTGCACACGTGCTGGGGTCCATATGTACCCCTCACACATACACACACACTCAACACGAAAAATACGTTTTTGAGTTTGCAGACTCCTGACTCAGAGAAACAGTGTTAGGCTATTTTACACTAGAGGCTTTGGCCCTTGTCCCCTGTTCTGCCCACTTTGCAAGACATAAAAGCCAGTGTTGATGATGACCCGCAGTGTCTTTGAGGAGGAGCCTGCTTCAGTGCCCCACTTCTCTCCGCCTCTTTTCCTTCATTCTGGCCGCTGGTGCTGCTTTTGTTTTATTTACCCATCACTGTTTGCTGTTTTCAGTGTGAGGTCTGTTCCAAGAACTGCTGTGACATATTGTAGGAAATAGATTCTTTCCTGTTTTGCTTTCGAGCTATTTTAATTATTTTGGGCTTTTATAAACTTTTTCTTGTGTGAAGCAAAATTATGTTTTCAGGTTAATGTTGATTACCACATTTAATATTTTGTAATATTCTTAGGAGTAACTTGCTATAGGCAGAGTTTGTTAACATTACATTAAAATTAAAACCCATAGAAAACTTCATTTATGCAACATATTTGTTGGGGATTAAATAAAATAACATGTTAATAGTTCATGTGCAGTGTGATGAACAGTTGGCAAGTGGGGGCTGTTTCAGCAGATGCTGAACCCTTGGCAAGCAGAACCATGAAACTGAGAAGTGCCATGGAACTATTTATTCCTAGTCAAAGATATGCCTGTCAGATCTTCCTGTTCCAGCTCTCTCTTTACAGAAGCTCATCTTCCTGGTCATCCCCCAGCACTCTCTCAGAGTTGCTTTGTACCCTCGCTGCCTTTCCTGACAGTGACTGCTGCTCAGGTCGTCCCTCAGTTCACTGTGAGGAACTTAAGGAGTCTCTAGGTCTGTTTCATACAACAAACCCCCCCGAATTCCAGGAATCTGGCTGTGCTCTAGGATGTGGGGGAGCTTTTGAGTGTCAGGATACCCACATCAGGAGCCTCTGCTCTGTCAGAACCCTTTAGGATAAGGGCCAGTCGAGATTACCTAGGTATGGTGGTTCATACTCCTAGCCCCAAAATTTGGGAAGCTGAAGCAGGAGACCCCATAGTGAGTTCCGAGCCAGCTGTGCTGTCCAGTAAGACCCTGCCTCAAAACACCAAGGTGAAAAGAAAAGCTTATCATCAGCTAGATTGTTGAATTTGGATGCTGCCCGTACTTGTCAGTTCACTTACATGCCTTGGGGCATGTCAGCTCCCTTCCCAGTATGTTCTTCCGATGTTCTTCCATTGCGCTAATACTTTTGTCTGGGGAGGTTTGTGCCGGGAAATGGTGTCTTTCCTTCCCAGCCTAAATGGCTACCTCCTTCAGTTTACAAATGAAAGCTGGAGAAAATTTCATTTTCTTCCTTCAAAGACAGGGAAGCTGTGGGGACCGTCTGGCTCTCTGTTCCCCAGGGGGCTAGGAAAGCTGAAAGATTGAGATGGAGCTGGAAAGAATGTTGTGAGAGGTCCAACCTTTGTTAGCAACAGGCTGCTTGCTGAGAAGCCTGAGTTAGAAGGGCCTGGTCCTCTCTCCTCTCTTCTGCCTCCTTTCTGGAACCCACGAGCAGCCTGGCCTTACGTCACAACCTGTGACTGGTCGTGTCTGTGGGAACCTGTGTCCATGACCACATTATCAAGCATTAGTTCAGTCTTAATGTTTTATTGTTTCATGGATGTGTTTTATTGTTTCAACATTGTTCAGGAGGGCAGCATTCTGCATGCCCAGTTTCATGAGATAAGGTCATCCTGAAGGCTCCATTGTAGATTTGGGGGGTCTTTTGCTGTGCTTGCTTATGGCTTCTGGGGAATCAGTTTTGGCTTTCCAGAGATGTTTTACCCCTAAACTGGACCTGGCACCAGTTGGGCTTCTTTGGAAGATCCCTGGCCTCAGGCTGTTGCTGGACCTTGTCCAAGGGCTTTTAGAAAAAATGTTATGCATATTTAGAAGTACCTTGGTGTTCTTTCAGCCACTCAAATCTAATCTCTAATGCTTATATGCAGGCATGTAATGTATGCAAGATTCTCAGTGGGAAGCAAAGTCAGTGTTACCTTTGCTGAAGCCAGAGAAGATTCTGGTTTGCTTCAGGCTGGGGTGTAGGGAAGGAGGTGACTTGTCATACTGGGGACAGGACCCTTCTAGTATTGTTAATTGGGTTGCTTTACTGCCACCGGCTGGGGTGCACATGGAGGAGGACTCCCATGGCCTTGGATGGGTTCAGAGCTTTCTTGAGCTGTCCTGTGGCACCCCCAGTCTATAGGAATACATTTGGGATCAAAAAGCAAGAAACGTGTCAGCTGCCATCTTGTTCTCAAGAGAGCCAGCCCAGGAGATCAGGAAAACGGTGGACGTGCCAGTCCCGACGGCCCTCTCTTGACTTTCGAGCCCTTTGTCCCACTGAAGATGATCTGTGTTGCTAGTGTCCTGGTCCAGGGTCCCAGTCATACTAAGCAAGAAGCCCGCCTCTGGGCTGTGTAATCCAGCTTCGTCATTTCTTTAGTGCTGATGAGGGGTTGGTTTCTGACAGTTCTGAAGCGTCAGCCAATGTCAGAGTTTATTGAAGGGTGTTGATTTAAATGTGAAGCTGAATTCTGCTTGTTGAAGTTGTTTCTTTGAAAACTGAGTTATGTTCCTATTAGAGGGTTGTGAAGGATGAATTTAAATCATTTTAATTGATTCTCTGCTTGTATATAGGCTTTTGGTGTTTTAAAATATTTTCTCAAAAATATGATGTGAGTTTCAATATATCCAAACCAAAAAAATATTTTTTTAAAATGATACTAAAGTAATGAATTCTAGATAAGGAAAAGGGGAGAGCTACTATTGATGGAGTATCTGATCATGGGGAAAATGTTCCAACAGGACAAGCGAATCTTTATTTTTAGATAAGAAACTGTGTGTGTGTGTGTGTGTGTGTGTGTGTGTGTGAGAGAGAGAGAGAGAGAGAGAGAGAGAGAGAGAGAGAGAGAGAGAGAGAGAGAGAGAGAGAGAGAGAGAGGAGAGGAGAGAGAGAGTGTATGTGTGCCAAGCCTGGGAGCCATCCTACGGTTATGTAATCATTCAGCTCAGATGAGCTTCCCTGGAAACATTCTCTTTGGACTTTCAGACTGTAAAGTATTTGTGTCTGTTTAGGAAGGTGAATCTTCTGGAAAGAGGAAAGCCGAGGATGATGAGAAAGCAAATAAAAAGCACAAGAAGTATGTGATCAGTGACGAAGAGGAGGAAGACTGAAGTGCACACTGTGAATGCATCTTATATATTTATTGTACAGCTTGTCTATAAATATGGTGTAAACATGAGTTATTTTCATTGAGATTAATTGATTTGTGTTTGTGAATAATAAAACATTTTAAAGCAAGTCCCTATGCTTAAGAAATCTGCATGAAGATGCCTCCTGGCAGAATGAGGCCCTCACAGAGGAATGACAATGTTTGATGGCTGAGAACAGTAAAACCTGGGTTGGAGAGATGGCTCAGTGGTTAAGAGCACTGGCTGCTCTTCCAGAGGACCCAGGTTCAATTCCCAGAAACCACATGGTGGCTCACAGGCATCTATGATCTCTGTCCCAGGGATCCTGTGCCCTCCTCTGCTCTCCTTGGGTACCAGGAATGAACACAGTGCACAGACATACACATTGGCAAACACCCAAATTCATAAAATTAAAAACAGTAGAAATGTGCTCTCAGACTTTTGGGCAATCTGAAGGTCGGAAATGAAGGTGAGTACAGACCCACACTCCCTCCCTCCCAGGCTCCTTCCTTTCCTTCCCTTCAGCTCTTTGGCTGTGGAGGGTGAAGCCTGCATGTTGTCAACATGGCTTGCTTTCATGTGCACCTCTTCCGGGTCTTTATACTGCATTCTGTTGGCAAGAGAACCCAGAGGACCAATTTAAATCCTGCATGTGCTTATTTTAACCGATTATAGCTGTAGAAGCCCATCCCAAGCAAAGTCACATTCTCAGGTTCTGTGTAGACATGAATTTGGGTGGGGCTACAATTAACCTGCTTGAGTAATTACAGTAAATCTTTTTTTTTTTTTTCCAAATTAATGTAAAATAAATGATTTCTCTTTCTTTTTGGTTTTTCACCTGGAACTCACTTTGTAGATCACAGACCAATCTGGCCTTGAGCTCACAGAGATCTGACTGTGCCTGCCTCCCGGAATTAAAGGTGTGTGCCACCACTTCCTGACTAAAATGAATGAACTTAAAAAAAAAAACTTCTAAGATTTTTATTTATGTGTGAGTCAGGGGGTGGTCGGGGAAGCCCAAAAAGGGCATCAGATCCCCTGGAACAGGAGGAGTTACAGGTAGTTGTGAGATGCCTGATGTGGGTGCTGGGAACTTGGGCCCTCTGCAGGAGTGGCACACACTCTTGACCACAGAGCCATCTCTCCAGCCCCTAATTCTGATCTGTAAAAATAATGCTTTATGGGCTGGAGAGATGGCTCAGCAGTTAAGAGCACTGGCTGCCCTTCTAAAGGTCCTGAGTTCATTTCTCAGCAACCACATAGTGGCTCACAACCAACCATCTGTAGTGGGATCTGGTGCCCTCTGCTGGCACAAAGGTGTACATGCAGATAGAGCACTCATACATAAATCTTTTAAAAAAATTAATGCTTTACAGGAAGTGAGGTTAGAGTGCACGGTAACTTTTTTTTTTTTTAAACAAGAAAAATCCTGAATCGCCATCATACTCTTTTCTAACTTAAAATTCAAGTTCTTGTGCATTCGGTGGCTTACTGAGCTGAAACTCCTGTACCTGGCTTGAGAGCCCCAATTTGCCTCCATCCTTCCTGAGGCAATGTGTGCCTGCGTGTGTCCCTTCCTGGGAGACACTCCTGCGTTACCCCCTCCCCCATCTCCAAGCCCATCTGTGATGCTCTGTTCAGTTTCCGCCCTGTCGGGGGCGCTGTAGGGAGACCGGAGGCTGGGGAGCAAAGGAGAGACTTGCTCCTTCCTGTTTGCTCTTGGGGGGGGGGGGGGCTTCAGGGGGCTTCCTGTTAGCTTGGAGTTTCTGTGAGGGGTCCACCAGCGGTTCTCAGGAGGGCGGAGTCTGGTGTGGATTGTGCCCTACCAGTCACCAGGCCCGTGGACAGCTGCTTTCCTCAGGTATGAGGGGTCTTTTTAATGTCTCTGTTCCTGGACAGTCTCACTTTGTGGCCCTCACAGCTGACCTTACCCTGGAAGTTCTCCTGCCTCAGCCTCCAGGGCTGGGATGACGGACATGCCTGGCCCCTCAGGGTCACTGCCCTGGGGCATTTTAAGGCTTTTGTTTGTTGGGGGGGGGGTATTTAGTTTTGTTTTTTTTTTTGTTTTTTTGTTTTTTTTTTTTTTTTTTTTGAGATAAAGTCTTACTCTGTAGCCTAGGGATTACATACCTGGCTAAATATTTAAGTTCTAATAATTCTACCTCTCCTGGTGTTTTCTCAGGTCTGGAGTTGAAAATCCATCTCTATTTATCTAGTTATCTTTCTAATTCGATTTTTCTTTTCTTCTTTTTTTTGTAATGCTGTCCTGGAATTCACTCTGTAGATCAGGCAGCCTCAAATATAAAGACCCACCTGCCTCTGCCTCCAGAGTGCCAGAGAGCTGGGATCAGGCATGCGCCACTATTTGGGCAGTATTTTGCTGTTTGGGCCAGGCTGTCCTTTATCTTGTGTGGTTTGTTTTATTTTATTTTTTGTTTGCATTAAGTTCCTAATTGCTAGGATTACTGGCAAGTAAAGTAACCATTTTTTTTTTTTTTAAGGCAGTTCTCAGTATGTAGCCTAGATTGATCCCCAAACTTCACAACCCCCCTGATGCTTCCCCCTTCCTAATGCTGAGATTTTTGGTGTGCTACCCTGTTTGGCTTCTTAACACATTTTTAGAAAGAAAACAACGTAGGAAATGTTCATAATATTTATAATTTTTCTGTGGGGGTAAAATACTAAAAAATTATCTTAAAGAGTCTATTAAAATCTGCCATGTTAATTGATTTGTTAGGGCTTAAGTATCTCTATGTAGCCCAGGCTGTCCTAGAACTCACTCTGTAGACCAGGTTGGCCTCAAGCAGAAGAGATCCACCTTCTTCTGCCTCCCTAGTGCTGGGATTAAAGGCATGTGCCACCTACCATGCCCAGTACTTGAAATTTAAAAAAAAAAATATTTTTTAGATTTTTTTTTAACTACAAATTTTGTTTTGTTTTTAATAAATTTATTTATTATGTATATAGTTTTCTGCCTGCATGTTTGCTACCATATGAGTGCTGGGAATTGAGCTCCAGACCTCTGGAAGAGCAGCCAGTTCTCTTAACCTCAAAGCCATGTCTCCAGCCTCTCCAATTTGGCTTTCTTAAAAGAAATGGGACTGTTTTATTTTTCTTTAGTACATTTTGGTAGTTTATAATCATCAAATAACTGGGTCATTTTGATTTAAGCTGTTGAATTTGTTTATTATCTCCCTATTTTGAACAGCTGCAGTTTGAGGTACAATGAGTAATTTAGTCAAGGTGTTTGTTCCTTGGGTCTTCTTGGTCTTTTAATGGGGGCACTGAGATGACTCAGTGGGTAAGGGTGTTTGCTGCCCCGCCTGACAGCCTGCTTGATTTCCGGAAGCCACACAGTCCTCTGGCCGCCACACATAAGCACAAATAGATAAATGGGTTAAAAACTAAAGTCTAGTGGCCTCTTTGCCCCTACGTCTCCTGTATGTCTTTACTGAACAAGTTGATAGTCGCTACGAAGCTGCTCACAAGCGGCTCACTGTGGTGTGTCCCGTGAGTGTGGAGGACTCTGGCTTCCACTTTAAGCATCCCATGACTGTAGGAGGCCATTTAGGATAAAGAGAATAAAGAGAATGAAAACAGAGATGGAGGAAAGTGCTTCTCGAGTGACTGTTGGGTCTCTTTACTTCGTGATGAATTGTTCCAGTGCACAACAGCTTAGAACATAGCACATTCTCACTCAGGTTCTTGGGTTGGGGGTGTGAGGACCTTAGAAATGACTTGGTCCAAGTCTGGTTCAGGTTCTCTCACAAGGCACTCTGAAGGCTGAAGGACCTGTTTCCGAGCTAGCTCATACAGCTTATTTCTCAGCACATGGGTAGGAGTCCCCAGAGGCACATTAAAATAGCTGCTTCCTTCACAGTGAGTGACCCAAGAAAGACATGATTCACAGTCCAACTTTAGAAGTGAGGCCATAGCTCGTTGATCCCACAGATCAGCTGTGACATGATGGAGAAGACAGAAGAAAGTGACAGAGTCAGTGGAATACTGGAGCCATCTTTTTTGTTTTTGAAACAGGGTGGCATGTAGTCCAGGCTAGCCCTAAATGCTAGGATTATAGGTGTACGCCACCATGCCCAGCTCTCTAGGAACCATCAAAATGGTTACCCTGGTGACATCACCTGGGTAAGACATTCCAGCAATACTGCTAAAGTCAGCTGGAGATTTGGTTTGTGAATACTGGAAATGTGTCGAGACTACATAGAGAGCTTTAGTTAGGGGGTTGCTTTTGCAGAGAACTCAGGTTCAGTTCTCAGCACCCATGCTGGTCAGCTCACAACCTTTGTAACTCTAGCTCCAGGGGATCTGACGCTCTCTTTGTCTCCATGAGCACCTGCCCATGTACATATATCACCCCCCCCATACACATAATTAAAAACAAATTAAAATAATTTGAGTTAGACCAAATAATAATGTCTATTCCTTCAACATTGAAGATTACAGTGGAAACATGGATCTGTTTGGAGATATAAATGATATTTCTTCAGAGAGTGATGTGGACCAACGAACACACGTTCCAAGACAGCTTGCTGTGAGTATAGCCACTAGTCACCATTGAAAGCTAAGAGAAAATGTTCAGAAAAGGTTCATGTGTGTGTGTGGGGGGGGGTTGTTCATAGAGGACTAACCAGTGGTGACATGCTTAGGTGAATTGGGCATCTGGTGAAATAACTAGAAGCCACCAGAGGAACCATTAGAATGAGGTCAATGCCAAACTTTAGGCACAGGACTGAGACTCTGTGAAAGCCTTTGATTTAAAAGGTCTTTCTTATCCATACCTGTGTTGAGTTGTATGAGCAGTGTTGATATCTTTTTTGATTTTAGTAGTTACTTAATCATGAAAGGGTTGAATTATTTATATTTCCTGAATGTCATGCAAAATAGAAAAATAGCTAATGTCGACTAAATGCATCATTCTAGTAATTCAAGACACTATATCTTATTCCTCATGGAATTTGTTGTCCTTTTTCTTTGTGGTTTGGTTGGGGTCGGGTTTGGGGAAGACATGTGGACAGAGGAATGGCTGACGATCCCTAAGGTGGTGTCTGACTTGACTTCCTTTCAAACTGCCAAATGCAGAGCACAGCTGGAACGTTTTCCCTGTCTCTTCACACTCTCCCATTCTGATCTTCCCTCAGGGCGGATGTGGCCTGCCTCAGAACCAGCATGTGGAACATCATATTTCTGAAACCAGAATAAAAATAGAAATTCCCAGCATCAACTCTGACTTAGGAAATGAATTGTATTTTGTTAAACTACCTAAATTTCTCAAGATAGAACCCAAGTAAGAGAAGTGGATAAAACATTAAAGAGATTGAAAAATAATAACTGTACGAATGTAAATTAACTGTTAGGTGTTGACCAATCGTAAGATGGCATCTCATGTGCCTGAAAACAAGAGAGTAAGTTACATCGACACTGCTGTAAATGAACAGATGTCATATGCCAATGTCACTTTTGTAAAGCTGGAAATACGGAATGAGTGAGAGTGAGCCAGAGAAATCAGTGTCAGTGTAGATGACACTGAATCCAGGCCAGACATTGATTTTGACAACAAAATAGTGTTAGCTTTGTTACTCACTAAGGCACACAGGTACAAACCCCCACAGGGTAAATTTTAATCCCTGAACTAAGCAGAGGTCTCAGGTTTTAATTTGTTGTTGTTGTTTTTTTTTTTTTTTTTTGGTTTGTTTTTGTTAATTTGTTTAGTCTTTAAAAATATAAAAATGTCATGCCCAGATAAGGGACCTTTTTCCCTTTTTCTTTTTACTTTTTTTTTTTTTTTTTTGGTCTCACTCTATAGCCCTGGCTGTCCTGGAACTCTGTTCACTGATTAAGCTGGCCTTGAGATCCGCCTGCCTTTGCTTCCTGAGTGCTGGGATTAAAGGGGTGTACTACAGTGTTACCTCAAGGGACACTTTTGAAACCTTTCATTGGGTTCATAGCCCTTCAAACAGCACTGTGGTCTTGGTTTTTAAATATGGATGGCCAGGTATTACTATCTATGCTTTCTAAGCTGTTGTTTCTTCAAAGAGGGTTTTGAATTTTGGGTGCTGTTTGGATTTCATTTTTAAAGTTTCAAAAAAATGCTATTGGCATACTTCCTGAAGGTTCTCATAAAGTTATTTGTCAGCTGTGATGTGTGTGGTAGAGACAATCGGTTTATAGTGTCAATTCATTAATTATGACTAATATGACAAAATTCTTTAGACCTTTTGATCCTCAGCTTTATGAAGATGAACTTGAAGATGAGAAAGTGCATTATGAGGAAGAAAAAACTAGGTTAAAGTTGAAGGTATCACTCCAACTCCATTCTTTTTGCTTCTGGTCCCCTCAGCTCAGCCTTCCGAGTAGCTTTGGGCACAGGCATTTAGCCAGGCCAAGCTCTTCCCTACATTTTTTTTTCTTTTAGATTTACTTAATTCATGTGTGTGAGTGTTCTGACTGCACGTATGTATGTCACCGTGTTCGCGCCTGTTACCTGCAGAGGTCAGAAGAGGGCATCAAATCCCCCGGAATGGAATTTATGAATGGTTGTGAATCACCCTGTGGATGCTGGGAACCTGGATCTTCTGAAAGAGCAACAGGTGTTCCTACCCACAAGTCACCTCTTCAGTCCCTGACAGTGAACACAGAGATGATAACATGAGATCCAAGCTTGAGAGTGTTCTTAACATTTCCTGCTTACTCAGCACATAACTAGAGCATGGAAGTCAGTGGCCTTTCCAGATATTTAGGGGACTAAGCACAGACCTTTTCTCTCTCCTCTAGAAGTGATACTTTAGTTCTAATGTTTTCAGTTTTTATTTTTAATTTCTTTGAGACACGGTTACTTGTGCATCCCTAGCTGTCTTGAAACTCACTCTGTTGACCAGGCTGGCCTCTGTTGTAAAGAGGTTTTTTTGGTCCCGGGTGGCCTGAGGCCTGGACCCATGACCTGCAGCCCCAGACCCCTTAGCCCCCGCTGCTGCTCAGGCCCCCCAAATGATTCAGACGCTTTTATTAAGTTCATGCTGTTTGGCCTATGGCTCAGGCACATAGCTAGCTCTTACATCTTAACTCAATCCATTTCTATTAATCTGTCTGCCATGTGGCCCATGGCTCACCTGTGTTCCTTACATGTTGCTCCTTTTGGCTTTGGTCTCGGTCTGCCTGACTCTGCCCTGCTCCTCCTACCTATGCTCTGATTTCTCCTCCTTTTTCTATGGTGCCTGTCATGGGCAATACAGCTCCTTTATTTAAAGATTGATATTCACAGCATATAGAAAGACATTCCCACATCAGGCCTCAAACTCAGAGATCTGCCTCCCAAGTAAGTGCTGGGATTAAAGGTGTACACTACTAGCCCAGTCTCAGTTTTAAGTTTTAACGGAAATGAAGGTAGAAACTGTTGAAACTCACTAGCTTGCCACAGATAACAATGTTGTAAGGTGTATGTATGGGCCTGCCACCCACCACAGAGGTATCTGGTCATGGAGCCTGTGCACAGAAGCAGACCTTGTCATTAGGGGATTTCTCTTGAGAATTCCTGGGGTGAGAAGGTATTAGTACTGTTCATGCAGGGGTGTTGCCTTTCCAGACAGTGGTAACTTTAGGAATGGTCCATTTTTAGTGGTCTTTTGTGACTTGGAGTTTTCTATTTCAGGAGTTAATGTGGCATCCTACAGAACTAAGTATACAACTCAGATTTTAATTTTGCTGCTAATTGTTTTAGTGTGTGTGTATGTGTGTGTGTTTGCAGAGTTCAGAAGAGGGTGTCAGTTTCCGTGGAGCTGGAGTTATAGGTGGTTGTGAGCTGCCCAGCATGGTGCTGGGAACTGAACTTGGCTCCTCTGGAAAAGCAGCAAATGCTCTTAACTGCTAAGCCATCTCTCTAGCTTCTAGTTATTTAGTATTTTTTTTTTTTTAAAAAAAAAAAAACTTAAGATGTCTAGATTTTATCTCATTAGATGATTTTTCTCTTACATTTATTTGTGTGTGAGAGAGCATGCACACGCTTGTGCACATGAGTCAAAAAACAGTGTTCAGAAGTCTTCTCATCCTACGACATGGGCACTCAACTCGGGCGGTTAGGTGTGGCAGCAAGTGCCTTCACCCAGTGAGCCATGTCACTGGCCTAAGAGATTTTTTTTTAAAGGAAGGATTTCTTTTCTTGTATTCTTTCTTCAATCCTCCAGCTCCTCATCCCCTTCCCCCTAGATCTACGCTTCCACTTTCCTTAAAGAAAGAGGAGGGGGAGGAGGAGGTGACCGCGGCCTCCCAGGGATACCAACCAAACATAGCAGAACAAATTACAATAAGACTAGGCACAAACCTTTATATCATGTTGGATGAGACAACCCAGTCAGAGGAAAAGGTTCTAAGAACAGGCAGAAGAGTCAGAGACACCAACTCCACTGTTAGGGGTCCCACATAAACACAAAGTTACAGAGCCATAACATATGCAGAGGGACCCACCTCAAACTGACTCATACAGGTTCCCTGATTGTCATTCAGTTTTTCTGAGTCCCTGTGAGCCATGTTCCTTCCCTAAAAGACATTTTGAAGGCTTTTTTTTTTTTTTTTTCATTTTTACCTGTAGCCCTTCAAGATACAGGATGTGAGTGTGTCAGACAGTGCAGGGAATAGAACTGGGAAGCTACTAGCCTCCTCTTTCCTGTGGAGCTAGCTCTTAGCTATGGCTACAGGCTGCATCCTGCTTAGCCTCTCCTGGGCCTCAGGAAAAGTAAACAGAACGGCTGGTTAGCTTGACCAGCATGTCTAGGCTCCCATAGTAAATTGGTGGCAGTGCTGCTTAGTCAGCCGTTTTCTTACCACCCATCAATTCTTAACTTACGATTATGAATCATTTGAGAAACAACAACAAAATCCCAGCTAGTTAAACTGGCTGTCTAATACCTTTTCTTTCCAACCAGGTGGAAAATACTATACGCTGGAGGGTATGCCGAGATGAAGAAGGATGTAAAATTAAAGAAAGCAATGCTCGGATAGTCAGGTGGTCAGATGGAAGGTGGGTATTAGAACCCCTGAGGGACACCTGGGCAAGTTTGAATTTTCTGGGTAGGTCTTTATTGAGAAAATCTGGGTTGCTGGCATTACCTCAGAAACCTGAGAGAGAGAGAGAGAGAGAGAGAGAGAGAGAGAGAGAGAGAGAGAGAGAGAGAGAGAGAGGGAGGGAGGGAGGGAGGGAGGGAGGGAGAGAGAGAGAGAGAGAGAGAGAGAGAGAGAGAGAGAGAGAGAGAGAGAGAGAGAGAGAGAGAAGCAGGGTTAAGGCCTTCACAGTTGGCTAGTGGGAGAGCCTAGATGTGGCTTGATTCGATCAGATCTCTTTTCTCTGTCTTGCTGGCAGAAAGCCTAACTTTGCAATATCAGGGTAAGTTGAGATAATCTTTTTTGGCAGTTGCTGGGGATCAAACCCAGTACTTCATGTGAACATGGCAAGAGTTTTACCAAGTGAGCTATAGCCCTAGCCTCTAAGTTCAAACTATTTCAGAACTAATTTCAGTTGGCTAATTAAAAGATATAGACTGAAAGAGAGTGTAAGACAATTCTATTTCAAGCTGAAAAGTCCATCTTACCACTTTGTGCTTGAAGTGTGCCGTAGTTACTTATCTATTGCTCTGATAAAACACCATGACTGACAACCTACAGGAGGAGGAGTTCATTTGGACTTACAGTTCCAAAAGGATAAGAATCCATCACGGACACTGTGGTGGTTCGAACAGCTGAGAGTTCACGATTCTCAAGGAAGAGAAGGAAGCAGAGAGAGAGCTAACTGGGCTTGAGGCTTTGAAACCTCAGAACCCATCCCCAGTGACATACTTCCTCGAGCAAGGCCACACCTCTTAAACCCACACAGGCAGCAACAATGGGGACCAAGTATCCAAACACCCGAACATTTAGAGAGGCATTCCTATTCAAGTCACCATAAAGAGAACGGATTCAGTTTTGTTTTTTAAGATAGGGTGTCAGCTGGGTGGTGGAGGCACATGTCTTCAATTCTAGCACTTGGAGCAGGGGCTGGTGGATCTCTGTGCGTTAGAGGCCAGCCCAGTCTACAGAGTGAATTCTAGAACAGTTGGGTCCTGAATAAATGAAACTCTGAAAAAATAAACAATAACAACAAAAAAGATAGGGTCTCATCTGATGTGGTAGAGCACACCTTTGGTCCCAGCACCAGGGAAGCAGAGGCAGGCTGATCTCTGTAAGTTTGTGGCTATCCCGGCTTACATAGCAAATTCTAGGCCAACCAAGGCTGTACAGTGAGACCTGATCTCAAACAAACAAAAGACAGTTTCATAGCCCTCCTGGCCCAGCTCCTCTTGCTCTACCTCTCCAGTGCGTGGTTACAGGCAAACACTTACATATGAATTCTATATGAAGACAACATCCTGTGCTAGTCGCTAAGCATCCTCATACTCGAATTGTTTCCCCTTTCCAGCATGTCCCTGCATTTAGGCAGTGAGGTGTTCGATATCTACAAAGCCCCACTTCAAGACAACCACAACCAGCTGTTTATACGGGAAGACACCGGTCTCCGGGGACAAGCCATCTTTAAATCCAGACTTACCTTTAGGTAACTTTCTGTATACACATGTTGCTACTTGCCATCGAAGAACAAAGCAGAGCCATGGTGCAGAAAGCCTGGCCATTCTGACCGACGTCGATTCTTAGTGCAGCTCACCAGCCACCATGTCTGGTTCCAAGATGTGTTTTTAAAGTTAACAAGTTTCTCAGGGAAGCAGCTCATGCTTTGAAAACTTACTGGTCCATGGCATCTCAATGGCCAGTGCACTTGTAAAAGACCATGGTAGCTTGGTGCGTCCTTAACCTTCTAGTGAATGACCCGTCAGAATGTGGTGCTGGTGTGTGTTTACAACAGGTGTGACCAAAGCGGTTGTAGCCTGTGCCCGCTCAAGACTTGGGGCCATCTTTGCTGGCAGCAGTGGGTAGTGATTTGGCCCATCCTTTTAAAGACGTATCTGTGACTAGGATGCAGCTTTTCTTGAGGGACAGCATTTACCGTGGCAGTGGACACACAATCCTTTGAAGATGCTGAAGTATTTTAAAATCAGATTGTGGTCATGGGCACACAACTTTATAAATTAAAAACAATTATAAATTTAAAATAAGGGTTATTGGGTGTACATTATTAGTAAACATTTTTTTTAAAGACTTGGGCAACAACTGTAAGGGTGTATAGTTTTGAGGGTCTCACCAACTTGCAGTTCCCATAGCTATCAAATATGTGTCACAGGGATGTTGTGTCAAGTAAAACATAACACCTTGCAGTTAGTGCCCGACCTTCCCACTTAGGAATGTTTTCTAGAAACATCCTGAGATGTGCAGTTCTTAGATTTTTTGCTTCCTACCCTTGCTCTGAATTCGGCCCTGGGGTAGTATTTGACTGCCTGGCACAATCTCTTTCCGTAGGTCCTTTTTTTGATCCTCGGGACCCAGTTATAAGTTGTCTTCCTCTATGTGGGGAGGTACTTTGTGACACTGCCATGTAACCCACGCTGGCTTTGAACTCACTATCCCATCTTCACCTCAGGCTTGCAATCCCCCTGCCTCTGCCTGAGTGATGTGATTACAGATTGCTTCCCTGTGAGACTCCCTGTGAGACTCGTCTCGTCCTGAGCAGTTGAGGCCCCTCATGTCATTGTGGTTCCCTTTGCTTTTGAGATAGGATGACACACCTGGCCACCCCCTACTTTTATTGGTTGGAGGGAACATCTTTTAGTTCTCAAAATGTTCCTGCTAGTGCCTGCTTCACCCTTGTGGATCTGAGATTTCAATAACCCTTGTCTGTGATTGTAGTTGGGTGTATTGTTTGTAAAAGCACTTGATTTGGCCGCCTGCTTCTCTCCTTGCCCTCTGGGTCGGTCCACTTCACTTTCCCTGTGTGAACAGTGGGAAACTGTTCTGCCTCCTTGATCTGCTCAAGTGTTAGGTCATCATTACCAATGGATGGTTTTGGTGTTCTTGGTAAAAGTAAGACATATCTTTCCTGTTCATTTCCTGGTAGACCTCACTGTACTGACAGTGCCACATATAAAAAGATGACCCTTTCATTTGGGAACAGTTGTTCAAAGACACAGCTTAGAATCTTACCGATGGCTGGTCGTGACCCTGAGTGGCCTCGCACAGATTTGATTCAGGTATGTCTGGTAAGCTTTATGTTGAGACCTTTTGTATATGAAGAGCTATTTTTCTGAAGTTAAAATATCAAAAGTTCTTTGGGTACAGCTTAGTAGCAGAACCCTTCACCTTGTATGTTGTAGTAAGTGGTTTCTGACCCGGTCTTTCGGGCCTAGCCTCAAGGTTTAGGCCCACAGACCCACAGAGACTCACAGATGCTTACAGTAGTTTTAGGCTGATCGGCCTAAGGCCCAGGCTTATAACTTGCTAACTCTTTACCCTTAATCTAACCCATGACTCTTATCCTGTTCAGCCATGTGGCTCGGTACCTTTTCTCAGAGCTGCATAGGTGTCCTCTGTTTCTTCCGGCTTCTCTCTGGCATTCTGCTCTGTTTTTCCTGTTCCTAAAGTTTTCCTGGTCTGGTAGCCCCGCCTGCACTTCCTGCCTGCCTTTGGCCAATCAGCGCTTTTTATTAAACCAGTGGGTGGGACAGTTATTTACAATGGAACAACATAAATCCCCCTACATAACACCTTGGGTTTGATTCCTAGGTACCACAGGGAGAAAAAAGAATAAAGAACCTTTTCTGACTTGTTGGACACTGGCTCAGGCCTTTAATTCTGAAGTGTGGCATGCTGGGCAGTTCTAAGAAACTGGCAGTCTCCTCAGCCCGTTGTCAGAAGCGGAGTTATATTATTCAATGAAGGCCACAGCAGGAATGTCTGGGAAGCGTGGGAGCTTGGTGGAGCCTCAGAAGGTCAGGTGTCTGCAGTTTAGGAATGAGCACAGCCAGCTTCGCCTGCCCCAGAGGGTCATTTCAGAGGGGCTTTCTCAGGCTGATCGCTTCTGAGCTGTGGGTGGCGTCGGCAGAGGATGTACACAGCTCCCAGGACGATGCCAGGGGCCCTTCCTGTATTCTCACTCCTGTGTTGTTACAGTAATGCAGGCCAGAAGAGTGCATACTGGAGACACAGCATCAGACTGCGTTAAACATGGGTTTGGATGTGCACAAAGGCGCTCCATTCCCTCTCCCTCCCCCCTTTTCTGTTGGAGAAACTTTTACCATATTGCACAGGCTGCTCTTGGACTCCTGGTTTAAGATGTCTTCCTGCCTCAGTCTCCACTACAAGTGCATGCTACCACATCCTGCCGAAAGTAGTTCATGTTTTTTAAGTTGAAAGTTTGCCTTTTTTTTTTTTTTTTTTTTAAAAGAAAAAAGAACGCCCAAGGGTGTCTACTAAACGGAACTTCCATTTGAAGAGGAAGAAGCAGCCAGGTCCAAGTTCTACCACCCAGCAGCCTGACGGTGATGATGAGGAAGAGGAGGGAGAGGAAGGCAAGGCCTCCAGACTGGTTACCATTAAAAACCACCACCAGGGAGCAGCTGGAAGTAAGTCAGTGCTGGTGTCAGCTCTTGCTTTAGTAGGCAGGGCCTAGTTTTGCTCTGGTGAAATTTTCATCTCTCTCACTTTATTTACTTAAGACCATAGAACACCCCACTCCCCTGTCTGTTTGCTTAGGGCCACTCACACATAGAAAAGGTCAATTGAAAACAAGCCATCTCCAGAAATCACAGCACCTGTTCTGTACGTGGTAGGTGTCTGTGGAGGGAAATGAATACATGAGCACAACTAGGAACTCAGTGTTGGGACACGCACCCCTACTACAGCAATCGGAAAGGACCGAACCTCCATCCAGTGACTGACGAAAGCAGATGCAGACACCCACAGCCAATCTCTTGGCCAAACCCCTGGAGTTGAGCTGAAGGGGAGGGGGCCAGTCAAGAGAAAACCACAGGGACAGCTGACCGAGCTAATGGGAACTCACAGACTCTGAACTGACATCTGGAGGGCCTGCATGGGACTAGGCCCTCTGAATGCGGGTGACAGTTGTTAGTGGGCCCCATGGCTATGGGACCAGGAATTACCCTGGTTACATGAACTGGCTCTTTGGAGCCCACTCCCTGTGGTGTTGCTCAGCCTCGATATGAGGAGGGGATGGGTCCTGCCTCAACTTGCTGTGTTAGTCTGTGCTGACTGCTCATGGGGGTCCTTACCTCCTTTGAGGGGTGGATGGAGGGTGGAGTGGGACGGGGGGAGGGAGAACAGTGGAGGGTATGTAATAGGAATTATTAATATTAATTTAAACATATTTTAAAAAGAGAACTCTATTTGGGGGTCAGACAGAAAGCTCAGCAGTTAAGAGTACTGACTGCCCTTCCAGAGGACCCAGATTCAATTTCCAGCACCCACATAGCCGCTCACAACTGTCTGCAACTCCCAAATCTGACACTCACACAGCATACAGGCAGGCAAAATACCAATGCACATAAAAAGTCCTCAGTATTTAAAACTCATTATCTCTAAAGATATTTTGAACTGTTGGACAAGGAGGCAGAAGCTTGCAGTCAGTTCTGTAGAGCTGAGGCAGGAGAGTTTGAGTTGGAGGCCAGCTTGGGCCTACTTAACAAGTTCCAGGCCAGCCAACAGAGACTTCTGTCTCAAAAAGAAAACTAAAACAAACCAATGAAAACCCCACAACAATGTGTTTATAAGGCTTCAGGCTACCAAGTAGTGCTCAACCTGAGAGTGTTTTGAGCTGTCATTCAGCTCATGTGAAAGTTATATTTACTGAAACTTAAGAAAAAAAAAAAAAAAAAGCAGACAAGCAAAAAACCAAAATAAAGCAACCCCCCCCAAACGAAGCCAAAACAAAAAACCAATTTCTTATTTATTTCTCAAAAAGTATAGCGTGACACTTTTGAGCAAAAGTAAAATTTGGGAATAAGTCTTTTCCTTTGAAGGCTCTTCTGGGAAAATCCAGTTTGAAGAGCCTGGCGGAACATGTTAAGAATAAGGAGGCAGGCTGGGCCAGCGGGGAATGCAGGAGGCAGGTTTCCGGGGAAACATCGGCCGCTATGGTCATGAATGGCATGTGTTGGACACTTGCAACCTGGGTAAGAGGTCAGGAGCTTATATAGGGGTCAAGACAGTGTGGACTTTCACCCAAAGCAGGAAGAACCTAATTGTAGGAACAAATTCTGACGGTGTCATCATGTTCCTGGCACTGACCGTCTTGGGTCTGTATTTTAATGGTTGTGTTTATCTACTGTGTGCTGGAAAATGGCAGGAAAGGCGGGCAAGGGTTACACAGGGGCACTCACGGTCGTTACAACTCAGGATGGCTGCAACCAGGCAAAAGTGGTTCCCTCCAAAGGTAAATCTCCTTCCTAAAATTCCCTTTGCTTTCAGAGAAACAAGTCTCGTCTTCCTCAGAGGGTGATGATGAAGGATCTGAAGACGGTGAGGCTGGAAAAGTACTTAAAGCAAAGAAACGCACACGTGACCGCGGTAAGCTACAGTTACTCAGTGCTATTATGACCTTGTATCCAGAGCCAGCTCACAGACCAGGGGCACAGCTGCACAATTCACTGACACTCAGGGAAACAAGGGAAGTAGTAAGAGCCAGAGACTCTGCTGTCTGGTGGGGGTGGGTCTTGGGAGGCCACACAGACTCCTGAAAAGTGAAGAGAAGTTTACAAAATCACAGGCCAGGGAGAGGTCTTTGAGCTACACAGAGAGTATAAGGCAGGGTGCAGGGTCCTGAGGCTCCTCTAGAGTGGCAGATGCTCAGTGTGGATAGACAGGTGCCTGCTGTTTGGATAGAGCAGCAATGGAGGGCTACTTTCCCACTGAGCCTTTGTTCCCCTTTCTCTTGTAAGATCACAGAGACACTGAAAGTTACAATTCTGTGAGAGTTCTATGCTGTTGCTCCTGGGACATACTAATTCAGTGCCTTCTGAGCACTTAACTTGCTCTAGGTTCTAGAAGGATAAGCATCTCAGTTGCATATGTTTAAATAGTGACTGCTTGTTAATCTATTTTATATACATATGTCAACCTTTCTAAACAAAACCACATAAAACATACCTGAGCATTTTTCCCCCTAAGCATTCTTAAAATTCAGTTATTTTTTTATTTATGAGTGTTTACTTGCAAGTATACCATATGCATACGTGTTGTATTTAGTTTGTTGGTCCCAGTTAGCCAGAGATCCGAGACACACAGACCTGCCGTCCCATGCCCCAGAGGTCTCAGATCTATAGACCTGCCTGGCGCCGCTTATCTGCCCGCCGCCCGGGTCTCCAGAAACGACTCAGACGCTTTATTTATTTTAGGCTGTTTGGCCTATGGCTCAGGCACATTGCTAGCTAGCACTCATATCTTAAATCAACCCATTTCTATTAATCCGCGGGCCACGTGGCGGCCCGCAGCTCACCCGTGTTTACATGTTGCTCTCTCGGTGGCTTCCGCGCGGTCTGCTTCTAACTCCGCCCTGCTTCTATTACCTGAACTGACTCTCCTCCCACCTTTTTTATGGCGCCTGCCATGACCCAAACCAGCTCCTTTATTTAAAGATACAGTACGCACAAATGTATTCCCACATTTCCCCCTTTTTCTCTAATCAAAAAGGAAGGTTTCAATTTTAACATAGCAAAATTACATATAACAAAATAGCCATCAAGCAAGAATTACAGTTATAATATCTAGTCTACTTGCACTTAGCAAAATTAAAGAAAACATTTTATCTACTTTATTTTTGTGAATCTAAAGTTTTATATCTAGTATATTTTTTAAATGACTAAGAAAAACTGTACATATAACTATCTAATCTTCAACTACATCAAAGACCACAGAAGGATATAATATTTACCCAAGTAAACCAGAAGTGCAAACGACCTCTAAAATCTAGAAAGGACAGAGATGACACCTATCTGCGTGGACAGTCACTCAAAGTTCCTTTATAAGGTTGGGGCATTTATCTTCGGCCTACAGGCCCAAAGTCTCTTTTCATTTCAGTGAAGCAGGAAATCTGCTCTGTCCATTTTGGCACAGTTCATCCGTTGTTTCTCTTTGAGTCTTGAAGAATGTCTGACAGTTTTCTCTGTAAAGCAGGAACCCGAATGATGATCTTGGCTTGCTCTGCCAAAGTCCAGGGGTCATCTTCTTATGGAACCTGCATGTCCAGTTTAAACAGCATACTGTCAAGCAGTCAATATAAAAACAGTTTCTTCTCCAGTGGCTTACCATTACCACAAATAGATGAGACTCTATATGGAGTTTCTTCAATGCCCATTTTCTTGTTGAAGTAAATTAGTGCTGCCAGGTATAGACCTGTCTCACTGTCCAGAAAAGTCTAAGCTCTTAAAATATTTTAAATGCCATATTCTGTAGGTCTTAGAAGTATTTGAAGATTATCTATTTAATTGAAATATATCTTTGTATACTTAAAAATCTTAACTAACCTAACTATAAGTTTGATTATCAAAAGTGACTATTAACCTTCATTTCTTAATTATACACTACAATTTTAAAACAGTTACATGAACATCATACCTTAAACAAGAATAGAAAAACACATATAGCATAACAAAATTGACCTTAAATTTGTATCAATAAACCAAAATCTATACCAATGTAAAGCATTTTGAGATTAACAGCTGATTACCTGTAAATTCAATAATCTAATTTTTTAAAAAAGCATTTACATACCATATCCCCCGTTTTTTCTTAGAAAGAGATTGACTATGACCATTAACCATTTATAATGAAAACAAACATTTAGAAACAATATTTGGGGAATTTGGGCGAAGTTATTCATTACTACTTCCTGCTGATTAAGGGGCGTTGAAAATCTCACGGTTGTTGAGACTGGGTCATAATCTGCAGCTGTGAAGCTGATCTGGCCATCTCTTCTCATCAGAGGTTTTTTCAGGGGGTCTTGGTTGATGAAACCATATTTGCCTGGAAGCAATCTACAGGTTCTCATCTGTGGAAACAGAAACAGAACTCTTCCAAAGCAATAAATCCTTAGACACAAATTTCAAAATCAAAATACCTTTAAAATATACATTCTTGTTTAACTTAGTAGCCTTTGCAATCCATTGTCTTTTTGCAGTTAGCTCATTAACAGTTAAAAAATTAAAAGAAAACACAATAACAACCAAAATCTAGATTTTGTGTTTATTTTTTATCTTTACGTGGCTTATTATATTTTTATCATTCTATTTTTCGCTTTAAAAACTTTTTCTAACCTCTTTATTTTCTCTCTGAGGCCTATGTACCTTTTACAAACATTGTAACCCGTTTACAGGTTTTCTTTTTATCTGAATCTGTTTTATTGTGAATCCTTAATCATCTTCTAACCTTAAGAGCTTTTAAAATACATTCTCCAAAAAGAAGCACAGTTTTTGCAAATTAGGCTGAATCACTAAGTTTTTTTAAGCGGACTGTAAACAGAGCACACCCAAGAAGGTGCTGCCACGAAGAAAATCTGTTTCTCTTTTGTTCTAAATAAGCAGAAATCTAAAATCAATCACATTACTGAGTCTTTTGTTAGTTTTTAGGAACCCGCCTGATTGTAGCTCACATTGCCTGTCGCCAGCCCGCCGCTGGCGCCATTTTGAGTGTGACCCGGACCATGCTTTGTTTGTACAAAGACCTGCTCCACACACACAATTTGGAAGCTGCTCTGGCTCAATTTCTGCGATCTAGAACTCTTTTTAATCTTTGTCAGGCTCTAAGTGGATAATCGCCCCACGTTGGGCGCCATCTGTTGTATTTAGTTTGTTGGTCCCAGTTAGCCAGAGATCCGAGACACACAGACCTGCCGTCCCATGCCCCAGAGGTCTCAGATCTATAGACCTGCCTGGCGCCGCTTATCTGCCCGCCGCCCGGGTCTCCAGAAACGACTCAGACGCTTTATTTATTTTAGGCTGTTTGGCCTATGGCTCAGGCACATTGCTAGCTAGCACTCATATCTTAAATCAACCCATTTCTATTAATCCGCGGGCCACGTGGCGGCCCGCAGCTCACCCGTGTTTACATGTTGCTCTCTCGGTGGCTTCCGCGCGGTCTGCTTCTAACTCCGCCCTGCTTCTATTACCTGAACTGACTCTCCTCCCACCTTTTTTATGGCGCCTGCCATGACCCAAACCAGCTCCTTTATTTAAAGATACAGTACACACAAATGTATTCCCACACATACGTGCCTGTGGAGGCCAGAATATGGTGATGGAACCCCTGTACCCCTCAACTGGAGTTGTAGATCGTCATGAGCTGCCATGTGGGTGCTAGGAACTGAACCTGAGTTTTTTGCAAGAGCCATCTCTCCAGTCTCAAAAATCAGACTGGAACAAAATAATGTATTTCAAGTAATGTGATAGAAATACCAGATTGAATGAAAAGTGTCCTTCCTATATATGACAGCCACCCAGGGAAACCCAAGTCCCAGGCCCTAGCTGCTCAGAGATGGTGCTGTGTAACACAAGTCTCGGGGCAAAGTTCTCCGCTCCATTCAGAGCTACTTTGGGCACAGCTGCATTTTATAACCCACCTTTCGTATGTCTGTAGGAGATGAGTCCTCCAGAAAGAGACAAGGGCTGAAGAGGAAGACCGAGGTGTAAACAAAGTGTGTGCTGTCTATCATATTTAAGTCCTCAGTATCGAGTCCAGGGCTGCCTGTCTGCTGACCATACATTCTCAGGTGGATTAGAGCAAGAATGATTGTGTGAGATGGGCCGTGCAGAACCCATTCTGCTTTCATGTATTTGTATGTGTATATGTATATTTTGTTGAGATGAGATCTCACCATGTAGCCCTGACTGGCCTGGAACTTGCTATGTAGACTAGGCTTGCCTGAAACCTGGAACACACAAAGATCTTCCTGTCTCTGCCTCCTGAGGGCTGAGATCAAATGTGTGCCCCACTACACCTGGTTCCTTTTATTCTTTTATAGCACTGTTTTGTGGCTGTCTAGTAAAATCATTTCAGTTAGCGTCAGCTCAAGGAAGAACACGTAGACTCATTCAGAATGCTCAGAAGCCCTTAGCTTCAATTCTAGGTTCAGGGATCCTCTATAGCAGTTATTCTCAACCTGTTGATCAACCCTTTCACAGGGGTCACACACCAGGTGTCCTGCTTATCAGATACTTACATTATGATTCATAACAGAAGCAACAAAATTTTATGGTTGGCTCGCCACATGACATTAAATGGTCATAGCATTAGGAAGGTTGAGAACCACTGCTTTACTTGGTGCTGACTGGGAGCCTCTGATATATCTACAAACCTGTAGGCCAACTCTACAAACCACCCAAGAAAGCTTAACATTAGAAGGGTAAAACTGACAGTTTGTATTACATGCAGTCAGCCATGCAGACTGCTGGCCCTGGGCTCAGCACTTTTAACGGGATGCTTTGGAGAGCACACGGAGGTGCTGCTCAGATGCAGTCAGTAGCACTCCCATCCTCTAGTACGTAGGAGAACCTCACCTGGACCTCCCTGACTCACCGTCCTCAGAAGACCAAAGAACATGGCCACTTTTACTCATAAACAGTGATGTCAGCCAGGCGTGGCTGAGTTCCAGCTCATGCTTAACTACAGCAGAGACCGAGGCAGGAGGATGGCTGTGAGTCTGAGGCCAGCCTAAGCTACAGTGGGACCTTGTCTCCAACAAACAAAAGAATCATTTTCTATGGTTTAGTTGAATAGAAATACTCATTCTTGACTGTCCATAAACTAAGCTGACATATACAAGACAGATTTTACAGTAAGGCAAAGGACATTGGGTATCAGTCACCTTCCCACCCCATCCCCACAGCCAGTGGAACATGTTTTAGCCAGACACAACTGGGCACTGATGCAAAGATGGCCAACCACTGGCCATTTTGTGTGGTTCAACAAGGAAAGGCATGGTAGTGCAGGCCACAGCCTGGGTGGCTGCAACACTTGAGGCCTCATCCTCCTAGATCAGGGTTCAGTCCCAGTGAGGGCTTGTAGACAGCTCGTTTCTTCTTGCTGGTCCTCACATGGTGGTGACTCTTAGGTCATTCTTAGCCACTAGTTCATGATGAGAGTATGGACTCTCTATACCCCTGATGGCCTTCCAGAGGCTCATCTCCAAGTCCCACCAGTACTGTCTGTTAGGACTTCAGAATAGGAATTTGAGGAAGATTAAAAAAAATACTGAGTCTATAAAAGGCAGGAAAGAGTAGCTTGGGAATTAACAAGATTTATCTCTTAAAAAGGTTTATTAATAAATCAGATCAGCATAGAAAAGAGGGCTTCCCAGTGGCCTCTCATACATGTGTGTTGTTATACTTTGTTCCCCTTCACTCCCCTCCCACAGTAATCTTCTTCCTGAGGAGGACGTAAGTGAATGTTAGAATTCTAAAACTAAAGAGATTTTTTAAAAGTCTGAATATAGGATATTTGATGAATTTTAATAAAGTTATTTGTTTCAACATACAGTGTGTTTTCAGTGCCTAGAGTCTAACTTGGTTATAAACAGGCTGGATAAGATTGTTACTTAAATGTCAGAAACATTGCTTTTCTACTTACATTTAGTGTTTTGATATTAGGAAAACTTTAAACCTAGCTTCAAAGGACAGAGCCATGCACTGCCATAAAGTTTTATTCAGGCTTCAAGAAAGACCAAACCGAATATAGTTCATCCACAAGACTGAAACAGAAATAAAATGAGTATGTGGATTCACCAGAGCTTTGTGTGTGTGCATACTTTTTCTCCCTCTGCTTTCCAAAGGCCCATCTTTAGCACAAGGATTTGGGGAGGGCACAAAGATTGAAAAGTAGCTTGGAAATCAGTAAGCTTTCTTTTTAAAGAGCTCACAGCCTTAGGCTAGCACACAAGGCAATGAGTGGGCCAAGACTCTACTGCCTCAGGCTATGTTCTGATTCCACCCCAACCAGGGGAATACTTTGTAAACAGCAATTCCTAATCATACAAATCTACAATCCTGATATTAAATCAATGTATTGCTCAACTGATTGAAGGAATGCATGTCTGCCGTCAGAGCTCTGACCCACTTCCTGGAGTCCTGGCCAATAAGCAATAACCTGGCCTCCTAGTGGCTCTTATCCCTTCACTCTCTCCTGAGAGGGTGCGTGCATCTCTGACCCCCCCTTTCCTATCTCTCTCTTTCCTCTCTTTTCCCCCTCCCCCTACTCCTTATTCTAATAAAGTCTCCACGTGAGCACAGCCTGAGTGTCTCTGTGACCATGGAGCTGCCCACTTGCATGGGCCATAGCCACCACGTACAGATGCTTTGGAAATTATAACACCAGCTACTCAAGAGGCTGGGCAGAGTTCACTGAGCTGGGGCCAGCCTAGATAACAGAGAACCCGTCCTAAAAACTAAACAAAAACTTTTTCTTTTTCCTTTTAAAGCAGAGATGAAGCAAACTTTAAAGTTGCTACACATACCAATTGAGAAACACCTAGAAGGAACTTGCTCTTTTGTCACAGGCGTTCAGTGAGGAGGCCACTTGCAAACCAGGTCTCAATCTGCTGGCATCCAGGCGTTGGTTTTCCAGCCTTCTTTAGAACTTGAAATCTTACTGCATCAGGAACAGTATTTACTAGCCACAAGAGAAGGAAACCAGTGACTCCTGCTGAGAGGAAAGAAACCTGTCTACTGATGTTTCAGTCTCTGCCTCTAAGGCCATGCCTGGAATGTTGCACAAGGCTGCAGTGTCCTCATGTGACATCAGGTGAAAGGCTAAACATGAAACTTGCTTAAAAAGGCACATTGCTGGATAACTGGGGAGGAAATGGGGGTGTCAAAACTACATGAAAGGGTTCTATGGTAACCAAGCCAGGCACACCATATAAAGATATACAATAACAGTCCCAATCTCAGGGGCCTCAGTTTGCCATGCTGCCTTTAATGATTGGAGAAGACACTGTTTTGAGGGCTACAGTTTCTCCCCCCAAAACAAATCCAATCTGAAAAAACTAGGTTCTTGGTAGGTGGAACAGCTCTGGCCATACCAGGATACTTCTGCTGATCAATGCAAAGGAATCAGAGCTTAAGTGTGTGAAGACAGAAGACAGGTCTCTGCTATAATGGGCTCAGCTTGACTGGTGGCAGGGGAATTGTGTTCTCTGAGGTGATACAGCTGTTGGATGATGTGGTTTGAATAGCAACGGCCCCCATAAGCTCATAGATTTGAATACTTGGCCACCGGGAAGTGGCACTATTAGATGTGACCTTGTTGGAAGTGTGTCACTGGGGTGAGCTCTAAGGTTTCAGAAGTCACTCTCTACTTGCTGCCTGCCAATCCAGATAAAGGACTCTTCAGCTCCCTTCTCCGGCACCTTGCCATCTTCCATGATGATAATGGACTAAACTTACTCTGAAATGTACATTAGTCCCAATTAATTTTTTCCTTTGTAAGAGTTGCTGTGGTCATGGTCTCTCATCATGACCTACAAACCCTAAGATAGATTATAGGAAGTAAGCTCAAACATGCGTCTCATTTGTGGAACACTAAAAAGACATGCTGAGCAGATCCAGAGGGTGAACAGAATGCATGCCACACTCTCCCTCACCCATCAGTGAGGGCAGGGCCCATCAGTGCTGCAGATGGAGAGGCTAACGGCAGGCACTAGAGAGTGCATGGTGGAGGCCTTCAGCAGGAAGCCAGACTGGCTGTGACTATGGCATTGGCATTCAGGGCTGGAGATCTTCAGAACAACTCAGCATCCTATAAGTACACTTAGTGGTTCAGCTTGCACAAGCTGCCTTGACCCTGCATGGCCTCCAACTGTATTTTCTAATAACCATAGGTGAGCCATCTGAATTATAGACATTGGATGTTATTTTGGTTTACTGAGTTGAGAGTGCATGCAGTCTGGCTACTGCAACAAAAACGGGGAAATGGAAAAACTCTTAGAAATTCTGTCCTTGGTGCACCTGTGAAAAATTGCAATTGGGCTGTCTAGATTATGGGCTGTAAATATAAAAATTCAGCTTTAAAAAAAGTGGGATCAGTGAGCTGGTATGGAAGGTTAAGGTGCTTGTTTTGATTGCCAGGCCATGTAAAGGAAAACGAGAACCGACTTCATTGAGCTGTCCCATAACCTCCACATGTGCCACGGCATGAGTCTACACAAGCATGCTGTGTGGGTGCGCAAACACACATTCATTTTTTAAAATGAAGTACAGAGATTTTGTTCTCAATTTTATCTGAACATACAGACTACAGTACCTGAAAGACTTTTATGGGATTTTCTCAGTATCAAAACACTGGCAATGCAGAAAAGGAATGAGATCTTTGAGGGCAGGCAAGGGGTTACCCTGAAGGTGTGAACTTTGATCAACAGAAGCAGAGCAAGAGGTACTTCGGTGCTAGTCTGTTTTTCACCTGGCCTTTAAAACAGGTGTCCCAGGTCCAAATCGTTACCTGTTACCGAAGGTTTTCCTAAATACATGATAAAGCAAAAACATAAAAATAACATGTGGCAATGATTCAAATAATTTACTCCGAAGTGTCTTCTTTTTCCTGGATAACTTCTAAGGTTGGCCTTTCTAAATGAGATTGAAAAGTGAAGTTTAAAATTAATAAAATTATGTTTACTATAGAATCTTTTTTTGTTGTTATTTTTTGTGTACTTGTATTTTATGTGTACCACATACATGCAGGTGTCCATAGAGGCCAGAAGAGGACATCTTATCTGTAACTGGAGTTACAGGAGATTGTGAGCTGCCTGATCAGGGCGCTGGGAACTGGACCTGGGACCTCTGAAAGAGCAACCAGTGCTCTTAATGACTGGGCCTTTTCTCCAGCCTCTATGTTTACTTTTTATAAGAAAGGAGTATTGGAACCACATTATAGAACAGAAAAGTCATCATGACATAAAATCCTTACTTATGGAAGGTACTTTCTCAATTTAGTGGCAACTCTAAGTGTTAAGTGCGAGAACTGATGAAGAAGACAGCTCTACACATGGATGTCCAGATCCCAGAACTCACACCTGTGCCTGGCAGCAGCAGGAGTTGTCTCTCAGATGCCCGAGGGTTCATCTCTCTTGGGTGCCATGTCTGATGCTGCTGATAGTGGAGCAGCGCTGGGGGAGTGTAGCCAGACATGGCCAGGCTGAGGTGGTAATGGCTGTGACTCCAGCTGGATCCTGATTTGCCTGCTGGGTAACAGTGGTTCCTGATTTTATACAGAAAAGTAAAACAGCCCTGGGAACCATAGGTTCCATGAACTTTAATAACTTATTTAGTGGCAGTAAGGGTTAAATATGATGACGCATACAATTAATACTTTATTAAGACATTTTTCTTTTATAATTTTATTATATCACCTTTAGAGGAAAATACAGAGTGATATCAGTAGTAGGAAAACACTTTTTAAAGTTCTATTTACATGTGATTTCTTGGGAGTATACCCCTTGTATAAAGTGTGTGGCTAATTTGATTAGTGATAATGTGCAACTTGATTATCATGAACACTCTTCTTGAAATCAACAGTCTGCTAATACATTTAACATAAAATGTTTATTTGGTCTTTGAAATGACAGGCACCTTTAGAAAATGCGTTTTACTTATTCTTTAAACCCCAGTAGGTTTTAGCTATAAGTGTATAGCACCAAAATCTACTTTCAAGGTATTAATATTAGCCATTAACACTGAATTTAATGTATACAGTTTCATATAGACATACTGAAAATTATAACAAGACAAATGTGAATATACAGTTTTATAAAATGGCAATTTAATAAAACTTTTTAAAAGAGAAATTTAAAACCGTGAATGTTATTTTTAAATCATTATTTAACTTGATATAAAACTCCAGGGTTTAGAAACTATCTGGCTCAAAATTAAAACTGTTGTAAAGTCCTAATATCACTATGTCATAAAAATCTCAGAGAAATTTGAAAATACTGAGTTACTAAAAAGTCAAGAAGTGCCAGACTTTTAAAGATCAAGATAAACACCTTTCTCCATTATAATGTTTTTTGTTTTTCAAGACAGGGTTTCTCTGAATAACAGTCCTAGCTGTCCTGGAACTCACAGAGATCTGCCTGCTTCTGCCTCCCTAGTGTGGGGATTAAAGGCATGTACTACCATGTCTGGTCTCCATATCTATTAAATTGGAGGAGTTCACTCTTAAGTTATCGATACTGTATCATAGAACAGAACTGGAATGGCGTAAGCAAAAGTCAACTTGTTCATGCTTCACTGGACCTTTCCCTCTGCTGTCTGTGGCTGTGAATGTCTCTGCCACTCCTTCTATAGGAGCTGCCCCTGGACAGGGCACAGACACAAACCCAAATCCTCAGCAGGGCATCTCACCCTGCAGTACACTGCTCAAGTCCTCACACTGGGTGATAAAGATAACTATCTTATAATTTTTTTTAACCATATGGATTTTTAAAAATATCAGATGAAAGGAAGCATCTACTAAAGTGGGATTTCGGAAGAATAGCAGTATTTTTGATTGGCTAGCAAACTGTGGCTTGGAGATTAATTTAACTACATTACAAAACACTGCCCCGCATCTGTGGAATCACATATGGAGTCTTACCACAGGGTACAGAGTTTTCTTGACACAGATTCTCACGTCTGAAGCCCAGGCTAACTTGGAATTTCCTATGTAGTCCAGGCTGGCTTTGAACATCTGGAAATATTCCTTTCTCAGCTTCCTGAGTGCTAAGATTATAGGAACAAGCCATCATAGGCAGCTCAGGCTTAGTTTCTAACCGGTGGTGCTCATCAGCTTAATGGCCATTTCCGAGTTTTCTGGGCTTGAACTTCTAACAGCGCCTTTCTTTTCCTCTTTAAGTAACTGAGAATTGGCCAAGAGCCTCTATGAGAAAGAAAAATATCCTCTCTACTTTGATGCTTTTTTTAAACCATTAGCTTTTACAAAAATTTAATGTTCACAGAAAGATGAAATACTGTAGTAACTTTAGATATAACTATACTTTTAAAGAAGGCAGGCAGTGCGTGGAATTAAGGACCATTAACAAACAAACAAACCCACCCCAGTGTAGCTGAGGCTTATTGGACGAGCACAGAAACCTGCAATGCAGAGGACTGTTCTCTCTCCTGGAGGCCTGCTTTGGCTTTAGTAGATGTATCAGATTCTGAGGGCAAACTCTTGCCAAATTCATGGATTTTTAAAAAATCCTTTATGTACAAAGAGTAACATTAATACTGAGTCTGCAATGTCTCTTTTCGATTTAAAAAACATTGGTCCTCAGGGTGTTCAAATTATTCTTACAATATGACTTCTGAAACTTTTTCTACAACTGCGTTTTTATGTAAAAATTTAAAACCATTCAATTAAGCTAAATTAAAATCATTTCAGTAGAAAGGCTACAAATATAAAATACTACCCATTACTCATTTTACAAATCAAACATAATATCTTAAGCTAGGAAAATAATGCATATAGTTAAAAAAGATTTCCAGTCTTTTCCCTTCTACCTAGAAACTTTTACACGTGCGGTCACTGACAGGAGCCTTTGGTGACCTGCAAGCTTCCACAGGTCACCCTCGGCCGGCACTCTTAGTGATGGTCTCCTTCAATTCGCCTCTTGCGCACTGTGGGGGGGGAAAAAAGAAAAAAGCCTGTTATAAATCCCTATTGGTTTATAAAATGTTAACTTGCTTGTAACAAGTTTCTGTATAATGCAGCCAATGTCTCATAAATATGAATTGAGTACTTCTGATTCATATGACCATTAATAAGGAAGGCTCCGTCATTTGCCAATGTCATCTGCTTGATGAAAATCAAGAGGCTTCTAAACAACAGCCATGTATCTTATGATGTAAGTGCTTAGTAACAGCTGACTAGAAACCTAAAGCACAGTATTTAAATAGTATCCCTCAATTTTCAAGTCATTTATTTATAGAAAAAAAGTAAGCTTAAGTTTAGAGAAATGGTCAGTTAGTACAAAAACATTTCCAATGACATTGGCAAGTTGTGGCTAAGAAGTTATATTAGGGAGCTGGAGAAACGGATTAATGCTCTTCCAAAGGACTTAAGTTCAATTCCCAGCATCTACATGGCAGTTCACATATCAATAACTCCAGTTCCGGAGGATCTGACACCCACTTATGGCCTCCATGGTTACTAGGCATACACATGGTACAAAGACATACATGCAGGCAACACACCAATACACAAACTAAAATTTAAAAAGCCTTATTAGAGGTACTTGCATGTTCCCTTGGTTAGATATAACATGTTTCTTTACAGTGGGGAAATCTACAAATACTACCATCATTCCTAATAGCCGACTTTCAACTGTTTTCCAAATTTCCCCCCTCTTTACAAGTTCTCCTCTGGGTACTTTAAGTGCTGGCTGCACAAAGTGGTAGCCAACTAGTCCAGACGATGGAGCACACACAATGCATATGCATGCCCGGTGATGTTCAGCCTTTCCTGGACTGGTCTTCAGCTATCTTGCTCGTTTGACTATCAATCACCGTGAGATTTACCAAGAGCCACCATTTCAGTGTTCAACACTGTGGCTGACCATATTCAAATAGGACAGAACAGCAAGGTGCAGAGTCAGCAAGGGAACATCACGGCAGCTCCGCCACTATTCTGGAGTGTGTGCTGCGTCAGTCCGCCTAACTCTCAGCTTTCCTCTGCAGCAGAATGATGGTACCTAATGCTCACGGCCATGGGATAACGTACTACACAGAACAGTGTTGAGAACACAGCAAGAGCCTTGTCCAGAGGGCTCCACTCCATCCACCACTGCAAGACTACATGCTGGTCCTGAGGAAAAGCCAACGGCACTCTTGGAGCATTGACTTTGCTACTTTGTACCCTGACCCGCTGATTACTAATTCCCCACTTCCCCTCTGGAAGCCAGTCACAAGGCAGTGGCCTCTTTCTATCTGAAATGGCTGTCAGAGAAGCTACTAAATAGTGTGCTGGCTCCTGTCCAGCCACTGTAGCATCTGTTCCCATGCTATTCTGACTGCTAGCTGCTGGGACCAGACACTGGTGTGTGTAAGGACTATCGAGTCATTGGCTGAGTGGAGTCAGAAAATAAAAGCGAAGGCTGTCGCCTCCACGAACTATATTACCTACTCACTTTTTCCTGACTCTGATCTAACCTACAGATGAGGAACACATTTCAAGCGTCTCCTGAAAAATTTAGGGAGAAAATAAAGCCAAGGTGATCAAAAATAAATGCACTGAAAAGGGAAACACGACGTGATTCTCAGGGCAGGATTGACTGGTTTTGGAAACCATTTCAGATGTTAACATGCATGCTAAAACATGTTAAAGGCGTTACAGACAGTGTTACAGACAGATCTACAGGACAGAGCATAGCAAACAAAACTCCACAGAAGGCTGACAGTGCAGTTATCTCCGTGCTGAAGTGACTATTGTGTGTGCACCATACAACCTCTTTCTGTCATAGCTGTGACACTCCTTAGCTGGAGAGATGGCGGGTAGGCAGAAGTATCTCAGTGGACAGCTGAGAGAAGACAGTGAAAAGATACAAGAGTAAGGACAGCGATCTGATATAGCTCCATCTGCAGCTGAAGGGGTGTTATTTACGCAGGAGACATGTCAGGTCAGCTGCTGGGACCCTGTGTTAGAAAGCATGGTTCCCAGGCTCTCTGCCTTGGTCTAGAGGCAGACACCACGGTGCACTGCAAGAGTGGAGCCAGGAGCAGACCTGAGTCAGACAGCAAAGGGCAGAGCGCCAGTTTTGATTATTCTTTGTCACCTGGTGTCCTTGCTATCTACTTGGTCCAATCTGTTTTCCAAAATCTACTTCATGAGTAAAAATTCTTGATCCTTCACTGGTAACCACTTATTAATAAATTAAAGATAGACAATTTAAATGAACTATAACTAACTTACAAAGTAAAAGGCAATTTTAAAAGTGATAAATGCTGTGTTAAATAGAAAATACATATGGCACATATGTTCCCTCAAACGTCTCCTGATAACCAAACTAGGATTTCAATGAGCATGAGTGTCCACAACAGATTAGAGTCCTTGTAAAAGTCCCAATGCCCAAGTCCATCCTACTCTAAATCTGAGTCTCCAAGAGAAGGAAAGATAATAATCTGGTTTGGAAAGTCCTCTGTTTACAAAGTTCAGTCCAGACTGGAGTTCACTGCCCTCAACACCCAAGTCAAAACACTTGGAGGGAAATTACTGATGGGAAAACCAGCACTAAGACAACTGACTGGAGACTATACCTAGAACCAAGAGTCCTGCAAAGCACCACTTTCTCCTTTGAAAAGCAAGTGGCTAAGACATCCCCGGGACCACTGTCATAGAAAGGGCTAAGACATCCCCGGGACCACTGTCACAGAAAGGGCTAGGACATCCCCGGGACCACTGTCATAGAAAGGGCTAGGACATCCCCGGGACCACTGTCATAGAAAGGGCTAAGACATCCCCGGGACCACTGTCATAGACAGGGAATTAAAACAATTAAAGGAGCGGAACTGTGGCCATATAAATCAGATCTGGCTGAGGCTTAAAAGGTCTAGGCTGCTTGGAAATGCCACCCCTTTGAGAGGACTTTTTATTTCTTGCCTACAGTGAATCTTGTAAAACATTTTAGTGGTAAACAGTATAACTTAAAAGGACAGTCACTTTCTGGAAACACAGAGAAACAAAATTACAAGCAGAGTATTGAACTCATGGAGGACTAGAGAGTTCATTTCAGTCAGAGACCACAGGCTCAGCAGCAGAAGGAACAGCCGAGCATGGGATGACTGAGGCAGGCGAGGGCAGGAGGGTACTGCACACAGGCAGGCTAGGGAGTTAAACTGCACTCATTCTGTATTTCATACTATAAAGCTGATTTCTGTCTGGGTCTGTTTGATTAAATAGGCAGAATGCTTTCTGGTGGTGCTGAACTCTTTGTTCCAAAGCACAAGGAGTAACTGGCGAATAAAAACATCTGACCTGGAAAGCTTCACTTAAAGCTATTATGTACTTGTCACAGAAGGGGCTTAACATAGACAAGAAGACCACTACAGCCAGGCACAGCTCTGACTCACTGTGAAGAGGACTGAGCAGCACTGCACACTAAGGACAGCTTATTTTCCTACGTTAAATTTTATTTCTAAAAATAGCTTGGTGTTGTACTGGAAACTTGACTCAGCACTGCATCCACCTTACCTAAGTCATTGTTTTTCGTGATGGCATTGGCTGCCCTGGTTCGTGGTCCCTGCTGTGTGAACTGATACCCAAATTTAAGGATATTCGTATTTTCTTCAAGCATCCTGGCCATTTCTAATTCTACAGCTGTGCCCAGCTGCTGTCTCTGGAAGGATCAGAAACAAAGAATAGTATTAATAAACAAAATCAAACATTTTTTAGGTAAATAAAATTTAAGACTTGGTCCCATGCTGATTCTGTTGGTCTCTTAAGTTTTCCCAATTTCTACAACATACACAAGAAACACATTTTTAATAGTTCAAAAGATGCCAAAAGCTCATAAATAATGAAGTGCCACCTCATACCGGGTAGATGTGCTGAAAAAGACAGAAAGTCTGAGGAACGGCCTTCATGGTGCTTGCCTAGCATCCATGAAGCTCTGTGTTCAATCCCCACCACTGCATACTATACCAGGTGCACACCTTCAAACCCAGTGCTGGGAGCTGAAAGCAGAAGTTTAAGGTCATCTTCTCCAGAAGTGTGAGGTTAGCCTGAGCTACTTAAGACTGCTTCAACCTTGGCTATAACAAACACAAACCAATAAACTAACCAAATAAAAAGATGAGTAAGCAGAAGGCCTGGTAGTGTACACCTACAGTTCCAGGCACTCACTGGTTGTGGGGAGACATGCTTGATCTAAATCAAGAACAGTCTGGGAAATACACTGTGACCCTTCTGCTTTTTTAAGTGGGTGTTAAGAATATAGCAAAGCGAACCTTTGGGAATTGCTTGAAATACAGAATTATCTTACCATCTAGTAGTTCTATTCTTAGGTGTAAGCCCCAAGAAATAAAAATTATGTTCATAAAAAACTTGGATGTGGTCAGGCGGTGGTGGTGCACCCCTTTAACCCCAGCACTTAGGAGGCAGACGCAGATCTCAGTGAATTCAGCCTGGTCTACAAATTGAGTTTCAGGACAGTCAGGGCAACACAGAGAAACCTCATCTTGAAAACCCAAAAACCAAAAATCAAAATCCAAAAAAAACTCAGGAGCATTATTTTTATTATTATTTTTTTAAAAATTAATGCATATGAGTGTATAAGTGTTTTGTCTGTCTGCCTGTGTGTGCACACCTGGTGCCCATGAAGGTATCAAACTCTATGGAACTAGAGTTCAAGATGATTTTGTGTGGGGGTATGTTTCAAATATAATAACAGTCTGAGATATCAGAGGGATCTACCCACAGTCAGTTTAGGAGGATCAGAAAGTGGCAACTCACACCTTTAATCCCAGCACAGGGACTACCAGGAGTGATTTACGCCCTCAATCCCAGCAAATCTGAGTTCAAGGTCATCTTAGTTTACAGAAGGAGTTCCAGGTTCCCAGGCAGGCAGTGGTGGTGTCACTCCTTAACTGAGTGAAGAAGGCATTTAAGGCAGGCATAGAGAAACAGAGTAGGCAGAAGCCAGGAGGAGTGAGGCTGAGGAAGCTGGAAGACAGCTGGGTGAGATCTGACTGTGGTGTTTCCTCTCTTTGATATCTCAGCCTTTCCCAGAGATCTGGCTCTGAGTTTTCTTTATTCGTGCAACACTTCTGAGCCACCATTTGGGTGCTAGGAATAGAACCCAGGTCCTCTCCAAGAGCAATAAAGGTCTCTGAGCTGCTGAGTCATCTCTCCAGCTCTGGAGCATTATTTAAGTAGAGCACGAACAGAAAATAAAATGTAATAGAATATGATTTAGCCATGTACAGACTGGCGTTTTGTCATGTACTGCAACATGGATGGACCTCCAAGACTTTATGCTAGGTTGAAGTCACAAAATAACACATATCGAGTTACATCTCAATTAAAAATTTGAGATCATGGATAAAGAAACATCTTAAGTTTTTAGATGTAACCAAATCTCTTTTCTATCTTCACAGTCTCCAAAATTTATTTATTTTGAAGAACTCAGGGAATCATTTGCCCAATATCTTTTCAAATAACTGAACATTTGTGTGTGTATATGTGCACGCATTTGCCTGTGCATGTGTGTGGCGGGCAGACGTGGACACTGAATACTGTCATTTTTCCACCTTATTTTTTGAGACAGAGTTTCTCACTGAAATGGAAGCTCACTGTGTTGGCTGGGCTGGTGGTCAGTAAGCCTGTGGGATCTGCCTGTTTTTGCTTAGATAAAGGTGGGGTTTAGAGATGTACTTTTGCCACATCCTGCTTTTTATGGGATCCAAACTCTAGCCCACATGATTATGCAGTACATACTTCACTATCAAGCCATCTCCCCAGTCCCTAAAGCTATTTTTCAAATAAAAAACTAATACTTTCTCCATATATAAATATTTATAATATGTATATTTTTCCTTTTTAAAAAGTTTGTCTTGGGGCCTGGTGAGATGGCTTAGCACCTGAAGAATACCTGCTTTACTTCCAGAGGACCCAGGTTCAGGTCCCAGGACCCACATCAGGTGGCTCACAACCACCTGTTAATGCAGCTCCAGAGAATCTAATACCCCTGGCCTCCACATACACACACATGATCATAAAATAAAAAACAAAATATTAGAAAAAGTATGTCTAGGAATAGGCAGCCCCACATCAGTGAAAGTATTAACATTGTACTTGTGTGATGAAGACAGTGCCCTGAGAGCAACCTGGGTACTGGGATGTTTCTCACTGGACCTATGCTTGCTCTTTTGGCTATCAAGCTCCTAAGTTCAATGCTGGAGGAGGAGTTCCAGGTAGATGTGGCCATGGCTAGCTTTTTTTGTTTATTTGTTTTAATACAACACAGTTGCTGTAGACTGAACTCAGTTCCTCTTGAAATCACAGCAAGCACTCTCACCCCAGGCATCTCTTCAGCATATTCTTTCATGCAATCAACTCTATTCGTATTCACTGAATTTGGGACTGTAACACACCACAGATACAAATGGCTCTCTGGACAGAGTCATATGTACATATGTAAAAGTCTTGCAGTTCAAACCAGCCACCTATCTAACTCCTTAAACTGACTTAGAGAGACCTGTTATACATTAACAGTCTGGACCCTGAAATGCCCGTCTGATCACCCCTCTCCACCCCCATCTTTCTGAGAGGACTACTACAGCCCTTTTGGCAAGCCCTCGTGGCAGTGGGAGCTGCTGTAGTCCACCAACCTGATTGTCAATCTTGAGCTCTGAGAGAGTCTCATTGTCTCTCAAAGCATCAATCAGTGCTAAAACCCCAGTGCCTGTGATGAAGTTGGACTCCATGTTTAAACTCTTCAAAGTTTTGTTCACCTTCAGCATATCTGCGAACGCCTAGAAATTAAGAGAAAATATTTGGAGATTAATTTTTTTTTAAATCATGTATACGGTGTTCTGCCTGCACATGTCTCTGTGGGCCAGAAGAGGGCACCAGATCTCATTACAGATGGCTATGAGCCAGCATCTGGGTGCTGGGAATTGAACTCAGGTCCTCTGGAAGAGCAGCCAGTGCTCTTAACCACTGAGCCATCTCTCCAGTCCCTGGAAATTAAAATTTAATACTACATATGTTTCACTGAATTGCCATAAGTAAATTCATAAATTGAACTTTCTTAAGTTTCTCTTTACATATTTCAGCTTGTTACATTACTGCTAAGGTTTCACATGTATTTACTTATCCTATGAATATTACCATATATAATCTTAAAAAAAGATTTATTTATTTTATGTTTGGGTGCTCTATATTCATGTACACTTCCTGTGCCAAAAGGGCATCAGATCCCATTGTAGATGGCTATGAGCCACCATGTAGTTAGTTGCTGGGAATTGAACTCAGGTCCTCTGGAAAATCAGCCAGTACTCTTAACCTCTGAGCCATTTCTTCAGCCATATGTAATCTTTAGATCATTTGGTCACAGGTAATTTCCTGGTGCTGCATTCCTACTCCAGTCCATATTTCATACTCATCCATTCCTTACTCCTTATCTCCTCTCACACTTCCCCTCAGTGTCTGTAAGGAACTCATGAGGAACACAGAGGTAGCTCACGGAAGAGGTGACTGCAATAATCCAAAGCGAGAAGACTGTCTGGATCAGGGAAGAAGTAACAAAATATGGGAAACGGTGGATTCTGAGATTATTTTTCTTTCCCACAAAAGAGGGACTCACAGTCAACAGGCCAGCACTTTACTATTTAGTCAGTCAGATTTCCAGGCACCATTTGTGTTTTAAAAAATGAGGAGGGCAAGGCACTAAGAGCATGAATTTGACGCCGGCTTAAGTTACCCAGTGAGTTGTTATCTTGGGAATCTACCTCTTTCCTGTCTTCAATATATATAAAATAAACAATAAATATAAATAAAAATGTAAAAATACAAAAGGGTATATAACATAATACCAAATACTGAGGTAAAATGCCAGGTGGGAAAAAGATATCTATATATGTATCTCACAGTGTGGGCCAGTGAGATGGCTCAGTGGACAAGGACACTGGCCGTGAAGCCTGACACCTGAGTTCCATCCCCATGACTCATGTGGTGGAAGGAGAGAAACAAACCCCTACAAGCTGCCCTCTGACCTCTACATACGTACTATGACACATGCTTACACGTACACCCCAAATGAATGAATAAATCAATGTAAAAAGTCAGTTTGTATTATAGGCCTGAAGGTGCAGTGGTTCAGGCCTATAATTCCAGCGCTTGGGAAGTGGAGGCAGGAGAAATGAGGAGTTTAAGATCATCTTCCACTACACACGGAACTTAAGGCCAGCCTGGACTATGAGAGATCTTGTCTCATAAAACAAATCAGTTTAACCTCACTATAACACAGACATCAGTTGGGAATTATTGACATCAATCACAGCATACTTACCACAGCCACGGGGTCATTGCTTCTGGTGGCTGCAAGACTGAAATGTTTCACATGTGTGTTAGTTTCCAAAGTCTTTGCAAAATCTTTCAGAGTTGGAATTGGGATATTCTTGAAAGACAAAAATGTGAAAACAGTCAACATTTTAGTTTTCAGAAAGTTTAGTCCATCAATCAAATACATTTATACTTACTGTTGGCTTTAAAGCGTACTCAGGAAGTGTGCAAACAGCTTAGCCTACAAAGCAAGCCATAAAATAGCCAGGACTACAGAGAGGCCCTGTCTCAAAACACACACACACACACACACACACACACACACACACACACACACACACGCACGCACGCACGCACGCACGCACGCAAACAGTAATAATAATTTGAAAAACACCAAAAAACAGATTGAGAAAGTCCATTTCTAGGATTTGGTCAAGAGAAACAAAAACCTCTATTTTCAAAGGCCTCACACGTAAATGTGTGCAGTGGTGTTACACATAACCATTCCAAACT
Organism: Phyllotis vaccarum; assembly: GCA_033318265.1. Classification (NCBI taxonomy): domain Eukaryota; kingdom Metazoa; phylum Chordata; class Mammalia; order Rodentia; family Cricetidae; genus Phyllotis; species Phyllotis vaccarum. Next base: position 134,472,698 of record JARWLC010000004.1, on the reverse strand, counting down.
GGGAGCAATCCACGTCACTGAGTCAAGGAAGAAGAAGCTGTAGTACATCCTAAGAGAAGGAGCCCACAGTGGAAAAGAAGAGGCCAGCGGTACCTAGACAACACAGCTCCGTCTCAAATGCATGACGTCAAAGGGAAGCCTCAAAAAGATGCAAACTTACTCCATCCCCAAGGCTGGAGAAGGCAAAATGTCCATCATAAGGGACAAAAGTAGACAGAAAATACCAAAGGGGCCTGAAGAGCCTCTAACATGGCAGGCGAGCTTTACCCCAGTCAGGCATCAGGCATTATGTTTGCTTTGCAGCTTCTCAGTGGTATTTTACAGGATTACCTCCCCAGAACTGTACATCAAAAGATTTTTACTTAACTATATTAAAAATACCTTAATAAACCCAATTAAAATAAAAGACTTACATTCTTAAGAGTGGGTAGTATTTTAAAAATTAGAGTAACTTACTAACAATGTGTAGGCACATTCTTATAAACTCTTTAAAAAGCAAGTAACAAATATTTCCTATAATACCTGAATGTACAAACTTTGAAGGAATATATGTTATACACTGTTAATATACTTCACCTTAGAGCAGAAATTAAGGCCATACATCAGAACTGCCATATTACTGACTCAAAGAAGCATCCTGTGTTGATGTTGATACACACACACACACACACACACACTGCATGCTTAACATACTTACTTTTATATTATTCAAATTAACTTCAACAAGATGGGCATCATTTTCCTTAATTCTCTTTAAACTCTCTTCAACATTGGTTGGATTTGGTGGCTCATCAAACACTGGAAGAATTTTTTCACCTTTCACTACATCTGTAGGAACAAATGGAGGACCAAGGGTTGATTGAGACGGTTGGAATCGAGAGGGGAGACATTAGCTTGGTCATCTATCCCCACTCCCCAGGCCATACAGTCAACACATGTAATCTAAAAGTCCCTCTGTACAACTGCTAAAAGATCCTTTATATGTTTGTAGTAATTTATGTCACCAAACAAAATACTACTGACTAGATGACAAGATGACAAGGGAAGAGTAGGCTTGCTCCCAGTTAAATTTAATAAGGCAGCTTTCTTCCATCTAGTGGACAATGGTGGGTGGGGAATACTTCTTCACAGAATGGAAACTTGAGTGAGCTCTCAGTTTTATAAAACCACAGACTAGGTATATTTTAGGTCCAGCATCTATAACGGCATTGGGTTGTGTTTTAAAATGTTTCTAATTTGTGAGACATATGTATATGGGCACAAAATAATAACAATAAAGTTTGACTTTTAAAATCTGTTCAATGGGATGCTACAATTACATGAAAGGTTCACAGGGAACTATAAAGGGATGGACCAGCTGATGCCTGAAGCAGCTAATCTCTCCCCCCCCCCCCATTCTGAGACAGTCTTGCCATGTCTAGAACTGTCTAGAACTTTGTCGTCTCTTGCTTTAGACTCTCTAGTGCTGAGATTAAAGGTGTGTAACAATACAACACACAAGGTCTATAAAAATGAGGGACCACATGAGATAAATCATGTAATTTAAGCACTTGCCAGTTCCCCACAATATTCACCAAGTCAAAATCCCTACATCTGAATCTGAGATAACCATTAGACCTACCAGTTTACAAAACACCAGAGTCAAAACACAAAATATCACTCTAGGGTTGCAATAAACCAAATCCAGAATGTGGAGTTTTTATTTGGCAAATAACCTAGTTTACTGGTGAAATAAATGACAGGGCAAGAGAATGGGTAAAGGTGATTGAGGAAAGGCACTGTTAAGAAATGGAGACTGGGTTGGAGGATGTCTCAAGGGTGTTTCCTGCTAAGCCTGGACCTGAGTTCAACCCCCAGGACCTGTAAGACGGAAGAGAACTGACCCCACAACCTGTCCTCTCATCTACATGGCAGAGAGCTTTCTCAAAGAAAGGAGAGACTAAAACCAATAATAATAATAATAATCTCAAAAGTGTGACCCTTACTTGGATTCTGATATGAAAGTAAGAGACATTTGGACATACACTGAATTTCAGACAATATAAAGAGAATATTAAATTTTGTATTTAATAATGGCATTGGTTATGTTTTTAAAGTCTTACATTTGTGAGAGACATATATGTATGTATATTGTATACATATACACACACCTATATGTTTGTGCTATGCATAAAGTAACAAAAAATTTGACTTATAAGTAATTCAGATAAAAGGGGAGGAAGGTTAAGATGGCCCAGCAGGTGAAGGTGTCGCTGCTAGTCAGATGTCCTTTTGATGCCTGGGACCCACAAGATTGAGAAAGCGGGAGGTTGTCCTTTGACCTCTAGGAAGGAAAGGACAAATGAACTTACTTCAGAAAAACATGTGAAGGAGTTGAGAGGGAGGCACAAGAGAGGCTGGTAAAAACGGGTAATGAATACAAAGTTAAAAACCACAGAACATTTAAGAGGGACAACTATACAAACGTTTAAACAAAATAAATCTGCTTCTTTATGTGGCACCAAGACTCATAGCATTCTAAAATCCCAGCTCCTTCAGGGACCGTTAAAGAGAAGATAATACCTTTGTGAGAATGGCCCATCATCTGAGAGCTGGCACAGAAAAAGTCCATAGAGCAGACAACCCCAGAGACAGAGCTATTATTGAAAAACTAAGTTATGGGCTGGAGAGACGGCTCGGCAGTTAAGAGCACTGGCTGTCTCCCGGAGGACCTGGGTTTGACTCCCAGTATCCACATGATGGTACACATCCAGTTTTAGACCTAAGGAATCCAATGCCCTCTTACTGCCATACATACAGACACAAAAGCCATAAAAATAAAAACACATTAGTTAAAATTCTTAAAAATCAAGTTGTGATAAATATATAATTTTTGCAAAAAAGGCAATTTATGTATAACATGTATATATCTGCATATAAACTTTAAAGTAGGCAGAATTATAAAACAGGATATATGCCATATGCCATCTTGTTAACAGCTGGGGGGCAGGCTATATAACGCTAGTGAATAGACATTTACTTCCTTTTTAAAAAATTATTTATGTGTATGTATATGCTCCTACTCAAAAGTGCATCACATGCAAACAGGAGCCTACAGAAACCAGAAAAGGGCACTGGATCTCCTGGAAATGAAGTTGCAGGTTTTGAACCAAACTGAGGTCCTCTATGAGAGCAGTAAACTCTGACTGCTGAGTCACCTCTCCAGCTATGAGGCATTTACTTTGTAGTGTATATATTTATGTTGTGTTTAAATATGCTATATATATATTTTTAAAGAAACTTTGTCAGAATTTCCATGGATTTCTTAAAACTAACAACACATAAATAAAATGTCAACAAACTAGAAATGGTTGGGCTGTGGCTGTTTAGTGGCAGAGTTCACAAAGTATGCTTAAGGTCCTGGGTTGGACTGCCACACTGCAAAAACAACTCATTAAAAGCCAGGTGTGTTGTCGTATGCCAGCACTCAGGAGGCAGAAGGCAGAGACAAACAGATCTGAGTTCAAGGTCAGCTAAGGCTACTACACAGTAAGACTCTGTTTTTTTTTTTTTTTTGTTTGTTTGTTTCTTTGGTTTTTTGTAAAGATTAAAATGCTACATATTCTGTTTTTAAAAATTTGATTTAAAGAGATTTTAATTTATGTGTATGTGTGTATGCCACATGTGAGTGGGAGGCTTGGAGGTCTGGAATGGACCCCCTGGAACTGGTAGCCATAAGCTGTACAAGGAACAGGTGTGACTCACTACACCTGACTAAAATTTATATTTTAATGGATTTCTATAACAGTGCTATCAAACAAACTTGAATTTTAAGTTTAACATACACACACGTAAAATATTTGGTGTAATAAATACCAAAGTTAGTAGACGGAGGAAGCAAAACATATTGACAAAGGATTGGAATTCTCGAGGCATTTGAATCACTTACTTGAAAAATTTTCTTGGTCGACACCATTACTACTTCCCACTACGTGACAGAACTGTTTGTCTGGAATCAGATTGTGCATCCCGAGAATAGCTGCAGAGAGAACAGAGTGGTTAACTCTGCCCACGCTAAATGCTTTCATTTTTACTGTTTTTAGACAGAGTCCTGCTCAGGAAGGCCTTTACACCCTGGGCACAAGCAGTCCTCCAGCCTCTCAACCCTCCAAGTAGCTGTGACCATACCCACGCTGCAAACAAAAATTTTTATCAGTAATTTTAATATTCTCCAGACATTTTCGTATTAAACTGAAAATGGACTTTACATTCCCAAACAAGAGTATGGAGGTAGTCGTTAGAAATCACCAACACTCTCCCATTCATTTTCTTCATACTCTTGTTATTTCGCAGCATCTTTTAATTTAGACAAGTGTGTGAGCCAGGAGCTTTATGCTTAGCTCCACCTGGTGGCTAAGAGAGGAAATGGAAAAAAATCTACTTGCTGTTCACTGTCTAGGTTTCTAGGTACAATACACTATACAGAGCCCAAGGCAATGTGCATGTGACTATACCAAAAGCACTGGTAAACTCCATCATTTAAGGTAATGCAGCAGTCTCAGAAACATTCAAATCTTTTGATGACCTCTCTGGTGAAGGTGCCATCTACTAATCTACCTCAAGTATATACCACTTGAACCTTCACCCCACTTTCACACATGTCAGTTCTTAGTTCTCTGGCATGTAGGGTATTCCTACAGGTCACATTAATACCAGGGGAAATGGGTATTTGCACAGTAAGTGGGAAGAGTGGTAAAAACTGGCAATGCAGATTCAGGATGTCTGCAGGACTCCATGTCACTTCAGCAAAGTTGGGGACGTGAATATAGCTTTTGATTTCTATTTACTCCCTATGAAACAGGGCAGAAGTTGATTCTGAAGTGTTTCTAGTGCTCAGATGGGAAATGTTCACCAGCTGGTGAAATGACATCGTTGTTGTTAGAAAAAAATCATCAAGTAAGACATTTTATCACCATGAAATTCACCATCGAGATTCTTACTGTCAGGTTTTCTGTATAAAGTACAAAGTAAGTGACTGTTTAACACATGTAGAAGGGGCCTGTCTGGCTTTCCCCACACCACACTCAGTTAACATTTGCTTGTTTCAGGAGATACCTGCAAGGTCACACAATTCTGTATCAGAGGCACTTGTCAAAGCTTCTTCCAATTCTGGATCGAGGGATATGTTTTCTTCTGTAAAAGTCTGCACAGGTTTCTGTTTGGGGATAAAAATTTTCCCTGAAAAAAGAACACAGACACACACACATAATTTGTTATTCATTTCTACAAATTCATTACCATTTTTGCCTTTCTGACAAACATAAGGTAAGGCAACTAAAATGGACAAGCAGGTCAAAATTACACCGGTAGCAATACATGACTATACACGCTAGAAAAAAGGAAGAATCACTGAGAAATTCCCTCATCTCTGAAAATAAAAATGGCTCTTTGCTTTTCTGATTTGTTTTGAGGCAGAATTTCACCATGTGGCTGAGACTGGTCTAGAACTTTCTCTGTGGACTAGAGACTGTTTTTCTAGTCCATGGGCAGAGGCTCCAAGCTGGTCTGGCACGGGAAAACAAAATCCAAACTAGCCAACCACTGCACAGGCACGCACGCAGGTACACACTCACAAAAACTCCAGAAAAAAATCTATAAAATTTAAAAATTAAAACAGGATCCAAATTTTCATTGTTAAACTGTTATAGTCCCGTGAGAAATAGCAGAGACAATTATGATTCCAGAAATTTGAGTTCTAATTTAAAAAAAATTTCTCTGTGCCCTGTGATGTTATAAACTTGACAACTGTTCTTCTGGAGCAGGCACACTAACAAGCTGTGAGGTAGAAGGAAGATGATCACAAGTTCAAAGTTACACAAGTCTAGGAGATCCTGTCTCAAAAACAAAGTCATGTCTCTGCTAAAAGCTCATCCCTTTATATATGCCGTATACATATTTATAGGATTCATTGGTTATTTTTAAGCATAAAAAATATTTATTTGTATTATTATTGTTGATTTATTTTGTTTTGTTTGAGACAGGGTCTTTCTTTGTAGCCCTGGCTACCTTGGAACTAACTCACTATGTAGATGAGGCTGACCTTCAACTCACAGAGATCTACCTGCCACCTGCCTTTGCCTCCTGAATGGTGAACCATTTTCAGAACATATCAGGAGTTTCTTGTCAAGGTCTGAGATTTTGGAGGTGCTGCCTACTTTCTGTGACAAATGAGAGACTCCACCCCTCCCAAATCTATCCCTGACTATAAGCTCTCCAGGTAGCTGACAGCTGTTTCCCATTCTCTGCTTTTGTACCGTGGTGTAGTTAGAAGTTTTCTGACCTGCCCTAGTCCTAAGGTCTGAACCCACAGTCCCACAGCTGCTTAGTCCTGGCTTATATTAATTACAAGCTGTTTGGCCTATGGCTCAGGGATATTACTATCCAACTCTTACATTTTAAGTTAACCCATATTTCTTATTTATGCTTAGTCATGTGGCTTGGTTCTCATCTTCCTCTGCATCTTCTGGCATCTCTTTCCAACTCCACCCTCCTTTGTCTTTATCTCTGCTTAGATTGCCTGCCTGCCTCTAAGCTGCCTTGCCATAGGCCCAAACAGCTTCTTTATTAACCAATGGTAATAAAGCATATTCATGATGTACAGAAAGACATCCCACATCACCTTGGAGAGCAATGTGACCTACACTTGTCTACCTTCAGTGAGGAGGAGGGTGGACTGGAAAGAGCTGTAGCTCTGTTGCCCTTCCTCAGTCTCTCCTAGCTGACAGGCATGCCTCAAGAATTTCCCTTCTTCACTTCTGGTTTGTTTGTTTTTCCAAGACAGGGTGTAGCTATGACTGTCCTGGAACTCACTCTGTAGACCAGGCTAGCCCTAAACTCACAGACTCTGCCTGCCTCTGCCTCTTGAGTGCTGGGATTAGAGGTGTGCCCTGCACCATCACTGCCTGGCTCCACTTCTGTTTTTGAAGTACCGTCCCCACACTAAAAAGACTAGCAGTCTGTTTCTATTGCTGCACTGTATCCGGTGCCATAGCCAATAGTCACACAAGGCTATTACAAAACTTCAACCATCTCTCAACAGCTTCACCTTAGGCCCCAATATAAAGGAGCTGGTTGGCCATGTATTGACATTTCCTAGGCAGTGACCAAATAAATATAAACTTTTTAACAACAGGGTCTTACTATATAGCCCTGGTTGGCCTTGAACTCATAAAGATCCTTCTGTGTCTCTCAAGTGTAGGAACTAAAGGTGTGTGCTACCACATCCAGCACTGAATTTTCCCTTTAAAAGAAACAAAGTTGTTTTGCTTAGGTCTTTTGTTAAAACCTTAGAGAAACTAAGACAGTGAGAATAACAGTTTTTATAACTTCCTACATCTGGATTTAAAGCCAGGGATCTTCTGATTCAGAATCTATCACTGGGTGAATCCAGATGGCTTAGTATTAGTGAGGACACATTAACTACATGCATACCTCACAACAACAGGTTGAAACACAGTGCTTTAAGTCTTAGCTATAGTAGTGAGGATAGGTTAATGACATATAAGCCAGAGGGCATCTAGTTGAGACAGGGGGCTTGAAGTCTTAGCTATAGCAATTAGACAAGAAGACACAAAAAGGATAAAAATGGACATCAAACTATCCTTATTTGCAGACTATATAATTCTGTCTGCACTTAAAAGACCGCACACACACACACACACACACACACACACATACACACACCCGTCCCCTCTGCCCTCTGTGTTGTTTTGGTTGTCCTGGTTGCTCTGTAAACCTTGAATTCAGAGATCTGCCTGCCTCTGCCTCCTGAAGCTGGGATTAAAGGCTGAACCATCATCATATGACATACTAGAAAACTCTTAGCTCTACTAAGGACAGTATAGTTGCAGGATCAATAAAGAAACCAGTAGCCTTTATATTTATATACATACACCAAAAATTAACTCTCAGAGAAAGGAATTAGGAAAAGCATCTCATTTATAATAAGCTCCTTCCTCTGCTAAAAGTAGCTTGAAATAAACCTAACCAAAGTGAAAGACCTCTACAAAAAACCCTTCATGACACTGAAAAGGGGAATCAATGAAGATATTAGGTAAAAGAGGATCGTCCAGGCTCCTGAATTGGCAGAATTAATTGTGAAAATGGTGTTACTATTAAAATTAACTTATAGTTTAACATAATACCCATCAAAATTAAGATGCTATTTCACAGATGTAGGGGGAAAAAAAATCTAAGAATTCCCATGGAATCAAGACCTCAGGTAGCTAAAGCAACTCTGAAGTGGCATCACCACAGTCAAGTTATACTCCAGAAGCCATAGTGACAAAGGCAGCGGGGCAATGACAAAGCAGAGAACTGGAGATAGAGTGACAAAGACATGCACTAGACAAAGAACAGCGACCCAACCAAAGTACTGGTAAGATGGACACAAGGAGGCCCATTATCCTTGTTGTGTAAAAACCAACTAGAAATGGAATAAATACCTTAATCTGAAACCTCAAACAGCTAGAGGAAAACAGAGAATCACATTCCAAACACCGGGGGATGGAAGAGCTTTCTAAACAGAACCTTGTCTCAAAAATCAACAGGTAGGACTTCGTGAAGTTAAAAGCTTTCTGCGCAGGAAAAAAAAAAAAAAAGCTAACTGCAGAACACACAACACATGGGAGAAAATCTTTTTTGAGGGGGCTAATATCCAGAATGTACAAGGGAGTATAGAAATTAAAAACCAAGGAAATGAAACTGCCAACCAACAAAGGGGCTAATAAAACGTGTTAACGAACAATTCTCAGTAAAATAAACATAAATGGTCAATAAATATTTTAGAAAATGTCCAACATCCATAGTTTTCAGGGCAATGCAAATTAAGACTACTCTGAGGTAATATCTCACCCCAGCCAGAAACATCTGACAAGTGTTGGAGAGGATTTGGGGAAAGAGAAGCCTCACCCACTGCAGGAAGGAGAACACATAGACATAACTATTCTGAAACAGTTTGGAAATTCTTCAAAAAATTACCCCAGCTACCCAGTCCTAGCATATATCCAGAGAACTCCATACCACGCTGTGTTATTTTGTTTGTGTTCTGACAAATAAAGCTTGCTTGGAGAGCAGAGGACAGAGCTATCCACTCGTTAGCCATGGAGGCCTGTAGGTGTGTATAGAGAGGGGCAGAAAGTGATAAGGTGGGCAGAGGTAAGATCTAGGCCCTTTTGGCTGGAGAAAGGGAAGAGGCAGGAAGTTACTGGTGGCTGCTCCCCTGCTTCTCTAATCTTTCAGGTTTTACCCCAATATCTGACTCCTGGATTTTATTGATAAGATTAGATTTATGTGTTTCACTATCAGACACGGATGCTTGCATACATGTTTATTACTGCTCTATTTATGACAGCAAAGGACGTTATTAATATCCATCAATAAATGAGTGGATAATGAAATCGTGGTGCATATACAAAATGGAATATTCCTCAGTTGTCAAGAAAATAAAGTCATGAAATTTTCAGTAAATGGATGAACCTGGAAAGTGTAATATTAAGTGAGGCAAACCCAGAAAAAAAAGAGATAAATGTTCTCTCTCATGTATGGATCGTCACCCATAGCACATATATGTAAACAGGTTTAAGTATGGGTATATTCTAAAGCTTAGAAAGGAGACCAAGAAAGGTTAATACTAGGAATGTAGACAGAAGGACACATGAGTCATAAAAGAGGATATAAAGCTAATGCTTTTCTAGTTTTGATTCTGTGTTTTGTGATAGATAATTTTTAAAAAGTAACTGACAGTGTAAAACCCTAGGCAAAAAGTTCCACTGCTTAAGAATGACTATTTCATTTTGACAGAAGTTCACTAAGATGGAGAGAGTTGTGGTCTGATTAAGGGTCTGAGTGGCTTCTTTAGCTATATGATGTTTTTATTTGTGAGCTAATTAAAATAAAGTGTTTTTAAATAATATACATTTAAATACAGCTCAAACTGTACATCCCAGTCACTGAGGGAGACCGTGATAGAAGAGGCAGTGAATCTGAAGTAGCATCTGGGTTTCTAAGTTCCTGGTTGTGGAGGTTTGAATGAGAATGACCTCCACAAGCTCACATATCTGAATGCTTGGCTGGCAGCTGGTGGAACTGTTTGGTAAGGATTAGGAGGTGTGGCCTTGCTATAGGAGGTGTGTCACTAGGGGTGAGCTTTGAGGTTTCAAAAGTCTGTGCTATTCCCAGTTAGCTCTCTGCCTTGTGCTGTGGCTCAGCTACTGCTCCATGGTCCTGCTCCCTGCCATGGTGATCAATAGACTCACCCTCTGAAACTGTTTTTCCAAGTAAATGCTTTCTTCTATAAGTTACCTTGGTTATGGGGGTCTTATCACAGCCATTGAGAAGTAAGGAAGGGACTAGTCAACCTCCCAGGTAATGCTGACATTGCGGATTTAGGCCAGTCTTAAAGCAGACAGAATAACAATATGAACTCTTAGTAGTATTGGGAGGCAGAGCAGGCAGATCTCTGTGAGTTCAAGGCCAGCTTAGTTTACAACTCAAGTTCCGGACAGTCAGGGCTGTACAGAGAGACCTTATCTTGACAAAGAAAACATAAAACAAAACAAGAACTCATTAGGGAGCTGACCCACAGACTTGTATGGCCCCGTGAGCAGCACTTGGTCACATGATCATGCCCCAGCTTTGAAGGTGGGAAGCATCTGGGTGTAGTCCCAACCAGCACAACACTGTCTGTCTTAGTGCTGAGCCAATGGAGTACATTCCATGTTCCTCTAATTCCTCTGCATTCCCTAAACAAGGTCCCCGGCACACAGCGTGTCTCCCTCTCTTGAGCTTTCCAAGGACTGAATTTATGTTCTGGTTGTTTCTGTCTTTTGCCTAGAACATAGTAGGTAATCAAACTTCCTGAGTAACTACTTGGTGAACAGCTTTTTAGTCCAAATAGTCTTACTAAAGCATAATTATTTAAAAACACTGGTTCAAAGGTGAGATAACTAACTAGAAATAATTTTATTTTATAAATATGGGTATTTTGCCTGTATATATGTCCATACACAACATGACTCCCTGGTGCTTACAGAGGCCAGAAGAGGGCATCAGATCCTCTGAAACTGGAGTTACAGATGGTTAGTTGTGGGTCCTCTAGAAGAAAGGCCAGTGCTCTTAATCACTGAGCCACCTCTCCAGTTCTGGAATAAAAGTTTTCAAACTTTTAAGCCAGTGCTTCTTCCAGTAAGTTGGTAGTTGAAAATTTTAATTATTTTTAGTAGGAGACCCCCTCCCCTGCAACAAACAAAGGCCAAGCTAAATGACAATATGCGTAACTGATTTCAACACCAAACTGTGGGGGGCCTGGGGGATTAGATAATTTCTTTTTATGATTTATTTTTATTTTATGTGCATGAGTGTTTGTTCACACATTTACAAGTACATGTTTGGTGCCCACAGAGGCCAGAAGAGGGAGTTGGATTTCCTGGAGCAGGATTTATAGTTATGAGTCACTGTTTGTGTTCTGGGAACTAAACCTGTATTCTTTTTAGAATAGCAAGTGCTCTTAACCCCTGAGCTATCTCTCTAGCCTTTTAGGTAATTTTTCATTATTGATTCATAATTAAAGGCAAATACAAAAAATTGTGTCCTAAAATACAGGGGTTACTATCACAATAAAAATGGTGTGTGTGTGCTGTGGGGATATTTTCAAATACAATAAAAACAGTCGGAGATATCAGAGGGATCTACCCACAATCAGTCTATAAGGATCAGACAGTGGTAACCCATATCTTTAATCCCAGCACAGGGAGTATTGTGGGAGTGGTGACCTACAACCTTAATCCAATCAGAGTTTGAGGTCATCTTAGTTTACAGAAGGAGTTCCAGGCTCCCAGGGACGCAGTGGTGGGGCCATGCCTTAGATGAACAGAGAAAGTATTTAAGGCAGGCATAGAAAGACAGAGCAGGCAGAAGAAGCCATAGATCACACAGTTAGACCCAGAACTTGGGAAGCAGAGGCAAGAGTGAATCTCTGATTTCAAAGCCAGCCTTGTCGTGAAAGCAAGTTCCAGGACAGCTAGGACTGTTACACAGAAAACTGTCTGGAAAAAACAAAGGAGAAAAACAAACAAAACAAAAAAAACAAAAAAAACAAAACAAACAAAAAAAAAACAAAAAAAACCCCACCAGACCGGAGAAGGTAGATCTGCCCTCTGATATTTCCGACTGTTTTTATGTATTTAAAAATATCCCCACAGTGTGTGTGTGTGTGTGTGTGTGGTGTGTATGTGTGTGTCTCAGTGGTAGAGTATGTGTTTATCATGTATAGGCTACAGGCTTGACCTGCAGCACAAAGAGGGTAGGTAGGGAGCATATGTGGTTAGCAGGATGACTTTACATTTTCCTGCTCACAAACTTGCCAGCATTCCCCACTGTTTACAGCTTGTTCTAAATCATGGATGTATACCAGGCAACACGTTTTGGGAAATTCTATTATCTGAGTTCTCTAATTTATTAGTTGGTTTGATGTGCTGCCAGGGGCATCTGCATTCCAACACACAGCAGGGCAAGGATAAGAACCACTGGAATATGGCATCCACTGATTAAACAAAGTCAGATGAGCTATTTGCCACAAGAAAATTTAAAAATATGTAAGGCAACACATATATAAAATATCTTAATTTTGCCATTCTGTCCTGTGAATATAAAAAAGTTTTGTTGCATATTGTGTGTGTGTATGTATATATGTATATGTGTATATATATATATAGTTTCTATTTTTGTCAATTAATAAAAGCTGTTGTGGCCTTCTGTGGGAGGTAGAGGCAGAAGTTCAAAATCATCCTCAGGTCTAACATATACTAGGTTTGAGGCCAGCCTGGACTTAAAAAATATGTTTAAAATCTTGTCTTAAAAAATAAAATAGAAAAGAAAGTGAGAAAGAAAACTCCAAATATCAAATAGTTGTCCACGTCTTAGAGGAAACGAAGGAGTCTAAAGCCTTGCAAAAATCTAAGATGTTTATTTTGTAATCTCACCCACATCTCTTAAGAGCTATTTATTATTCATATCTAATTTTCTACCCACAAACTTCTGCTAGAGCTTAAAGCACAAAATAAGTCTTAAAAAAAAAAGAAAAAGAAAAACAAATAACCATGTAAAATGAAATTCCTGAAGACCTATGGAAACTCTAATACTGATTTTTAAAAGACAACAATCTTCAGGGTAATAATGTTTAGGGATGAGTCACATTTCCTTCCAAGTTTTAAATACGACTTAATGTCTTATTTCTAAATAAATTCAGCTTTAAAAATGAGCTGCTGTAACCTTACTAGGATATTGAGAAGTAGAAGCACACAGGTCAAATCTAACCGTAAAGTAACTCCTGTCATGGACTGCTACCTGTCTCTGCGTTCTCTTTATGATAGGCTGTCCATATAGAAATCTATCAGTAATAAAAAGTAATCACTTCATCCATTCTCTTTAAATGAGACAGAAAGGGTGTGGATGGGGGGGGGGGTGGACTGGGAGGAGCAGAGGGAGGGAAACTCTAATCAGGACACAGTGAGAGAAGAGTCTATTTTTAATAAACGGGAGGGCTGGGATTTAGCTCAGTACTGCTGTCTTGCCTAAGTGTGACGTCAGGGGCTGGACTGTCGGTGCCAGAAGAAGAAAAATAGCAAAAAATAGAAAAGAAAATTCCCACTCACAATAAAAAGTAATGACTTCACATCTTCACTGTGAGTACTTTTAACACTAGTAAATAAGAGGTGAATTTTATAAGAAAATATAAATTAGAATCTACATTTACTCTATAATATAAAATCTGTGGTCTCTTTCCAAATTTATTTTTTTATTTCAGTCCTTCTCAAAATCCTAAATGGTCACTTTACACGAAGTGACAAACTGACCTGAAAATTCATAGAGAACCACATGTAAGCCAGAACAGCCAGGCAACAGCTTTGAAAAGGACCAACACCACAGAACTCACACTCAACCATTTTAAGATCTAATGCAAGCCTATTATAATTAAGCAGCACTGTCCTGTAGAAGAAAAGCTATTTAGATCAATGGGATAGATTTATAAGTAAAATCTTGTACTTGAGTAATTGAATTGACCAGGACATAAAGACAATTCAATTGAGAAAGATCATTAGATAACTAGACAGCCACTCAAAAACCCATAAAGTTGGATACAAGTATTAAATTAAAAACAAGTCAGAGGGCTGGGGGTAATGGCTCATGCCTGCAATCCTGGCGATTAGACACCAAGACAAGAGGGTCTCAGAAATTTGGGGTCAGCCTGGGCTACGGCACATAACTCTCTTAAAAAGCAAAAACCGAAAGCAACAACAACCATTTATACGCAATATTCATTGCAGCATATTCATAACTAAAACTCAGAAACAACTCAGTGTCAGAGGATAAAATATAATTCCACATTAGCCTATGGCTATGAAGTAGAATGGGAATGTGGCAGAGTGATGATTACAATGCATACAAGTTTTCCTTGGGGCTTAATGAAATTGTTCTAAAGACTGTGGGGACTGTTAAACAATTTTCTGAATGTGAGCAACATTACTGATGATATACCTTAAATAGGGAGATTCTTATGGCACAGGAATTTCTATTTACATAATCTTATTAACAAAACATGGTTTTTAGAGACTTTATTTTTAATTTCGTGTGTGTGTGTGTGTGTGTGTGTGTGTGTGTGTGGTGAGAGGCAGGATTTCATTAGCCCAGGCTGGCCTCATACCCATTCTAGCTTTCACTTCCTCAGGGTCAGGATTACAGGCTACAGCACCACACACAGTTTATGAGGTGTTGGGGATGGAACCAAGGTCTCTTAAATGACAGGCAAGCTTCCACCAACTGAGCTAATCCCCACTAATATTTTACAAAAGTTTAAAGAGGCAAAAAGCCCATGTCTTTTTCACATTTTAACCTAATATATACAAGTAAAAGAAATTTACACTCTGTTTAGAATCTTAAGTTATTTGTACTAACTTGTCAAGATTATTTCCTATCATGACAGTATTTCTAAAGGAGCTTGCTAGAGTTAGATGGACGGAGTAGATGTATGCTGTGGGATGACTACCTATAAAAAATGAACTTAAAGGGTCGGGGATGTAGCCCAGTGGTGGGATGCTTTTGTTTATCATCCACAAACTCTTGGACATAATCCAGTGGTTCTCAACATGTGGTTTGTGACCCTTTAGGGGTCAAATGACCCTTTCACAGTAATCACCCAAGACCATCAGAAAACAGATATTTACATTCTGATTCATAACAGTAGCAAAACATTCTGACTCAAAACAGTAGCATCAGTTATGAAGTAGTAACAAAAACAATTTATGGTTTGGGTCACCACGACATATATTATTAAAGGGTCACAGCATTAGACAGGTGAGAACCACTGGCTAATTCTAGCACCGCAAAAAAAAAAAAAGAAAGAAAAAAAAAAAGAAAAAAAGAAAAAGAGAAAGAACGCACTTAAACAAGTGAGGCATGGTGACACACTCCTGTAATCCCAGCACTCGGAGAGGCTGAGGCAGGAAGATTACACAGGGGTTAGGTCACAAATTTGGGGCTGGAGAGATGGTTCAGTGGTTAGAAGCACTTGCTGCTCTTTCAAAGGACTGACGTCTCAGCACCCATACTGGGTGGCTCTCAACTCTAGCTACACTCTCTCTCCTGGCCACACATGTGTGCATAAAACATACACAGATACAAGCACATACACATACTTTAAAAAAGAAACCCTCAAATTAAAAACAAACTGTTCTTATTGTATCAAGTGCTCTACCTAGCGTACACAATTGTACCCTATATGTTCAGATATTGTTTCTTATCTCATGTACTCTAATTTTACTTTAAAAATACTTATTTTTAATTCTGTATTGGGGGTGGGGTGGTATGTGCAAGTGAGTGCAGGGCTGCTCAGAGGACAGAAGAGGATGCTGGAGTCTTTGGAGCTAAAGTTATAGGAAGTTGTGAGTTGTTTAACATGGGTACTGAATACAGGTCCTCACAGCAACAAGTGGTCCTAACCACTGAACCACCCCTCTGGTCTTTACTGTATCTTCTACATTATAACCTACAGACACGCTAAGCCACCTTACAGAATTTTCTATCTAGTTGTCCTTTACAGTAAAAGTCTACTACCTGTCCTTGGTTCGTTTTCTGTTTCTTTGTATATGCCCTACTTCTAAGTTATTTATCTTAGCCACTGCTTCTTGAGCTGTAATTTTAGCTAAGAAACGTTTTCACTCTGGAAAGTAAAGCTCAATCTAGGCCACATCTTCATGTACTGTTTGTTCTTATTTATTGATTAAGGAAGATAAAAGTAAGTGAATAAATGAGTTAGATACTACAATATAAAAGGCTTAAGACAAAAAAGTTTCCTCAAACTCACCACAGGAAACATTAGCAAACTAAACTATGATGCGCTAAGGAAGGTGGCTAAGGAAGGATCTGTTAAAAAGCATGGACTGCTTTATGGAATTTCACTCTAAAGACTTTATAGAGTTAGGGAAAAGCACTTCTTTGCTGTCACTTGCACTGTGTAATAAATAATAGGTTTAAATTTGCTTCAACAACTTGTAGTGTGAATTCTCTGTGTAATAAAACCTCCCCAATGAATAATTAAGACAAAAAAATCTCATTGGGTAAGTGATAAGTTGATAAGTTGATAAAAATGTAAGTGAAATGTCTTAAGTACCTAATAAACTTTTAGGTCAGCACTATTGTTATCTTAAGGCTGCTGATTATGCACATCTAAAGGCAATTGTCTTCCTGGGTATCCATTACAAGAAGAACCCAAAGCTGCTGAGTGACAATATACAACCCTGGACTCACCTTTCTTCTCTCCAGTGTAGGGCACATAGTCTTCCCGGTCTTTATGCTCCAAGGCTTCCTTCTCTAGATAAGAAAGGAGACGTTCTCTATCAAAGGGTCCCGTGGCAGACTTTGATGTCTGGTTCTTCTGCCGAAACCCTGCAGGCAGAAGGGCATTCTGCCAAAGAGAATGAGTCAGCCATTATAGCCACCAAACCACCAAGAATGCCAACACTATATGCTTCTATAGATTTCCCATGTAAGAAAGATCTAGAAATTAGCACACACGGGCATTAAAGACCTCCTCACAGGATTTTAGGATAGTCATGTGAGCTTACATAAACATTTTTTATTTAAACACTGATTTATTGATTTTCGGTGTGGGGGAGTGCATGTGCCATGGCATGCATATAGAGATCAGAAGACAGCTTTCAGTAGTCGGCCCCTCCTTCCACTGGAATCTTATATAACTTGTCAGACTGTCTATACTGCTGCCCCATTTGACTGGCTCACAGTCTTTTTTTCCTTCATTCCTTTCTTGCTCCCTCCCTCCCTCCCCTCGCCCCAAAACAGGGTTTCTCTGTGTAGTCCTGAGTCCTGGAACTCACTCTGTAGGCTAGGCTGGCCTCAAACTCACAGAGATCTGCCTGCCCCTGCCTCTGAGAAGGCATGCACCACTACCATCTGGCAAGTCTAATTTTTTTAAGTAGGTCCATTATTATCAAAAATAGGGACCTGCACATTTTCTTCAGACACTATCACTAGGAGGAAACACCCCCTAGCATTTTGGCTTTTTTGAAACAGGCTCTTGATATATTATCATGACTGGCTTGGAATTCACAATGTATACCACGCTGGCCACAACTTGCCATGGTTCTTCTTGCTGCATCCTTCCAAGTACTGGGATTATAGAAGTGAGTCATTTTGCCTAACTTCACCCTTTAATTTTTAAAGTACCCATGGATTATTATTTCTCCAGGGATGGTTTTTAAATTTATTTTGATATTTATATTCAAGATGGCATTTTTATTTTTCTCCTAGGACTAGTAAGGAAAAGTTTTCCTAGCTCGGCTTACTTGGACATATCTATGTTCCAGCTCTCAGGGAGGTGACGCAGGAAGATTAAAAATTCAGTGTTCAAACAATAGCAAGAACAGTTTTCTCAATGCGTAATAACTGACCACTAAATAGGTACAGAGACTAATTCCATCAAATAACTTAAACTACTGGTATTCCTTCTAATGACTTCTACTTGATCACAGAGCTCTTATCAAGATAAAAATATACACAGTCCAGCATCAAGACTGTTTACTTGACTTATATCTAGTACAAAACTGTGTATGTATCCACATGCACACAGGAGCCTCAGTGTGCGCTAGTAACAATTACTGTCATTGCTATGCATGCTTCATGGCGCCCTGAGATACAGAGGAGCTGAGTTCTCTGGTGTCCACAAGGCACAGCCTTGAGCACATGAACCCACTAGATGGTAAAAGGGAGAAATGGTTGAAATTCCCCCTGAAGTCAAGACTGAATTTGTATTAAGGGCAGGACTAAGAGACTGACAAGACAGCGTGAGCACCCCCCATGACTGGATGAGACTGACTTCTGACAAGAGGATGACAAAGAAGCATTTAGCGTGCAAGTTTACCGAGTTTTACTTCCTAAATAATGCAATCACCACTTCCCATCTCCAGTGCCATTACCTGGGTGCATGTATTCATGCAAGCTTGGCTGGAATGTTACCCTAGTATAGCTGACTTCAGGACATGAGGTACTGGGTCTCCTCCTTCCTTCACACCCCTCAATCTGTTAGCCCACGCTCAGCTCACACTTTTATTCTTGATACATTTAATATTGCCTTCCTTACTCTTGTCTACACTTCTTTCGACTACAACCTTTAAATATGTAAAATATGGAGACCATGTTCCCTGAAGTTTCCTTCCTTCCCAGTTACTCATTCTTAAGACTCCAGTGTTTTTCCTGATGCCTCATTCATAATTACTGTCTGTATCACTCACCACTTTTAACACAGTTTTGCCGTCTGATTCAAGTCCATTTTTCCCATTCAACCAGCCTGCATCACCGGGGCAAAAATTACATTTGTTTTGTTCACTCCTGCATTCCTAAATGTAGCATACTAACCAGAAACTGTAGGGTTTCTCCCAAACATTTGCTGAATAAAGATTTCAGAGCTGGGAAATGAAGCTTAGTATAGAGCACACACCTGAGTGTGGGGAGCAGAGGAAGTCCTGAGTGAAGTCTTGACATTGTTGAGTACATTGTTGACATGGGGGGCATGTTAAGGACCCCACAGTCTTAGACCCAGGGAGAAATAGTAAAGCTTTCTCCTTGGTGATGGGACTCAAGAGATGGAGAGCCCTCTCCTTCTGGTTCATGTGTTGATGATGACAATATATAAAAAATATCCACCAGAGTTTAACCACTCCTTGGATATTCACAGCCTAACAACTGCTCCCCAATGGAGATTGCTCCTCCTGAGGCAAGGCACTGTTGAACATTCTGTAATGGACAGGACAGCCCCTCACAAAAGTCATCAGCCCAGGTGAAAACCCCAGGCTAGCCAGTCTCTTGTATGCTTCCTAGTTCTCAAATCATTTGATTTAAATTGGACTCATTAACTGACTGACAAATATACTGCTGATGGCTCTGTTATCCTGAGTAATCCCCTCAGACTTGGGTGTAATAGTAATTATAGTCAAAGGACTTGACCTCTGGTATAGACAGACCACGTAGCAGCAAGAACAATTTTATAAAGCACATTTTTAGAATGTGTGAGGCCCCGATTTTAATTAATTCTAGCACCTCTTCTCTCCCCTAAAAGTTCATGATACCTCAATTCTTAAAGGACATATAAAACCAATGGCTTTTAAGAAACATGGTAAAGCTTTACAAATAACCACTACCCCTCTGCTACCTGCTCATCCTTGAGTCACACTTCAAAGGTTAAAGGCTTCTTCCACATTAGCCCCGTGTAGTGTACGAGACAATTAACAGCCACTTGGCAAATACAGACAAGTATACATCGACAATGTCCTTGACTTAACAACTCTAAGATGGAAGAAGAACACCACATAATCACTGATTTCCATTTCAATATAGCACACAACTTAACTGACATATTCAATACTTTATTACAAATTAGGCTTTCCATTAGGTGATTCTGTCCAAATGTTATTTAAGTGTTCTGAGCACACTTAAGGTAGGCTAGGCAAAGCTATGATGTTAGTATGCTAGGTACATTTAATAATGTACTTCAATGTATAATACTTGCAATGTAGGATAGGTTGATCAATGACATAAGAGCATTATTAGGAAATATCTGTGCTCAGATCTGCATCCTAGAACTCTTCTACCAATGCTAATAACTTATACCATTTGGTCAACCTTTCTCACGGACTGTTATAATTAGGTTTAGGCCATTAAGAACATTCGAGAGTACAGTATACTGGCACAAGAGAAACAGATTAGCATAAATTAAAGAGATAATGAGTGATGACTACTTTCCATTGTACAGAGGGAGGTTTGTAGTAGAGAAAAACTGTGTAGATGTTCAGTGTTTAACGGTAGTTTAGAATGTTTGTGTCATAAGATGTGGAAGTAGATGTGGAGCCTGGAGAAGAAGCAAAATGCCAGTTCATTTGGCTAGAAGGTGGCTGAAGGGTATGGGGGAGCCATAAGAGCAAGCTGGCCGTCTGAAAAGCTGCTATACTCCTCTTCTTTGGCAAGCACCAACCTCAGGGTCGAGATCATCCAGGACAGTTTGGAGCTGTTTCAGCTCCGTTTCTGACAGCTTGCCAAGGAGCTCATCTTCATCCAGGTCCTTATACTCCCCTAGGTCCTTCCTGAATGGCAGCGCCATGGTCTCGCCCACTTCCGATAGCTATGGAGGGAAGAAATACCATTGAAACATAAATCTTACCTAGTTGCATCTATTATTGGGGAAAGGAAAATGCTTGACCATATCATGTACATCTTGTCTACAGACCGTTTCTTCATGCTTTCACTATTTTGTCTCTGTAAAAAAATTAAAGTTGGAGAAAGGAAGTGAGGATAAGAATCATTCAATCAAATACTTACAGAATGTACAATTTCTGTGAACCGAATTTTAGTGGCAAAATAATTTTTTTGTCAAGACAAATTTCTATCAGTGATATCAAATTATCCTAATGAGTAATATTTGTTTTACTACAAACTACTTAGGAGCACAGTATGATACAGTATCAACACAAGGAAATAGCACTATGTTGTCTCACAGGAAAGAGTAGTCGCTCGCCTCTGGGGAAAATTTTTTTAAAGTATTTTTTCAAAGATTATTTTAGGAGCTGGAGAGGATGGCTTAGCAGTTAAGAATACTTCCATAGAGGGTTTGTGGTCAGTTCCCAGCATCCACATGGGATGACTCACAATTTCCCATGTTCCAGAGGATCTGGCACTTTCTTCTGGCTTCCAACGGTACTGACACACATGTGATACACAAACATGCAGATACTACAGGTGCAAGGGAATCCTTTATGTGATTTAAAAAAACAACAAAAAACAAACTTTTAAAACCATTTTATTTTTTAAAATCCTAATTATTATTTAATTGTGAGGGGATGGGTCAGAGGGGTATCAGATCACCCAGAGCTGGAGTTACAGGCAGTTGTGAGCTGTCTGATGTGGGTGTTGGGAACCGAACTCGGATCCTCTGTAAGAACACTATGTGCTCTTAACCACTGAGCCATCTTTCCGGCTCTGGGAATCTTTTTAAAACATATTTTTAAAAGGAAAATATTATTTTGTTATTTGTTTGTTTATTTAGGGAGTTTTTTTAAAAGACAAGGTCTCATAATATAGCCCAGGCTAACCAGGAATTTACTACATAGACCAAGCTAGCCCTAAATTCAAGTGAGCATTGGCTTCCTAAGTACTATGAACACAGATGTACTATCATACCCAGGTGAAAAGATGTTTTTGAACAACAAAAAAGTGTTCTGAAAACACCATTAAAATTCTTAAAACACACTGGGATGTGTCACCCTAGTTGGTAGAATGATCAAGAAGGCCTGACCACAGGGAAGGCTCTTCATTTTGTCAATGTGTCTTATTACAATAAGGTTTTTTGGTTTTGGGTGGTTAGAGGTCCAGACCCACAGACCTGCAGTGTCAGACCGCTTAGCCGCCCGGTGTTGTTTGGGCCTTTAAAATGGCTTAGACATTTACATTAATTTTATGTTGTTTGGCTTATGGCTGAGGTATATTGTTAGCTAACTCTTTTGTCTTAATTTATTTTTATTAATTTGTTTGTCATGTGGTCCATGGCTCATTTGTGTTTTTTATGTTTTTTTTTGGGGGGGGGGGCGGCTAGCTGGATCGTTTTTGACTCTGCCCCCTGTCTCCTAATTATTTTGACTTTTCATTTATTTTTTTATGGTGTCTGTCATGGGCCAAAACAGCTCTTTTATTTAAAGATTGATATTCACAGCAGTGTCTCTACATAACAATAGAGTTAGGCATAATGGCTGTCCCTTAGGTGTAGGACTGCTCTATATGCTACAACAAACATGGGAAACAGGCAATCAAGTACTTCAAGATTTCTATCAGTATACTTGGACTATGCCATAAAATATTTCCACCGGGATAGAGACAGTGCTTGGACTAGGGATTTGCCTAAATTTTCCTTGGCTTTGAAATGAACAATATGCCCAGGTCTGTTGTGCATCCTTTGCTACTTTTTCTTCGAAGAGTTCCCAACTTACTATTTTAGCCAGTATAGCTTCCTCTACAAACTCATTCAGGATCTTTTTGTCACATGCATAGAAAAATAGAAAGTGAGATGCACCCGAAGAGCCTGACAGCCACTAATTCACTAGGAACCATAGGTCTAACAATACGTGCATGGGCAGCATTCATTTCTGCAGATGTTACATTGCGGGCATTTTGTGTAACTGCTAAAGACAGGCCTGGCATACACTTGTTTAATGGCAATTCCTCTGGGAGCAGGCACTCTTCTTCTTGGAGCATACGCTGGCTCCTCTTGCTTTAGCCCCCCACATGCTGGGGCTATCAGGGTGCTGTGGTGCCTGCATCGCCTGATGTTGATGTTAGATGTTAGACTCTCAGCAGATTGCCATTGCTAAGCATCTCCTACTTTGTACTTCCAACTTTAAAACAATGGTTTATTTTTATTTTTTTAATTGTCTACCCAGGGCCTTGTGAATGCTTCACAAACTCTCTACCATTGAGCGACAGAGATTCCCTCCAAAAGTTCTCTATGCTGAGTGTACCAGAACGCAGCCACACATGTCAAGATCCAGATTCCAGAATCTTACCCCCGGTCTGGTGAGAGCCCATAATTTGCATTTCTGATAAGCTCCCAGAATTTTCAAATATACTAACCATATAATATAATGTTCAAGGAATTGAAGGACAATTTTGAGGGGAAAATTATTTAAAATAAGATGGCCTTGAAAAATAGTCAAAATGCCAGTAATGTGATTATTTAAGACAAGTAAGGACAACAGATTGACAAAGGTTTATAAATATGTATCAAGAACAATTTTACTAGCTGGACCTGTTGGCACAGACCTGTCACACAGAGGATACAAGTTCAAGGTCTACTTGACGGACTACAGGTTATGTTCAAAACAAGCCAGACAACTTAGTGAGATGGTCTCAAAAGTTTAAAGATAAACGACAAAAGGAAAGCTAGAGATGTGCTTCAGTGGTAGTATACTTCTGCATGTGAGGCCTTAGGTTCAATTCCCAGTGTTACACACACACACACACACACACACACACACACACACACACACACACACACACACACACACATACAGAGTAAGTTAGCGCCCACTATTTTTCAATGTTTGGATACCCAATAAAAAGTTTTTAATATCCTTTAATATCACTGTTTAAAAAATTTAATGAGCTGGGCAGTGGGGCATACACCTTTAATGGAAGCACTCAGGAGGCCGAGGCGGGCAGATCACTGTGAGTCTGAGGCTACCTTACAGAGTGAGTTCCAGGGCAGCCAGAGCTACACAGAGAAACCCTGTCTCAAAAACAAAACAAAAATACATACATACATACAAAAAATAATTTCTTATGCAATAACTGTTCTTCTAAAAATGTCCATACAAAGATTGTAATAATTTTGACCATTCTTTCTCTTAATTCTCCAAAGTGTCCCAATATGATGCATAAATTCAAAATCACCACACTAAAACATTCTCATGCACAACAGCAAGAAACAGGGTATTACTGGCAAGTGTATGTTACATGACACCCAGGTTTCACAGATTTGGAATAGGCTACAGATAAACAGTTTACTCCAGTATACTGCTTTTCCTTGTCCCTAAGTAAAATCTACCCTAGGTTTACAGTATTTCTCTAAGAAAAAAATGAACACCCACAAATACACTGAACACTAGACATTTCCACACCTCAGTCACCTCAGAAGCACCTCTCCTTCAAAGGAGCTGGTCAGTACACTGAAGTATCAATGCCTCTCTTGCTCCCTAGAGTCTGCACGTACAAACCCTTGGTAGTTTTTGTGTTTCCTTTTTATTACACTTTATATGAATAATCCTCCTAGGACTGACTTTCTTTATTCATTTACCACTTCTCTGAGTTGATGCTTATAGTTATACTTATTTCAATTTCATGTCAACACACTATTCCACCCTCTGAACCTTGAAGCTCCTAGTGGCTTCTCCCTCTATTTCTTTGCTATGATGACTAATCTACTTATTTCCTGGTACAGACACACAATTCCTCTTTGGCTCAAACCTAGGAATGGAATTGCCTGTGAAAGGGAATGCTTGCTTATTGTGGTGGATGGAAAGAAAATGGCCCCCAAAGGGAGTGGCACACTAGGAGGCGTGGCCTTACTGGAGTAGGTGTGGTCTTGTTGGAGAAAGTGTCACTGTGGAGGTCTCATATATACTCTAGCCACTCTCAGTGAGACAGACCACTTCTTGTTGGCTGTAGGCCATGTAGAATTCTCAAGTCCTTCTCCAACACCATGTGTGTCTGCACACCACCATGTCCCACCATGATGACAACAGCCTAAACCTCTTAACTATAAGCCGTCCAAGTAACTTTTCCTTTATAAGAGATGCCGTGGTCATGGTGTCTCTTCACAGCAATAGAAATCGTAACTAAGACACTCATATTTAGCTTTATTAGGTAATGCCAGATGATGTTCAAAGTGACTATTGCCAACTTACATTTCTAAAAGATGCCATACATGACAATTTGTGTTTCTCTTTGTTTATTTTTAGCATTATCAGACTTTTAATTCTTGGCATCTGGAATATGTGAAATGGTATTTCACCATTGTTTTAATGTACATTTTGTTAAACTATGACAAAATTGTGCATTGTTTTATATGTTCATTTACCAGTGGTATTCCTTTTTCTTGGATAATCTATTGCGTGTGTGTGGTGTATGTTTGTTAGTGTGGATGTGCACCCACGTGCAGGTATGCTTGTCAAGATCAAAGGCTGATCTGGGGTATGTTTCTTTGATCTCTATATTGTTTTATTTGTGAGAAAGCCTCAAAACAAAACCAAACCTGCACCCTACTGAAGTTCAATAGTTGGCCTACACTGACTGGCCAGTGAACGTTTGGGATCCCCGTCTTTCCGCTCATAAGCAGTGGGGTAAGAGGGTATTAACGGCACTCGACATCATCCCAGCCTTTTATGTGTGTTCTAGGAATCTGAACTCATATCTTCATGCTGTGATGGGGCAGGCACTTTACCTCCTAATTTAATAGCCCCCCCTTTTAATTTAGTCTAGATATTAATCTTTGTTATTGGGTTAAATTTAACAACTTTCACTGTCTATATTCTTATCAGTTTTCCCTCCCCAGTTCCTTCCATTCTTCCCACCAACCCAACTCCACACCCATTCTCCCTTTAGAAAACAAATGAGCAAATAAAAAAGCAAACTATAATAATAATAATAATAATAATAACAACAACAACAGGAAAAAGCAGCCAAGCAGCAGTAGTACAAGCCTTTAATCCCAGCAGAGGCAGGTAGAGCTCTGAGTTCAAGGCCAGCCTGGGCTACAGAGAAACCCTGCTTGGGGGGAGGGGCCAACAAACATACAAACAAACAAAACCCCAAACCAAAACCAAACAAAACAAAAAAATGGAAAAATGCACAAATAATACACACAGAGACACACACAAATAAAACTATAGGAAAAGCCCAGTAAGATTAAACAAAGTCAACAAAGCAACATGAGAAAAACAGAACCCTACACAGGTCACTGAGCTCATTCTGCGTTGCCTTCTACTAGTTGACAGGAGAAAACTATTGTGTCCTTTCCATGTGATTGTCAATCTGGAGATAGTTCTTTCTCTCTTCCTCCCTCCCTTCCTTTTTAAAATCTTGTTTCTAGAGACAGGGTTTCTCTGTATAACGGCCCAGGTTGACCTGGAACTCACTCTGTGGACCAGGCTGGCCTTGAACTCACAGAGATCCGACTGCCTCTGCCTCTCAAGTGCTGGGATTAAAGGCCAGGCTTGGAGATAGGTTCTTAGTTAGAGATGGGAGCTCAAGTCTACTTCTCCCTCTCAGCTCTGTATTCTGTTTGTGGTTCCTGTGCAGGCTGCCCACCCCTATGAGTCAGCCCTGTTGTGTCTGAAGGCACTGTTTCCTTGGTGTCATCCATCCCCTCTGGCTCTTACAACGTTTCCACCGCCTCCTCCTCTGCAGGGCTCCCTCAGCCCGAGGGGAGAGATTTAATAAAGACAATTAGGTCTGAGTGTTCCAAAGTCTCACCCACTGCACGAGTTGCATCTGTGGTCTCTATATTAGCTTCCATCTATATAAGATGCTTCTCTGATGACGGCTGAGCAATGCTGTGCCAGCCAGTTTTATGTCACTTGACAAAGGCTAGAGTCATCTGAAAGGCAGGACTCTCAGCTGAGAAAATATCTCCATAAGATCCAATGTAGGGCATTTTCTTAATTGGTGATTAATAGGGGAAGGGCCCAGCCTATCATGGGCATGCTATCACTGGACTGGTGGTCCTAGGTTCTGTAAGAAAGCAGGATGAGCAAGCCAGCATGAATAAGCCAGTAAGTGGCTCTCCTTCACGGCCTCCATCAGCTCCTGCCTCCATGTTCCTGTCCTGCTTGAGTTCCTGTACTGACTTCCTTCAGGAATGAACTGTGCTGTGGAAGTGTAAGCCAAATAAATCCTCTCCTCTTCAAGTTACTTTTGGTCATGGTGTTTCATCATGGCAACAGTTACCCTAACTAAGATATAGGAGTATAGCAGAATGTCAGTTAGAGGTCATTTTATTGCTGTGCTCCTTTCGCAAAACAATAGTATATTGTTTTCCCCTAGGCCTGTTGCTGAAGATCAGCTGTGCTCTATTAACTCTTACTACTTTTTATGTGTCACAGGGGAACCTGTATCCATGGCTCTTACTTCAGTTTATTTAGTTTTCCCTTTCAAAACAATGGAGAAGCCATTTCCTTAAGATTCAGAACTTTTGCCAAGATGAAAGAACTTCCAGGTAACACAGCCGACTTTTCTGGAAATTTCAATTTTATTACAGCAAAGTGTTAACAGCGTGTCTGCCGTGCTACCCAACCTTGCTCAACACTCACTCCACACTCTCTTTTGTTCTGTGTTCCTACCCTTAGTGTCTCTGCCTTGACTGTGCATTTCCCTCAGCTCTTCTTTACTGAGGAGCACTGTATACTGACAACATCCCAGGGCTCGGGTTCAGAACCTGCTCTGGAAGCTGCTTTCCTTCGCTTTTGTTCCGAGGATGACAATGCTGTATCTTGCCTGACCTCTGAGGGTCTTTCACTGGAAAAAGAACAAATTCTGAATGATGATGAGAGAAAACCAATATGCTGGACACACACAGCAACGCGGACTAAAAGGCATTATATTTAGTGCAATAAGCCGAGCACTGAAAGTCAAATACTGTAGTTTCTCACTCATAAATAGAAGTTAAAAAGTTAATTTCATAGATGAGTAGATGCTTGTCCGGGCTACAAACAGCTAAAGAAGAATAAGTTCTTGTGTCTACAGCAGTGACTTGAATTTGGCCTTCTGCCTGTTTTTATAAATGTAAACAGGAACAGTTACATTATTCATGAATATATTGTGTGTCCTTGTTCATGTGCCACAGTGGGAAAGCTGAATAATTATAATGGCTTACAGAGGCTAAAACATTTACTATTGGCCCTTCACAGGAAAAAAAAAGCTGCCAACTCTTTGAGAACAGTGCAAATACCTCAGTACAAAACAGTTTATAAACTGGCTGTAGCTAGCTTGCCAGTATTATCTCCAGCTGTTCCCTATCACAGTAAACCCATGGCTCTAAACAGGACACAGACTCTAGATTCCTACACCCTTGCTTACCATGTTCTCTTTCTCCAGATGAACTCCGCTCTTTAATCATGTCTGTTTCCTCACTGAAGAAACCCTACACATTCCTCAAGGCCTGACTGAATATAACATCCCTAGAAATTTTCCAAGTCTCTATTTTTACACAACCACAATCTAATTCATTTGCCTGTACCCACATGCTCTACTCTTGCTTCTGCGGATAAACTGTTCATATTATTATCTATAGTTAGTCATGACTCCTGTGTGTGTGTGTGTGTGTGTGTGTGTGTGTACACATGGGTACATGTATGGAGCTCAGGGGACAACTTCAGGTGTCTTTGTTTGAGACATGGAGCTTCTGGGACTTTCTTGTCCCTGTCCCTCATCTCAATGAAATAGTGCTGAGATTATAGATACCATGCTTTACCCACTAAGCTATCTTCTCAGTCCAACTGAAGGCTTCTTAATTGTAAATTCACTAATTATAATTGTGTGTATTTGTGGGGCATAACATGATATTTAAACCTTTACTGAGATAACTGGAAAATCACACACAGTGAAAACAAATATAGAGGGATTTCTTTTTACAGTGTCCAGTTTCCGTTGGTAACATTTTGCGAAACCACAGAATCACAAGGAAGATGTTGGCCTTGATATATCCCACTCTTACTCTGTTTCCCTAGTTACATACATGAAGACCTATGTATGTGCTTGTGTTATAGTCTAGTTTTTCACCAGTACAAATCCATGCGCCAACCACCATCAAGATGAAGTTTCAACGCACAGGATTTCCCATGTTGCCCTTTTATAGCCATACCCATCTACTTCTCAAACCCAGCAACTGCTCTTCTGACCAGTTTCTAAATTTTGGTTGTGGTGGCTCTTGCCTGTAATCCCAGCATTTCAGGAGCAAAAATAGGAGAATTTCTAAAAGCTTAGGGCAGCCTGATCTACAGAGTTCCAGAGCAGCCAGGGTTACATAAAAATATTGTGTCAAAACAACAACAAAAAAAGAAGTTGGATCATAAATACCTTTGAGACTAGCTTTTATCATCAAATATAAATCCCCAGGAATTCATCCAGGCTACTTCATCAATGCTTCACTCTCTCCTATAGTTCATAATAATGTTGTGTATGTGCCATGTGCAGATGTTGATAGTCATCTGGAATGACTGTGTTCATTATTTAGTGGAGTTCTGGAAATCAAGCATGGGACCTCGTGCATGCTATACCAGTACCTGACCACCAACCCATATCCCTAGCACCCAATTTCAAGTCTTGACTATTACAAATGAGGCGGCTATGAAGATTCATGTATATGTTTTTGTATGAACATAATAGCATTAATTTACACTGCTTATGATATATAACAGTTATCAAATCTCAATAAAAAGTAAAAAATCAACGGTCCTATCATGGTTCATAGGACTCAAAAGACTAGCCTAAGCCCTCATTCCTCCCCAACCATTCACCTCTTAACTCAAAAAGCTCCAGAAATTCTGATCTTATCACCCTTCCTCCAGCAAAGCACGCACTTCTGTCTCAGTGCCTTTGCAAGCTAACTGTTCCTTTACCTTTACTACTCCATAGCAGGCAGCAAGATGACCTTTCTCTCTTTCTTATGTCTCTGTTTAAATGTGAACCGGTAGTTGAAAACCATTCAGGATTACCTCTTACAGAATAGCAACCCTCACAGGTCCCCACTGTTACATTTTCTTTCCCTGTACTTCAGGCATTGTATAATATATTTACATTGTAGAGTATATTTACTGATTCACTGGCTATTCTGTCACTGAGGTCTAACAATAGTCAGTAAGGACTTTGTTGTTATCCTTAACACCTAGAATAAAGCAAGATGTACACTAAGGACTAAAATGCAGCAAATATAATTAATTCCAAAGTTGTAACTAATATCCCAAAGTCACTTAATATACAATTATCAAGGTCATTGAAATATTAACCTTTTAACTTTATATGACAGTGATTCTGAAGTGTTTTTCCAATCATTATTTTATTTTTGACACTATGTATCCCTAGCTGGCCTAGAGCTTGCTGTGTGGACCAGGCTAGTCTTGAACTCACAGAATCTGTCTGCTTCTGCCTCACAAGAGCTGAAATTAAAAATGTACATACTCAGTTTTGGGGGATTTGTTTGTTTGAGCAGGGTATCACTATGTATCCCCTGGCTGGCCTACATCATTTTAAAATAGGAAGCCATTAAAAAGGGAGCCAGTGAGACGGGTGAGGTGGTAAAGGCACATGCCTCCAAATCTGACCACCTGAGTTCCATTCCCTGAACACACACGGAAGAAGAAAACCAGCTTCTGAAAGCTGTCTTTGACCTCACATGCATGTGTGTGCCCCCCCCCAACCAACCAAACAAAAAATTAAATTGGAAGAAAACTAAAAAGCGCAGCCCAGCATGTTCTCCCACTCACTGACACATCCCAAGTTGAGTTGTTAAAATTGAGGTCTGTAGATCCCGGAAGCATAAGGAAAGTCGGAAGTTACTAGGCAGCCCAGCAAACTTGTTTAGGGCCAGAACAAAGAAGAGATTTAATTAGATGAGGGTTACAGAGGGCAGGCAACCTTATAACAGAAAGCAGCCAGATCACTTCAGTGGCTATTACAAGCAAATACTTCAACAGGTTACTCACACCACTTCAAAAGCAATCTCAACCTGAGAACTTTGGGGCTCCCGTGTGAGTAATATACTTCCTGCCCTGGCTCCCACCTCCCAGTGGCCCCTCCCATCTTCTTGGTGGAGTCATGACAGCAGATGGGCAAGGGGAGAGAAGAGGCCACCCTGAGAACCAAAGATAAATGCCAAGACAGGGATACCCTCAGCATGCTCAAAGCCAGCACCCAGTGTTTAATTCTTTGTACCTCTGGTTAACTTACAAAGCCCATAAATAAAACCAAATAGTGCTCAGCCATCAATAAAATGGTGAATCTATTTATTCCAAGTGCACAGTGAAGAGATTAATTTGAGGGTTTGTTTGTTGGTTTTTACTCCGTTTCTCTCTCAAATAAGGTACAGCCATGACTAACCCTTCCTTTTGCAAGAAAACTCTTAATCTACCAGGTTAATCAGCATTGGACTACTCACCAAAATCCCCAAACTAGGCTGGCTCCATAAGAAATCACGCTGAGAGCAAGCTCAATTCCACAGAGCGGAAAAAGGTAGTATGTATTTTCAGCTCTATCTCTTCTGAGTTTCTTGGACTTAAAAATAGATTTTGTTGTTGTTTGTTTTGTTTTGGGGCAGAGCCGGAATTGTTAAATTCTCTCCTTTTTCAACTTTACTTATTTCCCATCTCAAATCAACACATACATTCATGAAAGTCTCCCATGAGGTGGGCTCGGCGGACAGGACTTGGGCAGGAAAAGGGCTATGGGGAATGAGAGGAAAGGTCTTGGAGAAAGCTACACAGGACCATCTTCTTTTCTCCCCACTTTAGAAATGCTTTTTCAACTAGACTTTATTTGTTTATTTATTTTAGACCACAAGGATCCAAGATAAGGACTCAGGCTTCGCTACTCAACTTTCTCAAGGCATTTTTTTTTTTTGATCACACTGTTGCAGTCTCTGAATTCACAACAGTAGTGACCAGCCAAATGCAAAGTTTCTGCTTCTCTCCTCCATTTCCTTTCCTGCCCACAGGTGAGCAGAGCCCCATCTCCGAGCAACAACGTACCAACAACTGTGTCACAGCAAAGTGTGTCACTGCTCATATGAAAACCTGTACACAAAACAACAGTCCCCTAAATGAAAAGTGTATCAAGAAAAACCATTCTGAGTGAGTTTACAACTGTCATCAGCAATACCCAGAGGCTGGTTGACAGTCAATAAGGCAGCTGGATATTCAGAAAGAAAGATGCCCCCCTAATTTTAGATAATAAGAAAAGGTTTTGGGTAAAGTATGGCAGAAAATTAGAAAACTAATATAAACTACCAAAATAAGACATAGATATACAAATACATTTTTATATGATGATTTCCCAAATAAAGCTGGACATGGTAGTGCATACCAGTAATCTTAGCACTCTAAGGCCAGCCTGGGCTGCATAAGACACTGTCTCAAGCCAAAACAAAAACCAAAAAGTTTCCCAGTCAGTGACTGTAAAACAAATACAATGAACACACATTGTCTTTTGAGGGAACAGGGGGGAGGGGAACACGACACTTCACTATGTGGCTCTGGCTGACCTACAATTAAGGATGTAGACCAGGCTAGCCCTAGGCTTACAGTAATTCTCTTGCTGCTGCTTTCCAAATTCTCAGATTCCAGACATGCACCACAGCGTGTGGTAGGGGTTTTTGCCTGTATTCTTTTAAAAATATTACTTGTATAAGCCCCCTACACACACATACACAGAGAGAGAGAGAAAAAAAAAAAAAACACTAAAAAGAAAAGAAAGGTAGAGCCTACCAGTTCCCAACCCTGAAGTAGTATCCACAGCTCTGTGGCTGTAACCGGCTCGTGGCACCAGAGGAAGACTAGTCAAAAGGTGGTCCTAGTGTGGCAATCTATTCCCATGTCCATGACAAACACTGCAGAGACTGTTTTGTTTTTCTTTTAACCACTGAAACCAGATTCTGCCTCAGCCCTCAAGGGCAAAGAAAGATCTGTTCACTTCCCCTGATTTCAGGGGCTCACATCTTTCTAGATATAACAGGCATGATCTTTTTTCTTTTCTTTTCTTTTTAAATTAACTAAACCCTAAAAAAAGAAAATCATAATACTGACTTGCCCTGATCAGAGACAAGATGGACAATATACAAGCAGAAAGGAAAAAAACCATGAAAGCTGAATCACGCTAGGTAGACACAGAAATTTCAGACATAGAGTGACCTGAAAATCCAGATCAATTAAAAGAAGGAAAGAAAAAAAAATGAAGTCAAATACAGGCCACTGCTGTTAAGTACTGGGAGAAAAGTTCACCAGGCATGACCACACTGGTCAGAACCTCCACCACACCAGGCATCTTCAGATCATTTATCTTCCTATTGACTCCACCATAAAATCAAAAAGGCTCAGCACACTGAGAAGACACAGGAATAAATGCAAAAGCCTTTTAATCCTAACTATACAAATGTGATTAATGTTATAAGAAAACACTCACAGGAACACACTGACTCATTCCTTGCTGTGCACACTCACCACACCTCTCCAGCTCATCCTCCTGAGCCCTGGGATTACAGCTGTGCGGAGTGCAGAGTGCAGAGTGAGCTGGTCTCAAAGATAAATTCCAGTCGCAGGCAGTGCTTTACAGTGTGCTCGATAAACCTGTTTTCTTTCCACTTTGATCTAAAAAGGAATCCATTCACATTTGTGGCCAACCTACCACATTTTCTCCTATGGAAAAGTAAAGCTGGGAGTGGTGGCCAGCACACCTACAATCCCAACAGAGGCGGAGGCAGGAGAATGGTCGCAGGTTTGAAGGAGCTTCAAGGAACCAGAACTATAGAGTGAGACCCATCTCAAGAAAGGAAGGAAGTGGGGGAAAGGAAGTTGGGATTTAAGAAAGGGGCCTCTGGGAAGCAGGTCTCATCTAAGCTTACATTTAATTTCATATTCATATTCTAGGGAAGATTAGCAGCCCTCCATTATTTACTAATATCTACCCCTTAAGTTTGACCTGTCTCTCTTACAAGAAACTCACCTCCACTAGTCTTGAGACAGGTTCTCATGTAGCTCATGCTGGCCACAAATCCCCACATAACCAAGGCTGGCCTTGGACTTCATCCTCGTGTCTTTAACCCCATGAGCTACCACATTCAGACGGAGAGAACCCTAATGGTTAACTAGAGCCCTATGGCTCTTCCACTCAAGAGGGGCTTTGACGAATAAATGAATTTAGAATAACGTTGGAAAGCTCTATATAAGAGCTGATCTAAATAGGAGAGTACCACACCGGTCACTGCACACCCAGTGGTACCTGCTCAGGTTTCTGTCATGGTCATTCATTCATTTTAACGAATATCTTTTGAATTTTGATTCTGAACATGAAAAAACAAATGTCTCTGATTTCTGAGCTGCACACACCACTCTCAGGTAATAGTAAAAAGTGTTTTGATGGAAAGAACAGAACAGGAACCATGAACTACCTACCCAATAGGCCTGTTAAGAGACTGAGTGGTTAGGCATAGTGTGCATGTTTACTATTAGTGAGGCAGTGGGTTCACTCCTCAGAACTACAAAAAAAAAAAAAAAAAAAAAATTCTAACTCAGAAAATACTTCACATCTATAAAAACGATAGCAAAGCCTTATTCAAATGTGCGTGATCACGTACTCTCCCAAACTCCCCAGTCATGAGAGTATGGAACTGGGGCTTATGCCAGTTTGGGAATATTTTTTTTCCTCCAGATCTTTTCCCTAAGGAAACACCATGAGAAACAACCTCCAGAGCTCCACATCGCCAAAAATTAATTGGAAACAAGAACAGCAACACACAAAGCATCCTTATCTCCAGCCCTTGCCCCTTCCTCGGCAAGGTTCCAGGGTCTCACCAGGAAGGAGGAGGCGCTTCACAAAGTTCCTTCCCCAGCTGCACACAGGCTCTCTGCTCCCTGCAGCTCCTTGGCCATGGAAGCAATCCTACCACCACACCCCTGTGCTTAGGAATGTTCTTGTATCAGGTGATTTTGGTGAAATTCTCTCCTGAACTAAGGATCAACTCCTGGGGTCCCTGAGGCAGTTCACTGTTGTCTTAGCGCTTCACTTGTTTCCCAGAGAGATAGTACCTCTCTGCAACAAGCCCCACCATCACCAGATTTCTCTATCCCACCCCAATGCCCCACAATCTAAGTCCAGCTCAAATCTGGTCTTTCTGAGGCCTTTTCTGTCTCTTCCAACCACCTGGTCTCTTGTCCCCTTTAGAATCAACAACTGGGCACTAGTTAGCCTATTACATGCCATTGATTCATGAGTCTTTAGCCTCAGCTAGTATGAATACCTGCCTGTAAAGGCATTCCTACACATCTCAGACATAGAGCATACTTGTGACTTATAGGGGACACCAACGATTATTACTCTAATTTCAAAAGTCTGAGTACAAGGGAAGCTCATTATCACAAATTAATTTTCAGATTAAGAAGGGGAAGCAGTCCTGAGTACATGTGTACATGTGTGAATATACACATGTCAGCACATGTGGAGGTCAGAGGGTGACTTTCCGCAGTCAGTTCTCTCCTTCCACCCTGTGGGTGTCAGAGATCAAACTTAGATCACCAGGCTTGATGGCAAGAGCCTTTACACTCTGGGCCACCTTGCCTGGAACAGAAGCAGTTATTATAGATAGGTGTCTAAAAAGGCACAAGACTAGAACTTATATAATCTACCTTGCTGCCTATGACATTAAAAATAATTCAGTGACTAAGCTGGAGTAAGTATGGTTCAGTAAATGTGTTATTTACTGGTGTGTATTGGAAGTTTCAAGACAAAAAAAATCAAAATCTCTAGCACAAAGTGAAAATTTTTGGGGATACTACAATAGAAGAGCTCATTCTAAGTGATTGAAAAACTTACTATACACCGGGCAGTGGTGGCACACGCCTTTAATCTCAGCACTAGGGAGTTAGAAGCAGGTGGAGCTCTGTGAGTTTGAGGCCATCCTGGTCTACAAAGCAAGTTCCAGTACAGCCAGGACTGTTGCACAGAGAAACCTTGTCTTGAAAAACAAAACAACCACATAAAACTCACTATAAATTGGGTGGATCTCAGAGTTCAAGACCAGCCTGGTCTATAGAGCATGTCTCAGGCCAGTCAGGGTTACACAGGGAAACCCTGTCTCAGAAATAAAACAACAACTACCCACCACTATAATGTAGTCTTAAAAATACAAATACATGGTCAAGGGTAGAGAAAGGCTGGTCAACAGACATTAAGTTATAGTCACATGAGATGAAGTCTCAGTGTGCTATGGCAAAATGGTGTAACCACAGAGAAACATTTTTACATAACAAAAGAAATTTTGACAGTGGTCACCATTGGAAATAATGTTTGAGGAGACAAACTTAACCTTATTTGGACATTAAGTAATACATGTAAGTATATATACCTACCACAATACCATGATGATATGGATAACTTCTATACATTGGTTCAGATAACTTAAAAACATAGTCATGTATAATACAAAGTAAAAGCATGTAAAATGACTAAGATAATGAGAACCATATAGTTAGCGGAGGCAGTTTCTGGGAAGAAGTGGGAGGCGGAAAGAACCAAATTGATACTGAGGCCCAGTGAGCGCTGAAGAAAGCAGAACCAACTTACTTCTTGTGGCTTTTGGCCAAGAAGTATGGTTCAAGGTCTTCAGAAGAGGCTAAAGGCCATTTTCCCTCCAATAGTGAGAACTCAAGAGACCTGCACAGAAATAAGAGGCCAATGGGAAAGAAAACAAGGTTGCTAAGAGCTTAGCAAGGGCCCAAACACAAGTTCAAGATAGACCTAAAGCTATCACAACTATAACTATTATTTTTAAGTGGCAGGGTGAAATTGGTTGTATTTTCATCATATCATAGGGAAACACTTGAAAATCTGTATTTAGTTATTAATGTGTGTATAGATGTACATGATGTATGTTTGTGAACACAGGCACCTCTGTGGCATGACATGAATGTGGAGATTAGGCTTACGCAGCAAGCACGTTTATCTGTAGAGCCATCTCATCAGAGGTCCATTTCTTTATTTGAGCCTCTCAGATTAATAAGGGACCACACGCCAGACTTCAAAGCAATGAGGAAAAAGGGACTACATTTCATTTGCATTTTATATGAAAACTTCCTTAACACTGACACTAGAATAGAACATAATATAAAATGCAACGCACAGCAATACATTGTTTAATAATCCTGTATAATACTAATATCCTATGTAATTTGCAAAAATCTGAGACTCAGAGAGAAAAAGGAGACTGCTCAAGAGCATACATACTTTTCAGTGGATGTAAGATTTAAACAAGGCTTTAGAGTCCCTATTTTCCCACAATCTCTAGCTACTTCTATAAAATATTCAATTTCCATCATGGTTTCCATGTCATTAATACTTCACATTAACAGAAGCTGATTAAATGCAAGTGACTGAGAACAAACCACAGCTGGGTATAAAAGAGAAGGAAAAACAAAGTAAAATGACTTCACATTAACAGAAGCTGATTAAATGCAAGTGACTGAGAACAAACCACAGCTGGGTATAAAAGAGAAGGAAAAACAAAGTAAAATGAAATGTGCAAAGCAACTGAAAGCATTTACAAAACATTCGAACCCTGGAAGATAAATCCATACAGTAAAAGTATTATGCAAAGCAGAGTATTAAAATACTATGCCGGGAAGCTGGAGTAATGGTTCAGAGGCCAAGAATATCTGCTGCTTCGGCAGAGAACCTAGAGTTGGTTCCTAGAACCCACACAGCATCTTCCAACAATCTAACACCATCTTCAGGGGATCCATCCATACATTCATACAGACAAACATTTGTATACACGAAATAAAAATACATCTTAAAAGAAAGCAAGCTTGGGGAGAAACCTGGTGCTACGGAAGTCCACAGGAACCCACAAGCAGGTCCCAGCTAAGTCTCCTAGCAATGCTAGGGAGGGCACCAAAATTAACCTTCCCCGGTAGTCAGATTGATGACTACCCTAATTGTCATCATAGAGCCTACATCCAATGATGCAGACACCCACAGCCCAGCACTTGACCAAACCCCTGGAGTTCAGCTGAAGGGGAGGGGCAAAAGTGTGTGTGTCAAGAGCACAATGGCGAAAACCACAGAGACAGCTGACTGGAGCTAATGGGAGCTCACTGACTCTGGACTGATAGCTGGAGAGCCTGCATGAGACTGATCTAGGCCCTCTGAAGGAGGGTGACACTTGATCTATCTAATGAAGCTGCTGGTGGGCCCTCTGGCTATGAGACCAGGAATTATCCCGATTAAATGAACTGGCTCTTTGAAGCCTACTCCCTATGGTGGAATGCCTTGCTCAGCCTTGATACAAGGAGGAGGGGATGGGTTCTGTCTCAATATGATGTTAGCCTGTGCTGACTGCTCAAGGGGGTCGTTACCCACTTGGAGGAGTAGATGGAGGGTCAAGAGGGAGGAGGGGGAGGGCATGTAAAAGAAATTTTATTAATAATTCAATTAAAAGAAAGCAAGCTGAAGCTGAAGGATTGGGGACATAGCTCAGTGGTAGAGCACTTGTCTAGTATGAGCAAGACCTTGAGTTTGATCCTTAACACAAAAATGAGCAAATGAATGAATGAATGAATAAGATAAATTAATTAAACAAAAGCCATGTGTGGTGGTTCATGTCTATAATCCCAGCTCTCAGGATTGCCTTGACTCTGTGGCCAGCCTGGGCTGCAGTGTAGGACCCAGCCTCATAAAGCCAAAAACCAATCTGAAGCTTGAGGGAAACCATACATCATGAGAAAGCAGAAAATGCCAGTCTAGGGGAAGCATAGAGTCAGACTGTGCAAAAGAGGGAGGCCAGACACTAACCTTAAATTCAAGATTTAAGACAACGCCAAAAAGCTTAATAGTCAAGATAAATTATAATTCCCACTATTAACCCACTACAACAACAAGCCCAAGCCCACAGCAGGCAAGCTTCAGTGGGTTTGCGTTCCCTGAGATCTAAGAGCTGGGCGAACACCATCTATTAGGGAAAATGAATCACAGCACAAGGCAATACGTAATTAGCAGCCCAAACCCATGGGCCTGACAGTTAGTGCTGCAGAGGTTCCAAGATAACTGTGGGTGGTCAGATGAGGCAGATTCAGCTAGAAGAGGGGGAAGCAGAGTAAGCAAAGCTCGAAGCCCAGACTAAAAGGCAGCAGGACCTGAGACCCGGAAGGGAAAGGAAGGAAAAGCAGAGAAAAGAGAACTGATAGAAATCAGTACATGAGACCTGAGAGGTGGGTCGGGGTAAAGACATTTGCGGCCTGAGGACCTGATCACCGGGACTCACAGGGTAGAAGGAGAGAACAGATTCCTGAAAAATAAGTCATCCTCTGACTTCCGCAAATGTACTGAGGGATACAAACAAATGTTACAAAAAATAAAAATTTAAGGCCATCCAGGGCTACATAGGGAAACACTGTTTCAAAACGGGACAAAAAAACCGAGCTGTGGAGAGATAGCTCAGTAGTGAGGAGTGCAGGAGTGCCGGAGTTCCCATCCCAGCTCCAACCTATAATCCATCAAGAGATCTGACAATCTCTTCTGTTCTCTCTCTCTCTCTGTCTCTCTGTTTCTCTCTCTCTCTCACACACACACACCCTAAAAACAGTCCGGTTTCCATGCTTTTCTACTTCCCACCCTTAGATCACAGTGTTTTACTACAACCTAAAATATCCTTTTCCCCTTTCAAATCTTTTTATTTTCTTTAGAACCAGTTCAGACAATAATTCTTTGAAGACAGTTCCCTAGTGTCCTACCCAGAAGTCAGGGGAAGACCTAAGGTTTACTCTTTGGGGTGGGGGAGTGAGTATAAATGGGGTGAGCAGAGGCTGAACGCAGTTAAGGAGAACAAACATCCAGGAATTGTCCCCGAGTGTCGGCTGGAGGTGAAACCACACTGCTGTCTCAGCCTCCTCCCCTGCATGCTCTGTGGTTTACGGCAGTAACTGTACATGTTAGGGGGAACTGCAGTAAAAAAATGAGAAGTGGGGGTCAGGGATTAACTCTGAAACAGTCATGCAGTTAGAGCCTACCAAGAAAAAAAATATACCCTCAAATTGTATGAAATCTTGTCATCTTTGCACAAGTAAGGATCGACAGAATGTACACGTGTACCATACATTTAATTTAAGCCTGACTTGATACATACATATTTGAAGGGCAATCCCCCCTTTGCTGGTATGCACACCAAGGGGAATATTCCTTAACAATTCCTTATTTATTATAACAAAACAGCCAAAAATACAAAATATGTTAGTTATAGTTTTACATATGGGAATCCAGAGTATGTAATTATTAGTAATAGAATTCTGATAATGAAACCTCTTATTCAGTAAGTTAAGGATTAAAACAATTTTACTTTCAAGTCTGTACACATATTAAATAATATGTACTTGCCAGACATTTACTACTGGTTAAAAAAAAATCCTAAAAGTTTAGGAAGAGTTTAAAAATCAGGAACACACACACTCGTGCAGCCCCCCCCCCCCCCCAAACAGTGTCTCTGGTGCCTGGATTACAGGCACAGCTACTTTAAGTGATTTTAACTTGCAGCCAGACATGATGAACATGCCTGTATCTCCGCAAGAGACACAGAGGAGGATGTTGGGAACTCAACACCCCCTTGGTTTGTGCTGTGAGTTCCAGGCCAACCAGGGACATATGAAAGACCCTATGGAGAAATGTAAAAAGTCACCCTGTCATGGTAGGGTCAGCACTCTGTTCATCCAGCCTTCATTTCCTAGCTCATCTTTCGTCCATCCATTTTCTCATATACATTTGGGGAGCTGCATTCTTTTGAATATATTTACAATGATACTACAAGCTGAGATATGAAAGTCCAGATATGAAACTATTTATCTGCAAAGGTGTTCTGCCAGTTAGGTTTGTTTGTAAGTTTGTGTTTGTGTGTTTATGTTCCTTTTCTAGTGAGTGGGTGGTGTAGGTATTTGGGCATACATACCCTAGGGAGTGTATATCGTTACAGGTCAAAGAGTCACAGCTATGGAGGAACCTTAATAGTATTTTAGCAATTCTCTCTTAGGAGCAAAGGATTGAACTGAGGGTGAAGCATACACAAGACGATGGGTTTGATCCCTATCACCACATACAAAGGGTGGTAGCATACTTCTCTAACCCTAGCACTTGGGAGGGGAATGCAAGAAGATCAAAAATTCAAGGCCACCTTCAGCTACATAGGCTAAAATGAGACCCTCTTTCAAAACAAGCCAACAAGATGGCTTAGTGAAATCTGGGCACTTGTTACCAAGTCTTATGATCCAAGTTCAATTCCTGGGACCAACAAGGTTATACGATTTGATTTATACTAAGTGTCCAGGGACTTAGTGACTGCTAGCGGGCAAGGGGCTTCTTTCTGACATGGGAAACATGTTCTAAAATGGATTGCAGTATGGGCTGCCCAACTCTTGAAAATATATTAAAATCCATTGATTTTTACAGCCACACACTTACTGTTTTGTTGCATTTTCCTTAAACAGTCTCATTTAGCCCAGGTTGGCCCTGAATTCCACTTACCAAGTGCTGGATTATAATGTTGGGATTTTTGTCTCTTTTCCTCCTTGGGATTACTTTTAAATACTTGCTTGGTATACAAATAATAATTCAAAAAGGTTGTTTGTTTTGAGATAGAATTTCTATATATATATCCCAAGCTGGCCTTGAACTCAAGATCCTTTTGCCTAAGTACCTCAAATGCTAAGATTACAAGCATGCACCACCATGCTTGGCTTCAATAAGATTGTAATACAATAACGGGAGAGAAATGAAGATGTGAATGAGCAGGAAGCTAATTTAACCAGGCATGATGTCCACACCTGTAATCCCAGCATTTGGGAGGCAGAAGCAGGAGGATTGCTGTTAAAGACTAGTCTGGGCTGTACAATA
This sequence comes from Phyllotis vaccarum, assembly GCA_033318265.1. Lineage (NCBI taxonomy): Eukaryota > Metazoa > Chordata > Mammalia > Rodentia > Cricetidae > Phyllotis > Phyllotis vaccarum. Next base: position 134,430,914 of record JARWLC010000004.1, on the reverse strand, counting down.
AATTCCACCAGCTTGAACTGGTTAGTGACACTCCATCTTAAAACACAACAAAAAAGCAACTATTCCACTCGTAACACTAAAATATTTACAACATATCACAGATAGTTTAACATCATTATTTCAACAAAATGAGTTTGAGGCCAGCCCTGGGGTATGTGAGATACTGTAAAGAAACAGGAATCATAGAAAGAGCACCACTCCACCAAGATATAGGCAGTGATGGGGCCACCAAGATGGCTCAGCACATAAAGGTACTTTTCACCAAGCTTGACAACCCAAGTTTAAATTCCCAGGATCTGCATGCTGGAGAGAACTTACTCACAGGTTGTCCTGTGACTTCCACACATGCATCATGGCACATGGATGCCTATACAGACTAAATAAATAAATGTTAAAACTCTATTTTTCAAGATACAGGCTAACGATTTTGTCCCAAAAGAAATTCTAGAGCATTATAATGCATGCACTTTCAACTATTTATCACTTTGGATTATTAGAATCTTTACTCCTTCATCACCATTAAATATCAAAACAAACCAAACTGACAGAGGCCTGTGGAGATAACTCAGCTGTAAAGTACTTGCCAGGCAAACATGAAGACCAGAGTTTGATCCCCAGTATTCATATAATAGTCAGGCAGAGCATGCTTGTAATCTCAGAGTTGGGAAAGAGGAGACTGAAGGATCCTTGGGGTTCAGTGATCAACTAATCAGTCTTACTGACTTGAGCTCAGGGAGCTCCAAGTTCAGTGAAAAAGCCTGTGCCTAAAAATAAATAAATAAGGTAGAAACAGGCATGGTGATACATACTGTTAATTCCAGCACTCGAGAGGCAGAGGGCAGGAGGAACCATGTGACTTGGAGGCCAGCCTAATCAATATAGTGCGTTCCAGGGTGGCCAGGGCTATATAGAGGAGACCCTGTGCCCCCAAAAGGCACCTGGCTTCCACACAAATGGAATGTACACCTACATTAGCGCACACACACACTCCCTAATGGATTCAGACAGATAAAACTGTGAAGAGCAAATGTAATTCAAATGTCAACAAGGTCAGTGACCAGCAGTGTCACACTGCTTTAGCTATAATTATAGCGTACACAATAATGCCCTCCTGGACTCTTCTAATCAGGCAAACAGAGCTAGGTGTGGTAGCTCACATTTATAACTCCAGCACTTGGGAGGCTGAGTACAGAATAGAGAAGGCTGGCTGCTGGGAGTGGGCAACTAACCCATGCATTGTGAGTTCCAGGTCAGACTGGGCTGCAGAGTAAAACCCACCACAAACAAAACAAAACAGAGATCCCTAAGAGGTAGCACATGCTAGCACTCTGGAAAAAGGCAGGAAGTTCATGAATGCAAGCCTAAGTAACAGCAGAACAGACTGACACAGAACACTATCAAAACTCATTTCTTCCCACCGTCTCTACCTCGGTCTTTTCCCCTCCCTCTGCTGATCCCCACCCCAGTTATACCTGCAGACACACCCCACCGATAACAGGCTCAGATCTAGTTGATTTTCCTCACTTTAGCTTATCTTAAGTTCCAAATGAATGTACTCTAAGTAGATTTGCCACACACACTCCAACATGACGGAAAGGGATGGTCTGGGAGAACAGAGGACCAGTACATGGAAACAGACTGACTTTATTTGTTCCCCGCCTGCACAACTGGAAAAGATCTGACATATAACTACCACATGTTCTTATTCCCTATGAATAGCACCCACAAGTGCTCTAAACCAGCACACTGGCATAATTCCAAAGAAAGTAAGCTTCCAAACAGGGATTGTATCTTACACCCATCAGGAACCCAAGACAGTGTAGGACAGAGTAAAATACATTCTTGCTGGATCAGTTCCTGAAAATGTAAATGCAAACAACTAAGGATGGAAGAAGAGAGAAAGAAAGCTAAGGGCATGTAGAAAAAAAGAAAGAAGCAGCAGCCTGGTGGTACCTACATATAATTCCACTCTGAGGATGTGGAGGCAGAAAGATCAGGAGTTCAAGGCTAGCTTTAGCTACATTGTAAATTGGAGGCCTGCCTAAGCTATGAGAGACCCTGTCAGAAACAAAATTTATTTTAATTGAAAATTAGACAAGTCCTTAATATATAATCTCATATCACAATTACAAACACCTGGCTTAAAAGAATCACAAGCACTTTAAAATATCTTCAGAATTATCTTCCCATCTTCGTTTTCAAAGTGTGACTTCTACCAACTTTCAGATATGCAAATTCCAGACTTCATTTCAAAATGAACAGGTATGGTGATTCATGCATGCTAAGTGTGTAGACTACTGCCCCTACATGATACAGGCCTTTAGGTCCTTTCTGCTGTGCTGACTTATTGTTTAAATAAGCCAGTAACTGGGAATTGAAAACTGTCTTTTGGCTGTTGTGGTGCTGGGATCAAAGCTGGGTCCTTACACTTGCTAGGCAAACATTTAATTATTGAACTATATCATCAGTCTGAAAAAAATGTGATTACTCTAATAACCAAGAATTGTGATAGGATCTGACCTATAAGTATTTGTCAGGCAAAATATGGCTTAATGATCGACCATACAGATGAAAGAAAATTCAGCTATAGGGCAGTAATATCCTCAAGAACTCACTTTTGTTTGTTCTTGCCTAGCACAGGGGTTAAAATGATACGCATTTAGCCAAAGCTTCCCAAATAAATTTATTTATTTTTAATAATTATTGATGGAGGGGCTAGAGATATGGTTCAACAGATGTGACCCAGAAAGACATGACATTAACTTCCAGGCTTCCACATGCATGCTCACACATGTGAACACACACACACACACACACACACACACACTCATCACAGAAGGCTAGGATAATCATGAGGTTACCTGGCCACCATCAATCTCATTCTAAGAAAAACTAAAAATGCTGGGAGATGTAAGACATGAAGTTCTAAGATCTGGAATACAATGGAATGCACACTGTAGAGCTGGAGATGGGCTTCTAACTGTAACTGTGGGCTCTTTTTTAATAATTATATATATTGTATGTGTATGCCAGCTTGTTTTTATGTGCACCATGTGTACAGTGCTGGTGGAGACCAAAAGAGAGTACCATATGTCCTGTAAATGGAGTTTCAGGATGGTTTGTAGGCTGTGATGTGGGGGTGCTGAGGTCTGAAGAACAAGTCTTTTTAACCTCCGAACCATCCTTCCAAGCCCTGTGAGCTCTTAAAGACATTTAGAGGTAGCTAGAGTTGATGGCCCTGTCTGCTAAATTCTAGTACTGGGAAGCTGAGACAGGAAATAAGCTATGGGCCAGCCTGAGCTACACAGTGAGACTGGCTCAAAATACCATAAAGGGGTGTATATGTGTGTAAAATGTGAGATAGGACTAGGAAGAGGCAACTGATATAAAGGAGCCTGAGCAAAACCATTTTCTAAAATACCAGCAAGTCGAATGATTAATCAATTTAATCTGTCAAGAAACTATTCTGAAGGATTCTCAGAAAAAAAAACAAAAAAACCGAGCTGCACAAAAAAGTCAGAAACTAAAGAAGACTGCACATAGCTAACAGATCTCCGCAGGCTCATTTCCTGTTTAAGTATGACCTCCTGGGATAAGTTTTACTGCCGTGCTCATTACCAAATAGATGGCTGTGGGCTTTAAGAGAAGCAGAGGGCAAGTTGGAAATTCGATTCTTAGCTAAACAGGAAAGACAAGGGGGCATGAGGGGTAGAATCAGAAACAGGAGGGAGGGGGGTCTGAAAGGGTAAAGGAGATTCTTAACTAAACACGAATGAGAAGACGAGAAAACAGAAAAAGAGGGGGAAAGGACGAGAAGAAAAGGAAAGTAAAAACCGGAGCTGATTCCCATTTCTGTTTGTAGTCAGAATGCAGGCTTGCTTGCGGGGGGAGCCATCAACTTCTGTAAGCACAGAGTCCCAAAACAAACCAGCATCAGTTTCACAGCCGGCCCCAGCTGTGCAGCTCGGGAGCCAGAAATTTATTCTAAGGCAGAGCAGCGAGCAGATAGATCAAAATGGCCAATGTAAGACGGCCAGATTTCAATCACGAAAGGGTGTGTCCCAAATTCTGTGAATTCCCTCCCAACCAACAGCCAGGGCAGCGAGAGAGATGGCTGGGGGTAGAGGGGCTGCTGGACGAGGCACTTCCCAGACGACTTCCCAGCCCACGCTGGTTCCAGAGCATCAGCCAGCCCCAAACCCAGCTGGCGGGTCCCCAACACTAGGTGACGGTCGCGAACCCCAGCCGGTCGGTCCCCAACACTAAGTGACGGTCCCGAAGCCCAGCCAGCCGGCTGCAAGTGACTCACCGACAGCCCGGAGCCTGCGTGCCTGGCCGCGGGCGACACCCGGCGCCCCTCGCAGTCTCGGAACGGCCCGGCACCCTCGGCTCCCTAGCGAGGTCCTCGAGGAAGGCGCAGAAGCCGGGCGGCGGGAAGCACAGCCTCTCCCTCTTTGGTCGCCCAGGCCGGAGCGAGCTGCTGCCGCGCCCGCCGACGGACTTCCTGGAAAGCACCGTGCTGAACTCACCTGCTGGCGTCCGGCCGCCGAACCCCCGTACTGCCCGCGAGGTTTAAGTCGCTCTTCTCCGCGCCCACGCTCCGAGGTGCCGCGACTTCGGGGAGCTGCCGAATCCTCCCGCCAGCAGACCCCCAAACCTGACCGCGCTGTCTGTGCAGCTGGTTCCCTTTACCCCTCGGTTGCGCGTGCGTACTCTTGGGGCAGGCTGCATGCTGGGAGTTGTAGTTCGAAAGAGAAGGGCGCGGCTCCACACCGATAAGGTTCTTTACCATGGGAAGGTTTTATAACAGGATACAGATACTAGGAGTAGGCTGAGAAAAATGCCCTCTTTTCCTGTTTCCAGAAGCCCACGATTCTCTGGAATCTAGAAAGACTGTCTAGGGGCTTTTTTTTTTTTTTTTTTTTTTTTTTTTTTTTTTTTTTTTTTGGTAATGGGTTTCCTTCTTGCGTGGCGGGCCTTTTGTGAAAAGACATTTAATATAGAACAAGGCTTGTCTGGGGCGGAGAACAAGAAGTATGTATAATTGAGCAATCCTAGCCATGATGTATCCTGGCTGGCCATTGTTTCAGTCTGGTTCTGCAAGGTGGTCCAAACAGTCTCTTTGCCTGGGCAAACAATATCGTTCTCAGAAGATGTTCCAGAATGCAGCTTCCCTAAGGATGAGATGATTCCCTCATCTGGGAGGTGTTCTGACCCGGGGTACTCTGATGCTCATGAAATCCAAGGTGACCGTAGATGTCTTCGGAGAGTGTTGTGGAATAATCTTTTTGTGCACCTTGAAGATGTGTCTCTGCCAAGGCACCTTCTGATTGATTTAATAAAAGCTGAACGGCTAATGGCTAGGCAGAAGAAAGTAGTCAAGACTTACAAGAAGAGAGATGAAGTGGTGTATGTATGTGTGTGTGGGGGGATCTGAGATGCAGGGAATTTGCTAATGAGACAGAGGAGGAAGTCAGACAGTCAGACACACATTATGGAGGAGAAGTAATAAGCCATGTGTTAGAACACAGATTAATGTAAAGAGTTAATTTAAGTTATAATAGCTAGTTGGGAACAAGTCTAAACTAAGGCCAAGCTTTTGTAATCAGTAAGAAGTCTCTGTGTCATTATTTAGGAGCTGAATGTCCAAAGAAAGAGCAGCTATAGAGGTGTAATTGTAAAATCTGACTATAAGATGTCTCATTTACTTTATTTTTATGCCTTTACCCTATAGGGGAATGAGATATCATGAGTTTCTAGATAGGCGTTCCTTGAATGATAAATGTGCCTACAGGAAGAGGTAACTAGGCAACCCCAAACAGGAAGGTAGACACAAAATGAAAGCAGAGATGGTAGTCTTGAGTCAGTGCTTTTTAACAAATGCAGTTTCCCAGACAACTTCCCAGTCCACGCTGGTTCCAAAGCATCAGCCAGTAGGTGATGGTGTTCCTCATCATCCTGGTCAGTCTCTGCTCTGCCCATTCTCCCACTCTAACTCCACATTCTGCAGTAGGCAGTGAGGTCGGGCCAATGTGAGTAAATGACAGAAGCAGCTTATCAAAGGAGGAAGGAAAGTGGATAGTTTACAGAGAGGAGGATGAAGAAGGTGGGAACACCTCGGAGGACTTTTTGATGATGTTCTGTGTGATGGCTGTCTCTTGTGCAGGGCTGCAAGGAGAAGATCCTTAATGAGCATAACAGCGTGAACAGGAATATGATTGACAATGCAGCTCAGAGTCAGGCAGAGGTGGCTCACACCTTTAATCCCAGCACTTGGGAGGTAGAGGCAGGTGGATCTCTATGAATTCCAGGACAGCCTGGTCTAGAGATCAAGTTCTGGGACAGCCATGGCTTCACAGAGAAATCCTATCTTAGAAAATCACCCCACCCTTAAAAAAATGCAGCCCAGAAGAGGGCTGGAGTGCATGCTTGAGGTACATTCCAGCTACACCCAGAATAGGGAGTCACCCAATGGTTAACCTTCTCCTGGCATCTACTTCTTCCTCTCAGGGTGGGGAGAACCCTTGGTTAAGTAAACACCCAGGAATTTTGCATAACTGGCACCCACTGAACATCACTGATTATTTGGAAAACCTCTCTGTCTCTCCCTCTCCCTTCCCCCCTCCCCTTCATCCTTCCCTCCCTCCTTTCCTCCTTCCTTTCTTCCCTCCCTCTCCTTTTTCCATTATTTGTTCATTTGAGACAGGCCTTGTTATGTGATCTGGCTGCCCTAAAGCTTGCTCTTAGACCAGGCTGACTCAAACTTAATCTTTTGTACCAGGATTACAGGCTTGTAACACCACACTTGGCTAAGGGAAATCTCTCCTAATCAAAAATATCCAGCAGCTGGTTTCTGAAAGTAATTTCCCATAGTGCTCAGGTTCAATGAACATTTACTGAATGCCTAATACATAATAAGAATTGTGTCCACATTTGTAATATCTCGTTGAACTCTGAAACAACTTCTACAAAGAGAAAATTAGTATCCTCAAGTTTTATATACAAAAATAAAAACGAAGAATTGAGAAAGTTCATTTGCATAAAGTCAAATGGGCAGTTGCTGATTCTTGTTGAGATTGCCAGCACAAAAATAATGATGTGGAGACTTATTATTAATTATAAAGGCTCAGCTTAGCTTAGGCTTGTTCCTAGCTAGTTCTTATAACTTAAATTAAACCATACTTTAAAATCTACTTTCTTCCATGAAGTTCATTACCTCATCTCCATACTACCCATCCTGCTTCCTTTGTGTCTGGTTAGTGATTCTGTCTTTCTTCTTCCCAGAGTTCTCTCTTTGCCCGGAAGTTCCACCTGTCCTTGCTATCTAGCTATTGCTGTTCAGTTTTTTTATTACACCCATCATAGCAATTCATCTTCACACAGTATACAAATATCCCTGAACAAGTGATTGTAAATTCAGAAATGAAGTATATACTCACTCAAACTCTAGCCTACTTTCCAATGACTGATTAGACTGATGTGTCTTCTAGATCTTACCAAATTCTTTAAACTGTGATAACCTGTAGCCAGGTTCAAAGAATATGAAGAAACATCTTCAAGACATTCCAGAAGAGACAGGGTTTTGAATGAATAAATAAGTTGGAGTCTTTGACAGTTTGTTTGTGTGATATTAAAAAAAAAAACACAAAATCTGATTTTCTACTGATGCACATGTATGTGTTCCTACATGTGTTTATGTGTACCATGTGTATGCAGGTGTCTCATGGAGGCCAGAAGAGGGTGTTGGGGCCCCTAGAACTGGAGTTAGAGGCACTTGGGAGCATCCAAATGTAGGTGCTTGGAACTGGACTCATGCTCTGCAAGAGTCTCTAATACATGCTCTTAACTATTAAAACCATCTCGTTAGCCCAATTTGTGTGTCCTTTTTTTTTTCCAAGAAAAAGTTCTCATGTAGCCCAGGCTGGCCTCTTTATTCTTCTTGTATTTTCCTGGAATCATCAGCAGGCACCACACACCCAGATATTTGACAGTTCCATATTCACTCTACATTGATATCCTGTCTTATTCTGGTCTGAGAAAAGAAGCTGGTTCTCTCCATCCACAACTCCAGGGATTCAGCTCAGGCCATCAGCCTTGGGGCATCTCTAGACATTCAGCCTAGCCTACTCAGTGAACTCCAGGCCAGGCATCAATGGAGTTAAAAATGGTTAAAATACTTGCTCTTCCAGAGGATTCAGCGCTCTCTTCTGGCCTCCACAGGCACTTGCACAATGTAATGTACATACACACACTCTCTCTCACACACACACAATCAAATCCTTTTCTTTTTTTTTTTTAAGAGATGGCGCCCAAGTACCTAAGGTCCCCCCCCCACACACACACAGATGAATAAGAACAGGATTTGGTTCTTACTAGTTTTCAGGGCTTGGTCAGAGTGAAAATGATTGTTAAGATGACACTCCAAATTTACTCAATGCATTGCAAGCCCTCATTAGTGTTATCTTTATGCCTCCAGCCAGAGCAGCTCATAAAGCCTGTGTCACACTTAGTCATCATAAGCAAGTTAATACCAGAGGCAATTTGCTCCTTATCAAAATATGCCTTTGGGAAAGAGCTTCCCACAAATACTTAAGCAGTATTTAAGCACATAATTTGCAAGACAGTTGTAGTAAAATCTTGGAACTCTAGACCTAACACTAAAAGGAAAGGATTTCATTCTGGGGCCTTGGAGTTGGCTAAAGTAGAGGGAGGAGAGGTCAGAGAGACAAGCACCATGGTTGGTATTCACAAGTGTATGGGAAAGTTTCCTGAAAATTCTTTGTTTTGAAATGCCCCTCTCCATCACCCTGTGTCTGCTTGCTAAGTGACTCCTCACGTTTTACCATCCAACTCAAATGTCACTTATTCCTTCATCTCAAATGATGCTATTCCTCCAACATTATAAGCTGTACCCTACCTCTGCTTCATCCCGGCTCTGCTAATTTCGCAAACACCAGAGGACCAAGAACCAATCATTGCCCAGCTGGCTGTAGAGTTTGCTTGTCTGTAGTAGGTTTCTGGCCTGGACATTCGGGCCTAGCCTCTAGGTTTAGGCCCGCAGAGACACACAGATGCTTACAATGGTTTTAGGCTGATTGGCCTAAGGCCCAGGCATATAACTTGCTAACTCTTTACCCTTAAACTAACCCATGACTCTTATCCTGTTCAGCCATGCAGCTCAGTACATTTTTTCAGAGCAGCATAGTTGTCCTCTGCATCTTCTGGCTTCTCTCTGGCATTCTGCTCTGTTCTTCCTGTTCCTAGAGTCTTCTTAGTCTGGTAGCCCTGCCCACACTTCCTGTCTGCCTTTGGCCAATCAGTGCTTTTTATTAAACCGGTAGGTGGGACAATTATTTACAATGGAACAACTTAATTTCCCTACACTTGTCTGTGATGCCCAAATTGGAGGGAGTTAGAGGCAGGAAGATCATGAACACAAGATCATTCTCAGTTATTCAGGGAGTTCGAGGCCAGTTTGGACCAACTGAGACCCTGTCTTAGGAAAGACAGGAAGTGAGGAGGAAGAAATAAATAAAGGGTAAAGGGAAAGGCAAGGAAGAATAACTTTGTGACAATGTAGGCACTGGTCACGCAAAGGTTCAAGTGTAGCAGAAATCATATTGAAAAGGAGATCCAAGAACTGGGGGCCAAGGCCAAGGTACTGACTCATTTTCCAAATCCTATAACTCTTTGCCGAAGACCACTTACAGCAGAAGTAGCTTGCTGGCAGGCATGGACTATTGATAGCAAACTTTTAATTAACTGAACTACCAAGTTTATGCATGCTAATGATAGCCCCCACCGCCTCTCTTTGTATGGTGTGTGTGCATGTGCATGTTCAAATGCATATACAAGTGAGTTCATGAACATGTGGAGGCCAGAGGTTGACACCTAGTGTTTTTCTCTATTACTCTCCCCACTTAATTTTTGAGACAGTCTCTCACTGAATCTGGACCTTGCTGTTCAGTTAGACTTGCTGGCCAGTGTCGCCTCAGGATCCCAGCCCCTTTTTTCAGTGTTGGCTTTGCAGATACATATTTACCATCATGCTTGGATTTTATGTGGGTGTCAAGGGGCCAAATGCATGTAGGCCCCTGCAGTAAACACTTTACACACTGAACCACCTTCCTATTCCGTTTTTTGTTTTCTTGAGACATGAGCTTCCTATATAGCTCTCGATGACCCGGAAACTCATAATACAGACCAGACTAGCCCCAAGAACCAGGTAATCCTCCTGCCTTGGTGCTGGCCTCGAACTCATTATGTAGCCAAGCCTGATACCTGATCTCCCTTTCTTGTCCCTTGAAGTGCTTAAGACTATAGACATGAGCAACCACACCAGCCTAGCATGTTCTCTAGACCTTACTCTCAAGATTTCCTATCATTTATGCCCAATGAATCCCAGGATAACTGATAGATAGACCAGCTTTACTTCCATATGCTTACAAGCCATTATTATTCTGGATACTACAGTTCTCTAAAATTTGCTCAGTATTGATAAACCTGGGAGTTTAAAATGTATAGAATCCCCTTCCTTCCTTCATACTTGTCAAACCAAGGACCTGTGTGGTTTTCTTCAATCATCTATTATGTAGCCCAACCTTATTCAATTACCTATTTATCTGGTCCTCAGTGGGTCCCTGGGCATAAGGACTAGAGACTATGGGCAACTGGCATATTATGTTTCTGCTTTTTATTAACATGCAAAATAATGGGTTTCTAGGTTTGTAGCTAAAAATTAAGACAGGGTGTGGGCTATCACTTCTTCTAGTCCTAGAAAGATGATGAAGTATCAAACAGTCCATAAAGGAGGGGCATCTCTTAACAAAGTCCAAGCAGAAGATGTCTCTAAGTCAAGGAGTTAGTTGAAAGTTAACTGCCACATCCAAAAGTGAGTGTCTAGAAAAGAGAAAGTAAACCGAGGTCCAGCACAGGGATCTGAGCAGGAGCCCAGTCAGGTGAGAGGGTGGATGGGAGCAACTTCTGAGTCAAGTCCATTTTGCTTGTATGCAGTTCTTGGGGCTATGTAGGGAGGGTTTCTCTGCACAGGGAATGAACACTGCACACAAAATGAAATGTTTTTTTTTTTTAAAAAAAAATAAAAAGCCATATGTATTGGAACACTTGGTAGGTAAGGGCAGGAAAACCAGGAGATCAAGACCAGCCTTGGATACATAATGAGTTTGAGGAAGCCTGGGTCACATAGGCTCTTGTCTCAAGAAAGCAAAACAAAACAGAACAAGTGAATGAAAGAGGAAATGAAAGGAGGGAAGCCACAATTATTCTTGTCCTTTTTAACTCTAAGAGCAGATTTATTTATGTGTCATGTCTGTGTGACTGAATGAATTCATGTTCCACATGCATACAGGAACATGCAGAGATCAGAAGAGGGCATTGGATCCCCTGGAATCGGAGTTAATGGCTGTTGTGAGCTGCCATGTGGGTGCTAGGAACCAAAGCTGGGTCCTCTGAGTAAGCAGTGTTAATCAGTGAGCGATCTCTCCAGTCCAGTTTTGATTTTTTTTTATGTATATAGGTGCTTTTCCTGTTTGTATGTTTGTACACCACATGCATGTCTGGTCCCTGCAAAAGTCAGTAAAAAGGCATCAGATCTCTGGGAACTGGTATTACAGATGACTGACTGTGAGCCACCGTGTGGATGCTGGGAATTGAACCCCGGTCCTCTGAAAGAACCACCAGTGCTCTTAACCATTGACTTATCTGCAGCTCCCTCTCTATTCCTTTAAAAGACAAAGCCTCACTATGTAGTGCTGGCTGGCCTGGAACTTGCTATATAGATCAGTGTGGCTTTGTCTTTAAACCATTCTTTTGCCTCTGCCTCCCTAGTGCTGGGGCTACATGTGTATTCCCACTACTCAGGACTCTATTTACACCTTTGGCTTTGTCTGCATGGGGAATGGTGTCAGTATAAAGATCCGTGGATATTTACTTAGGTTGGAAGTTAAAGTTGTTGATTGAAGAGATGGCTCATCTTTTAAGAGTGGGCATTAACTACTCTTACAGAGGAAACAGACTCAGTTCTCAATATTCCCATCAGGTTGCTCACAATGCAGAGGACCTGATGATTTCTTTCACCCTTCATAGACACCTATGAGCAGACAAAATACTCATACACATTTTTTTTTTAAAGAAAGAAGTTAGGATTGTAATCCATATGTGCTTCCTATAGGCCAACCATTATTCCCTGTATTTTACACATGGACACCTACACACGTGTACGAACATATACACAAACACATCTCTACACACAGTTTTTAAAAATCTTGAGAAGAAGTACTAGTGACTAGTGTAGGAATTGGGGGCTGGAGAGATGGCTCAGTGGCTATAAGCACTGACTGTTCTTCCAGAGGACCTGGGTTATCTTCTAACCAACATTAACTTCAGTGCCAGGGTACGTGTACCATCTTCCTGTCTCCACAGGTACCAGGATATATACACCCAGGTACAGACAAAATATTCAGACACACTTTTTTTTTTTTAAAGGGGCAGTAGTTAGGGTTGTAATCTGTAAGCACTATTACCTGTATTGTACACACAAACCCTTACTGTAGTTCTACTGTGGTATATTATCATTCATTGTTCCTGTGTTACAGATAAAGACACTAGGTTTGATAATTTTATATAATATGTATATTGTATAAATATAAAAATATATATACTTATATAAAATATACGTATATACAAATACATATTACATAACATATAAATCTATATATAATCTATTATCTATCTAAACTAATAGTCATGAAATTTAAACCAGACAAGAGTGACCTCAGTGTGTATACTTGTAATCTCTACAAACCACAATGCCACAGACTGAAAAGGACAGGGTCTCAGAGCTCAAACATACTGTGTAGCTACAACCTTGAACTCCTAATCCTCCTGCTTCTACCTCCTGAATGCCAGGCTTACACATACACACAACCACATTAGGCTTTATGTGGTGCGGTGCTAGGGATGGAATTGAAAGGTTTTCTCTGCTCTACCAACCAAAAACTACATCCCTAAAAAGAATTCTTTAAGCAAAACAATAGGGCAATAAATTTCCTCATGGAGGTGGGTGGCAGCAAATATGATCTAGACCCTCTGTGCTTCTCAGGCTATCACTGGTCTAAACGATGAAATTTGGGAATCACCAAGCTGAGCCAGAACGCAGCAGGAAAGCAGGAAGTGTAGGTTTTTCTGTTATTTGAGGTCAACGCTTTATTTAAAAAATTGCTTAGTTTTAGTGTTAGCTGTCAGACAGTATGCACAGCTACATTGTCTGTACTTCTGATCCCCATTATTCTAACAAATTTCAACTGTGTAACCACATGGGAGCCTTTTGGTTTCAAAATGTTACTATTTCTCCTCTGACTACCCTACCCTGGTTGTACACTTTATCTTCTTGGTATTAGAGTGTCATTGTTCATTTTCCAAATGCTCTTCAGTAAAGTAAGGACACAGTGTCAGACATTTTAAAGAGATGCTCTAAGAGTAGCCAGGAACCAAGCTTTTCCATTTCAAGTTAAGTTTATTAACCACCCCTTTTTATTTTTTACATTTTCATTTACAATTATCATTCCAGACACAAGTGAATACATGATATCTTTGAAAGCACAAGGATCTTGAGTAACTGAAAGTTTATATTTAGCTCAACGTTAGTTCTTTGTGGCTAATTCCATCTTTTGGGGCTAATGGAGTTCCTTATTATGAGGATAAAGTTACTTTAAAATTCATACATTTTCCTTTACTTCACACTTACTTTGTGCAAGATGTTTAACTTTACATTTAAAAAGCAAGTTATTCTTCCGTTTCCTAATGAATTAACCAATCATCTAACGCTGATCAAAAAGTATCAAATAAAAAATAAAGCCATGTGGCTTTTCAGAATCTGCTTAGCTGAACAAGCTTTACCATTAAAGTTTGTAAGTTTAAAAGCATATTATGTCCTTTAGTTTTCACAACACAATATAGGTAACAATACACATAAGGAAGGTCACACTTGACAGGCATAGAACCGGTAAGCCATTATGACTGATGGCATGCAAGTATTTTACATTTTTATGTGCAATGAAAAACGCGCTTGTTTCTGAAAAAATGAAATAAGATAAAAGCTTACTTAAAATATAAATATGCTTTTTCATGTACATAGCTTTGTTCTTAAAAAGAAAGCAGAGATACAAATTACTTTTATTCCATTTATCTGTTTATTTAAATTTTAAGAAAAAAAAATCTCATGTCACAGGCTGGTCTTGACTTGCTATGTTGCTGAGGATGACCTTCAACTTCTGACTCTCCTGCTTACACCTCCCAAGCACTGGGATTACAGGTGTACACTACCGTGCCTATCTTAGAATAATTTAAATAAAGATTGTCATGGCTAATATTTGGTACTAAAGTAAAATTACTCAGGAAGTGTACTTTCTATCCATGTCCTTTTTCCGTTTGGCCAATTTCTGCCTACCCACTTCTAGTCTACAGAAGTTTAAAATCCTGGGCCATTTTCTTTCAATTCACAGTGCACTTTTGATTGTCCCTTGGTATGCAATCAATATGTGCTTAGGAATACAAATACACAGATATTAAATAAAGCTTACTAAAAACACACTGGTCAGTTTCTTTCTGATTCTGAGGAGAAAAATATTATATATATTCTTTCTGTTTTTGAGGGAAGCATCCCCAAAATTTTTAAAGTTTTTTTTTTTTTTTAAATTTTGCAGTGCTGAGAACTGAACCCACATGCCAGGAAATGCTCTCCCACTGTGCTACCTTCCCAGCTCTGAAGTAGCCTTTCTGACAAGGCTGCCCTTCCAGAACTATCCTGAAGTTATTAAACACTGCTGAAAAGAAACAAGCACTGTCTGCAGAACATTCCTGGAAAGAGCTTTAGCTGCAGTGAATCTATTATCCACCCATGTTCAGAATCACAGGGCTGTAATGTTTGGGATCTAGAAGGGACTTTAGAGAACACACCGTATTCTTACCCAAGGTCACATACAGCTGGCATCCAAATCACTATCACTATGAATATATATATATCTCACATGGTTGTAAACAGAATATATTTCTTGTAGAGCTGGAGGACAATGATGTACAAGCAACATTTATAAAGCACCTACAATGTACATGACATCTTCTTAGATGGTACCAAAGATATAAGGACTAATGAGTCACATCCCTATGAGGCCATGCTTCAATCAATGCTTTCCTTGGCAGAAATAACTGGCCAGGGCCGAGTTGCTGGTGATAGGTAGCTGCTGTTCCAGAGAGCTTTCTCCAACTCAGCGTCAGAGCTAGCATCCGGTACACAGATGCCTGGCATGAAAATTGTCGGAGCCCCAAAGAGATGCTCCCCAAGGTTGCAAAAATACCTTGAGTCTTGGCCTCTGTCACCTTCGGTGGTGACTGGAAGGGAACAGTGCTCTTGCCTAAATTCTTAGTCACTTTCTGAGTTTCCAAGGACTGGTACCACTTCTTCAGAGCTTTTTATTTTTTGAGACAGGATCGCATGTAGCCCGGCCTAGTCTCAAACTCACTATGTAGTCAAGGATGAATTTAAACGTTTGCTCTTCCTGCCTCCACCTTTTGAGTACTGGGATTACAGGTCTGTGTACGAGGCAAGCACGCTACCTTACTGAGTTACCCCCCAGTCCTTTTCAAATTACTCCCAAAGGGACCCAGCCAAATGATCTATCATTTTTATCACTGGACTATAAAACCAATGCTGCTACCAATGGCCTCTCTCACCTCTATGTTTAAAGTAAAACAATTCTAGTCCTCCATATCATTCCAGTTCCATCATTCCACGCTCCAATTTGCTGTATTATGAAAAAATGAACCATTGGTCAGAATAAAACAGACTCAGAGGCAGTGGGAAACATTAGTGAATTGATAAAAGCGATCTACTTTTGTACAGTGCTTTCTAGTTTCTATGGTGTGTTCATCTTATGATCTGATTATATTTTCTCACTATAATTCTATGAGGTAGTTAGTGAAGATATTATTCCCATTTAATAGCTGGGGAGCTTTAGGCTTGAGAGATCAAGTGGTTCCCCCAAAGTCTCCCAGCTAACAAAGTGTAGAGTCAAGTGTCCAGGTCACCTGACTCCATTTCCGGTGTTCGTCCCCCGTATAATCTATAATTGGCAGACAATTAAATGAATTGCCCATGATCATACACCTGCTAAGTGTGGGTAACGGGATTAGGATTTAGCCTCCAAATCTGTTAGTATGGTACCCATTCACCATACCAACTAGCTAAGCCAACATGCCTCAAATGACTGCCACAAGACACAGCCAACCAAGCCTGGTTAGTAGATTGCTCTTTTCTTCACATAGCTTCAAGCCCTCTCCTTCACCTCTCCAGGGCAACAATGTGTCCATAGTAGGCTTACCCTCTGATTCATGTGCTGTTTCTAGAACAGTACCCAGGATACAGACTCATCTATCTCTTGATTGTTTGGTTGTTTCTTGTTAAACTGATGGGAGAGAGATTAAGGGGAAGGAGCAAAACTGAGTTCTGCCATTACATTAATTTAAACATTACATTCCCAGTCTTTTCACTTTGTAAGGCTCTCGAGCCACAGTATAAAGTATGGTCAGATCTGGAATTGGGGAAAAAGGAAACAATGAACTTTGAGATTCTGGGTACTTTTCTCTGGTCAGTTAGTACCCAAAGGCTGCTCTGTGCTTTCCCCAGCCTGATACTTAGAAAGTTTCTGTACAATTCCTTTATGTGTGTCTCAGTCTTTTACCTGGGAATGGAGTGAGTAGCAGAGGTGGGGAAACTGAGAGATAAGCAAATTCAGTATCTGCTTTTTGAAAAGGTGCTCAATCTATCATCCCAACCCTAAAACACATGTAAACCCCTCTTAACACAGAATTCTTAGGGTTCCTATCTCCTGCACAGTATTTAGGAGGGGGCAGAGTAAGTCTGCCACGAAAAAGGAAGTAGGCGGAAACCCTTTTTATTCACTCTACAGGACTGTCTGAGCATGCTGATGCTTTCACTTCGGGTGTAAGCTCTGTGCTTAGAAATGTCTTGTGGCAGTTATTCTGAGGGCAGTGACTTCCATAATGCTGGTGCCCACTAGGGGCCACACCTCTGTGTGGAAGAGGAGCAGCTGTTCATGGTCTGGTATTCCAGTCTTCCTTTAGGAAGATTGGCTCCAGGGGTACAGGCACTGTGATATTTTCTGAGCTTTAACATGGAGATGGGCTTCTACTGGGAGGTGAGCTGTGTGCTGAATGATGAGTGAGCTACACCTGCCCCTCCAGGCATGGGATTTTCTAACCTGGGCCCACAAAACCCTGAGAGGGACAAGGGAAGCATGGTCTTGTTAATCCATGGTCTATGAGTAGCCAAATACCTCACTACGGTATTTGGTTGTCTTTATGTACAAAATATTTATATACAGTGTGTCCTACTGAGATGGAAGGAGGGGCTAATTGATGTTCATGAGTATGAAATGCTACACACTTTAGGCATATAGGGAATATAATCCAGTGAATTTTCTAAGAGTCATCCTCCACACACCTGTGAAATATGGTGTCAGGTGACAGAAACTGCAGACTCTAGAGTAATTTCCCACGGAACCTGGGTCTGCAGCAGCTCTAAAAGGGAAAGGGAGGTGGAGCTGGGGGAGAGAGAGAGAGCCTCCCCTTCAATCCATTGTCCAGATGTAGCCAAATATCTAGCTAGATATCTGACAACACACACACACACACACACACACACACACACACACACACACACACACACACACACACAAACACGGAGAGGGAGGAAGAGGTTGATTTCCCTCAGAGATGAAAACAAGGGATTTGACCACACTGAAAAGGACGAAGGAGCTTCTGCTGCGCACATACGGCAGACAGAGAGATACACTTGTACTACTACTGGACTAGTCACCATTTCTAGACTTGAGAAATGTATCTCCTAAAAGCCATCTATCTATCTATCTGCATGTTCCATGACAAGACATCAGTGACAGGATCCTTCAAGTCTAGGTAAGTTTTCATTTCCTATGGGCCTATACAACTGTACAGAGGAAGGAAGCAGGGAAATATGAGCTCCCTCCAAACAGCTATTCAGGCATTAGCAAATACTCAACACACTAGCTAGCAAAATATATACATATAAAAATAAGATGCATATTATGTATCATCATGATGAGATTAATTGTTCACACTGGGCAGAGGGGTGAAGTCTTGGACTGATTATATGATTTGATGATAGATTCCCCTAAAATGTATGTTTTATCTTCTAGTAGTTATCTTCAATATGGAATTTCTTATGGAAATGTCACTTTACAAGCCAGTTAAAAATCCATAATGATAAAACAACTGATTAGTAATAAATAATCTCATAAACTCACTGTATAAGCTAAAGCAGTATGATTTTAAAAATAATCTCCTACTATCTTGCTTTAATAGTATTAATAATGCCTTATGAAAAAGGAATAGCCATAATCCAAATCTGATTCTTTTCTTGCTTTTTGCCAGGGTGTGTTAGCAACTGCAACTCAGTTTCCAAAATGTGGGGCTACAGACAACACTCTGCAGGGTCAGCATTTCTTAAGCGATGAAGAAAAGAGGGTGAATGAGAAAGGAAGAGGATTTCTTATGGAAGTCTGCTCAGAGCTCTGCTTTTAAAGAAGTCTGTGACGAAGACAGAGGAGAGACATGGCATCCTCTCTACGACAGCATGGAAACCAAAAACTATGATTAAAATAGACTGTCCATATTTCACCCAGGTAAAACTGATGACTGCTTATCAGCCAACAGTCTAGAGGGAAGAAAGGAGACAGTTTCCTACACATTGCTAATTCCCAAAGGCTCTTCTTAACCATGGCCGAGAAGTTAATGCTGCAAGTTGGGAAGACAGTGCACAGCATGCATAAATCATCTTAAGAATATCGTTTCGCCTTTACCATAATTGATTTAACTGTAAGTGCATGTCACTTAATACATTTTGGTTGGGGGAGGGTGGCTGGGGGTCTCAGGTAGCAGGCTGGCTTCAAAATTCCTATGTAGCCAACACTGATCTTCTTGTCTCCTCTCCAAGAGCTAGCCTCACTGGCGTCCCTTAACTTTTCATCGTGCTATGTTGAGCAATAATTCACAGAATTCTTGAAAACAGAACAATCAGCAAACCTTCACGAACTGGCTCCAATATAAGCACCACCAAATGAGTGAGAAGAGAAAAATCAGACTTTAAACCAGCAGCTGGAATGTACTAACGCGTTTTCAGATTGACGGAAAGATAAAGGATTGGGGGTGACTCAAGAATGTCACAATGCCCTCCTTACTATGTCCCGAAAAATATAAAAATGAGCCAAGAAAATGGGATGTTTCGGAGGCTTTCTGTTTGCAGCTATGGGTATACAGATCAAGTCAGTGTCCAGTGTTACCCCAAGTGTCCAGTTTTGTTTTTGTTTTTGTTTTTTTTTTTAAAGATTTCTTGAAATAGAATCCAAGTGCTTTTCAAGCTAAGTTATTTACCCAATAACTTGTCTTACTGCTACCAAGACACGCAGGATCTCCCAGTAACTAAAACTATACAGGACAAGCAGGTTCTGCTCTGTCAACAGCTCACTCTGTGAGAGTCATAAAGAGAAGGGAAATGAGAGGTGCTGTGTGAGGAAAGTAGAGGACAGGGAAGAAAGAGAAATACTGTCCAGTTATCTTCACTGTCAGCTGGATGGGATTTGGAGTCAGAGTGTGCTACCAGATGAGTCTAAACAAGGAGGGAAGATTCACCCTGACTGTGGGCAGCACCATCCCCTAGGCTTGGGTTTCAGACTGGGAATAAAGGGGAAGTGGGCTGAGTTCCAGTGTTCATCTTTCTCTGCTTCCTGTCTGCAAATGTGATGTGACCAGCCACCTCATGTTCCTGCTGCCACTCTCTTCCACCATGGTGGACGGTACCCTAAAACTGTGAGCCAGAATGAACCCGTCTTCCAACCCGCTTGCAGCTACATAGCCACAGCAGTGAGAAGGGGAGCAGCCCAGCTGCCTCTCAGAGGCTGTCACAGCTGTCATCTATGACTGGAGAGAGAAGTGATTTATCTGCTCCCAAAATCTTCTGTCATTTGTTACCTTAATTTTGCACCGCACTGTCCAATTATTATACTAAGAAATTAATGCAATCATATCTGTTGTGTTTCACAGACTTTGCCTTGAAGGTGACAAATATTGGAGTTACTGACAATTCATTTTTACCTAACACTTGCAAATGTCTGGATGGAACCTGAGGATTTCAGCCATAAGGCAGAGAAGCAATTGCATGTGACAAAAATCTATATAATTTTGAACGACAGTGCCCACAATTTATCCTGTGAACTCGTCATGCTAAAGATGAAACATTAGTTGCTTTTAAATTTTGTCAAGTTCATTCAATCTTATGTATTAGAAACTTTGATTAAGGTCCATTATTTTTTAAACTTGTTTTTTTAATCGTGTGTATGAGGGTACATGTGTGTGCCCTCAGAGGCCGGAAGCATCAGAGTCCCCTGAAGACAGAGTTGCAGGTCATTGTTAGCTGCTTGTCATAGGTACTGGAACTTGAACTCATGTCCTATGGAAAAGTAGCAAGTACTGTTAACTGTTGGGTCACTTCTGTAGCCCATAAGATGCCATTATTATTGTTTTTTTTTTTTTTTTGCAAATGTGCTATTTTGAAATTTCCTTTTAGTAAAATTAAAAAATTTTCTATTATACCTGGAAAGCCTTTTGACGGCTTTATAAATAAAGTCTATTAAATGTAATTTGGGTTGGAGATGTAGCTCAGGGGTAGAGTGCTTGCCTAGCATGCACAAGGCCCTGAGTACAATCCCCAGCACCACACACCTACACAAATATGTTTAATTCATGTTTAATAGTCAGTAAAGATAAGTGTGAGAATTATCAATATAATCATGGGATAATAAACAGTTAATTTGCTAATGCTACATTAAAGTGCTTTCTAAGAAGGTTCCCACTGACCATCAGTCAGCTGGAAATGTGCGTGTAAAGACATTTTTCTGGAATTAACGGAGAATTTGTGTAAGATTGGCAATGATAACTTCTTATGTGGTCAGCAGCACACTTCTCATGTACTCAGCCTAACTCAAAGTGATGCATGTAAACAGAGATAGGCCTCTCCTGTAATCAGCTACAAACACATGCTAAGTCCCTTCCCGTGATTAAGAAAATGTTCATGAAAAAAAGCAAGACCACCCAATACGGAAACGGTAAAAAGCATCTCCAGGTTGTCACCGTCTAACATCTGTATCATCCTATTGTGCAAGCTGCCAGGTGTGTCTGGGAGCAGGTCAAGCCTCTAACACATTTCGAGATCTCACATAAATAAGTAGTGCTAAAAATGATTAACAGTTAAAACTATAACTTATATGAATAACGGAAATGAACAGCCTTAGATGAAATGGTCCCGTGGGGAAGAGGATGAGTTTGTGTCTTTTTCAGACGGCTGTGTGGTGTGACTTCACTTCTTTTGGTGGAGGTTTACCTCCGGTCTCCTTCAACTCTCTTCTTTCGAACTAGGTAACAAAAAAGAAAAGTGTAAAGAGACATATAGAAGAAAAGGATATTCCTTAAAATCATTCTAGAGCAGTGGTCCTCAACCTCCCTAATGCTGTGACCCTTTAATCCAGTTCCCTGTGTTGTGCTGACCTTCAACAATAAAGCTATGTCATTGTTACTTCATAACTCTATTTTGCTACTCTTCTAAATATGTTAGTATGTAAGTATCTGAGGTGCAAGAGCTCTCACCCACAGGTTGAGAACCACTGATCTAGAAGCATGCCATACACCCAGCAGCATGAATCATCTGAAATGTCAACATTCAGTGAACTATGGCAATAAATGGAAATGGCAAAAATAATTTAGTATGAGGAAGAATTTAAATTTAAGTAAAGCTATGTCTGGCTCCTGGAACCTCTCTGTGTGTCTCTGGCCATCCAGGTGGGATCACAGAGCAGTGACCTGCTAAGGACTCTCATGGAGATTTTACACACAGCGCATCCCCTTGGCTTCTGTGTGGCTCTGTCACCAACTGGCCTTTGCAGAGTTCCCAGGTGGACACAGTCTCATGCATCACCTCTGATGATGGCGGGAGACCAGGCTTCTATAAAGAGAAGCTAAGACTCTCCAAATCTCAGCTTGAGTAAAAATCATAAGTCCTAGATATGGTGGAGTCTGCAGTCACAATATTTTAGAGGCTGAGGCAGGAGCATCGAGAATTGGAGGCCAGCCTGGGCTACATAGTGAGTTCCAGGACAGCTTAGGATATACAGCATGATTCTGTCTCCAAACAAACAAAAAAACAAACAATTCCTAAATATTGATCTTCAAAAAAAAAAAAAAAGATAACAGGCAAAATCAGAGACAGAGTTCCCTTTAAACTACACGGGATCAAAGAGATTGTCAAGACGGTATGATTTGGGGGCTGGAAAAATTGCTCAGTGGTTAGGGGCACTTGTCCTTTCATATCACCTGGGTTCAATTCCTAGCACCCACGTGGCTGTAAATGGCCATAACCCCAGCTCCAGGAGAATGTATGCTGACCTTCGAGAGTACCAGACACATATAGGGTACACAGACGTCCATGCAAACTAAACATTCTATACGAGATAAATATACCTTTTAAATTTGCCTGATTCTAGCCTTCTCCTTCCTCCTTTGACAACGTCTTACCTGTAGACCAGGTTGGTTTTCAACCAGGATTTTCCTGCATTAGCCTCCTGAACGCTGGAATTACAGGTACACACTACCATTCCTGACCAATTCCTGCCTTTTACAATCCTCTCCTTCTCCTTTTGTTTTCTGGGCTGCAGACTCTTTTGGTTGATAACAAGGGGCTTCTGGAAGCTTCCTAGATCTGGCCAACTGGTACCCTGTCTGAGGTCCCTTCTTCCTCTCTGCTTTCAGTAGCCCAAACTGTACGAAAGCCGTTGTCTACAATGGCTGTTCCTGGTCGTGCAATCTGTTGTCAATACTGCCAGAGCCTTGCTTTGCCTATTTTTCTTTTTGTTTTCTGGGTTGCTCAGATACAGACCTAACATGCTTTCTTTCCTAGGTGTCTTCTGGTTGTCTCCATCCTTTCCTAAAGCCTCCTGCTGCATCATAGGTCTAACTCTCAATACCCAATGGGTAAGCATGGCCAGTGTCTTATTTTTTCTCTTGTCCAAGGTCTGGTACACTGTTCCCAAACTTCAAACAAGGGACTCAAGCTTGCTGCTGGCTGACTGCAAAATGGACTAGTCCTGTCTTAGATGTCTCTCTGCTATGCTGCTCTAGGTAGTTAAGATGTCCCCAGACAAAGCCTTCCTAATCTCCCCCCATCTTTCTATGCTGCGACTGGCCAGGAATCAGCAATGTGTAACAGCATGGCAAGGCAAAGAGAGGCCTCGCTGAGAAGCTCCGTGAGAATTTATCCTGTAATATAGCTCTGTTAGAACTTCACATGCAAAATGCAGAAGTATTCATGTCCTCACATTTATGCCTGAGTATTGAAAGAAGCACCATCAGAAGTCAAACAAGAAACCTGGGATTGCCATGCTCTGTGTCTAAATGGAGAGAGTACCATCATCATGGAAGGAGAAGAGGAGAGGAAGGGAGGGGAGGGGAGGGGAGGAGACACAAAGAAATCAAGCAAGAGCTAAGCTGGAGAAAATAGCTCTTCTCTCAAACACCTTGAAGACCAGAGGACTTCCAAGACCACCTAATAGGCACCCCGACCCCCAGTCCAGCGGTATGGTATCTGAGATGTTGCCTCTGAAGTGGGAAGATGAATGTTCCCAGTGCTCTCTCTATTGTCACCAGAACAAGTCCCATCTGCCTTACCCAGGTCATTATTTTTTGTGATGGCAGCCGCCACTCTTGTCCGTGGTCCTTGCTTGGTAAACTGGTACCCGAACTTGAGGATCCTTGAGTTCTCCTCCAGCATCTGGGCTATCTCCATCTCCACAGCTGTTCCCAACTGCTGCCTCTGATTGTGGGCACACACAGGGAAAGGAAATAGTTACTTACAGGGGAAATCTAGGTGGCCACCTCCACAAAGAGGTTCAAACTGAAAGGGAGTAAGCCTCCTGAGATGTTCCTTCAAAAGCAGTCATTGGGCCTGGCTCTTCGTCTACTATCCAAATGTAGATGGTCCAATCTGCTGGTACTTGAAAATGGAAAACAAACCCAAGCAACCAACCAAGCAACAAACCAACCAATGGACAGCAACAAAAACTAGAAGTCAGGCCAGAGAGACGGCTCAGTGGGAAAAGCGCTTCTGTGCAAGCATGAGGATCTGAATTTGGATCCCTTGAGCCATGTTATAAAGTCAGGCATGATGACCTGAACCTTAACTCCATTGCTGAGGGTAAATCCCAGAGGGAGCTCTGGGTCCAGTGGCAGATTCTGTTACAAAAACCAAATCTAATGTGGAACACGACAAGATGACCCAGGCATCAACCTCTGACCTCTACATGCATGCACATGTATTCACACGCTCACATACATATGAATGAACACATGAGCACAAACAAACAAAACAGCAACAAAACCCCCAGCAAATAAGAATCCCTTTTTGATGAAAAGATGAACTGGGTATATGGCCTTAATTGCAGTACTTGGGAGGCTGAGACAGAAAGATCTTTAGTTCAAGGCTAGCCTGTGCTAACCAATGGGACTGTGTCAAATACATACACGGCACAAAACAAAAATAAAGAGAAGGTAATTTTAAGCAAAGTTTAAGCAAAATTAATATTTGTACTTCCAAGTCACTCAGTACTAACGAGATTAAAGCAGGGATGTTTCTTAAATAATGGTAAAGTCTGACAGTCATCAAACAAAATACTGAATTTTCTATGCTGGGATCCATATCCAAAAATAATTAAAGATCTATGCTGGAGAGATGGCTCAGCAGTTAAGAGCACCTGCTGTTTTCCTCCAAGGCCTGGATTTGATTCCCAGTACCCACCCTGGACAGCTCTCAATCTCCTGCAATCCTAGAATTAAATGTCTCTGACCTCGGGCACACATACCATTAAATAATAAAAAAGTAAGTTAAAGGTCATTGGCCAGTAGCTTCTGAATACGAGCAAGCCTCGGCATCTGGGCAGGGCCACCCTCTTTCTTTCTGAGCCCAGTCTTCATGAGGCAGTCAAGGCTTGGCCAGCATTGGGCTTTGATTCAGGCTACAGGGGAGGTGAATGAACAAAGCAGCTGCTGATACCCCGGCTGCCCGGCTAGCTCAGGGCAAGGGGAGCTGGCTCTTCATGGGTCTGCCGGCACAGGCCTAACTTGAAGTTTACTTTAGAACATGCTCTGGGGCTTGGGAGAATGCTTAGTCAGTAAAGTGCTTGTCATACAGCATGAGGACCTGGGTTCAATCCCTGGGACCCACATTTAAAAAAGCTGGTGGGTTGGTGTGAGTTTGAAATCCCAGCAGTGAGCAGGCAAAGACAAGGGGATCTATGGGGCTCCCAGCCAGCCAGCCTATCTTGTCTCAAAAAAAGGGTGGTCAGAACCCGAAGAAAGATAGCTGAGGTGTCCTCTGGATTCTGTGTGCACACACATGCACATATACATGCGTGTGTGTGTGTGTGTGTGTGTGTGTGTGTGTGTGTGTGAGAGAGAGAGAGAGAGAGAGAGAGAGAGAGAGAGAGAGAGAGAGAGAGAGAGAGAGAGGGAGGGAGGGAGGGAGGGAGGGAGGGAGGGAGGGAGGGAGGGAGGGAGACAGACAGAATATATATATTCCTTCCATAGGCCAGAAGCTGTTAAGATTTGTCAGACAGCCCGAGGACCACATCAGTTCTACACAGAGCTTTGAGCTTTAGCCCATTCCCGGTGGGTCTCTCCCCCACTGTCTGAGACAAAGACATTTCTGTTCTCTCTGTCTTCTTCTATACCTGGTTGTCAATCTTGATCTCTGTCAGGGTGTCGTTCTCCCGCAGGGCTTCCACCAAAGCCAGGATTCCAGTTCCAGTGATAAAATTGGATTCTATGTTCAGACTTTTCAAGGTCTTGTTGACTTTCAGCATATCTGCAAAAGCCTTAGTATGCAGAAACAGTCATCAGGCATTCTAATGATGGGTTTCATAAAAACCTCCCCCAAATTAAAAAAAAAGTTTTATATAGAGCACTTGAAGAAAAGTTTTGTTAAGTCAAAAATACTTTCATCTCTAAGTAAAATTAAAATTTAGAACTGCAATTAAAAATTAAAATAGGTGGGTGGTGGTGGTGCGTGCCTTTAATCCCAGCACTTGGGAGGCAGAGGCAGGCAGATCTCAGTGAGTTCCAGGCCATCCTGGTCTACGAAGTGAGTTGCAGGACAGCTAGGACTGTTCTACAGAGAAACCTTGTCTCGAAAAACAAAAACAAAACAAAATAAAAAAGATTTAAAATAGTTCCGGGTGATGGTGGCGCACACCTTTGATCCTAGCACTCCGAAGGCAGACGCAGGGAGATCTCTGTGAGTTCAAGGCTAGCCTGGTCTACATATGAGTTTCTAGGACAGCCATGAGAAACCCTATTGAAAGGGG
Source organism: Phyllotis vaccarum (assembly GCA_033318265.1). Lineage (NCBI taxonomy): Eukaryota > Metazoa > Chordata > Mammalia > Rodentia > Cricetidae > Phyllotis > Phyllotis vaccarum. The sequence continues at coordinate 134,404,377 of JARWLC010000004.1, read as the reverse complement.
GGGGGGATTAAAATAGCTTAGTAGAGGCTGGAGAGATGGCTTAGAGGTTATGAGTGTTGGATGCTAGATGGTCTTCTGGAAAATCTGGATTTGACTCCCAGCACTCTCGTTGTGTGTGTGCGTGTATGTGTGTATGTTTTCTCTTATCTTTTGATTGTTTATTTTTTTATGTATGGGTGCTTTGCTTGCATGTAAATCTGTGTACCATGTGTGTGCTTGGGCTAGCAGAGTCCAGAAGAGGGTGTTGGATCACCTGGAACTGGAGTTAGAGACAGTTGTGAGCACTATGTGGGTGCTGGGAACCTCTAGAAGAGCAGCCAGTTCTCTTAAACACTGAGCCCTCTTCAACTGCCCCCCACTTGTGCAGACTCTCTGGTAGTCCAGGCTGGCTTTGAACTTGCTGTGCTATGTAACTGAGGTTGGTCATAAAGTGCTGATCTTCCTGTTTCTCAAGAGATGAGACTGCATACTCATTAAATGAACACATTTAATACTAGTTTAAAGTACAAAGAAATTTCAAAAATATACATATAATTGGGGCTGGAGAGATTGTTCAGAGCGCTTGCTACTCAATTATGAAACCAGGTGTCCAGATTCTAGTATCGAGAAGCTCACAAACACCTGTAAGTCTGGCTCCCAAAGATCCAATGTCCTCTTCTGGCCTCCATGGGTACCCCAACACTCGTGTGCATACACTTACCTAGACACATACATGCGGATGCACAAAGACACATACACACATAGATAACATCTAAATAAATGTAAATATAAATATACATATGAACTTTTAAGTATATTTTGGTGCCACCCACATGAAGATTAACTGAGTCAGTGGCCTGTGGCCTGGCCTTCTGCACCTCAAGGGAATGAACAGATGATTGGCAGCCACTTTAATTAAAGTCATACAGGCAATAAGAAGAATTAAAAACAAATTGCTAACAGTGACTGATTCTAGGGAGTGACCAAGGATGCTCTAAACTATTTGAAATATCTTAGTGTCAGTAAGGACAGGGAGAAGGGGGAGAAGGAAATCCACATGAAACAGAATTTCTCAACCTTGGCATGGCTAAGATCTGGGCTTGGAGGGGTATTTGCAATGGGTGTACTGTAGGCCAGTCAGCAGCTTCTCCAGCTTCCGAGACCTAACACATGCCGGTAGAACTGTCCTGATCACAACAACCCCAAACATCTCCTGCCAGTGTGCCCTGGGAGCAAGGCAGCTCTTGAGCTGAGAGTCACTAGGACAGAATGAAAATCCTGTGTACTCAACAGTTTGAACTGCGAGCCCAGGGCTATGGGCTGATGGAATGGCATACTATTCAATTCAAGATACATTTACTTAATGCCTGCTCTCTGTCTCTCTGTTTTTATTTGATTTATCAAGACAGGGTTTCCCTGTGTAGCCCCGGCTGTCCTGGAACTCACTCTGCCTCTCCCACCCAAGTGATGGGATTAGAAGCATGCACTACCACACCCAGCTTAATACTTGACCTTAAAATTCAACTTATACATTTTAATCAGAGCATGAGAGGGGAGTTTGTAAGCCTTTCCTTATGGGACACACCAAGCTTTGGCATTAAGTTTCAGTTCCAGAATAATGAAATGTCAGAGCAATTAGTTCTTTACAAAAACTTGCAGGACCTCCTGGGAGGCAGCCAAGATCATGCTGCTTTATCTTAAACTTAAGAAAACACTTTTTCTCAAGCTGAACAAAATGGAGCACATACAGCCAAACATAACTTGGGAGCTATTACGCCCAAGTTCACTTTAGTTCAGCAAATATCTGAGCATCTATTTCATATATTGGGATAATGTCAGAAAAACATAGATATGATTTCTTAAATGTTATATAAATAATTAGAGTAGAAATACATATCTCAAAAAAAAGATTTGCTTTATGTACTCTATGGGATTATACAAAAATATAATTTCTGGGGGCTAGAAAGATGGCTCAGCGGTTCAGAGCACATGCTGCTCTTGGTGAAGACCCAAATTCGGTTCTGAGCACTCACATCAGGCTGTTTACAACCACCTGTAACTCCAGCTCCAAGAGTCCAGGTGCCCTCTTCTAGACTTCAAAGACACCTGAGATCTCTCTCTCATACACACACATGAATGCATAGTTTAATTAGAAATTAAAATAAGTCTTTTAAATTTAATAGAAACCAAAATACATAGCTTCCCTGTGGACCAAATGGTAGCCACAAGAAAAATAGCTACTACGTCTTTAAAAAATTGCTAGTTTGAACTGATGTGCTATGTTTTATACCATGAATTTCAAAGATGATATATAAATAAAAGAATATGAAATACCTAATTATAGTTCTATGTTACATCTATACACCTACACATATCTATATATACTTATATTTTTAACATTTATTTTTATTTTGTGCATATGGGTATTTTTACTGAAAGTATGCCTGTGCATCATGTGCATGATGTACCCAAGGATGCCAGAAGAGGAGGACATCAGACCCCCTGGAGTTACAAGTTCTTGTGAGTTATCTGAAGTGTGTGCTTTGAATCAACGCAGGTCCTTTGGAAAAGCCGCAAGCACTGGTAACTGCTGAGCCATCTCTCCAGCCTAAGATGAGTTGCTTTAAATCTCCAATCATCAAGCAGGACAGCTTTGTCTAGTTTTACTCCAGAGCTGAGTTGTAGACTTTCAGATTGATTCCCAGAACCCCTACCAACATCCACAACGACCTTTAGCCGATGTACCCCAGGGGGCCTCTGTGTGTAAACGTAGCAGAGAGGAACCAGAAAGACCTGCTGGTGACTCTTGGCTCTGCCCTTCCTTGTCACACCTGGGATGATCTAACCTCCCCTTTGTTATAGGGGGAACTAACAGCACACACTCTGAGCTCTACCATGAGTGGGTACACAGGGCACGCAAAGCTGAGGACCAGGGCTGCAGTCACTGATTCCACAGGAAAGTGTCTTGGAACAGGGAAAGCAGAGGAGGGAAACAGGAGGGCTGGCTACAGCAGTCACAGTGTTTCCTTGAGCTAAGCAGCTTTCCTGTTTGGCTGAATTACCTAATACATATAAAAGGACTAGGATCTTGGTTATTTTCCTTCTCGTATTCTAATGAACTGAATGTCAAACAAAATGGCTCAGTATTTTGATTGTTCAAAGTATGCCTGGAAAATTAATGCACATAAAGATTAAGATAAAACATACTCTGGCTTTTTTTTTTTTTTTTAATATGTGCCAAGCTCAAGTAGGCTTTGGGGGGGCCATAACATCCAGTGGCCATTACAGAAAGTTACTGTCAAAGCAAAAGTCTCAGAATGCTTTTCCTCAGCACAGAACAAACTCTAAATATTTATTTAGCTAAATGCCAAAGGCTTGTATTGTTTCTCTTTTGGAATGTGCACCACTGACAAGAATCCAGTTAATTCACTATGCTTGCAGTGTATACAGGCTTTGAGCCTGTGCTTCAGACCTGTAAGTTTGTTAGATCTAGTTGGCCAGATTTAAGACTTTCTATTGAAAAAAAAAGGAATCTCTAAGAGCTAGGAATGGTGATTACATGTCTAAAATCTCAGTACCAGGGAAGTTGAGGCAGGGGAATTCCTGGGAATTCAAGGCCAGTCCAAGAAACATAGCAAGTTCGAACCCACACCGCACAGCAGACTCTATCTCAAGACAACTCAAGGAAAAGTTAACTAAATTTAAACAATAAGGAAAAAAACTAAAAATAGAGTCTCCAGTGAACTAAATGACTTCACACTGTTTCAAGTCTTACTTACAAGGGCCACAGGGTCATTGCTTCGGGTTGCAGCCAAGCTGAACTTCTTCACATGGGTGTTGGTCTCCAGGGCTTTTGCAAAGTCCTTCAGGGTTGGAATTGGAATGTTCTAAAGCATAGAAGACAGGGCTAGTTATAAACCACTCACAGCACACTCACTCTCAACTTGAGAATATTTTTTTCATTTTTGATTGGACCTAGAGTCTCACATATGCTAGTCACGTGCTCCAAGTCCATTGTAAAGAAGCTCCCCCTCCCCCCCGTAATTTTTAATTATCAGCTATATTTATATGCTGATTAACATAGCCTCTGTGAAAGTTGCATTGTCCGTTGCCCGTTAGTCTGAGTGAATAGCGCCTCCTAGTGCCCAATAAAGGAATGTAACTCAAAAGATTTTTCTTTTTTTCTTCTCATTGTAGATTATCTATTCTTGGACAGGTTAACAACTGGGATCTCTGTTGCCTTTCCCTCTAATTATTTCTACTCATCCTGAAGTCTGTGCTGAAATACCTCCTCTTTTGTTTATAAGTTCTCTTAGGCAACTTCAAATTTTTCCCTTCCTACAATTCCATGACATTTTGGGGTTTACCACATCATGATGCCAACATTCAGTTGTATTTTTCTCCTACTATAGATTTTCAAAGTAAAGACTGAATGGAGCTTAACTGGGTCTCTTGGAACCCAGGCTGGCTTCAATCTGCCCTCAATTTTACTATGTGGCCAACGCTCCCTTGAACTCATGGTGATTCCCCAACTTCTACCTCTATAAGGTGGAATCTCTACAAAGTGAGGTCTCTTGTTCACAGCCACACGGGCGTGCCATGCTGGAAACAGATTCTTCCGATGCAAAGTGAACAATCACATTGGTTTGCAGTTTTTTATTTTGTTTTTCTTTTAGATTTATTACTTGTATTTCACGAGTGTTTACAAGCACGTATGGATGTATGCCTGTACTCTTTCTTAGCCTTAGCGATCACACAGCACAGTACTGATCACTGTGGAAATAAGCAGGAGGTAGCAATGGACATGTGCTTGGCTGCATTATGGACGAGATGAGTTACTGTGGCAACTTAATCTCTTCAAGTCTCATTGAAGATTAAGTGAGATAATCCATCTTAAGTGCCAAGGAGATAACACAGTGCACACTCAATAAAAAACAGTGTTAAAAGGGCTAGAGAGATGGTTCAGTGCGAAGAGCACTTGCTGTTCTCATAGAGGATCTGAGTTCAGTTCCCAGCATCCATGTTGGGTGGCTCACAACTGCCTGTAATTCCAGCTCCAGGGGATCCAAGGCTCCCTACAGGCCTCCACAGGCAACTTCACCCATCCGCGCATACCCACATACAGATACCTGTAACACACAGTTAAAAATAAATCCTTACAAGCAATATTAAGAGCTAGGGACCAGCCCAATAGGAATGAACAAAACAAGCCACATGTGTAATATCATCTTTAGGGAGGTAGAGGCAGGAGGGTGGAGAATTTGAGATCAGCCTGATATACACAGTACGTTTAAAGAGTTTAAAGCCAGTCTTGGCAACACAGCGAAACCTCGTCTCAAGCTAGCCAACCAACTAATCAACCAACCAACCAGCTGGAGAAAAAGAGTAAGACAGGCCCTAGGCAGGTCCTATTGTTAACATTCTCTCCCCTTCCATGCTTCCGTAGCAGCATGTCGAACATGCTCCATGAATGCAGCTGTGAGAGTAGACTGTGAGAAAATTCCTAGTAAACAAGACCAGAGTCTTGCCATTTCTTTTCCTCAAAAACATGGGTTCTTCCTTGAATGTGCTTTCATGACCCTCCTGGGTGGAGGGCATAGGAGTGAGTTTACTTCAGATTATTCATTACAACTGGCTATTGTTATCTGTTTAGATGTGTTGTGAGGCACTTGATGTGTGTGCAGGGAACGGGGGTTGAGTACATTGCAAGAGAAGCTTCCTTTAGTCTGAACTACAGTCTGGATTCTTGCTCTCCTTCATTTTGGGGTTGTGTGATGCCACTCAAGAAGCCCTAAAGAGAGGCCCACATGGTGGGAACATGAGGTCTCTCGCCCACGGCCACATGGGTGCACCATCTTAGAAATGAATCCTTTGATATCTTAGCCTGGACTGGCGACTTCACTGTAGTCTCATTTGGGTGTGCCTGTGCCAATGACTCTTCTAAATGACTCTCGGTATCCCTGACATTTGAAACTGTGTGAAGGGGTTGGGGCACAGCTAAGTGGCAGAGTGCTGTAGTACACACATGAGGCCTTGGGTTTGACTCCCTAGCACTGAAAAAAAAATAGTTAAAAGTTGTGATTCAGTACCAGATACAATGTATCAGGCACTATGATTCTTTCCAGTAAGTTCTAGAAATCATTCTTCTTGTAGACTAGGTTACTCTGTCTGAAGTCAGTGACTTGAAAACATGGCAAGCAGCGTAAAAGCAGGCAGCTGGTGATCTCCAGCCAGCTCTGTGAGGCCAGGATAAGCCACGAGGTAGTGGCAATGATGTACCTTGATGTTGTTGAGGTTGACTTCTTGCAGGCTGGGGTCATTGGCCTTCATCTGCTGTAGACTTGCTTCCACATTTGTAGGGTTCGGTGGCTCTTCAAATACTGGTTTGGCTTTTTCACCTTTGACTACATCTACAACACAAATTTTAATTAATAAAAGACAGTGCAAGAGGGCCCTCTATCCAACTAGAGATGTCTTCCCAGAAAGCACCGGTCTTTCACGTGTAGTCTAACATTCCAATACCAATGACAGTAAGCTGATTCTCACTGAGCAGGAGGGGTAGGGGTGCTCTCTGGGCTAGTTTGCAAGTAAGATGCCTTTTAGGTCCCCAGGGGCTGACATTACATAAAGTCAAATTAAAAAAGGCCCTGGAGCAAACTCCAACCCCCAAGACATCCACTGGCAGTTATATGGACTTTCTCCACACTATCTTCACCAGACCATAGGCTCTGAGATGCAAAAGGGGCACCATAATGAGTCTCTTCATTTCCCAAATCCTTTATAAAAATTTTGTGTGAAGCTAGATTTGAACTGGGGACCTGCTCAAAGCATATATTCTACTACTGAGCTACGCCTCTACCCCCAGTTTCCAAATATCAATACCCTCTGGCTGCTTCATCACTTCCCTCCTCCAATTTCCATTTTGCAGCTTTAGCTTTGGAAAGACCAAGGAATGGAAAAGAAGAATGAAAAACATCTTAAAAGCAGTTATTAGGGGCTGGAGACATGGCTCAGCAGTTAGGAGCACTTGCTACTCTTTCAGGGACTCCAGTTTCAATCACCCTCAAGGTGGCTCACAAATATCAGTTAGTCCAGTTCCAAGATCTGAAGACTCTTCTGGCTTACCTGGCCAACTGATATACATGTAGCACACACACACACACACACACACACACACACACACACACACACACACACACACACACACACACACACACACCGTAAACAAAACACGTACTCATAGAAATAAACTATAAATAAATAAATAAATAAATAAATAAATAAATAAAATTACTTGAGGCAGAAACTGCCAGTACATGCCTGTAATACCAGAAATGAAGATCATGAGTTTAAGGCCAGTTAGTTACACGGTGAATTTCAGGCCTATCTCAAAACAAACAAACAGAAACCACCACAACAATACACACTAATTGATTAGAAAATATTTGGAATGGATATAACTTAGAGAGGATTAATATTTGAATGTATTGAGAACTCCTCTACCCCACCCCACCCCAAGATAGGGTTTCTCTGTGTAGCCCTGACTATCCTGGAACTCAGTCTGTACAGCAGGCTGGCCTTGAACTGAGAGATCTGCCTGCCTCTGCCTCCCAAGTGCTGGGATTAAAGGCCAGGGTATCTGTCGTGCTTTCTAATGAAAGTAAGTATTTAGAGTGTAATGACCAGCATCCATGAGCTTCTGCACTGGGTTTGACTGCTCAGAGCCCAGTGATTCCTTCTAGAAGAAATGGGTCTTTCTCCTTTAGGCACCAGACAAGCTCTGGAGCTTCAGAAATCCCCAGGTTCCTTATCAACTTACTCCTCACAGGCCCCTTGTGACCTTTGCCATTGGTCATTTCTTCATCAAACTTCGGATTGTTGAGCAAATTGTGGACTCCAAGGACAGCTGGAAACACAGGCAAGAAAAACAAGCACTAAGTTTTGAAACACATATTAGGATGGCCACATGTTAATCTGCACCTTGAAGAACGATTCTTTATACAGTACAAAGTCTCCAGGTTCCCTTTCCTGGCACTGTGTGTGTGCACGCGTGTACAGCATTCAATAAACTTACTGCTAAAATCTCCCAAGACCACCAGTAACTCTACATGCCTCTGTCCTTTGGGAGCCAAGAAACAATAGTGTAGAAACATCTTCCAGCCCCTCAAACACCGCTAGGTTCCATTGCCAGTTAGTTAGCTAGAAACAGTGGTGTGGTCACATCTTCTAACGAGTAAAACACTGCTAGGTCTGTGTGCCAGTTATTCTTAACTGTCAATTTGACACAACCTACAGTCACATGGGAAGAGTCTTAATGAGGAATTATTTAGATTACACTGGCTGTCGGTCATGTCTTTGGGGATGGGGAATGTTGTTTTGATTATTAATGATGTAGAAGGATGTAGCCCACTATGGGCTGAACCACTTCATGGGCTGGCTCAGAACTGTTCAAGAGCAAAGGAAGCCAGCTGCACAGAACAGAAGCAGCAGCATCCACGTGTGTCTTTCTGCTCTTGGCTGTGGACCTAATGTGACTTCCTGTTCTGATTCCCCCTCAGTGATGAACTATAACCTGGAAACTGAATAAATATAAACTGAATAAATCCTTTCTGCCTCTGAATTGCTTTTGATAAGGGTGTTTTATCATAACAAAAGAAATGCAAACAGAATATTCCCCTAGTTAAGTAGACTCAAGTTCATCTGGGTTTTTGCTGTTATTTGCTTTTAATTCTGTCTTGGGGGAGGGTTCAATGTTGTTGTCCTGGATAGCTTGGAACTCACTCATAGTAGGCTGACCTCAAACTCAGTGTGATCCTCCTGTCTCTGTTCCCAAATGCTGTGTTTATGGGTAGGTGCCACTATACTCACTTCCATTTAGTTTTCTTATCTGTAAAATAAAAAAGGTGGGATTCAATCTAAGGGTTTTATTTTGTTTAAACTCTCACTATGTAACCGAGTCTAGCCTGGAATTTATCATGTAGACCAGGCTGGCCTTATACTGGCAGTAATCCTCCTGCATCTGCCTCTTAAGAGTGTTGAGATTAACACTGTACCAACAAGCCTGATTGAGTCTAAGGATTTTAAAGATCTGATGTGATGTGGATTATTATGTTGTTGTTTCTCCTCGGAGGCAAACCCGGAAAGACTGTGGTCCTCTCAGTAGAAAAAGGAGTTGTCCTTTTTTGCCTCTGGGAAAGAAGAGAAGGGTAACAAAAGCCATCCGAGCATAACAAGGTCTCAGTCCCTAATGGAACTGCCACCTGGAAGCAGGCATTCAGGGAGCAACACCATGGGCAGGGTGGTGCTGGGCAGGTTGAAACAGATGTCCCTTCTAGCGAAATTTCAGTGGAGGGAGAGGCACAGGCCCTGAGATCCTGACTGGATCAGTTATAAGCTACATTAGAAGGAAGGCAGCCAGCATGGTACAAAGAAGGGCCAGTGGCAAATCTGAGGAGGACAGGACAGGAGTTAGAGATTGGTGTGTGATGGTGCGGTGTTGCACTTGAGAAGCAAAAGGATTCCAGGAGGTCAGTTACCGAGTCCTTTCTGGATCTCGGTGAGAACTCCATTTACCGAGTGGGTTTCGGTTATGACCTCCACTTACCGCGTCCGGTTTCTTTGTGGTCCGAGTTTTGTCCCAGGCGAGGAGCGTCAAGATTAAATAAGTCTACACTCAGGAGTCGTTTAGGTTCCATCATTCAGGCTCTCTCTGACACTGAGAGACCTGAGCTTTATTCAGTACATGTTATCTCTTAGACCTGTCTGTCCCTTAGCCATGCTTCTGTCTTGCCACTGCATCTCGCCTAGCTTTTTCCCCTCTAGCTTCCCGCCATGCTGGATTCCTTCTGCTCCTGCTCACACACACTCTAATCCATGCTTGTCCCCAGCTTCTGCTCTTCTGCTTGCTCTGCCTGAGTCCCTCCTCGTGTCTCCTTTGTCTCAGCTCTCTGTCACCTTAACTCTCTTACACACCCTGCCTCCTCATCCGGGCACGCCCAAGGTCATAGAGGATCCCAAGAGACTAGCACTCAGCAGGTGGCAGCGATAAGGAGATTTGTAGTTCCTTTTTCCCCCTGTAAACAAGGTTTTAGTCCTTAGGGGAAGAGGATGGGCCATAAGGCCCAGAATGGCACTTATTCGGGAGACAACAGTCAGTGTGGGGCTATATAGAGAGTTCAAGAGTTCAAGGCCACCCTGAACATCTTACACTACATAGTGAGACTCCCTTGTTTTGGAAAAACAAAGGCTAGGGCTATAGTTGGGTGGTAGAGCACTTGTCTAGCATTCCCAAGGCAGCTTACAAATGGAGTAACGTCAATGAACATGGAGTGGGGGGGGGGGAGGGATCTGGAGCACACGGTTTGAACCTGACTGCCACACCCTAACTGTGGGATCCGGGAAGCCACTGAATGCCCAGAGTCTGCCTCGTCATTAACCCCCCAACTAACTGTTAACTTCATTAAGGGCTAGGTTAGCAAAGCGCACTCGGGGTTTCCTGTGAGCGTGTTTCCTGAGAGGATTCACCTAGGGGAGAAGCCTGAATGTACCTGGCACCACCTCAAGAGGATAGATAGGAAAGGAGAAAAGATCAGTGAGCCATTGCCACGTCTTTGAACTGCCGGCTTTTCTACCACTGTGTTCTGTATCAGTGCAGGCAAGGCCTCCCCTCTTATCTCTCTGCAGCTGCCGCCCTTCCACTCACACATTATTTTCAGTCTTCTAGAAAGACCACCTGAGAGAAGCTGCTGCGAACAGGCTTCCCACTGAGTTCATAGGGAGTGTTTGATCAGGGAGGGAGCTGAATAAAAGAAAGCAAAGCCGTTTCTACCTGCATGATCTCCCTGGATTTATTACCTGGATTCCAGGCTTAGGCATCTTCTGAACGATTGCTTCCTCCCCTCCCCCACTTTCTCTTTCTCTGGTGTTTCTTGGCATAAGTCCCATCCTGCATTCTTTCTTTGCACAATTAATGTGAAGCCTTTGAGGCAACCCTTGGGAAAAGCAGTAACTATGGAGGAATCTCTCCACAGTAACCACAGGGTCAAGATGCCCAGTCACTGAAAAGTATCTTTGTCACCAGGTGACTCAGAGACCACAGAATCCTCTGACAGACAAATGGGCATGTGAACCTGATGTCACCTACTAATATCAGAGATGGATGAAAATGTGTGGAGATGGTAGCTGATTAGAATAAGGCAGAACAGGCACCCCCACAGGAAAAAGATTTCTATAAACATCTTTTAGTGGAATAAGAATTAGTGTTCTGGGACTGGGAAGCAGCTAAACTGATAAACAATTTCACTTAAAAGCACAAGGACTTGGGTTAGAACCTCAGAACCTACATAAGAGACAGGTGCACATTGGGAGTTGGTGGTGTGCACTGGTGACCCCAATCGTGGGGAAGTAGAGTCAGGAAGGGCTTTGGGTTCCACAAGTAAAGGCACTTGCCACCCTACTATGAAAGCTTGATGGCCTGAGTTTGGGTCTCAGAATCTACATAAAGTCCAAAGAGGGAACCAGCTCCACAAAGTTGTCTTCTGAACCTTCATGTACATCCTGAGACTAGCCATGACTCCCAATCCTCCTGCCGCTGCTTCCTGAGTGCTAGAATTAAGAAAATATACCACACCTAGCTCTTGTTCTAGATTTTTTTTTTTTTTAAAGTCATGGTCTCACTATGCATCCCATGTGTGTCTATGCATTCAGTGTCTAGAAATTAACTATGTTGTTAACTCATCCAGATCACATACTGGTTGGGTTTTTTTGGTGTTGTTTTGAGATAGGACTTAATTTGGGTAAAAGACTTGCTTTTCATTTCTTTTGTATTATTTGAGCTTTTTATATCTAAAATATAGTTTGAATGCTAATGGTCATCATTGACTCACATGTTTGAATACTTGGTCCTGAGTTAGTGGAACTGGTTGGAAAGGATTAGGAGGTGTGGCCTTATTAAAAAAAAGTGTGTCATGGGGTATGCTTTGTGGTTTTGAAAGACTCATTCCCAGTGTGCTGTCTCTCTGCCTCCTGCTTTTGGATCAAGATGTGAGTATTGAGCTGTTTCTGCTGCCATGACTTTGCTTTACCACCATATACACTAACCTTCTGAAACCAAAAGTGATGTGGGAATGTCTTTTTGTATGCTGTGAATCTCAATCTTTAAATAAAGGAGCTGTTTTGGGCCATGACAGGCACCATAGAAGAAGTAGGAGGAAAAATCAGAACATAGGTATGAAAAGCAGGGCGGAGTCAGGCAGATCGAGCAAGCCACCCAAGAAGCAACATGTAAAGAACACAGGTGAGCCACAGGCCATGTGGCAGACAGATTAATATAAATGGGTTGATTTAAGATGTAAGAGCAAGCTAGCAATGTGCCTGAGCCATAGGCCAAACAGCATAAAGTTAATATAAGCGTCTGAGTCATTTCTAGGGGCCTGAGCGACGACGGCGGGCTGCTAAGGGGTCTGGCAAGGGGTCTGGCGCAGCAGGTCTGTGGGTCTGGGCCTCTGGCCGCTGGAGACCAAGAAACCCCACTACAACACAAAAGTTCAATTAAACACTTTCTTTTATAAGTTGCCCTGGTCACGGTGTTTTGTCATTAGAAAAGTAACTAATACAATCTACATGCAATAGCAATTAAAATAACAACCTTGTTATCATTGTCATGTTTTAGTTTGCTAAGGAAACTAGAAGGCTAGTTTCCTGGCACAAATCAGCTTGTAATAGCAATTGTGTGGAAGAGCAAGAACTCCACAGAAATATGACCATGAGGCTAGCTGGTGATGGCACAGGCCTCTAATCCCAGCATCACGAGGCAGAGGCAGGCAGATCTCTGAGTAAAGAGGCAAGCCTGGTCTACAGAGCGGGTTTCAGGACAGTCGGGGCTACACTAAGCAACTCTGTTTCAAAAAACATAAATACAAACTAATGAACAAAAAGGAATGTGACCGTGAAATGTGTGAAGTTTGTAAGTGTATTTTAATGTGGAAGCTCCTAGGAAAGTATATAAGAATATTAGTTCATTCGTTTTTAATTTCTAATTTTCTTCTTTTTTTTCTTTTTTAGATAGGATCTCAATTCTGTAGCCCAGGTTGGACTCAAACTCACAATAATCCTCCTGTCTCAGCCTTTAGAGTGCTAGTGCTACCATTTCAGGCATGGGTCACCACACCTAGCTTGCAATTTTATTTCTTTTAAGCTCACAATATGATTTCATACCTGTTCTCTCCCATTAATCACACGAGTTTTGTAGGATGGGTATCATCTGAACACCAGAATGGGTTAAAGAATGGCTTGCTCAGCTACAGGACCCAATCTTGATAAAATAGGGTTGCTGCCACCCTGGCAACACAGTACTCACCAGCTCCCAGAAGCTCTGGGTTTGCACCAGAGGAGTGAGTGTATGCCTGGAGGTCACAAGCCAGCCTCAAGAACTAACCTGCAAGATCGTAGAGTTCAGTGTCAGAGGCGCTTGCCAAGGCTTCTTCCAGTTCTGGATCCAAGGTCACTTTCTCTTCCTTAGGGGCTTCTATAGGTTTTTCTTTGGGGATAAACACTCTCCCTTTAAATCAGAAGAAAAAAAAAGACAACTGTGTTACTCTCCATTATGGATAGGGCTTCCAGACTGAACAAAAGACACACTGTTGGCAGGAAAGACACATTTTATCTGAGGTTCCTGGACTACTGGGAAGGAGCTAATCCTGTGTGGTAAGAACTCCCCTGAGCTACAGCAGTTAAGCTTCTTCCTAGTACCAATAATATTATCAACTTGACCTGATCTAGAAAAGAGAGTCTCTAGACTTGTTTACGAGGGAGTTTCTAGACTAGGCTAAGTGGGAAGACCCACCCTAAATGTAGGTGGCTCCAATATATGGGCTGGGATCCTGAAAAAGAAGGGTTTGAACTGAGTGTCAACATCCATCTCTCTGATTCCCGCCTGTGCATGCAAAGTGATCCTCTGTCTTAGGCTTCAGCTGCCATGCCTGCTCTGCCACAGTGGGATGTAGTCCTGAACTATGAGTCAAAAAGGCCTATGGTTCCTGAAGTACCTTTGTCAGGCATTTTGTCACAGCAAGCACAGAATCACTAATTCAGCAGCCACCTCCCAAGCTACAGGATGTGACCGTGTACATCTTTTATACTCAGATGGCTCCGGCCTTCTGTCCTAACCCCGTCGTTACAAGCCTTCTGCAGATGAACCCGGATCTGGAGGTAATTTGCCAAAGCTTCTCTTCTCAGAGAAGAACTGACAAAAGTTCTCCTCTTAGTGTTCTTTCATTATCTAACACAGGATTGGGGGAGGGGAGATTTTTTTTTTACTGAATTTGGTAAGTCCAAGGGCAACTATGTTACCATAGAAACAGCTCATAGTCCACAGTAACCCAGGGCTGTTTACCTGACTCATCACTCATCAGCTCTACTTTCTTAATTTCCTTCTCAGTGGCATCTGACCCGTCAGATGTACACAGCAAGAGGCAGTGACAGGGATGACTCATGCTCTGTGCTGTTTTCCTTGCCACTGAGTACAGGCTTAAAGCCTACCTCACTGGGGCTCAGAGGAAGGAACACCTCCTCCATGTAACAGTTCCACTGGGGGCTGATACAAGGACTATACAACCAAAGCAGGCAGCAAAATGACGAACATGGGCTATGAAAGCAATGCCCAAGTGCCACTGTAGGAAAAAGGGGTGATTATAGAGAAGGGTCGGGGAAACCTGAGACCCTAGCATTTAAGCCGAGAGCTTCCTGATTTTTTAAAAAATGGGATATGGTCAAAGACAGGAGACGAATTAACTTGAGTTGGACAAACTTGGGAAAATGAACAAAGACATAGACTGAGGCTTACCAAGGAAAGGAGAGCTGAGGCCAGGAGGCAGTGGAGGCTAGACCCAGGCTAAGGTTAGACCCATGCTGAGGTTCAGCAATAACCTGGGAGACTATGTACGAAGCATGTCTGAAGTTCCAGCATTGGAGGGAGGTGAAGTCAGGAACAGCATGGATTAGGAGCCTATTTAGACAGGAGGGGGGAGGGAAGGAGAGAGGAGGGGGGAGAGGAGAGAGAGGAGGAGGGGAGGGGAGGGGGTGGGTTCTAGCATGGACTTGCTCCTCACAGCCTTCCCAGTTACATCCCTGTTTTCTAGATGGCAATCCTCTTGAGGGCACATCAAGGTCTTATATACCTGTGGGTTCAGCGTCTGCAGAGAGTTCTACACTGGGGAGTTTCTCAGCAAACCAGGACAAATGAATGACAGACAGGCTTTTCATCATAGCACAGGGAGTGGGGCTATAACCATCCTAGACAGAGCAGAAAGGCCTTGCCTAGCCTTCTGCAGTTGATGACTCAGAAGGCCGAGGGAAGCACACCATTGTCTGTGCTGCACACAGACTCTGTTCTACATTCCCACTGCTTTTTCTTGAGACTTTGAACATTTTTTTTTAAACAGAATCAATTTTGAGACTTTGAAATTTTTTTTTAAACAGAATCAATTTCAGAACCATTACATCCCCATTTAATTAATCACATATCCTGTTGTGTTTTCTTTTCCCTTTTAAATCAATCAACTTTAATTTTGAGAATAGCATTGGGTTCACATCCAAGTTAAGCAGGCAGTTTTTATGCATCACCCCTACCCTAAACCTCTCCACTAACATCCCACACTATAGTGTGGGTGTTTGTGGCAACCAGTGAACCTGTAAAGACTCATCGCCATCACTCATGAGCTGTAATTTACCTTAGGGTTCCCTCTGGGTGTTGTATTTACCAGCCACAGTATTCTAAAATACCATGTGTAGTTCATAGGCTCATTTCCTGTTCCCAGGACAGCTTCCTTTGACAGATTCTCCGTAATATGCTAAGGGTACCTCGGTCCCAAGAAGTACCGTCTGTGGCCTTACCTTTCTTTTCTCCCGTGAAGGGCACACAGTCCTCCCTGTCCTTTTGTTCCAAAGCCTCCTTCTCCAGGTACATGAGGAGGTGCTCTCGGTCAAATGGGCCAGTGGCTGCTTTCTGGGTCTGGTCTTTCTGTCGGAATCCGGCCGGTAGTGTTGCACTCTGACAAGGCAGATGGGAGATGAAGCGAAGATGTGTGCTGGACTGAGTTTGTTATTTCTTTACTCTTCTGCACTTGCTGTAGGTGGGAAAGTGTGTGGTGTGTGTGTATGTATGTGTGTGTGTATGTATGTGTGTGTCTGTGTTGTGGTGTGTATGTATTGTGTGTGTGTGTATGTGTGTGTGGTGTGTATGTATTGTGTGTGTGTGTGTGTGTGTGTGTGTGTGTGTGTGTGTGAGCGTACACATGTGTGGTAGGGAATCAATAATGGCTGAGGCCTGGGATCTCAACGATGGTTCTAAAGACGTGCTATTCTAACCTCCTTTGCTAAGGGAAAAAACCCAACTAGCTCAAGAGGCACAGTGACCAAAGTAGCAGCCTCTGGACCTTCTGCATCTGTCTTATAGAAAGTGGAGGGAAAAGGTCTTTCTGTGTTCATCATTGGTAGGTTTGGTTAGATATGCACACAAAGGCTCCTAAATCAGGAGTCTGGACGGCTACTCTTACTTCTAAACTGTCTCTTCCAGACACAACCAAGAGGTAAGGAAATTTATGGCATACGTTGATAGCTGCCTGAGTAAGATTCATTTATTTGTGTTTTTGAGATATAGTCTCATGTTGCCCTGGCTGGCCTCAAATTCACTATGTAAATGAGGCTAGCCTTGACTCCTGATCCTCCTGTTTCTACTTCCTGGGTGCTAGGATTAAGAACATGTACCAACAAGCCCAGCTCTTGTTCTAGGTTTTTTGTTTTTCTTTTCTTTTCTTTCTTTCTTTCTTTCTTTCTTTCTTTCTTTCTTTCTTTCTTTCTTTCTTTCTTTCTTTCTTTCTTTCTTTCTTTCTTTCTTTCTTTCTTTCTTTCTGTCTTTCTTTTCTTTCTTTCTGTCTTTCTTTTCTTTTTTCTTTTTCTTTTTCTTTTTCTTTTTTTTTTTTTTTTTGCCCCAATAAAGTCTCACTACATAGCCCTGGCTATTCTGGAACTCACTATGTATATCAGGCTGGCCTTGAACTCTCAGAGGTCCGCTTGTCTCTGCCTCTCAAGTATTGGGATTAAAGGAGTGTGCCACTATGCCTGGCTTCCTTTTAGATGTTTAAGTCAAGGTCTTACTTTCAAGTTATGAGCATATTTGAACAAATAACACCAGTTGTGTAGCACATTCAATTCTAATACTTGGGAAGTAGAGGTAGGACAGTCAGAAGTTCAAGGTTATCCTTGCACACATAATGAGTTTGAAGCTAGTCCCTGCTACCCGAGATGCTGTCTCAGAAAACAAAGAAAAGACCAAGAAAAGAAAATATAATAATAAAGCCAGGCATGGTGTTGCATTTTTCCTATAGTCAACACATAGGAGGCCAGCTTGGGCTACATACTAAACTCTGGCCTTAGCTACATAGTGAGACTCAATCTTTAAAAAAAAAAAAAATTCTGTGCTTATTGTTGTAGTCAGAAGTTTCTCTGTCCTACCCAGTTGGTCCTGCAGCCACTTAGTTCCAAATAATCACACAGAGGCTTATATTAATGATAAACTATTTGGCCTATGGCTCAGGCTTTGCTAACTCTTAAGCTAACCCATGGTTCTTATCCATGTTTAGCCACGTGGCTTGGTACATTTTTCTCAGTGTCTGGTTAGAGAATGCTCTGCTCTTCTGCTTTCCAGAATTCTCTTTGTCTGGTTACCCCACCTATACTTCCTGTCTGCCTAGCTTCCGGCCAATCAGCATTTTATTAAACCAATATTTACAGTGACAGATATTTATAGTGTTTAATAACAGCAGGCTGTGGTATTACATATATTTAATCCCAGCACTTGGGAGGTAGAAGAAGGTGGATCTCTATGAGTTTGGGACTAGCCTGGGTTATATAGTGAGTTTCAGGCCAGACAAAGCTACATAGTGAGATCTACAAAAGAAGGAAACAAAAGGCCAGGTAGCATGATGGCTCATGCTTGTAATTTCAACACTTGGGAGGTAAAGACAGGAGGGGATCAAGGTCATCCTCAGATATGGAGTGAGTTTGCAGCCCACCTAGGCTATAAGACACTGTCTCAATAAACAAACTAAGAGTCTGGGGCTGTAGCTTAGTTGGTGGAGTTTCTTCACTTGCATAGATCCCTGGGTTAGAATGCTAACACACTGAAATGTCTGTAATCCCAGCACTTGGGAGGTGGAGGCAGGAAGATCAGAAGCTACATAATGAGCTCCAAGAATAGCCTGCACCCTATCTCAAAAAACAGAAAACAAAATGATAAAAATCAAAAGCAAAAGGAACTACACTATAGAGGTATTCAACAGCACCTTGGAAATTTACCAGTGTGGGATCCGGTGTAGGTCACTCTTGTAAGTGTGCCTTGTACTGATGGAAAGGAGCTTGAACCATTTCCCGCAAGGACTCTTGGGCCCAACAAAGGATCTGACACTTGGAAAATACTTGGTGAGGCTTGTTTTCATTGAACCCCCAAGTTCTAAGCTAAATCAGACCATTCTTTCCCAACAGAAACACTTTTTATCATCTGTAGTGAACTAGTTTTTGAGAAACACGCTTGTCATTTTTCACTGTGGTGGCTCCAGGGCTTGCCATGAACTTGTAAAAGTGGCTCAGCAGCACTGGAAAAAAAAAAAAAAAAAAAAAAAAAAAAAAAAACAACAACCCAGAATGCTCCCTGGGGCTGCAGGCACTTGGCTATTGCTGCTCCTTTTGTCTCCCCTCTCAATAAACACCCCACTCCGGTTCCAGGCCACAAACCTCAGGATCTAGGTCATCTAGAACATTTTCCAACTGTTTCAGTTCCTCTTCTGAGAGTTTGCCAAGAAGTTCATCTTCATCAATGTTCTTGTATTTCTCCAGCTCCTTTTGAAAGGGGAGCGCCATGGCTGCGGAGATACACCTTCCTCATGCACTTTGAAGTGGGCCAGCTTCCTGGGACCTTACACTGTTAAAAGAGCAACATTGTCATTCCTTACTGTAAACTCTAAAATTAGTAACAGATTGTGCTACCCAGATAATGGACTCTACTGTATAGACAATTCACCTGAAAGGCAACATTACCTTCACTTCCAGAGCAGAGTACAGCCTCTGAGATATTTTCACACACAGCATTATTTCAATTTTTTTCCTTTTAGGGCAACCTTACAAGGAAGCCTGCAAGATGCCATCACTCAATTTGACAGACTATGACTGAGCTGGGGTGACAGAGACCTAGCTATGGGATGTGTGTCTGGCTTCTGGTTCCCAGGGTAGTGAGTGCTCTTCCATTCTACTATAAGGCCTCTCTCTGCTTTCCATTGAAAAGCATTACAGAACAATGACTAATTGTATGGCCTTTGTAAGCAGCATACTTGTGCCCTTTCAGGGTAGAGAGTGCTGTGAAGAACACAGAACGGGATTCATTCAGCGAAGAGTTTAGAGGACTGGTGTGAGATCACACTGTCCCATAACTCTGTGCAATGAAACCAAGTGGCGCCCTGAAGCCCTGGACACATTGCTTTTCCTGCTCTCCCTATTCCTTCTTTATTAACATCTATGTTTTTAAAGATGATGTTTTTTAGGAGCATTTTAATAGTATTTTTTATTATTTTAAAGTGCCTGCCTTTAAACAATGTCTTTTGATCACACCCACCCACTACTATAACCTTCCGACCCTTTCTAGTGCCCAGTATCTCATCCCCTCCCTGCCTAATGTCTGCTTGTGTAGCCATTCACCCTAACTTTTCTTTCTTTAGATCCCCCAAGTATTTTCTTTTAGTCCCTCATTGCTCTGAAATGCCTCATTCTTAAACTTCCACACCAAGTGCAAGCTTTATTCAAGTCTCTTGCAGAAAATTCTACAGGTCTTCCCTAGCAAGACAAGTCTGCATTCTGTCCAGCCATCTCTTCCAAGACATTAGTTAGTTAGTTAGTTTTAGTCTTAGTTAGTTAGTTAGTTAGTTAGTTAGTTAGTTAGTTAGTAAGCGTTAGTTGTGTATCTGCTATTGCCAAGCGTAGTCCTAGGAAAGCTCCCTCAGGAAGATCCTAGCTCAGTGAGACAGTCACACAAGCGGCAGTAATACCACATGCTAAGTGTTACAATAATGCCTGAAGTAGGCTGAAAATCACTGGGTAGGGGGAGGTTTCAGAGTCACCCCAAAAGAGATTGACATTGACTCTTGAAGAAGTTCTAAGGAGGGAATGGATGAGCAAAGGCCATCTAGCATGGAGAAGAACATGAGCAGAGACAGAATAGGAAAGTACACGATGGGTTGGGTGGCATGGAGGAGGATTTGTGGATGGGAAAAATGTGACATCCATGAAGGGGCTTCTTTATGGGCTTCGCTAAGAGACCTGGATCTTACCAGCTGAGCTGCATCCCCTAAATTAAGAGCCTGTTATAGGGAAAGTATTCTGAATCGTCTGAGTGGGCACAATCTACTCTGAAGTCCTAAGGTGAAGATGACAAAGGTAAGTGATGGTGGCAGAAACAGACGGTCAGAACATCATGATTTTTGACTCTGAAGATGCAGGAAAGGCCACGAGAAGAGGAATGTTGGGACTTTCCCCTTGCAGTCTTTAGAGAGCAAGAAGATCCTGCTGACAGCATCGAGAGTCATTTGGGGCTCTAACTTTTGAAGCGGCAATACATCCATACTGTTTCAAGCAACTGAATTTGCTCTTTGTCACAGCAAAATACAGCAACTCACACACTCTCTCCAAACAGTTTCATCCCCAGGATACTTGTTCTAGAACAGTCCATGCAACCTCCCATTTCTGTTCTCCACTCTGCTCCATGGCCCAGGAGGACTGTTTACTTTGCACACGAGCTCCTTTCTGGCTTCTGTTTGACCAACAGGAGACAACCAGTGGCAAAGCTGAGGACATGGTGACATGTAAGGGAGGTGTGTGTGGAGAGGGTGTTTCAGAAGACCATGTCACCCCACAGAGCACCCTCTTTTGCTGGCATCAGGCCTTGGGGTGGTAAAAGGTCTGTTGTGACGCTTGCCAGATTTCTGCCTTGTTTCTCTAGAGCTTTCTACATCCTTGTAAATAGCCTCTTTATCGAAACCTTCTCAAGTTGTCCCGCCTGAGCCCACCCTCTGTTTCTTGTCGGGAAGTTGGCAGATGTGGCACCATTGCTTGGAATGTCCCTTTCTCTTTGTGTTCTGTTTCTGAGGCCTGGCTAAGGTCCCGAGCTCTGCAGGACCACAGGACTCAGAGTGACGGAGGCCCTCGGCCATTCAGCCCGGCTCTTACATTTCTCTCCTTTCTCTACTCTTGGTCTCCTTTCTGTTTCTCCTCCTCTGCCTGGTCTTCAATGTCTTGTCTTAGAAATTATTTTCTCACCCCTCACCAAGGCTGCTTAACTTACCTCGAAACTTTAATTATTTTCTTTTTGAGCTTAATACTAAATTTTAATTATTATCTATATTCTGCTAACTCTAAAATTTTTATCTATAGCCTGGATTTTGTCCCTGAGGACCAGATCTGAGTTATCTAACTAAAATCTTCCTCTACATAGATTCTTAAAATCTTCCCTCAGACCCTTACCTGAAGGGCTCTTACCTGATCATTCCTCCTCTAGAGTTTCAAAAAGTTGTTTCGGAAACCAGGGTATCATTTTTGACATTTCTTCTTCACCTCCTTTCTATTTACCAACCACCAAATCGTATCCTTATAGAATGATGAAGAGACCTTCTACTTCTCCATCCATGACCTTGACCTTCTGATCATTCTACACAAAGTGGTCAAAGTGATTTTTTTAAAAACTAATTTTATTTTAGTCTCTTCTAATCCCTCAGTGGCTTCTCATTGTCCCAAGGATAAAGTTCAAATTCACACTCTGGCCTCTGTTCTGTTCTCTTCCTTCTGCACTGCATTCCCAATGTCCTCCTGGACCACTTCCAATCTCTGGCTTATTTATGTTCCCTCTAGCTCAAAGCAGTAAGAAGCCCTATTCAAAGCCCACCACTTGCTGACACTACCAGACTCATCTTCCAGTCTCAGTGGGAGCTTCATTTCATCCATCAGATCAGACCCTGAGTCAAGATCTGGGTCCCATGCTGTCCCCATGGTTCTCCTTCAACTGTATTTTGGCTTCAGCACAGTTATTTGCTAATCTTGGAGAGGGTGGGGGAATATATAACTTTTATTCACCAATAAAATCTTGGCTCCCAGCATAGATCTTGACCCACAGTAGACATCCAATAAATACTGATGTCAAATGAAGGAAATGAGCTCAGAGCAGCGAGGTGGCCACGGTCCAGAGATCTTTCTACTACAGCCATTTCTCCATCATCCCACCCCTCCTGGAGCCTGCTGAGATCACCTAAGCCCACAGAAGGTACTGCTCTCCCTAAATTTGCTTTGTCTGTGATGAAGCTCACATTGAGACTGGAAGATGAGTCTGGTAGAGTCATCGAGGGGTGGGCTTTGAGTTACCCATTTAACACCCATCACTTATTATCTTTCATGTATGTTACTTTATAGTTCTCTCTCCAGACACCACAACCCCCCAGAAAACAGGGACCATATTCTAATTCTCAATGCTCCTGGGCTTCTCTAGCTCAGGCATATTCATCCAAGCCTACATTTTCCAAACACTGCTGAGACATAGCAGTGGACAAAGGAGTCCTCTGGGTGTTAACTGATCCTATAATTCACAAGAGAGGGGGCATTAAGTAATAATTTAACCACCAATAGGGCCTGTCAAAGCAAACTTCATATAGCTTTAAAGTGAAATCCCTGACTTCCCAGTGCTTGGCTGGCCCTCCTGGGTTCATGATTGTTTCCCCTCCTGGGAATGATGAGATAGTGGAAAGTTTGCAAAGTCCTGCCACGGCCCCGCCTCCAGCAGGGTATCTGTCCCATGGCAAACATTCAACACGCAACAGGATACTAATGCACACACTGGAATGGAACATGTGTATTTGAGGCTTCCAGAAGCCCAGGTGGGCAAACACAGAGAGCCTTTTGGGAAAACGGAAAATAGGCATGGCAATGAGCTGAAGGAAGAATCTCTTCCTGTTACCCAGAAACAGAAGCTGGGAGGAAAGTTCAGAGCATGATCTTCTGTGCTTTTTTTCCCCACGATCTTGTTATATAACTTAACTGTGAAACAGAAAAGTCAGCTACAACATGAAGGGCCCAGCCTTTTACTCTCTCTACACAGATGGCTGTTGCCGACTTCTTTCTGAGTCAGTAAATCATATTAATTTTCATTTGTTTAATATACCTTCATTATTTCACCATACTTGAGATGTGCACAGTAGTCAAACCTCATTTTCTAAAACTAATGAACAGAACAACATCAGTAGTCAAAGCTTCTGGATCCTGGGGTTGGTCCTGTATACTTAATACATCTCTATTGTTTTTCCTTGGTTTTGGTAAGATACGCTTTAATGATATAGCCTTGGCGGGGCTTTTGGAACTCACTTTGTAGACCAGGCTGGCCTCAATCTCAGAGATCTTCCTGCCTCTGCCTCCAGAGTGCTGAGATTAAAGGCAAGGGCCACCACACCTAGTCTTTATCTCTAGATGCTAGGCAAATATAAAGATGTACCGATGGCCTGTGTTTTGAAACCTAGCTATTTGAAGACAGGCCAGCAAAGTATTTTTCTTTATTTTAAACTGTCAAGAAGCCAGGCATGGAGGTGCAGGCCTGAAATCCCAGCACCGAGAGGTGGAAGCGGAAAGAACGGGAATTCAAGGATCGATTCAGATACACAGTGAGCTGAAGAACAACCTGGGCTACATGAGACTCTCTTTCTCTGGGAAATAACTCTCAGAGGATGAAAGACATAACCCGAGAGAGGGAAATTTTCTAGCAAAAAAATTACAGCAAGGCAAAGAGCCTGAGCAGGCTGAAAGGGCAGTGAGGACCCATTCTGACAAGATTCTAGATGAGACTATTTGTTCTTATTCTTACTTCGTAATTTTATAGCACAAAATAGTCATGTTTTTATTTATTTATTCATAGCTTGAGAACAGTCCCCTTTTATAACATGAACCCACTAAATAAGGTTCCCTTCTAGCTTGGAAAGCACAGAAGACCTTGTAGCATTGGATGAGAAGTTAAAGCAAGGGGGTTGTAAGCACAGAAGACTAAAAGCAAGCCTTGGAGGTAACCAGTCCAGAGCCTCATGATGCAGACACACATGAAACTGATGACCTGTCCTTTGCAAAACAGTCAAAGAACAGTGTAGCCACACATTGCTTAACCACAGGGCAGTATTCAGAGAAATGCTCATCAGGCAATTTTGTATTGTGCTAACATTATATGTCATACATGGTCTTAAGATGGCTATAATGAATCAGGTGATGTAATCACAGGACCACTGTCATGCATGTGCTCCATTGCTGACGGAGACATCATCACATGACTGTATTTATCTCCTGAGATGCGGGTGATACTTGGAGCAATACTGTATTGGGAGGTAGTGCACACAAGCTCTCACAGTTAATTCTTGTCTTTGGTCCAAGAGTAGTCCTCTTCTGGGTGTTCTTTCCCTTATTAAGATTAGATACAGAGAAGCAGCATCATTCAAGGGTCTTGAATTAGCACTGTCGAATGTAGCAAGCCTTGATGTAGGCATCCACCTGGTCAGGAGCCAAGACTTCCCAGCTGGGGTAGAAGCTCCTCCATATGGAAGTCTTACGGCCCTTTTAGGCTATCTCTTGCTTCCTAGTTTTCTTGGTGGCTCTTGTGCCCCACTGCCGCATGTCCCTCTTTGTCAGGCTCTATTTTCTGAGGAGTTCCTATTTCTTTTTGCTATTGTGGCCCTCCTTTCCCTATTGAGAAGGATTTTGCCATGTAGTCCTGGAAGGGCCTGGAACTCACTGTAGACCAGGTTAGCCCTTTCTTTCCGAGTCCCGGTGAACCACCATGCCTCACTGAATTCCCATTTCTACAACTGTATCTACCTCTTTGTCTTGTGTTTTTGGCCTTTATGGTTTTTAACTTCCTGCTGCTGGTGTTTTGTCATTCTTATTACTTTAAATGTTAATTATTTTTATTTTGTGTAGGGGTGTTTTTCCCTGTGTTTGTCGATCGTCTGTGTATAGTGTCCAAGAACACAAGAAGGTGTTGGATACCCTGGAAATGAAGTTACAGTTGTCAGCTGTCATGTGGGTACTGGAAATCTAACCCAGGTCCTCTGCAATAGGAAAAAGTGCTCTTACACTGAGCCACTTCTCAAGTCCTACCATCATCATCATCTTCATTGTCATCATCAAAAGAGTGGGGGAGAGTGTCTCATGTAGCTCTTGCTGGCCTTGAATGCCTGATCCTCTTGGCTCACCTCCAACTGCTGAGATTACAGGTCTGTGCCACCAGCTCTGGTTTTGTGTTGGTTTAATATGTCTCTCATCCTGCCATTGAGAATTTAAAGACTTCTAACTTCCTGACACCATGGCTTTCCTGTTTTTGTCCTTTGATTCATCTATTTTCCTGGCTTCTACCTGCTCGTGTAGTCTTTGATCTACCTTTCCTCTGGCACTGATCACCTAAGTTTTGATTTATATCTTGTTATGATCTGTGGGTGCTGTGTATAACTTGACTCAGGGTGATAGGTAAGCCATATACCAACTGCTGTGAAATGGCACTGCCACCCAGAAAGGCTGTCCATAATCAAGGGTGCTATCTGCCCCCATCCATGCTGCCTACGTGACAACCATGCTCATGAGCTTCCAGAGTCTTCCAAGTGCTCTGATGAGGGGCCTCTTGGTTCTTTCTTCATGCTGTTACCTCAACTCTGGGGTATAGTCATTCCATGCTTGGAGAAGCTGGTCCAGGGACTTCTGTCACTCAGAGCCTGAGAACCATCTTTTCCACTAAGGAAATCAGAGAAACTGGTAATATATATGAAAGAGATAATTAATAGAAGAGTCAGTTTCTCTCTCTTGCAGGGTGAGGGGCAGAATTAAAACAGGCTTTCAGTATGCAGAGGCTGGCCTAGAACTAGCTATTCAGCCCAGGCAGACCTTGAACTTGTGATCCTCTGTATCAGCTTCCTGAGTGCTGAGATTACATGAATGTGCCACCATGTAGTGGGACTGTGTTCTATTCCATTGTAAATAATTGCCCTACCTATTGGTTTAATAAAAACGATAATTGGCTGAAGGCAGACAGGAAGTGTGGGTGGGGCTACCAGACTAAGAAAATTCTGGGAACAGGAAGAGCAGAGCAGAGAAGCCAGAGAGATGCCACAGAGACACCATTAGATGCAGAGGAAAGAAGTTGAAATGCTGCTCTGAGAAAAGGTACCAAGTCGCATGGCTGAGCAAAATAAGTTATGGGTTAGTTTAAGGGTATAGAGTTAGCAAGTTATATGCCTAGGCATAATATTAATATAAGCATCTGTGTGTTTCTGTGGGACTGCAGGACTGGGCCATAGGGCCTGGCCAGAAAGTCTGGGCCAGAAACTTATTACTACACCATCATATCCGACTGATAGGGGAATCTTGATACTCAAACAGGAAGGTTGAAAATGTAAGAGCAAAAATAATAATCAATAATAGCTCTCAGAATGGATGTGCTAAAATATACGACCTAGTTCAAAGAATTCAAACTGGCTTTGGAGGGGGAAGAGACAGTTGCAGCCCCACTGAAGAGCCTGTGCAGAAAATGCCTCACCCTTTACACAGCCACAAAGTTTTCAAAGTTATATATAGCTGAATATATATATTTTAGAGATAGTCTCACTGTATAGTCTTGGAATTCACTACATAAACCAGGCTGGCCTTGAACTCACAGAGATCCACCTGCCTCTGCCTCTTTAACGCAGGGTTTAAAGGCATGTGCCTTCATGCCCAGCACTATAATTGACTTTTTGGTGCATTGAAATTATTGATAATAAAAAATTAATTGAAAGAATTTCTAGAAAGAAACAAAGGAAATTAATGTTAGGAAAATAGATTGGGATTAAATGATTCATGAAAATTAGAACCTGAAATTTAAATATTAACCCAAATGACAATAGTTATGATCCACACACTTACTCATGAGGGTGTTCTGGCCACTCACTCAATAATAACACTGAAGGTAAATTTCCCAAAGTTGGTTCCAGTCAATGCTAGCTAGTTTTATAAAATGTCTAACTATATGTGTATATATATATATATATGGTGTCCATATATAGCATACAAAGCACATATATTATATAACACACTATAGATATTTTGCACATAGCTTTGAAACACTGTATACCATATTCAACATGTCCAAGAACTGAAGCCCACGAACAGCTCTGACCACAAAGAGTAAGCCAGCTTTCCTGGATCTGCTCTGATCAGGTAGTTTCTTTTTCTTGTAACACTAACAACATTCTAAATGTTCAGAAGCATAGAAGCTGAAAGAATCACAGAACACACATGTATAGCACTACAGATACATATCTGAGTAAACTTGCATGCTTCCAATGACCATTTTCACACATACATGAGATCAAGTTATTGGAAAATTAAGCTGGAACAAAAGGGGCCTGTATCTTCAAAAAAGAGGTTAAATGCAGCATCTTACTTATTTATTTGAGTTTAGACAGGGTCTCCCCCTGGAGCCTTTACTGACCTGGACCCCACTATGTACACCAGGCAGCCTGGAACTCACCCACTACGCAAAGCAGGCTAGCCTGGAGCTTTTGATTAGTCTCCTGAGGGTCAGGATTAGGGGCATGAACTATCACGCTTGATGGTGTCTTTAAGAGTTGATTTTGTTTTTAAGGCTGTAGGGGGAAGTCTTCTGCACATGCCTTCTAGAAAATTTTCTGAACAAGATATAGCCTATAAATTCATATAACCTTCACATGTTTATTATATATGATTGACACATATAAGAGACTAAGAGGGAATTCCATTATTTATGTTCTGTCAGGAACTAGACCTGTTATTTCTCCAGCATTTATTTTCTCAACCCAAAGTAAAATGAACTATCATCTGATACCAGAATGTTCTCAAGCTTCCTTACATACTGTCATAGACCAGATGTGAAAGGGAAAATGGACTATCATTCAATCCTAACTTACCTTCTCAAATTTCCTTATATACCGTCACAGATCTCAGATGTGGAAAGGAAAAAAGGCAGCTGGTCCTGGTAAAGACCAGTCACCCAGCTACTCAGGAAGCTGAGGCGGAAGGATCAGGAGTAAAGGCTTGCCTAAAAAACTTGTTGAGACCCTGACTCAAAAAAAAAAAAAAAAAAAAAAAGGCGGAGGCTGGGTGTGGAGCACATCTTTAATCCCAGCACCAGGGAAGCAGAGGAAGGCAGATCTCTGAGTATGAGGCCAGCCTGGTCTACAGAATGAGTTTCAGGACAGCCAGGGCTACACAGAGAAACCCCGTCTTGAAAAACAAACGAAGGCTAAGGATATGACTCGTACAGGGCAGACTGCTCGCCTAGCATGTGGACCTCATCTCCGTTCCCAATACGCCTAGGGTAGAGAGATCTTTCTTTGCTAGGACAAGAATTTTTGAGGGTTGGGAATTATTAGCACACTTGGATCCACTAATAACTTTGAATTCCACATTTGTTACTTTAATCAATTGCAGGTCAAATTTTTTTTTTTTTTTTTTAAATATGAGGGCTGAAGATACGGGCCAGTGATAGAATGCTTTTGAAGGAAGATTCTGAGTTTATCCCTAGAGCAATCTCTTCTGCGTATGCCTTTTTTTTTTTTTTTAATCCCATAAAGACAGCATGGAAAATCATAAAGTTACACTATATTAGGTATAAGTAATTTCAAGAGCCTTTAAATATTTGGGGAAAATATGCTTGCTTACATGTAAATACTACGGTATCTTATAAAAATGACTTGAAGCCTGCAGGTGGGGAAGGGGTGGTTTTCTACAACAAATTTTCCATGAGTGCCAAGTTATGATGACATTTTGAGTTATAGCCAGGGGATTTGTTGCTTTCTTTTAATTATTTAATTACCTACCTACTTACCTATCCACCCACCCACCCATCCATCTACCTACCTACCTTTCTATCTACCTTCCTACCCACCAACCTACCCACTCACCCACCCATCCATCTACCTACCTACCTTTCTATCTCCTACCTTTCTATCTACCTTTCTACCTACCTACCTACCTACCTACCTACCTACCTACCTATCTATCTATCTATCTATCTATCTATCTATCTATCCATCCACCTCTCTCTCCATCTACCTACATACCTATCTATATACCTACCTACCTACTTACTTAGGTTTTTTGAGACAGGATTTCTCTGTGAAACTGTTGCGGAAGTTGCTCTGTAGACCATGTTGGCTTTGAACTCACAGAGATCTTCCTGTCTTTGCCTCCCAAGCACTGGGATCAAAGGCATGTATCACTGCCACCTAGCGGGGACTCGTTTCTTAGGCATAAATAATCAACAGTAGTAGCTAAGAAGAACCAAAGGTAGTAAATTTTCCTGACTCCATTAACATCTCTGGGAAGATTCATGTCTTGCTTGGGAATTTGGAGTTAGGAACTTTCTGTCAGACTTGCCACAGCGGTCTGCCAATAAGCATGCAGCCTTCTACAGCCCTTTCTATTTGTTTGCTTATTTTTTTTTTTTTTTTAAAAAAATCACTTCCAATTTCTTATTTGAAAAGTTCAATTCTGCAAAATAGTGGAGCAAAATCCAGCTTTACACTGCTCTCGACTCAGCAGCTCTCGCCACTGTCTTCCTGCTGTGCTCCTGAATGCACTCTACCACCATAGACCACTCTTCTCTGAACCTACTCGGCATACTGTCAATGTGTTTCACCTCTAAAATCCTAAACTTTCAGAGCGTCAGAAGGTGCTTTGTATGCTGCTGGGGGAGAAGAGTCCTCGATGGATTATCCAGTGAACCCAGAATGCTGTAACACTGACCTGCCAGGTAAGACTTGCTTACTGGTACAATGGTGGCGTGTAAGTTATGGGGCAAACAACCTGTTTCTGAGTGGATCTGAGGCCTTCTCCACAGGAGGGAATTCGTACTTGGTCAAAAGACCATGGTTTGGGAAGTTATAGGCACTGTGTGTGGGGGACCTACTGTTGATGTTTTGCTAAATGGACATGTCGTCAGACTGTTCTAAATGCTATGGTTATGCCCACACATCAGGGCTACTCTCAGCTTTGGCTAGAGAAGGTTCTTCATCAGTGGACAGCAGTTAATGCAGAGACTCATAAATGACCAAAGTACTGAGAATAAGTGACTATCGATCGCTCATCCCAACCACCTTAAAGCTCGGGCAGCATCACTCAGAGGGACTGGTAAGAGCGTGAGCGCCAGGACATGGGGAGTGTACTGCAGTGAAATACAGTCTTCCAGACATGACACAGCTGTTGCACTCATGAGCTCACAGTGGCTGTGGTTACTAATGCAAGACCTTCAGATCAAGCCAACAAGATCATTCAACTTTGGATTTAGTAGGTTACCAGTGTTACCACTGTTACCACAACCACCACCAAAGGCACGAAGGTGGGAAGGGGATGTACTGGGGGTTAAAAAGAGATAGAAAGAATCAAGATATATTGTATCAAATAATAAGGAAAGGTATTTTTTTCAAAGATTTAAAATTAAAATAATAGAACAATCTATATACTACAATACTTTTACTGTACCTAAGAATGACAATTCCGAGTTGTCTAATTTGAGGTATCTTGAACATCTCCAAATACCTCTGCTTATTTCTTTGTTTTGCTTGCAAGGCTGAGACAGGGTCTCAATACATGGAAGTCACTGTGTAGACCAGGCTGGCCTCAAACTTACAGATATCTACCTGCTGGCATTAAGGCAGACACCTCCACATCCTGGTTGCCCAACAATCTTTTACAGCTATAATTTTCTTGTCTAGAAGTCAAAGTCCACATACAGAAATCCACAGTTACTCATCCTGACATCTGTGATATCACCTCGCCTGGAATACTACATGGGTGAAATTATGGTCTTTTTATTAGAAAGGAGGAGATTCACCAGAGGTACCACTTTGACCTTTGGGAGATGATGGAAACTTCTTAATCTCAGCATTGTAAAGACACATTCTCCCTGAGTGGCACACTCCGAATTACTATGAAAATCCTGTGCTCCCCTTCCTTGGCTCAGAGGTCTTGTACCAGCTGATGAGCTAGGTCAGTGTTCATACAGTGCCTCTCTCAGGCCTTCCATTGTGTATTCACTTTTCACACAGTAACCCATCAGTACCATTCTCTTTCTCCCTGATTAATCTCCCTGGTTATTTCTTACTGGAGTCTCCTCCCCCACCATCTCCCTGAACACATTCGACAGCTCAGGCCCAGCCCTAGGGAGCCACTGACATTTATCAGCCGATTGCACTGCCGACAAAACCACCACACTGTGGTCTGCCAATTTATGTTAACATAAAAACCAGAACCTTAGTAATATTTATCGAGCTGGAGTGAGGAGAATGGTGGGAATCAGGTAAAGACAGAGAAACAAAATAAACACCTCGACTAACTAAGCTCTGAAAATCTTCCAGCTTTCTTAGGGAAAACTGTTCATTTTATCCCCCATCAAGCTTTCTGGAAAAAAAAAAAAAGCCATTTCAGTTCCTTGATAGAAGTATCTAGGAAGAAAAGGGGTTCAGAATTTCCCAAATACCCCATTTTACACGGAGAATGCCACTCTGAGAGGAGAGGAGTCTGGCCTAGGGTCTCTCAGCTCCTCAGTGGTGGAGCTGCTACAGAAGCCATGCTTTTGTAATTCCGCCTCTGATGCTCTTTGCCTTCTACACTGCGTGATGAATCAGATATATTTAATAGGAGCCGAAGAAGCGGTGGCAGCCTTAGCCTCTTTACTGTCTGTAATTTGCATTTTAGACGCACCACCTTCCCACCTTCTGACATTTTAATCCCCCAAACCCTTTATTATTATTATTTTAAACCGACCTTCATTTTCTGCAGGTCAACAGGTTAAGGCAAGGAATCTCCGAGAAGGCACGAGCCAACATGATTTTAACCAGGAAGAATAAGAAAAAGATTCTCTGGGACTTGCAAAGGGCAGCTTTTTGGAGGTTGAAGCGTCCTGTGACAGCTCCGGGGACCAGGAAAGAAGCCGACCTGAGTCCTCCTTTCCCAGGTCCCTGCTCAAATAAGGCCGCAAGATGCCCCAGACTCAGGGAGCTTATCACACGTTCACGGGAGAAGCAAAATGGGAAACAAAGCCCAACGTGGAAAACCCCAGCTCCGCAGCTCCGGGCAACCGGAGACCGCGCCCTCTCTGCATCTGCGCGTGGAGTGCGGGACTGAGGGGGCTGCGGGGCTCCAAAGCACCACGCATCTGGTCCCACATGCATCCCCGGCCTCCCCACGACATCCCCGCCTCCCCGCGCACTCGCCACCCGGGTGCAAGCTGCTGCGGGCTGCTCTTGGCGGCGTGCCACGCCATGGAGCATCCATCCTCTCGCGGACACGCAGGGTGCGGCGGCCGCTAAGCTGCAGACCCGGGCGCTGCAGACAGGCTGCCCCGACAGCCCCCTTGTGCCCCAGGTTCTCACCCTTGCAAGCGCCCATTCCGAAGCAGAAGGTGCTGACCAGCAGCCTGAGAACCCCGAGTGCGCGGGTCCGACCAGCAGGGGCGGCGCCGTGGCCCCGGGCTAGAACTGCGATCAACAGGCAGCTTGGGGCTGGGCGCGGCGCGGGGCGCGCGGCTGCAGCGGGGCAGCCTGGGAAGCGTAGTTCCGGCGGCGCGCGGTGGCCACGCCGAGGCAAGACCCCTGCCCAGGCTGCAGCTGCCTCTCCCAATGAAGCCCTGGCCTCGCTGGTCCTCCCCTAGAGTCTGGAGCTCCATTCACGAGCAGGCAGCGGGGCAGGTGGAGCCTGGGCTTGGGGAAGCTGGGTAGGCTATGTGGCTTGGCTCCGGTTCACTGACGCGGTGGGTGGCAGAGGCTTGGCAAAATTGTGGTCAAGGGAGCATCTTTCTGTTCAGCCTCGTGAAGGAAGGCCCGATTCCGCCCAGGCTCAGGAACAGACCAGGCCTGCCCTGGGATTTACTGGCTGGGTGCGGATGTGGAAAGGACTAAATGGGTTAATTGCTTAGGGAAGAGGAGGGAGAAGCTACCTGAGGTTTAGGAAGCTTGATAAAACGTTTTGGTTGGGGAGTGTTGGAGAACTTGCAAGCTACTGGCTTCAGAGATGTCACCCTGGGCACAGGACTTGAGACTCAGGGTCCTCATCTGAAAGATGTTTAAAGATCTAAGGTTGGAGTCAATGACGGAAGGTCTATCTGAACTAAGAGCGTACAAGGATTCCTTCACTATGGTTGCAAGAGATGGTTTTTGGATGCTGTCTCTTGATGGGAAAGCCCTACAAAAATGCTATGCAAATGATGGCTGTGTCTCATTGGCCTGTGGCTCACTGGGTAGACATTAAAACTCCCCGAGTTTATTAGTGTGGATTTTTTTTTTTAGTTGCCTGACTATCTCCCCTGAATATGTCCTTTCCTCTTGCCTGGTTCTTAGGAGCCATAGAACGTTATCTTGTTTCAGAAACAAGAAAGTGGGATGGAATGAATTCCGGATTGTGGAAATACATAGCATATGGGTTTCCCCAAAGCTTATTTTTGAGGGTGAACAGGCTCTTATTATGTAGCCTAAGCTGGTCTTGAACTCATCATCTTTCTGATTTTGTTTCCTGGGGTTTGTGACTCCAGGAATGTACCACTATACACACACTAGGGGCATTTTCTAATTCGATTAGGTTTCTCTCCTTTTGGCTTCTTGTTGATGCTTTGAGCAGAACCTTTGCTAGAGCACATGTCCTTCACAGCCGTGTTGAGGGTTTTCAAGTTGTTCCATGCAGTATTTCACTGGTAGGATTTGTGTTTAGAAACAGTAGGAACATGAACTAGAGAGATGGAGGCCACAGGGCTGATGAAATCTGCAGCAAAGAATGAATGAGTGTGAGCTTCAATGAATGCTGTCTGGAGTGAGGTATGCAATAGTCACATGGTTAAAAAACCATGGGGCAGAGGAAATTCTGTAGTTGGAAATAATAGCAGAAACTTGAATTTGTGTGGGAATATGTTTTCCTATTCCCGTGTTTCCCTTATTTTTGTAATAGCCCTGCGAGATGGACAGAGGGAATTTTTATCTATTCTGAGTCATTCAAGGCAGGGAGGTCGGGCTTAACCAGCTTAGTCAGTCATTAAGGACATCGCCCCTGGCCATATCAGCATTTGCCTGAGTACATTTCAAATCAGGGGTGTCTGGAGATATGATTCAGTCATTAACAGAACTTTCTGCTCTTCCAAAGGACACAAGTTCAGTTCCCAGCACCTACGAGAGACAGACCACTACAGCTGTGGCTCTAGTTTTGGGGTATCCCATGCCCTTCTCTGGCCTCTTAGGGCATCCTCACGCATGTAACATACACACTAGAAATAAGCAAAGAAAAAACAGCTCAGTGGGACTGAGTTAGAAAAAAAGCTGGTCTTTGAAGGCCCTTAGCACTAGAGTGGGGAACACGGGCGTACTGTGGCTGCTGAGAGATCTCGGTCTTTCTATGGTCAGTTATAACCCTGGACCCCTTGTCAGAATGAAAAACCTGAGCTGAAAGGAAGAAACTAAAATGGGAGGTGTGACCAAGCCAGCTTAAATAATGTTCTCAAATTTTCTTTTGCATTTATTATGCATAACAGAAGGATGTCTGACATGTCTATGTTATGCATTCATCACAAAACGTAGCCTTCCACAAAATAAAAATGGGGCTCCTTACAGATAAAACTGACAGTTTTAATAGAGAAAAATGGCACAGGCATAAACTAAAGGTGTTAAAGCACTTTTGTTCAGACTGAAGGTAAAGAGTAGCAAAGACACCTGCCTGGAAGAAGACCATCTTCTGTGGCTGTCTCATGGTTCTCCATAAAGAAATGGATGCATGCGATACAATGAATGGATTGGTGCTTCAGAAGCAGACCCAAAAGTGTTTTCTTACACTGTAGCCAGAGTTGGCAGCCAAAACAGAGACAGAGAGCCATGTGTGGGCTCTGGGAAGTTGTTGAAATCACACTAAAGATGTCTGAGGAGAAAGAACATCTAGTTGACCTCTGTCTGTCCCATGATGTCTAGAAGGAAGTAGATATCATGATATACAGATGAGGGAGGTAGAATACTTACTTAACTTTCCTGTTTGTAATACTAGTCAATAAGCACTGGTGATGCACACCTAGTGCTTATAATTCCAATGTTTGGGGGATGGAAGCAGGAGGATCACAAGTTCAAGGTCATCCTCAGCTACATAGTAAGTTTAAGGTCATCTGGGCTACAAAGACCATGTCTGAGAACAAACAAACATTAATAAGAAGCTGGGTTATGTACCAGACTTTTTCGCTTGGGCCACCGACCATTTCCAAAATCATGGTTACTTAAGTTTTGAATGCTTGGTCTTAGCTTATTTAATATGTTTTTCTTTATCTCCACTTTGCCTCTGGGCTTCCCCCTTTCTATATATCTTCTTTTTCTGCTGTCTCCTTGTCTGTCTGGTGGCTACCTGACTTTTGGTCCTGGGCTGTTCCTCTCCTTTTCTCATTTTCTCCTCCTCCTCTCTTGAGCCTGGATTTTTCTCCTACTTACTCTCTCTGCCCAACAGCCCTGCCCATCCTTCTCCTGTCTAGCTATTGGTTATTTAGTTGTTTATTAAACCAGGTGCCCTGGGAAGGCAAGGTGAAACAAATGTAACACATCTTTACATAATTAAACAAATGTAGCATAAACAAATGTAACTCATCATCACATAGTTAAAATAATATTCCCCAACAGGGCTAGGTATTGGAATTCTGTAATTCTAACACTTGGTAATTGATACAAGAGTATTGGTGAGAAATTTAGGCTAACCTGGGTTATACAGTAAAGTACAAGACAAGATGCTAGTTCAAAAAAAAAAAAATACCAGCTGGGTGTGGTGGCACACATCTTTTTAAATCGCAGTACTGAGGAGGCAGAGGCAGGATATTTTTAAGTTCAAGGCCAGCCTAGTCTACATAGTAAGTTCAAAGCAAGCTACGCTACTTAATTGTCAGATCCCACCTAACCTGTGGAAAGGTCCTGAGTAGGGGAGTGAGGATTGATAAGAGCCAAGAAACAGAAGATGGAAGACAGAAATTGGGAGGGCTCTCAGTGAATACTGCAGCAGCCCTGAATTTATTCCTCATAGCCTTTTCTTATCCAAAGCAAGGAAGCAAAAGACCCCCTCCTCTCAAAGACACTGTGGTTCAAGGAACAGAGAAGTATAAGCACCTCCTTAATTCTCAAAATATTTAGCAACCATGCCTTTGGCCAAACATCCTGTTGTTCAGCCTTAAGGAGCAAAACAAGCTTGAACTCTCTGACCTTAAGTCAAGATGGAATCAAGCCACAAACAGAAGTCACTGTGGGCTCCCACAAATTCCCCCTTATTTATTTTTTAAGGTCCCCCTGACCCCTCAGATGACTATGCCTCTCTTAGGTTGCCTTCTTCATCCATCCAGTTTTACTCATAATTAGCACATGATTTCAATCATTCATGCCCTGTCTTAGGTTGAAAGGAGGTAGAAAGGACTTACCTATCTTTGACTACCAGTCTCTGAAAAATCTCAAGGGAGGGTGCAGAGCTTAACTCCATACAGCTCTGAAGTCAACTTTCCACTGAGAGTTCACAAGTAACTTGATAATCATAGAAAAGCAAATAATGTCTAACAGTGCACATATGGCTGCAGTACTTCCTAATAAGGAAGTAAGGAATGACCAAAATGGTCCTTTTAAAATTGGTCCAGGACGTCCTCAGCAGTTTCTGCTGCGTCAAAATTCAGCTTTCTTTGCATTTTAAAAATCAGTAATCTCCTGATGTAATTGTATCAAATCTAAGGACTCATTAGCTGTAGTGGGATTATGTTCTGGTACATTGTAAATACTTGTCCCTCCTACTGGTTTAATAACAAGTTGATTGGCCAGAAGGCAGACAGGAAGTGTGGGTGGGGCTACTAGACTAAGAAAACTCTGGGAACAGGAAGAACAGAGGAAAGATGCCAGAAAGAAGTCAGCAGATGCAGAGGAAAGAAAACAACCATGCTGCTCTGAGAAAAGGTACCAAGCCACAGGGCTAAACAGATTAATGGGAATAGACTGAGTTAAGATGAAAGAGATAGCTAGCAATATGCCTGAGCCATAGGTCAATCAGCATGAAATTAATCTAAGTGTTGTAGTGGGATTCAGGTGTCAGCTGATAAGGTCCTAAGACACTTATCCAGGGTCTCGAGCTCCTGGAGGGGATGTGGCCAACCTGGAGGGGGTGTGGCCAACCCCATTGATAAGGGGCTTCTGGGACAAGAGGGCCTACTTCCTGGTTCCTGGCTGCTGGAGAGACAGGATCGGAATCCATTGTCCATCGCTTGTCCACCGTTCCAGACTCCAGTCCCTGTTCAGGTGCTACTATAAACTGTTACCTGTACCGTGAGTGTTAGTTTATATTTTAATAAATATCTACCCTGCACTGGTGCCTTCTAAGTAAACTTCGCCTACAAAGTGTCTGTGTGTTTCTGTGGGACTCTGCAGGTCTGGATCACAAAGCCAGACAGGCCAGAAACTTTGTATTACAATTAGCAACATATCAAATTCCTCTCAGATGAACCCTGACCTTCTCCTATCCAATAACACTTTCATTGAAGTAGAAGAGGTTACAGACATTAACATATAAACACCATAATTCTAGTACAATTATTGACAATGGACACATAATTAGTTAAATTAAAATTCTCATAACTTTGATTAAATTGTGGGAATCCACAGTGACTTCTGTTTGTGGCTTGATTCCATCTTGACTTAAGGTCAGAGAGTCCAAGCTTGTTTTGCTCCTTAAGGCTGAACAACAGGATGTTTGGCCAAAGGCATGGTTGCTAAATATTTTGAGAATTAAGGAGGTGCTTATACTTCTCTGTTCCTTGAACCACGGTGTCTTTGAGAGGAGGGGGTCTTTTGCTTCCTTGCTTTGGGTAAGAAAAGGCTATGAGGAATAAATTCAGGGCTGCTGC
This sequence comes from Phyllotis vaccarum, assembly GCA_033318265.1. Classification (NCBI taxonomy): domain Eukaryota; kingdom Metazoa; phylum Chordata; class Mammalia; order Rodentia; family Cricetidae; genus Phyllotis; species Phyllotis vaccarum. The sequence goes on along the minus strand of JARWLC010000004.1, from coordinate 134,366,390 downwards.
AGTATTCACTGAGAGCCCTCCCAATTTCTGTCTTCCATCTTCTGTCTCTTGACTCTCTTTATCAACCCTCACTCCCCTATTCAGGACTGTTGGACAGGTTGGGCAGGACCCTGACACATAGTGAGACCCTGTCTCAAAAATAAACAAAACAACTACAATGCTGAACAAAACAAATAGTGTGTATGGTGGTGCACACATTATTGTCAGCATTTGGCAGGTGGAGGCAAGAGGATCAGATATTTAGGCCCAGCCTTGTCTATGGGCTAGAAAACAACAAAAAACCAACCAAGCAAAGGACAACATAAATTAATGGGAAAATAGTACCATTCACATCTTTACAGTTCTTCAAATCTAATGCCCATGTTCTATTTTTTTTTAAAGAAGAAAAGACACAGCCATATGTCTTAATTTGAACCTGCCAGAATTTCTAGACCACAGTTTAAAACAATAGTTTTTGAGACAAGGTCTTACATAGCTCGGCTTAAACTTGGTATCTAGCTGAAGATGACCTTGAACTCCTGATCTTGCTTCAACTTTCCAAGCAAGTATTACAGGTCTCACTATGTTAGTTTTGCCTTTAAACTTTAACTTGCTCTATGTGTGTGCTCATGCACATATTTGTTTGTATATATGGAGGTCAGAGGTCAACCTGGGGTATCATTCCTCAGGTGCCATCTATCTGTCTTTTTTTTTTTTTTTCCTTGAAACAAATTGTCTCTTTTGGGACCAGGGCTGGTCAGTGAGCCCTGTTTCTGCCTTCCCAGACCTGGGGTTACAGTTACTCACTGCCACAGTGTCATTTTACACGGGTGCCGAGGATCAAGCTCATCTCTTAATGCTTGTGCAGAGAGAACTTTACCAACGGAGTCAATTCTCCAGCTCCTCAATTGCTTTTTGGGTTGTGAAGATGTAGAATTAAAGCAGAACAGCTAGATGGCAGATCATCTGGTGCAGCCTCTTCATGCAAATGAGGAAGCGACGCACTGCAGGAAATGTCAGAAAGCAGAAAATAAAAATGTGGTAGTTACAAGGAAATGTTGTAATTATTTATGAAGGACCGTGAAGCACACCCCAGTGGGAGTGGGTACTAGTACTATTGGTTGCCTGTTCCACATCCATTCTGTTTTCTTCCTCTTCCTCCTCCTCCTCTTCTTCCTCATCCCTCTTCTTTGTTTTTTGTTTGTTTGTTTTGAGACAGTATTTTTCTGTGTGTCCCTGGCTGTCCCAGAACTCACTATGTTGACCAGGCTGGCCTTGAACTCAGAGATCCACCTGTCTCATCCCCACAAGTGAAGGGATTAAAGTTGTGTTCCATCATCACCTCTCTCATGTTCTTCTTTACAACAGAACCCATCCTTGGGGGGGGGTACCATCTCAAAGGTGTGCTCCTAATCCTGTTATGGATGGGGAACAGGACTCTCTCCCCCAGGTTCTCTGACATTAGGAGTGGGCACACGACTTACCCTGGCCACTGACACTGAGGAAAGGTCTTCTGAAGAAACCTCATGTTTTTTTTTGCCTTTTAATTTACTTTTTTTAAAAAAAAATAATTTCATATGTGTCTAACCATCTCTAACTCCTCCTTTTGTTCATCCCAGATACTTCCCAACATGTCCCATCTCACTGTTTTGTACCCCTCCCACTGACTCCAATTAGTGCTGTATGCTGAAATATTGACTGGTTTGTTGGCTTGATCTCACAGGAAATAGTAACTACAGTGAGCTCATGAGAGCGACATCGATGTCCAGAAGACAGCATTCCATAACACTCTTCCCCACTCTCTGGCTCTTAATGTTGCTTTTGTCTTCTCTCCTATGTCAAGGAATTTCTTGCCCTTAAACAGAGACGTGTAGAGAAACATGCTATCATTCTTGATGGAAGTTGTTCCATGGTGCATTTGGGATGGCCATCTTATAACCATCATAGGTTCTAGCTGAAGGGCAAAACCACACTGACAATGTCCAAATGAAGAGATAGAGTGGACTAGTATCTGCAATGCTGTTGGATCAGTAAACCAACCAGCCATAGTGTTCTACTTTTAGCTTTCTTGTTGTATGAGATAATAAATATCCTTATTGTTGAGTGTTATGAAATAGTCTTTTTGCACACTGTGAAGATGTGTTGCTCTCATTGTTCAATAAAGAGATAAATGGCCAATAACTGGTTGTTGTTATGAAGATCAGTGAGGTCACTAGCTTCAGACAGTATGAAAGATAGAAAAGGTTAGTGGGACTTGTGGACAGGAAAAAAGTGTAGGGATGAAGGGTAGAGTTGCAGGAGACTTGGAGAGAAGAAAGATGAACTTGGTAGTGCTGAAAAGAAATACCAAGCCATATGATAGTTTATAGATTAAAAAAAAGAGGGGGATAATTTAAGTTGTAAGAGCTAGTTAGCAACAAGCCTAAGCTATCAGCTAATCATTTATAATTAATGAGTCTCTGAGTGGTTAGTTGGGAGCTGGCTGGTGGGTTTTTTATTACTTGGAGCTAAAAGCATCATAAGTGTCATTTAGGATATGAACTGTGAAAGTTTTTTAGATAGACTGAAAGATGACTTCTTAGAGTCTCTACTTCCTAGAGTCTTATAGCAACCAGTCATCACAAGCCTCAGGCAAAGAGATGCAAGGGGACATTATTACACAATGGATAACAATATGGATGTTTTACATCAAACAGATTGTCCCAGATATTTACTGGTGAGTTAACTGTAGACAAAATTCCTTAACCTCTTTAAGCTTTGTGTTCTTCATCTCTAGACTTGGGAGAATAATATGAACCATATGGGGTTGTTGTTAGGAAGATTGGTGAGGTCACTAGCTTCAAGAACACTATAAAGTATGCAGCCATTTGTAAGGACTACAAGAGCCACATCGTGTTGATGACAGATGGATTAAATCATATTTATAGTAGAATTGGCAGCAAGCATTTAAAATTGAGTCACTGTATAACAGTGAAAGTGTTAAATGACACAACTATAATTCCACCAGAATGTAGCAAGCTACATGCTTAGCATTGTAGCATTTCTTCAGAAAACTGGAAGAAAAAAAAGAGAGAAGGAAAGCTTGAAACTGTGGAAAATCAAAGATAACCAAGTAGAATGTGAGGATATTGCTTTGAACAAATCAGGTATTAAAAAATTAGAGCAGTATCTGGCCATGTGGCACACTCCTGTAATCCCTGTATTTGGGAGGTGGAAGCAGGAGGATCTGGTTCAAGGTTATCCTCAGCTACAGAGCAAGTTCCAGGCAAGACTGGGAGTACTGCACACACACGCACACGTGCACACACATGCAGACATGCACACACACAGACACATACACACACTTACACACACATGCAGATACACATGCACACACACATGCACACACACAGATACATACATATACACACATGTACATGCAGACATGCACACACAGACACATAACACACACACAGGCACACACAAGTGCACGCAGATACCAGGTCTGGAGATACAGCATTCTTGCATAGCATGTACACCACTCAAGTTATATTCCCAGCACCAAGACGTAAACACAGGATATTTGACTATATTAAGGTATGATTTAAAGATTAGGGGTGGTAATAATGGTATTGGGATCATTTTTTGAAACATCTTTTGGAGTAATAAACAATATTTACAGAAGAAATAGTTTCTGTGGTTTGCTTTTAAGATAATTTGTGTGTGTGTGTAAGAACAGATTATAGGTATAGATGAAATAGGTTTGTCTGTGAGTTGATAGTTGTTGAAACCCCCATAATAAATAGTATTTTCTGGTTTAGGATGTTTTGTTTTAAAAGAGGGTCTCAAACAGGCCAGGCTGACCCCCAACTCACCATAGAGCTGAAACTGGCCTCAAACTTCTAATCTCCTGCTTCCACCTGCCAAGTGCTAGGATTGTGGATGTGAACTGTCGTGCTACGCATTTTTTTTTTTTTTTTTGAGACAAGTTTCTGCTATGCATCTCCAGCTATATTTATTGGTCTTCAGCTTCCTTCTCATGTCTTTGACTGGTTTCGGCATTCGGATAATAATAGCTTCATAGAATGATGTTAGTATTTGTTTTGTTTTGTCTTCTTTCCTTTGGAAATGTTTGTGAAAGCATGGTATTAACTTTTCTCTAAATGTCTGATAGAATTTGCTGGTGAAGATATCTGGGGCTTGGTAGAATTGTTTTGTTTCTAAGAAAGGATCACGATACGTAGCCCAGGCTAAGTTCAAATTTATGATCCTGACTCAACAACATTCCTAAGTACTGGCATAAAGGAATGCATTAAGTGCCCCCCCCCCCCCCCCCCCCGTTCTTTGTCCTTATTTTGAGGCAGGATCCTACTCTGCAGTCCAGGATGCTTCTGACTTGCAATCTTGTTCTAAGGGCTCAGATTAAAGGCACGCCCCACTAGGCTTTGGCTTTTCATTATTCAGTTTTTAAAAAACTAAATAGTCTTTCTTTTTTGGAGACAGGATATCATGTATTCCAGACTGGCCTGGAAACTCACTGAGGCTGACGCCGAACACTCATCGTCCTGTCTTTACCCTTCAAGTGCTGGGGTGGTGAGCATTGTGGTCCATCTGGGATTACATAGCTCTTCTCGGGTTAGTATTATCAGTCTGTGTCTTTCTAATAATTTTTCCATTTCACTCAAGTTATCTAATTTATTGGTGTAGTTGTTTACAATATGTCATAATTATTCCTTTTATTTCAACAAGGTAAGCATTGATACTCTTTTATTCCCAGTTCTAAGCACTTCAATGTGAGTTCTCTCTTTTTTTCCTTGGCCAATCTATATAAAAGTTGATGACTTTCGTTCATCTGTCAAAGAACTATCTCATAGTTTTGTTGCTTTGCCCAAATCTTCTAATCTTATTTTATTTGATTTTATTCTAACATTTCTTAGATTGATTGTGATTTCAGGGTGAATTTGTCCACACATTTAGAGAGAAAGTATGTCAGTTTTATAAATCTTTAATAGAAAGCTGAAGCAGCCACAATACTTGATCCTGTGAAGCCAACATTGCCTTAATTCCAAGCCAAAGACATTACAGAAAGGAGAATCACAGGCAAGTACCTCCCACAGATATAAATATAAAAATCCTACAAAGTGTTAGCGAATTGGATTAGATTACGTATAAAATGAATTATACAGAATGATCAAGTGGTTCAGTGCTTTAAAACCAGTTTAACTGATTACACAATAGAGGAAAAAAGTCGACCATAGCTGAGCATATGTTTGTAAAACTTTTTGACAAGATTTAATGTATATTTGTGTTAAAAAGCTTTCAGCAAACTTGGGATAAAAGGAGGCTCCCTTGATTTAATAAAGAGAGCCTATTTTTTTTTTTTTTTTTTTTTAAAAAAAACAACTCTACAGCTAGCATAACAATAGTGAGAAACTATGTTTTCCTCTATCTGCATAAACAAGGCAGGGATCTCCTCCCTCAATATTCCCAATCAACATCTTGGTGCGAACCGAGGCAATTAAGATTTTTGAAAAATACCAGTGTGTGTGGGGGGAGACTGGCCTGTACCACCAGTTTATATGTTGAAATCCTAACCTTCTTGGCCAAGGAAAAAGCAAGAAGAGACTTTTGTGGGTGATTAGATTGAAAGAGCAGGACACTTAAGAATGGGTTAGTGTCATTATAAAACAGACCCAAGGGTGCTCATTGTCGCTTTCCACCACGTAAGAGTACCACACAAAGGTATGAGTAAGAACACAGGCTCACCAGACACTGGATATGCCATCCCCCAGCTTGGAGCTCTCAATCCCTACAATTGTGAAGAATAAACTGCTATTTATAAGCTACCAAGTAGATGCTATTTTGTCAGCACAATTTCAATGAGCAAAGACAAACACTAACAAAAGAATCTCAGAAAGTACCATTAATCCAAATCTTTTAAAACTTTCATTATTTATTTTGTTTTATTTATTGAGCTGATATGGATATGGAACTTGCTTTATAGACCAGTTGACCTTCACGCCTGAAGCAATGTTCTTGCTTCTGCCTTCTAAGTGCTCCGTTAAGGAGTACACCCCTGTGCCTAGCCTGTTGACCCAAATCTTGATGAACTCTTACTAGTCTGAACAGTTCTACTGTAGTCTTATTGGTGTTGCTTGTAATTGTTTCAGAATTACCTGTTCTGTTAGTCATCTTCCTGTCACCATGACAACATGTCTGAAGTAATCAGCCTAACCCTGCAAAATTAGTTTTAGTTTACAACTTCAGAGGCCTTGGTCCACACTCAGTGGGTCCTGTTGTCTTTCTTCTTGTAGCAGAGATATATCATAGTAGGGAGTGTACGCTAAACCAGTTCAGACCTTAGCATTTCGCCTGGACGTCAGCTACACGGAATAATGTGTAATTCGTATTCTACTAAAGTAGGCATTGCTTAAGCTAAAAAGAAGGGAGGGGCAGTTATGCCTCTTAGGGAGTGCATCTGTTTGAAACAGATCTTTTAAACAGAACACAGGGAGTTGAAAACTGAGCAAGATGTCCAAACCACCCTGGAGGTTCAGAGGGAAACAACATCACTAGGCAGGCTAGGGCTAGGGACAGCTGAGGGAGTCTCAGGAAAAAATATCCCATGGAGAATATACCATTTGATTCTAGTATATATATTTCCCAAGATCACTGAGAACGTACTATTTGAAAAAGGACTGTAAAGATTTAAGAAATCTGGGCACAGTGGATGCAAGTATTTACTGTGCCCCACAACTGGAGGATTGAGTTCAGGAGCTCTAGACCAGCTTTGGCGACATAACGAGACCCAGGCAACAAACACAAATAAACAAAAGGGATTTGGTGAGACATACCTGTAATCCCAGTACTTTGAAGGCTGAGGCAGGAGGATTTTGAGTTTAAGACCTACATGGGACAGCCTTGAAAATAGAGGGAAAAATCCCTCAAACACTGAGACTGGAGATGTAGCCCATTTGGTAGAGTGCTTACCTAGGTCCAGTCCACAGCACCACCCAAACCATTTGTGATGGTACATGCCTGTAATTCCAGTACATAGGACAGTACAATCAAGAGATCCAGGCCATCTGAGACTTTTTCTCAAAAACTAAGCCAGCTGGAGAGATGGCTCAGCTGCTAAGAGAGGAAGCCCTTCATCCAGGAGACATGAGTTTGGTTCTCAGCACCTACACTGGGTAGCTCCACAGTCACTTGTAATCCCAGCTCCAAGGGATGACATCCTTTTCTGGCCTCCACAAGCACCTGAATGCACATGGAACGCACATGCACACACACTGAACGGTAAACAGGATATTGGAAGAATACTGTTACTGATGGAGAAAACAACATCTTCAAACAAAACACGGAGGTGGGAAAGAGGCTGAGTGGCTGTGTTCAGGATGATGTCCTTGGGGTAGATGCTGAGAGTAGAAACAACTGACTTGCTGCTAATGTGGGTTTATGCTGATGCTGTTACTCTCAGGAGTGATGGGGACCATTGCTCCTCCTCCATCTTCTCGTGTGTCCTGAGTTGTTTCTTTTGCTTCTGTCAGCACAGCAACAGACCAAAACTTTGACAAACTATGAAACCCCACTCTCCTCATCTACCTGAGGCCCTTGGAGGTGGTAGAGAGCAGGGTGTGTCTCTCAAAAGTCGGGGCAGAAGGTTCTGGTTAACTCTGCTCTGCACAAGCCCTCTGAACCAGCATTGAGGAGAGAGTATTGAGATGGAGATGGTAGACAAGAGACTTGGGTGGTTTAATAACATTAGGGTGTGGGGATATTTTCATATATAATAAGAACAGTCAGAGATATCAGAGGGATCTACCCACAGTCAGTCTAGGAGGATCAGACAGTGGTAACTCTCACCTTTAATCCCAGCACAGGGAGTATCCTGGGAGTGGTGACCTATGCCCTTAATCCAATCTGAGTTACAGAAGGAGTTCTAGGCTCCCAGGTAGGCAGTGGTGGGGCCATTCCTTAACTGATCGAAGAAAGTATTTAAGGCAGGCATAGAGAGACAGAGCAGGCAGAAGAAGCCAGGAGGAGTGAGGCTGAGGAAGCTGGAAGACAGTTGGGTGAGATCTGACTGTGGGATTTCTTCTCTGTTATCTCCACCTTTCCCAGAGATCTGGCCCTGAGTTTCGTTTATTCGTACAACAACAGGGGAGTTATGATTTCAAGGTGTCAAAGAGGAAGCTGGTAACAGAGACAGATCGCAAATTCCAAGCAGTGTGCCAGGAGAATAAACCATAGTGATAGGTTCTCAAGACAGTCTAGGCCTAAAACTTGTGCTGGTCGGCAAAGAAGAATGAACCCCAAACAAATGGAGGTTAGTCAGCACCTTCTCAGCAGGCCTAAGAACTAAGCAGAAAAAATTGCTGTTAAAAAAAAAATTAAATCCTGCAACCTGCAGAAAAATGGATGGAAGGAGAAAAAACTATCCTGAGGTAAGACAGACCCGGAAAGACAAACATATCATGTACTCACTCATAAGTGGATTTTAGACATAAAACACAACCAGGCTACAATCCACAACCCCAAGCAGCTAGGTAACAGGAGGAACTTAAGAGAGACATCCATGGATCCCCCTGGAAAGGGGAAATAGAGAAGATCTCCTGAGTAAATTGGGATCATGGGGGCGGGGGAGGCAAGGGGAGGTGGGAAGAGAACCTGAGAGAAGGAGATGGTTGAGTGGGAGGAGCAACAGAGAGGGAGAACAAAGAAATAGATGTCTTGATAGAGGAGCCATTGTGGGGTTAGAGAGAAACCTGGTGCTAGGGAAACAGACAAGAATTTTCAAGATGACCTCAGCTAGGGCTCCAAGCAGTAGTGGAGAGGGCGCCTAAACTGGCCTTCCCTTATAATCAAATTGCTGGCCACCCTAATTGTCATTATAGAACCTTCATCCAGAACTGATGGAAGCAGATGCCGAGATCCACAGCTAAGCACTGGATTGAGCTCCTGGTCCAGTTGAAGAGTGATTTTATGAGCAAAGGGGTCAAGATCCCCATAAGGAAACCCACAGAGACAACTGACAGAGCTATTTGGAGTTTACTAACTCTGAAGTGACAGCTGGGGAACCTTCATGGGACTGAACTAGACCCTCTGAATGTGGATGACAGTCGAATGGCATAGACAGTGTGTGGAGCCTCTGGCAGTGGAACCAGAATTTATTACTAGTGCATGCATTGGCTTCTTGGAGCCCATTCCTTATGGAGAGACACAATGTTCAGCCTTGATACTGGGGGGGGGGGGGGGGGGCTTGGTCTTATCTCACCTGGATAAGCCTGACTTCATTGACTCACCCTGGGACTCCTCACCCTCTCAGAGGAGTGGATGGGGGGGGGGAGCTGGGGGATGACTGGGAAGAGGAGAGGGAGGGGGAACAGTGGTGGGTATGTAAAAAACTTTAAAAGAAAAAAAAAATAAAGTTGGTGCACGTGGGCATTAAAGGTCGTAATAGAGTGCTTGCTTAGCATGCACAAGACTGGGGTCAATCCCCAGTACCAAGCAATTGTGTGTGTGTGTGGTGTGTTGGGAGGGTGTCAGAAGAATTGTACCCCTGGGTGGAGAGGGATCTGTACAAATTATTTATGTTTAATGATCTTAAGGTTTCCTCCCACCGAAGCTTTCATGTTATGAAGGGGGTACCACTTGCACAATGACTAGAGCAAGCAAAGCTTGATGGGGGAGGGGTCTACTGTGGCCAGCCAAGGCTCAAGTCGGGTTCTTTTTTTGCCTGCACGGTTGGTTCTGGGGCCACCCGATTCCAAGGATGCCTCCGTGGGCCTCTCTCGGCCCAGAGGCCTCAGCGCGCTCCTTCTCCCGCAGGACCGCACACTGCGGCGGGACCTCGGCTCTCTTTTCTCCCTGGCGCACGGGGAGCGCCGGTTCCGGGAAAAGCAGGCTTCAGAGGGCGGCGCACGCCATGCGGGTCCCGCAGCTCCACGCCTGGGCCTCGCGCCTGCCGCCCCCGCGCACGGTCCGCAGCAGCCCCAGAGAGGAGGAAGAGGCGGAGGAGGAGGCGCCGCCCCCTTGGCGAGCTCCGCGCCCAGGCGGCCCTGGCAGGACCCATGGCGGATCTCTCGCCTGCGCCGGCCCCGCGGGAAGGCGGCTCCCGTGCGTACCGGCCCTCGGCGCCCTCCTCGCCACCGCGCTCTCGCTCCGGTTCGGAGCCCGAGGAGGCCGAGCTGTCGCTGAGCCTGGCCCGCACCAAGACCCGCTCGTACGGCAGCACGGCCAGCGTGCGGGCGCCGCTGGGCGCCGGCGTCATCGAGCGCCATGTGGAGCACCGGGTCCGCGCCGGAGACACGCTGCAGGGCATCGCGCTCAAGTACGGAGTCACGGTGAGCCGAGCGCGCCTCCGCGGCCCGGGCCTGCGGCCTCCGGGCGGGGTTGGGGACGGGAGCGGAGGGTGGGGAGCAGGCCGTGCGTCTCGGCGCCGTACCCCCGCGCGCTGCTGCAGCTGCAGTGCGAGTGAGTCTCATTTGCTGCTAAAGCAGCCGCCAGGGCTTGTGGATCAGCCAGTGCATGGCTTTCCCAGTGCCCTGCCAGTCTCAGGTCGTGTGAGGAACACTAAGGGGGTCCGTCCGCGTTTTGGGCATTACCCATAGCCACCGTTTTGCTACCTGGAGCTCACTACATATTTACTCAGAGCCAAACCCATGCGAATTCTGCGCTGTGTAAACAAGCCGTGATGAGTCAGGATGTACAGTTCTTCCCAGGGATGGTTCTGGTTCTATTGATTCTGCTGCTTTATTTAGAAGTGAAATTACACTCTTGGGCTCACTGGCAACCCTGAATGTGACACCTGTCGCTAAATAGCAGCCAGGAACTGAGGTCTAGGTGAGCTAGAGTGATATGCTTTACAAATTTATAAGGGCATATTGCATTACACTTCAGGGAAGATCATGGAAACCCGAGGGAACAAATTGTTTCATTAAAATTACTTACAATTAACTCTGAGCTGTGTGATAGTCCTTTTACATTGGAGGTCAATATCCGTTTTCAGTGTTCTTTCTTGAAGCTCTGTGGGCAGCAGTTGGAAGAAAGATGATCTTGCCTGCGTCTTCAAAGTAATCTATTTTGCATATTTAACCAGGTGTTTATTTGCCAGCAAGTCTTTCTATCATTTAAGCGTTCTGGGAGCATTATTACCTCATTTTGAGACTCTTTTCTAATATGACCATCCATGTATAGCTGCCTTCATCCTCATCATTGGGGTCTGGTTTGGGGTCAGAGCCAACAAAAAGCAGAACTGAGAAATCTCAGCTGCTGCTCTTTGCTGAGTACCCGCTGTGTGCTAGGTATCACATTTGCCTGTTTTCATTTTTAGGAAAGAGATTTATTTATTTTTATGCGTATGAGTGTTTTGCCTGCCACTGTGTATGTGCACTACCAGTGTGCCTGGTGCCCACGGAGGCCAGAAGAGGGTGTCAGATATCCTGGAAATGGAGTTTGTGTGCACTGGGAATTGAACTCTCGTTCTCTGGAAGAGCAGCCTGGGCTCTTAGAGCCGCCTCTCCAGCTTGTTTTCATGTTGATCTTATTTAACTTGACTTTCCTAAGAAGCCTAGGGGAGACAGGTGTGGCTCGTCTTTTTACAGATGAGAAGATAAATAAGAGGTCAGGATATTTCCAAGTATAGTTATCATCTAGACCCACTTGAATTAACACAGGGAAAAAGTATTTTTTTTTTTTTTTTTTGCTTTAGATACTCCTTCTGATCTCCATCATTAGCAAGAGCTCTCAGCATCCTGCTCACTGAAGAAGGAAGATCATTTTGTCTGGTTTCTGTGTATCTTAGCTATTAGGCTAGTATGTGTATACTTAGGACTGTGTGATATCCAAGAATTATCTTATGGTCTCTCCAAATGACAATTTTTCTGAGACCCATGTTCTTCTATTTCTTACACCTGCTAACCACTTGCTTAGTTCTCTGCATTTGTTCCAATGCCTTCTAATCTGTGATTTGTCTAATGTAGATCCTATTACTTTTAACCTTATTACCCTTTCCCACTAAAGTACAAAGCAGATTTTCATCTCTTTTATAAGGACTTCTGATTTTATATTTTTAAAAATGTGATTGATTTTATGTGTAGGGGTGATTTGCCTGTCTATGTATCTGTGTACCACATTAATGCCTGGTGCCTATGGAGTCCAGAAGAGAGCCTTAGATCCTCCTGGGACTGGAGTTACAACCTGTTGTGAGCCATCAATGGGGTGCTGAGAATAAAAACCTGGTCCAGGGTAGAGCAGCCAGTGCTTTTAACTGCTCAAGTGTCTCTCTCCAGCCTCAACTTCTGACTAATGTGTTTGAGTCAGGTACTGAATTAGGTACTCCATCTATGGTTACAAGAAGTCTATAACATGCTTTCTCCACTCAGTATTGTGTGTTGTATGTTTTTATTGTTATTTATTATTTTCAAGTCAGGGTCTCATGTAGCCCAGGTTGGCCTCTGTGGGGTTATGTTTCAAATTTAATAAAAACAGTCTGAGATATCAGAGGATAGATCCACCTCTTCCAGTTTTTGTTTGTTCCTGGAACTTGCTTTGAAGACCAGGCTGGCTTTGAACTCACAGAGATTCTCTTGCCTCTGCTTCCCAAGTGCTGGGACTAACAGTGTGAATCATTGCTTCTTCTGTCTGCTTTGTCTTTCTATGCCTGCCTTAAAATACCTTCTTTGCCAAATTAAGGTGTGGCACCACCACTGCCTCCCTGGGAGCCTGGAACTCCTTCTATAAACTAAGATGACCTCGAACTCTGGATTAAGGGCGTAGGTCACCACTCCCAGGATACTCCCTGTGCTGGGATTAAAGGTGTGAGTTACCTCTGTCTGATCCTCCTAGACTGACTGTGGGTAGATCCTTCTGATATCTCAGACTGTTTTTATTAAATTTGAAACATATCCCTCAAATGTTCTATGTAGGTGAGGATGACCTTGAACTTCTGATCTTCCTGTTTTCACCTGCTAGAGTCCAGGCGAGCATCATTATGCTAAACCCTGTTGATGCAGATGGGATTCTGTGCTTCAGGAGTTTGTCCTGTGCATTGTGAAATATTTAGCTGCACCTCTGTGCCTTACTCACCATGTATTGACCCTCCTGTCTCATCCATACACTGCTAGATGTTTCTGTAAAGAGTTTCTGTAAACTCACCCCTGGGTTTTTTTGTTTTTTGTTTTTTGCTTTTTTTGGAGAGAGGGTTTCTCTGTGTAGCTCTGGCTGTCCTGTAGATTAGGTATTGAACACAGAGATTCACCCCTACTTCTGTGTTGGGATTAAAGGCGGTTGGCACCACTGCTATAGGTCAATCTTCTAGGAGGCATTTTTCAGACTTACTTAAAGCATTATGGATTTGGGTTTTGGTTTGTTTGTTTGTTGTTTTTGGAGACTTGATTGCACCCTGGGTATGAACTTTACTGACACAGCATCAGCCATAATGTCAAAAAGATGGACATGTTTTCCTGCTATTATTTGTTTACTGTTTCTCTTGAGTATGTCTGACCTAGACGTTTGCCTGGAGACCCAGGAGGGCTCTCCATAGGAAAGAAGGATTCTGTTCAAGAATTGAGCCAGACTGATTGGGCCCAGTTGGGGGAGAGGTGTGACATGTACCTCAGTGGGTGAGTAGAGGTCAGAGTTCACTTTACTGGAGTCAGTTCTCTCTTAGCATCATGTGGGGCCCAGAGATCCATTTCAGGCCGTCTTACTTGGTAGCAAATGCCTTTAACTCCTGAGCCATCTTGTAGAACTTCCTTTTTTTGTTTCTTTTGAGACAGGATTTCAGGTAGCCCACGCTATCCTTGAAATTACTGTATAGCCCACACTGGCCTTGAACTCCTCATCTCCTCCCTCCATTGTTTGGGTTATAGGCACATGCCATTCCACAGGAAAGATAGTTCTGTCTCCCAGATGTTGGTGTGAGCTGTTAGTGTGTACTCTCCTCCAGCTGTGAGTCTAACACTCAGTTACACACAGGGTTAGTAGGTTTAGGCGTCTTTACTAGAGTTTGAGGAAGTGGTTCTGGGAAACTGAAACCATTGGGGTCTGGTTGAAAAAAATCATTAACTGAGTTCAAACCTCAGACATAAACTTGCTTGGGCTAGAATGTTCCTGGCCGTGTTTGTTTCTACCTAGACATTGAGGTCCTTTCCTTGGATCTGGTTCTTGATTCAGCTATTGTTTTCTTTTCCAGCATCCCTGCCCCTCCCTGTTGTCTTAGCCTCCGAGGGAAATTGGTCAGAGCGCTAAGTTACCACTTAGAATATTTTATTTGGAAACCTCGGAGAAACTAGAGGACAGCCTAGAAACTATAAATAGGAAGGAGGCAGCAAAGGCGGTCCGATTGCATATCCACCCTCCCTTCTTTGACAGAATCTAGAACTCACTTTATCAGAGACGTGCTGAACTGATCTTGCTGCTTCTGCCACTGTGCCCAGCTCCAGTTAGAGTTAGCCCCAAGGCATCCTTTCTTTCCATTTAGCTGCCAAGCTGAGTTGCAGGTACCCACATAAAAGTTACCTTGCTGAGAGAGAGTGATGTGGTGTCAAGGAAGAAGAGCCCTGGAAGCCAGGCTTCACTGTGAGGACTGCCATAGTGCCACCCAGAGTGAAAGGGATGCTAAGGTAACCTGTAATTTGGGGTTTTAATAGTTTTTCTTGCATCCCCCTCCCCCAAATTTATCACCGAGGTATAATTACAGAGTACAAAATTCACCTGCCTTAAGTGTACAGTTCAGTGATGTTTAATAACTTTACAATGGTGAAGCTGTCACCATTCAGTTTTAAAGTGTTCCTTCACCCCAAAGATAGCTCCAGACCCCTTTCGCTCACTCACTAGCCTCTGGTCCCAGGAGATGGATAATATATCCCCTGACATATATTTACCTTTTGGGGGCATTTCCTGTAAGTGGATTTCATATACCCTTGAGAATGTGGAAGGGAAAACAACCCTTTCTCCCATGAGCACACGCTGACACCTGGAATGGAACAGGGCATAGGTGGAGGGCACATCAGAGGTAATCCTTTACTATTTCTGTCTGTTTTCTGTAAGAAACAATGATGAAATGGTAGTTGTATATATAAATGAGATTATTCCGAAAGCCTAGCCCGGCAGCCACTATGGAGATAACTTATAGGGCTGAATACTTGTGGGTTCTCTGCAGTGTAAATTCCCCTTCACAAAATGGCTGCCTGTGTTCTGCTTTATTATGGCCCAAGGGTTCTCTCTTGACTTCTCCCGTCTGTTTCTTAGTGACCAGGTGGAGGATAGTTTCCATGGGTCACGCTGCTCACACCTGGCTAGGAGAGGATGAAGCTGCTAAACCTCCCTTTCCTGAGAAACAGAAACTCATTCTGTGTCACTTTGAAAGGTCACACTTTCTGTTTTCCCGATTGAATGGCTGTGAGGAGGAGCAGGGACCTTTGGAAATGAGATTTCCAGCTCTTCCTTGGATGGATCATGCGCTGTGTTACATTCTTGTGAGGTGAAATTTCCAGAGCTGTGTTCACATGGAAATGGAAACATTTCTCACAAGATAAGACCTCCTCTGTGGCCTGGATTATCCAGTCTGCTGCTGAGCATGTCCCCCCACAACTCCTGAGTAGTTGATTTTTGTTTGTGACTGAGTGATCTTTAACTATAATTAGATTACAAATTCCACCTTCTTTCATCTTTCAGGAACTATCTTACAGTTTTTGTTGGCTTTTTTGAGACAGAGTCTCATGTATCCCAGGCTAAAATTCAACCATGCTTTATGGAGCTGGTGTGGGCTTGAACTTCCAATCCTTTTGCCTTGACTTTTCAAGTGTTAGCTGTATCTATACATGTTTTGGGGTTATAGATATGTGCCACCATGCCTAATAAAAGCACTGCTGAAGATTGAACTTAAGACCTCAAGCATATTAACAAAACTCTACCAACTGAACTGCACCCTCACCCTCCCACTCCATCCTCACCTTCTTTTGAGAAAGTTTTACTGTATATCGTAGGCTAGCCTCAACCTCACTGTGTATGTAGCCCAGGGCTAGCCTTGAATTTGCAGGGTTCTTCCTCACTTGGCCTCCCAGCACTGATATTACAGGTTTTGTATCAAGGGCTTCTTAGTGCATTTAAAATAAACTCCAGCTTCTACACTTGCTCGTAGCTGAAAGGCGGGAAGCAGTGAATTCCTGTTTCTTTACCTCAGCTGGAAGCTCACAGTTCCCCTGCTGTGCCACAGTTTCCCTGCTCCAGCAGCATAACTGGTGCTCTTTGCGTGGTTGCCTCCATTTGACGTTAGGTAACAGTGTCTGGAGACAGTGCTATTGGTACAGTCTGTGTTCATCACAGATACAGTCAAGGTCATTGCTTTGTGATCCGCCCCTTTTTGTCTCATTTTTTTATTAGTGTGTGTTAGCGGTACAAACAGTGGGTTTCCCTTGCCATCTTCATGTGTTCACACAGTGAGCTTCCATCACCCCCTCTCCTATCTCCTCTTGTCTCTCACTGGTTCTTTTCTTCCCTCTTCTGTTTCCATGTCATTTCTCTTTTTGAATCTGCAAGTCACAAGGGGTATTTTTCCCGAGTCTGGCTTATTTCTTTCTCCATGAGGACCTCCGATGGACCATCCATTTTCCTGCAAATGATATGATTTGGTTTTTTCCTTATGGTTGAATGAAACTCCACCCTGTACAAATATCACATTTCTTCGTGCTAGTCATTGTCTGTTGATGGTCATTGTGCCAGTTGCATAACTTGGCTATTGTGAGTACTCCCGTGAAACATGGGTATGCGGGTATCTCTGTTGTCTGGATTTGATTTCTTAGCGTATGTTCTTGAGTGCTACAGCTGGGACACGAGGTAGTTTTTTAAATTTCCTGTCAGTAACACAGGTCACATTGCCCAAAAGACTTATTTACATGGAAATATTAATTTTTAATATTAATAATAATAATAATAGTGTGTGTGCATGGATGCACATGCCACAGTATCTTCATAGGACAACACTGTGGAGTCAGTTCTCTCTTTCTACCTGTCACATGGCTTCCAGGGTTCTTATTCGGGTTGCCAGGTTTCCACAGTAAGTGGCTTTCTTCACTCACTGAGCTATCCAGCCAGCCCCACATTGCCTTTATAGATGCTTACTTTGAAGAAGATACAACTTTTAGTGAGAATTTTTACCCTCCTCCAATCTTCTGTGCTAAATATGCATTTATTTATTTACTTAAAACAAATTTTGGAAATTTTATCTGTTTTAATTTTTTGTGTGTAGTGTTTTACCTTTTTGTATGTTTGCGCAAGCACCGTGTACATGCAGAGTCCATAGAGGCCAGGAGAGTATTTTGGACTCTCTGGAACTGGAGTTACCAACCATGCCGTTGCCTGGGTCCTCTGAAGAAGCAGCTGGTGCTCTTAATCACTGAGTCATCTCTTCAGTCCTGAATGTGTATTTAGAATAAAAAAAAAGATTTTTGGGGACTTGTTAAGAGCATGTACTGTTCTTCTAGAGGACCCGAGTTCAAATTCTATTTACCCTCATTGGGTGATACAACCACTTGTAACTGCAGCTCCAGGGGACCCAACACCTGGCTTCTTTGTGTACATACACTTTTAAAAAGTAAACGAAGAAGAAAGATTTGTTTTTAATTAAAAAACAGAGCAAAACCAAACAAAACACCAAGGCAAATTAAAAAAAAAATGGGGGGGGGGCGTTATTTTCACTCATGGAAATGGAAGGTCTCTAACTTCAGGCTGTGGTCCACATGCCACCCTCCAAGGTGTCATCAATGTCACCGTGGCTACAGCCCTTCTCCCTCCTGCAGGAGAGAACATCACCCCCAACAGAGTCAGCAAATGCTGTCCTTCTAGAATGGAAGTGGTGTATGTCACCAAGCCTGGGGCATTATGACACTGCAGGTTCCTGGTGTGGGTGTCTGAGGCTGGACCAACAGTCCCATGATGCTCCTGGGAGTGAGTCATGTGCTCCCCATGCTGTTCTGGATGAGTCTGACTTTGGAAGCTCATACACCATGGGAAATGGGAGGAGGAGGTGGACATTAGGGGCCCACAAGTGTGTAGGTTAGAATGTACCTGAAGTGTCCATATGAAAAGTTTTCAAGTTATTTATTTCCCTCAAATCTGACCTTGTGCCAACCAGAGGCACCTGGGATACTTAGATTTTAATTTTGTCGCTAAAATGCTCCCATGTTCCTACTCATGATGGTCCATCTTTGCCACCTTTGCCATATCCCAGAAACAAGCCAGAGCACCACTTACCATTCTTGGTAAGGTGTTTTAGAAAAGGGGAAGGCAGGGCTTGGTGGTGCACACTCTAAATCCCAAAGTAAAGAAGGGGGGGGGGTATCTGTAAGTACAGCACCAGCCTAAGGGGGGGGTATCTGTAAGTACAGCACCAGCCTAAGGGGGGGGGGTATCTGTAAGTACAGCACCAGCCTAAGGGGGGGGGTATCTGTAAGTACAGCTCCAGCCTAAGGGGGGTGGTATCTGTAAGTACAGCACCAGCCTAATCTACGTAGTGAGTTCTGGGCCAGTCGTTTCCAAGGTTAGGAAATGTCACACATCTGCTCTCACATATTTGATGATGAGGATGAGGGTGAGAGGAAGCTTCCTGTAGTGGTACGATTTTCCTGGCATCTCCTCATGAGAAAGCAAGATAGGCTGTTGAAGTGGCATATGCTATGCTAGTACTAGAGACTGAGGCAGGAGGGTTGCAGTCAGTTCAAGGACAGCTAAGGCTGTATAGCAGATAAACAAGATAAGGCAGGAGGAATGGGGCCTGTTTATTGGCCCGTTTTTCTTTAGATTCTTGGAAATAGAAATTTGATTTTCATTAAAACTCAGAATCAACTTAAAGGCTTCCAAAATTTGATTCCAGATTTGAGTCAGACAGAAATCCCAGACCAGACATCTTTAGCACTGTATGTACTTGTTAGACCCATCATCTCTTTGTGCCTGAATTTTTTTCATGTTTGCATGGATAGTTTGGATGGAGGGTAGATAGATGGATAGGCACACATATATACATATTTAAGTACATCTGGGTATAGATGTTAATAAAGTGCCTAGCAGTGGGTAACTTTTTATTAATCTCTCTTCACATACACACACGCACTCTAATCCTATATGTCTATATAAATTAGCATACATTTCTTTAATTCTTGCAGCCCAATGTGGCGGGTAGTACCTGTTTTACAGCTGTGTGAGGTAAGCCACACATGTGGTCCAAATGGTCAGAGAGGGATTTGAACTGACTCAGGCTGTTTCACTACCTCATCAGACAAGTCATGTGTAAGTGTCTGTGAGGCGCCTGTTCTGGTGAAAGTCCCCAGGATAGTCTGGGAAAGTATAGACACAGCACAGCAGAGGAGACACCAGGAGAGCTGAGAGCCTGTTAGTGCCAGCCCCTCTGTGCTCACTGGCCTTGTGGCTTTAGCTCACTAAGTTTCTCCATCCCTATAGGTACAAAGAGCTAGGTAGCAGAGCTTGTGAGGGTTATGAGAGATATGTACATTCTAGTGTCTGTTTCTACCCTTTCCCACCTCCGTGGGTTGGCGAAGGCCTCATAGGCTAGGAAGGAATAAAAGCCTGCATCCAGTTCTCCTGCCTCTCCATGTGCATAATCTTGCTTGGTGAACCCTGTTTCTTTTATTTGTAAACTGAATATTTACACTCTGTAAGGTAAAAGAACGAGACATTATTTGTAAAATGTCCCCTATCTCATTTTCTCACCTGGTCCTCAGGTATTAATTCTTTAAGGCCCGTTTGAAGTCAGAATGATCAAAACCAGAACCCACCTTCTTTGAGAGATCCTCCTCCATGGTTGGAGCCCCAGTCTACCGCATTCTTTGACATTCTGTTCAGACACACCTCTTCTACCTCAGAGGTTCATTAATTCACCAGGGAGAATTGCAGAGATAGAGGGATCCCTCTACAAGTAAGATTGTATCAATAGAAAGACTTTCTAAAAAGCCAGATAACAGAAATGTTCAAACAAGAATTAAGTTAGGGCTGGAGAGGTCTCAGCCAGTAAGAGCACTACCCCTACCGGATGGCCCTACCTCTGTCAACTACTAATCAAGAAAAGGCACCTCAGACTGTCTACAGGAAAATCTGATGGAAACATTTTGTCAATTAAGAGACCCTCTTCCCAAATGACGCCGGCTTATATCAGGTTGCCATAAAACTAACCAGCACAGCACTGCACACGGTTGTTGAGGAATATGTTCAGTCCCATGTTTATATTACTTTTAACGCTGGAACTTTGTTATATGTAACTCTGTGTTTCTTTTTTTGTGTGTGTGTTCTAGATGGAGCAGATTAAAAGGGCCAATAAACTGTTTACCAATGACTGTATATTTCTGAAGAAAACCTTGAGCATCCCAATTCTGTCTGAGAAGCCTTTGCTCTTTAATGGACTTAACTCCATTGATTCTCCAGAAAAGGAAACTGCTAGCAGCAGTTTTTGTCTTGAAGAGGAGCCTGTGGTGGCTGGGGAAGAACTGTCCCCTCCCAGTCCTCAGGACCCAGACCCTGAACCTGCACAGCCTGAGGAAGTGTCAGCTAGAGATTTCCTGCAGAGACTTGATTTACAGATTAAGCTGTCAACACAAGCAGCCAGGAAACTCAAAGAAGAGAACAGGTAAAGGTTCCTGGTGTGGGTGTCTGAGGTTGAATCAACAGACCCATGATGCTCCTGTTTGAAAAATCTGTTTTAATTGGAGAGAGAGAGAGAGAGAGAGAGAGAGAGAGAGAGAGAGAGAGAGAGAGAGAGAGAGAGAGAGAGAGAGAGAGAGAGAGAGAGAGAGAGAGAGAGAGAGAGAGAGAGAGAGAATATACAGGTGCATATGTGTATGCACAGGAAATGCGGTGGTCAGCTTTGGATGTTATTCTTCAGGCTCCCGTCTAGCTTGTATTAATGAGAGTGATTTTTTTTGGAAGTGGCAAAGTAGGCTAGGTTGGTGTTTTGGGAACCCCAGGGCCCTGTCCTTGCCAACACTGGGATAATTATGAATTTGCTATCACTCCTGGCATTTTTCTGTTAGTTCTGGGGATTGAACTCAGGTCTTCATGCTTGCGCAGCAAGTACTTTATGGGCAGATAGCTACCTATCTCCTGGGCCCTAAAGAAAGGCATCTTTAATCTATGAAATCTAAGAGGAGCTGCTCACTGCTACAGGGCTGTCTGGTGCCCCGCCTCTGTCTCAGTTTTATTTAGCATAAAAGGTTTGCTTATTTACGTAGTGTTACTGTCCAGCTAGCAGTATGAGGGAGCAACCGGAACAGAACATCTCATGGCACCTCCAAGGGCAGCTGTGCCCTGGAGACAACATAAAACCCCTGTCAAGTTGTTGCTGCTGTTTACCAGGATTCCTCAGATTCCTCCTGAGCCATTTAGGTGGACTCTAGGGCACACCTTTCTCTCTATATAACTGGTGTCCTCCTTCCTGTATGATTTCATGAGGGACACAAACACTGTTTCTTTCTTTCTTTTTTTCTCATTTTCTATTTTTTTTTTTTGTAAGTAAATGGATGCCAAGGTTCAACCACTGTCTTTTTTTTTTTTAATGGCTAATCTATTGGTTTCTTGGTTCTCATTTTAAATTTTCTGTTTTATAATACATGCCATTAGTCATATAGACCTCAAATCTTTTTTATTTTCATTTATTCATTTATTTTGGATAACTACAATGCCTCACTGTAGTTCAGTTGGTCTCAAAGTCTCAGCCGTCCTTTGTCTCAGCTTTCCAACTGGCGTGAGCCACCACTCTCTCTTTTTTAAGCCTTTTGAGAAGGAAGAGGCATATAGACAAAAAGCAAATATAATTAATTGTCTTTAATATATTCAATATACTTCAAGCAAATGGCTACTGTTTATCCGAATAACTGAGTGTCCCTCAGAAAGAAGGTTTGCCTGGACAGGTATGACTAGTATGACTGTTAGCTAGCTTCCAAGGCACACATCATGTTTTGTAAGTTTATTTCTGCTCCTCTTTGGCAAATGGATAATAAGTGCTATGTGTATGCTTCTGAATACAGTTGCAAGCACTGATTTCTGCTGTGTTTTTCTTTTCCAGGGATGAAGAAAGCCCCTATGCTGCTTCGCTCTATCATAGTTAGTGACTGGCGCACATCATTCTAACCCAGATCATAAAATGGCTGGACCCTAAAGAATCCACCGGCTGGGGGTCCTGAAGCAGTGCCACTTCTGGACTCCCATAGCGCACATCTTTGAGCCACAGTTAAGCAGACCAACCGCAGCTGCATTGACGTGATCAGTTCCTCTGGCTTCCTGTAGTTAAGTCTTACTATGGCATGATAGCAAAACTGTATTCTAAAGCCTATCACTTTTGTAGATGGTGGTAGTTTTAGACTGGCTTTTGTGGCTACAAAAAGCATCAAAGACTATTTATATATTTAAGCCAAAAGCAATGTTTATTTCCTGATGAGATCTTAAATGTATGAAAACATGGTGGCTGTAAAGTGATGATGCATTTGCTGTGTGTTTATAACTCAAGTGCTATAATATATATATTTCAATATCACATATTCTGTACTACTGTAAAGAACCAAATTTTGTCTGCTATTTTGTAAAAGTAAAATACAAATGTCTGGATGAGAAAATAAACTATGTTTTCACATAGGAGCCTTCATTCCTTTTTTTTCAAAATGGGGAAATGATTTTGTTTTGTTTGTCTTTTTTGTTCAGAAGATAGGGATTCATGTAGCCTAGGTTGACCTTGGACTCATCATGTATCTGAGAATGACCTTGAACTCCTGATCCATTTGTCTTTACCTCCCAGAGTGCTGGGATTGCAGAGGACAGATAAACTACACTTGTATTAGGGTTTATCTTTGTGTCACTTCAGACGTTTTACAGTGTATCATCACTGCTCATCTGAATTAAAAGTTAGGTTTTTGATTCATTTAATTCATCTTACCTTTATTACATGTATAGGTTACAGCAGCAAACTTTAAGATATATACCACTAACAGTTGATATATATTTAGCCTTGGCATCTACCTAATTACTGGTTTAAGTTAGGAGGTTAAGGCTCTAGGCTTCCGCAGAAATTTCCCAGTTACCCTTCCCCAAGACCCCCAAAGAGCTGGTGTCTGTGGAGTAGAAGGGACTTTGGTTTCCATGCTTCCCTTGTCCCCCTTCTCCTTTATAATATTTTTCCTCCTTGGTTTGCTCCTCAGGAGCAGGTGCCCTGGGGTATTAGTGGAGCAGAGCCTGCAGTACCAGGTCATTGCCTTAGTTACTTTTGTCAAGACAGCTTCTTGAAAAATGAGCTTTTGGGAGCTCACAGTCTGAGATGGTGAGTTCACGACATGATGGGGAACATGGCAGCAGGCGGGCAGGCAAGCATGGTGCTGAACCAGAGCTGAGGGTTTACATGCTGATCCACTAACAACTAACTGGGAATGGTGACCACTTCCTCTATCAAGGCCACACCTTCCTAATCCTTCCCAAACAGTTCCACTACTGGGTGACCACAAACTCAAATATATGAGCCTCTGGGGGCTGTTCTCATTCAGACCATCTCCATCACAGACCCAGCCCTGGGAGGGCCAGTAGATGCCACTCTGGAAGTAGAAGGTCTTTTGTCTTGCCGATTTGTTTCTCAATTAACACAATCTTGTTTCTCATAGCACCCTTGAAATAGGGTGTTTGTTCTGTGTGTGTCTCTGTCTTTCTGTGTGTGTGTAAAGTTGAAGGCATCTTCCTCTGTCTCTTTACCTTATATTTATTGACTCAGGCTATCTCTCTGACCGCACAACTCACCGATTCAGCTAGTCAGGCTCTTCAGTTTGCCCCAGGTGTTGCCATCTCTGCCTCACCAGTTCCAGGATTACAGGTAGACAGCATGCGAGCATGTCTGCTTGGTTTTTCCTGCGGGTTTTGGGGATCTGAGCTCTTGGTCCTTATACTTGCTCAGCAAGAGATTCCCTGCCCTTCCAGCTCCCATGCCCTTTACACGTGTGCAAAAGATCTGAACTCAGTTCCCCATGCTTGCACATGAGGCAGCTCCCCAGCCCAGAATTGGGGTACATTCTCATTCTCTCTCATTACTACTTGAGTTGTGGAGGTTTAATCAGAAAAGGAGAAAACAGAAGAAGCCCTGGCAAACTACTGTGGATGTAGGAATAATAAAAAAAATAGTTATGTTCAGCAGGAAAGTAATTTGGCTAAGATTGATATCACAAGAGCTCAAGCTTGAAATTATATTTCTCAAGAGTTTTATTTTTTACTGTCAGCAATTTCTAGCTAAAATATCTTTTATCTTCATACTTTTAGCCACAGTTTAATTGTACTGAACTAAGAGATATGTTTGTTCTGACAGGCAGTCCAGCCAGGCTGCCTGGAATTGGAAGCTGCTAAGTATCTGGGAAGCCTTCAATTTCCAATTCTCCTGCCTCACACGGAGTGGGATTTGCAGACTTTTGTCATCATGGTTGGCCATTTCTGTTTGTTTTTCTCCTGTGACAGGGTCTTGCTGTGTAGTTCAGCTTTGCCTCAAACGTTGAGTCCCTTCCACTTCTGGCCTGTGGATAGAGCCCTGAAGTACCCCTCATTGTAGAGAGGACCCAGATTCGAAAACCTGTTTTCTGCCCCTGTGTCCCCACCTGTTGACCTCAGGAATGTGAGCTTATCCAGTGTCCTGATCCCTTTGTGAAAGGATGTTCTTGTTTATAAAATAGAATCAAGAATGCCCTTTCTGTCTTGGCTACCAAGAGGCACTAAGAAGAAACGAATTTCTTTCTGAGGAAAATCCTGCATAGACATTAGGCACACTTTAGAAAAGTGAGAAGATAAGATGATCCAGCCTGAAGCGGTTTCCTGTCTGAGGTAGAAGCAGACATGTGAGTGGCTAATGCAGCGTCACCTAACAGATGATGAGTCATTCTGCTTAGGTAAATGCAGTTTAGGCAAAGGCGTTTTGAACTCTATCCACACTCGCCTGTGACTGGGCACTGGCCTCTCTAGAATGACGAGAGATTAGTTTGTGTTCTGGCAGGCCTTGTGTTTGCCTCGGTAGCTGGAGAACTATGCAGTTTTACACTGAACAATTCATTCCATTAGTATCTTTGATTGGTAGCACCAGCTTTCAAGGAGGCCTACTGGGCTGTTCGCTTGTTTTCAGTTCTGTGTTTGTGGACTCGCAGAAACCTAAAATTCATGACCTTTTCTTTCTGGTGATTTTTCTCTTCTCTTTTGCCACACTGCCTGGTCCTTTTCCCTTTGGTGAGATAAACACGGCTTGTGTCAAATCCAGTTTAGATGACTTGAACGGAGCAAAAATGTTTACTTTGCTTTTGACCTCAATTGGCTTCTTGACTATATAAATATTCATCCCTATTGGGTGAGCAATAAGTGTCTGAGGACTCGAAAAAGTAAAAAAAAAGGGAACTACAAGTAGGGAGTAAATTGTTGATAAATTCAATTTTGTGTTTGTGTGTATTTATGTGTATATCATTTATGTGTTCGTGTGTGTGATTGTGTGCCTGTATGTGTTCATACAGGTGTGTATTTTGTGTGTGTGTGTATGTGTTGCTGAGGATTAAATCCAGGCCTTTATGTAAGCATTTTGTCCTCGCTGTACTGCCAGGCTACACTCCCACTGCTATACTCAATGACTCTTGTACCCGTATCAACCTTCTTTTTGTGTCCTTGGGTCTAGCAGAGAGTTGATGAAAAAGGGCAGCCCCCAAAGCGGATGTTTTTGTTGTGTGTGTGGGGTACACGGAAGGGTCTAGAGGGAGAGTAGCCAGAAGGGGCTAGAGTGGGTAGAGCAGCAGTTCTCAATCTGTGGGTCTTGACTTCATTGGGGGTGAATGATCCTTTCATAGGGCTCACCTAAGACCAGTGGGAAAACATATATGTTATGATTTATAGATATGAAGTAGCATTGAAAATAATTTTATGGTTGGAGGGTCACCACAGCATGAGCATGAGGAACTCAGAGGACCATCAGGCTAGGGGAAGGATAGGGAAGGAGAAAAAAATGATATAATTTAATTAAAACTTTTTTTTTAAAAAGAAGCTGCTGTTTCTTAGAACATCAAGGCTATGAAGAAATGTGGGTTTATTTCAGTGCCCAACAGAGAACTGCCACAAACATCCAAACAAACCGCTCAGGTGTTCAGCATGCCTTGAAACAGGCCCTCTCAGATCTTCAGGGAGTTTAAGACAGTGGGGAGAAGGTTCAGATTTATGTTTACCCCATTAGAGACTTTTCCAGAGCAGCACATCTCCGATTATAAAATGTAAATCCACGAGGAAATACGGATTGTATATACAAAAACCTCAGCTTACATAGACTTTACTTTTCATAAGGTATTTATGGCAGGAGAGCTCTATTTTACCCATTTCTAAGGGCTAACTACTATAAATTCAGCACATCCTAATACTCCTGGGCTGGTAAATCCTTAACTGCCAAATTAGTTTTTAAGCTATATTGTTTGCTGGGACACTTGAAAGGCTCAGGTTGCCTGGCATGTTCACAGGCTGCTGTAGATACGCTTGATGGCGCTGGCTTCTTCCTTATCGAGGATGCCTTTCTCCACATAAACGTCAGCTTGCTGGTTGATGAAGTCCCTCATCTTTGAAAGGTCATAATCTAGAAAATATATTAGAATATTGTGAGCAAAGATGGGAGAAAGGAAAATCTGTCACAGTGTTTACGTTAAGAGACATTCTGTGTATTAAGTGAATTTCCAACCTTGACCTTCACAATGAAGATAAGATGTTCTGGGTTTGGACTGTATTGTGCTGTTTAAAGTGTTTTAGGGTTCCATATTTTCTCTCTACTACTACCAAGGGGAATATACCATCCCATTTGACCAACAAGAAAATAGGGTCATAGACCAGGGCTTTTCAAATTTGCCTGGTGCTCAGAGAGTTGCAGATTCACACACAGGAGGTCTGGGATGAGGATCCAGCCTTTGCATTAAAAAAAAAAACAAAAAAAACACCCCAGAAGGTGCTGCCGATGAGTCAGGAGTACTCCAAAACCTCCTGCTTTCACATATGTAGCAAAATTATGGTTAGAAGTAGCTCTTCCAACCTCCTGCACTTATGATCTCATCTTATGCCCTTATTGATATGATAACACATACTTAGTTTGGTTTTTTTTTTTTTTTTTTTGGTTTTGTTTTGTTTTTTTGGTGTTGTTTGCTTTGCTTTTTCAAGTTAAGAATTTCTGTGGTTATTTCATAGTTGTTTGAATTATGAACATGGAGCAAAAGGTCAAACCTTTTCTGTTTCCTGTGTTCATGCTTAAAAATCTAGGCAAGTCATCAAACCATGCACCCAAAATAAAGAGGTTACCAAGGAAGACCACACCATATTTTTAAAGACCCCAACATCCTTCCCACATCTTCTTGGCTCTTTACATATTCATTTTTGTTTCCTTGTTTGAAATAGGGTTTTACTCTGTAGTTCAGACTTGTTTAGAACTCACTCTGAAGACTACAGATTTGAACTTGGGCAATTCTCCTGCCTCAGCCTCCCTAATCTTAGAATTACATGCATGTGACATCATGCCCAATTTGCAGTTTTCTTTTCCCCCTTTAGGGCTTTATATATTCCTACACCCGGAAGGTGGAGGCCAGAGGATCCGAAGTTCAAAGTCATCTTCTACTATCTAGGAAGTTCGAAAACAAAAAACAAAACAAAACAAAACAAAAACCCCAACCCCCCCCCCCCAAATTGTGTTCAATACTTGGTCCCCAGTTGGTTGTGCTTTGATTATCAAACTCTTAGGAGATGCTGCCTTGCTAGAGGGATATGTCACTGGGGGCAGGCTTTGAGTGTGTATAGCCTTACCCTGTGTGTGGCTCTTATTCATTCTCTAGTTCCTGTGAATCAATAAAATGAGACCAGCCAGTTTTCTGCTTTAGCTGTCGGCTGCCATACATCCCTTGCCTTGCAAACTTCCTCTGAAGCTGCACCCAAATCAACTCCTTCTTCTGTTAGCTGCATTTGGTAATGGTATTTTTTAACAGGAAGTAAACAACACAGTTATATAAGATTTTATCATCATCCTTATACTCACTCCACATAGGTTTTCCTTTCTTGGCTTTTAGCATGAGATTCAAGTCACCCAGGCCCTCAACAAACAGGGAAACAGCAGAGGCTAAAGGTCAGAACTAGTCAGTTGTCTACCCAGCTCAGTCAGGACCTGACCCTAGTACCTAGACCCCCACAGGCATTGAGAGTCACCCCTAGGAGGCCAAGCAAAACTGTAGGGAAGCTGTGAAGGCAGAGCTCACTATTTACCACATGGTGTTTTTCCTGGAGGAAAAAGACAACAGCAGAGACAACACCTTCATTGTGAAGTTTTCTCACAGTCCCTTCTTCCAACACAGGGTTTGAGGCTTCACTGGGTGGGAACAGCCCAGCTACTGTGACCGGAAGTCAGATGCATATGTGACCCAGAAGTGCTTCTATAAACACTCCAAATTGGTGTGTCTGCCATTTGCACCTGCTTTCAAATGCAGTTTGGTATGTGATGATTTCTTTCATACTAAGAGGAACATTTTAATTTTTGAGTTTCTCAGGTCCTGATGGCTTTAGTGATACAGAAAGTTATGCATTTTAAAAAAACAGAGGCAGAGTTGACAAAATATTGTTTGTGAAAGTTGTTGTATGTGTTCATATGTGTATGCATGTTTCCACATAAACACCTATGTCAGTGTGCATATGTATATGCATGTAAAGGCCAGGGGTTGATGTTGGCTGGCTTCTTTCTGTCTTTCTTTTGAATGAGCACTTCCTTTGACTCATTCCTTTATTTGTTTATTCACTTATTTATCGATTTTGTGGTCCTAGTGATTACACCCAGGACCTTCTATATGTCAGGAAGCTGTCACTAAGCTATATCCCCTGCTGCTGCTGCTGCTGCTTCCTCCTCCTCCTCCTCCTCCTCTTGTTTTCAGATAGGGTCACACATTGTAGCCAGAACTGGTCTTAAATTCACTATGTAGCCTAATTCGGCCTCAGACTCATGGTGATCCTCCTGCCTGGGACTCCCAAGTACTGGGACGACAGGTTGTGAGCTTCCATATCAGGCTCAGAGCATCACCTGATTGCATCAAGAGGTCACGTGGAGTGACTGGTCTGTACTAGGTTGTGTTTGTCCCATCTGTGATGTTGCAAAATGACAGAATCCTCTAATAGCACATTCCTCATATTAAGGTTGGCACATAGGTACTTGGAATATCTCCTGTGATCTAAAGGACCCCAAAGCCTGAGAGACATTGATCTGCAGCTGCACTGGCTGAACATCTGGGCTCACTCTGGACTGCTCACTCTCCTCACAGCCCATGAGCTTCTCTTCTCTCTTCATTTCCTCTGCTTTCTCTTTCTCAGGTTTCTGCTCCAGGGCCTTATTTTCAATCTGTAACCACACTACTGCTGGATGCTTTTATTATTATTATTCAAAAAAACACATTAGCTTCTAATTTAGGCTACTACGGCTAAAACTATCCTCTGATGTGGAGTATACAAGCCCCTTCCTGGCCTGGCTGCCCTCACTTCCTGCACCTCACTGATGGCCATCCCTGCAGACACGCAGGTTCCTGGGGAAATAAACAGCTCCAGTTCCTGGAACACTACAGTCTCCTTGCTCCAGTTATTAACTGTACCTGTCACTTCTCAAGAGAGTTTCTCTCCCTGCAGCCCTTTCCTAAGGTGACCACCCTGACCTTTTAGCTTCTCAGTGCTCCTACACCTAAGGAGGACGACACTGAGTAGGTCCAACCAGGGCTGTGATATGGTAAGCTGCCTTTGTGTGTGTGTGTGTGTATGTGTGTGTCTATGAGTGTGTGTGTGAGTGTGTCTATTTGCCTCTGTGTGTGTGTAAGAGAGAGAGTGTGTCTGTTTGCCTCTCTCTCTCTGTGTGTGTGTGTGTGTGTGTGTGTGTGTGTGTGTGAGTGTGTGCCTGTGTGTCTGCCTCTCTCCTCTCTCTCCTCCTCTCTCTCTGTCTGTCTGTCTCATCTTGTCCTTTAAAACTCTGGCACTCCTAACTGTGTCTGGTTCTGGTTCTTAAGTTTGATTTATGTAAGTGAAGGACTGCCTTTGTGACCATACAATATACCCAATCTGTGCTCAGAAAATACCTATTTAGAATACTCTTACAGCCAGGTGATGTGTCTCACACCTGTCGTTCTTGCACTGAGGAGGCTGAGGAAGGAGAATTGCTGTGATTTTGACAACAACCTGTTATATAGAGTGAACCCTGTTTCATAACAAACAAACAAAACCAAATAGCAACGATGATAATAATAAACCTTGAAGAAAGCTGGGGTAGGTAAGACAGGATAGACAAAATCTGATCCCTATTCAAGATGGGTACTGGAAACATATTGTTCACTTTGTCTTTATTTGACATGTTCCATAATAAAATAAAAAAGAAAATGCTTTGAAAAACTGATTAAAAAGAGAAGTGAGGTTTTTGTATCTCAACATAATAAAAACATACACAGCAAACTTATAGCCAACCTTATACTAAGTAGGGAAAATCTGAAAACATTTCTTCTAACACCCATAATGGGAGGGTGAACACTCTATCCACTTTTATTCAATATAGTATTTAAAGTCATAGACAGAGCAGTCATCAGGATAAAGAAAGAAAAGCGAGAAGAGAGAGACAATACGGAAGTGAGATTCTCCCTGTTTCAGAAGACATGATCCAAATGGAGAAGACCTCAGACTCTACCATCACTCTCAGATTGGACGAATGCTTCAGCAAAGCTGCACGATCCAAATCCAACATGCAGAAAATTAGAAAAGTATCCTATTCATACCAGCTTCCGAAGGCCAACAAACAAAAAAGCTGACAGTCCAGGCATGGCGCACACACCTTTAATCTTAGCACTGAGGAAGCAGAGCAAGCAGATCTCTGTGAGTTCAAGGGTAGCCTGGTCTACATGGGTTTCAGGCCAGCCATGGATACTTTACCTAACCAAGGTAGTCAAAGAGGTTAGAAGATTCAAAGGTTTTTCATGAGCTGGAAGAATAACATTGTAAAAATGATTATATGACCAAAAGCTGGATTTCCATAGAAGAATGAAACTGGATGTACACCTCTCACCTTACACAAAAGTCAATTCAAAATGATCAAAGATCTTTCTAAAAAGTTTTTTATTATAGCTATTTTATGTGTTTGGCTGTCTTGCCTAAATGTAGGTTTATGCTACTGGAGGGAATTAGATCTTCTGGAATGGAGCTATAAATAATTGAGAGATGGTATGGGGTGCTGGGAATTGAGCCTGGGTCCTCGGCAAGAGTGGTGAATATTCTGAACTACTAAATTATCTCTTTAGCATCAGAAAAGATCTTAATATAAGACCTAAAGTATTGAAATTGCTAGAGCAAAACAGCAAAAGCATTTCCAGATATTTCCAGACATGCAAGAACTTTCTGGAAGGATTCCAGTGCTACAGGAAGTACCTCCAGGACATGAAAAATGGGGTCACACAGAATAAAATAGTTTCCACAAAGTAATCACTAGAATGAAAGGCAAAGCAGCAGGAAATCTTTGTTAACTATACCGCAGACAGGAAGTTAATACCCAGACTATATAAAGAACTACAAAAGTTAAACATCAAAAGTTTAGGTCCTGGCAGCTGGGGAGATGGATCAGCTGGTAAAGTGCTTGCCCTGCAAATGTGAAGGAGCTGGGCATGGTGGAGCACATCTGTAATTCCAGTGCTGGGAGACAGAGATAGGCAGATTTTTTTTTTTTTTTTTTAAAGATAGGGTCATTATATGTGGCTCTGGCTGATCTGACTCACCAAGATTCACCTGGTTTTGCCTTTCAAATCTGGGATTAAAGGTATGCACCATATACTGGATAGTATAGGCAGATTCTTGAAGCTCACTGGCCAGCCAATCTTGCCAATGACTAGCTTTGGGTCCATTGAGAGACTATCTCAAAAAATTATGTAGAGGGCCAGGGGGTGGCTTATCAGGTAAAGGTGCTTGATCCCTAGGATTACATGGTGGTGGGGAAGAGCTGATTCCTGTACATTGTTAATCTCTAGAAACCTGCTACAGCATGCACGCCCTCCTACCCAAATGTAATAAACAATAAACTGAAAAGTAATTGCACGTACTCATGTACGCACTCAAGCACACATGCACGCGTGCACACACATTTACAACACATACCCACACATACCCACACATACACACACACTCACACACACACATACACACACACAAATGCACCCATACAAATATAAATAGTTCAGTTGATAAATGGGCAAATGGACTGAACAGGCCATTTTTTTCCCAAGAAAGTGTCCTACTATTTGGCTCTGGCTATCCTGAAATTCACTACTTAGACCAGGTTGGCCTCGAACTCACAGAGATCCAAACAGGCAGTTCTTTTTTTTTTTTTTTTATGTTCAATGCTCCCAATTTTATTTTTAATTTAATGCTAAAAGAAAAGAATATTGTAAATCTGACAAATGACAGAAAGCAGATGATATTTTCATAGCATGGTTTTAAAATATAATGTTGTTAGCTAAGTTTACATTTATTTCAGTAGATATGTTTCATCATATATAGAAAAAAGCAAAGGTTAAAAGGTGGCACACTTTCAGAATACTTGGTGACCAGGGAAAGATATATAGAAAAAGCTGTGAAACCATGTGCATCTTCTCGTAACTTCAGAGTGAGGCCACATGAAAGATACTAACTGTATCTGTTAAATACTATAATTTGTTAAAGCAGAAAGGGGCTGCTGACACCCCATCCCATAATACTCCCAAACAGGCAGCTCTTAAAAGAAGAAGTTCAAGTGGCTATTGTATGTTCCACCTTCTTAGCTATCTTATCTCACCCCAGTTGGAGAGGCTAACAGTGGAAACAGCCAATGTTGAGAATGTTGGGGAAGCAGGTCCTCATGCACCACTATGGGAACATAAATGGCTGCGTCACTACATTAACCAGCACAGGGATTTCTCAAACAAAAAACCTGCAAAAAAAAAGTCCTCTGAATACAAACCCAAGAGTGGTAATAGACGGATCATATGGCTGTCCTAAGTCCTGCCACAGGGTTATGTGTACATCCATGTTTATTGCTGCATCATTCAGATCAGCTAGAAAGTATAATCTAAATGCTCATCAAAAAATGTGGTTTATATGCACAATCACATTTTATTCAGCTGTAAAGAAAAATGAAATTATGAATTTCAGGAAAGTGAGGAGAACTAGAGATAACTATGTTAAGTGAATCAGAGCCAGAAAGGTGTGTAGCACATTCTTCTTTCTTTCAGATGCAGATTCTTGATTTTAACTCTTGTATATAGCTCCAGTGTGTGTGTGTGTGTGTGTGTGTGTGTGTGTGTGTGTGGAGAGAGAGAGAGAGAGAGAGAGAGAGAGAGAGAGAGAGAGAGAGAGAGAGAGAGAGAGAGAGAAAAGAGCATAGGACACGAAATTGAAAAAGAAACATGAAAGGGCAGGAAGAGCCCTTATGGAGACAAGGGTAACGAAATGTATGTGACAAGAGAGCAGGAGTGGAGGTCCTGAGGGGACCATCAGAAGGGGACAAAGAGCTGGAGGAGGTAGGAAGAGACCAGTAAGAGCAAAGTATTATGAAAATGATATAATAAAACTCATTACTTGGGGTTGGTGTGGTGTGGCATCGCACACTTTTAATCCCAGGACGAGGGAGGCAGAGGCAGGTGAAACTCTGTGAGTTTGAGGTCAGCCTGGTCTACAAAGAAAGTTCCATGCTAGCCAAGGCTACACAGTGAGACCTTGTCACAAAAACAAAACAAAAAACAAGCAAACAAAACCATCTTCTTTATGATAACTTGAAAAACCGAAAGAGAAGTGAATGTATGTGTGGGGGGAATATTCCCCTGGACATCTGAGAGTCTGAGTTTGAGAGGCTTTAACTCAGGCAATGTGACCCCAAGGATTGTAGTAGAAGATTGGGGAAATGGTGGTTTGTGATGTACAACCACAGCAAGCCATACCTTCTTTGTTGTCTTCTTTGTTGTGTGTCTTCAACCATTCGATGTTTTTTCTAATAGCTTCCAAATAGGCTTCTGTTTTCCCTGGAAAAGGCAAGAGAGTCAGATCAAACAGAAAACTTCACTGCACCTCATTTTCAAGGCCCCAGCAACGTTTAAAACCACCAACACTAAACCTGTAGAGCAATTGGTACGTGGGTTAGCAGCTGAGTAGCGCTCATGTTTCTATACATGTATGCACACATGTGCTCGTGTGTAGGGAGTTTTTTTTCCTTTGTACATGTGTGTGTGTCTGTGTATGGGTATGTGCAAATTCAGGTGTCCATGGAGTCCAGAAGAAGGCATCAGATTCCCTGAGGCTGGACTTATAGGCAGTTCTGATCTTTCTGTCTAATGTAGGTTTTAACTGAACTCCGGTTCTCTGCAAGAACACTATGTGCTCTTAACCACTAGGCCATTTCTCCAGCATCTTTGTAGACATTTCTATTCCATTCACCAGATATATGGGTCCCTATGGTTCTTAGAATGGGTGACTTCAGGTTTGGGATGATTCTGAGGAGCAGTCTCAAGGCAAGGGGTGAGTTAGAATGGCAAATATTTACCACCTCCATCTGCTGAAAGTTCGGAATCTCTGGCTGTAGGAAGTATCTCTTACAACTCTAAGCGCAGTTTTGAGAGGGTCTATATTAACATTCAGATGAAAAGTTGGGAGCAGGCCTTTGATTGTGTCAAGATGGCAAACTTCTGAACCAGCTCTGATAAAATGCTTTCAGATATACTGATATCTGAAGATACCTCTTATCTGAGCTTCCCATCACCAGCCTCTGGGATACTGTTGGCATGGGTGTCTGGAAGTAGCTATTATTACCTTAAGAATGAAGAATTTGAAGCTCAGGAAAGATGAGAATTTTGGTTAAGGCCAATAAATAATAGCATTGGAATCAGGGCTGTGACCTGCTTGGTTCCTTATAGATTCCACCATCAGGCATAGACACTGATGTAGCTTGTCCTACACTGAAGAAATCTGTCATCTGTAACCAGATGAATTCTCCATGTTCAAAGTGTGTGTAGCAAGACACCAGGTAGCTTTCCTCTCTCTATGTCATGTAACAGCAGAGGCCTTCGAAGCCTCTGTAGAAGCACAGACTGCCCAACCATAGTGTCGCAAAGACATCAGTCTGAGGCCACTTTGAGCCTTGATGCCACTGGTGACTGCATAGAGCTCTTTCCGATCCATTTGGGCCTTGTGCTTACCATGTGCCACAGGCTTTTCTTTCTACTTCAAAATGCATTCTCATCTATTCTTCCCTCTCAGTAACTTTTGAGGCAGCCCTGTTATCATCACTTACTTCAGATGTAGAAGCTGAGATACAGAGAGAGTAAAAGCAATATATATATATATAGCAATATATATAATGCTAGTTGGTCACAGAGCCAGGCCTGAGCTTGGGGAATCTGGTGGCCGTTCATGTGCAGTGTATCACTGCCTTAAGATCTGCCAGGGTTCTAGTTTACACAGCCACATTTAAGAGAACTCTCTAAACAGCTTTCTTCTTGGCCCGAGGCCCATGCAGACTTCATTATTATGACCTCATGCTATCAGGTTCCCAATGAAGTGCTGAAAAACTTCTATGGAAAAGGGATAAATGGACAATAAGAGAGATTTGCCACAATTTTCGGCCCCATTCACTGTCTTCACCCATGCAGGAGACGCTTTGGTTTTAGTGGCTTGTTTTCATAAATGTCAGATGATGGGCCAGCAAGGTTGCTCGGGTAATAAACATTTGCTTCAAAAATCTGATGACTCATGTTTGATCCCGAGAACCCATATGAAGTGGGAAGGAGAGAACTGGTGAATGAAAATTGTTCTCTGATCTCCCCACACATCCCCACATCCCCCCTCTCATAAGTAATAATACATTTAAACAGATAAAAAAGTCAGAACATGTACAGAACAATGTCCCTGGTTAGTGTTAATCATTCAGTACAAGCTACATGTACATTGCCTCTGGTATACCAACAACAGTTTTTGTTGGTGAGTTCACCAAAAGGATTTGGTAAATTTGCTTATTAATTTATTTGAGACAAACTCTCTCCATGATTCCTGATTGGTTTGGAACTTTATGCATACACCAGGTTGGTCTCCAACTTGTGGCTATCCTCTTGCCTCTGCCTTCTGTGTATTGGGATTATGGTGTGAGCCACCATGCCGCCTTCTGGATTTAGTAACATAGTGATTTGTATTGCAAAATAATTTAGTTAGATGAGACATTTTAAACAAGGAAAGAAATCTTAGTGCAGTTTAGACTAATTCAAACAATTTTTTTATAAAGAATTTAAATCAAGTTAGTAATTTTCATATGATTTATTTAAATAAATAGATAACAATTTATCATCAGCATATTAGATAATTAGGGATACTGAAACTTTTGAGCATATTTTAATATATTCTTCTTTAAATAATTTTAAAAAATAATTTAAAGCATTCTTTTAAAAAATCTAATCTTCAATATATAACAGTCTTATGGAAATCATACTTGAGAAAAAGAAAATCAATGGTTACTCATCATTTAAATACTAGATTAAATATGCTAAATTAGGAAAGTTAAAAATATTTTGAAAACAGAATGTAGTTCAGTTCAGAGTGTTTGCCTAGCATGTGCAAAGCCCCAGGTTCTGTCCCCAGCAACACACACACACACACACACACACACACACACACACACACACACACACACACACACACCAGGCTTGGTAATCCATGTCTGTAATCTTAGCACTTGGGAGGTGGGGGCAGGAAGAGCTGGGGTTCAAGGTCATCTTCAACTCCCTAGGGAGTTTCAAACCAGCCTGAGATATATAAGATCCTGGCCTGGGGGAAGGGGCCTCCCAATTTCAGGAAGAAGGGCAGAGGGCCAGAGGGCAGGGGGCAGAGGGACAGAAGGGCAGAGGGCCAGAGGGCAGGGGGCAGAAGGGCAGAAGGCAGAAGGCAAAGGACCAAGGGCCAGAGGGCAGAGATCAGGAGGCAGAGAGGGCAGAGGGGCAGAAGGCAGGGGGCAAGGGACAGAGGGCAGGGGGCAGGGGGTAGGGGGCAGAGTGCAGAGGGGCAGAGGGCAGGGGGCAGAGGGGCAGAGGGCAGAGAGCAGGAGGCAGAGAGGGCAGAGGGCAGGGGGCAGGGGGCAGAGAGTAGAGGGCAGAGGGGCAGAGGGGCAGAGGGGCAGAGGGGCAGAAGGCAGAGGGCAGAGGGCAGAGGGGCAGAGGGGCAGAGGGGCAGAGGGCAGGGGGCAGGGGGCAGGGGGCAGAGGGCAGAGGGCAGGGGGCAGAGAGTAGAGGGCAGAGGGGCAGAGGGGCAGAGGGGCAGAAGGCAGAGGGCAGAGGGGCAGAGGGGCAGAGGGGCAGAGGGGCAGAGGGCAGAGGGCAGGGGGCAGGGGGCAGGGGGCAGAGGGTGAATGGAATCTGGGTATTCAGGAAGAGTAGCTAGTGCTCTGAAGCACTGAGCCCAGTGCCTCCCTTATTTGCCTGTGACAGCAGGGCAGCTCTCAGCTGATAGAAAAGAAATGACAGGTCAGTACTGCAGCCTCCTTTGCTCCTCCAGCAGGATTCACACAGGCTCCTCAATCTCTGCTGCCCACTGACAAACCCTGAACTTTAACACATATCTAGGGCTAAGGAATCAGGCATCAGTCTTTGAATAAATAATCCTGAGGTGACTCTAATGTGTGGCAAAGTCCGGCAGCCAGTGCCATCACACATTTACTGGAGCATGGGAAAAAGCGGGGATGAAGTCAGGTGTCCCCCGCCCTTGGAGAGGAGCAGCTGGCTTTTATTTACATTTTCTCTTCTCTGAGCTGTAAAGTAAATCTTTTATTTATGCAGTGTGCACCGAAAGCCCATGAGAGTCCACTTTGGAACGCTGGGCTGTTTTTTTCCTTTTTTTTTTTTTTTTTTTTTTTTTTTTTTCCAATTTATCTCAGCAGTTTTTGGAAAAAAATAGCTCATGGCTGAGGTAATATGGCATGAGCCTTAAAACACATGCTGAAGTAGATGGAAGAGAGCCAGAGCCGAGATGCAGGCCTACCTCTCTGGCTATTCTGGTCCTCAGTGCTGTAAGAGAAACACTCCTTCTTACACATGGCCTTATTGGCCCTGATAATGCTATCCTGACCTCTTCCTGCCCTGAACAGAAGTGTAGAAATCCATATGGTTAATCTACTGAATACAGCAGACCCTAAAGATGCTGGAGCTTTAAGAACGTTTTTTAACACAAACAACAAAAAAATTCCCCCAACAAACAAAAAGCACAAAAAACATCGGCCGGCAAAAAAAATGCACTTGCTGCCAAGTCTAATGACCTGAGTTCAATCCTCCGGATCCACATAGTGGAAAGAGAGAACTGACGCCTGAACATTATCCTTTGACCTCTCTATGCCTGCTATGGTGTGCTCCCCCATCAAATAAAGAAATACATGAGAAAACCCCCAGTATTTTAAAGACTTGCTTTGTGTAATGCTCAAAGCCATGGCAATATGACATGACTACAGTTTTGAATGGCACATATCAGAGCAACTGGCAGGAACACCAGGAAGGGTCACAAAGCCATGTTGCTTTGAGTTTATGATTAGGATGCATGAAGCCCAGGCTTGATCCCTAGTACCACGTACATTGGAATGGTGATGTATCACAGTCATCCCAGCACTCAGGGGTTCAAAGCCATCCTCAGGTATATAGGGAGTATGAAGTCACCTAGGGGTGTGTGAGATGTTCTCTTGAGAAAAGGAGGAGGAGGAGTAAGAGGAGGAGGAGAATAAATAGGGAAGAAGAAAAAAAGAGCAGAGAAGGAGAAAGAATATTTCACCACAGGGACAGTATTTTAAATGTCCACAAAGTGCTGGATTATATTATATTATAAACACTGGATTAGGAGTCGGGGTCATGGGTTCAAGGACCAGTTTTACCACTCTCTGGTCACTGGCTCTTATGTTAGTCAATTTATTTCTTGTATGTTGCTTTACTGGTTTGTTAATTAGGGGGTGGATTCTGGAAAGGCAATGTATGGATTTACACAGGAGGAGACACTTCCTTTGATGTCCTTCAGAAGTGTGGGTTGACACAAGATTCCCTGTATGTCTGGGCTCCCTTCTCACTTGCTGGCTCAGGGGGAAAGACTAAACTCTCTGTTTTTGGACACGTCTAACAGAGTGACTTGGGACCTGAGTGGAGACATGTAATTGTTCTTATGCTGCTTAAGAAAGAGGATTCATATGAGATGTTAGTTTATGAATTAAATAGCTTTGCTTTTCTGGCTTCTATAAAAAAAAAAAGGATGGGGATGAGAAGACATTTAGGTAAATATCACCTCAGAGGCCACCGTTTCTAGCTTAATTCCATCATCTAGTTAGCAACAAATGGTGGCCCAGGAATGAGCCTATGATGCTACAGTTCTGATCTCATCCTTTGGATGAGTTTTCAAGAAGATTGGAAAATTTTCAAGGGCTGGAAAGGTTTCTCAGTAGTTAAGAGCACTGGTTGCTCTTCCAAAGGTCTCAGGTTCTATTGTTAGCACCCAGATGGCGATTCACAACTATCTGTAATTCAGTCACACACACACACCACACACGCACATGCACACACACACACACACACACACACACACACACACACACACACACACACAAGGTTCAACACCCATAAAAACAAATCAATTAATTGAAAAAATATTTTCAGTGACTCACACATCATAAGTGAGTTAGTAAACAGCCACCTGGCAGAAGGGGCAGTTCTTAGATAATGAAATGTCTTAAACTACATTCCTTTGGTCTTTAGAGAAAAATTAAGCAATTTTCTAAATATGGTTAGAATTAGAATAAATTTTTCATTATTGGCATACTCCTAAATTTAGAAATAACTATCGAATCATGCAAATAACTTTACCAATCTTTGCCAGCCAGCTGTGGTGAGTCAAATCTGTATTCTCAGCATTGGGGAGTTAGAGAAAGAGGGTCAGAGTTCAAGGTCAGCTTCAGCTACATAGTGGATTAAAGTTATGTCTGAACTATCTGAGACCCTGTCTTAAAATGCCAGAATAAATAACTACAAAAAAATAAAAAAAATAAGTCCCTTTATAAAGAAAGCAATAGTTAAGTAGTCTAAATTATAATCAAAAGTAAAATGAATTATTTTTCATTCACTGATAAATAAACTATGTTATTTTGTGGTTAAAAACTAAATTTGATTTAAAATTTGATTTTTTAATGTGAGTCTGTGTGACGGTATGCCATAAGTGTGCTTGTGCCTGAGGAGGTCAGAAGAGGGTACTGGATTCTCTGGAGCTGTAGTTACCAGTGGTGAGCCACTAGCTGCTGGGAATCAGACTCAGGTTCTCTGCAACAACAGCCAGTGCTTTTAAGTACAGAGGCAGCTCTCCAATCCCTGTACTAGATTTTCACGAAACAAAATGCATATAGACATATTTTGTAAAGTGCAGTGATACAAGCCTAGGGTATCATTGTTGTTATTATTAGTCTTATATTTATGGCTCACAGGTCCAGAATCTGCTTGGCATGATTAAGAAATATTTACTGTGCTTACATTGGGACCATCACCTCATACTCCAAAACCAAACGAGTGCTCTGCTAACATTCTTGCCAATGTGTCTTCTTCACAGTTATTTCTTTACATACTTTTAGATGGGCCGTTACCTTATTCTATGTTCTACTCTGCAGTGCCTCTAACTTTCTCTCCTGCAGGAAGCCTGTACTTCATATGTCTGCCCACAGTAGAATGTATGTGCATGTTCATGGCTTGTGCTTGCCCATGTAGAGGGTGGGAACTATCTCTGCCAGGCATGGTGGCTCAGGTCTTTAGATCCAACACTCAGAAGACTGAGCCAAGAGGACTGTTATAAATTCAAGGCCAGACCTCCTCTGAGGTCCCACCTACCTCCTCCGAGGTCCCGCCTACCTCCTCCGAGGTCCCACCTACCTCCTCCGAGGTCCCACCTACCTCCTCTGAGGTCCCACCTACCACAGGCCCAAAGCGACAAGACCAACAGATGATGGAATGGACCCTTTCAAACTGTGAGCCCCAAACCAACCTGTCTCTTTAGGAGTCTCAGGTGTCTTGTTATGGTGAGAGAAGGGTGACGAACGCGCACTTATATCCTACATAGTTCGTACTACCCTTATGTGCCATTTTCACAGTCTTTTCTTTAAAAGACTGAAAAGCAGAGATATGCTACACCTATGCCTGGGGATGCTTGCCCAGCAACACAGGGCGTCATCCTCGGCACACAGCATGCCTCCTAAGCAAGTTAAAGGATTTATTGTGCGGTTGTTGTGCTCCTGAGGAATATAATCTTTGCACACTAAGAAATAAGAGAAGGAAAGAAGGGAGGGAGGAAACAGAGTTCCTTGAAGGAACTGATTTTAAGTCTTGTGAAAAAACATCTAGAATATTTTGTTAGGAGAGGGTAAAGATGGGGTGCTAAGAAGACAACCGTGAAATAATAAGGGGTTCTTACTAACACTGTGCCATTTTTTTTTCCACAAAATCACCACTAATTGACAAGAATGGCAAAACAATAGAAGATAGTAACAGCTAGGCATGGTGGCATATGCCTTTAATCTCA
The DNA here is from genome assembly GCA_033318265.1 of Phyllotis vaccarum. Taxonomy (NCBI): domain Eukaryota; kingdom Metazoa; phylum Chordata; class Mammalia; order Rodentia; family Cricetidae; genus Phyllotis; species Phyllotis vaccarum. Next base: position 134,324,813 of record JARWLC010000004.1, on the reverse strand, counting down.
GCAGTGGAGAGGCCGAGGCCGGTGGATCTCTGTGGGTTTGGTGCCAGCTTGGTCTACGCAGTGAGCTCCAGGCCAGCCAAGGCTATGTAGTTAGACTTTCTCAAAAAATCTGAAAGAATGTTAGCCAATGCAAGGGCCAGTGAGATGGCTCAGTAGGCAAAGGGGACTTCTGTCCAAGCCTATGAGTCTGATCCTTGGATCTCACATGGTGGGAGGAGAGAGCAAGGTGCCTCTGACCACCCATGTGTGCTGTGAAGTGTGTATGTGCACATGAGCGTAGAGTTTGAGGCCTCAGACTTATTTATTACGTGTATGTATGTGTGTGTGTACATGTGTATGTGCACATACACACACATAATAAATAAATAAATGTAAAAAAGTTAAAGAATAATGATATAAGCACATGGGGCCAGGTAATCATATCATAGCATAGCAAGGAGAGAGCAAAGCCCATCCACTCATTACCATGGAAAGTTATACAGAGCCAATGAAAAGAGTCCAATGCTATGTGTTCTCAGATGATAACTTAGCTGAGTGCCAATTCCTTCCCCCAAGAAAGAGAACTGACCCACTTCCACTTTCCTTTTTTCCTGAGGAATAAAATGTCCAAGTGAATCTACTAACAAGACATTGGAAAGACCTAGTGGGCTCCAATTATACCAAAGAGGTCAACATTTTCTAAGGACAGAAAGGCAAAACAAGAGCCAGCATCTCTGCCCAGCTTCCCATAAAGACACAGTGTTTCAAACAAGCTATTTTGAGACATGGCAATATAATTTTTCTATGAAGTGTAACTATGAAACTTGTAATAAAAGGGGTTTAAACCACGAGCATACCACAGGATATACATCCTGCCCCAATCAAAAGACTTAACAATTTAGGATTTAAAGATCCATCAAGTCTTATTTCTGGAGGGTGGGTGGTTTCCAGGAAAGCTTGTAAAATCCTAAGATGTGAACTTTGTAGGCCACAGACATTTATTTTTAAAACAAATCGATGCATTGAATTTATGATTTTTATCAAATTCTTAGAGGTTTCTCCATGCTGTATTACTCCTTGAGTAAGAAGTTTGCTTTGTTAAATCCACACATTCCAGCGACCTGGCTCAGTGGTATGGTGACTGTTTAAAGAACTATTTAACAACTTAAAGAATATTGCTCATGCCTGCAATTCTAGTTCACAGGAGGCCGAGGCAGGAGGGTTGTCCTGAGTTTGAGGTCAACTTGGGTTACATAGAGAATTCTAGATAAGTCTGGACTACCATGTCTCAAGATACTAAGCCAAATCAATGAAATAAAATGTGGGATTGTAAACTCACTAAATCTTGTCTCCCCTAAAGAAATAAATAAGTACTGTTCAATAAATTAGGATTACAAACTGAACATTAAAAATATATAAATGACTGTGAATATTCCCTCAACCATGAATATCCCTTCCCAAGCACAACAGCCCACTAAAGAATAAATCCATCTTGCCATTCCAGAAGACTGAAGCCATTAAAACACACTGTTATTCAAGCAGAAGTGCCACATGCTAATCTTAACTATGCAGATTGTCCTGTGTGGGCTTGATGTTGGATTGTCTTACTCTTCGAATCTTAACTATGCAGATTGTCCTGTGTGTGGAGGGCTTTATTTTAAACTGTCCTATTTGTGTTGAAAACTTGCTTCTCTAGCTTCACTGCCAACCCAGAGTTGTTAGATCCAGACCTTTGGCTTTGTCTGTCTTTCCTCCTACGTTGGAGTTATCATCTTTTGTAGAATCCTTCAGGGTTCCATATTCCTTTTCCATCTTGGCAGCTTCCTCCTTGGTACTGTCTGTTTCTTCGTGACTCTTCTCTGATGGCACTGTGATCAGATAGTGCACTGTGGTTACAACACCATTTCCTACCTAATTCTTAATACACAACAAAACACATTGAAAAGATACAGTTTCAGGTCACGTTATAGTTTATGCATGGAAAGGGAAAACAGTGGTGATCTAATCCAATCCTCTTCCACAGAAGAGGAAACTGAGGCCCTGGGGAGCATCTTAGTCCCTGGGAAGAAAGATGCTCAGGGTCACCACTGAGTTCATAAGAAGCTGGGCCTAGACTTCTAGCAGTCCACATTCTTTATGGGCACTCTTCCTTCGGCCACATGGTCATCAGAGAGGGTCTGTTTGTCTTGCTTTATTATTATTATTATCATATTTGAGATTGGCTTTCACTATATTTTCCTTGAATTCTCAGCTCAAGCAATCCTCCTGCCTCAGCCTTCAGAAGAGCTGCGTGTACCATCAAAACTGGCTATTTGTCTTACTTCCCTCCCTCCTTCCTTCTCTCCCTCTCTGGTGAGCAAACCCAGAGCTTCGTGCATGCTCTGTTCAATTTCCAGCCCAGCAGAAAACAACCAGGAAGATCCCAAACAAAAGAATTTTCCATGCTTGGGGCAGTATAAATTCTCTGCCACGACAGGCTATAAAGTAGCCAAAGTTCCATGTGGTTATTCCTATGGTTGGATTCGAGGTTTTACAATGTTCTGAAATCTGTAACGCTCTATTAATGTTTATTGAGGCTCATTATTTACCACCAAAGGCAGTAAATCCTACCTGGGTAAAGTTTGCTTTTGCTGTCAGTGGTATTTTTTTCTAGCTTGTTCTTGGTCTGCAGAGCAATGGTCTCATCCAAGTTTTCTAGGAAGAAGAGGAGAAGAAATATGCTTTAATTTCCTGAGAAATGATATTAAATGTTTACTCCCATATGTGGTGATTAAAGGTGTGTACCACAACTCCTGTCTTGGATTTTATCTATTTATTCATTTTTATTTTTAATTTCCTTTAAAGTAGAATCTTAGTCTACCCTAGGCTGACCTGAAATTTCTCCTGCGGCCAAGGCTGGCCTCCAACACCTTTTTAATCTCCTAACCCTAGCTTCCCCAGTGCTAGGATTATTACAGGCTTGAGCCACCTGGCTTAGCTAGCAAGCAAGCACTTAATTTTAATGACTTTTCACTTAAGCAGCAACTTGTGGTTAGTGGTTACCCTGTTGGACACTCAGCTTCAGGTGGCAGCAGGAACAGCTGCTCACACATCAGCCTCTGCAATAGCTTTGACCTAGTTCCACAGGAGAAATGTCAAAGCACAGACTTCCCAGGTCACACAGTCGACACTGTCCTGAGCAATGTCTACTCTGCTGTTAGAGCAGTTATTCTCAACTGGGGGGTTGTGACCCATTTGGGGGTCACAGTTTGTACATCTTGCATAGCAGATATTTAGATTATAATTTATAACAGTACTGGTTCTCAACCTTTGGGCCTCAAGAAACCCTTTTACAGGGGTTACCTAAGGCCATTTGAAAACACAGATATTTACATTATGATTCATAACAGTAGAAAAATTACAACAAAATAATTTTATGGTTGGGGTCACCACAACATGAGGAACTGTATTAAAGGGTCGCAGCATTAGGAAGGTTGAGAACCACTGTGTTCTAGAAATAGAGTCGGTTAGACAGCACCTATTATAACATGAACACACTTCTTTTTAAGACAAAGAGCACAGGTATACACACTTATATACCTACCCAGCTAAGACATCTAGAAGATGGTAAATCAAAAGGTGGAGAGGGGATTGGTATCAGGAGTGATTTTTAACTTTTTTAAAAATATTTTTTAAAATTTATTTCTCTTTTTATTTTTGTCTTGAATGACTTTTTACAAGACATATGCTCTTTTTATAATCAAAATGAAACCAGTAAAAGCTGTTTTTGTGTAGAAAAACCCCGGGTTCTGTCGAATAATTTTGGATCATGCTGACTAATGGCATTTCTTCATCTATTTGTTTCTCTTTGTCCCACCAGAGTAAGAGTCTATGAGGTCACTTTGCCCAAAGAACATGGTTGGTGAAAAGTACTCTGGGAAACAAAAGCCCTTAAAAAACACCAAACAATTGAACACTTGCAATACATAACTGAGAAAACACATTTTTAGCTTTTTAAAAAGATTTATTCATGTATGTGAGTGAATATTTCACCTGTATGTACGTTTGTGCACGATGTGTATCCTGGCTAGTTTTATGTCAACTTGACACAGCTAGAGTCATTTAGGAAGAGAGAACCTCAGTTGCAAAAATGCCCCCAACAGATTGGCCTGTGGGCAAGCCTGTGGTGCGTTTTCTTGACTAGTAACTGATATGGAAGTGCCTAGTTCACTATGAATGGTCTCACCTCTGGGTTAATGGTACTGGGTGCTGTAAGAAAGCAGACTGAGCAAGCCAGAAAAAGCAAGTCAGTAAGCAGCACTCCTCCGTGACCTCTGCATCAGCTCCTGCCTCCAGGTTCCTGCCCTGACTTCCCTCAGTGATGGACTGTGACCTGAGAGTTGTTTCATCCTTCATTTTACAGAGAGAAGAAGTGAAGTCTTATAAGGAACAGGACCTCCCTAGCAAAGCAGATTGAGGCTCCTGCTTCCCTGGCCAGGACTCTTTCTCCTTGCTACATACAGTACCCGGGGGGGTGGGGGTGTGTGGGGGGGAATCAAGATTTAATCCACAGTTCTAAACACAAGCAAAAAATATCAATGAGTTAAATTGTAATAAAATTGTTTACTGGAGATTATTTTAAAACAATAAGATTTATTATTTTATTTAAAGCAAAAAATTTAATATAAAATGTAGAAGATTTTTCTTCAAGTTGTATTTATTAAGATGAAAAACAGAAAATGTCTAATTAATTTTATTTGTATGCATCACTAAGCCGAGCAATTCTGTTACCCTGGAGATCTGGGCTGCTTTGGCATAAATCATCAAATTAGTGAGGTTATTATTGCCAGATCCTTAATTTGCCTTGAACAATAAAAATGGCCGTGGTAAAAATAAAGCAGAATTCTCACCAAGGTAGGAAACACCTTCTTCTGGAGATATTGTGCCATATTTGACCATCATTTTCACAAAATCAATCAGTGTCTTCATGACAGTGATCAGTGTTTCTTTTTCCTTTGCTTCTTTCTCTATGTTGACGAACAAAATAATTAAAAAAATATTTGTATTACTTTATGCATGCACTGGTGCTTTGCCTACATATGCTTGTGCACCACTGGCATGCAGTGCCTGTGGAAGCCAGAACAGGTGACAGATCCCCCTGGAACTGGAGTTACAGAGGGTTGTGACCACAATGTGAGTACTGGAGATTGAACTTGGATCTTCTGGAAGAACAGTCTGTACTCGTAACTGTGAGCCATCTCTCTAGTCCCCATGTGAACAAAAATAATTTAAAGACAACTAATAGGAAATACTTATATTTTTCACTGTCAGGTTGTGAAGTAAAGCATTATTGAAATACTCCCCCTTCATTTATAACAAATCCCATAAACATTTAACTTAAAAATAAAAACAAAAACAAGAACTAAGTCACAATTGGGAATATAGGGCAGTTTATAGTTATATAAAACTACTTTAGAAATGAGCACAGGGGCCTTAATTTCATCTGAAATATTGTTGTAATAAAATAGACAGAAAAGAGATTGTTTCTGGGGCTGGGATTAAAGCTCAGTTGGCACAGTGGCTGCCTAGTGTGTACAAGGCCCTGAGGTATAAACCCAGCACCAGATGTGACGACACATGCCTACAGTCCCAGCATTTGGGAACTAGAGGCAGGAGGATTCGAAGTTCAAGGTCATCTTTGGATACAGAGTTTGAGGTCAGCCTGGTATATATGTGACACTGTCTTAAAACAAACAGACCTGAAAGATAAAAACAAATAAAGGACATAAACCCACAGGTTGGGGGGAAGCTGAGTTGGGGAGATGAGTTAGGGAGACCCTAAAAAAAGTAACAGATGACTGGCCGTCCCTTGATCAAGGGTGCACCTGTGTATTTAGCATTATATGCTGATGCTCTTTACTGATGAGAAGTGACTCACCAGAATGACACAGGTTCTGAGCTGGTCATTTGATGGCTCAGAACAGATCCTCTAGACACAGCCTGGCAGATTCAAGCTGAGAAGCCTCTGCCATCTGGCTAATGTCTGGACCTGAAGGACAATCAGAATTCTTCAGGGATGGAAGCCCATTCTATGATGACTTCATGGAAGAAACAGATTAAAGCTCCAGAAATTATACACAACCGTTCCCTCGAGGGCTGCAACAGGGACAGAGAAAGCCATCGGGGCATCTCCCTGAACAGTAACAGAGGGGTTTAAGACTATGGTCATTTGCAGGTTAACCCGAAGTAAGCAGGAGCCAAATCCTATAGACAGCTCACTACACAGGTGATTGAGGAGATTTTTGGGGAGGACTTGCTTGAGAAAGAACAATTTCCCAAATGTGTTTGAGCTCCAGGCCTCCTTTCATCCATTCCTCATGTGAACCCACTGGAAAAGCAGAGCAGAAAATGTCTAGTGAGCAATGTCTTGAATAATTGAGAAGAATAAACAAGGTTCCCACTAAGAGGAAAATGAAAGCATTGCTAAAGAGTTAATACAATCGGCAGGATTTTCTCTTGACGTTTTGTTTTTGACAGTTTGCCTAGAAAACACACTAGGTAAAACAGGCCAGACACTAAGACTCATATGCCATTCTCTTAGTTACAACGCGATGCTGCATTATCCATGGATTCGACTAAATGAGGATCAAAGATACTAAAGAGAAAAAACCTGCATTTTTTACTGAGTATACACAGGTCATTTTATTGCCATTATTCTCCAGCAATATAGCATAACAACCATTTCCATAGCACTTCCATTGTGGTAGGCACTGTAAGTAATTCAGAGATGATTTATAGTTCATGGAAAGATGTGTGATGACTATATAAAAATACTAAATCCTACCCTGACTCTCTCTCTCCACACTCTTTCTCTCCTCCACTTCTCTCTCTCTTTCTCTTCCACCCTCTCTCTCTCTGTGTGTGATGACCCTGTGTGTTATAGGTAATCAAACCCAAGCCCTGGACATGCCAGGCCAGCACTCTACCGCTGAGCTTCAGCCACCGTCTTTGTACCATTTTATATACAGGACTTGAGTATGTGTGAATTTTGGTACATAAAGAAGGTCCTGACACCACCTCTGTGCTTACAGAAAGCCAACTGTATGTGGAATTTAAAATAGCTAAGTCATAGGATTAGAGAGTAGAATGTCATTGCCTAGGACTTGGTGAAACTGGGAGATGCTGGTTCTATAGTGTGAATAAGCCTGAAGTCTGTGCTGTGCTGCTTTCTCAGTATGGCTAACAACACTGGACTATCTATTGGAAATTTTCTAGGAGGCCATAACACAATAACAAGAATAAAAAAGAAGAGACAATGGTAACTACATGTATGGGTGATGGGCACTCAGTCACTGGCCTGACCATGATGATCATTTTACCGCAGACACACATCAGACATTAGTATATGCTTATTGTATACACTGTGTGCATATCTCTGTGAGATAGGATCTTGCTATATATATAGCTAATGTTGACCTCAAGCTCACCATATAGACCAGGCTGGACCCATGCTCACGGTATTCCTTCTACCTCAGCTTCCCAAGAGCTAGAATTATATAGGTATACATATTCATTACTGCTCAATAGAACTGAGAGCAGAGCATTAGAGAAAGCTGTAGGGCCAGAGAGACAGTGTGGATGCCAGGAGTACCTGCTGCCAAACCTGCTGACCTGAGTCCCATTCCTAGGACCCCTTGCAGTAGAGAGAAAAAACTGATTCCAGCAGATTGTCCTCAAGTCTTTATATAGGCACTGTGGCATACATGTCCACACACAAAGTGAATGAATACATAAAATAAAAAAAGCAGCTATATTAATTGTATAGACTGAGCAGGGTCAGGGCAGGTTGGTGATGTATCTCAACACATAACCAGATTTGGGTACCTGTCCACAGCAGATGTTCCATAGCTGTTTATTGAACAAATATATGAACTGTCTGCTAACAAGATTAAATTCTCCAGGAACTTCACATTTCCTGACTACTCTTTTCATGACTAGTACATTGCTTTTGAAAAAAAAAATTATGTGACTTTTTCCTAGCCAACTGTGTATGTCATAGAAAATTGCACTAGGGATGCATGAACAGGAAGAAAGCCACCCACACATTTCCAAGAATTACTGTCTCATTTCCCTTTCTCATGATCATAAAGTGGTGGTTACCTGAATCGATGCTTGTCAGTAATGCATAGAAGTTGGGGAAATACCGGAGTTCCTCAAAGTCATCTTCACTGTGGGGGTTAGTTCTCCTTTCCAGGCCATTTGACAAGGTCAAGGTGTTAGACACTGTTTCATCATTTTCTCTGTTAGTAAAGCCATCTTGAATTGCTGCCACAGGAGCCTTCAGTGAGGGGAAAATAAGGACAGAAGATAAATAAACATTGTTTAGAACTAATGAGAGTTCTGATTCACACCGTGCATAGAGAGGTGGAGTGGGGTGGACCGAGTAAGCTTATCAGACCATCCATCAGTAACTTACACTTTGCAACTTCCAGGAGCCTTTTGTGTCTAGATGATACATAATATTTTTCCCCATTAACAGACCTGCTCTTTGTTCCTATTTTTGTGAAAACTCCTTTGCCATAGAAAAGTAACTGATACAATGCCTTTCTTGAGAGACTGAGACAGCACAGCAGATGGGGTTAACTAAGAGGACATGAGAAAGGAAGGAAACCTTTTACTCTGGGATCTTCTTTGGCTTTCTGGCTGAGTCAAAGAACTTGAACATAACAGATAAACTTAAATTACCTAAGAGATAATGGTATGTTAAGGACCTCTCAAGCAGTATTAAAAGCAACAAATTCTGTATTTACCTAGGGCTAAAGTTTTGTCAAAAAAGCACACCCCTCTCTCATCTCTAAATCTAAACAAAGTATCCCGTAAAACAACCTGCGGTTCATTTATAAAATGAAACCAATTTACATACTTACTTTGTTTTAAAATTGAACTGTAAGCTTGCTCACTCTTTTAAAACTGTGTGCGTTTGTGCGTGTGTGCGTGCATGTGTATTTGTGTGTGTGTGAGTTTATGTGTGTGTTCAGTCATGTAGGTGGAGGTCAGAGGACAACTTTAGATACCCTTCTTCCTTCTACCATGCGGACCACTTAGCTCACCAGGCTTGGTAGTAGGTGTCTTTATCTTCTGAGCCATCTTATGGTCCCATCTTGCTTGATCTTCTAAAGATGAAAATGGCATCCTTTTAACACTCTGACTTAAAAGGCACAGGGTCATAGACACAGCCATGGTAAAGACACATACATGCGACTCTAAGGGAGCCTGCACCCATATCTTCAACGTGTACTGTCTTTTTGTCCTTTGATTTTCTCTCTAAACAATTAATACATTCGATAACTTTACTTCACTCTGACTTGGTCTGGGATTCTTTTTTGAGCTGTAGTCAAGGATCTGGCTTTACCTGAGTGGAGTCCCTAGGTGAATGTGCTCCTGGGGCTACTGGTGGCTGTGATAGTCTATGTCTCTCCACTGTGGACAAGACTGTCTCTCACACAGCAGCTAGGCTGCTGCAGCTAACCCAGTGACTTGTTAAAAGGTGACTAGCACCATCCTTCTTATACATACATCTACTTCTCCTTCCCATTTTCCATCTCACAGAGCGAGTAACACATGACCTCACTAGAGGCTGATGAAAACTGTCCCACCTTGAGCTTTCTACCCTCCAAGCTGTGAACTAAATACATCTATTTTCTTCTTATTTTTAAAAAAGGGTTTATTTATTTTTATGTGCATGTATGTTTTGCTTACATGTATGTCTGTCTACCATGTATATGCCTGAAAAAAGTGGAGGCCAGAAGGGGACATTGGATCCCCTGAGACTGGAGTTACAGAAGATTGTGAATTGAACCTGGGTTTTCTGGAAGAAAGTCAATGCTCTTAACTGATGAGCCATCTCTCCACCCCCTATTTCTTTTCTTAATAAGTTAACTAGCCCCAGGTATTCTTTTGCAGCAATTGGAAGTGAATGAAGGAAAACTCTTCAGGATTTCCCTTGGCGTTTACAGTAGGCATCAGATTCCACATATGGTTCTTGAGGTTCTGCATGGTTGGGACTGGGTCTACTTCCCAGTCTGGTAGCACCACTCTCTCAGTGTCGGCCACAAGCTCTTGTTTTAGAAGCCTAGATACTACACACATGTGACCGCTCCTGTTCACAAGTTAATCCTATTTGACTTTTAGTTCTCAGCTCAAATTGCTTCCTTAGGGAAAGCCTTCTTTAAACCTAAGTGCAGACCAGGTGCCTCTTCTTAAGGCACTTGGTGCAGTTGCTGTTAAAATGACCATCTGCATCTTCCACTGGGACTTTACCTTTGTGGGAGGAGAGATTGTGTCTTTTCAAATTAGCATGGTATTCTTAGCACTTTGGTACTCTGAAAGAATATTTTATTTGCTTTTAGATGACATGAACGACAAGCCAGGCATATGGACATTTTAGAAATGAATGAATGTAGCAAGTGAAGGGTTGTGAAAAATCACAACTGTTTTTGGTTAGGCCTGTACATCTGTTTCTTGATGAATATGGAAAATTTAGTTGTTTGAATAGAAATGGCCACCATAGGCTTGTAGATTTGAATGCTTGGTCACCAAGAAGTGAGGTGTGGCCTTGTTGGAGTAGAATAGAACCCATTTTATTTTCTGGCCATTTTAAAATAGCATCATTGTAGGACCTGGTGGTGCACATCTGTAATCCAAGCATTTGGGAACCTGGGAAGTGGAGGCAAAAGAATTTGACCTAGAGTTCCAAGACAACCTGGGATACATAGAAAGTTCAAGGCCAGCTTGGACTCTGTGAGAGAAACACAAACACACACCAAAACAATTAAACCCACACAAACATTACCACATTGCACGTGGTGGTTTGTGCCTATGACATAGGACTTAGAAGGTCAGAAGGCATATTTGCCACGGATTTGAGGCCAACTTAAAAATGAATGGCAAGCCCAGATAAAGCCCAGACAGGCTTCTGGAGCAATGAAAAGGGGAAAGGGTAGGCAGAAGAACACAGCCTTGAATGGAGGAAGGATAAGGTTGGGCATGTGAGGAGAGGATTGATCTATTCCCCCCCCCCTCTGTGTACATGTACATGCATTAGTTGTATCATATATGTTTCCAGTGTGCTAAAAATGCTACACTGGATTTGCTTCCAATTCTTATTTGGCATCAGGTAAGGCACTAATTGCACAGCGATACAAAAGTACACACAAACACACACACACACACACACACACACACACACACACACACACACACACACACACACACACACGAATGCCCATGCCATAGACACGTTCCTAACAGACATTTACTTACCACTTTCTCTGGTATTTTTCCAGCCTGATTCTCAGTTCTGCTTGTAGGTTTATCCAGGGCCTCTTCATAATTGTTGGCTTCTTTGGAAATCAATTTTTGTAAAGCCTCTGCTACTTCATCTTCCAGAGTATGTGCCTGACTTTCAGTGATCTGTTTTAAAGAGACAAAGCATATATGACTGCTATTCCCATTCCAGGGCACAAACAAACAGACACCTGGACTTTAATTGAGTTACTTCTTGGCCTTTTGGCTAAGAAAACGTAAACCCCAGTTGAATATACAGACACCATGCAAGCTTCTACAGTCTAAGCTTCCAGCAGTCCTACTGACCCATGATTCCCTTGAAGTACATTAATGACCAGCATAGCACAATTGCCCCAAGGGTGCAGTATCGTAATGCGAATCTTCACAGTAACCAACTGTTCTCTATTCAGACCTAAGACCTGCTCAACAAAAGTGAAACCATGCCTGGTACTTGAAACTAAGCTAACAACTACTCAGTGGTAGGGAAGTCATAGATATTGGGGGAGAATCTCCAACCACTGCTTCACTAAACCAGCACAATGTCTGACAACAACTCAAACATTTGTCCTTATATCTGCAGATAAGTGTAGTCTTCATTCCTAACCAAGGGCCCTTCTCTTTGGAACAGTCAGTCAGTCCTTTCTTATGCAGGCTGTGACTGTGACTGCCTAATACTCCAGGAAGAAATAGGCTATTCATACAAGATGTTAGTGCTACTTGCTGAAACCCTATGGATACTTCTTTAGAGAGACACTGGGAGGGATGCTGCTCTGGAGCAGTGGGTCTCACCATCAGTTACATGACCCAGAAAAACGTGCAGGGCTGAGCACGAAGTTGACACAGGGGAAGATTCCTCAAGCATACACTGTAAGTCACTGCTTGTGTTATTTCTGGTTTTGCCACACACATCCTCTGCCTCTGCTGGTTATATCCTGACTTCCCTTCTAAGCTCATTTCAAACACCTCCTTCCTCTGAAGCCTTTCCTGACTTACAGCTGGGCACATGCCATTCTGTGGTGAGCTGCACAGCTCCTATGACTCTCAAGCAGCTTGTGTGATGGGTGCGTGCGTGCGTGTGTGTGTGTGTGTGTGTGTGTGTGTGTGTGTGTGTGTGTGTGTGTGTGTGTATGCGCGCGCACGTGCTCCTGGCTCTTCTGATAAACTTAAGGGAATCCTTTGGAGTCAAGTTCAAATTAGATGCCCTATAAACATTCAGTTACTTGAATTGTGAGGCTTGACTTCTTAGACTCTGCAGACTGTACTAAGGACTGAGTTTGCTCTCATGTAAACAACTTACCAGGCCAAGATTCAGCAATTTAGAAACAATCTTGTCAAACACTCCTCTGTCATTCTCCTCATAAATCCTGGTAGCAATTTTGTGGACAATGTCTTCAGCAGTTAAAGGAGTTCCATCTAATTGATGAAGGCCATCTGGGTCATCTAGATAGAGCAAGTATAGATTCACATCATAGTGAGTACAGACCTATTCTATGCATCATATTACTATACATTTTGAAATTTTTTATTATATTTATTTATTACTTACTCATTTATCATTTATTTATTTAGATATAGTGTCCTACTATGTAACTCTGGCTGCCTGGGAACTTTCAGCAACCCTACAGCTTCTGCCTCTTGTGTGCTGAAATTACAGGCATATATTACCATGCCTGGCTGCTAGGGTACCTCTTTGTAACAAAGCTTAATGTTTAAGTTTAATAACAACAATAAACCTCAGTCTCCAAAAGATAGGGAACTTTTTTATGAGCTTGGGATAAAAGTATTGAAATAAAGTAGGAGATCTGCATAAACAACATTGAAATTTTGCAGAGAAGCTTGTGAATATATTAGTTTCCCCAGGAATTCATTTGGCAGCATACCTTCAGACTAAAGAAAGGGATCATTTTGAGTGAGAAAAAGGGGCTGCATGTTATGGTTAATTCCTGTAATCTTGGCACTTGGGAGCCTGAGGCAAGAGGGCTACCATGGGTTCAAGTCTATGCAGAACTACAGAGAGAGAGACCCTGTCTCAACCAAAACAAACCAAGCGCAAACTCTAAACAAGAACAATAATGATGAGCTTTTTTTTTTTTTTTTTTTTTTTTTTTATCCATACAAGAATCCCAGAAATCTCTACCACATCGAACAGTTCCAATTCACAAAGTGTTTAGCTCTCCCCATTGTATAGAGACAGATGGGAAAGATCAGTGGTTTAGCCCAGTGATATCTGTTGCTCCTATACAACCTTGGATCACTGTACAAAATAATAAGGTTTTGTGCTCTGTGCTTAGCTCAGTGGTAGAACGCATGCCTAGCATTTGTAAAGCCCTGGGTTAGAGTCCCAGAACTAAAAACAAAACAATTAAACAAGTGAATATGAATAAGGATATCTATTTAATTTGATTTTAATGGCATTGTAAGGAAAAGATGAAATAAGATCTTAAATGCACCTTTTGAATCATACAGTAGCTTATGGAAGAATGTACTATTGTAATTATGCATAGTGGGTTTAGATTTTTAAATAAAGGAACTGTGATTATCTTCTGGAGAAAATGGAAATTGAGTTCCTCATCAGATATGTTATGAATAATGCCCTTTTTTCTTTTTAAGACAGGTATCATTGGATAAGCTGGCTTTGAACTCACAGAGATCTGCAGAGTGCTGAGATCAAATGCATGTATCATTATGCCCAGCATTGTGAATATAATCTTTATCACTTTCCCTCAAAGAAAGAATAACACATTTCCATCCCGGTCCTGCCCGTTTCTTCCAAGCCTTCAGGGATTTGGCTAGGGAATTTCTCTCATGGCATGGCATTTCTTTTGGACTGTGGAGATGGTGGCATCTGCAGCCCCAGGCAGGTACCTTCTACTGCTTTTTGGATGCAGGCTTATTAAGATGACTGGTGACTATTAGCAAAGGCTGAGTTCTTGTTTGGCTGAGAGCCCTTTGGGACCCAAGTGCCAGGGTGACAAGAATCATAAAATTAGTTCCCTTCTTGTCTGGTAGGAAGCTGAGTTCTTCATCTGTTTCTCAGGAGCTCAGCCTCTCTATCACTTCAGTCTGAATTTTCCATTTGTGGGTTCCAAGCCCAGCACTGGGGACTAGTCTTCCGCCTATGCAGAGGTGGAAGAATTTACTTCCCTTCCCACTCCTCCCTCAGGATCTGAGGAGGAAAGAATGTTGGCTTCCTGCTGAAGCTGGAAAGCAACCCAGATGACTGTTTTTCAGCTCATTTACTTCCCAATGGGGAAAGTGCTGGTAACTCAGAAGAAATGTCTTCCTCCTCTTCTGTGCTACCACTGGCTCTTCAGCCCGGAACTCAGGTCTCCCAAGTGGAACTTTGCCAACTGACTTAAAAGTGAAGCCCCTGGCCACTGCCCTTACCTTCCATCAGCTTTCCCCAAACTCTTTGAAAATGAGAATGTCTCATGGTGATCTCCCAGCTGCGTACAAAAGAGGGTTTTATGCTCTCCATATGAAGCTTCAGAAAGAAGCCAGCACGGATTCAGATTTTAAACCTTTAGGCAGCTACAGTGTTCTATATAGACATCAAAGGACTGTGCCCTGTCATTATCTTCCCTGTAATATCTTGTGTCCTTCGTATCTCATTTAACACCTAGAATTCATTTCTCCAGTAAAATTAAACTAGTCAGACACTAGAGGTAGAGCGATGGCTGTATCTAGTATCTCATTTAACACTTGGAATTCATTTCTTCAGGCTTAATATCTGCCAGACACTGGTAGAGTGATGATTGAGTTTAGCATGGTCCCTGGCTATACAGAGCTGATTTCCGAGTTCATGGCCTGCAATGTAAAAATTACGTGATAAATTTCTGCTACTGAACATACAAAAGAGCCTAAAGCATAAGCACATAAAAAAAAAAAACTGGCAAGAATTTTGAATTTGGAGCTTTCTCAAAAACAGTCTTGGGTCTGAGGACATAGCCTGCCAAAGATATACTTCCTCCCTCTGCCTCCCAGGATGGAGTCTGCACATCTCTAATGCTCTATTTGGATGTCTCAGTGGGTTCATCTCTCTGCCTTTTGGCTCTAGGATTTCCAGACTCTGAAAGGAAACTAGACCTTCACCTGTAAAACATTCTCTTTAAGACCCTTGAACCACTCTCCCTAGGATCTTAAGTAAAATTGAAGTAAATCCTGGGTTAAACCTAATGCCACGAGGACCAACCCAACAGGTTTAAGCCCATGACCTGTCAGTAAAAGAAATAATTTCAAAAGTAGCTGCTCAAATTAGTGGTCAAATCCCAAATAAATCTGTGTTTCTGCTGGTGCCTACAACCAGTGTGACTAATCAAGTCAATCAAACAAATGTTACATTCTTTTTTACTTTATTAAACCAAATGTTTTGTTCAACCAGAGTGATTAAATTTATTTTTTATGCAGTTATGCCCAGTGTCTATTTGCTTCTGGTACCTTAGGTTAAAAAGTAGAATTTAAGATTTAAATTCCTCAAGGAGAAAAACAAAAATCATTGTCTCTGTCTACTCAACATACATAATACACTTTTAAACTCTCCTCAGGCTATGATGTTCTGTGAAAGTCCCATTTAACTGGGAATCATGTCTCCTTCCCCCATAGATAATCAGCATTATTCTCTTGTTGCTATGAAACAAAATAAAAACAAAGAAGAAAGCCTGTACTCACTTCTAAGAACTCGTCTGCAGAATTGAAAATACTCACTTCTTCAAGGCTACTTATGTCAGCTCACTTCACTTGTTTATAGAATCGTACATTTAATTAATGACTATTCAGGCACTGGCCTATCATGTCTCTGTTCTGTGAGCTTTCTGGTGTAGTTTCAGATAAAGACAATCATAAGTGGTAACAGTTACAAATATAAAAGCTCAAACTATAAGAAGTCCAGTGAAGGCAAGGGGCAAAGTGTCCCTTAGATCATGTATGTAGACCAACTCAGAAGTGTTTAACAGTGACTATGAAGACAGGAACTGTATGGCAGATTTTGGTTTTGGTCCTAAGAGGAATGAGAATCTACTAAGAGATTTATGGGAAATGAAGATGGCATGCTCTCCTTATCATATGCAATCCAAGCATCTAGGTGGAGGCACAGGAAATTCAAAATCCAGGCTAGTCTGAGCTATATGCAAGGTCTTGTCTAAAAACAGACAACACCAAACCCATCAAAACAAAACAAAAAAACCCAACAGGATGCTGGTCATGATGACACATGTTTGCAATCCAAGCAGTCAAAAAACTGAGGCAGGAGGATCATAAATTTAAGACTAGCTTAGGCGATATAGGAAATACTGTATCAAAAAAATATTCTCAAGGGCTCTGTGGTTATAGCTCAGTGGTAGAATGATTAACTGCCTATCATGCAGGAGGCCCTGGGTTTGATATTGAGCATCCCCTACAAGGAATGGCATGCACATATTTCAATATTTTATATTTGGAAATGAAAAAGTCTACTCCACTGTCATATCATAAATAAGTTGAAAAAAGCTAGAATGGTTGCTGGGATATCTACAAAAGATTTTGTAGTAGTTCAAATGCGACATGATTGCGTATTGGGTAAGGACAGTGATGATTGAGAATAGTAGGGTTTTTTGTTTTTTTGTTTTTTTGTTTTTTTGTTTTTTTTTTTTGCAAAATCATGGGCGATAACTTGGGAAGCAAAATGAATCAGTTTTGTAGGATTAGGATTAAAGAGGTAAGAAAAAGAAAAATACCTCAACATTATATTTCTGCGCTGAAAGATAAGAGGATAAATAGCAGCAAAAAAGACCTTGTGAGGAGGACAGGGGCCACGAGCTGACTCTGGTGACCTGAAACTTCCGATGGAAGGTATGGAGAAAATGTGTCTATAACCCAGAAAAGTCTGGGTTAAGGTGGAGATGTAGAATGGCCAGATGAGCAAGGGGAGCAGGAGGAAACTAGTTATTAAAATAAATAGAAATAGTAAAGTGGATTTAATAATGCAAACACAGAGATAAGACTTAAAAATTTCAAGGCATCAGTGAGGAAACTGATTACCCTTGTCACCTTTGTTGCTTTTGTGACAGTCTGTCTGGCCTGGTACTTTATGTAGCCCAGACTGGACTCAGTCTTGTGACAATTCTCTTGCTTTGGCATCCTGGAGGCTGGGATGGCATGCCTGAGTCACCACACTTTTTTAGTAAAGGAGACGTTAAAGAAAATTATTGAGACTCTAGAGTGGTCTTTTTGCATATTATCAGTAAACTTTGGCTTTACCTCAGCTTTGGACTTGACAAATGGAAGGTTATGAGAATACTAGATATATTTTGAAAGTATGTCACCTTTTCTTAATATGCAGTAAAAAACTCAAAATGAGAAGGAAAAGGCAGCAAAGCATCTTTTAGATCATTTACCTGGGAACTTATGGTCCAGTCCACTCTTAGTAGAATCGTACTCATCAATCAGTTTTCGATTTTTAGTGGAATCAGCATCTTCCACATTCAGTTTGTTACCAAATGGGGAGCTTCTTATGGACTGCTTTTCTTTCTCAAGTTTTTCCTTTTCTGTTATTGCCCTTAGCAGGTTCAAGTTATCGACAGAAGAATAATTGCTTTCACTTGGCTTGCTTTCTGGAAGAAAAGTTCCAAGCCCCAAACACCCATTTTAGTTTTGAATCCTGTGACCTAAATTATTTAACTTAACAGCACTGTGATTTCCTTTTACCTGGAGGGTATGTCTTTTTAATCTTGTCTGCCTCTGCCTCAGCAATCTGTGAAACAGGAGATAGACCTCATTTTAAATCATTGCTTCACAATTTACCAAGTATACAAGACAAATGATTTAATCTCTATGAGATTTGGTTTTGTTTTTAAAATGCAGATTAAAAACACTGCTATAAGGATTAAATGAGATAAAAACAAAGGGCTGGTTACTTTAAGTATCAATTCCTTTCTCCTGTAATATTGACAAATGGTAAATCTTCAATTAAGCATGGTGGCATGTGCCTATAATCCCAGCACTTAAGAGGAAGAGGTGGGAAGTGTTGTAGGCCAATCAAGGCTACCCAGCAAGGCTCTGCCTCAACCAAAACAACAAAACAAACCATGTACATACTTCAGTAAATTATTCAGTCTTATAAGAGTAGATTCAGAATTATCTCACTGGCTTAACATCATGTGGGCACTCTATATATCACACAGAACTCAATGTACATAAACTTTGAGAACACATAATTGTTGAAAATAGATTCCACATCTTAATTTTTGTCAATTTATTTCAATCTCCCAGAGTTTGTAAATTCAAAATGGCTAAAATATTACAACATAATTACAATAAATGATGAGAATAAAATGACATAGCAGTTATAATTTTATATCTGACCTACCTGTTCATTCAAAGGTCTTTCTGCACTTAATTCTCTATTATGCAGAGATTTGTCTAGAATAAATACACATAAATATAAATTTAATTGTGAATTTGGGTGGTTAAATATGTTTTTTTAAAAAATAAAGCATAGTGAAAATTTTTTTTGGAGAAATAATTCTGAGTGGCTATAAAATAAAATTTATATTAGCAAAGATTATCATTTGTATACATGATGAGTATCAATCAGTGTGCTTATTATATTACGGCATTTTCTGAGTTAAATGCAATCACATTTCTGTTTTCTGATCATAAATTTAACATATAGTTTTACTTTTTGGCCTATTAACTCTTTTCATTTAGGAATATAAAATTTGATTACCATTGCTGGCAACATTAAAAGAGATACAGCATCCTGCATGTGTAATGAACAGATTATTTTAGGGAAAAATTCCAAACCACTTTAAGAACAGGCACTAGCCCCTTTTCCAACACAGTCCATGTTATTGATCTATTATTTAAAAAGTGAAGGAGAGAAATCCATCTTCTTTCTCTCAAGTCAAAACGATTCTGTCAATCTGCAGGGATAAGATCTGGTTAGAGAAACTAGGCAAGGGGATTTAGAGCTCACAGGTCATACCAAGCTTTATCTTTGCTGAGCCAAATGAAACTGAGCTCAGAAGTAGAGAAATCTCCTCTTACCTTGGCTGCCTT
This sequence comes from Phyllotis vaccarum, assembly GCA_033318265.1. Taxonomy (NCBI): domain Eukaryota; kingdom Metazoa; phylum Chordata; class Mammalia; order Rodentia; family Cricetidae; genus Phyllotis; species Phyllotis vaccarum. Next base: position 134,305,475 of record JARWLC010000004.1, on the reverse strand, counting down.
CGGGTTTGGGGAAAGCTTGAACTGTGCCGCTATTGAGCACCAACACCAGTATCCAAGAGCCGGTCCAAAGGAACCCCATTCTTCCTTGCTCCTCTGCTCTCTACTGGGAAGAACCTGGCGCCGGGCCCCTGAGCTGTAGCTTTTGTTATGAATGAGAAGGGGGGTAAGAAGCTGGCGGGGACCAGAGCCTGGGCGCGGGGAGGGAGAGGAGGAGCTGGGCGGTCCGCAGTTGAGGAGGCTGGAGAGGATGCTCGCCAGAGCAGGTGAGCAGGTGCAGCGGGCGCTGTCCGCTCCTCGGGTGCTGAAGTTCCTGAGCGGGCCGACGCGAGTCTGGGCGTAGCTTTACTCCACTAGCTCCTGGAAAGGAAGTGAGGAGGAGGCGCATGCTCCATGCAAACCATGGGCATGAGGATGGCGTCAGCGACCCAGAGCTACTCCAATCCCGCGGGAACGGAGAGGGGGAGGGGCGACAAGCAGTCTAGCGTATTTTCCATGCCGCAGTCCTGGGCATATTCTTATGTCTGAGTCCAGCCGGATTGCAGGACGCTATTCATGGTTGTTGTACCTCAAGGACTAAATGCACCCGTGAACCTGTCAAGAAGAAATGGACAATCTTGTTTAAATTTGACTTGTGATTCTTCTTCAATATCTGCTCCAAAAAATCACTCCCTACTATACTCAAAAGGTATAAACCTTTCTATTAAACCTTAGAAAGCTCTGCCGCTACTGATCAATGTCGCGTCTCTGCTCCAGAGGAGTCTTTGGTTGGGAAATTTTATGAATATTATTTCATATAGATTGCGCATGTAACTTCACTCTTGCAGATGGTGACACCGAAAATGAAAAAAAAAAAAAAATCGTAGTCCCTCTAGGAATGAGAGTCTTCACTAGTCAGGGAGATGAGCAGAAACACTCAGTTTTGCAGTTTTGTTATCCTTCTCCCAACGGAATAGGAAAAAAAGAAATAGCTTGCTTTTGTTACACCTTTCCCCTGGAATCATTTATACCCGAGAATCTTAATGTTTTTGGAGTCCTTTGAGAAAAGTGAAAGCCATGAAAAACATTCCTCCCCTCCTAAGCAAGTCAGAGGAGGACTTCCTATAATCTAAGAATATCCCAGAAGTCTGAGGTCATTGCATACAACTTACTATCCAAAGACTTCTAAGTGGTGAATACAAACAACATAATGTGAGCAGGGTGCTGAGCAAGCTCTTTAGTCTGATTTTAAAGCAGAACTTGGATCTTTTCCTTTCAACTGCAGCCTGCTGGGAAGCCAGCTGAATAATGACCACAAAGAAGGATCCAGCACAATCAGGCCTTTGATTTCTGCATCCTCCCTTTCAAGGACCAAGTTACTGATTTAAATACCCCAAACAAACAAACAAATATACAGACAAGAAAATTTCCCTCTTTCTGGAGGTTTTGCATTTAATGGTCATGCAAGTATTTCAGTTAAGAATCTAAGTCTTTTTGTTTCCATGTGAATCTTTTAAAAAAATATTGATACATAAAATCTGAGAGTTACAGAGTACTTCCAAGTCTGGCAGTTACTTCAAACTAAATAGCTTTTTAAAAAGGATGTATAACACAGTATTATTATCCTTGTATACTGCAGTCTTAAAGATTAACACAGAAGCTGATACTGTTTGTACAGAGGACTAAGAACCCACAAAAGTACAGTCCACAACTGCCTCTAACTGCAGCTCCACAGCATCTGAAACCCTCTGTGAGCAAATGATGTTCACATACCTCCACATAGACATTTAACCATGTAATAATCAACATTTTGTTTAAATATTTAAAAAAATTAGATTATATTTTAAAATCACAGCTGTGTGAAGAGTAATTTCTTTAGACTTTTGTTTCTTAAAATATTAATGACAACTTTGTTATCTAACATACCTGTTTCATAGATGGATGCTTAACCTTGGAACATGTGATGTTTCAGAATAGCTTAGTTATGGAGCAGGAAAGAATCAGAAAGCAAGTTAGTTTACATTCTTTAGTTTATTATACACGATCCTATTAGAAAAGCATAGATTTGTAAATGGAATAGTCCCAATTTAATTTATTTATTTAATTTAACAAATATATATTGAGCACTTGGAATGTAGGAATGTACCAGGTTTTAAAGATGACTATTTGTATAAAATGACAATATAACATTAGTTACTATTGGTCTCTTGTCTGGTAGAGAGAAAACAAACAAATAAACAAAAACCTAATGTAGTGGGATTAGGTTGTTACATTGTAAATAATTGTCCCACCTACTAGTTTAATAAAAATGCTGATTGGCTGAAGGCAGACAGGAAGTATGGGCGGGGCTACCAGACTAAGAAAACTCTGAGAACAGGAAGAACAGAGCAGAGATGCTACAGATGCAGGGGACAACTATGCTGCTCTGAGAAAAGGTACTGAAACACATGGCTGAACAGGATAAGAATCATGGGTTAGTTAAAGAGTAAAAAGTTAGCAAGTTATGTGCCTGGGCCATAGGCTAGTCAGCATAAAATTAATGAAAGCGTCTGTGTGTCTCTGTGGGTCTGTGGGTCCAAACCTTGAGGCTAGGCAGAAAGTTCAGGCCAGAGACTTAATACAACAACCTAAAAAACAAAAGCAAAATGTACTGATACCAACAACAAAACACCTATATAGTAGATAAGCTTCCTGTGCAGCATGATGTTTTTAGTTAAGTATAAGTGAGCAAACAATTATAGAGGTTTGTTATTGGTCTCCTTTGTATGTATAGAGTTCAAATGGAGTACAAATAATGGAATTAATGACCAGGCAAGGTGTGATGGCTTGAATAAAAATGACCCTTATTGGCCCATAGAAAGTGATACTATTAAGAGGTGTGACCTTGTTGGAGGAAGTGTGTTACTGGGGGCTGGGCTTTGAGGTTTTAATAGCTCAAGCCAGGCCTAGTGGCTCACTTTTTCTTTCTGTTGCCTGCCGATCCAGATGTATAATTCTCACTACCTCTCCAGCACCATGTCTGCCTGCATACTGCTATACTTCCTACCATGATAATAATGGACTAAACCTATGAACTGTAAGCCAGCCCCAGTCAAATGTTTTTCTTTCTAAGAGTTGCTATGGTCATGTTGTCCCTTTACATTAATATAAATTCTAACTAAAATACAAGATTTGGAAGAAAAATTAAATATTCTGTTAATATTAAAAAATTAAAATATTCCATTTTTATATGCAAAGATATATAAACAGTAAATATTTTAAAAGTGTGTTGAATTTGTGAGAGTAGCATTGACCCAGATGGTCACAGAAAGAGATGGTAAGAGTAACACAGTCTGCCACTGTGGTCTGTGTGTTTTTCAGCACACAAGTAGATAAACTGTTATGTGAGAAGATGCCTTTTGAGCTGAGAGTCTTGAAGATGAAGATATCTACCTAATCTGGTGACATAAACCTCAAACTCCAGCATTCAGGAGATGGGGGCGATAAGGTCAGGAGTTCAAAGTTAGCTTTATTACACTTCAAGTTCAAGGCCAGCCTGGACTATCTAAAACCTTGTCTCTAAAAATAAACAAACAACATAAAAATAGGTAGAGACAGAAGATATACCTACTTATTATAGAAAAGGTATAATATTAATTATTAAGTGATTGTTATGTTGACCATTATGATGTATTTCATTACAGAAGATGTCAAATAAGAAAGTAAATAATATATGGAAATTATACAACAGGAATCTGTTGTTCAACTTCAATAATTATAAACCCATGACTTCTTGATATTTAAAATCCCAGCCACTTATTACATATAATGAATTAATCACCCACAAAAACTGTAAACCTTATTTCATTTCATCCGTAAATATATCAGTGCATTTATCTAAAAGATAAAGATTATCTTTCCAACATTATTGTAGCATTTTAAACAAACCTCACAAGAATAATATTGCTTTAGTATCATCAAATACCCAGAGCTTAAATTTCTTGATTTTCCTTATAAATATGTTTACAGTTGGTTTGCTTGGACCAGTATCCAAACAAGACTGTTCACTGCATTTGATTTCATGTGATAGTGAAAATTTTCTAAAATTATAAATAAACAAAAATGGGGGCAATAAAATTATGCAATCACTCATTCATCTGCTAGAGATAACAATTATTAAGTAGGACATGATATTTTTCTAAGAAAATATTTTGTATGAATATTTGTAAACCCACTCATCTTGCTGTAATATATATTCACATATCTGTCCTGTCTATATAACAAACTGAATTTATAAAGGCAAAAGATCTTGTCAAAATTATTGGTGATTTACCAGCTTTTTACATAATATCTGGAAATCCACTTATTTAAACAAATTAAGGAAGTGGTAGAAGGTTACCTACTTATTATTGGTTTCCAAATGATGGAACATGCTGGCTGTCTGAGCTCAGAGGATCATGACACTGTCAGCATCATCCCCTGCTCAGCGTTTTCACTAAGAACAAGTATTCTTTCCAAGGAGGTATTCACAAAAGGCCCAAGAATAGAGACTCTGAACCGTTAAAACACTTAAAGCTGCACGGTGATGGGAATGGATTTGTTTCTATGGGAGGAAATGACCCGGTGCTCATTCTGGAGATGGCTAATGGTCCAGGGCAAAGGAGAAGTAAATGTGGAGTCTGGCACTGTGCCATCAGAGGAGACATATAATAACCAAATACAATATAGCAAATAGCATGACTAGTGCAGCCCAGAAAAGGGAAATGAAAAAGAATATAAACAACAAAAAACTAGCTCAAATGGTCAAACAGCAGAGGCCACATACACATGGAGAGTTTCAGAACTGAGTATGAGAGTGGGTTACAGGAGAAGGTGGCTTCACAGAAAACTTTTTTGGTTCACTTATTTTGTACTGTGGTTGAATGAGACTAAGCTAATGGCCCAGATCAGGGACTGTAGGAGGAAGACGTGAGACATTGTGGATGCTTCCGCTAGAACCACAGAGAAGAACAGTTTCCCAGAATGAGTCAGAGTGAGAGTGAAGGCAAGCAAGACATGAGAGGCTCTCCATCTTCTCATTTTTAAAACATTATTTAAAACATATATGCAATACAATATTAAAACAGATCAGCAGAACTAAGCAAAATAATTACTTTGCCCATTAGCATTGATTCCTATTAGAAAGTGTGCATTTCCTCTATATTTTTGTGTATACACAATTATAGGTAGAGACTTAGCATAAATTCTATTTTCCATCATACCTCTGGTGGGTGCCTGGTTGGGATTTTAGTTCTTTTGCTGGGCAGTTTAGAAAACCTTGAATTTTTAACACAAATATTCCCTAACTTTATAGGAAGGAAGTAAGGCAATATGGTTTATGTAAATATTTGTATACATGGAGCAGTGTTTTGTATTCCATTATATTTCAGACAGCTGTGAACAAAAGGACTTGACACATTTTTTGTTAAGCCATGAGTGGCCAGGCTACCCCAGCTCCAAGACCCTCCTTGTCTTTTCAATTTCCAGGGATGAAGATGCTATGTGGTTACTGGCATGCTTGAAGTAGGCTAAGGCTTCTCAAATGCCCTGCTGTTGTATGAAGTTTCTGGCCTGTCCGGCCTATCGTCCTACAGTCCTGCAGACCCACAGACTGGCAGTCCCACAGAAACATACAGACGCTTGTGTTAATTTTATGCTGATCAGCCCATGGCTCTGGCGTATTGCTAGCTAGCTCTTGTTCTTAAACTAACCCATGATTCTTATCCTGTTCAGCCATGCAACTTAGTACCTTTTCTCAGAGTAGCATAATTGTCTTATGCATCTGTTCCCAGAGTTTTCTTAGTCTGGTAGTCCCACCCACACTTCCTGTCTGCTTTCAGCCAATCAGCATTTTCATTAAACCAGTAGGTGGGTCAATTACTTACAATGTAACAACATAATCCTGTTACATTTTCCCTTTTAAAATAGGAAGCCCAAATCTAATTCTTTTTTTTTTTTTTTTTTTTTACCCATAATCTATAACAACTTATAACCAACACTGTAAACAAAGACAAACATCAATATCCATTTTGGGGGGAATGTGGGTATAGTTTGCTAGACTACTTCCTGCTGAATGGGGGCTCTAGCAATCTCATGGGAACCTGTTGGGTGCTGGCATACCCAGACCCATATGCTCTGTGTCAGGCTAAAAAAGCCTGGGCAAGGTCAGTACCCTTTTGTTTACTTCCCTGATTGTGTGCATCAACACCCTGTTTTGCAATCAGTGGTTTTCCTGTTATGATGAGGAGTCTTGCACCCATTGCCAGAGAACACACTGACAGGTACAGGAACCTAGGGCAGGGGAACTTAAGGGGTATATAAGCTTGCTAAATAAAGGCTGAGGGAGCAGAAGCATCTGATCTCCCTGGATGATGGAACTGACTCTCTTGAGTGCTGATTTAACCCTGACGACCCTCTCCGGGCTCGGCTACACTAGGCCGGGCGCAGCAAGTGGAGGCTCCACCGAGATCCAGGTACGACGGGTAATCAGACAGGGCTCACCTGTTTATTAGACAGGGGGAGAATTGTGATATAAATGGGTACGTACCACAGAAAATTCGAATTCAAAGGTTCGGCTGGCTTCCGAACTTAAGGAACTGTTATGCATACAAGGAACTGCAATTAAGTCTTGTACCGCACTCACTTTTGTTAATAGTCAGAGACATTTGTCCTTGGTTCTTGACGGGGAAGATTTAATATTCCTGATTGGGAACAGGTTAAGACTGAATTACAGAGGACTTTACAAGTTTTACAAGGACCCTCTGAGCCTTATGCTGACTTTGTTTCCCGGCTATTACAATTAGCAGGGAGAATTTTGGACATGAAAGAGCAAGCTAGCAATGTTCCTGAGCCATAGGCCAAGTAGCATGAAATTAATATAAGCATCTGAGTCATTTCTGGGGGCCTAAGCAGCAGCAGGCGGCTAAGGGATCTGGGGCTGTAGGTTTGTGGGTCTGGGCCTCTGGCTGCCTGGGGACCAGAGAAATTACTACATTGAAACAGATGGTGCCCAAGGTGGGGTGAATATCCACTTAAAGCCTGAGAAAGTTTTAAAAAGGGTTCTAGTTTACAGAAACTGAGCCAAAGAAGCTTCCAAATTGTGTATCTGAAGGGTCATTGTACAGAGAAAGCATGGCATCCAGTCACATTCAAAATGGTGCCAGTAGACTGGTGGCAGTGTAAGATGCAACCAGGCTGATTCCTGAAATCTCACAGAAGACTCAGTAGCATGTTATTGGTTTAAGGTTTCTGTTTATTTTGACCAAAAAGAAAACAAAGACGGTTTCTTAGTAGCAGCATTTTCTTGGGTCTGCTCTGTTTGCTGGCCACAAACAGACGCGGTCCCTTTAAGAGAACTTACTGATTCACTATACAGCTCTTTAAGAGAGTGTGTTTTAAAAGCTCTTATGGTTAAAAGATGATTAAGGATTCACAATAAAACAGATTCAGATGAAAAGAAAAACCTGTAAATGGGTTACAATGTGTGTAAAAGGTACATAGGCTTCAGAGAGAAAAGAAAGAGGATAGAAAAAGTCTTTGAAAAGAGAAATAGAGTAATAAAAATATAATCAGCCACGTAAAGATGGAAAATAGACACAAAATCTGGATTGTGGTTGTTACTGTGTTTTCTTTTAATTTTTTAACTGTTAATGAGCTAACTGCAGAAAGACAATGGATTACAAATGCAAAGGCTACTAAGTTAAATAAGAATACATATTTTAAAGGTATTTTGATTTTGAAATTTGTGTCTAAGGATTTATTGCTTTGGAAGAATTCTGCTTTTGTTTCCACAGAAGATGAGAACCTGTGGATTGCTTCCAGGCAAATATGGTTTCATCAACCAAGACCCCCTGAAAAAATCTCTGATAGAAAGAGATGGCCATATCAACTTCAAAGCTGCAGATTATGATTCAAGAACCCGTGAGATTTTCAACGCCCCTTAATCAGCAGGAAGTAGTAACGGAAAACTAAGCCCAATTCCCAAACATTGCTTATAAATGTTTGTTTTCATTATAAATGGTTAATGGTCATAGTTAATCTCTTTCTAAGAAGAAAAAGGGGGTATGGTATATGAATAATTTAAAAAAAATTCGATTATTGAATTTACTTAGATCAGGAAATCAGCTGTTAATCTCAAAATGTTTTACATTGGCATGGACTTTGGTTTACGGATACAAATTTAAGGTCAATTTTATTATGCTGAATGTATTTTTCTACCCTTGTTTACGGTATGATGTTCATGTAACTGATTTAAAATTGTAATATATAATTAAGAAATGCAGGTTAATAGTCACCTTTGATAATCAAGCTTATAGGTAGGTTAGTCAAGATTTTTAGGTATACAAAGATATATTTCAATTAGATAGATGATCTTCAAAGACTTCTAAGACCTACAGAATATGGCATTTAAAATGTTTTAAGAACTTAGACTTTTTCTGGACAGTGAGACAGGTCTGCTCCTGGCAGCACCAGTTTACTTCAAGAAAAAAATGGGCATCGAAGAAACTCCATATGGAGATTAGTTTCTTTGTGGCATTGGTTAGCCACTGGACATGAACCTGTTCTTATATTGACTGCTTGACCGTACGGTGTTAAAAGTGGACATGCAAGTTCCATAAAAAGGTGACCTCTGAACTTTGGCAGCACAAGCCGAGATGGTCATTCAGGTTCCTGCTTTGCAAAGTGTAGGGAGCCAGCCGCACCCTAAAGATGGCGCTTGTATCGGGCCTATGACTAAGCGGTTTAAGGAAGCTCCTTAGTAAACAAGTCACTGCTCATGACACCTTGTAATTTTCCAGCAAGAAGCCTGGCCCCCAGACAGATACATCATATCGGGTGAGGGTGTGCTGACCAATGAGAAAGGCCCACGTCAGAGATAAACAATGTTGCCTATAAAAGCGGCCTGCCTGGGAGGCTCGGGGTCTTCCGTTCTTTGCCCTAGTGTGTGAAGCTTCAATAAACCTGCTGCAGAAGGATCCTGTTGTACTGCGTCTTGTTTGCGGGCAAAGAAGGCGCGGGACAAGTGGTGCCGAAACCCGGGAAAGACAACATCAGCTGCACCAGCGGAGACCCCTCGGTGACGAGGAGGATTCAGAACTGCAGAGTGTTCGCTCGGAGAGGTATGGTCCCTGACTGAGGTTTGGTTTTTAGTGCTTACTGGCAGAAGGTTTTGGCAGGATTAGGTTTGGTTCTAGTCACCCTGATCATCTTTCTTGTGGTTGCCTTTCTTTTTCATTGATTTCGGTGCTGAGTGCCTAAGACCGACGTAGGTAAGCAGCAGCGCTCTTTGGTTTCGTTTTACAGATAAGCCGGACGCGGATAAGCCGCGCTGCTAACGGTATCATGGGTACTTCGCAGTCGATGATCTCGGATTTAAGGATGGGCACCAAAGCTATATGGAAGATGATCAAGAATTGTTTAAAGGATGAGTCCTGCTTGCCAGTGGTCATGGAGGGACAGATAATGTTGAGAGAGGTTCAGGATAGCCTATCAGAAACCGAGCGGGATGAGAGATTGGGAGCGCGCCCCAAGGAAACTGTACATAAGGAAAAAGGACCCCCCCGGTACTGGTATGGGGGAGAAAAGTTTCGAGAAAAATTCAGAGAAAAATTCAGAGAAAAATTCAGAGGTTAGAAGAAGGAAAGAGACCAAACTTACCTTCCCCTGGAAAGAATTGGCTAATTTAGAGATCAGGGATGAAATAGAATCTTCCATTTCTTCCTCTAAATCCAGCCGTATAGATGAGGAAGACCCACTAGACCCAGGAGATGAATTTGATTTGGAAGAGGAGGCAGCCAAATATGAGGCAGAGAGATACTACCCTGATGATCCTCCTCGTAACCAAATCAGAAAGAACAGGCACAAGGCAGAAAGCCAGCGAATGCACAGACCTCTGCCTACAGCTCCTCCTCCTTATGGTGTGAGCGGTGCTACAAACTTTTCTTTCCGGCCGGAGGCCACGAGGCAACAACTTAGTTTAGCATTTCCGGTATATGAGGGCCAAAATAATGATCGGGTTTATGCCCCAATAGAATTTAGTCAGATTAAAGAGCTTGCAGAATCTGTCTGCAAGTTTGGTGTAAATGCCAACTTCACTGTTACACAACTTGATCGGCTTGCCTTATGGAACCTGACTCCATCAGACTGGTAGATGGTGGCTAAAGCTTCCCTGTCAAGCATGGGTCAGTATCTAGAGTGGAAGGCTCTATGGCATGAGGTAGCTCAAGAACAGGCTAGAGTAAATGCTGCGGCCATAACCCCTGAACAGAGGGAATGGACCTTTGAGATGCTGATTGGGCAAGGACAGTATGCTACACAGCAGACCCAATTTCCTTGGGGGATTTACCCTCAAATTTCAGCCACGGCCATTCGTGCTTGGAAAGCACTCTCTAAAAAAGGAGAGGGTAGCAATCAGCTTACTAAGATTATCCAGGGACTAAATGAACCATTTGCAGACTTTGTGGCACGTATGACGGAGGCAGCAGGAAGGATCTTTGGAGACCCTGACTCTGTCGCTCCTTTTATAGAGCAACTTGTCTTTGAACAAGCAATATCGGCTGCCCCCGTGTGTTTATGGCCACCCTTTATTTGGATTGTAAGTAATGTTTCTATAGATAAAGATGTTTTAGAGTGTGCCCAGAGCACCTGCTTTTATACCCTTTGTTGGGATGCTCAGAAATATTCCTTTGCGATGGTGACTCGCATGCCACGATTTGTGCCTGTGCCGGTTGAGGCTCCTAGCAGCATGAGTTTGTTTCGACCTAAAAGAGATTTTGGCATTTCTGCTATAATTGTTGGGATTGTTACAGTCACGGCTGTAGGGGCCACAGCAACCGCTTCAGCCCTCGCCCTTTCCAACACCGTGCAAACTGCTCGGGCTATTAATAATTTATCGGCCTCCATAACCATGGCCCTAGATAGGCAAGCATCCGCTAATACCCAAATTCAAGGAGGACTTATGCTGGTTAACCAGCGTATTGATTTGGTACAAAAACAATTAGACATTTTATGGCAAATGGCCCAATTGGGATGTGAACAAAAGCTCCCTGGACTTTGTGTTACCTCCATTCAGTATGAAAAATTTTCTAGGGCAGCTAACTTGTCGAAAAGCCTTTCTCAGTTTATCTTACAGAATTGGTCTTCAGAGTTTGAGCAGACGCTACGAGAGCTCCGCGTTGCCATCGTTCAGATTAATTCCACCCGTCTGGACCTGTCCTTAACAGAGGGCCTTTCCACATGGATTTCCTCAGCCGTTTCGTACCTGAAGGAATGGGCCGGCATGGGAACCCTCGGGATCCTCATGGTTGTGGGATTCGGAGGCAGTCTTTGGCTGATTTGCCAGATGCGAGCGTCCAGAAAGAGAGAAAGGACAATTTTGACCCAAGCCTTAATGGCTATTAAAGATGGACAATCCCCTATGATTTGGCTGGCAGCTCTGAATGAGCAAAAATTTTAAGCTTGACTGATTGTGGTCACCTAACCTTGCGGAAGGTATGCCTCTCCCTGATTGGTGAGGAAGTTTGGGCAGGCTTTGGCCTATTGCTTGGAATTGAGCAGAGTTGATTGTGTATACTATATAGGTATGGCTCTTGCACTGAGAGGCTTAATTGCCATTGCACCTCATTAGAGCATACCTGTTATAGTTTCCATGTGGATTGTAAGGCTAAGCACTGCAATGGTTCCACCTTAGAGTTTGAGGGGATCCATGGAACATGTTTGTCTGCATATGGGCAAGGCACACAAATCCCATCTCCCACAAAGGTGCCGGGCTGGTCGGGAGGTGTACCTGGTGGACGCATCAGGAATGTCTCCTTTGTACATAGTTCCCAGAAGTTTTGGGAGGACAAACCTCTGTTTCCATCCACTGGATAGCCTCCCTCATTTTAAATATAAGAAAAGGGGGAGATGTAGGGAGCCAGCCGCACCCTAAAGATGGCGCTTGTATCGGGCCTATGACTAAGCGGTTTAAGGAAGCTCCTTAGTAAACAAGTCACTGCGCATGACACCTTGTAATTTTCCAGCAAGAAGCCTGGCCCCCAGACAGATACATCATATCGGGTGAGGGTGTGCTGACCAATGAGAAAGGCCCACGTCAGAGATAAACAATGTTGCCTATAAAAGCGGCCTGCCTGGGAGGCTCGGGGTCTTCCGTTCTTTGCCCTAGTGTGTGAAGCTTCAATAAACCCGCTGCAGAAGGATCCTGTTGTACTGCGTCTTGTTTGCGGGCAAAGAAGGCGCGGGACAGCAAAGAAAACTGTCAGACATTCTTCAGGACTTGAGGAGAAGTGACTGATGAACTGTACCAAAATGGACAGAGCAGATTTCCTGCTTCACTGAAATGAAAAGAGACTCTGGGTCTATAGGCTGAAGATGGATGCCCCAACTTTATAAAGGAACTTTGGGTGACTGTCCAGGCAGATAGGTGTCATCTCTGTCATTTCTGGATTTTAGAAGTTGCTTGCACTTCCAATTTATTTAGGTAAATACATTCTTCTATTGTCTTTGATGTAGTTGAAGATTAGATAGTTATAGGTATAGTTTTTCTTAGTCATTTGAAAGGTATGTATGAAACTTCATAAAGATAAGGTAGATGATAAGAGTATTTTCTTTAAGTTTGCTAAATACAAATAGACTATATGTTATAACTGGAAAAAATGCTCATATGATTGCAAAAATTAATCAAACTCGTGTAGCCCCTATTGCTGCCTCTGATTTTTGGAATGCACTTGCCAGTGCTGCTGGATAGATATCTCGGTGGTCAGGCTCTGTATCATTGATAGTACTTTGCCTATTAGGGCTTGTGGTCGTGTTTGTGGTGTTCTGGCATTGGGTAAGGCAGACTCGCTCTGGTCAGCAGGCTTTTAAGCAAGCCTTTTTGGCCTTACAGCACCTAATGATGCACAGATTTGGCTATCTATGTCTTAGATACCTAATGACGGGCAACCTCTCTGCACCTCACATCCACCTAAGACAGGGGATAAGGGCCCCCAATGACGAGTACTGTGAGGGGGGCTAGGAGATGACCTAAGACAGGGGTCCCTCTGTTCTTTTTAAAAGGGAGTGAGATGTTGGGTGCTGGCATACCCAGACCCATATATTCTGTGTCAGGCTAAAAAAGCCTGGGCAAGGTCAGTGCCCTTTTGTTTACTTCCCTGATCGTGTGCATCAACACCCTGTTTTGCAATCAGTGGTTTTCCTGTTATGATGAGGAGTCTTGCACCCGTTCCCAGAGAACACACTGACAGGCACAGGAACCCAGGGCAGGGGAACTTAAGGGGTATATAAGCTTGCTAAATAAAGGCTGAGGGAGCAGAAGCATTTGATCTCCCTGGATGATGGAACTGACTGTCTCTTGAGTGCTGATTTAACCCTGACAACCTTCTCCGGGCTCGGGTACACTAGGCCGGATGCAGCAGGAACCCAAATCAAAAATTAGGATTATGAACAAGTCCTTAGTGAAGTAATCTCTAAGGCTGGGCTATCTCATCTAGTCTCCTTGAAGTTGTTTTGGATGCAGAGCTCAGAGAAAACTTCAACAGAGGTGCTCTGAAATACTGAATCATCTGGGCTATCCATTTCCATTGGAGATTTTTCAGGGGGTCTTCCTTGATAAAACTTTATTTTCTTTAACCAGGAATAAATCCACAGCCTCTCATTTTCTGTGGAAATAAAAAGAAAACCTCTTCTTCAAAGTAGCATATCTTTTGATTTCAATTTTAAAGCCAACTCATTTATAAAATATATGGATTGGATTAATCCAGCAGCATTTATAATCAAATGGCTTTTAGCAGCTTTTGCTACTTCATTTTTAGTAAAAAAAATTAGATAAGATAATAACATACACTATGTAGACATTCTTTGTAATTTACATATTTACATGGCCTACTATTTTTTTAACTCTATTTCCTTTTTAAGGACTTTCTCTACTCCTTTTCTTTTTTTCTCTCAAGCTTACCTATATTTTTTAAGCACACTCTAAACCATTTAGAGTTTATTGTTTGAATCTATATTTATTGTATATTTCTCATTTCTTATCTTATTCTGTTTCTGACCACACCTTGGCTTGGTTAGGATGGCTGACTCTATATTTCTTCTATTTCTGACCACATCTTTAATCTGCCAAGGTTTGGCTAAGGATTAAAGGCTTTGCTAGGATGGCTGGCTGTCTCCACCCAGCTCCTAGTCTAGCTTCATAGAATTTAGCTTTTTAGCTAAGGTAGGGCCCACAATTACCACTCTGGGGAATTTTAGGGTCCATATAATCATCAAGTAAAGCACTGCCATCTCTGCTCACAAACTACATTTAAGTATTAGGCAGCAGGGCCTCTTAAAAGACTCACAAGTGTTTTGCCTCCAAGGCTGAATCAGGGATCCTCTTAAAAAAGCCAAGCCTCTGCTTGCCTCCAGATGATAGAGCTGATTCAAGAAAACACCACCACTAAGAAGTTATCTTCGACTCTGTTCCCTTTTTGTCCTTATTAACAGAAACCTTAAATCCACCATATACAGCTTCTTGCTTACACTGAGGATCAGGAACTGGCTTTAGTTACATGCAGCAAACATGCCGATTTTGTCATTTAATCCCATATGACACTCAGTCTTTTTTTTTTTTTTTTTTTTTTTTTTTAACCACAGCCCACTTGAGAGACATAACTCAGAAGCTGCTTTTGGCTTTGTTTCTGTGCTCTAGACCATTTTTAAGCTTTCTGTGGCTTTATGTGGGTATATTTTACTCATGTTTGTGAGCTATTTGTTGTACCTTGCGGAGCCCTTTGCCTCTGTGGCATCAGAGACTGAAATTAGGGATGGGTTCTAGTTCTGTGGTGCAGATATGGAGCTTGGAGTGAATGAGAAATAAAGGGCACAGACTGGGCGTGGTAGTTATTCTTGGTTGTCAACTTGACTACATCCAGAAGTAACTAGAGTGTCTAGGTATACATTAGAAGACTTTTTTTAATTAAGTAATTTGAAAGATCCATTTATCTATTTGTCTGTCTGTCTGTCTTTCCACCTATCTATCTATGCATCTATGGTTTTTTTGAGGTAGTTTCTCTGTGTAGCCGTGGGTGTCCTAGAATTGATTCTGTAGGCCAGTCTAGTCTTGAATCAAACTCAGAATTCCACCTGCCTCTGTCTTCTAAGTGCTGGGATTAAAGACGTGCACCACCACCTCTTGTCTTAGAAGATTTACTTTCAATCCAATTCTTTTGAGGTGGGAAGATATACCTTTAATCTGGCCCACGCCTTCTGCTGGCAGCCTATAAGAGAGGATGTAGAAGAAGGAAGCTTGCACTTTCTTGTTGCTTTCTCTCACTCTTACTGTTAAGTCCGTTCCTTTATTGGCATTAGAGCCTACCTACTTCTTCAGGACTCTGGCATATACTGAAGAGTAGCTGAAACATCTATCTTCATGGAGTGAACAAGTGGATTTTTGGATTTCCCATTGGTAGACAACCATTGTTGGATGAGCTAGACCACATCCTGAAAGCCATTTTAATAAATCTCCCCCCTCTCATATACCTATTAATATTCATTCTATAAGTTCTGTTCCTCTAGAGAATCCTGACTAATACATTCCTGTGGAGTCTAGCCTTGGAGTATCTGGCAAAACATAGTTATATGTTGCTTAATGATAAGATAGTCCTGAGAATTGTGTCACAGGGTGATCATCATTGAATATACTCCCACAAACCAAGGCAGTTATGTTGTCACTGTGCTATATAATCTTAATGGGTACCACTTTCTAGAATCCACTTTTGACAAGGGGTTTTATGCTATGCATGACTACTGAGGATCTGCACAAGATATTGGCCCAGCAAAGTGCATTAAGCTTGTAAGCTTAGGCCATTCCTGATTTCTTAGCTAGTTTGTTGATCAAGTTAGCACTGAGAAAGCTACCACAAATTATTAGGACTATCTGTCAGGATCCTATGGATTTCTAATGAAGAGAAAACATCAGAACTTGAGCTCTTGATTCTGGAAAGCACTGTGGTCAGGTTTGTGCAAAACTGAAGAGCAGCCACTGCACTGAGGTCTTTCTTCTCCACCTGACTTCTTCATTTGAGGTCAAGCAGAGTACAAGGTAGAGATGGCTATCACACAACTCATTCATGTCCAGGAAGATTAGGGTTAGTAACTCTTGAGTTTGACAAGACAGAGTTCCCCAAATAAGAAATTTAGAAAGCCAATAAGATGTCTCAGTGGGTAAAAGCACTTGCCACCAAGGTTGATGACCTGTGTTTAATTCCTGAGATCCACATGATGAAGAGAGACAGAGGGACACACAGAGATAGACAGAGAGAATAAGAGATACACACAGAGATAAAGAGACAGATACAGAGCCAGAGACACAGAGAGAGCTGATTTCATATAAATTTTCATTACAGACACACTCAGACACACATACACATACACAGACACACAGACACACAGACACACACACACACACACACACACACACACACACACGATCCCAAATTAAACATTGTTCTCTGGGACTCATGTGACAGATGACACAGGCTTGGAGCATAAGTTGTTTATAACTCATGGTTACCATGAGTGAGGATGATGGGCAAGTACCAATTAGTAAATCCCAAAGGTGGATGACTAGACATAGAGAGTGAGTCACCATTTCAGGGGGCCTAAAACCAAGAGCTCAGAGTTGAAAAGGAAGGGAGATTCTAACAACCAGGACAGAGATCTGATGTGGGAATGCCTTTCTGTATGCTGTAAATCTCAATCTTTAAATAAAGGAGCTGTTTTGGGCCATGACAGGCACCATAAAGTAGGAGGAGAAATCAGAGCATAGGTAGGAGAAGCACGGCGGAGTCAGGCAGACCAAGCTGAAGCCCAAAGGAGCAACATGTAAGGAGCACAGGTGAGCCACGGGCCACGTGGCAGACAGATTAATAGAAATGGGTTGATTTAAGACGTAAGAGCTAGCTAGCAATGTGCCTGAGCCATAGGCCAAACAGCATAAAGTTAATATAAGCGTCTGAGTCATTTCTGGGGACTTCAGCGGCGGGCGGCGGGCTGCTAAGGGGTCTCGGGTGGCAGGTCTGTGGGTCTGGGCCTCTGGCCGCCCAGGACTGAGAAACCCCAATGCAACAGAGATGAGTATGGGAGAATTTCTGATTTGTTAGCAGCCATCTACAATTGCTTTTTACAGTTATTCTAAACTGCCTGGTTGTTCTTGCCCTAATCAAAGGAACTGAAATGGAGTATCCAGGGATGTATAGAAATAAGCACAAGTCTTTACATGCTCACAAAACTCACAGCAGGTCTTAACTGCTAATCCCTCTGCCTCTCTCTTTCCCCATCCCTCTTCCTCACCCTTTTCATCTCCATTTTCTATAAAGGACCTGGATATGTAGCCCAGACTAACCTCAAACTCATAATCCTCCTGCCTCAGCATCCCCAATACTATGATTATAGGTATGTACCACAATGCCTAGTAGACCTTAATCTTATTCTCTTCTATTTCAGTTTTTAAGAGAATATATTTTATTTATTCTTTGACAATTTTATACATGCAAAAACTTCATCTTGATAATATACACCCCAGCCCCCTCAGAAACTCCGACTCCTCTTTCCCACTCCAACAAGATAACCCTAACACTCCCCATCCACTTCTTCTCTTATAGCCCCTCTTTTGTTAATAACTCACTGAATCCAATTAGTTCTGCCTGTTGGAATGTTAAGGGATCATGCACAGCTGCAGTGTGCTCATGGGTGCAATGGCTGTACCCCCAAAAGAATATTTTATTTGCTTCTTCTTTTTTTGGAACAAGATGGGAGTGTCTACAGAGGGAACTTCTCAGTTTACATTTGTACCTATGGACCCTTAAAGTGTCTAAGTTTCTAATTTTGGATTCCATGGGATAAATATTCTCTAAGTCAGATTCAGGAAGTGACTCAAAAGCATATCTCTTTAGTGGTCAACCAGATCACAGACAGCAGCATGAGGCAACTTTAATCTGACTCTGTTTGACCATGAATTAAATCAGACTGAGGGGACCATGCCCAGATATACAGTCTCCAGTGGACCAAAGCAGCAGGACCTTGCTTAGGTCCATGCTTGGTTATCCTGGAGGTGGCTTCCCAAATCTTCCTTCAAAAAAAAAAAAATGATTCTACAGAGGTTGATGAGACTGTGACTCAACACAGCTAAAGTGTTGCATGGATCTAAACTCCTCAGTGGTTGGGAGTGGTAGGTTAGGACCCTCTCAAATTCCATATGAGGCCTTCCTTATCATATATGGATTTAATCTGTTTACCAGACTTCAGGACCTGGAAGAAAATGAAGGATATCTGGAAACCTTGTCTAGGGAGTTGAGGCCATTTGGAGAGCAAAGGAGTAGAAGGATCTTTCAGGCAATCTACTCCTGCCCTCCCTCCCCACATCTCTTTCTCTGTATGTATGTGCATGTGCAGATGCATGTACATGTGTGTGCTTGTTCATGGTATGGGTGTGTATGCACATATGTGTCGAGGCCAGGGGCTAATTTCAGGTGTTTCTTAGGTGCTATTCATCTTGTTTAATGAGCTAGGGTCTATCAGTGGATCCTAGAGTTTACCAAGTGGGTTAAGATGCTGGTCAGAGCTCTAAAGATCCACCTGTACTCTCTCCAATGCTGGGATTATATGCCCCTCCTTCTCCTTTCTATTTCTTTTTAAAACACAGTTGCCCAAGATTGAACTGAGTTCCTCACACTTATGCAGCAAGCATTTTACCAGCTGAACCATCTCTCCAACCCCTTTAAGAAATTCTTAAACTATTTATATCATTAGAGAAAAATCTAAGCTTTGTAGTGGGATTATATTGTTACATTGTAAATAATTGTCCCATTGACTGGTTTAATAAAAACATGGATTGGCTGAAGGCAGACAGGAAGTGTGGGTGGGACTATCAGACTGGGAACACTCTGGGAACAGGAAGAGCAGAGAGAGAAGGCAGAGAGTCACCATGGAGACACCACGATGAGACACCAGCAGACGCAGAGGAAAGAAGTTGAACTGCTGCTCTGAGAAAAGGTACCAAGCTGCATGGCTTAAGAAGATAAGAACATGGGTTAGTTTAAGAGAAAAGAGTTAGCAAGTTACATGTCTGAGCCATAGGCCAATCAGCATAAAATTAATATAAACATCTGTGTGTTTCTGAGGGTCTGCAGGTCTGTGGGTCTGGATCACAGGCCAGACAGGCCAGAAACTTAATACTACAAAGATTTATTAAAAATTATACATGTTTATTTTGTGTATGTGTGTGTGGTATGCATGTTACGGATGCATGCGGAGGTCTTAGGACAAGTAACTGTTCATGGGTGGAGGAAGAGGCAACACTGTTCTTTTTCTTTTGTTCTCCCAAAGGTGTCCTGAGAAGAAATTGAATGTCTTCTTTAATGGAAATGAAATTTAGTGGTTTTGCTCTCGTGATACAAAGCCCATCGCTGGCCATTCCCAATATGACCCAGAGTGTTTTAGCTGCCAAATGCCTGCAATTTCCAAACCAATAAGGAACTAGGCCATTATTTCTTTCTCAAAGTGTCAAGGTGTAATTAGATAGAGCTAATGCCTTCTGAGAAACAGTGCCTATTGGTTCTTCTTTCTCCTGACACATGGATAAGTGGTTAAGAAGAGCTTATCTGAGTGCTTCTGTGCTCTCTCTCTAGTCCCACTGTCTCTTCAGGCCTCAGAGCTTCAGCACTACCAGCCTCTGATGCTTCAGCCATTGCCAGACAAGTCCTCACAGAAAGCTGTCACTGAGATTGCCCCTCCTGTTTGGAATAGTCTCTGATGGCTCATTCTTACTTCCTCCAAACCTGAAGTCAGATGTCAACTCAGTGACAGGCTGTTCAGCCTTTTTTCTATCTCCTACCCTAACCCTTTATCATGTTCTTAGACATTTGCATCCTATGTAATTTATCTGTCTTTCCAGAGTTCCTGGAATAGTGCTGGTCATATAAATACTTGTTGTAAACATAGAATGAACAAGTGAATGAAGCTCAGACCTATTTCTTCAATATTTAACTTCTCACACTTTCCTCAAGCCTGTCCTGGATTCAAGTTCATTACTATCAAGCTCACTCTTCCGTCAGACCTTCAGTCTATAGTTTAAAGGAAACCAGCATGATCTTTAAAATAAAGAGGCTGGGGGCCTGGGGATGTAGCTTAGTGGTAAAGTTCTACCTAGGCTGCTCTAGGATGTAGGCATTCTCCGCACTATAAAATAAAATGGCCAGAGAAATAAAACAAAATCCAGAAGCTTTAAATATTACAAAGAACACATGTTTCAAAGATAGAAGTCTGTTTAAAGATAAGATTAGATTTTAGGTCAAGAAATTGAGACGTTAGAGCCACTAACTAGGAGTATTACAAATTTAAGCCTAAGCATAGTGAGAGAGCCACATGGAAAGAACAGTAGACATATAACTACAACCTTCAGTAAATGATACAACCCACAGGGAAGCTGTCAAAGAAAGAGACCTGAGTCCAGCATCCACTTGTCCTCTCAGTTTTTATTGGTGTCCTCCTTCCTGTAAGGTCTCAGGACTTAAGCCAGAAACTAGAGATCTGTGTAGTCCTTGTAGTAAGTAACTTTCATAGCACAGAGAGATGGACAGTGGATATGGGCAAGGATGAAATTTAAAATGTTCATTGTCTTCATGCTGCTGCAAGCCCATGACACTTCTGTTCAAACTTGGGATTGCCAGTCTTCCTCTTCCTTTGGTGTGTGTGTGTGTGTGTGTGTGTGTGTGTGTGTGTGTGTGTGTGTGTGTGTGTGTGCATGCCTCTCTCTCTCTCTGTGTGCATGTGTGTGTGTCTCTGTGTGTGTTTCATGTAGTGTAGGCTGACCTCAATTTGCTACATAGCTGAGAATGACCTTGACTCCTGATGCTTTGCTTCATCTCTTGGAATCATTGATTCCTTCCAGTGAGCCTGCATAAATCAGGCCCTTTCAACAGAAACCATGAATTATATAAGGCTTCATAGAATCCTAACATTTAATAACAAACAATCTACTACTACTGCGGAACAGTGGAGAAAGGGATCTTTGCTTTCATTTGTATATCCAGTTGTGAACCTACCAGACTATGATAGACAGTTCCTACCCACGGATTACCGTAGCAAGGTCCAGCAAAATATAAATAAAGAGGCATGAAATCGATTAGTAGGGATGTGAGCAATATGATCAGAGGACAGTAGTAGATGTAGTGGGATTGAGGTGTTAGCTAACAAGTCTTGGAGGCGTGCCTCTGGAGTTCTGGGAGCCTGAATGGGACATGGCCAGACCCCAGGACACTGAGCTAGGCTCTGTTTTGTTCCTGTGTTC
Organism: Phyllotis vaccarum; assembly: GCA_033318265.1. NCBI lineage: Eukaryota > Metazoa > Chordata > Mammalia > Rodentia > Cricetidae > Phyllotis > Phyllotis vaccarum. The sequence continues at coordinate 134,284,153 of JARWLC010000004.1, read as the reverse complement.
TCAGAGAGAGGACCACCTGATGTAGGACAGGTTCCTATCTCTAAGAATTATCTTCAAGAATTGTCTTAAGGTTCAGTTTGTATTGTGAGTGTTCATATACCCCTCAATAAATATTAATTCTTTCTATGATATATTTCAAGTTACAATAGTTGGCACCTAATGTGGGTTTATTCTATGTGCTAGTCAGACCACAGACCACAGGTTGGCAAGCCTGCACCTTCAGCTCCAGTGGGGCCAGAAACACTGTAACAAGTAAATGCCCCCAAAAGGCAATGAGAGCAGCCAGAAGCATCGTGTGAGCAGAGGATTATGGGATTGTATTACCTCATTTGGCTTATTTTTCCTTCTGTTGGTCATGCTCCTGTGTGACTACCTCCTTTTCATTCTGGTAAATATCTCCTCCTCAGAAGGAGGGTCCTTGATTAGCATCTGCTGGATTGTCTTCTATGACGTCATCTACCCCTTTCTGTCTTTAAATGTATCACAACCTCCACTGAGGATGTTTCACATCCCATTTTCTCCTCTAGACTATTCAAGCTCTCTGTCAGAATGAACCTTATTTCTTAGATTCTGACACTTGGAAGAGAGTCTCTTACACAGTAAGAGTAGGTTCTCAGTGAGTAATATTTTGAGTAACAAATAATAAGAGTAATAAATAAAAATCTCTAAAAGAAAGTGATGGCAAAAGTGTCATTAAAGTACAGTGCTAAAATATTTTGACCTTGGTACCACAATAGAAGAACATTGACCCTCTCTTAGAGAAGCCATGTCCATGCTCTCAGGATTGTTCTTCTTTCTGAAAACTTTTCTCTGCTCTTGTGCTTAAGCCTACATGAAAGTACCTTTATTAACCTTATCCCTCACCCAAAGAAAATAGTCCAAAAATTACAATTACCAAAGCTATTATAATAGCTTCCAAACATGTCTCCTGGGAATATGGTAATTTAGTGTTTGATACAAGTTGTATTTAAAGACTGTAGGAAAATATAATTATTTCATGAATGATGTCAGTGTGATATGCTAGCATTTTAAAAAGTAGCAAATATATTCTTCACACTTTCACTGAAATAAATAGTATTACAGGATTTAAATGGGAAAACATAAAAATGTGTGAATACTTTAATAACCTTGAAAGAGAAATATAATTCTAAACATTTCAGACAGAAAACGTGTGGAAGGAATCTGCAGAAAGTCTCAGTGGCTGAGAGCACAGTCTGTCTCTACCTCCCAAGGCTGGGATTAAAGAGGTATGCCACTACACCTGGCATTGGAGCATGTTTCATCATTGGAATCAGACTGAATGAACATAAATTGACTCTTATTTTCTGCCTAGCATTAATAATATTGAAAATATAATACATTATGGTACAGCATGCTAAAACATATTTAAAAATATACTTACATATTTATATATATATTCAGCATATATTAAAATGATCTTGTAAAATAGACTTATTCCTAGGAAATTCTGTTGTAGGTAGTTGCCATTTCTTTAGGCTTTTTTATTTTCTACTTAAAAAATTTTATAATATGTGTATGTTTATGAGTGTTTTGACTGCATGCATGTGTATCTGTACATCAGATGCATGCTTTGTTTCTGAACAGGCCAGAAGAAGGTGGTAGGTCTCTAGAAATGGAGTGCCAGACCGTGACCTGCTATGTGTGAGCAGCCAGTGCCTTTAACTGCTGAGTCACCTCTCTACCCCTGATTTTTAAAAAATTTTATTTAAGAATTTTTTAAAATTCATTTCACATACCAACCACAGATCCCTCTGTCATCCCTCCTCCTGCTTCCTCAACCTTCTTCCCACATCCCTTCCTCCAAAAGAGTAAGGCCTCCTGTGGGGAGTCATAATTGCCTGGTACATTTAGTTGGGCAAGACCAAGTCCCCCGTTTCCCCCAGTATCAAAGTTAAGTAAGGCATCTTACCATAGGTAATGAGCTCTAAAAAGCCAGCTCATGTACCAGGGATAGATCCTGATCCCATTGCTGGTGCCCCTTAAACAGAACAAGCTATACAACTGTCTTTCTTAAGCAGAGGGCCTAGTCTGGCCCCATGCAGGCTCCACAGCTGTCAATCTCAAGTTCATGGGTTCATTGGTTCATTCATCTCTGTAGATTTCCTCATCATGATCTTGACTCCCTCCCCATGCTCATATAATAATCCCTCTTCTCTCTCTTCAACTGAACTCTTGAAGCTCCGCCTGGTGCTTGGCTGTAGATCTCTGCATCAGCTTCCATCAGTTGCTGGATGAAGGCTCTATGATTACATTTAGGTTTCCCTCCAATCTGGTTATTGGGGTTGTCTATTCAGGCACTCTCTACAATTGCTAGTAGTCTAAGCTGGGTCATCTTTGTGGATTCCTGGGAATTTCCCTGGGACTAGGTTTCTTCCTAACCCCATAGTATTTCCCTCTATCAAGATATCTCTCTAATTGCTCTACCACTCTGTCCCTCCCCCAGCTCAATCATCCCATTCATTAATTTTCTCTTTCCCCATTCACTCTTCTCCATTGCTAACCTCACCCCCAGTTTACTCAAGAGATCTCTTCTATTTCCCCTTCCTAGAGTTATTCATTAATCTCTCTTAGGGTCCTCCTTATTAGCTAGCTTCTATGAAGTTGTGGATTGTCTGGTTATCTTTTATTTACATCTAGTATGCACTTATGAGTGAGTACATACCATGTTTGTCTTTCTGAGTTTGGGTTACTTCACTCAGGATGATATTTTCCAGTTTTAGTTTTATCAATTTGCCTGAACATCTAATGATATCATCATCATTATCATTATTATTACCACAACTGAGTAATACTCCATTGTGTAAATGAACCACATTTTCTTTATTCATTCTTTGGTTGAGGGGCATCTAGGTTCTGGGTATTATGAATAACATTGCTATGGACATAGTTGAGCAATCTCCTTGTGGAATGATTGAACATCCCTTAGGTATATGCCCGAGAGTAATATCATTGAGTCTTGAGAAAGATTGATTCCAATTTTATGAGAAACCACCATACTGCTTTTCAGAGTGGCTGTACAAGATTGCAGTCCTACCAGCAGTGGAGGAGTGTTCTATTTCTCCACATCCTCTCCAACATAAGCTGTCATCAGTGTTTTCAATTTTAGCCATTCTAATAGGTGTAAGATGGTAGGTATCACAGAGGCAGCCCCTGGTCTACAGCTGACTAAGAGGTGAGTGCACCTGATCCCAAGGCCAAGTAGAGACCATGGTTTCTAAAGCTCGGCCCAGGGACACAGCCCCCAGCACTCCAACCACACCTAGCTCTTCTCTAAATCAAAGAAAGTGGGAGAGCCTCCCAAGCCAAATTCCTATCAAAACATAGCTGGAGGGACATCCCACCAGCCAAACCACAATCTGTACCATCATATACCAACAACTGAAGACGCTGCAGCACCCTGGGTCTACAGCCAACTAAGAAAGACCCCCACAACAATTGGAGACACATAGCTCCTGGGGCCCACAATTGACTAAGAGCCAACTAAGAGTGAATTGTGGAAGAATGGGCAGATGCCAGTGCAAGAATATATATAACAATATAAAGAACAACAAAACACCAGAAGAAGCTGGTAGTTCTACAACATCAAGACTTGAGCATAACAATGAAGAGGAAACAGAAAGAAACGACCTTAAAAACAACTTCATGAAGATAATAGAAGCTTTAAAAGAGGATATATAAAACTATCTTAAAGAAATAGAAGAAAATACAAACAAAAAATTAACAAATCTCTGAAAGAAAATAAAGAAAAAAAAACAGGTAAAAGAAACATTCAGGGAATTAAAAATAGAAGAAATAAGGAAGGCATAAACCAAGGCAAAGCTGGAAATAGAAAACCTAAAGAAATGAACCAGAACTACAGATGCAAGCATAACCAACAGAATGCAAAGGATGGAAGAGAAAATCTGGAGTGGAAGATGCAATAGAGGAAATAGATACTTCAGTTAAAGAAAACATTGAAACTGAAAAAGTCATAACACAAAATGTCCAGGATAGCTTGGACACCATGAAAAGACCAAACCTGAGAATAATTGGAATTGAAGAAGGAGAAGAGTATCAACTCAAAGGCACAGAAAATGTATTCAACAAAATCATAGAAGAAAACTTTTCCAACCTAAAGAAGGAAATACCTATAAAGACACAAGAAGCTTACAGAGTACCAAGTACACTAGACACCCCCCCCTCCAAAGTCTGTTTGCCACATAATAATCAAGCCACTAAACCTACAGAAAAAGAAAAAAATACTAAGCGCTGCAAAGGAAAAAGGCTAAATTACCTATAAAGGCTGATCCATCAGAATAACACCAGACTATTCAATAGAAACAAAGAAAGCAAGAAGGTCCTGGTCAGATGTTATACACACACTAAAAGAGCATGGCTGCCATCCTAGACTACCATACCCAGCAAAACTATCAATCATCATAGATGGAGTAAACAAGATATTTGACAACAAAACCAGATTTAAATAATACCTATCCATAAATCCAGCCATACAGAAAGCACTAAAAGGAAAATTCCAACCTAAGGAAACCAGATACACCTATGAAACCACAAGCAATCAATGATCCCACAGAAGAAATATCCAAAGAAAGGAAATACATACCTGCTACCATCAAAAACAACAGGAAATAACTTATCATTGGTCATTAATATCCCTTAATATCAATGGACTCAATTCACCTTATAAAAAGACACACGCTAACATGATGGATACAAAAACAAAAGCCATCCTTCTGCTGCATAGAAAAAACACACCTCAACTTCAAAGACAGACACAGGCTCAGAGTAAAGCGCTGGGAAAAGACTTTGCAATCAAATGGTACTAAGAAACAAGCTGGTGTAAACATCCTAATATCTAACAAAATAGACTTCAAACTAAAATCAATTAAAAGAGACCAGATGGGCATTACTTATTCATCTCAGGAGAAATCCACCAGGGTGGAGTCTCAATCCTGAATATTTAAGCCCAAAGCAAAAGGGTGCCAGCATATGTAAAATAAATGCTACTAAAGCTTAAACCTCACATCAAATGCCACACACTAATAGTGGGAAACATCAATACCCCACTTTCACCCTTGAATAGGTCAACCAGACAGAAACTCAACAGAGAAATAAGGCATCTAACAGATGTTATGACCCAAACGGACTTAATAGATATATACAGAACCTTCCACACAAACACAAAGGAATTTATATATATTTCAGCACCCCATGAAACTTTCTCTAAGATTGATCAATACTTGGTCATAAACAAAATCAATAGATACAAAAAAAATGGGAATAACTCCTTGTAGCATACCAGACCACCATGGTCTAAAGTTAGAGTTCAACAACAACAAAAATCATAGAAAGCCTACAAATACATAGAAACTGAACATCTCTCTATTGAACCACATCTTGGTCAAGGAAGAAGTTAAGAAAGAAATCAAAGACATCCTAGAATTTAATGAAAATGAATCCACAACAAACCCAAACTTATGGGACACAATGAAAACAGTGTTAAGAGGAAAACTCATAGCACTAGATACCTATATGAAAAACCTAGAGAAATCTCACACAAGAGACCTAACAGCACAGCTGAAGGCTTTAGAACAATTAGAAGCAAACTCACCTCGAAGGAGTAGGCAACAGGAAATAATCAAACAGCTTTCTGGACAGGTACCACTTACCAAAATTAAATCAAGATCAGATTAAAGGCCTAAAAAGACCTATAAGCCCAAAAGAAATTGAAGCTGTTATTAAAAGTCTCCCAAGTAAAAAAAGTTCGGGACCAGATAGATAAATTCCATGCAGAATTCTACCAGACATTCAAAGAAGAACTAATACCAATACTCCTCAAACTGTTCCATAAAGTAGAAGCTGAAAAAACATTGCCAAACTCTTTTTATGAGGCCACAATCACCCTGATACCCAAGCCACTCAAAGATGCAACAAAGAAAGAGAATTACAGACCAATCTCCCTCATGAACATTGATGCAAAAATACTCAATAAAATTCTGGCAAATTGATCAAAAAAAATCATCCACCACAATCAAGTAGGTTTCATCTCAGAGATGCAGGGATGCTTTAACATATAAAAAACTGTGAACATCATTTATCATATAAACAAACTAAAAGAAAAAAAAAACCACATGGTCATCTAATTAGATGCTGGAAAAGCCTTTGACAAAATCTAACACTCCTTCACGATAAAAGTCCTGGAGAGATCGGGAATACAGGGAAAATACGTAAATATAATAAAAGCAATATACAGCAAGCTGACAGCCAACATCAAACTAAATGGAGAAACACTCAAAGCAATCCCACTAAAATCAGGAACAAGACAAGGCTGTCCTTTCTCTCCTTATCTATTCAATATAGTTCTTGAAGTTTTAGCTAAAGCAATAAGAACAAAAGGAGATTAGGGGATACAAATTGGAAAGAAAGATGTCAGACTATCTCTATGTGCAGATGATATGATCATATACATAAGTGACACCCAAAATTCTACTAGGGAACTTCTACAACTGATAGACACCTTCAGCAAGGTAGTAGAGTACATGATTAATTAAAAAAAATCAATAGCCCTTCTATATGCTAAGGATAAAAGGGCTGAAATAGAAATAAGGGAAGCATCACCCTTTATGATAGCTGCAAATAGCATTAAATATCTTGGGGGTAACTCTAACCAAAGAAGTAGCAGACCTGTTTGTCAAAAACTTTAAGCTACTGAAGAAAGAAATTGAAGAGGATATCAGAAAATGGAAAGATCTCCCATGCTCCTGGATAGGAAGGATCAACATAGTAAAAATGGCAATTTTACCAAAAGCAATCTACAGATTCAATGCAATTCTCATTAAAATCCCAACACAATATTTTATAGATCTTAGAAGAACAATATGCAACTTCATATGGAATAACAGGAAACTCAGGATTGCCAAAATAATCCTGCTCAATTAAAGAACTTTAGGAGGAATCACTATCCTTGACTTAAAAGCTATACTATAGAACTACAGTAATAAAAAGCAGCCTGGTATTGGCATAAAACAGACTTGTGGATCAATGGAATCAAACTGAAGATTCCAACATTAACCCTCACACCTGTGAATATCTGATTTTTGACCAAGAGGCCAAAAATATTCAATGAAAAAAAGATAGTATCTTCAACAAATGGTTAGCATAACTGCATAGTAGTATGCAGAAGAATGCGAATAGATTCAAACCTATTACCCTGCACAAAACTCAAATCCAAGTGGATCAAAGACCTTAACATAAACCCAGTTACACTCAACTTGATAGAAAAGAAAGCAGGAAATACCCTTCAATGAACTGGCACAGGTGACCACTTCCAGTAGCGCAGACACTAAGAACAAAAATTAATAAGAGGGACCTACTGAAACTGAGAAGCTTCTGTAAGGCAAAGGACCCAGTCAGTAAGACAAGAAGACAGCCTACAGAATGGGAAAATATCCTCTCCAACCCTATGTCTGAATCTCTAAAATATATAAAGAATTCAAGGAAATAGAGGCCCAAAACCCAAATAACCCAATTAAAAATGGGGTTCAGAGCTAAAAAGGGAATTCTCAATAGAAGAATTACAAATAGCTGAAAGGCACTTAAAAATTGCTTGACATCTTTAGCCATCAGAGAAATGCAAATCAAAACAACTTTGAGATACCACCTTGCACCTGTCAGAATGGCTAAGTTCAAAACCACAGATGACAGCCTATGCTGGAGAGGATGCACAGCAAAGGGAACACTCTTCCATTGTTAGTGGGAGGTAAACTTGTACAGCCATTCTGGAATGTAGTATGGCAGTTCCTCAGAAAACTGGGAATCAATCTCCCCAAATTTCCAGCAATACCACTCTTGGGCATATACCCAAAGAATGCACATTCCTACCCCAAGGACATTAGCTCAACTATGTTCATAACAGTATTATTAGTAATAGCAAGAACCTGGAAATAACCTAGATGCCCCTCAACTGAAGAATGTATTAACAAACTGGTACATCTATACAATGGAGTACTACTCAGCAATAAAAAAAAAATGACATCCTAAAATTTTCAGGCAAATGGATGGATTTGGAGAATATCCTCTTGAGTGAGGTATCACAAGCCCAGAAAGATAGGCATGGGATATATTCACTCATAAGTGGACTTTAGACAAAAAGCAAAGAATACCCAAGTTGCAAATCACAACCCATGAACAAACAGCTTCGGATCATAAGGAACTTAAGAGAGACATCCAGAGATTCCCCTACAAAGACAAAATAGAGAAAAATCTCCTTAGCAAATTGGGAATCATAATTAGAATCAAGAAGATGTGGGAACAAATCATGAGGGAAGGAGATGGTTGAGTTAAAAGGGCAACAAAGAGGAAGAAAAAGAGATGGATATCTTGATAGAGGAAGCCAATATGGGCTTGGAAAGAGACTGGGTGCTAGGGAAACCTCCAAGAACTTACAGGATGTCCCTAGCTAAGTCTCTAACCATCGTGATAGGGGTGCCTAAATATGACTTCCCGCATAATCAAATGAATAACCACCCTAAGTGTCATACCAGAACCTACATCCATCAATGAATAGAGGTAGAGGCAGAGTCCATTGCTGAGCACTGGGCAGAGCTCCTGGTCCAGCTGAGAGCAGGGGAAAACAGTCTGTATGAGCAGGGGATAAGGATTATGAGGAGAAATCACAGAGATGGCTGGCTGGAACTCTGAATCAAGAGCAGCCTCAGTGGCTCACTGAATCAAGAACAGCCACTGGAGAACCATCTGGAAAAGGAGGTAGGCACTCCAAAGGAAGGTAATTGTTGTTTGGCATGGGCAGTATGTGGAGCCTTGAGGGGTGGGATCAGACTGTGTTCCTGTGTGGGGGGCTGGCACCTTGGAGCCCATTGCCTGCAGAGGAACACCTAACCCAGTCTTGGTATTAGGATGAGGAAATTGGACTTGCATGGAGTGGATGTGTCACTCTGAGCTGACCCACCTTGGGACTTCCTGTCCTTTTGGGAGAGGGAATTGGGGATGGGGATGGGGAGCAAGGAGGCTTAAGGCTGACTGGAAGGGACTGGAAGGAGGGAAGGGAGTGGGAGTAGGGGATACATGGAAGAAATACCTTTTTTCTATAAAAACATGACGGTATCTCCGAGTCATTTTGATTTGCATCTTTCTGGTGATGACAGATGTTAAGTGATTCCTTAAATGTCTTTCAGTTGTCTGAGATTCTTCTGTTGAGAATTCTCTGTTCAGATCCTCACCCCATTTTTAAATGGAATTATTTGGTTTTTTGATGTCTAGTTTTGTGAGTTCTTTATATATTTTGAAGATCAGTTCTTTGTTGAATGTGGGGTAAAGAACTTTTCCCATTCTGTAGGCTGCTGTTTTGTCTTATTGACTGTGTTTTTGCCATGCAGAAACTTCTCAGTTTCAGGAGGTTCCCATTTATTAATTTTTGCTTTTATTGTCTGTATTACTGGTGGTGTATTTAGAAAATTGTCTTCTGTGTCAATGCGTTCAAGGTTATTTCCGACTTTCTTTTCTATCAATTTCAGTATAATTAGATTTATGTTGAGGTTTTTGATCCACTTGGACTTGAGTTTTGTGCAGGGTGATAGATAGGGATCTATTTGCGTTCTTCTACATATTGACATCCACTTATGCCAGCACCATTTGTTGAAGATGACTTCTTTTTTCCATTGTACAGTTTTGGCCTCTTTGTCAAAAATCAGGTGTTCAGGTTAATGTCAGGCTCTTCAATTCAATTTCATTAGTCCACATGGCTGTTTTTATTCCAATACTAAGCTGCTTTTATGACTATAGCTCTACCATAGAGTTTGAAGTCAGGGATGGTGATGATTCCAGAAGTTGCTTTATTGTACAGGACCACTTTTGCTATCCTGGGTTTTTTGTTTTTCCATATAAAGTTGAGCATTGTTTATTCAAGATCTGTGAAGAATTGTGTTGGGACTTTGATGGGAATTGCATCGGATCTGTAGATTATTTTTGGTTATGTTGCCATTTTTATTATGTTGATTTTACCTATCCATGAGCATGTGAGATATTTCAATTTTTTAATATCTTCTTCAGTTTCTTTCTTCAGTGATTTAAAGTTCTTCTCATACAGGTCTGTCACTTGCATGGTTAGAGTTACCTTGAGGTATTTTATATTATTTGTGGCTATTGTAAAGAGTGATGTTTCTCTGATTTCTTTCTTGGTCCATTTATCATTTGTGTATAAGGAGGGCTACTGATTTTTTTGAGTTAATCTTTTATCTTGTCACGTTAATGAAGGCATTTATTATTGTAGGAGTTCCTTGATAGAATTTTTGGGATAACTTATCTAAACTATTATATCATCTGCAAATAGCAAAAGTTTGACTTTCCATTTCCAATTTGTATCCCCTTGATCTCTTTTTGTTGTCTTAATTGCTCTAGCTAGAACTTCATGTACTATATTGAATGCTATGAGGAGACTGGACAGACTTGTCTTGTTCCTGATTTTAGTGGAATCACTTTAAGTTTCTATCCATTTGATTTGATGTTGGCTGACAGTTTGCTGTAAATTGCCTTTATTATGTTTAGATATGTTCCTTGTATTTCTGATCTCACCAGAACTCTTATCATGAGGGATGTTGAATTTTATCACATTTTTCCATATTGAATGAGATTATTATATTTTCTTTTAGTTTGTTTATAAGGTGGATTACATTGACAGATTTTTTGTATGTTCAACCATTCTTGCATCTCTGGGATGATGCTTTCTTGACCTTGGTAGATTATGTTTTTGTTGTGTTCTTGGATTCAGTTTGCCAGTATTTTATTGAGTATTTTTGTATAAATATCCATGAGGAAGATTGGTCTATAATTCTTTTTTTTGTTAAAAAAGATTTATATATTTATTATTTATACAATATTCTGCCTCCATGTATGCCTGCACACCAGAAGAGAGCACCAGATCTCATCATTATAGATGGATGTGAGCTACAATGTCGTTGCTGGGAACTGAACTCAGGACCTCTGGAAGAGCAGTCAGTGCTCTTAATTTCTGGGCCATCTCTCCAGCTCCCTGTAATTCTCTCTCTTTCTTGTATTTTTGTGTGGATTGGGTATCAGGGTAACCATAGCTTCATAAAAAGAGTTTGGCAATTTTCCTTATGTTTCTATTGTGTGGAACAATTTGAATTTATAATTCTGTGCTGAAACCATCTGGCCCTTTGCTTTTTTTGGTTGGGAGACTTTTAATAGCTGCTTTTTATTTTCTTAGTGGTAATAGATCTATTTAAATTGTTTATCTGGTCTTGATTTAATTTTGGTATATGGTACCTATCCAGAGAATTGTCCATTTCTTTTAGATTTTTCCAGTTTTGTGGAGTACAGGTGTTTGAAGTATGATCTGATCATTTTATGGAATTCCTCATTGTCTGTTTTTATGTCTCCTTTTTGTCTCTCATTTTGTTAATTTGTATATTCTTTTTCTGCCTTTGGTTACTTTGGATATGGGTTTGTCTATCTTGTTGATTTTCTCAAAGAACCACCTCATTGCTTCATTGATTCTTAGTATTTTTCTCTTTTATTTATTTTATTGATTTAAACCCTCAATCTTATTATTTTCTGGCATCTATTTATACTGGCTGAGTTTATTTCTTTTTGTTCTAGAACTTTTACGTGTGGTTAAATCTTTAGTGTGAGCTTGCTCCAACTTCTTAATGTAAGTGTTTAGTGCTGTCAACTTCCCCTAGCACTGCTTTCATAGTGTTCCGTAAGTTTGGGTAAGCTGTACATTCATTTTGTTGAATTCTTAGAAAGTCTTTAGTTTCTTGATTTCTTCCTTGACCCAGTGGTGCTTCAGTTTAGCATTATTCAGTTTCCATGAGTTTGTAGGCTTTTTGTAATTTGTGTTGTTGAATTTTAACTTTAAACCATGGTGATCCAATAAGATATAAGGGGTTATTTCAATTTTTTTTGTATCTGTTGAGATTTGCTCTGTGACTGAGCATGTGGTCAGTTTTAAAGAAGGTTCAATCAAATATTTTCTTTTGTGTTTGGGTGTTCTATAAATGTTTATTAAGTCTACTTGAGCCACAACATCTGTTGCATTATTTCTCTCTTAAGTTTCTGTCTGGCAGACTTATCTATCAGTGAAAGTGAAAGTCTCCACTATTAGTGTGTGATTTAAGCTTTAGTAAATGTTTCTTTTATATATGTGGTTGCCGTTGTATTTGGGGTATAAATGTTCAGAATTGAGACTTCATCAGATGGATTTTTCCCCGTGATGACTATGTAATGCTTTTACTTTTGATTAATTTTATTTTGAAGTCTATTTTGTTAGATATTAGAATAACTACACCAGCTTGCTTCTTAAGTCCTTTTGATTGGAAAGTATTTCCCCAACCCTTTACTTTGAGGTAGTGTCTATCTTTGAAGTTGAGGTGTTTCTTGTATGCAGCAGAAGAATGGATCCTGGTTTCTTATCCATTCTGTTAGCTTGTGTCTTTTTTTTTTATCTGCAAATTGAGTCCATTGATATTAAGGGATATTAAGGACCAGTGATTGTCTGTTTTTGTTAATTTTTGGTGATAGTCCATGTTTCCCTTCCTTGGAAATTGCTGATGTGGGATTATCTATTGCCTGTGTTTTTGTGGTTGCAGCTAACTTCCTTAGGTTGGATTTTTCCTTCTAGATCTTTCTATAGGTCTGGATTTGTGGACAGGTATTATTTAAATCTGGTTTTGTCATGGAATATCTTATTTACTTTGTCTATGTTGACTGAAAGTTTTGCTGAGTATAGTAGTCTTGACTGGCATCCATGGTCTCTAAGGGTCAGCATAATGTCTGTCCAGGACCTTCTGGCTTTCGTAATCTCCACTGAGAAGTCAGGTGTTATAAAGGGTCTGCCTTTATAATTTACTTGGCCTTTTTCCTTCCAAACTCTTAATATTGTTTTTTATTCTGTTTGTTTAGTGGTTTTATTATTATATGGCGAGGGAACTTTTTTTGGGGAGGGAGTCTAGTCTATTTAGTGTTCTGTAAGCTTCTTGTATATTCATAGACATTTTCTTCTTTAGTTTAGAAAGTTCTCATCTATCATTTTGTTAAATATATTTTCTGTGCCTTTGAGAGGTAATTCCTCTCCCTCTATCTCTATTATTCTTAGGCTTGTTTTTCCATGGTGTTCCATATTTCCTGAGCATTTTGTGCTATGACTTCATTGACTTTAATGTTTTCGTTGACTGATTAATCTATTTCCTCTATTGCATCTTTCACACCAGAGAATCTCTCTTTCATCTCTTGCCTTTTGTTAGTTACACTTGCATCCGTAGTTCCTTTCCATTCATTCAGACTTTCTGTCTCAAGCATTCCTTTGGTTGTGTCTTCTTTATTGCTTCTACTTCAATTTTCAAGTCTTGAACTGTTTCCTTCACCTGTTTGATTGCTTTTTCTTGGTTTTCTTGGCTTTTAAAAAAGAGATTTATCGATTTCTTCTAAAGTTTTGTTTGTGCACATGGGATGTCTTTCTGTATGCTGTGAATAAGCTTTATTACTGTTGATTAATAAAGTAATTGTTTTGGTCTATGGCGAGGCAGCTTAGAAGCTGTGGGAAATCTAAGCAGAGATAAAGATGAAGGAGGGCAGAGTCAGAGAGACACTACAAGCTGCTGTCCAGAAAGCAAGATGTAATGGAACACAGGTAAAGCCATGGGACAGGAGGCAATATATAGATTAATAGAAATGGGTTGAATTAAGTTATGAGAGCTAGTTGGTAATGAGCCTTAGCCATTGGCCAAACAATTTATAATTAATAAAAGCCTCTGAATAATTATTTTATAAGTGGCTGCAGGACCATGGTTGGGGGAGATTTTGTTCTGCAGATCTGGACAGGACAGTAAAGCCTCTTGCTACATTTAGGTTCTGGTGGTGTCATCTTGTTTTCTATGTTGTTCAAAGTACTCTTGCACTGGCATCTACCCATCTCTTCCTCCAATTGAAGGAAGTGGTATTTGTGTCTTAGGGAGCTGCTCTTGGTCCAATGACACTCTTGGTGTGATTAAAATTGGCAGATTATGTGTCTCAGGGAGTCTCTGATGTCTCCAGGGGGTGAGTGGATTTGGGTAATGGAATGGAGCTTGTATACTACAGGTTCCAACAGGGGTCCTGCCTCCTGGTCTGCACATGGAGCTGCAATGAGTGGGGGCACATGGGTTGTGTCCCAGGCCCAGGGCCTAGAGACTGGGCTGGCCAGCTGGCAGAAGGGTCACTCACCTCTTGTACTCCTGAATTTTTATTTTTAAGACAGGGCCTTATGTAAACCACTCTGGCTTCATATTCCTTATTTTTTAAAAAAAGATGTTTCATATTTTATTCATATGTGTGTATCTGTGTCCATGTGTGTGGGTACCTGTGGAAGCCAGGAGAGGGCATTGGGTCATATGGGGGAGAATATGAGTACATTGGACCACATACCATTTCTGAGGGCTGTCATATGGACATATTGGCATGCATGCCATGCATGTCTGTTCATACTGGTGGGTTATGAGTATTCTCCCTATGAGTATGAATGGGCATGTTGGCCTAGAAGCCATTTTTGAAATCAATCCTATAGAAATTCTAGGAACATGTTGGACCATAAAATATTTCTGAGCCTTATCCTATGGGTGGATATATGTGTATTTTGCTTACATGTCATTTATAAGCCCAGTTACATGGGAGAAGATGCAGACATTTTGGCACACATGCCATTTCCAAGACTTCTATGATGTGGTATATGAGTATTTTGGCCCACAAGCCATTTCTGAGGCTACCCATACGAAGGGGTTTGTGGTTCTTTTGGCTCACATGCTATTTACAAGCCTGATCAGATATAGGGGCATGGTAATTCACATGCCATTTCTGAGTCTGATCATATTAGGAGGGTGGCGTATGTACATGCTGCTTCACAATCTGATTTTGAGATCCATCACATGCAGTGATATATAGTCATTTTGGATCACATGATATTTCTGAGACTAGTCATATAGTGGGTTGTATGGGCATATTGGCTTATATGCCATTTCTGAATCTGGTCATATTGTGGCATATATAGGCAATTTTGCTCACATGCCATCATCAAGAGGTCATATAGGGGGGTGTATAGGCATTTTGACTCATAGGCCATTTCCTGAATGGTCATATGAAAGGGTATATTTGCATGTTTTCTCACATACCATTTTGAGGGTTGTCATATGGGGGGTGCATAGGCATGTTTGATCATAAGCCCTGTGGTATGTGAGGTGAATGGATTATGGATTCACATACCTTTTCTGTGGATGGTCACATAAGGATAGGGATGTATGATCCCATGTGCTTGTTTCAAGCTAGAACTATGGAAATGTATATAGGCTTGTTGCATAAATGTAAATAAATGTGTGAACATCAAAATATGACCACACTTAGGAACTGCACACATGTGGACATGTCTATATGTTAACACATGACTACTTAGGAATTGCACAATTGTGAGCATTCATGTTTGTACCACCTCATGGATGCTCTGGAATGACCGTGTGTGAACACACATATATGCATCAATAGGTGTCCATACTTGGGAAATGCAGATGTATGATCACATGCATATGTGCTGACTGACATGTGTCCATGGTTTGGACTGTACTGATGTTTGAGGATATCCAGAGATTACACATATGTGAACATATGCATTTGCACTGACATGTGACTGCACTCAGAATATCCTTTCATATGAGCATGTGCATATGTACCTACAAATGCATCTACACTGTATCCAGATCTACACATATGTAGACGTGTGTTTATGTACCAATATGTGACCCTGATCCAAACTTGCACATGTGTGAACATACAAATGTTTGCCCAAACATGTCTGTGCAAGGAAAATGCATGTGTGTGAACATATATGTGTGCATTAGACACATATTCAGGAACTATAAGTGAATATGCACATATGTGTCAACTTGTGACTGCACTCAGAATTTGCATGTATGTGACCATGTGTATATGTGCTAGCACATGATCTCACCTGGGAACAGGACACATGTGAACATGGGTATAAGCACCAATATGTGACTCCATAGGAACTGTCAGCAACAGGTGAAATCATACTAAGATTATTAAGAAATCAGTTTAACTGGGCAGTGATGGCGCACACCTTTAATCCCAGTACTTAGGAGGCAGAGGCAGTGGATCTCTGTGAGTCTGAGGCCAGTCTGGCCTACAGAGTGAGTTCTAGAATAACCAGGGCTTCTCTGTAAATAAAAACATAACTCACCAAAATTAACCAGAATAAAAGTCTATACAGTTAGAATTGGTATTCAAAATGGAAACTGGAGCCTTGCTTTAAATTTTACACTTTCAGTACTGAATATCTTATGCACTTACCCACTCCAAAAATCCTAACAAAGAGAATTCTAACTAGGAAAACAATTAGCTTTATATCCTCTCCCCCTCTCCCTTTTTGTCTCCCTCTCCCCCCTCTCTCTGTGTGTGTGTGCGTGTGTATGTGTGTGTGTATGTGCGTGTGTGTGTGTGCGTGTGTATGTGCGTGTGTGTGTGTGTGTGTGTGTGTGTGTGTGTGTGCACGTGTGTGTTTATTTTTGAGACAGGGCTTCTCTGTGCAGCCCTAGTTGTCTTGGAACTCATGCTGTAGACCAAGCTGGCCTTAGACTCACGGAGATCCCCCTGTCTCTGCCTCCCAAGAGCTGGGATTAAGGGTGTGTCCAACACTGCCAGTTTCTTACCCATTTTCATATCTTATGTCTATTACCCCTGAGTGTCTTTCCTCAGCCTTTTTATATTAGCTCTTCTTGCTTTCTTTTTTCATGATATACTACATGCACATGCATATTTGTTTACATTTATGAATATTATTGTCTAGACTCCATAATGAATGAACGCGGAAGTACAAACACGGATAATTACACAATACTAAGAAGAAGAACTATAAGTGTTTGATGAAAAGTTGTTGTAAAGTTTTATCGTTGTTGATTTTAATTTAATCTAAACTAGTGCCTCGGAATTTGAAGCGTGTGAAATCTATCCTGGGGGCGTTCGGGGGCGTTTCTCTCAGGTCACATACGTGATTCTGATCCTGGCTTCTGCTTGTTTACGTTGCACATTGTTTTAGTCCTGCTGAAGTCATAAGTGGTGTAGGGGAAACACATTATTTTCTACCTTATAATGCATGCTATGCAGACTGGAGTTTTCCTTACCTGCTCAGTTTCGGTGGATCCTCGTGTTCTTGGTCCTCTCCCCATTTCCTTGGTCAGTATTCCCAGTGTCCCTCCACGGCCCTCAGAGTTCTCCTTAAAAGTGGGTATTTCAGCATTTGAGAAATGTGCGGATCTTACTTTCTATTTGTTTTTAGTTACTTTGTTTAGTTTTAGTTTTTAATAAAACGTGAAACAAAATCCTCTGGGGCATAAGCTTGTTTATTTTACTATGTTATGCTTATTTATTTATTTATTAGAAAAGGTCAAAAGAGTATAATGGTTGCCATCTGTTGTATTTGAGTGAAATCTAGCCTAAGAGTCAGCAAAGTTTTGGCCACATCTTACAACAACAGTGGCAGCAATGTCATCTCGCTATGGCTGCTAGTGAAACTGTTTCCCTCCCAAATGAAGTACATTTCCTTGGAGGATCATTTTAACATTTTATTTATAGCATTACTGAATTGGCCTCCAAAATTATCAAAAATCTCTAAAAAAAGAAAAAATAAGTGCTGCAATTTAACCCCAGATCGGATAGGAAGTTAGCAGATTTCTGTCACTCTGAGTCAAACCTCATCAAACTCCACCTTTGGAGACAATTATCTTAAAGAGCTTCTTAGGGTATGACTTGGAGGAGAGATTTGTACTTGTGTACATTGCCTGACAGTATTAAATGGCTATTCTTACCTGAAAACACAAAATGCAGATATGAAGATGAGGTCAACTTTAGGGTTTCCAGAGTCACTAATAATGTACCGTCACAGGCAATGTTCTTGCTAAATTTCCCATTAGACATTATAGCTCAAGGGCTGTAGATGATGGTCATCAGGTAAAGGCGCTTGCCACCAAGCCTGGGCTGAGCGTAACTTCCAGAACCTACATGACGAAAGGAGAGACCAGATTTATCTAAGATGTTCCCTGATATTCCACGAACACACTATATAACACAAAACAACAACAACACACACACCTTTCATATAGATAAATTCTTTTTTTTTTTTTTTTTTTTTTGCCTTTTAAATTTTTAAGATTGGCTTATTTAGTCTGCATGCCTATCTGGTACCACATTTATGCAGTACCCAAGAAGGCCATGAGAGGGCATCGGATCCATCCTTCAGACTCAGAGCAAGCCTGCACATCTGTTGCTCAGGCCAAGCCTCTTCTGGTCTTACTCTTCCTCACCTGCATGATCCCCAATCACCTGACCTAATCTGGGCTTCACAAGGAGGCCCCAGGCCCCAGGCTCCACCTGTACCTTTCTCAGCCTACAGATTTCGGCTGGGTGGCACATCTTGGGCTCTAGCACAGCTGCTGTGTCCAAATCAGACATAAAAGCAACATAATAGCTTAGTAAGAAGTTTCTGGCCTGGTCTTGCCCTCTGGTTCAGACCACCCGCAGATGCTTAGTCCCAATATTCACACAAAAGCTTATATTAATTACAAACTGTTTGGCTTATGGCTTAGGCTCATTATTAGCTAGCTCTTGCATCTTAACCTATTTCTATTAATCTATGTCTTGCCATGTGCTCACACACTTTATATCTTGCTCTCTTGGTACCAGCAGCTCACAGCATCTCTGTCTGACTCTGCCCTCCTCCTTTATCTATGTCTGGAATTTCCACCTGTCTCTAAGCTGCTTCGGTATAGGGCGAAACAGTTAATTATCAAACGGTAATTTGCAGTGTACAGAAAACCATCCCACATCATAATAGTTCCATGTGTCTCGTCTTGTTTTGTTTGTGTTTTTTTTTTTTGTTCAAGACAAGGTCTCTCTGTGTAGCCCAGCTGTTCTGGAACTCACTCTGTAGACCAGGCTGCCCTGGAACGCAGAGATCCACCTGCCTCTGTCTCTTAAATGTTAAAATCAAAGACACAAACCATCATGTCCAGCTCACATGCCTAGTATTAATCACAAAAGTGACATGAAATTTCAGGATAGTACATCCATCCCTGTCTGTCCGCCAGGAAAAAGCCATCGGTCTTGGAGAACTGTTCTTTGTGAGGATTATCTAGATTATCCCAGAATGTAGAACTTAAAGAATAATCATAAACTTCAAAGAATTGGAGGAGTGTAAGGAGGCACAGACAGTTGAATAAACATGACAAGAATGAGTTTGAAGAAAACAAATACAAAACCCAAGTGATGCCCAAGAAAACACAAACATAAGACTAAAGGAAACAGAGAAGACAATCGTGAATTTGAAAACTGAATCCAATAGAGAGAAATACTGGAGAAAGCCTGAGTTGAAATAAAACTGGAATTGAAAAATTCAGTAAACCAATTTGGAAAATCAGGGAAAGGTCTTACAAGTAGAATGAATTATACAGAGGATAGAACTCGAAGATAAAATAGAGCCTCTGGGGGGCATTCTCACTTACTACATTTTTCTCTCTGATGGTCATAGGCTTGTGGCCATATCACAATGCAAGATACATTTGGTTTAACACTAGAAGTTCCCATTGTTTCCAAGTCTCAACACTGTTTAAAAGTCCAGAGTTGACTCAAGGAAATCTCATCTTAGCTGCAACCCCCAGAAATAAAAAGGAGATACACACTGCAACGTACGTTGGCAGAGAATATCAAACAGGAACAATTGGATCGAGACCCAGCGAGAACAGTATGGATCAAAGCAAGATGGAAAACCAGCAGAGCAAACCCCCAGTCCTTTAGCTCCCTCTCTGATGGGATCTCACCTTTATCTCTTCAGCGTTTTTGCCTGTAACATACATCTCTACCTTAGGCTTGGTCCACTATTGGTGTGCAGTTTGCCTTGGCAAATGTCTCATGGCCCTGGCATCTCTGATACTTTGAGATCTCCAGGCCAATCCAGCTTCATACAATGGCTTCTCCGGTCCTCGAGACACACCTGCTCTCAGCTGCTTTCTGTAAGCCCCGAGGAAGATCCCATAACCCTAATTACTAGTGTATTTGTCCTGACTCTACCTGCCAAGTTTGGCTTCCAGTTTGGGGCCAACCTTGTGCTCTTGAATCACATTTTTAACAGCTTTGATTTGTCGCTTTGCAGGAGCAGGAAATTCCCCATCTTTTCCTTTTGCAAACTGGCAGTGCTGCTGGGTTGCATCTCGACTCGAGAGTGTTTTCCCCTTAACTCAGTTCTTGAGCTCTTCCCAGCTTGTATAGGTGTCAGCGCAATCTACCAGGCTGCAATTAGGGTGGCCCACGAAGCTCTGCTTACAGCATTCAACCGATTTTATAATTCAGTATTCAAAAGCCTTTCACATTTGTTCTAAACTGACCAGATTCACTAGGCTCCTGCCTCTTACAAGTAAGCAATAAAGATTGACAAAAGTCACTCTCGGGCAAGCAAAGCAGCAAAGAAGATTCTAAGACAAACCTGGAAAAAGCCAAGACCAGCAGAGCTGCCCTGAAGAGGTTTAGACCAATTGAGCCACCTGGAAATTATGCTGCCTTCAGCCTGTTCAGTGTCCAGTATTCTAGGCTGTGAGCTGCTATCCATGCTGGGGTGGGATTTGGTGCCGCCGCTGTCTTTGAGTCATTCTACTCCTGTAGGCAATTGCACTGAAACTCACTGTTACATCAAGGTGTGTGTGTGTGTGTGTGTGTGTGTGTGTGTGTGTGTGTTTTGTATCTCCTTTAAAAAAGCTTGTCATGCAAGACACAGCAATAGCTTACTGTAGTGGAGAGCAGGTACTATTACATCTTGACCTTAAGGTGTCGGCTCTTGGCCAGTGTAGATCTGGGAAACATCTATGTCCTGGGGCACCAGTATTTGGGTGCATGACCAGAGGGCCAGTTTAAGATTCAGGATACATATATGTAGCCCCCTCCCTTCTCTCATGTTCTCTTGGGTGAGGAGGAAGGCAGGTCAGATTGGTCTACAGCCTTTCAGTGACTCTGCAATTGAATTTGTCTTACTCTGTATGAGCAAGTTGTTTCCCCAACTGAAGCTGTTTAATAAATAATTCTCTCTGTTATCTGTTAGTTTTTCACATTATCTGACACTCAACATGGAGCTCAAACCCATGACCCTAGGATTAAGAGTCCTATGCTCTATTGACTGATCGAGTTGGACTTTGATAATAACTATACTTAGGTTTGTTATGGAATTCCCACCTGGGGTGAGTAGATGTGTGTGTGTATGTGTGTGTTATCTCCTCAGGAAAAGTCTGTTATACAAGACACAGGGATAGCTCTCCTACTGCCTGGTACCAACTTTTATATTAGTGACTTTCTATTTCTCTGATAAAACACCATCACCAAGGCAACTTATAGAATAAGGGTATAACTGGACTTATGATTTCAGAGGGTTGTTGTCCATGATGGCAGAAAAATGGCATGGTAGCAGGAGCAGCTAGAGCTCATATCTTCAACGGCATGCTGGACACAGAGAGCACATGGATTGGCTAGAGTCTTGAAATATCAAAGTCTGCCTCACAGCGACACCCTCCTCTAACAAGGCTACCTCTTCACCCTTCCCAAAAAGTTCCGCCCGCTGAGGACCAAGTACTGAGACAAGCTTATGTAGACCACTCTCATACTTCAGGGCACAGGTAGTATGAAAGGTAAATGGGAAAAATGGAGGCATTTCTTTAACTGGGGAAAGAGTAGGGAGCACAGTGAAGGACAGAGGGGAGGAGCGATAAATAATATGAAAGATATTTGAAACAGCCATAGGGAATGTTATTTAATATTTATTTAAAATTATACACACCCATTAAATGAAGTTATGCAACTTGACGTGCTAATTTCTCCCCAAAGATCCACCAACTATATAGCAAAACCCCTAGGCCTAGGCTTTAGAAACCTTTCTGTGTTGTTAGGGGAGTCCATAAGACTCCCAAAACAATTCAGGATATTTCTATTGCCCATGATTGCCTCCCAGAAGTTTATGGTAAGTTCCTATTTCTGAAGACACCGTGCACTTTGGACACAGGAAGAAGGTTTGAGCTCAATCTATCTGAAAGTCTCCTCCCTGAGGACTGTCATTCATAGTAACTTGCCAAGAGGAAAGCAATCAGTAGTCCTATCCAGTTGTGATGCCTGCGAATCAGAACTGTAAACACCCTGGCAAAGACATCCCTAAAGATGCAATAGTGGCCCTTACATCTTGATGGTAGCCAATAGTTTTCTAATTGGACTTAAGGTCCACTTAACAGGCAGGAAATCATACTTAGTACTATAAACCTACCCAAATACCAATGAGCAGTGGGACCATGGATCTTAAAAGAGAAACCTACTACCTGTTTACCAAACCAGTATGATTTCTAACCCTTTTTTCCGATAGTTATCCTTATACCCACAGGTAAGTGCAACTCTTATTTTTCCTCAATAAAGTTTCTTTCTGCAGCAGATGCAGATCATTACAGAAAGCTGCAACTGCTCAAAATACAGACAAAAATTGACTTTGGGGTACGCGGCCCCAATAAATACATTTAAGGTCTATTCCTACACATAAAGCTTAGGGTACAGTGCAAAAAGAGGTGGAAAAAATTGAAAGAGCTAGAGGACCAAGAAGTCAGCTGTGAGACCGTGTCCTCTAGATAAGACCCATGAAATCTCAACAATGTGGATGCTTAAACAAGACCAATGACAATGGCAACAAAGGTGGACACGTCAGCCTGAGAGACTCTGGCTGGTCGCAGTATGGTGAGCATGGCTCTGGCAGGCCTTGCTCCCTTCTCCAATCAGTCTGCCTTGATCAAAACCATTGGATTATACCCTAAAACTATTACATTATTTGTGCACTTCCACCTCTGGAGGCTGATTACCAAGGACCAGCTATCAAATTATTGAAGTCTTGCAATCAAAAGCCTCCTTTGTCTCACCTAATTAACATGGCCAATTAAAATTAAACACTTCATCCTTACAGGAGGTTTTCCCTTTATAAACTATCATTTGCCTGTGGGCCATGTCTGTCTCTTCTGTCCCTAGGCAGTCCTTTGTCATCACCCCACCCACACTGGGACAAATACCTCTGCCTCCTTTCCCTTGTTACCCTCTCCCCTGTACTCTACCTCCAATATTTGTCTCTTATTCTCTGTCTTCTGTTGCTCTAGGGTAAATAAATCTCCTTCGTATTGAGAACTTGAGGGTCCCAAGTCAATACCAATCCTTTCACCAACATCGATGTGGAAAATCTCATTAGGTTCCATCTGTGGATAAAGAGCTACAGGCAATTAAGACTTTTTAGAGAGACTAATTTTCCCAGGAATAGATTCCTAATTGGTTATTCATTCTGTGGTAGTCAGAAGGAGAACGGTCCCCATAGGCTCATATATTTGAATGTTTTGTCCACAGTTGGTGGACTTTTTAGGAAGGATTAGGAGGCATGGCCTTGTTGCAGATGTGTCACTGGTGATGGACTTTGGGATTTTAAAATCCCTTGCCAAGACCAGTCTCTCTCCTGGATAAGATGTAAGCTTTCAGCTACTGTTCCAGCCCCATCTGCCTACCGCCACTCTTCCTGCTATGATGATCATGGACTCACCTTTGAAACTGTAAGCTAGTCCTCAGTTTAATGTCCCCCGTTATAAGGTGGTCTGGTCATGGTATCTTCTCACAGCAATAGAACAGTAATGAAAGCATATTCTAAGTAGTTAGTGCTAAAGCCATATAAGCAGCACTAAGTGAACCCAACATGTTTTATTTATATATTTATTCATGTGTGTATATGTATGTAATAATAATCAAAGAAAAAGAGGCTCTGGATTTGAGAGGTAGTGAGGAGGACATTGGAGGGATTGGAAAGAGAAAAGGTGTGGGTGATATAATTATATTTTAATTAAATAAATGGAGAAGGAAAAACTTGATGGTCCTTCTTCTAGCAATGGTTAACTGTCAAAAGCTCCTTAGGTAGGGGTAGGATATTGCGTCCATCTTCTTCCTCTATTCTGGGATTGTTTTTCTGCCTTGTTATTTCACAGGTCATGTGTACACTGTCATCACCACTGTGAGTTCATTTGTGAAACTGCCCTGTACCCAGAACACCCTCCTTTCCTGTCCCCATCCATTACCTCTGGCCCAAAGAAGCTTCTCTGAAACAAGTATACATTTCCACCAAAAGTGAATAATGATCTTATTTCCTTAACATATATGCCAGCATGTTTTCTTACTATTTTTTTGACAGCCACCTTCCCTTGTTTTTTATTTTTCCTATTTCTCTAATATTTGTGGGTATTACAACTAGAACACATGTATCTAAAAATTCTAAAGCTAACACCCATAAATGAAAAAACCACGTGTGACATTGTCTCCTGGGTTCCAGGAACCTCTTTCAGAGTGCTTGCTTCTGGATCCAGGAACTTACCTGTGAATATCTGCTACCATTTACTCAGTTTCCAATTTACTGTTAGTTCAAGTATGTGTTTATACATAAAACTCTGAATATTTAATGTTTTATAGTGTGTAGCACAAATTTACTTATGTGGAAAAACATAAATTTATTTTTTACGTATTTTGAAGTGAATATTTCATAACTTGCATTATATACACTAGTATTTTGTTATGCTAGCCACCCCTTATCCGTTGTGCTGGCTTCCTTTCTGTTGCTGTGATGAGACGCTGTGACTAAGGACTTTCTTTGAACACATGGTTTCAGAGGGTCAGAGTCAATATGGCAGGGATAGCATGGCACCAGCAGACACGGTAGCAGGATCAGGAGGCTGAGAGCTCATCTCTTGAGAGCAGAGAAAATGATCTTGAAGTTGTGGGGGACTTTAAACTTTTAAATTGTGCTGCTGGTGACATTCTTTAGAAGGCCACACTTCTAAACCTCTTAAAACAGTGCCACCAATTGTCCAAGATTAGGAGGAACGTTTCTCATTCAAACCACTAAATTCTCTGTCCTGTCCCTCTGTCTCCTCCATTTCCTCCTTTATGTCACTCATAATACTCATTTTACTCTTATGCCATTTTTTTTCCAGAATAATATTTTGGTTTGATTTATAGTTACAAACTCAACATTGGTAAAATTTGAAATATTGTGATTATAACATTGCCAGGATTTGTGTGTGCAAGTATATATTGTTAACAAAGAAAATGTACATGCTAAAAGGGCATTCATACAAAAAATAGGAGGAAGGGGAGAAAGGCATTCCTTTAACACCTGTCTCTTCTTGTTTACGTATGTATGTGATTCTGGGTCTGGGATTCATAAACAAATTTTAAGAAATTAATAGTTTAGATCAGATGGGGCAGATGGTATGGTTACATTTCACTGCATATCTGGAAATAGTTGTAGGATCCATTATTTATGCCTGCCATGTCTGTATGCATCTATGTATGTATTTGTTTGACTTGTGTGGATTTTGAGGTGCGAACAGAACTTCTCAGAAAAGGAAAAATAACTCACATGTCTTTAAGATTCTATAAGGCTCACCAACAGATCACAAGTGTGTGATTATGGCGATCCCGGACATCTGGAGCCAGATTAACTTGGGCTTTGATGCTCCCTAAATGAACACCTCTGCGTTTGACCTGACATCTTTATGGCTACTAGGTAAAAGAATTACAGACAGACCGCTCATTTTCTACAACCTAAATGCCAAGAATGTTATCATACACCCAAGCCCCTGCTTTGAAGTAGCAAAACTTCCTACCTAATGTTCACACCAATATAGTTTAAGAGTGCTTTTGATTTATGATTTTTTTCTACTACTATGTAAATATCATGAAACTCGTTCACATTTGTAGGATATTTAGAACATATTTGTGGAAATGTGAACTTTTGTAGAATATTATTTAAGGTGTGTTATTTTTGTTTATGCTGCATTTGTTTAACTCTGTGAAGCTGTGTTACTGTGCCTGCCTAAAACACCCGATGGTCTAATAGAGAACTGAAGGACCAATAGCAAGGCAGGAGAAAGGATAGGCAGGGCTGGCAGGCAGAGAGAATATGTAAAAGTAGAAATCTGGGAGGGGAGAAAGAGTGAGAGAGGACATCAGGGCCCAGCCCCCCAGCTACCCAGACACTCAGCCACCCAGTCACACAACCACCCAGCTACCCAGTCACCCAGCTACACAGTCACCCAGCTACACAGACACCCAGCTACACAGACACCCTGCCACCCAGCCATCCAGCTACTCAGCCACCCAGCCACCCAGCCACACAACCACCCAGCTACCCAGTCACACAACCACCCAGCTACCCAGTCACCCAGCTACACAGACACCCTGCCACCCAACCACCCAGCCACCCAGCCACCCAGCCACCCAGTTACCCAGCCACTTGAGCAACCCAGCCACCCAGTTACACAGCCACCCTTTTACACAGCCACCCAGCCACCTAGCCACCCAGCCTCAGCCACCCAGCCACCCAGCTACCCAGACACTCAGCCACTCAGCCATCCAGCCACACAGCTACCCAGCCATGCAGCTACTCAGCCACCTAGCCACCCAGCTGTAGTAAGAAGTTTCTGGCCCAGACTTTCGGGCCTAGCCTCAAGGTTTAGGCCCACAAGTCCACAGACCCACAGAGACACACAGATGCTTACAATAGTTTTAGGCTGATTGGCCTAAGGCCCAGGCATATAACTTGCTAACTCTTTACCCTTAATCTAACCCATGATTCTTATCCTGTTCAGCCATGCAGCTCGGTACCTTTTATCAGAGCAGCATAGTTGTCCTCTGCTTCTTCCGGCTTCTCTGGCATTCTGCTCTGTTTTATCTGTTCCTAGAGTCTTCTCAGTCTGGTAGCCCCTCCCACACTTCCTGTCTGCCCTTGGCCAATCAGCGCTTTTTATTAAACTCACAGGTGGGGACAATTATTTACAATGGAACAACCTAATCTCCCTAAACCCAGCCACCCAGCCACCCAGCTACACAGTCATCTAGCCACAGAGTAAGAGTATAAGTAAGATCACATAAGAAAAGGAAAAAATCCCAGAGGCAGAAGGTAGATGGGATAATTTAAGAAAAGCTGGCTAGAAACAAGCCAAGCCAAGGCTGGACATTTCTAAGTAATAATAAGCCTCCATGTATTATTTATTTGGGAGCTTGGTGATGGGCCTCTTAAAAGAATAAAGAGCACAGGCAGAAACAATCAGCAGTGAACCTTGGTTGCTGATAAGTTATCCACATTTGATGCTACCATAAACTTTCTCTTATTCCCTTGAGGTAAGAACCAGCTGTGGGCTTTTGTTTGTTTT
The DNA here is from genome assembly GCA_033318265.1 of Phyllotis vaccarum. Lineage (NCBI taxonomy): Eukaryota > Metazoa > Chordata > Mammalia > Rodentia > Cricetidae > Phyllotis > Phyllotis vaccarum. Next base: position 134,256,809 of record JARWLC010000004.1, on the reverse strand, counting down.
GTGTGTCTGTATGTGTGTGTGTATTTACAGGGCTGAACTTAGGGCCTCACAGATATTAGGCCAGTTCTCTGCCATTGAACTGTAGCTCTAGTAAGATCATATTAAACAACAACAATGGTTATTCCTTTCATTGTATTCCTCTTCCCTAAAAATATCTTTCCGGTATTTCTTAGAATCATTTCTGTGATTAAAGTATTTTAGCTTCTATAGCCACATGCCATTTTTCAATTTGCTCTGTAACTATTGTGGTTATACATGTTCAAGGATGATGGTAGGTAATTTGCCTGGGCTATGAGATGCCATCAGAAGTTCTATGTGTGTGTGTGTGTGTGTGTGTGTGTGTGTGTGTGTGTGTGTGTGTGTGTGTGATGTATGTTTCTTTTATGGTCTTTTTCACTTTAAAGACACTAGACATTTTCTGCAATACTTTATTACTGTATGTATCCTCCTCCAGACTCCCACACAGCAAAGCCATTGGTAACCACAGGGGATTTTATGTGGCCAGACACACTGTACAGGCATCGACTGAACATGTCCTGCCAAGGAGATGTTTCAACTGCAGCTGCTCTTATGAGCTGTAAAGACCCTTCATAAGCTGTGGGATCTCATCATGTCTAGGCTCTATAATTGTGAAATCCAGCCTAACATATGGAAAGTCTTTTCTCTCTACCTTTATGATGTGTGTGTACACCACTAATATTCAGAATTTCAGCAAGGCAGTCATTAATTCTTGCTTGTTAATAGCACTTTGTGTGAGGTTTATACACAAGTTATCTGAAATAGGAATAGAAGGATATTAAAACAAATCACCTGGACCCTCTGACACTGTCACTGCCGTGGACCAACTTTTTTTACCCCTCATTCACCTGATTAGAGTCATCTTGGTGGTGTGCCTGCCTCGAAGCTACTGTCTGTCCTGCCTGTATGAGTTTATCTAACCTTTTAAGTGAGAATGATCAGTACATAGCTGGACTTTCCATAACATAAGGGTTTGTAGATGAGGGGGTACAGAACTGTACAGAAGAAAAAATCAGTCAACAGAGAGGGGTTCATGAGAAAAGTGATAACATGGGCAGGCACCCAGAGAGGCAAGGGGAGGATGGGACAGACAGATGTCACCAAAACCAACCGAGGCATCAAGAGTTTAAGGAGTAAAAAGAGTTTTACAGTTTTGAGGGCATAAATGAATAAGGATACTTTCCATATGTAATAGGTTTCCATAACTAATTATTTGTTTTACCAGCCACACATCTCAGAATATCATTTCAGTTTGGAATAAAATAATCATTAATCATTATTTGCAAGTGGAACTATAAAAGAAAAAAATTGTTGAAATAGTTTATATTCATGAAGTAGACTTTTCTGTTTTATGTTACTATAAAATTATTATATTAGTCTTTTTAAAAATTTGTATATGCCTTGGGAGAAAGTTCTAAAATTTTAATGTTTTCTTTATGCTTAATTATAGCTTAATTTTTGTTCATATCTAAGCAAAATTTTACGTCTGAAAATACTACTGAGTGAATGTCTGTTCTCTAAAAGAGCTGATTGAATGATAATCTATATATTAAAAGGGGATTTATTAGAGTGGCTTACAGGCTGTGTAGTTCAGCCAAAACTCTATTAATCACTTAACTTCCATAAACCCCTACTTTAACTGGAGTGCTACAATGCTTTCTATCCAAACCCTCTAACACAGACATAGAACTATAGCATTTGGAGTTTGCCCTCTGGGTTTTGGCCTGGATTTGGTCGATTTCCAACAATAGTGTTGTATAATATTATTTTAAGATGTGTTACATTGTTTTATGATGTGGAATGTTTAATGATGTCAGTATGTGTTGAATTCTTTTATGTTGCATTTGTTTAACTTTGTGAAGCTGTGTTACTTTGCCTGCCTAAAGCACCTGATTGGTTCAATAAAGAGCTGAACAGCCAATGGCTATGCAGGAGAAAGGATAGGTGGGTGGGCAGGCAGAGAGAATAACTAAGAGAAGGAGAAGAAAGGGGGGGGTGTGAAAGGCGAAGGAGGACTCCAGAGGCAGCCACCCAGATACACACAAGCCACGAGTAAGAAGGAAATGAAGGTGTATAGAAAGATAAGTGGAAAAGGATGGATGGGATAAATTAAGAAAAGCTGGCTAGGAAGAAGCCACATTCCAACATTTAGAGGAACTTTGGGTGACTGTCGGTCCAGACAGCAAGATGTCTCTGTTGTTAGGAATATTACATCCTTCTAGGTCTTTGATAGAGTCAAAGACTAAATCATCAGAATCACAATTTTCCTTAGTTATGATGGAAAGTAAATTAGCAATAAAACTTTGGAATCACTAAGATAAGGTAGATAAGGGAGCATTTTCTCTGAGTTTGCTAAATAAAAATGGACTGAATATTGTAAATGTAATTCTTGATAACTTTTTGTTGTACATAGTTTTCCTATGTTAAAGTTAAAACTTCATTGTTATTTAGACAAAAAGGGAAATATTATGGAATATTATTTTAAGATAAGTTTCATTTATGCTGTAAAATATCTGTTTAATGATGCAAAGATGTGCTGCATCTTTTATGTTGCATTTGTTTAACTCTGTGAAGCTGTGTCACTTTGCCTGTCTGAAACACAGGCTAATAAAGAGCTGGATGGCCAATAGTGAGGCAGGAGAAGAAGTAGGCAGGGCTGGCAGGCAGAGAGAAAACTGAAGGCGAAAAAGAGGGATCAAGGATCCAGAAAAGAAGGGGCCAGTCACACAGCCAGACAAGGAATAGGAAGGAAAAAATTACAGAAATAGAGAAGAGTAGAAGTCCAGAAGCAAAAGGCAGATGGGATAATTCAAAGTCAAGAAAAACCAGCTAGAAATAAGCCAAACTAAGGCTGCGCATTCATTAGGAAGAATAAGACTCCATGTGATTTATTTGGGAGCTGGGTGGCAGGTCCTCCAAAAATCAAAGAGGAAAAGAATAATAAAACCTACACCGTTTCTCTTAGAAATGGGAATGCATAGTTGGTGCCATTGTAAGCTGAAAGCATGTAACTTGCTCTGATTTAGAAGGGTTACAATGGACAGATTGCTCTAGGCTCAATAGAGACTTTTGAACTCTGTACCTTCAAGCAATATTGAGACTGAAATACTGTGGGGGATGTGTAAAGTTGAGGGTTTAATCTCCCACTCTCAAAGCTAAATTTAGGTTTTAGTTTTCTGAAAAGAGAAAAACAGGTGTCTCTTCCACAAAGGGCCATTTATTCACAGTACTCTTGCACTCAAGTATGGGAGAAAACAAACAGAGCTAAATCAGGTCAGCCTCACCCAGCCTCAAGGACAAATCCAGCATCCCCTTCTGAGTCACTTCCAAACTTACCTGTGCAAGTGTGTCCAGAAATGATAAGACTTAAATATCAGCCAATTAAAAGTGTACTAACGTAACTACTGCTTGCTTAACCAGTGATATTTGAGATGACATAATTGTCTCTGAAACTCCCCTTAATTGTGCTTGAGAGGAACCTATGTGTCCCTTCTGTGGTTGTTGCCATGTTTCATGAGTGGAAGACCCCGCATATGCTGGTATTAATAAGCACTCTTTGGTTGGGGTCTTCCTTTAGCATTTCCCCGGATCCTTACAGAACTACGTGCCGTTTGCATCATGATATGGCCATGGGCCTTTGTGGGCCAGGGAGTGGATTATGGAGAATGGTCTCACAGGCTAATATGTCTGAATACTTGGTTCCAGTTTGTGGAACTGTTTGGGAAGGATTAGTTTGTGGTGTCATTGAAGTTTCAAAAGATTTGTGTTATTCCCAGCTTGCTTCCTGTTTGCTGATTGGCTTTTGAGATGTGAGCTTGTAGGTGCTTATGCTGCCATGCCTTTACCCCACCACTGTGGGCTCTAGGCTTCTGAAACTGCAAGCTCAGATAAATATTTTCTTTTATAAATTGCTTTGGTCATGGTGTTCTGTTATAGTAATAGAAAAGTAACCAAGACAAACAAGTTTTACACTGAAAAAATATCAAAATGGTTTAGATATTTTTGTTTAATCAAGGTAAGTACATCAACCAATAGAGGGTTTATGGCACCTAAAAATGACTAGTTTTTGGTGACACTGTATTTTTGATGTTATAGTTATAAGTGTTACCAGAAATTTTAGAGTGAGAGACTGGGCTCTGGAAGCCATAGCAGGTTTGGTGTGGTCACCAGTATACAATAGGACAACTAAACACATAAAGCAAGAAAGATCTAGTCATTGCAGCTACCACTTTGTTAAAAGCAAGGCAGAGGTCCAGTAACATTTACCTAGCCTCTGCTACCAACTCTGTCTAGAGGCTCTGACATGAGGTTTAGATTTAAATAGAGGGTCAGAGGTGTGCATAACTGTAAAGTCCCAGTTAAGGTATGATCTTACACTTCATCTGTCTCTAATGCCTTCTGCAAGATAGCCTGACATTTATAAAACCCCCTCTGGGAGATAAGCTTTCCTTTGTACTAACATCAGGCATCCAGCTATTTCCTTCTCCCAGCATAACATTTCTGAAGAAATTACAATTTCTTGAGCTCATTTTTCGATAGTCTAATAGTCAAAGGCAGAAGCCCAAAGGTCTTTTTACTACATCTTCATTCCTTCAAAGTAGGTTACATTTCCTCACTATTTTTGTATCTGAAGTAAATATTATCAACAGAATAAAGCAGGAGCTAAAGTTAGAAATCCATTTAATTAGTATTAGGCAACTGTGTTTAAGAACTTCTCCATAGTATCTTAGCTTTGGGTGCTTTAGGAAGCATTGAAACACACAACTCCATTTTTGTTGGTAACTTTGAGCATCAAACTTCTGATCCCCCTGTTCCAGCTTCCCAAGTATGGGGATTACAGGCAAATGCTACCATGCCCCAGGGTGACATCATTTTGATCCTGACAGCTTCTCCTCTTGTCTCTGAACAACATCCTCTGGAAACATCCCTGATGGGACATCCAGCCATCTTATCCTGACTATACCTTGGCGCCAGAATGGTGTCTGGCCCAGTCTGATCCGATTTCACTTTAGTGGAATAAGATGCAGATTGTGATTCCCAACCAAACCCTTAATGACCAAGGGTAGTTCTTACTTCAGGCTTCCATGGAGTCTCGTTTTTGAATTTTACTGGTCTTGTTTTGTAGGTGAACTCTAAATATTGCAAAAAATACTATTTATTTTTTTCAGAAGTACTGAAGAATATTAACAGAGAATAGTTATAATGTTTTACAAAAAAATAACCAATAGAAGCAGATACAAGGCAAACTTGTTTGAAAATTAAATAGTTGTGTACAGATGCACTTCTTAGGTAACCTGTGAGCAATACCTTTTCCTAATTAGGAGCGTTGCTTGGTGGGGTGTGTCTAGTTATCTTTGTCTAAGAGAATAGACAGTATACCACGCAGACATAGACCTGGAAAATGTTAGCTTTGTAAAGTGTTCTCAGAAACTTAGCAACTTAGAAAATTTATATAACACAGGAAGCATACATATAAATGAACAATAATTAGTATTGATACATAGAGTTATACATTAGCGTTTTATGTATTATTTTAGAGTCTACTTTTGAAGCAAAAATTGGAATCACTGATTCAGTGTGTTAAACAGGTCTATAACACACACACATGCACACACACACACACACACACACACACACACACACACACACAGAGTTCTTAAAAATTTAGGGAACAGTACCCATGACATAAATGAGCAGTTCCCCGTATGCATCTCATACCTGTAATAACAAATATACTTTGGGATTTTTAAACTGTAGGATTGCTCAGAGGTAAAGTTTTATATATATATATATATATATATATATATATATATATACACATATATATACATATATATATATCTGAAAATCACTAGTAAAACCCCACAATGAATGTCAAAAATTTCATTGCATATTTTATATGTTAACAGTCCAGATATGATGGCCTGTATAAAATGTAATGGTCCCTTTGTTTGTTTTAAGCTAACACGCCTTCATTGTGGCAAACATTTTAAATTATATATGAAATTCAGACACACAGCTGCAATATTTCTAGTCATAGATATATAGGATATTAAATGTAATAAATCACCTTAAAATAGTTGCTTACAAAGTGGTCATTTAAGAGATTGTAGCAAGAGTAGAGTTTTGAGTGATGTCATTGTTTATACTCTGACAGTGAGCTCTCTCCCTTCCTCTCTCTCCCTCTCAACCCACTCCCTTCCTCTCCCAGTGATACTTTAGAATTTTCTAGTATGAAAAATATGAGAGCAGACTGATTTATTTTTGAAATAGTATTAACAAAAATAAAAATTTTGACTCCATTAAGGGGCCTGACAAATCGACAGGACACTTAAAACATTACATTCTTATCTTGCAAACTGTTTATTTTCTGTTTGACTAACAAACAACATAGAACGTTCAATTGCCTTTGTGACTTGAGAATCAGGGTTCCCTACTATGAGTTCTTAGTTATGTCGCTAAAAGGATCCAACAATTTTATTAGTATTTTAAGAAAAAGCAACAGGGTGCACTGGCTGTAACAGTCTCCCTTGTCAGTCCTAGGTGGGCAGGGATGAAATAAAAAAGGAAGGTCGGGATGCTCTTGAGATAGGGTCTAAGAAAGGGGGCAGGTTTAACAGTAGAGGAAGGGAAGCTACTGGGGTAGGGGGTTCTTTAGAGAAAGAATGAGAATGTCCAGAGTGCCAGAGCATGCATGCTTAGGATTCTGGCTGATACATACATGCATACATGCATACATACATACATGCATGCATGCATACACACACACATATATACATACATCCATGCATGCATACATACAGACATATAGGATGGAAAGGGGTGGGGAAGGAAAAGTAATACATTTTTAGTTATACTTCAGAAAGCAGCAGGCTTAGTTGTGAAAATGTGTGTGCAATTGTCCCGAGGGAGAAGCTCTGGAGTGTATAAGGAGATCACTCTATTAAAAGGCTTGGAACTCTCTCCTTAGCATTATTCCAGATGATTAGCTTTCCTGATAGTTGATCTCACCAGTGCAGGTGACTGACAGACCTAGTTGGATTAACTCTTAAGGGAAGAGATAATAGCATGTGATATTTGGAGCACCTAGAATGACATTTCTTCACAGAGGGCCAGGGAGTAGAAATCATATTATGTTGTTTGGATGAGAAAGAAATAGCTTTCCTTTAATGGGTCCCAACAACCAAAGCTCTGATACCTTCCCCTTGCTATCTATCTATCTATCTATCTATCTATCTATCTATCTATCTATCTATCTATGTACCTAAAGTTTTAAGGGAATGGTACCTCCTCAGTGGCCTCCAAGCCTGCTAACAGTCTGTCTAGCTACCTAACATTTTGACTACAAAACACATAAATTTTTATAAATGACATTTTGGTTGTATTAAATCTGCAATTTACTTATAAAACCTTTCAGTCTGACTCCTAATACTTTAACTTTTCAAATTGCATAATTAATGTCTTGGTTAACAGCCTCTTTTCTTTATATTTGAAACACTTATGTTATTCATTTGCCTCTCATTTTTGTTTATAATTGAGTTTGTATTGTTATATATATAATATTTGTATTATATGTCAGGTTTAGATATGTAGTTATTTTTATTATAATAAAAAATAAATTTGCTTCTATGTATAAAGATATTTTATTTATTTGCATGTGTGTCTGTGCGTGCATGTCCAGCACCCATGGAGGTCAGAAGAGGGAAGGTGTCTGATCCCCTAGAACTGAAGTTCCTGATGTTTGTGAGCTGCCATGGGGGTGCTAGCAAATGAACATGGGTCCTCTGAAAGAGCAGTCTGCTCTTAACTGCTGAGCCATCTCTGTAGCACTCATAATTTTTTTTATTAACATGTTATTTTTATTTTTACCTGTCTCTGTGTGTGATATGTGTACATGTCCACCTGAGTACAAATGGATGTGGATGTGTGTGTCTGTGTGTGGATCACTGGGGTTCATATCAGGTGTCCTGTCTGATCACACTTCCCATCTTACATTTTGAGGTAGGGCCTCTCTACTTTAACCTGGAGCTCATCTGCTTGCTCTAGCAATCCTGTCTCCCATGATTTCTGTGCTCACTTAGCCCTCAGGTGAATCTTAGAGATAAAACTATAGCCACACACTTGTCAGACAGTCACTTTACCCATTAAACCATCTCTCAGTCTCAAAACGTTTACTATAAAAAAATTACTAGTATAGGACATCTGATTATATTGATAAGGAATTATAATCTATTGTGTTCTTGTGTGAGAACTTTTACAGCTTACGCCAAATTGTTGAGGTTTTCTGAGACAAGTTTATGGAAGTTACATAATTAATTATCTGTTTAATTTAGTAAGATGTATATTCCTTAATTGCCAGTTCAAATTATGCATGCTCTCATTATCTAAAGCTTATTAAATGTTCCATGTGATTTTTTAAAGTTTGATTAATTTATGTACTACTGAATAAGAGCTCCCATCGTGTCAGTTGGCGATAAGTCCTTTTTGTAACTTCTCAATTTTGTCTCATTTATCTTGTGTCTATTTTTTTAAGTATGTGAGGTTATAGAGATTTTGAATTTTCTTGATATTTAAAACATACTGTGTGATAAATACCTCTATGTCAAGTCATGCCTTCAGTTTTTAAGTTTTCTGATTATCAGACTTTTCATAGTTCCTTTTTGGGGGGGGGAGTGTCAAATATTTATATGATTTATCTTTCTAGCCCTTTACTGTTTATCTTATGGCTCATTATATTTTATGATAACTCTTGAATGTTATGTAAGTTTTTATTTTTTGCCCAGTCAGTATGGTAGTTTTTCCTCTACTGGTGAATAGATACATTTAAATGTAATTATTCATGCATTTGAATTTATTTCTATTGTGTAACTGGGGCCATCAGGTCATTTTTCAGTGACAGTATCCTAAGGGGGATAATCAGAGATTAGATCATTAAAAATATAGAAAAGCTTGGGTCAGGAAGCCTTGCAGAAGCTATCTCTTATGCCCAGTAAGTTTATTAAGAAGAACAGCATTCTGTATACTAATTTCAAGAGAAAAATGGGACACAGCCAGTAGAAGCTACCGTTTTATGGGAAAATGTCAGCAGGAGGTTAATTAAGCAATGTTACACAAGAGGATCACAAGATATCTCAAATGAGTCATAGACCAAGCATATAGTGGCCTTGGGACTGATAATTTCAGTCTTTTAAAGGGGTAAATCCAAGTTTAAGGAACCAAAACCTTAACCTGTAAAAGCCCAGACCCCAGTTCCAGACAGGACCTTGCCAAGTTTGCAAGGACACCAAAATAGGTTCCCTTTGCCCTTTTTATTAGGACCTCTAAGAAAGCCTTATATCGGCTTGACTCTTAATAGTGTTCTTTCCATGTTTTACATTCTCTTGATTTTCTTTAGATCAATGGTTCTCAACTCGGGGGTCACGACCCCTTTGCGGGTCAATGGCCCTTTCACAGAGTTGCCTAAGATCACACATAGTTACTTACATTACAATTCATCACAGTAGCAAAATTACAGTTATGAAGTAACAATGAAAATAATTTTATGGTTGGGGGTCACCACAACATGAGGAGCTGTACTAAGGGGTTGCATCATTAAGAAGGTTAAGAACCACTGCTTTAAATGAATATGTTCCCTTTTCAATTCAGTTCATTTTTTTTTTTTTTTAAAAAAATCTAACTTAATGTCATTTATTTAACCTGGTATGGCATTCAACTCATGGAACCTAACCTTAACTGGTTCTTAAATGTGTCAGTACATTGTCCTCTGCTCTCTGCATTGATTGGTTTTAGCATATTCTAGGCCAACACACTATTATTATGCAGTGTTTATTCACTATTTCCTTACATACTGGGTGCATTTACATATATTCACATGACTATCATTTTTTCCTTCCTGCATCTCAAATCATTTTTTGATTGATTTTCTTTATTTTTTGTCACATATTTAAAATTTTTTTTATGAAACCATTCATTCCCATATGTAAAATTTTATTATTATTCTTGAGAGACAGTTTTGAAGAAAACACATTTTTTTTTCTCCATTGAAATGTTGAGAGACATTTACTCCCATGGTGATTGAAAATACTCCACTATTTTATATTGTATGATGTTGCTATTTAACATTTTAGCTGAGAATTTGATTATCATTTTAAAAGGTTAATTACTTATATGTGTATGTGTGTATGCATGGGTGTGTGTGTACGGTAGGGAACAACTTGTGGAGTCAGCTTTTTACTTCCATTTTTATGTGTGTTATGAGGGTCAAACATAGGTAGTTAGGCTTGTGTGGCAGACACTACCCACTGAAGCATCTCTGTGCTCCTTGGTTATCATTTCTTTGAATGTGACTATTTCCTCCTAATTGATTTTAAGTTCTTTTTATTTTTGATCATGACATCTATAACACTAGATTCTTTTCTCACATTTAATCTTCTTTAAGATTTATTTGGCTTCCCACATTTGATCTTTTTATTTTTGATCATGATATCTATAACACTATTTTCTCACATTTAATCTTCTTTAATATTTATTTGGCTTCCCACATTTGAAAATGCTTTCACTCTTCTGGAATTCCCCATCCCCCCCAGTATTATTTGGTTAAAACTGATTGTCAATCTGATCTGATTTGAGGAATCTAGGAGATAAATAAAGGACACTTTTAGAAGTGCCCACAAAGATGTCTATTGTAGAATATTATTTTAAGATGAGTTACATTTGCTTATGCTGTGAAACATTTGTTTGATGATGCAAAGATGTGCTGCATTATTTTATGTTGCATTTCTCTAATTCTGCGAAGCTGTGTTACTGTGCCCGCCTAAAACACATGATGGTCTAGTAAAGAGCTGAACGGCCAATAGCAAGGCAGGATAAAGGATAGGTGGGGGCTGAACGGCCAATAGCAAGGCAGGATAAAGGATAGGTGGGGGCTGAACGGCCAATAGCAAGGCAGGATAAAGGACAGGTGGGGCTGGCAGGCAGAGAGAATAAATAGACTGAGGAACAAAAAGGAGAGGACTCCAGGGGTCAGTTACCTGGAGACACAGCCAGATAGGAAATAAGAGGGCCCCAAAGAGACAAAAACAGAAAAAGATAAAAGCCCAGAGACAAAAGATAGATGGGATAATTTAAGAAAAGCTGGCAAAGATGGGGCTGGAGAGATGGCTCAGAGGTTAAGAGCAGTGGCTGCTCTTTTCAGTGGTCCTGAGTTCACTTCCCAGCCACAACATAGTTGCTCACAACCATCTATAATGAAATCTGGTGCCCTCTTCTAGTATGTAGGCATTTGTGCCCCCAGCAAATATACATAATAAATAAATAAATCTTTTGAAAAGGAAAGCTGGCAAGAAATAAGCCAAGCTAAGGTCGAGCATTTATAAAAGAGAATAAATGCCTCTCTCTGGGAGATTTATTTGGGAGCTGGGTGGTTGACCCCCCAAAAGAATGAAGGGTAAAAACAACCAACAACAGATAACTTTTTTGGCACGTAGAACAGAAACTGAGAAGAAAAGGCAGTGTGATAGTTTGAAAGATAATGGTTTCATATAGGCTCATATTACTTAAATATTTGCTTCTCAGTTAGGAGACTGTTTGGGAAGAATTAGGATGTGTGGTCTTATGGGAGGTGGTATGTCATGGAGGTGGGAACTGAGGTCTTAGTAGGAATGTTCCAGAAAGATATCAAGGAAGAGTAGAAGAAGCAAGAGAGGAAATATTTAGTCATGCTATGTGTATGTTTATAAACCATGATGCAATGTATTATATATCACAGACTTGAAAGTCATAGAACATTTGTTAGATTAGCTTGCAAGTCAGAGATTCAGCCTGCGACTTTCAGGTAAGATGTGAGATCTCCACTATTTCTTCAGTACCATGCCTGCCTTCTGCCACACTATACACCAAGATAATAATGGAATAACCTGTGAAACTGTAAGCAAGCCTCCAATTAAATTCTTTCTTCTATAGTTGCCTTGCTCATGGTATCTTTTTATAGAAATAGGACAGTAACTATGACATACAGATATTGGGTCTGGAAGGACAGATGCTATAGAGAGTCTGGATGGAGTAAGAGGAAAGAATAGTGTAGTATGAGTGTTTGGCTCAGCCTGGCCCTGAGTTCTGGACCTGCCTGCAGCCCCTGCTGCAATGCCAGTTGTTAGGCCCCCCCCCCCCACTGCCAAGATGACTCAGATGCTTATATTAATTACATGCTGTTCAGCAGCTTATGGTTCAGGCTTATTGCTAGCTAGCTCCCACATCTTAACCCATTTTTATTAATTTATCTTACCACGTGGCTCATGACTTACCAATTTTTTTACATCTTGCTTCTTGAATGGCTGGATCATGTCTCTCATGACTCCGCCCTCTTTCCCCTGTATCTATGCTTAGATTTCCTATCTGCTTCTAAGATGCCCTGCCACAGGCCAAAACAGTCCCTTTATTAACCAATGATATTTACAACATACAGGAAGACATCCTGCATCACATTTTTTTGTCTAATTAAAAAGGAAGGTTTTAATTTTAACATAAAATTATATGTAACTTCTTTATGCCTTAATACATGATTTAATACACCAGAATGAGGTCTAGGGGCCACAAATGAGGGAACATGTGGTACTTGCATTGTTAGTCAGAATTAATCCACTTGCTATGATCATCTCCAGTTGCATCTGAATTCCCACAGACAGTATAAATGTCTGTTTCCTTATGGCTGAGTGATAAACAATGGTTCTTATTTGCTTGCTCTTTGACAGACACAGAACACTCCAGGATAAAGCTTGGCTTTTGCTCTTTGTATGTCTTTGTTTTTAAATATCTGTTGATAAAACCACAGTGATGTTTGCCGTAAGTGCTCTTTACATTATTGTGCGCTTTCAAACCTTCACCTTGGTAGTATTTTCTAGTGAACACTGAAGGTTGGTTGTTAGTTCCTGAAGAAATAACATCATCCTTGGCTTGTGTCACCGCTACGGGTTTCCTGACAAGTTTTCAGCTATTTCTTGGTTTACAAGTTCTTTTTTGCCATAAAAGTTCCCATTAGGTTTTTCTTGCCTGAAAGATATGTATTTTCATAGAAAAAAAGGAAACTTCCAAAGGTAGAGCCTCTTCAGGCTCCTTTTCCATTCTGTCTTTGCACCTGGACCTTGTTCTTTGAACAAATGAGTCACATTGATCCTCACCTTACAGCTCTTTATTCTTTTGCTCATATTTTAGGTCTCTGGAAATCTGAGCCCAGGGAAAGGAAAACAAATACTTGGCCCCCACCCCCCGCTAAGAATGACTTCGATATCACTCTTTCTCTGTTATCTGCAGAAAACATGAAGCTCCATATCCATTTTACAGGGATCTTCTCCCCACAGCACTTCATTCCTAAGAAGAGGGTGATTCTACAATATTCTTCTACAATAATTCAACTTCTCTAATGGGAGTCTTGCTGCTTAGTAATTTGTCCATCTGATCTTAGTAATCAATGTTTATTATATTAGGGATGATCACTTTGGCTTTATGTGCCTAGTGTGGAGCTAAGAAGAAATGAGGTTATTAAGAAACAACCACCTCTTTATTTTAGTCCATGTTACATTTATGAACAATGTTTCAGTCAAGAAAGCATATTCAGAGACTGGCCCTTGGATCTGTCACTGCAAAAACTAAACCAAACCACAACAAGAAAAGCCACAGCTCTCACTTTAAAGGGAATAAGAGGTAGTTTATTTTAGAGTCAATTTCGAGTGACCATGGCCTGGGAGCACCAATTTAGGTTATTCCAAATTCCAATGTGGAAGCAATTTCATTATGTTTTTATATTTTTAAAAATGTTGTAAATCAAGGCAAGTTTAAGATACATTTCTGGGTACATCAAGAGTGGTACAGCAAGGGAAGATTTCCTATAGACTTCATTCATATGCTCAGATAGATCCTTAGATTGTGGCTTGATAAAAGCTAGCTGTCTGTTGAGTTAATAGGTTTTAAAAGGTGCTTCATCATACACAGGATGTTAGTTGTGACACAGAGGTGGGCAAGAAATGGCTATTCAGGGCCTTATCACTAGCCCAGATAAGGTGATTAGTCTCTGGACCTGCAGCATTCCAACTGCTCCACATCACTGAAGTCCTAATCAGTGAAGCAGTCGGTGCAGACACAGCCTCTTTCTAAGAATTTTTATTGACAGATTAGAGTCCTGGGTTCAATTCTGTGCCAAGTAATATATGCATAAGCTTTACAAAATATTAAACATAATTTTATGCAACAGATAGTATATGTATAAAAATATACATATAAAATTATAAAATATTCATGATTTCATGATCTAGGTTACATTATTAATCATAAATTTCAGTATTTAACTTACTGAATTACCAAGCAGACAAATTAGGTTATATATGTAAAGCACTTTGTTATAGAATGTTATTTTAGCCAGGCAAAGATGTGTTACGTTTCTTTATGGTGCAGAATTACTTTAACTGTGTAAAGGTGTGTTCCTTTTATTTATGTAGCATTTGTTTAATGATGTAAGGATGTGTGTTTAATTATGTAAAGATATGTTGCATCTGTTCCGGAGCCTGATTGGTCTAATGAAAAGCTGAATGGCCAATAATTCAGCATAGAAAGACTAAGTGGGGCTGGCAGGGAGAGAGAATAAATAGAAGGAGAAATGTAAGCTTGAGAGAAGAAAGAACAAGGGGGAACAAGAGAACAAGGGAGATGCCCAGGGTAGGAAGCCAGGCAGCCTCCAGCCAGCCAGACATAGAGAAGCATGAAAGTAAGATCTACTGAAGAACAGTAATAAGCCCTGAGGCAAAAGGTAGATAAAGAGAAACAGGTTAATTTAAGTTAAAAGAGTTAGCCAGAAATGAGCCTAAGGAGAGGCCGAGCATTTAAAACTCTGTCATGATTTGGGAGCTGGCTGTTGGCCCCAAAGAAAAAGCCTGGTATAACCCTTAGCTTAGTGCTTAAACCGTACCAGTAGTTGTAGAGAGCTACGTGGCCGCACCTTGAAGATGGTGCTGGCTTCCTCCTTCCACCTTCCCGAGATGAGAGCTCTCTGAGATAAACAACTCCCTATTTGGCTAAGGCTAAGCTCGTGGCTTGCTTCCAGGTGTGGCTTGCTTCCATGCACCTGGATCTATTGGCATGGCCCACGTGGCACCCCGTGACTAGCAGTCCAGAGGGTATATAGCTGGGAGTGGGTTTTCCCCAGTAGGAGAGGCAGAGCAGAGGCAGAAGAAGTTTCAAGGTCCTGAATAAACCACTGAAAGAAGAGCCTGGTGTAGCGTCGTCCTTGCGGGCGAGGGTGCGCGCGACAAGTAGTCAGTAAATACATCCTGGCCTTCTTTCAGAAGTTATAAAACTTCAAAATTCTTAGGCCAGGACCAGCGTCTCACTCCTTATGCATCACAATATTTTATAATAATGTCAAGTGTTACAGTGGCTAAGATGTAAATCGAGTCATGATAAAATAAAAAAATTAAATTTATATATTTGGGTTTAAAGCAACTTCTTAATTTTAATTTTTTTAAACTTTGTAGTTCCTGTAGGCTAAAAAAAATTAGCTCATTTAGGAAATAAATGAATAACTACAAATCGGATTCTCTCATTTCAAATAAAAAAAGCAAAGGTGATCGAGACAGTCTCTAGGGATTGACTCTCCAGTATGCTACCGTTTTTAGGACACAGTAGCAGCTCAGAGTTCAGAATATTTTGAGTATAAGTCATCTTAAACCATAATGAATTGGCCATCTCTAGCTTGGGGAAAACTAGCTCTAAGGAAATGGGTCAGTCATTTTGACAATTCTCATGTAAGCTGAAAATATATGGCCTAAATATCTGAGTGCTGAATTGGAGTTCATCTCTTATTTTTTCTACGTAGCACAAAAGACCAGAATACCTGCTCTTTCACAGCTAGACTATGCAAGTTGATGCTTCTGAAATTTTGCTAAAAAATTTTCACGCCTGTTGGACCCTATCTCAGGTCTCCTTTATTAAAACTATGATAAAGAGAATCAAAGAGATGGAGGCCCTGAGTCTGAGGAAAAGTGGGAGCTATATGGAGGAGGGAGAGGGAGTGAGAGAGCAAGAGAGAGACAGAGGGAGAGAGAGAGCAAGAGAGCGAGAGAGCGAGAGTGAGGGGGAGGGAGGGACAGAGAGAGAGAGGAAATGATGCAGTTGCATTTTAATTTAAAAATGTATTTAAAAAAATTGTACTTTTGAACCTTTGTTCAGATCATCAAACTCCTTACCCATTTCTCCTGCCAGTTTTCACCTTTTCTCAGTAGCTCTCATGGGTGCATAGTGCATATCCAGTTCAGTTTTCTTTGGCTGTTTTTTAATGATACAATTTATTTTATTTTAACACAAGTAGTTCAATAACATTTAAAATCCAATCATTGTTCAGTAACATTTAAAAATCAAATCATTGTTTAATTTTCCACAAAGGAAGTATCATACCTAGGCAATTTTAGCAATAAATTCTGCATGCCTTTAAAGAAATGCATTACTTCTGTTATATGGAACTTTCCAGATAGAAGAAAAACCAAGGAAACATCTCCCCTTTTACAGCACTAAAATAATCTTATTAGAAGTAGACAAAGTTAATAAATTGTTGCAAATCAGTCTGCCTATGAAAGTAAATGCCAAAAAATAAGCAAGTATGGTTAAACTGAATTCAAGAAACATAAGA
This sequence comes from Phyllotis vaccarum, assembly GCA_033318265.1. Classification (NCBI taxonomy): domain Eukaryota; kingdom Metazoa; phylum Chordata; class Mammalia; order Rodentia; family Cricetidae; genus Phyllotis; species Phyllotis vaccarum. Next base: position 134,240,119 of record JARWLC010000004.1, on the reverse strand, counting down.
AAAATAATTTGAAATTGTTATATTCCACATTTAAGTTGAGATTGCTATTAGAAAAATATATGAATTTCCTAGAATCAAGGTTAAGTCTAGATTCTTTATGCAACAAAAGCACACAACTTATTTGAGAATTAAAAATAGCCTTAAGAAGATGAATATAAAATATGCATGTTGGCATTCCAGGTAGATGATATACTTAATGGATAATGCTGGATACTGTGGGAATATATTTGTGCGTACTGTATCTTTAAATAAAGGAGCTGGTTTGGACCATGGCAGGTACGTAGAATAGTGGGAGGAGAATCAGAGCTTAGGTAGAGAAGCAGGGTGGAGTCAGCAGACCGCGCGGAAGCCACCGAGAGAACAACATGTAGACACGGGTGAGCTGCGGGCCGCCACGTGGCCGACAGATTAATAGAAATGGGTTGATTTAAGATATAAGAGCTAGCTAGCAATGTGCCTGAGCCATAGGCCAAACAGCATGAACTTAATATAAGACTCTGAGTTATTTTTGGGGACCCGGGCGGCGGTGGGTTCCTAGGCGGTCTCGGGCGGCGGGTCTGTGGGTCTAAGTCTCAGGACGCCACGGGACCGAGAAACCGCACTACAACAGGATACACTCCTTATTGTGTCAGGATAAGAGGCAGACTACATATTACTCTTTAATGTTGTTTTGAATCTATAGTTTCTAAGAGTAAATGTAGCAGGTAATGATTGCACACGCCTATAGTGTAACTCCAGGCGAAGATGCAGGACTGTGGCCACAGTTTTGGGCCACCCCGTTTTACACAGTGAATTCCAGTCCAGCTAAGACTATCCTTTCTCAAAAACATAAAGACAAAACAAACACAGAAGTAGACTCAATGATTTCTCCTGACAAGACAGAAAGAACTACAAGATCCACTCCACCAAATTTGGTAATTGAGAGTAGGCCCACTAATGCTCAGCTGCAGTGCGCTATGAGTATCAAGTGCCTCAGTCTCTCCATGTATGACAAATATCTAGAGCTGAGTGTACAATGTGGCATCCCTGTGTATATGTTGCATACATGCATTTGTAGTTACATTGTGGAAGCCACTATTCAGCACTTGGTAGGTGGCTAGTATGAACTGAATGGGTGTTGAGCGTGAAATGCAACACCAGGTTTCAACGACAGCATACAAATAAAAAAATAATTTGTGTTTGGTAACATGTGCAAGTGCTAACGTGTTGGAGATAAGGGTTAAAAGAATACCTTACTAAATTAATTACAAGGATTCTAATTAAAATGCAGCTAGTAGAAAAACTTTAAATTATGTATGTATTCCACTCTGTTAGTGGAATTACTATTTCTTATAGAAAACTCTGATCTATACTAAGTCTGACTTGAAGAGCTTAAGCCCAGCATGGACGGGGTAGAGGCAACATCAGTGCTCTAAGAATGGAGGAGAAAGGGAAGACAACATGGACTCTTTTCTGCACTGGTCTGTAGCCACCAGAACCAGTCTGCAGTCATCAGAACGGGTCTGCAGCCACCTGATAGGTCAGGTGCCCAGGTTGGGAAGCCAAGGCTGAAGTGTGTGGTGCTGTCCACAGGATGATTTCCGATTTTTATCTGTGAGCCTAAACTCCACAATTTTGACAGTGTGAAATGGCAGCCACTTTGGTCTATTTTAGGGCAATGGTTAAGATTTCCTAGGGCTGGTAAGTCCGAGGCTGTCCCTGTGAGGAAACAGTAATCAGATTCTTGAGGAAGTGCTGTAGTGTGTTGCTATTATTACACAGGGCTAAGCCCCGCAAAATGCTTTGGGTGTGAATACACTCCACATTTACTTCATAAATCAAATGAAATATCTGTGTAATTTCCAGGGCCCCAACAGTTTAATCCAATTTAGTCCTCTCTTCTGATAAGGCGAGAAATCAGGGCCCTTTAGCTTCTTAACTCTGTTCAATGTAGAAAAATCTTCCAAATCCAGGTTCGTGCATTTAAATTGTGTTCTGAAGGATCTACTGTGAGCATCATTATTACCACAAAGTATGTGTTAAGAAGCATTTTGCTATACACTCCATGAAAATTCTAAATAAATAGAAGGAGATTTGAATGGCTGCATTACTGAATAGACAGTGCCATAACTCTGCTTTCCTAAATTCATCATTTCTCTTCCTTTAATGAAGCTAACAAATGGATGAACAGCTTTCTGGTATTATTATACATCTACCGAGCAAAGTTTTGTGATATATATCTCAAGATATACGTGGTGCATTTTCTATCTTCAGGCTATTTACTGTTGCATAGGAAACGTTTAAACATACCAATAACTCCAACATCCACAGCACATAAAAAATGTGAGAGAAACTATGAAAATTCAAGACGGTCAGATTGCTCCATAAAAGAGATCTTTTGTTTTCTACCTAAAGATCAAAACAAATATCCCTGCTGAGATGACATCTGGGCTGAGTCTTAGATGGTGAGCAGGAATTGGATGAAAATAGGCAGAATATTATCTCCAGACATCTAAAAAGACCGGCAGAGCAGTGGTAAGTCAGAGAAAAATGGAATCTAATCCTTTGAGGGGGTATCAGCTTTGATACCTTTTACTCTATCTTTAAATTGTCTGCTCTATATAATGTGAAGATGAAAAGATTGAAACACTGGAGATGTGTGAGACAGAACCATTTTAGTAAGTCCTTTATGTGCTTGTTACAGATGACCGAAGGGAGATGCAGAGGACCGTGTACTTGAGAGAATTTGACAGGAGAATTAACTAAATAAGGGGGCAAGTGTGAAAATTGCTAGAGGAGGAAGTGATTCACAGAACAACCATCAAATTTTACCTAAGTGTTCATTAAGTGAAGAGAAGTACACAACCCACATCTACCCATGGCTAGCAAATGAGCTAGTGAAACGTGCAGCCTCCTCCCCCAGTGAACTCACTGTTCTAATTGTCCTTTGGATTGCGAACTTAGCCTTCTTCTTCCTTTTTGTCATCAGAGATTTTGTAAGCTAGTTGTCATTCTATCAAAATGTAGTCTGCTTTCAGTTCACTGGAAATCTGGTTTCTATCTGGGCTATCTCACCAGACATTTTTGAGCAAAGGTCTTTCATGATTTCTCCATGGCGTAATAGGGCATATAATTTTTATGACTTATCTTGGGTGGCCTCTCTGATACATTTTATAATGGTAATTTTTCCACCCCTTTGAACTTTCTTCCATCTTTGTTTCTGTCTTCTGGCTGAGTACCATGTGAACTCAACTATCTGTTTCTTTCCTATCCAGCTATTTAAAGAAAACTGCTTTCACATGGACCGATGCTTTCTTTCTGATTGCAGCTGCTTAGCCTGCTCTTCTGTTCTACACATGTATCCTCCTTGTTCCGTTCATCATTTCTGATGGTGTGTGTCTGTCTGTTGTGGGTGTGTCTCTGCACATACCCAGACTAGAGGGAGTTTTCATCCAGCCTGGCGACCAGCATGACCTAGTGCATCTCCTGTCTGCCTGCGCTGTGCTGGAGTTACCATATAGCTTGTCACAAGGGGGCGGAGATCTGAACTGCACGTGTCATATTTACAGAGCAAACTTTTCGACTATGGAACCATTTCTACATCTTATATAATGTGTTTGTTTGTTTGTTTGAACTATTCTGCTCAGGTATTTTGTTGGTGGACCTCAGGGCAGCCTTTCGGTCTTTATCTGAGCTTTGATTCCTACCTGCTCATCAGTCATCCCAGGCACCCGGATAATAACGTTCTCAAATCAACTCTGCTCAGATTTGTTATTTTCCTCTACCATTTTTCTTTGTGAACTGGAATGCTTCCAAGTAGTTAACCACATTTGATTTTGCATTTTGGTGCACACCACACAGGACAGACAGAAGTTGTCCTTTTTTTTTTTTTTTTTCAATTTTTTTTAAGTCTTTGCTTGAGGCCTTTCTCCTTTCCTAACTTTATTTTTTTTCTTTTATTTAAAAAGAGTCTTTTTCCCATGTATCCCCCTTCTCCCCCTCCCTTACCCTCCTCCCAGTCCCTCCCAGTCAGCCCTCAGCCTCTCCCCTCTCCATCCCCCATTGCTTCCCCACAAAGGGCAAGAAGTCCCAAGGTGGGTCGGCTCAGCGGTACATCCACTCTAGGCAAGTCCGATTTCCTCATCCCAAAGTGAAGACTGGGTTAGGTGTTCCTGTGCAAGGAATGGGCTCCAAGGTGCCAGCCCACACACAGGAACACAGTCTCGTCCCAACCCTCCAGGCTCCACATACTGCCCATGCCAACCAACAGTTGCCTACCCTTGGAGGGCCTAGGATTTCCCGATGGTTCCCCAGTGGTTTGCAGCTTGGGTATTCTTTGCTTTTTGTCTAAAGTCCAAGAAGTTGTCTTCTTATGATGTGAAGTTAAATGTTCTGTGGAAAGAAAAATGAAAAGAAAGAATTTTTTTATATATTTTGAGTAGAGTTGGCTGAAAACTTATAATGGTGATGGAGAACGAAGTACAAATTTTTCGAAGAATGTTGTATTTTTATCTACTTTAGTGTAAAACTTAAAAATATGGTCTAATTTTTATATTTAAAATATATTTAAAACTATTTTCAGAAGTTTTTATAGCCTTCAAGACATTTTTCTTGGGCACTGCATAGCCAACATTCACTTGAATGACTCCCTTTACTTAATTCATTCACAAACATTTATAGAATAGCGATGTTTGTTTGACCTTGTTGCGATCTGAAGGATCCCACTGATTTTAAGAGGCAGATACAAGAAATAAGGGTAGCATCAGTGTGCTGAAAGCATGTATCACAGGTGCAGTCCTCGAAACCAAGAAAAGATCCTAAGAGAGGTAAGCAGCAAAAGTAGCTAATATGTATTCAAGATTTACTGGGAAGTACTTTCCATGTTCATAACAATTTTATACCTTATAGTTAACCTTTGGTTCCTTCACTTGGAAAATGAATTAGTTCATTCTAAATCAGTGTTCGAATGGGGGAACATTAAAGAAATACAATTGTTTGGCTTCATCAAGATCCTGATAAAATATTACCCTCATTGCAAGCCTAGCTGGTGAGCTTTCTGATCTATTTGACAGTGGTACTAATCCATCCCTTTGCACTGGCTTCCATCTTGGTTTCCAGAGTCTTTTCCAAGACATTTCAGTGTTGAAAGGTCCCAGTGGTTATTATAGTGTAAACACACATTTCCACTGTGTTGCTCCATGGGGCCAATGGGAGAATAAACAAAGAAAACTCAGACAAGAGTGCTGCTTAGCTGTGGTTCTCTCAAAAGTTCTCCTCTGGCGATTTGGATTTTGTTGCCCAAATCCCAATTGATCTTATAATAAAAACCCAGAGACAGATATTGGGGAAAAGCTGAAAGATCAGAGAGACAGAGGAACAAGCCAGAGCCACTTCTCACCACCACCGAATCCTCAGACTGAACGCTCTGAGTCCTCAGCCGAAAAGGAATGGGATGCGGAAGTGCAGGGCCAAACTCCCGTCTCCTCCTGCCTTACATTCCTTTCTCTGCCCAGACATATCACTTCCTGTCTTTTTGTTTCTAGCGCTGGAATTAATGGTGTGTGATCCCAAGTGCTGGGATTAAAAGTGTGGGCCACCACTGCCTGCCTTTGATTTTTTCTTTCTTTCTTTCTTTCTGTACTGGATTTATCTCATGTAGCCCAGGCTGGCCTTGAACTCAGAGAGATTTCTATGGATCTCTGCCTCTGTTAAGATTAAAGGTGTGTGTGACCATTGCCTGACCTCTATGGCTAACTCTGTGGCTGGCTCTGTCTTCTGATCTTCAGGCATTTTTTTTTTTTTTTAAAGCATACACTATATTACCACAAAGTTTCTTTTGAAAACCAATAGAAATTTGGGCTTGAGTCCACAATACACACTAAAGCATAGAGTTAAGTCTTCTCCACTAGGTCTGAAGATTAGATATCATTTTCTAAGAGTAGGGATCATGTCATATTAATAAAACTAAAAATAATATCATAAACACAATATTTAGTAGTGACCATAATATATACTGTGTACATTATTCTAGGAATCAAGGAAGCTAATGAATTTCATTTGATGCATACTGAGATGAAGGTACTGTTGGTTTATCTAATTTTAAACATCTAACAAATACTGAGATCCTGATAGCATGAAGTTGGAGGATCAGCTACACTAAAACTCATTATTTGTGAACAATTTTCAGCCGGCTATTAATTGAAGTCATGAACATATGGATGTGGATGGCTGACATTTTATATTGGGGCATTAGAAAGATGGAAAATAACAAACTTGTAAGAGCTGGCTGACTAAACATTTCCATTCAAAACAACACTGGTAACTTTCGACAGTTTTAAGATTCATACAGCCAAAAGGTGGCAGTGTCCTACTGAGTTACCGGTTAAGCTTCATTTTTCTAGAGGTGAAGTTTTCAAATGTGTTCTGCCTCTAATGGGATTTTAGAAGAAATAGTAAGCAATACCATTACTATCGCATATCCCAAACAATAATTATAACTGAAGGAAACTTCTTTCCACAATAACATTTTATAGTTATTTTTTGCATAAAATGATTTTATCTGTACAGCAGAAAGACAGGAGAGAGAGAGAGAGAGAGAGAGAGAGAGAGAGAGAGAGAGAGAGAGAGAGAGAGAGAGAGAGAGAGAGATTCCAGTCGGCATACAGGTTTTACACATTATTTTGCTATTGCTTCTCTCTTTGGGGTTCTCCTTGGTCCTGGATATAAATCAGATGGATATAGTGTGCAAGCAGTGACTTGTTTTCATGTAGGATTAGCTGATGAAATTGGTATTCCTGTCAGACAATGTTTTTCCACTATTATGCTCACTTTGAAGAGTTTTCAAGAAGCAAATAATACACATCTATAAACAACAGTGCACTGAATGAAATCATATTTAAACATTCTTTTTAAAGAATGCTTTTCTTAATTCTTTGAAAGTCCATACATGTTTTGATCATATGCACCCCCTTCCCGGACTCTTCCCAGCTCCACCTTCCATACCTATCCACCTTTGTGTTCTTCCTCCAGCTCACATCAATACAAACTAGCGCTGCCCAAATATTCTTGGATGTGTGACCTTTCCCTGGAGCATGGTTGACTTACCAATGCCTATACTCTCCATCTCCCAGCATGTTGTCATAGTTCCTCAATTAGGGGTAGGACTTTGCGTATACATCTCTCTGTGCTGAGATTTGGTCTGGATTGGATTTACATGGGTCTTGGGCATGCTGTCCCAATCAGTGGGTTTTCATATGTGCATCTGTCCTGCTGTGCTCCAAAAACATTGTTTCCTTGTAGTCATCTGCTGCTTTCTGACTCTTACACTCTTTCTGCAGTGATTCTTTAGCCTTGGGAGGAAGGAGTATGGTGTATCTGCTCCATTCTGCAGCATCTGTACTTTGTACAGTATGGATCCCTGTGGTGATTACTATTTATTGCAAAAGAAGCTTACCAGGTGAGGGTTGAGAGAAGCACTAATCTATGGTCATAACAAGTCATTAGAAGTCGGTTTAATGCTATGTTCATTTAGCAGCATTATCGTTGCAAGTTCTCGCCTAGGGCCAAAGATCTGTCTCGCCATGGGCTTTTGGTTCAATAATGGTGCCTGGTATGGGTTTCATTTTTGGAGCAGGAGATAACCAAACAGAAAGTGATTGGTTGCTCTCATGCCACGGTTATCTCAGTGGGCATGTCTAGTCAGGCCAATGAGGATTGTTGAGTTCACAGCTGGGGATGATTGACACTTTTCTCCTCTAGCAGCCAACATATAAAAGCTAGTTGTATCTTGATCTCTTTTCTGTGACTCAAGTTTGTGGTATCTTCAGCAGTAGGGTCTTCCTGTCAAATTCTGGAGGGTAGCCACAAACGATGACGATAACCTGTAATGTGTGTGGGGGGGTCTCTGGAACCTCACTGGCCAAATAACACCAAAGATACTTAGAGAAAAAGTCTGAACTGAATCTACTACTGTAGAATCTCTCTCTCTCTCTCTCTCTCTCTCTCTCTCTCTCTCTCTCTCTCTCTCTCTCTCTCTCTCTCATACACACACACAGAAACACATACTATACACATATCCATATTTATAAAACGTTTAAAATGAAATTACCCTACAACAGGGTATCCTTACTAGACATTAAAGGCCAACAAAAAAAAAAAACCTTAGTGCCAGGAACGAGTTACTTCTTTTGGAGTAAATACATTAAAGGAAAAATCTTAGTATTATAATGAAAACAAAAAACCCAATTTTTTAAATCCAAATTTCTAAATTCAAAATTCCAAAACAAATGCTGAGCCAAAGTTCACCTGTGGTGAAAATTATCTTGCAAGCATATCCTGGCAATAATTTGCTTAATTGTTAATTATTAGGAACAAAATGCAGTTTCATTAATTTTTTTGGCCTAATGTGAGTGCTAGAAACTGAACTTGGATGCTTTCTAAAAGCAATATGCACGTTAGCCACTGAGCAATCTTTTGAGCTTCAGTCTTTTTAAAGTAAAGGTCACTGGTTTGCTCTAGTAAACTTGTTACTCTGAAATAACCAAGTGTCTTAAAAAGAATACTATTATAGCGATGCTTTGTAATATCATTAGTAGTCAGAGCCTATCAGTGTCTGGGTAAAAACTCACTGTTTTCCAGAATCTTGTAATAGTGCCGTGGCTTGTTAATAACTAGTTAGAGTTGGGCATCACAGCTCTAAAGCAGTACAAAGAGTTCAGTTTTGAGTCTGTCTGAACACACAAGGATTTTCTATTCTTACATATATGAGAAGTAAATGATTCCATTTGGGATTTCGGTTTTGAACTTGGGTATTTTATCTATTTCTATCTACTATATATAAATATTATGAAATCATTGTATTTGGAAATACTAAACAATGTGATCAATGAACTCTACAGAGAATTTTTAATTTTAAATAAACATTAGACTTTGTTACTATGTATTAGAATGATAGTTACTTTTAGTGGATTAATCAAAATAATTTTTAGTATTTAATTTTGTGAAAAAGAATAAAACGCATTAGTTTTTTATATGTGTTGTGACAAAGATTTTTTTAAACTGACATTTTAAACTTAAAATTTCTTTAACAATGTAAGATTACAAATATTTCTAAGACAGCACAGGGTAGGCTAGTTTTAATTTCATTATTCTTCTACTTCCTTGTCTCTCAGTGGAAAGAACCCTAGTAACATTCAAAGAGACTTTAGTTTTTTAATGACAGAAAGAAAAGTCAAAATCAGGAATTGACTCTATACATTGGATTCATGTTAGTACTACTTACATACATACATACATACATACATACATACATACATACATACATATATATATATAGTATTTCTTAAATAATTCATTTAATTAGAAAGTGAGACCGCCATTGCAGCTGAATAGCACCCATTACATCTTTGGTTCTAGCTCCCTTGATGCATTTGGTAAACACTGGTGTTGTCCTGGGTCCCATCAGCAGAAGAAAGTCTTCTCGAGGGGATAAATATTTTGTCTGATTTTTTACTATAGATAGGAGCTTTCTTGTCAACAGATGGCTTCTAGCTGTCACAGTGTAATAATACTTAAAAGAATTCTACAGAAGGCAGGGAAATCTAATGGAACTTAGCATTGTTATTTAGCAAGTGCCAATTCCCATGCTAAGTATTTTTTATATACACCACAATTAAAATCTTCTTATGCTTATTAATTTTCTTAATCTTTACAAATGATTATGATAGGAGATATAATTATATTTATTTTAATGATCAGGAAACTCAGGCAATATGTGATTACAAAGCTATGAAGTGCAGGACCGGCATTTAAACTCCATCTGTTTTTCTAGAACATACTTCTTAATAACCATATTATTTTATCTAAGTATTTTAAGACATATTGATTCTTTCTTTAAAACTCTGATGAAGGATCAGTCTTAGGATATGTTTTGCATAACAGTAATCAGGTACTTAAGAGTTACTTCATGGTACAATTTACTTCAAAAATGTTCCGTACTATATTTCCATGTCATAAGAGTTTCATTTATTCTAAAAGCACGGTAGCATGTTATAATTTCAGTGAAGGGGGAAAATTAAACACTCGCCATGGGAATGTTCTAAATAATGCATTACAAATGTTGTTATGATTGTTTTATTGTTACAAAAGGACATCCTCATACTATGTTATTGAGAACCACAATCATTTCCTAAATATCTTATTAATAACCAGTTTTTTAAAACAAACAGGTAGAGATGTTAGGTGATTTTTTTTATAGCACATGTAGCAATATAGATGGCATCAAGTCCAGCATTGGAATTAGTTCTGTGGCTCAAAGGAAGTAGAGTAAGCATCTCTCTGGCCACCATCACATCCCTGCTGTAAGTTCCCTCATGCTCTAGATGCTTCCTTCTCCAGCCCGGGGTTGGCTGAATGATGCTTACTTGACTCAAAGCCAAGGAGATGCTCACCTTGTTTCTAAACTGACTGTACCCATAAACAGTAATCAAGAGCTTCAGAACAAAAGTGCACTTCAAATTCAACTATTTGTGAGTGATAGAGCAGTTAGATAATTAAGTTGTTAAGAATTATTTCCTCTCTTTGACTTTGCCACTGCTCTAGGATTCTAGTGGAGCAGATTTGAGATGGACTGATAAAATTGTGAGAGAATCTAACAAAGGGGGAAAAGTCTGTATATCTTTCAAAATGTGAGCAGATTGTGGATAAAGATAACAAAAACGTTCTGGTCATTGTATATCCACAGACATGACAATGTTATTTCAGAGAATGGTATACTCTTTTCCCTCTGATTAACTGATCAAAGAATATAATACACACAGTGTCTTAGTTTGTCAGTGTAGGAAAATCAAAAGTGAAAAAGAATTTTAGTTTTACTGGATCATGGCAATAAGTTATGAAACACTGATGCTTAAGAAACATAATCTCATATCCTCTTACTTAATGAATTCAATACTTTACAGTAAGAGATTTTTCTCTCATTTCACATTGGAGGAAATTAGTTTGGTTAAATTACTCTTTCTGGTTACCCTATGGTTGTGTGATTCCAAAGTCATTTGGACAGTATGATGTCAACTTAGTTTTGTGGTTGCAAATGTCAAGCAGATTTCTTTGTTAAACACTATACCTATCGCAAGTCCTTTGCACAACTCATGACTGTAGGAAAAAAAAAAAAAGCTAAAGGACCAAAGAACTTTATGACATTCTTTAAGCATTTAATGATAGTTGCTTGGAGGAAGATTCAGGCAGCATGTGGGAAACTGCAAAGACAATAGCATCTGGATTATTGACAATGAGTTTTAAAGTTTATACTCTGTACTTACTGGTTTTATTTATCTAAGTGACCATGATATCAATGTATGTGAATGATCTATACAGTTTATGGAGGAAGTTATTCTAATGCGTTCTTATATTCAAAAATTGTGGAGCCAAAAGCCCTTTAACATCTGCAGATTTTGACTAAAGAAGGTGGAGAATGTTTAAACCGCTCTAGGTCTTAATTGTTAATGGTTTAAAGAGCTTCTAAAAGTAAATATAATTTTGTTGCCATTTGCTTCATGCTGTTTATTGAATGTTGTCATATTAACCTATGTCCAGGTAAGTCTTTCTCACTGATCTTAAAATTCATGTTGTATGTGAAAGCCTGTTTGTGAGACTTATTAACTAATATGTAAAATTTATTGATGTTAATACAAGCTTCTGTTTGCTATTCAGTACACAGTTACAAGAAACCCTGTGTACAACAATTAGTATGTTTTTAAATGAGAAACTCCACAATGACAGCAGAAATTATACATGATTCAGCCTAACTTTGTTTCTCTAAAAATAGTTGGAAGGTAATATACTATTTACAAACAGTATGCATAAAGAAGTCTTCTAGAAAGATATTAAAAGATCTTAAAAAGACATTGATGTGCCATAACACAAAATTACATTGTTGAATTAGAGCTCTGTATTAACATAAATGTGCCCCAAATTAGAATTAAGCATATTGAAAATAAGATGCTATGCCTTTAGCCCAGAGATAATTATTCTTTATTCCAAGTGTGGAGTGATGTTGGTTGTTCAGTGATAATAAATATTTGAGTTATTTTCTTAGATTTTGATATTTTTATTGTCGTGAAGTTATTATTTTCACTATTGGTTTAATTTTTGACAGAAGTATCTTAACAGTTACTTTTCCAAAGATTATATCTGTACTTGAAGATTGCCACAGCATTTCCCTGCATTTCCAGAGAAACAGGTTGAAAGTGCAGTTGGGATCCGCTCTCAGATGGTAACTGAATGTCATCACTCTTGTGCTAAGGACTGTGTGACTGCAGCAGATAAAGCAGAGCCACAGCTCTGGGAGAAGAAAGAAGAAGGTGGAGGGCCAGGAACGGGGGGGGGGGGGGGGGGGGGGGGGGATCGTGCTCTCTGGAAAAAGTACTGGTGGAAGGTGAGAGATAAAGGAAACAGTACCACTTGAGAGAGTTCTAGATAAGAGGACAGGGTGGGGGTTGGGAGTGGGTGGATGGGAGCGGTGATAAGGCTTTTAAAATTAGGAACACAGATAACGTTTATTGTAAGTGGAGGAATAGATTAAAAAGAGAGAAAACATTAACCAGAAATAATAGGATTTAAATATAGAAAGTAACATGAAAGGGAATATGGAGATGAGATCCAATGTAAAGGAAAAATTGGAAAGAAATCTTGCACGATGTGTTGGAAATGTGTATTCATGTGTCCTTCTGAACACTCCAAAACTGAACCTACCTAATACAGGCATGAAGGTTCCCTTTGTGAGTTCAAATGGCGGGATTTCCAATTGAATTGCATAATATAATGGAGAAGGCCTTATGATGTATGTGATAGCTCAAAAAAAAAAAAAAAAACCAAAAAAACCAAAAAAACCCTTGCAAATGAAGCAAAGAAGATTGTGTATAAATAGATACCATTTTAAAATTGATCTATATCGATATTATGACATAGTGCAGACTTTGTGTAGAAGACTTCATTTGACTTGGAATTTAAATTATAATACCTGAGCAAATTGTTTTAGAAGCAACGGACCTGCAGGGAAGCAGGGACTTTATATCTACAGTGTGTCTAGAAAGCTATATTTAGAGTGTGGATGGCATAAATGATTTCCTGGAATAAATACTGTATTTACTTAAATAAACATTTATTAAAAATCATGGAATCTTATTAAGAACTGATGAACAATTAAAAAATCTTACTATTACTTGGAAACCTGTTTAGTATAACCCTGAAACACAGTCCTTTTAATGCACAGTAATTTACATTGTCCCAGAGTATTTGTTGAGGATTTTCAACTTTGATTCCATATCTGTCATTAAAAGTGTTATTATTTGACTCCATATAAAGAATTATGACTTCCTTGGTCTTTACAAGGCTCATTATTGTCATAATTTTTTAAACTATCTCCCTGTTTGCAAGTGGTAATTCTTATGTTCATCTCCATCAGAAAACTTCTATATTAGGGGAGTTTTTTATATGATTACAGCTCAAATATTAGTTACTATCCATATTACTCATTGTTATATTTCCTAAGGATATTGCAGATTACAAGGCAAAGTCCATATTCTCTCAATCTACACAGTATTTGCATATATATGATTTTTAAAATTGTAAATGGACACTTTTTGTGGTGTATTTATGGATATTTTCTTAGGCTTTAAATTTATTCTAAAACTCCTGAGAAGAATTCTGTGAAGTTCTTCTTAGGATTTATTCATTTTTATGTGTATGAGTGTTTTGCCTGCACATGGGTAAGTGCACAATTTATGTGCCTGGTGCCCAAAGAGGCAGAAGAAGGAATCAGATCTTCAGGCTGGATTCAGTTACCACATGGATGTTGGGATCCAAACTTGGGTCCTCTGCAAAAGTAGTATGTGCTCTTAACCACTGAGTCATCTCTATAGATAGTAAAAAAGTGTCTTCTATTTACTACTATAACAGAACATAGTATGAAAAACTACAGCCATGCATTTAAAATAGTTTTTGCATTATGCAATTTTAATATTTCCTTCAAATTATATTGTTTTGACAATCAGTGTGATATTTATAAACTTCATTTTTTCCTGAGGATTACTTGTTATTAATGGGAAGTTATAGGAATAAATTAGAAGCCATACCTGCCATTGAACTGTCACACTCCTACATCGGTTAGAGCCAGCCATCTGCAAGAGTGCAAAGTGAGACAATGTGGCTTTAAGAACTTGGACTCTGGCGCTTGTTTACCTGCCTTGGTTAGTGCTTTCCTTCATGCTCCACGATGTCTTTCTGTCCTCTATGCAACTCCATTCTGCTGGCACTTTGCTGGCAATTTTCACTATTGCTAAAATTTAATTAGTAAACTGTGGCCATTGTCAGGATTTCTTGCATTGCAATATGGGTCATAAAACCAGCATCAGGGCAAAAACCAAACACATTATATTAGAGTTCTCTAGAGGAACAGAGCTGGTCCAATGGGTATAAATTTCAGAAGGATATTAATTAGATGGAATTATGTGATTTGGGTGGGTTATCCAACAATGACTGTTTGTGTTTTGGTGAGATGGACAACCCAGTACCTACTCAGCCCGTGATATGGATTCTTCAGCAGGTTCCATATGGCCCAGAAAGCTTGAGGATTCCTGGCTGGTCTCCAGTCCACATTGAAAGAACCTTGGTTCTGATGGTCAGAAAGGATGCTAACAGTAGCCACTGCAGAACAGATACATGCACCAAAAAGGGGAAAAAATCAAGCACAGGAAACAGGACTTTATAGCTAGAAGGCTGCCCACTCTGGGGTAACGCTTTTCCCTTCAGTTAATGATCCAGTACACATCTTGCAGACACACTAAGAAGTGTGTTTCTTAGCTGATCCCAGATTCTGTCAAGTTGACAACCAACATTAACTGTTACACACATAAAACAAGGCATTGCCATTCAAAAGAATGAGGCATTTGCTGAAAGGAACAGATATTAATCACATTTATCAAGGGCAACTTTAATTCAATAGAATTTCCCTGTAATAATATAGCAGAGGATTTTATGAGTGTGAATGTAACTCATTACACATTTCCCCCCCCTCTAATGGCAATTGTCTAAGTGACAGAATCAGAATCTAGTAGTTATAGAATCGTGAGACTGATGTTTCACTAAGAATGTCTACTTTTTAATGGTTAATTTTTGCTTTGTTTTCTCAAGAAACAGTATTCTAATAAATATTTGTTCTCTCAGAGTCAGATAAAGCAATCTTAGAAACATATATTAAAGCACATATGAAAAAATATTGCTAATATAATCTTGTTTTTTTTCTTAGTAATAACAAACATTTCAAAAGTCCCATTATCTTTCTTATCTGTTTTCTAGTTTTTATTTAATAGCTGGTGATGAGATTAAGTGCAGTCTGTCAATGACTACAGTCCCTTTAGGTCACTGTGAAAAACCCAAGACCCCCAAAAACCAACCAACGAGCCAACCAACGCAACACCTAAAACCTGCCCAAGAGCGGTTATGCAGCATTGCTCTGCCTTCCTCTGGACACAATGGCCTCTTGCAGATGCATTCCCAGAATCCTCTTTGCTTGCAGTTCCACCAGCCACTTAAATGGTCTAACCCCTTCAAGAGACTTTGTTTCTACATCAAAAAGTCAACAACCCAAACTCCAGAGAGACAAGAATAAAGTTCTAGAACAAAAAAGATTTACAAATGTTCCACTACCCATTAGACAAATTTCTTTTGCAAAACCAGGGAAGCTGAGATTGGCAAATTGGGTATGTTTGCTTCACAGATCCAGAGACAAAGGCATCAGATTTCAACAGAAAAAGAAACTTCCGAAGAAATGACCTGTGAAGAGGCTGCTTGGCTGTTCCAAGGCAACAAGGAAGGGAGTGGGGTTTTTGTGGAAGCGCCTCTTGGTGTGAGCCCAGTCTTTCTCCTAATTTCTCTTTCCTGTGTGTGACAATACAGCATGTCCAGTCTCCTGTATCATATGCATTCAGAAACGTGGATCCTTCCTAGTTTGCAGAGACGAAATCTACGTTATCTTTCAAATTGTTTGGAAACACTTAGGTATAAATCTCTCTGGGTATTGCGATAGGGTAAAGTACATTTCCTTTCAATTGGAAATGATTCTAACTTTTCACATGGTAGTTAGCACTTCCTGTTTATTTTTAGGATACTTTTTTTTAAAAATTTTTCTCCTCTTATCGATTTTTTAAAAAATTGGCGTGGGCTAAGTTTAGTCTGTATTGGAAAGGAAGTAAGGGTAGAGTAGATACTGAAATCTATCCAAGCCTGTTACCAGTTTAAAGCCAATATTTGGAAAGTTATAGGCTGTATTATAATTATCCTGATTGGTATTATAAATTATGGTTCAAAAAAAGTGTTTGAGTCTTATTTTTCAAGTGTATCTAAGGGGAAAATCCCAATACATACTTAATAAGAATGGTAATTCCTTTAGTGAGGCTAATTTACTCTGTAACTGTCCTGTGCTCTTGAGATATGAAGCAAATTCACAGCTTTGAAAATGTATTTTAAAATACAGAGGAAAACTATAGCCTATTTGATCTGTAATATGCTTTATAAATGCAAAGGGATAATTGATCTGAATCTGTACTGATGACTGAGATTTGCTGTTTGGTTTGGATGCTAAAGCAAATAACCTCAGGAATTTTAGTAGTTCAAACTGTCGTTTATTAAAATGGGATTTGGTCACTGCAAGTCTGTATGGTTTCCCTTCCTTGTAATGCCTCTTTTTACAACAATGCTTGTGTGTCAGCATCTGGGCTGACGTTGTGACTGCTGTGGCATCCTGTAATGACGCAGAATTTCAGTGAGGCAAGCATTCAGCTGCACTGTCAAGTTTTCCTAGTGAAACTGTACAAGAGAAATGACGTATGTAGTCAGATTCAGAAGCCCTGTCAGTGTCTCACATTTACCAATGAACTGAAGACGTGGAGAAATAGGACTGTTTTATTCACGCAGAGGAAATATGTTAAAAGAAATTAAACAAGAAACTAGACACATCTAGGCAAAGCAAAAAAAAAAAACATTAAAATTTCACCACAGTTCTAGAATTCACTCGATAAATTTACCTTGCTATCGGAATGCTGTCCCACACAAGGAAAGCACTGTAAATGCTAAGGTTAAATGCTTGCCGGAGAAGAAAATTATAGCAGGCAGAGAAACATCGCAGACTTCCAAATTTTAAAGGCATTAACCATTAAGAATAAACACATACTTTGCTCATTTCCTCAGATTAGGTATGGCATTTAGAAAGGTGCACACTTTCTCTATTCTACCCATCAAAATTCAGGAATTCCACTTTTAATCTGAGTGTCATCACTCAGGGTATTTGATCCTTAGCACAACTGGGGTTTATTTGTACAACTTAAATCAAAGTACTTTGTGATAAATATCTCAGTGCAACTATGTCTACATTTCAGTTGTAATGATGTAAAAGTTAGGAATGATTATACTATATTCTAGATATTTCTATCTTAACTATTGATTTAAGCAGAAATATACATATATATAAATATATATATATATAAATATATATATTTCTGCTTAAATCTTTTATGTAGACAATTAAATGGGTCATATCTAATTCTCATTCCAGAATTATTATAACTACCTTTTTTGGAGTAGAATATATTTGCTAATGATTCATTGTCTACTTTTTTGCTTTAAAATAGCTGGTGGTCACTAAGAATCAAGAAATTTATTCTAATTTAAAATTTTGTCCCTTCCAGTTTCTAAAGAAGTAAATTTTAATGATTTTCAAAAGCTTGAACAATCTCAAGTATGGAGCTGAGACATACGAAGTTAACTTGCTACAACCTGAGACTTAAAAAAAGTGTATTGAATATATTCCACTAAAAAGACCTAAAGTATTTCTGTGTGGAAGGGTGGCAAAGTTTTTAGTTTGCTTCTTAAAAACTGGCTTTTACTTTCTCTGGAACTAGTACACCCTGCATATCACAGTTGTATGTTACATGAGTGATTCTTAAATTGTGAAAATGGAGGCTTTTCTGGTAGCAAAAGGGTTAACCTCTTTTTGCTTTACCAGTTTCAAATTACAATGAGAAGCCTCTTCTTTCCCAGCAGGGTTGTGCTTACATTTCTCCTTAGATCTCTCTTGAAGAGGGCTGGTATATTTGTGCCTGCTGGAGGTGGAATTAACTGTAAGAAGGAGGAAAGTGTTGAATGGATTTACAGGAAGGATTTCAAGTAAACTCAGGGAAACACATTTACTTGAACAGTACAACCTTGGGTCTTGTTTTACACTGAGACCATACAAGAGATGCAAGAGATGTTCAAGTTATCACTAGGCGGCCGGACAAACACAATTCCAACAGCAAGGTGCAGATCAGCGTAGATCTGTGATTCTGACCTCAGGATTTGTCTTGGAAAGAGTTCAAGCAGTGAGAAGAAGTCAGAGCCAGCGAAGAGAACTTGGGAGCTACAGTTTATCAGAAGACCAGCTTTCGTCAGTTCAAATACCAAAGGCCTGATTACCATAAATCCACACAGGAATGCATAGGTTATTTGATCAAATAATTTTAGCCAGATTTTGCTACATCAATACTGCAAAAGTTCTTAACAACTGTGGATAATTAGAAATCTGAATTTCAGCTTTCTTAGAAATAACTACTCTTGACATATTTTAAAATATTTAAAGCAGGAGAAGAAAATGGAATGAGAATGTTCAGAAATATCACTGTCATGAAGAATAGGTAAATTTGTTTTTACAGTTTTACAGCTACTGGAAAAGTGTACCTCCAAGGAATCTGGATTATTATTATTATTTGTAAGTGGACAAGAAGGATTAAAAATATCGACTTTTACTTTTCTACAAAAATGCATTGGACTGTATTTTTAGTTAGGACTGTTGTGAGCTTTCTCTGGAGCGGCTGGGTTCAAGCGGGTTATTCAAAAGGAGGTTTGGGAGACAACCACGTTCACTCCAGTTTTATTTATAGAAGACTGCGGAACCATGAAAGACGGGAAATACAGAGGGAAATTCTGTCTATTTTGGGTTTGCCTCACAGACCCAGACCATTCTCACCTGGAAAACAAGCATCTTCTGCACCCCTCTTCATGTTGGATCTGTACAACGCCATGGCCAGTGAAGAAAATTCTGAAGAGTCGGAATACTTGGTGAGGGTGTCTCTGGCAGGAGAGGCCAAAGAGGCAAGAAAGGGATACCCAGCTTCTCCCAATGGATATGCTCATCGTATGCAGTTATCTCCAAGGATTCCCCTGACTACCCAGAGCCCACCTCTTGCCAGCCTACACGATACCAACTTTCTGAATGATGCTGACATGGTCATGAGCTTTGTTAATTTAGGTATGTTGTTCATTTATTTGCTCATCTGTGTGACTATAAAGTGGAATTTCTTTCCTAATGGTTAAGTAGTGTCTTGGTAGGTGGCCATGTTTATATATTCATTTTATAAAACTCTCCTCAATAACCTCTGTTTCATTTTTTACAGTAATACAAAGTTTTGCTTCAGGCTACAGAATCACATATATTTAACATGGATAGCTAAAATTAAATGGTCACATTTTAGATAGAATTTTGTCCTTTGAGAGGCTGTTAAAATTTAATTTAAAGATCGCATAAAGGGCAATATTATAAAAGGAGAAATTTATAAAGATAGCAATGCTTTGGTCAGAAAGGAAAAAAAAAAAGAAATGAAGAAAGAAACCAGAATTTATGTATGGCAAAACAAAACTAACTTTCCAAACCACTTTTTGTTAGGAATTTAAAGAGCATGTGAATACATATTCTTATGCTACTTAAACATTTTCACCTAGGAAAGAAATTATTGTAAAAATTTTTGAAATGAAATCAGTTAAGATCAAATGAAACTGTAAAATGTTAACAAACAAGGGAGTTAAGTGGAAAAAAAATGTTTAGAAAAGAAGTTTCAATCTAATTGAAACATTCCTTAAATAGAATGATCAAAAATGTAATTAGAACTAGGTGATTTTTCACATAGGCAAGATAAATATAAAACTTGCTTTGATGATATTTATCTATTCCAAGTTCTCCTTTGAGATAAAAAATATTTAATCAACAATTTTTTATAAATAACAGCAAGGATATTAAGGAATAACTTCCAAAATTATATTTCATTCAGTGCTGATACTTCCTGGTAATTTTTAAATACTCACAATCTCAAATGGCAGATCACTGCTTGGTATTTCATCTCACAAGAATATTAAATAGTTTACCTACTTAAAATGATTTTACAAGGGCCGTTTTAACTTAAAATACTTTAGTACAAACTAAAGATGAATTCCCTGTCTTTAGATGTTTAAAGGAGAGTAACATTAAACATAATTTAGTTTTAAGACTTAAAATTTAACCAAAAAATTTAATAAACTTTAAAGAATCGAGGTCCCTATAAAGTAATACCTTTGAAAATTTTAGATTAAAATGCAATCTGGGTTGACTTTAAGTATTTTACTTTTCACCTAGTAAAAAAATATCCTTGTATACTATCTCAAAGGAAATTCTTTTTGAAAAGTCAGATAGCAATGAATCTTGGTGACATGTGGCCAAGTCTGTAATGTATGTTTCCTCATACGCTGTGGTCATTTACCCTTAGTACTCCTGGCCTGAAGGAGAGGGCTTACTAAATCATGTGTTTTGTGTTACCAAGACCAAGCTTTCAGTAGGAGCGTTAGAAAGCCATCGTCTACTGTGTCAGGTGCCCTGCAGGTCTTTATTGTGGTGTTTTCTTTTGTACATATAATTAGCAGGCTTCAGTGAGAACTTTCAGACAGACCTTAATTCTAAATTGGTTTGAACGTTTCTTTTTAGTATAAGGGGAATGAAAACATTCCTCAGAGAAAATTTTATTTTGCAGCCTTTTTTAACTCAAGGATTCAAATAAATATCTATAGAACAGCCCTGGCTTAGCATAACTAAATGTCAGTCGCTGAAATTCCTATATTTAGATGTAGACATTGTACGCAGATTTTGACCATGTATATATCTAAGTATAATGCAAACCCCACCATTTTTACCTTTAAATTATTTTAGCATTTTTTTTTTTTAACTTTAGAGTAACAAATCTAAACTATTAGACCAACCTCAGTAATTTCTTTAGGTCATCCAAAACACGAGAATTTGTGATGAAACAATAATAGCTCAGCCATGAATCTGTCTTAATATGTCATTAAACTGAATCTTTTGATGATTTGTAGTAGATACTTACTATCATTTTAGGAAATAGATGTTTGAAGCTATATGCCATTACTTTTTTTTTTTTTATAAATATAGATTAAAATAAGAAAACAAAACAGAAAACAATTTATTCAGTGATTTTCAGAAACCTGTTTTACCACTAAGTAATATTTTTGCTTTTAAATTAATAGTATTTTTCTTGTGTTGGTCATATTATGATGACACAGCTGTTTATAAGTCCATTACGCATATCAACACGTAAAATCACTTATTTTATTCCAGGGAAATAATATTACATTTAGACTTAAGAAACATTATTTTGATCATACTTAAGCAGGTGGTTGGTGATGTTTTCCTCAATAACAAACCATATGTTTTTTCTTTATTAATGATCCCCAAATAAATACTTCATAAGAAATTACTAGAAATGGGATTATGATCCTGTGTGAATTTCTTGTAGTTGTCTTGAAGTAAAACTGAGCTACAATTTTATTACTCTTAAAACATGCCTACTAATATAACCAAAGTATAAGGTCAGTGACTACTTAGTATAAAGCTGACTTCCGTATTTCTTCTATGTGTAAAACAAACCAAAGCATAAGTGTAGAATATCATCTTAAACTGAACAAAAAAACTCAGTGCTTTTAATGTAATTCATGAGCATCTAGTAATTGCACTGTATTTTACTGTTATGAATATCAAGAGAAATTCATTTCTTCAGTATCTGAAAAAACTTCCATGTCGTGGAGACTTAAGTCAAAATGAGCCCAGTTAGTAGCCGTAGGGGGCGTGTTCTGAGGAAGCCACCTGGGTGTCTGAGTATATGGATGATACTTGTAACATTTCTAATAACTAATTTAACTTAATCCAGACTCAGAATCATATCCAGCAGAATATTTTTTTTTTAATTTTCTTGTGAATTAGTGTTGTTTTCATAAGTGAATACTATAATTTACTAAAAGATAAAAGGACTTCTTACAGTGTGTGAGCATCTACATGTAAACCAAGCTTACTATCACTACTTTTAGGCTTATTTTAGCAACTTGTTCACTTATAAAAAAGTCTAAACGGTTAGACCAAATTTAGTTTCTGTTATAGTAAGAGGTTTTCATAGATAAACCCTAACTTTCAAATTGTTGAATACCAGTCAGATTTTTGTGATACCACTTAATTTTGTGGAGAATAAAAATATCTTTCTGTTTTTTTTTTTTTTTTTTTTTTTTACTTTTTATATTTCTTTTCCTAAATGTTGACTTGGTTTGTGGATGAAGTACTTCTACAAATCAACAATTAGATTATACATTGTTAATATTAAGTACAATTACTGTCTTGGTACACATGTCTGTGGACTAGTTCTAAAATTATTTAAAAATTAGATAACAATGTTTCATCTACTTATTTAATGATACAAAACTAAATATTTTAGAGCAAATTGCAAAAAATGGGAAACTTGTGTTATTAATTGCCTATATATATTTTTCTGAAAGCAATAATTGATATACTTTTTAAAAATAGTTTTGGGGTCATTGATATGCTGATTTCAAATTCTTTTCAGATATATTTTCAGAGTATATATTAATGTGCAAGTATAAAGTACATAGAAGCAACATGGAATACTTTCATGATGTAACAACTTAGATATGAAAAGAGCAATACAGGAAACGTTAAATTAAGGTTCCCTTTTTAAAATCAATAAACCTCCCTGTTATTGGGGAAAATATAATGTTTTTGTCCTCAACTGACAGCTTTGAAAGTTATCATTGGTATTTATCATTGTTTTTAGTGCTCAGTGGAGAGGAAATTATATGTAAATCTTCGTGATGATGCTACCTTATGATATGGTGTCTCTCCAACAGCATTATTAACATTCCCAAACACATGCAAGCATTTTTTAAATATAAGTGATGGGTTGAGAGAAAAGATAATTTTAATATATTGTGCCACGTATCCATGGTTGTGTCTGGAATAAGAAATACTGATAACTGGGGCAAAACAACAATTATTCTTTAAGTATTTTTTTAGCTCTGTTTGAAGGGAAAAATTATTGCTAAGGATGAAAATCATTTTCCCCTTCATCAATAATCATTCTCATTTATAATCAAGACAACTAGATTGTGGTCCTTCAAGCTATTTTATTGCCGAATGACTGGAGCAGATCCCAGAGGGAGATTACTATAAACATAGTCTAATACAAAAATTTATATCTTAATGGTCACTTACAAAATAGTTTCAAAATTCTAATGACTAGCATCCTGGGAATTAGGAAGGAATGGACACATGGCTAGAAGGAGTTGGATGGGCCTCAAGCACCACTTCTGGCTCTGTACTCTCTCACTGTCTATAATTACATACTCCTTCCTCACCCCCTCCTCCAACCCCAACACTTTTAATCCTCATCTTTGTTTTGTAGTTTCTGGAGCCCCAGGCTTTCTTGGCTTGCCGTCTTTACTGCACCCACCCTTCCTGGGAGTTGCCTTTGGTCCTACCTTCTTTATAACTAAAGGCTTAGACTAGTTGAAAAATCAATTAGTTCCAGCTTGAGAATCTAGGTACAGCCTCCTGTTTTCTCAGTAGTTGAGAAGGAAAAGGTAATGATGTGCCAGTTGCAGCCTCCGCCCACAGGGAGGAGAGCACACTAGGGCATTAGAATTTACTGACTTCTGCTGTCCTTTGAAATGATTTCTCTGGCACCCCATCTCTCCTGTCTTCCCCTTATCTACTCCGTGTGAGGATTCCTTTGACCAAACTTAATTGACTTTCTGACTTTACTATTCTTAAAGATGATTAAACTTTAAAAGGAAAAGAAATTAAGCCAAAGAAAAGGTTGAACTTTTTCTGAACAAAACTAACTCAACATTCAATGCCCATCCCACTTTTCTTTATCTTTATTTAATACCAACACCACTAATACTAATAAATTATTTCCTTTACTAAATTCTTGAGGTAATAATGGACTGATTAAAGCAATGTATATAAGGCTGATAAATAAAACATTTCCTAAAAGTACTTTAAAAAGACAGTAAATGAGGTAGTTATTGAAAGCTGGTCTTTGAGGTGTGCAGGTGGAAAACGTGCTGGAAAATCCTCAATCTACCTCACACTGGCAAAGAAGCTAATTTAACATCCCCAACGACATGGACTCCAGCAAAAAGCCCTTTCATCCTTTTGCATTGAAATAGTGACTTGGGGAAAAGAAAGTGTATGTCTTAGTATATGTTCACAAGGAACACACAGACCAGCTACTATGTGTAGTCGTAAATAATGTAGTAGTTTGGCTTTAAAAAACCCCACAGGTCAAAGGAAGAGGCTTCTCTAACACACAGACAGAGATCACAGGAGTCACTCACAGAACTGAAGGGAAACAATGAATCCCTTGTTCTAAGTAGTATTTATGAGGTCTTCTTTGCACCTTCCGTTCATATTTTACGAGCCAGGCTGCGTGATTTCTCCCTTTGCTCATCTCTTAAAATAATACCCACAGCTAAGATAGCCTTTAAAGCATGACAGCCTTGTCAAGCGGCTCATTCATTTGTAGGGAACAGGGGTTTGTTTTCATGTTGTGAGATCAGGATGTTTAAGGTTCAGCTCACAAAGTTTGACAGTAAGATAAAAATAATGATTAGAAGATTTATCTACTCCTCACCCCTCCAGAAATGTCTAAAACAACCCACGTGACCAAGTAGTCATCTTTGTAATTCGTATGAGAGTTGTTCAAACTGGTGGATAAATTATAGTTTAAAAAAACCTATTTATGTAAACAGTGTTTAAAATGTGGGGGAAAGATATTTATAGATTAGTAAGGTAATGTTAAGTACGTTAGGAGAAAAGAAGAAAATGACAGCAATGCAGCCAAAGAGGGGGCGTTGTTCTCTGCTCAGCAGGCAAAGAGCTAAATAAATATTATATGGCACTTAGATAACAAAACCATGTGGGGTTTAAAACAGGTATCATAGCAGTTAAAGTAAGAGCTTGCAAGTCTATAATCCCTAAGATAACAATACCCTTGTCCCCATCCTGTTCTTTCGTGTTCATTTTTACTAAGCAGTGGGATATTAAAGGTCCTCTTAGTGCTATAAATAAGTCCATGCTTTAGAAACAAATTTGAATATAATATTTAATTAATCAACAGAACTGGGTGTTAACTTGTTAATATTGAATGGGCTTCCTAGAAATCCATCCATCCATCCATCTACCCACCCACCCACCCACTCACCCGCCTACTTACCTACCTACCTACCTATCAGTTTTGGCAGTTGCCACTAGCCCTGACAAGCTGAGCTCCATCTCTGAAATCTACAGGGTAGAGAGAAGTGACTTCTTTAGGTTGTCCTCTGATCTACACATGCTGTGGCACACATGCCCAAACCGCATGCACGTGGGCACACACACACACACACACACACACACATACACGCACAAACTGCGCACACTCACACAGACACACAGACACATGCACAAACCACATACAAACACACACACACACACATGAACAAACCACACACACACATGCACAAATCACACACACATTCACATGCACAAGCCACACACACGCATACACATGCACAAACCACACATGCACACGTGCACACACACATACACACACACCTTAAGTAAATGTTTATATATAGGCATATATATGTGAGTGTATACCTTAAAGTCATAAATCATGATCAAGTGCTGTAAAATTATATTTGGATTTTATTTGGTGCTATAGGATACGTCAGAACAATAAATACATTAATTTTTGTAGCTTTCATAAAACCCTTCAGTAATGATCATCACAACTATTTTAAGAGATGCTCAGCTTCTGTCACTTGTACTCAGGTTTAATTTCTGCAGTTATGACTCTGCCCTTAATCTTTCTGTGTAGGAAATACAGTCCTTCCAGAATGTCAGTCAATGGTAGGTTACTGTGTTTACGGTTCATTTGTAAATTAAATTTAAGTCTTTTCTGAAATTCCATCCTGGAGGTAGATGGCATCAAGGAAGCTACACTGCCTCATCTGGAGTCAAGTGTTCGAGCTGGCAGGCAGTGTAACCTTGAGCAAGTTGGTTGAGTTCTCTGTGACTCTGTCCCTGTCACTGCATTTCAGAGGATGAAATGAATTACTGTGTATACATTTGCAAAAATTGCCTTAAGAGATGTTAGCACATTAGCAGGGGTTTTCAACCTTCCTGATACTCTTACCCTTTGATACAGTTTCTCATGTTGTGGTGATCCCCCCAACCATAAAATTACTTTATTACTACTTCATAATTGTAATTTTGATATTGTTATGAATCATAATGTAAATATTTGATATGGAGGATGTCTGATATATGAACCCTGTGAAACAGTTGCCCCAAGGGGGTCTTGACCCACAGGTTGAGAACCTGTGCATTGAGGCATGTCCAAGCATCTGCTATTGTTAGGGTTGCAATTGTATTTGGCATCTCTATATATTTATAGGAGTGACTATAAAATCTGTGAATACCACTGTGGGATAAAACTGTGAGCCCTTATCTAAAAAATGACTAGCAATTTAAAGATGGTGCTAGAAGAATATGAGATCAAAGACAAGCTGTTGTAGGCTTGGGGCCCTTCTCATCTACACCTACAACACTAGGATTGTGTATGACATTTACTTACTAAGGTTAGCAGTAAGAACCACACACTATTTCTTTGTGTATAGTAGTTCTTAGCCACTTAAATTTTTTAATTTATTTAAAAAGTTTTTTTTTCATATCTACCACTGCTCCTCCTCCAAGTCCTCCTTCAGTCTTCCTCTACCCAATTCCCCAATTCCTTCCCCAAGGAGGGCACAGAGTCCCAAGGTGGGTCAGTTCAGTCTGGCATATTCAGTTGCGGTGGGTCCAAGTCCCTCATCCCAGTATCAAGACTGAGTTAGGTGTTCCTCTGTAGGGAATGGGCTCTGAGATGTCAGTTCATGAGCCAGGAATAAACTCTGATCCTACTGCAAGAGGCTCCACAATCTGTCATCTACCTTTGGAGGGTTTAGTTCCTTTCCATGAAGGTTCCTCAGCAGTTAATTTCAGAGTCACTGAGCTCCCAATAGCTCCTGTCAGCCCTTTCTGTGAGTCTCCGCCTCATGATCCTGATCCCTTTGCTCAAATACTCTCTCCCCTCTCTTCAGCTGGACCGGGAGCTTGACCTAGTGCTTAACTATGGATCTCTGCTTCTGCCTCCATACATTGTTGGATGGAGATTCTATAATGACAATTAAGATGGTCATTCATTTGATTATAGGGGAATTCCTGTTTAGGCACCATCTCTACTATTGCTTGGAGTCCTAGCTAGGGACATCTTATAGGCTCTTTGGAGTTTTCTTAACACCAGGTTTCTTTCTAACCCCACAGTAGCTCCCTTTATCAAGATGATCCTCTCACTCAACCATCTCCTTCTCTCATGATTTGTTCCCACCTCCCCTTGCTCATTCCCCATTATGATCCCAATTTACTCAGGAGATCTTCTCTACTTCCCCTTTCCAGGGCATCCATAGATAACTCTCTTCCTGTTACCTAGCTGTTGGGGGTTTGTGGCTTGCAGCCTGGTTATTCTTTGCTTTATGTTTAAAATGCACTGATGAATGATTACATGCCATGTCTATCTTTCTGGGCCCGTGTTACCTCACTTGGGATGATATTCTTTAAATCCATCCATTTGCCTGAAAATTTTAGGATGTCAGTTTTTTTCATTCTGAGTAGTACTCCATCGTGTAAATGTACCACATTTTTAAAAATCCATTCTTCAGCTGAGGAGCATTTAGGCTGTTTCCAGGTTCTGGCTATTATGAATAGTGCTGCTATGAACATAGTTGAGCTAATGCCTTGAGGTAAGAATGTGCATCCTTTGGGTATGTGCCCAGTAGTGGTATTGCTGGATCCTTGGGGAGATTGGTTCCCAGATTTCTGAGAAACCACCATACTGATTTCCAAAGTGAGCCACACCCTATTTAGCCCTCTATTACCCCAGTGTTTGTTCAGAGTCCCAGAAGGAAAGCGGAAACACTTGTAAGCTGAATCATTTGAGGAATATTTGATTAATATTTATATTGTTGTAGTCAGATCTTAGCAAAATGTAGGCGATAGCTCAGTAGCCCAGTGCAGCTGACGACTTTCATTACTTCTAGGCATATGATAAAATTGTTATCAGAAGACTTGCAGGACAGATATGTGGGAAAGGTACCTTGAGAACTGTAGCCTTGGGAACAGAAATGCCATCTGGCTAATCCCCAGATATTCAGCAGGGAAGGAAAGCAAGCAGTGAATTTCTAGACTGTTCCCATGCACGGTCCTCACTGATAGCCACAGAATCCATTCTCAGCTCCTGAAATCTTCACTATGCAGAAGGCAGAGCAACAAAATGTGGAAACAAAATCCCATCTTGAGGTCCACACTAAGGAGGTTGCACATAAATGAATAAACAAACAATCAGAAGCTTGGCCGTTTGAGTTCTAGAATTATTTTACTTTCAATATGTTACTCACATATGTGTTGAATTTTTTAAATTAACTTATGAATTTTAAATGGGGATTATATATTTTTTTTCTCAAGAATTATTTCAGGAGTTGAAAACAAAGTGATGAAAGCAACCATCCCATTCAGGAGAGGGAGGGGAGAAAACCCTGGAAATTGTGAATAGGATGCCGATCTTCAAACATTGAAGCGACCTTAGAACAAATCAAGTTTTTTAAAAAGGTAAAAAGCAAACATGGAAAAGTTCAGAAGCGCCCAGGAAAGAGAAAGCATTCTTAGGCAGGCACTGTGATGCACAGACAGCAGATTCAGTCCAGAGCACACCGGAGAGCCAGCAGTCAGGGAGGACATATGGAGAGAGCACCACAGTGTTCTTTTAAAGGTTTACCTTCAGCTGCTCTTTTCAAATGATTCATGTCTGTGCATGTGTTTGCATTCTGAGTGTAATCATATAATATTCTCACATGCAGCATTCACATTCCAAAATTAATGTTGCAAGAAAACGTAATGTTGTGGTAGGGGAAATTGGGATTATTGTCTTTCTTGCTTGCTGCCTCCACTCTCCCCAGGTAGAATTTTTTGAGCCGTAGAAGCAGAATTTAGTAGAATAGCAGGCATTTCAGCTATGCATTTCTCATAAATAACCAACCACCCCTAGCCTTGATTCCCGAACTACCTTTTTCTCCTTGAATTACAAGAAACATTGACTAGAATGTTCATTCCCGGGATAGTTCTCCTTCAAATTTATTAGATATTATTATTTTATTTCTTAAATTCTTGTATTTTCTTTATATATAGATATATATGTGGTATTTAACACATATATACATATACACCTATATATACATATACATACATACATACATACATACATATATATATATATACCTTTTTATGGGTGTTTTGCCTGTATGTATGTACCGTGTGCAGGAGGTGCCCAAGGAAACCATTAGAGTCATATTCTCTGAAATTGGAGTTCCAGACAATTCTTAGCTGTCATATGGATGCTGGGAACTAAACCTGGGTCTTCTACAGGAGCAACAAATGCTTTTAAGTACCAAGCCATCTACCTAGCCCCACATTTTATATATCTTTTCATTATTAAATGTGTAGGAGAAGACAGTTCAACTTGAACTTTATGCAAATAATTCAGTTAATAAGCTGAATGCAAGTGAGGCAGCAGGCAAAACAGTCCATCAAGTGGGTCAGCTGGTACTCCTGAGATGGACTGTTTCAGGGCAGGGAGAAGACGGTGCTTCATTTCCCTCTTTGTTTACCAATAGGGTTTAAGTGTGAGGGCTTTGTGGAGTCTGGTATACCGGTTTTGATTTGAAGACTGCATATCCTTGAACAAACCATTCCACTTTATTCTGTTTTTAATCCTTTCAAGTAGAAAACATAGGAGAAAACTGTAATCTGGATTTAATCAGATACTGTGACAGGCCTTCAAACCTACATGTGGTAAACAGCCAATGACCATCCGCTGCTGTTCCTATTAGAAGAGACTCTGAGGATCCACGGTCCACCAGGTTTTGGCAAGTAGAAGCATCAGGGAAAATCTGAAAGACTTGTGTAACTTTTCCTCTCTCCAGAGAAAGATAAAAACGAGGCCTCAGGTTTTATTGACTTGCCTTCATGTTGAACTGTTCTGGTTTGATGGGAAGTGATATGCCTGAGCACTCCTTCTGTTGGTGCTGGTTTGGGGTGTGACTAGTTTAGATATGAGGCTCGACTAGAGGAAGGATCTTGCTAAGTGTGAACACTGAGAATTATTCCAATCCCTCTTCAGCAAAGCCTCCTCTCTGCTTCCCAGCTGGGACTAAAGAAGAAGCAGCCACTCACTCTGCAGTCAGGACAGTGTGCTCTCAAGCCATCTGTAACCATGATGGAACAGCTGGGTCTTACTGGATCACCAGTCAAGATAAGCCTTCCTGTCATGTCCTGTATTTGTCACACTAACCAATAGGACTCCTGTATTCCAATGAAGTCAACTAACTCTTTCAGGAGAGCTACTGAGGCACTCCCTTGGGAGGCCCCACAGTGATGGATTCGTGATAAGAGCCTGCTTTTCTGAAACTATTGTATGATTTTAGTTTAGCTGAGAGACTATGAAGAAGGGGAAAGGGAATACAAACTGAAGTTACACAACTGGAAGATACTTGATTGAAAGAAAATGGGCATTCTTTAAATGGCCCTTTGAAGACAGGAAACACAGGCAGTAAATTTTTGTAGTTATTCATAAGCCAATTTGTTTTTTGATCTTGAGGTTTCAGGACAGACTCATGATGAAATTTTAGGTGAACAAACTCCCGAGCTTCAAGAAGGAAAACCACTGTGCTCAAATAATCTTGAAATCCTGGAGGCTTTTGTATTGTCTGTATTTCAGATTAAGTATGAATTTATGCTTTCTCATTCAGGGGATTCTCACTGTCATTTTATCCTTATTACAATTTTGTTCTTTTTAGAATTCAGCCTTAAATTTTGTGACTTTGTTAGATTATTCGTTTGGACTAATTTTTCCCCCAGATAATAGCTAGGTCTTTGTTAGTCTGTTTAAGCTACAATAACTGTTATAATATTTAAAGCAGGTTGAGAATTTACAAAATCTCCTCAAATTACCCAAAGTACATATTCCATGAAGTATATATAACTTAGATCATAATATTTTTATTAACTCAATATTTTATAATACATTGAGTGGAAAAATATAGATTTGATAAAAATCCTAAAAATAACTATTCCCAGCCTTTAATACATTTCTTAAAATACAGACTAAGACTACATATTCAACATTAAAATTTTATGTCTTCCACATTAAATGTTTAAATGAATCCACCATTGAATAAACTTAAGCATACTAGCAAACCTGTAAGAGTGTAGTGTCATTTAAATAACCAGCTGGAATTAACCTCTTATGCATAAAGAAAATATTTTCAAACCTTAGCTCTTTTTACATAAGTATGTTATCTTGAGCAAAACCTAGGAAAGTCCTTCAGAACAAAAAACAAGAAGCAGTGGAGGAACCATGTTGCTACATAGGTTAGGGAAATACCTTGGCAGGTTTACATTTCACAGTAGTTCCTAATTGTAAGCTTTGGATAGATACAGTTCAGATATTCACAAGTTATTTGTGTTGTCTCAGGAAATAAGGGCAAAAGAACAATTTTCAATATTTAGTTGTTTGATCTGTCTATATTTGGCCTTTCGGTCTACCTCTTGTTTAGTTGTATTTGACCATACTTTTTTTTTTTTTTTAACCTGTTTTTTATTGTTAACTAAATTATGCTCAATGTTTATTTTGCACTTTATACCATGAATGCAATACAATTTCAGTTTATAATAAGTCAGTGGAAATACATTTAAAGAACTGGCATAAGGACATCTTCCCCATACTTCCTTTAATCTGCTCATGCTACTATACATTGGACAGTAATTACTAGTTAATAGTTAGGAAAACCTGGCCAGTATTCTCTCTCTCTCTCTGTCTCTCTCTCTCTCTGTGTGAATACTCTTTCCCCAAGTGGAAAATTTTGAACATGGAAACCAAATTCAACTAATCATGTTTAGTGGCAATGACCTTTATCTGTCTACTCAGTGATTTCCTGCCTCAAATTGTCGGGTTCCATCCCCATTGTTGGTGTTGACATAATAATTCACATTACAGAATACCAGATTATCACAGTGAAGTAGCAGAGCTTGAACTTAATGGTTTTTAATGATTTCCTTTCTATCAGACACATATCCATTGTCTTAAATATATAGAATTTCTTTGCTTTGCTATGGGTGAGATGAGAGTCTGAGATGTTAAGTCACTTCTTGGGAATCCTACACCTTAGAACAGGACACCCTAGAGTGAGAGCTTAGCCAGTTCACTTGTGTTGCCTTGTCTTTACTAATGCTTGGGGGACTGCTGTGGAGGAATATGGTTTTACCTCTGTAAAGTTCTATGTGTTTTCCAACACTCTTGCTTATTAGATATGGAATGCTTTCAGCACATCAGTAAAGGACAGAAAATATTAAAATACAACATAAAATATTTTTGGAAAACAGTTTTTACTAGGTTTTTTTTTTTTTTTAACTAGAGAATTTACTAGTCTTGAAGCCCAACGCTTATAGACTTTTGACTAAGGAATGATGTGGCTGTAGCCTTCTGAAGGAAACAGCTGGTTGTGAAGCAGAAGAAAGGAAGTGCTCTGTAGCCAGACTGAGAGCACACCCTTTTGTGCAGTGCCATCTAACTTGCCAGCTACAAGGGGCAAAACTATGATTGATCTGTGTTGTTGATTCTGATGTTTAAGAGACAAGCCGGGTACGAATAAGGAGTAACACTTGGCAGAACAGGAAGCAGCTAGGATGTCAGAATTGCAAACAGTAAATTGGCCTTGAAAGACTGGCTGGAGATGGGGAGGAAGGGATAAATCAGTTAGTGGCTGGATGGGTCCCGCCTCATTGACTGGTACAGAAGAGGCCACACAGGAAGAGTTGGTCTGCAGATAAAGGTCTCTGTCTTGTTTCAGCTTCTCTGACCCAGACAAACCAGTGATTCTCATGAGAAACCCGCTAGACTGCAAGCAGTGGATGTAAGACAGGCTGACTATAAATTAGGGAATGACTATTTCAACTAGAGAGAGACAGGCTTGGTCTCCTCACCCACTAGTTATGGCCGAAACCCCTCTGTGTTATAGGCAACACAGAGAACTGTACTCTTGGTTTGTGTCTCTTGATTTGTAGTAGTTAGAGGGTGAATGTCATGAATTTGTAAAGTGGGTTGTTAGTTACATTATTACCCTTGTGCTGTACAAATGTATTTTTTTCAGTCCTTCATACATTTTATTAACTAAAGGCTGAGATTTAGATAATTAATTTTTTTTCTAAAGAAAATGCTTCTGGAGTAAAACATATTTTCCAAAACAAAGTGCTGGAACACATAAAGAAAATTCACCCAATTGCTTTTAACCCTCATTAGCAAGCAGGGAGAATAAAAAAACGAGAGACATGTAGTTGTTAATTTACCGACATCTAAAAAAATTACTAACTTTTAACTAAGTGAGAACCAGATGAATAACTTCTGTTTGTAAAAGAATGCCAGTAGGATCTTGGAGGAGAACCTACTGGCGCTTTACTAAATGGTGTGAGCCCTTGATACATCCTAAACATTGTTCTTATACCCACAGGTGAGAGTGGTCCTCATTGCTCATCAAGGGAACTTCTCTTTGCTTTTAAAATCCATTTAAAATAATAAACAACTAAAATACAATAAGATAAACAAAAACTAACACATTAGAAATGGGCAAAACCAACAAACAGAAGGAAAAGAGCCCAAGAGAAGGCACAAGAGACAGACCCACTCATCCACACCCTCAGGAATCCCATGAAAACAGTAAACTGGAAGCCATACATATTCACAAAGGGCCTGCTAAGGTAAAAAGAGAAAGGAAAAAAAATTATGTTAATAAAATAAAAATAGAGATAAATGATAATAAGATAAAATTAAAGAAGATGAAAAAGCTGTGTCATGAAACCTTCATGGATGCTGTTGAGTTCACCTCCACTGGTCATCTGCTGGGCAAGCAGCCCACCCTTAAGAGAAGTTTGATTCCTTAGTGAGACTCCCTTGAAGGAAACTAAATTTTCTTTGCAAGTAGTTATCAATTGGAGGTGGCTTCTGGGTAGGGATAGAAGCATGTGTCCACTTTTCCTTTCAGATCTAGAACCCTATGTGGTACAGACCTGTGCAGGCAGTGAATTGTGCTGCAGCTCTCTGAGTTCGTATGTGCCTGGATCATGTTGATCTAGAAGGCCTTGTTTTTTCTGTGTCCCCATCCTCTCTGGCTCTTTCATTCTTTCTGTTTCCTCTTTTGCAGGAATCTCTTCTCTCAGAGGGGAGATATTTGATGGAGACATCCTGTTTAGGGCAGAGCCTTCCAAGGTCTCTCACTCTCTGCATAATGTCTGGCGTGGATCTCTGTATTTGTTCCCACCTGCTGTAGGAGAAAGTGGTACTGATGATGGCTGAGTGGTGCACTTATCAATGAGTATGGCAGAATGTCATTAGAGGTCACTTTATTGCTAGTTTATGTTTCTGAACAGTAGTATTTGGTTACCCTGTGTTCATGAGCTATCTAGTCTCAGTTTCTTGGTCACCCAAGCTATGTCAGGTATGGGTTCTGTACTGGCTGGCTGTGTGTCAACTTGACACAGCTAGAGTCAGCAGAGGAAGCAACCTCAGTTGAGGAAATGTCTCAGTGAGGTCCAGCGGTAAGGCATTTTTCTCTTTTAGAGATCTATGGGGAGGACCAGTGGATGATGCTATGCCTGGGTTGGTGGCCCCGGATTTTAGAAGAAAGCAGGCTGATCAAGTCAGGGGAAACAGCTCCTGCCTCCAGGCTCCTGCCCTGTCTGGATCCTGTCCTCACTTCCTTATTTGATGAACAGCAATGTGGAAGTGCAAGCCAAATAAATAAACATTTTTCTCTCCAACTTGCTTGAGAGCAGTGCAGAAGATAGAACCCTTACTTATAAAAATTTAAAGACAAGTTTAAAGATTCTATTGGGGTCATTTCTTATTTTGAATTGAGGATTTTGTGGTTCTGGTTTGCTGGAGCTGAAGAATAAGTTATGACTAACAAGATACCAGAACTACTAAAGTGAAACTTTAGTTTTGCTGGGATTCTTGATGCTGATTGGCTGGAGCTAAGAATTAGTGGTGAAGTGTTTCCTGAGAGCACAGAGAAGCCATGTTCCAGAGGCAGCCAAGGTCATACAGCTGGACTTGGTAATGAATAAGAGTCACTCAGGTGATGATGGATTTTTGAAGGCCTGAAGGGGTCATGGAGAGTAGCTGAGCCTTGGCACTGTGAGAGGCCAGGTGAAGGTACAGCCTCAGGGGCAGTTGAAGGCCCAGGACTGAAGGAAGTTGAGGCATGATGCCATGAGAAGAGCTTTTGAGAGCCTATTGGTGAAGGTGCAGCCCAGTTGCAGCAGAAGACACCAGCATTTTGGAGATGTCAGTACCATGGGGTGACCACCAAGAACAGCAGCAGTGGGATGGAGCTCGCTGGACCCCTAGAAGACAAGCTGTGTGTGCTGCAGAGGGCAGAGCCAGAGAAGTAACCCAAGCTGGCCTTTGGAGGAGCCCAAAGGTCATGAGTGATTCCCTGATAATTGGATATTGAATTATTTATATTGTTGAAGTTTGATTTTTTCTTGGATCAGATTGTAATGGTACCCTGGTTCTTTCCTCTTGAGGAAGATATTTAAGTTTGATTTTTAAAGGATCCCAAAGTTGAAAGACTTAAAAAAAATGGATATTTAAAGAGACTGAAAATTTAATGTGTTTGAGTTTGTAAAGGCTATGGGCTTTAAAAATTATTTATGATTTTAATGTGAGATCTTGGATAAGAGTAAGAAAGGAAGGGATGTGGCTTAATATGTTTGTGTGTCAAATTGACAAAGGGTCAGTTGTACTGACTGGTTTTCTGTGTCGACTTGACATAGCTAAAGTCATCATAAGAAGGAGCCTCCATTGAAGAAATGCCTTCATAGCATCCAGCTGTAAGGCATATTTTCATTTAGTGATTAATGGGGGGAGGGCCCAACTCACGGTGGGTGGTGCCATCCCTAGGTTGCTAGTCCTGGGTCTTATGAGAAAGTGGCTGAGCAAGCCATGGGAAGCAAGACAGTAAACAGCACCCCTCCATGGCCTCTGCATCAGCTCCTTCTTCCAGGATCCTGCTCTGTTTGAGTTCTTGTCCTGACTTCTTTCAGCGATGAACACCAATGTGGAAGAATAAGTCAAATAAACCCTTTCCTCCTGAACCTGCTTTTTGGTCAAGGGGTTTCATCACAGCAATAGAAATTTTAACTAAGACAGGTTCTGTCTCATTGAATAGGCCTCTATTGTCAATTAATAATGTTCAATTGATTGTATCAGTGTCGTCGTAAGCACTTGGGTCTTATCTGTTTGTGGAGAGAAATCTATAGCCTTGGAAACAACCTACATTGTTTAGGGGTTCTCATGGGACCCCATGAAAAACAACTTAATTGGATGGAGCCCAGTTCCAGCAAATGGGAGCTTCATCTGGTGACAGAATTGTCAAGTTTGGCCTCTGTCTCCCCCATAGTTTGGAGATTCACTTAGATCCCCTTCATTTATGTATATATTTTAGGAAGCGTCTACTGTATTAAGTTTATATTACCCCTCAAATTGACCTTAGCTTTAGCTCTCATTTCCTGAGTCCATCCCTAGTCCATATCTCTTCTTCCCTCTCCACTTGCTCCTCCCATTCCAGTAACCTCCCTCCCTCCCATCCACAACTACATATTCTATTTTCTTTTCCTAGGAAGATCAATCTGTCCATATCCCAAGTCCCTTATTCTATACCTAAGCTCTGTGGTTCTAGAGACTGTAGCTTGATTATCATTGATTTAATATCTAATATTACATATCTAACATTCACATAGGTGAATACATCCATACTTGTCTTTCTGGGTTATCTCACTCAGGATTTTTTTTCCACTTTCATACATTTGCCTGTGAATTTCATGTTTTAAAATACTCCATTGTATAAGTGTACTACATTTTCTTATCTAATCTTCACCTGAGGGACATCTAGGTTGTTTCCAATTTCTGGCTGTAATAAAAAGAGAAGCAAGGAACATGGCGGGGCAGTGTCTTTGTGGTAGGATAAGGCATCCTTTGGGTATATACTTAAGAGAAGTACAGATGGGACTTGGGATAGCCCTGTACCCCTTACTGAGACAGAATCTCATTGATTTCCATAGTGGCTGTACAAGTTTGTACTCTCACCAGCAACCAGGGAGTATTCTGCTTATTTCAGGTCCTCACCAGCATGAGGACATCTGTCATTTGTTCTATTGATCTTTGCCATTCTCATGGGTGTTATATGAAAATGTCAAAGTAATCTTGATTTGCATATTCCTGATGACTCAGGATGTCCAGCACTTCAACTGTTTCTCAAACATTTCCACTTCCACTTTTAAGAAATCTATGATTATATCTGTACCCCATTATTTAATTGGGTTATTTTCTTGATACTTAATTTTTTGAGTTCTTTAAGTATTTTGGATATTAGCCCTCTATCAGATGTGTGGTTGATAAAAATCTTTTCCCATTCTGTAGGCCGGTACTTCATATGTAACAGTGCTCTTTGCTGTACAACAGATTTTCAGTTTCCTGAGGTCCCATTTATGAATTGTTTATCTCAGTGCCTACGCTAAAAGGGTTCTGTTCGGAAAGTTTTAATCTTGTGCCAATGAGTTCAAGGCTGTTCCCCACTTTCTCTCCTACCAAGTTCAGTGTATCTGGTTTTCCACTGAGGTCTTTGATCCACATGGACTTGCATTTTGTACAGGATGCTAAATCTGAATCTGTTTGCGTTCTACATGCATCCATCCAGTTTGGCCAGAGCTATTTGTTAAAGATGTTGTCTTTTTTCCAGTGTGTATTTCAAGTGTCTATATAGAATTTATGGATGGCTTTTCAATTTGACTCAGTTGATCATTGTTTCTGTTTTTATGCCAATTCCATACTGTATAATAACAGTAATAATACACTATAGCTCTGCAGTGCGACTTGAGACTGGGTATGGTGGTATCTTCAAAAGTTCTTTTGTTATTGAGAATTGTTTAAGGTATCCTGGTATTTTATTTATTATTTATTTATTTTGTGTGTGTGTGTGTGTGTTTCCATATGAAGCTGACAACGATCCTTTTGTAATCTGTGAAAAACTCTAGGAATTTTGGTGGTGATTGCACTGAATCTGTAGTTTGGTTTCCGTAGGATGGCATTTTTTAACTATGTTATGGGTTCTGAGAACCAAACTCAGGACCTGTGGAAAAACAACACACATGTTTAATAGTGGCACTGTCTCTACAATCCCAGATTTTATTTCTTTAAATTGCTTCTAGAAACTTTCAAGTTTTCACAATTGAAAATATTTTACTAAAATAATCTCGCTATGAAATTCATAATAGATTTTGTTATATTTGTTTACAATTTCGTAATTATTTGAATTTTTTACTTTATATTACTGGTTGATTTGCCATAAACAATAACTAACTTAATGATTGTTACAAAAAGGCATAATTGTACTTAAATTCTTAACTATTCATTGTGTCATTGTGCTGTATTGTAAGCTTCCACAGAATGCAATGCTCATTAAAAGAAAAATGATAAAAATGTGCCAATTGGCAATTTTTGAACTTGTACCAACACATTCATTTTTACTGGAAAGGATTTTTTTTTTTTTTATCACTGACATTGTCCAGAGTTTGTGAAGCATAATAATGATAAAAAGCAGAGTGAATATAATTGCCTGTGTTCTTGTTTTTAAACTCTACAGAAAACAGACCTCTTTCCCAGACTGAGAGTGGTTCATAGGCAAACCTCCTGCCCATAGTGATCTTAGTAGAAAATTAATGGCATTCAGTAAAATTCAAAATTGGTTTGTGTGGGAGATACCATAAATTAACAGTAGATATTTATTTTTTTATCTTTGAGATTATAATTTGACTGCAACATTTCTCCCTTCCTTTTCATACTTCCAAACCCTCCTGTACACTTCTTTCTGCTCTCCTTCAAATTCATGCCCCTCCCCTTTGGGGTTGCTAATTGTTATTGCATGTGTATAAGTATATGTGTATACATTCTTAATCATAATAACAGCAGGCATTTTAACAATAAGAGTGTGTCTGATAAAACATTTATTTTGAAATTAGGATAACTCCTAAGTGGAAGAACAGGGCATATACTAGTCTTGATACAAATCTTAACCTAGACTGCTGTAAAACTATACCCAGCATTATAAAGTCTTACAATGTTGTTACAGAATATGCAATTTGGGTAGAACAAGATATTGATAAAGCGGGGTGTCAGGAAAGAAATGTTAGCACATACAGAAACGACTGTGCAGTGGGTCAAGCTTCCAACTAAAGGGGAATTAGGTGCTTATTATTTAAATGAATCAGTCTTGCTTCAGAGTGTTCACTGGAGTAAGTATGAGCTGTTAACAGAAATGGTAAAGTTTTATTAATTGAATAGGTTTGACTAGATCACTACTCAATAATTTTCTCCCAAAGAAAAAGGAATCAAAAGTCCAAAGCAAAAAAACTGATTTGAGTAAAAATATTTGGAGGCTTCTTATAGCTCAGTCTTATAATCCCAAGGCTTGAGTATTAGAGAATGAAGTTCTCAGTAAGTATGTACTCACTACACAGTAAGTAGAGGCAAGCCTGAGCTACACAGTAAGTGGGAGACAAACCTGGGCAATGCAAACTCTGTCTCAAAAAAAGAATATGGTGGATGCATAAAATATAAATGTTGCCTACTAAATATATAGTTATGTAAATTAAAAGACTTAATGAAAGGATATAATAGACATATGCAAGTGTTTTTGAGGCATATAAATTATTTATGAATATTTTACATACAGTGTCAAAATGCTTAATAACAGTTAACCAACAATTTTTTATTGTTTAGCCTATGAGAAGTAATGTCTTTTTTTTTTTAGTTTTTAGAGTATTTTTCCAAATGGCATATAGTTATATCTATATATCATAAATGAATACTATTAAAGTATCTGTACTCATTATTTTATTTTTGGTATTATGCAGATTATGTATGTTTTTGCATGCTTTCCTTTTATAATTTTGTTTTCTTTTTATTGAGCACCTAGTATTCACACAGCATGATTTTATATTTCATGCTTTCTGAATTATATTCATTTCTGTACAGTGAAGATAGCTAGAAATTTAAGTAAACGAGATTCTAAAATTTATTGGTATATAAGAATGAATAGATTTTTTTGGTTTGCTCATGTCATTGGTGATAGGCATAGAAAGTTGAGGTTCAACTACTCTGAGTTTGTTGACAATATTATGAATTCTTCAGTTTCGTTATAGAGTCACACATTTGCCATATTTTTGTAATGAAATGTACTTCTTAAAGTTTCAACATGTAGAAGGCCGTTCAATCCTGACTTTTGTAGGAAACACGGCCGGCTTCTCCGAGTCTCTAAGCCCACAGAGTTCTCTGGAGTCAGGTGGCATTGCTTTCTTCTCTTTAGTGGTGCCACAGTGGTACTGACATTTCCCTCTCTACATCACTTCCAGGGCTGCGGAGGAAAATGACCCTGCTGGGCCCCGGCTGGGCTTTGCTTACTGTTCTGTTCCTTCCAGTCTCCCTTGAAGCCATTGGCCAAGTCCCCTCCCCCAAGTGTGTATATAGCACAATCTGTCCTGAGACATGCCAGAAGGTTTTTTTCTTTGTTTGATTTTTTTTTTTTGTTTTGTTTTGTTTTTACAAGCAACTTCTGTTTTCTGTCCTAAAACACAACCATCCCCTAAAAGATACAGCACAAAGACATTGGGGAAAGGAAAATTGAGGGGAAAAGCAGACAAATGGATAGCTCCTTTTTCTTATTCCATCAAAATAACAAAGTAAGCAAAAACACAGTAGAAAAGTTCCATGCCATGGTGCTCTGGCAGTAAGGATTGTATAGATGGAAGGAAATTTCTCCTGGGAAGTGCATCTTTTATGATAAAGTTAAAAAAACTTTGGGAACAACTATGATTTTTCTGGACGTCTGCTGCAACCCATCCATTTATAATGTCTGTACATGTATCTTAAGCCACTGTAATGGGAGGTTCACCATGAGGAACTTGCAGTTTGGACAAGCCAGTATTGTACAGCTAGTGAGGAAATGGGATTGAAGCATATCCTCTTAGTAGTATGTTTGTTATATTAAATATG
This sequence comes from Phyllotis vaccarum, assembly GCA_033318265.1. Taxonomy (NCBI): domain Eukaryota; kingdom Metazoa; phylum Chordata; class Mammalia; order Rodentia; family Cricetidae; genus Phyllotis; species Phyllotis vaccarum. Next base: position 134,198,705 of record JARWLC010000004.1, on the reverse strand, counting down.
AATGTAACATGTACTATAAAATACACTTACATATAACATGTAATAATATGTGATTATATTTATAGCTTCATCCAGGCTAGCGTATGGCACTTGGCATTTGAATGCCAATCATTCTGAAAGAATAAATGACTTTTAAAGCTAAATCTAAAGTTCTGCTCCAGTTCAAAACAAAAATAGAGCTCTAAGAGACCTTGACAAAGAACATGTATGCAAAAGGTTTGAAAGTTTGACTACATGTTCAAGAAGAGACATATTTCACCAGAAGTGTAATTTGAATGCAAGCTTTGTGAATGAGTAGATTGTAAGAGTTGATGGAAATAGTTCTCTTCTCCTGGTTTCAAAGAAAGATCTGGGATTATTTTCACTTACCTTTGGTCCCCATGGTTTAAAATAGGTGTAGAGAAAGTACAAGTTAATAAGGAGGAAATGCAGTCTGCTCCAAATCAGAGTCTGTTCCAAATTATTTAATTGGTTTAGGAACATTTAATGGAAGTCTTTTAAAGGTTTGCCATCATGAAAAATAAAAAAATCCAAGCTCCTTACTGTGTTCTGCAAGTGATCTCGTTTCTGGGTAGCATTCTTCTCTTTCCTCTCTGCTCTGATGATAGCCCACAGCTCCAGGTGAGCTCATGACATAGTCTTCAGAGAGCCAACCACTCTCCTTCCTGGGACCTGTGCATCTGCCGCTTGTATTGTCTAAGCCGTGTTCTGATTAGATCACATTGCCTCAGACTTCTTCCTTGATCACCTTACTAGAAACAGCACTCACATAGCTCTCTTTACCTTTACATAACTCTATGCGTGTGTTCATGTACATAATATATAGAGGATGGCACTAGCCAACACAGCATGCATACCCATCAACTACTAACCATTATAATTACACTTTTCTACAATAGAATATAAATTCTATGAAGATAGACTCTTTGTATTCATTGCTGTCATCCCAAGCCCCAGAAGTGTGCTTTACACTCAATAGGATCATGTAGATTGGATAAATGAGTTACCATTTAACTTAGAAAGGGAAAATACAGTGGTGATAATTGCTATATTAAAATGCTTGAGTTGTTATTGTGTGGATGTGCAGCTGAGCATCATCTAGAAAACAGGTTACTGATGCTCATATTTGGGTTTGAGGTGAAGTGGATATGCAGGTGATGTTTATTTTACTACTAACATTTTTAAGCAGTTGCTACGTTTTTGGTTACACAATTTGAAGGGACTTCACTGTTGCTCTGCATGAACTTAAAAGATGGTCTAATCATGTATCCTTTGTTTAATAATTGGAAATAAAAGGAAAACAACTGTGTGTGTGTGTGTATGTTGTGTATGTGTGTGTGTGTTGTTTACTGTGTTTTAGTTATATTCACTCCTCACCTAAATCTTCCAAGCTCCATGCTTCCTTTCCTACCCACCTAAGTTTGTGATCTTTCTGTTTGCCTTTCTCACATATCAAATCCAATTTTTACTGTTCTTATATACTTGAATTCTTGACCTTCTACTGGATCATGGTTGATATACCATTAGAGAATAGATTCTCCTTTACCCATTAGCTACCAATAGCTCCCTCGCTCGTGGTAGGATTTTAGTAGCTCTTCTATTGGGGGTGAGGGGACTTGATGCCTGACTTCCCTCACATCTGAGATTTGGTCTGACTTCAGCTTGCAAGGTGTTGTGGGTGTTGTGACAACTGCTATGAGTTGATATGTGCGGCTGTCCTGCTGTGTCCTGAAGATAACTGTTTCCTTGTATTTATTGCCTCTGGCTTTTACCCCTCTTCTGCAATAATCCCCAAGGCTTGGAGTAGGGGATGTGATGTAGACATCTCATTTAGGTCTGAGCCTCTGCAATCTCTTATTCTCTACATGTTGACCAATCGGAGTCTCTTTGTCAATTATCATCCACTGAAAATAAAATTTTCCTTGTGAGGGTTGAGATATGCATTAACCTGTGGGTATAAAGATAAGTCATTAGGAGTCAGTTTAATAATCTGTCCATTTTCCAGAATAATAGTAGTAGTTTTTTCTCTAGGACCTATGACCTGCTAATGGTGTCAAGTGTTAATGTCTCTCTATAGAACTAGTTGTTCTGGAAGTTACTATGTAGACATGAGGGCCTCAAATTCAAGAGGCCTGCTTTCTTCTGCCTCCTGAATGCTGGGATTAAAGTGTGCACCACCAATCCAGGACTGAGAAAAGCTTGCCTGACTAAGGATCCAGGCAAGCTGTTGAGTCTTAGCCATGAGTGCCCCCCAAAGCATCAGTTTTCAATACTGATGTCACAGAAGAGAACCAAATAGACAGGTAATTCTTTTTTCTTATTGTGATGCCATTTACTGTCTGTTAGCTGAATAGGATTTGGTTTATGGGAGGTCTGAATACATTGCATTACCAGTGGTGCCAATCAACTATACTGTGTGTGCTGAGAGTGAAAACAAGAAATACCTCGCAGCAGGAGCTGGGTTGTGGTGCTTTTGTTTTGTTTACAAATTTGCATTCTTTTGGTGACTGAGTGATTATAACAAAGCCACAGCAATTGGTCAACCAGAAACTAGGAGTCAGCCAGATGTCTGCAAGGTATTTATTCTTCCATTCGGGTGGTCTTCCAGGAAACCAGGCAACAAACAGCATTTTATAGGCAATGCTACGGAAGTATACACAAAGAAGGTTCTGGATTAAGTAAAAACTTTGACCTTGTGCAAGAAGTGTAAATATACCAGTAGTTTTGACAAAGTAAATAGTTCTTTAAAAATAAAAAAAATTCATAAAATTCTAACTATTTATGTTAGAAGCATTTATCATTCTTACTCAAATTAACTGGTATAAAAATAACAGTTCCCTCCCTGAGAATGCTCTGGTCCAGATGAAAAACACAGAAGCCCTGTGATTTACTAGGAAACCCATTGGTAAATTTTGAAGTGATGTTTTACTTTCAGGAATTTAAGATACAGATTCAGTATTTATTTCCTTAGAAACCTATCAAGGGTTGGTGAGGTGGCTCAGCATGTAAGGGTGCTTGCTGTTAGGCCTTAAAACCTGGTTTCTACTCCTGGGACCCACATGGAGGATGGAGAGAACAGGCTCCACAAAATTGCCCTCTGAGATGCACGAGTGCCCCCACCCCTCTAATTTACAAAATAATAAAAATGGAACCCTTACACAAATGGACGGTCAATATAAGGAATTTTACTGTCCCTTACATAGACAGACATCCAAATGTCTGACTGACATGGGAATACTGGGCTGTGATTGAGAAAGACAGAGCTTTTCTCATTGTAGGGAGCGAGGTCCCAGAAAGCTCATGAGTTACCAAAGCCTTCCTAGTCGGTGGCTTTGGAATTCTTGTCTCACAAATTTGAAGAATGAAATTCTCAGACCACAGAGGGTGAGGGTTAGGGAAAAGTTTACTGTAGATCCATATATGGAAGCCTTGGAGGAAGAGAGGCATTGTACACAGCAGCCCCAGAAAATATGGAACCATGCAGAGACTTTTAAAGGATTTAGGGCAGAGGCAGGGGGTGAGGTATTGGGAAGAGGGTGAATGGGTGGGGACATTTGAAATAACCAGGTGTCCACATGCTATTTCTCAATTTCATTCCCATAGTGACAGATGGCCTCTAGGCAGAGGTTCCCAGTCAGATAACAAAGAAACAGGAAACAGACCGGTCTTCTGGCATTCCTGACCTCCACCGAGGATGTAGGGGTCTCTGTCCTACTTTATAAACTTCCAGCTCCTGCTCTTATCACAAGAGGAAAATCATGTAAAATATCCTGTTACACGACTTATTAGACACATGTATCCATGTATTATAGCAGCACACTATGCTCCATAAATATGCACAGTTACCATGTATTTTTAAAAGGTTTTAAAAAAGAACAGTCACAAATATTTGAATATATAATTGACATGAAAATAACTGGAACCTGAATCAGTTACGCACAGCGCCAGAACGAGGCTAGCAATTAGTGTGTAGAGTGTAAGCCTAATGACAAAAAGAGATAAATAACAGAAGAGGTGATCTGCCACTAAAGAGATGGGTGAGAAGTTTCTGAAATGAAGGTGCAAATAACGCCATCACAGGCCCCCAGGCTGCCGTCTTGTCTAAACTGCTTTGAGTGGCATTTTTTTTTCTAATGATGTAATAAGGACCATCTGCAATAATGATCACATGTCTATAAAAATAAACCTTCAGCAAGAATTACCAGATCAATAGTTGAAGTCCTTTGTAAGGTATTTATTGTTAGCATAGAGAATTTAAATTGTTCTTTGAAAACAGGGAAGAGAAAGTAACTAAAAGCCACAAGACAAGGCCTTTGTTCACTTCAGTGTTCCCCTTTCTGTTAACTTCCAGGTTAACTTTTGTGAAAACCTTTTCACTGCTATTGAATGCTGAAGTCTGAGCGATTTATATTTATGGGGTTTAATCTGCTGAGACAGTCAAAGGCTGTGTGAGGCCCAAGACAATTCTTCAGTGAAAGAGACTTATATTTCAAAATAGCCCTTGCGTTTCCCATGGAATTGCAATGCTCCATGAATTTTGAAACTGTGTTTTATGGGACAAACCACTACCTCTTATTTTCTTAGCATGAGTTGATGGGGGTGAATGTCAGGGAGAATTGGATTTGGTGTTCTTGTCCCAGGAAGCTAATTCTGTATCAATATACAAACAAAGAGTTAAAACAGCTACCTAATGGTTTAATATGTTTTCCAAGAAGTCTGACAGGATGGATTTGTTAAATTGAGTCCAGAGGGGCAGAGAATAACCACTATATCACAGAGGGCAGAGTACCATAGTCTTGTCCCTTGCATAAAAGGAGTCAGTTCTTGCTTCCCTATGTTCTCTGGGAACGACTCCTACAATTTTTTAAAGGTAGTTTAACTTCATATTTAGCCAAGATGAACATAAGTGAGTTTGTAAGTAATAAAATATAGTTGCTATTACTCAAGAATTCACACAGTAATAAAGAATTTGCACAGTCAGTGAACTGATGCAAATTAATATGATCCAATTTATTAATACAATCGACCTCCTGAGGAGATCATTACATCAAACCATTCACAGCATAATTATCTTTTAAGACTAGTTCCACAGACTCATTTTAAACTTTAGGTGAATTTTCTATAGTGTGACTCACTTGGAGAAGCAAGTACATTGTATAAATACAATTCCACCTTAGATTGGGCATAAAGTTTCATGTTTGCCTTTTATTGTCTCAGCATATCTGTTGTGAAACTCAGACTTCTTGGCAAAAATATAAATCTCATTATAAAAGTCCGTTGAGCTAAATATGACAGCTCTGTTTCTTATTATGTGCATGTGCAGTGTAAAGATATTAGCCATAAAATTTGGTGAATGTCCTCTGGGGGATTTAAAATTTTACTATGCTGCAAATAACTTGTGGAATAGAATTTGTTTATGGGTTTTCATGTGTATAGGAAATAATAAATACAACTGACAGCCATGTACATGGTGAATTAAACTGAAGCTATGTGATAGATATACAAGGTGTCATTTTCTTTGCCTTTGAAATAAACTTGAATTAAGTGTGACAAAGTCAATATTTCAAAGTCTATATTTTTAGATAAACATTTAAGTCTTTTAGAAAATATTTGGTCGGTGTTAATGACCATTAATACTTTTTGTCTACATAAGTATTTTGACTATTTCATTTATATAGAGTCGTAAGAACTATTTTGTAGGCATTCAAGAGACTTGTGGCAAAAGTTAACAATACTAGATTTCAAAGCCCAAGAAAGGAAACTTTCAAAGTGTATATGGAAATAAAGAAAAAAATATTAGCTTTCTATTTATTAAATGCACATTGAGTTTTAAAGATTTGCTATAACCTGTTTTGGAGTTTCAAGTTTGGGTAATATTGGTATACACTGATTTATGAAAGTCACATGGTCCTGCTCAAGTAAGAAGTCTATTAAAATTGAAATTAATTTTAGCTCATATACATGCCATCAAAATATATCAAAGATCCCTAGTCTAATTATAAAACTGTATACTTTCATGATATGACATCTTTCCTATATCAATAACATTTTTTTCTTAACATTTTATTTTCCTGATGTCCCACGAAACTAGTCTTGGCAATGTTTCCATTTGATTAAGCGATTCAGACTGAAACTGATGGCATCTGATGGCAGCCTCACAGCTGGCACAGGACACCACCCAGTCATGAGCAGGCCAACTCCAAACCCAGACTCCCTCTTAGGAGTCTAAACTCTTTTTTTTTTCCTGGGAGAAATGACTCAATCCAGACGGCAGAATAATCAGAATTTATGCCCATGCTGTGTTAGGATAAATAATCCGAAGTTTTATCCAGAGGGTGGGCAGAACACATATTAAACGTGAAGCAAGGCCTCCAAACCATAAAGGCAGGTTAATAGACACAGTGGCAGGCTGTAGTTCCTTTCTCAGCGCATGCGCTGTTCACAAACCTGCGTGCAGCCAAGCCTGATTTACCTTGGGAAATCGTGCTTGATCACAAATTATAACTTTAGAAAATTTCTTTTTAGTTAAACAAAACTTTACTGTTTAAAATTTAAAATTGCTTCGATAATTCATTGTTCTGTGTTTTGTTTTTCAAGGAAGAGAAGCAAGATCATACATTTTAGGTCAGGCAGTCCTACATTTGAGTCTCAGCTAAGGAATTTTGGAAAGGCCTTGTTTATTTATTCACTGTAGGTTTAGCAAGGGAACACTGGGTGGTATGAAAGGTAGGTAGTATCGGACAGGATATCACATCAGATAAAATGTTTCTGTCACTTTGGACTAGGACTCCCCTCAATGGGAATTAGCGTTCTTTCAGAGTGTTGAATGAAATAATTACACAAAACTTTACTAATTGCTTAATTGTTAAGATATTCTCAGACTAAAACATCTACAAAGTAGAAATTAGTACTTCCGACATTTAGTTATTAATATTGAAATACTAAAACTTGAAACAGAAATGCTCTATAACAAATCTATTGGCTTTTCAATAGATTTATATTTATTATAAACCTTAGTTTAATTTTATATCTTATTTGAATGTTTGTGTTTGCTGATCATCCAGATCAATAAAGGCAGCCTAATCCATGTGAAATCCAGCCTTTAAGAATTAAATTATTTCAGGAAACAATGTAACTCTGAATTGGGGGCAAAAAAATGTACCAACACAATCAAATGATCAATACAATACGCAGGAATTTGAATATTTAGTTCAATATAAAGTTGATAACATAGAGTAACACTATTAGTAATTTAGTTGGTTAAGTTTACTGACTTAAAAAGTAGTTTAGTTAATCTAGTTTTACAAAGGTTAAATATTTAAAAGAAACTGAAAATTCTATGTTCCTTCAAAGCAGTGCAAGATAGCAAGTATACTTTAAATTTTAATTATTTACCTAAAAATAATTTATCTTATCTTGGGCGAGGATGCAGATTCACTGGTAAAGTGCTTATACAATGTGCATGAAGCCCTGACTGATCCTCAGCAATGCATAAACTAGTGTACTGTGCACAGCTGGTGGAGGCAGATGGATCAGAAGTTCAAGGTTATTCCTGGCTACATATCAAGTTCAAAGACAGTTTGTGATGCTTGATACTGTCTCATAAACAAACCAAAACAAACAACATATACATCTTGGGCTTCCAACAAGATGGCCCAGTGAGTAAAGGCACTTGCCTTCAAGACTTTAAGATGACCTAGTTTTGAGTTTCAGAATCCACAGGGTAGAAGGGAAGAATTGCTTATCACATGTTGTTCTCTGGCCTCTACATCTAACACACACACACATGCACACGCACATGCACGCGCGCACACACACACACCACTCCATACCACACACAAATGTGCACACACCATATTTTAAAGTTAAGTATTTTAACTAGTGATATTAGAGAGAAATAAACAGATATCTTTACACACAGTATAGAGAAGCAATGGAAATTTGTCGTCTTTACTTTAAAAAGTAAAACTATAGTTCACTTATTTTTATAATGCCAGTGGTGAAAATCAGGGTAGCACACATCCCACGCAAGGTACTTTACATGGACTGTACACAGACAGACCCAACCTCAAGTCTTTGATTTTTTTTTTTTTTTGGTTTGCCTTTGGGAAAAGAAAATTATGAGGGCCTACTACATTTTCCTTATTTTATTTTAAATTTTGCTTTAAATTTTTTCTAAGGCTATGTTATCCACGGCCAATGAGTAGATTTAGTGATGTTTACTATTAAGATTCTGCACCTGGTATAAGTAAGAAATTAAGTTCTTTTCAGCTTTATAGCAAAGAATGAGTGTGAGAAATAGTACTTCTAGTTAGTTTATATTATTTTACCTTTTTCCTTAAAGTTTACATAAAACGATGATTTGCTCTTCCAGCTGTAATGCACTAATTTTAGACTTACACATTCAATGCTGGAAAGGCCAAGCAAACACTCAAAAGGCAGAGGGTTAAAGATTTTTAGTAGATTTCTGACACCTTGAAATATACCGTGGGAACCTGTGTTAAATAATAATAACAAAACCAACAAAGCTAACACTCAGTGAATGGGGCAACTTTCCTAAGAATCTCAGCTCCACAACTGGATATCCTTCTTTCCTTCTTTCCTTCTTTCCTTCTTTCCTTCTTTCCTTCTTTCTTTCTTTCTTTCTTTCTTTCTTTCTTTCTTTCTTTCTTTCTTTCTTTCTTTCTTTCTTTCTTTCTTTCTTTCTTTCTTTCTTTCTTTCTTTCTTTCTTTCTTTCTTTCTTTCTTTCTTTCTTTCTTTCCTTCCTTCCTTCCTTCCTTCCTTCCTTCCTTCCTTCCTTCCTTCTTTCTTTCTTTCTTTCCTTCCTTCCTTCCTTCCTTCCTCTCTCTCTCTTTTTCTTTCTTTCTTTTCTTTCTTTCTTTCTTTTTTTTTTTTTTTTGAAATTACGGCTTCTTTATGGGCCACAGAACTGAGCCAAGTGGCCAGGCCACCGGAACAGGTAGTCAGCCTGGATGTTGACGAAGATCTCAGCCTCCGACTTGTCCCTATAATTGAACAGTTTCTCCTCATGTGTCTCGGTGGAGAACTCAAAGTTGGGGGTCTTCTGGCAGAAACATCAGTAGGTACACTCGGTCATGTCAATGTCACAGCGTATAGTCCGGCAGCTGCCATTGGCTCTTGGCTCAGCCTCAACAGTGATGGCTGTAGGGGGATTATGTTCCATTGTAAATAATTGTCCCGGCTACTGGTTTAATAAAAATGCTGGTTGGCCAAAGGCAGACAGGAAATGTGAATGGGGCTACCAGACTAAGAAAATTCTAGGAACAGGAAGAACAGAGCAGAAATTCCACAGAGAGGCCAGAACATGCAGAGGACAACTATGCTGCTCTGAGAAAGGTACGGAGTCACATGACTGAACAGGATAAGAGTCATGGGTTAGTTTAAGAGCAAAAACTGGCAAGTTATATGCCTGGGCTCCAGGTCAATCAGCGTACAATTAATATAAGTGTCTATGATTTTCAGTGGGACTATGGGACTGTAGGTCTGAAAGTCTGGGCTACCAGGGTAGGCTGGAAAGTCCGGGCCATGGTGTAAGGCCAGAAAGTCTGGTCCAGAAACCTAATATAACAGATGGCTTAAGCAGGACAGTGGCTCCACAGAGCTTACAGGCAATGCAGCATTCCTCTTGAGATGAGGAGTGACGTCATGAATGATCCCCATGGAGGCATGGACTCAGTGGGCCCTTCTTAAATGGGTAGTTGATGGTGGCAGGCTCCTGAAAGAGATAACTTAGGGTCATGCCCACTCCTTGAATGAGTTCTGTCTGCATTAGAATCCAATGGTCAGTCAAGGACTTCATGTCATGTCAATCACATACTTGTAGGTTGCTGTCACTGCACTGCTATGGGGGCTTGGGACATTGAGATGTCCTGTACATTGGCCGGGCCAAGCCTGTGACAGTATGAATGAGGTCAGATGGTACATGTTGACCTTTTCCAACTCCTTCCCTGACCCAGGTGCAGGTCAGCTGGGAGGCCCAGTTAGATGTTCTCACCTGAACAGAGTGGAGGAACTTTGATGACTATCTCATGTTCAGGCAGGACCTGGGAGAAAAAGTGACTAATGTAGGATTGTGTCCTAGGACTAACAATGAGTTGCAGTAAATTCATCATAAGAAATTAAAATCATAAAAAATTCTGAGAGAATTGAGAAGAGTCAGAAGGCATTTAATTCTCAATTTGAACAAAATTTGGCCTCTTTTAAAGAAGGCAAATATACAGACTCTCTCACAATGTCTAAGTAAAATTTGGCATAGTTATAATCAAACCAACAGAAATGGACTCTAAGGTGATATACCTAGTCACATAAAGTTTAAGCTATTACAAACCACAGAAGAAGAAAATGATTGAAAGCAACCAGAGGAAAACAGATACACTACAGTCAGTAAAACAATAATTCAAGTGATGGCTGACTTCTCGTCTCACATGATAAAAAACATGACAAATGAGCAAATCCTTAAAAAATGAATTAAGACAAATCAGCATTTTAATATCAAAATATGGTTTGAATAAACGGATTAATTTTATATGAGTAAAAATGATTCTTTGAAGTAAGAAAATAAGAACTGTAACATAGGGCCAATAAAATCTTGAGGATTTCAAGGTGGAAGTTTGGCTTAATGGTTAAGGGATCATTAATACTCTTGCAGGGAATATAGTTCCAGCACCTCTGTCAGGCTGCTCACAACATCTTATAACTCCAACTCCAAGGGATCATGGCCTTCATGGCAACTTTACTCATCACAGACACAGAAACACAGACACACAGACACAGACACACACACACACACACATACACACACACACACACACACACACACAGATACACACACACATACTTGGAGAGAGAGGGGAAAAGAGAATTAAAAACAATAAATTTAAAACTTTAGTATATTAAGTCAATATACCAGCATATACTCCATAGATATATGTAAAAATATGATATTATACCACAAGATTAAGCTAGGAGTGAAATATTGAGTGGTTTCCTTATGAAATAAGAAGTAAAATGAGGCTAACTATGATCACTGTCTACTGGTAATCCAAGCCAGAAAATAACCCAAAAGAAATGAAAAGTCTAACTATTAAAAAGAAGGTAAAACACTCTGTCTTTGGGTAATGTAAATATGTACAAAGTCTTTAAAGATGGCTTATACAATCAATAAAAGAAAGAATAAAGGTTGTATTGTAAAAGTCATCAAGAATAGTGAAAGGCTTGAACAACTGAATGGGTGTATAACCTTAGGACTTAGAGGGCTCAATCCCCTTAAGATGGGCGTCTTCCTTGAGTTTCCTTATAGATTCAATATCAAAATAGAAATATTCAAAGGCTTCAAAGAGATATAAATTGTTCTTAACTGGTCTGTGGGAATGTTAGAAATCCAGAATATCAAAATAGTCTTGAAAAAGTTAGAAGATTATTCTTATCTATTTACAGAGTTTAGAATAAAGTCACAATCAAAAGAACAGAAAAAAAAATAGATGCAGTAACAAAGCCGCATGGAGTTCTGAAATAACTTGATGGAATTACAATGATTCAGGAGAAAAGGGACTTAGATGTATCAAGGAAGAGCGCAGCAGATGATGTGGAAACAGCTGTGCAGATGTATAGGGAAGGAGGTGCACTTCAGCCATTACTTCCTACTGCATGTGAATGTTATTTAGAGACACATTATAGTACCGAACGAAATGCTCAAATAACCACACCTCTTAAACAAAAACACAAAATTGCCTTCATTATTTAGAATGAAATAATCATGTAAGAGTAAATAATCGGGCTTCATCAAAATGAAAAGTTTTCATAAATTACCATTAAGAAAATGAAAAGTAGGAGCTTAGGGAGATGGTTTTGTCGGTAAAATGTTTGCTGCACATGCGTGGAGATTTTGATCTCTAGAGTCTGTAACAAGCCAGAAGCAGCAGAGCTCACCTGCAATTCCACACCAGGGAGGCAGAGACAAGGAACTAGCTGGGCAGACAGTGTGACAAATAGGTCAACTCCTAGGTCAGTGAGAGATCCTGCCCAAAAACATATGGTCTGGAGAGCAATTGAGGAAAACATCAGATGTTGACTCTGGCTTCCACACACATGAACACACATGTCCACACACACCCTCGAGTATGTACACACACATACACCACATACACAAAGAAATAAAATGAAAGGTAAAATTAAAGTGTACGTTTATTCTGTAAGCATGTCCAGTATTATAGAAATAAAAATGGAACTGTTACTTTGAAAGCTGTGTGATGGACAAAAAAGTATTCAATGGGGGAGTCACACAGAGGAGAACGGGAATGGCAACACGAAGCTAGTTCTGTGGATGGAGCTCTTGCTGATTGATAGCAGGACTATGGCACGGTTTGATTGTTTTGGAACAGTGTTTGGCAACCCCCCCTCCCCAAAATTAAATGTATACCCCTTAGAAGTTCATTAGACACAAGTATCAAAAACCCTGTGCTTACAAAAACATTTCAACTAGAATGTGAATCACAGATAATCCAGCTTCCAGCTCGATATGAGTACAGGTCTATTACCAGGTTTATGCAGCTTGGATGTGTTTGTTGTATTCACAAAATGGAGTAAGAGAACCAAGAAGGAACAGGTTCGAGTGTATGAATGGCATTTCCAAAACATTGCTGAAGAGAAGCAAATTCTGTCTTAATTTGTACTTATCTATCATGGTTGGATTCATTTGTTCTAATTCATCAAACTGTATGCTTAACATCTGTCTATCTTGCTGCATTTAAGAAGGCAGAGGCATGGACAGGCCTGATTTTGTCCCAAACCATCTGTCTTTTAGTGCCATTTCATTAAATATTATTTTAAATACTTCTGGGGTACTTTTTTAGATCTGGACTTTCTTCAAGTCATTAAATTCTCCAAGTCACTCATCTCATTAAGAAAAAGCTCTATGGACTAGAGAGATGGCTCAGCCATCCAAGGATAGGTTTACAACCAAAAATATAAGAAAAAAGCTCTATTAATAATCATCAGTCCATGAATTTCAACAATATAGTCTCTTTAAATCTTAAAAGCAGGATGCTTTGGCTCAGATAAAGATGCCAGCATGTACTTTATGTGTGCGTGGTTGTCCCTTAGCACCTGAGAGTGTCTCACAGAACTACAAGGCAAGTTTGCAGTTTGCATATTTGAGCCTATGCGCCAAGTGAGCCTGCCTGTGTGTGTGTATGTAGGTCGTCGAAGTTTGGAGTATTTTCTTGTTCTGTTTGGTGTGAATCTGTTTGCTGTTTATCTCCTCTTTTTTTTCTTTGCCTAAATAGTACAATAAAATCACAGTCTCACTGAGTTGAAGAACATAATCAATTATTTAAAATATATTATCAAAATATAATTTGTTTATTTATATACTATTCATTAAAGCTTTTAAGATTGAATATCGGGTGGAATTATAAAACACAACCACAATGAGAAGGTATATGAATTATATTGTTTCTACTTTACCATGTTGTGCGGATGTGGCAGAAAGCACTCCTGAACACTGTGATTTGAGAGAAGTTTCTCTAGAGTAATAACATCCAAAAGGATGTTTCAAAAATATATAAAGGACCCAGAGAGGCTTTAATATCTGAAAGACACCCCTAGAAGTGTTTAAGGCAATATTTAATAAAAATAGTGTTTAAAAACATGATTTTGAGTAAAATCAAGCCTGTCTGTGCCTGACTTTTTTGCTCAATTTGTTGTGCTTCATGAAGGCATAAATGCTTATTTAAAACTTCAAAATTCCCAAGACTTTATCTAGTGGCTGGATGAATTTTTACCATACCCTGGGTGTTTTGTCAATGAAATCTACTTTACATTTATTTTTATTAATATGTATTTGATGGGGGTCAGATAGTAAGTGCTTCATAGTCTAGAAACTGTCAACCAGCAGTTTATGAAGTCATTAATCAAAGATATCATTCTTAATACTGATCTGTAACATAACTCAATCAGACCTTATCTAGTCCCATGATGCTGATGGATATAAACAGTGTTTACTTCTAAATGTAAGTTTTTCTAGAGTGATAGAGAAAAGCTTTTTTTCACCGATTTTACTTTTAAATATACCTTTGTTCTTAAGAATATTTATACACACATAAATAAACAATAAACATTTAAAATAGATGTTATAAGATTTGGTTCACACAGTACTCAGAGAAAACTCTGTTATTGTGAAAATGAGGTGACAGTGACTTGTGAGGTTATTTTGAACTGTACTTTTTAAAATTTTTATATAGTATTCATAAAAACAATGCATCTGTAGTATTTAATTTATGGTTTGGCATTTTTTGAACTCTTGGCTAATACTACCTACAATTAAGTATTTGTTCATTTTCAGATGTTTAATCTTTTATATATTTCTACTTCACAAACTTGTTAATTATATTGCTTTGTTTGCAGAAATTAAATCATGTGGCTCATGCTTAGATACATATTTATATGGTCATAATTTCATTTGGTATTTAAGAAAGAAGAAAGTCAATACTTCATTATGCCAAATCAAAACATATTGAAACCATACCAACGGTGGTATTGATTATATGCCTGTTTTTCAAAGTTCTAAACTACGGCTGTTTAGCTTCAAGTTCATCTCCCACTCTAGTTTTGTATTTAAGTTGAAAAGTGTTCGTAACTCCTTCCCCTAAATTGTTTCTGACAGAAAATTCTTTTCTTAGTCCCTTGCCATTGATGTGATTTTCAAGTTTTGCAAATTTCCTTTATCTATTGCTTTCCCCCTAAACAAAATAAAGGCTATAATTGGCATTCTAGAAGGAAAAAATGGATTGGTGGAAACTGGACCAAATCCAAGCCTCAGACAGAGAGAGATGGAAAAATAGAACCATATCTCCCATGAGCCCTAAACAATGTGGATTAGTTTGTAGCTCAAAAATAGTGTCTATAAAATGTGTTCTTGACAAAGTAGGCTGCTCTCCTCTCTTGACTCCAGTGTGAACACTTTATACTCAATAGGTGGTCAGTCAACATGAATTAAGTTATTTAGTTATTTGCTATGTGGATCATTTTTAGGTTGATGTGCAGAGAGGAAGAGGCGTCAGCTCTGCCCAGTTGGGCTTTTTCTCACGTGCCTTGGCTTCCATAAATTAACTGTGGAAATTATCTCTAAAAATGAGGCATTCTTTTATTCATTAAATATGTTATGCAAGATGAGATTACTGGTGTTTGCACACTATTTCATGAACATAACTAACATGTCTTTTAACTGTTTTCATTATTTTTATAATTCTCTGAATTGTAAGTTATGTCAGTGTACAAGTGTCAGGAATTCTTTGAGATCCCATAATTAAACCGGGGCTTACAATGAGGTAAGGCATTACAGTGAGTCACCGGTAGGCCTCCTACTTCCAGTGAAGCTGACTTGTCAGGAATTATTAAAAAACATTTCATAATATTTATATAACCATGTATAGAGGCACTTTATTCAGTATTTGGTGATGTGGTTAACTGTCCAATTCTAGTATAAAGCCAGCTTGATTTTTTTTTTATTGCTGTCCAGTGCATTTCTAGAAACTTGTGGGTCTTCTGTTTGCTTCCAGAATCTTAAATTTTCAGAATTGTGTGTCCTCCAGTCTAGGCATGCAGTAAACATTTTTTTACTCATGAAATTCATGATTTCAAACCAATGATTCAAATAATTTTCTCCCCTCCCCCCACTCATTATTCATTGCAGAGACGCTATAATCTGGATAAATTTAGAAAACCGCTTCCTCCCTGTCTTTTCATTATCCTTTCTGTTTTTTTCTTCTTTGACTATTTTATTTCTTTCTATTAAACATAGTTTCCATTCTCATGCAATACGATCTAGACACACTTCCCCTCTCCTCCTCCAGTCCCTCCCACTTCCTCTCTATCCAGAGCCACTTCCTGTTCTGTTTATTTTTACTTGAAAAATTTCAGTCTTTCAAATCTAACTTGATGGTCATTATATTCTTCTTTACTGTCAAGAGATTAATTTTGCCCTCCATCCCTCCTTTCCTAATTTGTGGTATAAAAACAGACTTCCTCTCTCTCTCTTTTTGGTTTTTTGAGATAGGATTTCTCTGATCTGGAACTCGTTCTGTAGACCAGGCTGGCCTTGAACTCACAGAGATCAGCCTGCCTCTGACTCCCCAGAACTGGGTTAAAGGTGTGTGCCACCATGGCAGACCACAATAGGCTCTGCTGGCACTAAAAAACTCACCATTCCGTTACTTAACTCAAGTGTTCATGTAATAATACATACGCGTTAGTTGGATTAATATTAAATAACATTAAGAATATGCATTACCTTAACAATAATAATATGAGAAAATGCATTTTATGATGACTTACATGGAGTTGGATTGGAGACTCAAGAAATTATTGTTGAATACATAAGGAATCTTTTCATAGATGAATTTTACTGTGAATTTTTCTGGTTGACCTCAAATGTCAGCATAGAAGAGCCCAGGAGTACGAAATCAGATCAACCAAAACTCTGAGACCATCTATGTGGACAAAGTGACCAGAGGCCAGTGAGGGTCTCTCGGCTCTCATTACAGGGCATTCTAATTTCATATATAAGGTGATCACGTGAGGGTTTTATTGATTCTCACACCTGCTATATTTTTATTAAACCATTCTGAATTTGGTCTCTAGTTATAAAAAAATATCTTTTACTATTGATGTTGTGATTCATTTTACTCATAATTTGCTGTGTATCCCAGTTTCCATTTTTAAATATAAAGACTGGCACAGTAAGTGTTCACTCTCAACAGTCAAATGAAAACATTTATGAGTCACAAAATATAGGTTTTGGCATTTTATTTCCCCCCTTTATTGAAAATAGATTACTCCCTCATATAATACATCCTGATTACAGTTCCCCTTACCCTTAGTTCCCTGCCTTTCTTCTTCCCCTCCAGACCCTCTCTCTTTCTGTCTCTCATTAGAAAAGAACAGGAGGTAACATCCAAACGTGACAAAAGAAAATATAATAAGACAAAAGCCATCACATCACACTGGACAAGGCACCCAACAGAAGGAAAAGAGCCCCAAGATTAGGCACAAGAGCCAGAGACCTACTCATTCACAAACTCAGGAGCTCCATAAAAATGCTACTCTGAAAGCTGTAGTATATACACAGAGGGCCTGGTGCGGACCCATGTAAGTTCCATGCTTGCTGCTTTAATCTCTATAAACTCGTATGAGCTTTGCTTAGCTGATTCAGAGGACCTTGTTTTCCTGGTGTCCCCCAATCCCTCTGGCTCTTACACTCCTTCTACCTCTTCTTCCATGGGGTTTCCTGAGTTCTAAGGGGAGGGATTTGATAGAGTATACCATTTAGAAGTGGTGTGGCAAAACAATATATTTAGCAAGCAAATTTCAATAATTTTAAAGAAAGTTTAAAATTTATAATTACACATATATAGAAGAATTAACAAGTATTTTATGTATAAATAAAGGATGGGATGTAAGGACTTAAGACATAGGTTATTTTCAAAATATCTTTTTATCTTCTACAGCACACTATTCTGTAAATTATTTAGAATTTTATTTATGGCTCTAACATAAAAGAAACATGTTCTTTCAATTAGCCTTTTCTTCTCTCAAATGTAACAAACCCATAAGGAATTATGACGATTGTACGAGGGTGGCATATATTTTTAAGTCACAGCATAGTGGGCAACTGAAAATAAATGTATGGCACAAGGACTCTATTTAAACTACCATTGTTTGAGGTCCCCCCCCCCAAAAGAAAGGGGGATAAACATACCATTTGGACTAATGCTATTTCCTGAGGCATGAGCAGAAGTGAGTTATGTAAGGGTGATTGAAAATCTCTGAAGTTCCCCCTTAGACACCTGAAAAAGCCCCCACACTCAGATCCTACATATCTATAGAACAGTCACTGTGGGACAGGGGTTGAAGTAGGGACGGAAAGTGTAGGAGAGGAGGTGTAGAGCCAGACAGAAGTGCTGTACGGCTTACAGTCTCTGGACTGGGACACAAGGCAGGTATGTATTACCACCTGCAGCCGCAAGTGGCATTTGCCTAAATAGAAGTAGACACCCTCTCATTTTTGAGTGCATTTGTAATACATTCTTGTAGTGTGCACCTTAGGGATTTATTTATTCTAATTTTATAAGTATAATTATTTTTCCTGCATATATGTGCACCCAAATGTGTAGCTGGTGCCCACAGAGGCCTGAAGAAGGAGGGTGTCAGACCCCCTAGAACTGGCATTATTACAGATGACTGTGAGCCATCTTGACTGCTCAGCCCACATCCCTACAGTTTTATTACTTATTTTGGGAAGTATAAAAACAAGTTGTTGGGTTGTCACTTAGGTTTAATAAGGCACACAGGCTGATAAGCCTACAGCTTCCTAAAAGAAATTTGGAAATAAATTAATATGGAAACTCAATTTATCTGCAGTTTGACCAAGCCCAGAAGAGGGAAACTAGTTTTTTTCCACCTTTTCTGTAGATCAGTGGTTCTCAGCTTCCCTCATGCCGCTGTCCTAACAGACTTCCTCATGTGGTGATGATCACAACCATAAAGTTATGTTGTTGCTACTGTTATTAATCATAATTTAAATATTTGATATGCAGGATGTCTGAAGTGTGAACCCCAAAGGGGTCATGACTCATAGGTTGGGAAACACTACTGTAGATTTTTAATAATTTTATAGAAAAGACGAAACACAAGCAAAGATTGTAAATGCAGAACTGTGTGGAGTCTCTTCCTCTGTGGCAAGTGCCTCCTCAGGCTGGCATCATGGAGTCATCCCTTCTCTCCTCCAGCATGGGATACAGAGGGAAATTTTTAATTCTTTGAGACCTTTTGTTTCACTGATAAACTTTCCAATAGGGCCCAGGTCAATTTCTTTATAAGATCTCTTCTTTACCAGGGCTCTTACACTGTGGACTTTAGATGTCAGTGAATAGTCACAGTTCTCTGTGGCTTTCTTCTATATGCTGGACTTTACAGGAAACTCTTAGTGCACGCTAAAGAAATAGCAGATTGAATTGTAAACTGAGCTTGAGTGAATTCCATGAATGGCATTGGACAGATTTAACAGTTAAAGCAACTAACTTGAGAATTACATTTGTTTGTTTGCTGATCTAAAGAAAAATCATATACCCTTTAGCTATACAGACTCTGTCTTATACTTTTATTCTTCCTAGGGAGAGTCTGGACACACTTAATATGATTGTTATTTTTTATTTTTTCAAGGGTTCTTTCCATGGCTGTAATTCTTATTTTTTTTAGTAGAATGTTGTTATTTTTTTCCTCAATGAATACTGCATAAATAAGAGTGTAGTACAAAGTACATAATAATGGAAATAAAAGCATAAAAACCATAATCATGGACGGAGCTATAGTGTGTGGCTTCACTTGGACACCATGTATGAGATGACAGGCAGACCACCTCTGAATTGTACCAAGCGTGGATTTCGGGTTTGAGAAAGAGGGATAATGAATTTCTACATATATTTTTTCTAAGTGACTCAAGACCTTCCAGGAACCAAGCACAGGCACTAAGTCAGCTGCTGCTCTGTCACCAGCACATATAATCTCCGCTCTTTCTTTACAATGTCATTTATTAGAGAAGCCACAGACAAATTTCAGGAGAAAACTCCTCAAACCTTTACCTGTGTTTGTCAGATAATCACAAATATTTACTATGGCTAAACTATGATCTCACCAATGTCAAGTTGTGAAGCGAAGTTGCCTGTTCTGAGTGAGCTTAATTGGTTTTAATTGGTTATAAATTTTAATTGGTTATAAATGGACTGTTCAGTTTTAAGAATTCTCAAGGTCATTCAATGAAATCTGATGGAATCATGTTGGTGTCCTCTAGATGAGGAAATTTATAAAAAGATCCAGTTTTTCCACTAGAAAGACTGTGAGAACTAAATGCTAGACATTTATTAAAAAGTCTATATACGAAAGTAGTGTCTTTGTCTTGTTCTCAGATACTTTTCACACATTGATATCACAGTCCCTTATTTATAAAAAATTACCAGTCTAGTATTTTTGCATTATTCTATGTTAATTTTAATATTAATATTGATATCAGTATTTAACCCATAAATATGAATACTTGTCTTTAATCTCCAATTAATAAATACCTTTATAAAATGACCACAATATAAGAAGAAAAGTATTTTCCATACACTGGACAATATTTAAAAATAATGAAATGACCAACCCTTAGGGAACTAGCAAATTTCGTTGGATTGATATTTCTGGGCAACATAAAAGCACCTAAAACATATAACTCTGTGGTTCACCTTGTAGGCTTGAAATATTGAAGGGAGGAAAAATAAATATTACTGCTTTGTGTCTACTAGTGTAGAATTTTAGCCTGATTTTTCTTTAACTCTATAATAACAGCAATTTAAAAATACAGGTACATTGTTTTTTTTTTTTTTTTAGTTAACAAAACTTTATTCTACATAAAGAAAACAATATTCTGATAATTAGCTTTTACTGACCATTTACTCTTGGTGTAAATCAAGAAACATCATAATAGTGCAAACGATGAGGGCAGATAATTTTCTTCTGAATTTTACTGTTTTTCTCTCTCCTTCCTTCCACCCTCCCTCTTCTATCTCCATCTTTCCATTTCCTCCTACTGTGTATGAAAAATAGCATCTGTCTTTATCACAACACTCTGAAAGGGACCACACTTCTTGGTCATCCTGGGTTCTTTTATTTTCTCTTCTGTCTCCTTAACTGATAAAGTTTGTTTTAAAGCAGGTGAGAGATAACTATTTTAGAACTGGATAAATAAATTTGCACAGGGTTGCTATTTTTAGGTCAAGCAAGATAAGTGAGGAAAGTGGGAAAGAGGCAGGCAGTAGTGTAGAATCAGGGCTTAGCCTGGATCCATCGGCCCAGGATGGGGTTGCTAAGAGGCATGGCACAGTTCAGGTAAGTGGAAATAGAGCCACAGAGCAGCAACAATGGACAAAACATCTCTGTGACAACGAGGAAGGACGAGCAAAACAAGACCACTTCATAATCACAGCCAAGCACAGATTAAGAATAAGAGCTTTGACTGTATCTCAAAACGACCATGCATCAAACCCTGTTTTAGATTATATTACTGGTTGTTATTTCTTTACTAACTATGGCTTTAGTATATGTTTCTAATCACTACAGAAAATGGTAAAATTACCTTTTCTTCTAGAAGGGAAGTAGTAATGAGTTGAGCAAAGTGGCTCACATGTGTAGGGTCAGCATTAAGGAGGCTGAGCCATGATCATCATAAGTTTGGATCAGCTTGCTTTCCATTGCTAGACAGTGCAACAAAACAAAGCAACAGCCTCCTGGAACCCTTTCCCCAGTCACCTGTTGCAAACCATGATTCCTTTCTAAACCCCTGTCCTTGTGTCATTTACCTATTACATCTATTTAAAAAGTTATTAAACCCACCTTGTTCACACAGATGTGTTTACAAGCTTCTGTTGTATCCTGAAAATTATACAAAGGGATGGGAGAACCTAAATGCATAAAGAAGGAAGCATGTCAAGAACGATGACTTGAGAATGTAGAAATGTTGGTTTGGAAAATTTTACACTGAGTCAGAAGTGGTGGTCATTATTAGGAGAAAGTGTTGTCAGGATGGATGGCTCACTTATGCAATTCCTGCACTAAGGGGATTTGGGCAGGAAGATCACAAGTTCCAGGCCAGTCTGGTAACAAACAAACAAACAAAAAACAACGAAACCCACAAAGCTAAACAAACAATAACACAACACATTTAGGAGCTCTGGTGCAAAGGATATCAAATTAGAAATTGTAAGACTTAGAGATTATGCTTTTGCTTTGTAATTAACATTTTAGTATTGAGAAAATTAATATTTTATCTATATTATGTGAAGAAAATAAAGATGCTACCTTGTAGGATCAACTAAGGGAAAAGCAAAATTTCAGTCCTATTAAACCAGTCATCAATTTTGTTATTGATTTCATTGTTGATGACTCGTTATTGAGACTGATAGATGTTTATGGCTATTGTCATGGTATTCCAAATAACCCTAAAATGTACTCAGTTCTAAAGCCCAGCTATCGCCAACCTTTCCTTCCTCAAGAACTAATCATTTGTGCTTCTAAACTCGTAAGAGCTTTCAAACAAAATACTATATAAATATTAGATCATTAATTGAATTTCTTAAGTTTCAAAATTACATTTACCTTAATTTGTATTTATGAGCATCCAGGAACCTTTAGAGCACAGCAATTAGGAAATATGAACTACTGACACTGCTTTGCAACACTTAAGGAGACAACTAATTCTTGAAGTCACATACCACAGCGGTGCTAAGAGGCTCCAGGGGCTCTTGGTGTGATTGTCCATTCATAGAAAACATGCACTTATGCATTCATTGACTAATAAATAGGTCTTTACAGGGCCAAGTTTATGATTCTCAATGGACCAAGGAAGGAGATTTTAAAAAGTCATGGAGGTTAGCATTCCCATAGTACCTATCCATTTTCTCTTCCATATTTTCATCAGCTGGCCATCTTCTTGGAGAATGTTGTTTATGTCTTGCAGCTACCTTTGCTATTTGTGTCTTCTCAGGAGCAGCTCATGAGCAGGAGGTTAAAATAGACCGCCCACAGCTGTATTTTTCTAAAACTGGAGTAATTATTAAGTGAACTGTTATCTCTTGTCAATTAATTTCATTCAGTAGTTATTAAAGACATAAAATTATTTAGATCAGGACTGTTTTTTTTTTCTCAGTTTCCAGCAGTGTTGAAATTACTAAGCAAGGTATTTGAAAATAAATACATTTGTCTCAACAATGTCTTTGGCAAGCATATCTTGAGTAGAAGTAGATTCATATTTATTTCAAAATTCTGACAACTTGCAATTTTTAAGCTACATTTGGTCTGTAGCTTAATTCTGATATTCAAGAGGCAGAGGCAAACAGAACTCTGAGAGCTGAGGCCAATCTGGTCTTTATGTTGAGCCCTGTCTCAAGAGTGGCGATGGCAGTGGGGGCTATAGAGATGGCTCAGTAATTAAGAGCACTTGTTGTTCTTGGAAGATTGGGTTTGGTTTCCACACACATGGCGGCTCACAACCATCCATAACTCTAGTTGCAGGAGATCCAGCCTCCTCTTTTGATCTCGGCTGTCAACAGGCATCTACACGATATATATGCATACATGCATATAAAACATTAATGCAATAAATTAAATAAGCAAATGTAAAGCAATATTTTACTATAAATACACTTTATCATGAAATATGTATTTCCTGATTCAAATTTTACTTCTTGTCTGCTTTTATATTACCACATTTAAATGTTAAAGTCAAACATAATAAAAAAATTACCTGTGTTGGTGTACAAATGTTGTTAAGCTTTTCTGTTACTCAGATTTGTGGCCTGGAATTTCATACAGATAAAATGTTTGGAGCATCCATGAAACCTAGAATCAGAACCAAGTGTAGTCAGTCACCTCTTGTGATTCTGACTTGATTGTATGTTTTATCACATTTTTGACAGACATTTTACTTTTTTTTGGTGTGTGTGCACGCGCGCATTCAGTAAAACATATCCTTTCAATTTTTAAAGAAAATCTTTAGCTCAAATAAGCAATTATGTGTTGATAGATTTATTGGTAATTCCTCATGCTGCCATATAGAATTGTCTAATAATCTCATTCATTGGAATAATAAGGTGCACCGTCATACACATGTGAGTTTTTTTTTTAATATTTGAAACATTCCTGTGACATAGCAGTAGAAGAAGAATGTGTTACAAGGTAGAGTCACGAGGTGATCATCAGACTAGTGCTCTCTGCCGAGCTTTTGCCCTATGTCATTAGATACTAACACGTCTCAAATCAAAGCTGCAGGGCTCTCTTTCTCTCAATACAATGACCACAGGGAAGCTGGAGCTAAATAATACAATGTGCTTTAAATAAAGTCATATTTCAATAAACTGGGACAATGTGCTTCAAAGGTAGTTAATTATTCTCTACAGTCTCATTCTTGTTTCATACAAAAAAAAAAATAATGTGTATAAGTTCGGAGAAGGAAATGACCTCTGCTCTAGCACAGTGTCGTACCGTGTGTTCCCCAATTCCCTTTGAGAAATCTGAGTTTGATTTCAGTGAGCTAACTCCCTTGTGTTGATGGTTTTGTTTGATATATATTCTAATTAAGAGATTCCTTTATGTTTTTATTACCATATATTAGTCATATCTACCCATTACCTTGCCAAGTCCTCCAGCTTTCACTGATCTCAGACTTATTCCAGACATCTATGTCTCTCCTCTGACTTCCATGCTTTTTTGCAAAAGCTTCGATTTGTTTTTACTTACATGTGTGTATGTGTCTGTGTGAGAGTTTGTGCAAGTGAGTAGTATCTACAGAGACCTGAAGAGGTTGCTGGATGTCCTGTAGCTGAAGTCATAGGCAATTGTGAACCATCCAATATGATTGTAGGAACTTAACTCCACAAAACCACAAAAACACTATAAATCATTTAACTATCTCCCAGGTCTCCTTCACATCTTTCTCCTACTAATGACTGAGTAAGTTTCATCAGAATATTGGGGCTACTTATAGGAGTGGGGCAAGATTTTGTTTACAGGATCCTGTGTATTTCGTCAGCAGTTACTCCACTGAAGAAAATGCTTCTCCTCTCATCCACCATCATAAATCCTCAGCAAGTGGTAGGGTCCCATGGACCCTCCAGACCCCATGACAGGATGTAGGAGAATTCAGTCATCTTAACTCCTGTGGGTCCAGGAGGGAAAACCATCACCAACAAAAGTACAGGACCCAGAAGCCAGTGTTCCAGCCTCCACTCCTCTATCTTTGCTGTGATCTTGCATTCTTTCCACACCTTATTTTTAATAGTTCCTGAGCTTTGGAGGGGATTATGTAGATGAAAGAACTCTTTTCCCTCAACAAAATAGGATTACAGGTTTTATAGCGATTTTAACATTTTGATCCAGTGAAACAGACTTTATTAAAAATGTTAGAAAAAAAAGGTTGAGGAAATCCATTGCATTCAGTTGATTCAACAAGCATGTTAAAGAGTAAAATAAAAACAGAATAATATGAAGATAAAAGCTAACAACAGAATAACATTTTCTGTTTTTTGTTTTTGTTTTCTTTTTACTTTTAAGTTTCTCACGCCATTTCACACAGCAGTGAGTTATCATGCATTGTAATCATTGCTAAATATTAAGCAAATTGTCACAACGTAAAAGAGGCAAGACTTTGCCTTGAATAAGCTTACATTTAAGGACGTTAATAGTATGTATATTTCTGTTTTAAAAAACTACATTGTGATTTTTGATTCTCAGAATCTCATGATAAATTAGAGGTATAGAACAATCCAGCTGGATAGTTAGAAACATTTCAAAATTTAAAAGGAGTTACATTTCAAAATATAATTATGGTTTAAGTGCAGTGTTGGGTGCTTGTACTTGAACACTTATGTAAGATTTGTAATGAAGTCTCGAAGTCAGATGTCTGTTACCACTTGGTTGTCATTATCTAATTTCAGACATTCAATTTAGAGATATTAATATTTGCCACCTTCTAGAATTACTCTTTGCAGGAACCTAAATTACCTTGTTGGATATTTATGGCCATCATTTAGAGCTGAAGTCCATATAAGTTAGCCTTTTCCATCTTTAACATCCCCCTGAAATTTCTGTTGCTGCTTTGATCAGAGAATATGTGAATCACCAGACACATTTACAATATAATTTTATTTTGTGTGATATACTTAAATTTTTAAAATTAAACTCTGAAAGTTTGTCTTCTTGAGATGCCATAACAGTAGATGGCTGTTATGAATGCCAATTATCTGCATTTTAGAAATGCAATCTTTAGATTGGATTTTACAAAGCTCACATCTCAGCTCTTATGTTCAGGATTTTGGTATGAATTTTGTCTTCAACTTCAATTACAAAAATATTGTTAAAATTTTGATTAATGGTTTCTAAAAAAAGATATCCACGGGTGATTGAAAAACAGATTATTTATTAAAAGATTCTATTGGGGAGCAACTTACAGAATAAAGCAAACAAAATTGCTGAGCTCCTGGAAGGCTGTTGACCTACCCATGTTGCTTCAGGTTGTCTGATGTAATCTTCTTCATCGTTTAAGAGCACATAAGAGAAGGGGCTTGTGTTCATGTATCCCAAATCTTAAGGTAGCTCAAAGGCCACACCCTAGGGGCTGGTACCCAAAGACTATGGGTGGAAGGGTATGTGTTCCCCACTACAGGTTGCTATAATTTAGAATGCTGGATATTTCCTCACAGAATGGAGAAAATATATTTGTGAATGTTCAGTAGGTACACATCATCATGTATGGAACTACTTACATAGGGTCTGGGAGGGGGTTACTTAGATGAAAATAGACTTTCTATAGCATAGCATCACATACATAGATCAACCAGGGCAGACAGAGAACTTTAGTCACTGTATACAGTTGACTTTGAGTTTAGTCACCAAATGAGGCTGGAACCAATCTTCATTTTACAGAACTCTTTAGATATTAAAGTTATTAATTCAAGAATTTTATTTCTGTACTAGTAAGATAGGAAAAAAATAGCATCTAAGTGAAATCATCAGGTCCTGCATTTAGCAACCCTGAACAAAACTTGTTTTACATCACTGTTACCATATGTTCAAAATGAAGAAAGGCGGCTCTACGTTATGGGTTTCACGTAGCAGAATATTTTAATTTATGCTACACAAATGCTATTTAACTCTTGTCAAGGTCTGGTATCACCCACTGATTTAAATTTTAAGGTGAGAAAATAATAATACAGCTAGCTTAATTTAGTTCTCTCAAAACAAAAACTGTGGCAAATTTTGCATTCGCAAGTGGATTTTCAGTGATTCAGCACTCATCTAACTGGTGTTTTCTGTCAGTTCCCTTGCTATGTTCTCAGGCAAGAGTATGGACAAATGTTGGCAGGAAGTAAGACAGAAGAAAGTTACGTTATGCATTCAAATTACTTTCTAAAATGGGCTCATTTGCCTCATTTAGAGAAAGTGCTTCTCACTGTCTAAGTACATAGGCTTTTGTTGGGAAAAAATCATGATATTTTAATAAAAAAATTATATTAAGTGGTGTTAGTGTTAGTCAGATAGCCAAAAATCACCAGTCCAGCAAGCCCTGGAGGACCGCATGGCTTTGTCTCATTCTCTTATTTCACATGCTAATCATAGTGGCTAAGCTGCAGGTAGGCAGGTGCCCCTTGGCTTCCTAAATCACCCACTTTGGTGGAAAATAAACACAAGGTTCTTTTGGAAGATGAAAACAGAAAATGTTGTGTGTTTTTGTCACAAGTCATTTTAGAGGTGTGCTTCATCTAGCTTTGAAACTCAATTATCTCAAGTATCATATCTAGATGGTCATGATCTCCTTCCATTGATCCTAAACCTTCCTCTATCTTAGATTCCAAGTTCTGAATACTTAAAATAGCATCAGAATTATGTCAACTGATCTAAAGAGATTTCCATATCCTAACTGTTTTTTTCAACTAACCTTTTTCATTTTAAACATTTTTATTGAATCTTTGTGGATTTCAAAGCATGCATCCCAATACCATTCATTTCCCCCAAGCCTTCATATCTGCCTCTGCCCTTGCACCTTCCCTCACAAAATACAATAAAATAAAAGAAAATAAATAATCTCATTGTGGAAGCTGTGAGTCACACAGGACATACCCTTTAGTCTATGCATCTTTACTTACAAGTGTTTATGATAATGAACCCTTGGCCTGATTCAAGGTCTCTGGTTCTGGTACAATATTGATACTGGGCCCTCACTGGGACGCCTCTTGGATATCCTGTGTTGCCCTGTGTCTTGAGATTCTATAGCTTTGAATCTGTAGGACCAGCTCATCGACATGCTTCAGCAGTTCATAGATGGGGTGAATGTTGGGCTGGGCCAACTCATAACCCTATTTCTGGGCCTAGGTGGTAGCTGAGTTTGTCAGTCTACCAACTCTCCTTTATCCTCACCACCAGGGTGAATTCTCCAGCACTTCCCTGGCTAACCCACCCAAAGCAGCAGGCCGCAGGGGGGTGGGAATAGCTCTTCTGCTCTCATGCCCTCAGGCAGGCTCACATGCACCCATGTCACCAGAGCCAGCTCTACTATGTTGCCAAGTAGTGTGAAGGGCCAACTCTCCCAAGCACAGCTGCTGGTGAGGGGCAGAGCCAGCTCTCCCATTCTCATGCCCCCAAGGCCAGGTCTTCTACTTGCTGTATGTAAGTGGTGAGGAGGAAGAGAAGGGAGAAGACACCATCACATGGCAGATGAGAGTGGGGCAGGACCAGCTCTTCAACCTCAGCTCTTTGATTTCAGACCCTCTGGGCCAGCTTACCCATGCCCATGCCAACAGGGTCAGCTTTACTGTGCTGTCCAGGTGAGGTGTAGGGCCTGTTCTCCTGAGTGCTATCGCCTGTGAGGGAAGGACAAGCTCTCCAGCTTTCAGACCTGAGGGCCAGAGTCCCCACCTGCCGTAGGCCTTGAGGGGATGGTGGGGAGGGCATTTCTCACTTTCCCATGCCACTGCATGGCAGATGAGAGGGTAGGCCAGCTCTCCCATGCTCATGTTCTCAGGGCCAGGTCACCTGTACCCCTGTCAATGGGACCAGCTGTACTGCTAACACAATGTTTGAATTCATAAATCTTGTATGCATTTAAAACTTTTTAGTACTCAACTTTAGCAATAAAGCAAGTCATTGAGAAAAATTTCAATTACTGTTGACAGTAATTATAAAATGCCTAAAATATTGTGTATTAGAGCAGTTTTTGTTTGGTTTCCACAAGACATTCTGTATTATTTTAAGTAATTAAGATTCTGAAAAATCAATAAACAGAGAAACTGAAATCCATCAAATAACAGCAATGTCCCTAAGCAACTTCTTTATGTGGTTAACTCATTAGGAAACCTATGGTAGCCACTAGGGTACTGCGCCAACATTCTACTAAGTCATGACATGTTACAATATATTTGAAACTTACTGTTCTAAATCCTTCATCGTAATTTTATGTTTGCAGTAGATTTATATCTTTTATTTCATTTGATAAAGAGAAAAACTGGTCTCCCCTTCACCCTGAGTGCGATGAGAACAAGGTCTTTAGACATTATGCTTCACTGGAATAATCATTCATGAAAAAGCCTTAAAGTAGAGGACAGTATTTCATTCACAGAAGTAAATGAATAAATAAATAGGCGTCACCTGGGGATCTTTCTTGTGGCATACATTGCAGTCAGGTGGAGGGCCTGCTCTGGTACATTGTCCCACAAAAGGACAGCTGCTGCTTACTGTGTGCTTCACAAAGATGGAAGAAGGATTTTGGATTTTCTTTTTCTGTAAAGGAATGATCACCATTAGGGGATAGGTATTTAACTTGATTGAAACATTAGACAGTGTATCCATCACAATCATGCAATTGAAGAATCATATGATGAACGTGAATGCTGTTTTTATGGGTCGGCTAAAAATAAATTTGGTTTAAATCAGAGAAATAACTTGCTTTGTTTATTTGGCTACCAAACTGCCACCAATAAGGTCCAGTGTTACAGACCCTTAGTCTTCTCCCTATTCCTCTGTGGCTCAGTTAAATGTCACACTGATTTCACTTGGAACTCTGCAGGCTTCTGTAACATCTTTTAAATTCCTGTATGAAAGCTATGTTCTGGTGCTTGAGCATATTGGCAATCACTTTACAACCTTCATTTTTAAAAACATTTTTGGATAGTCTTTCCATTTAGGATCCAGGAATTTGTGTAAAACCATACAGTTATATTGCATTTGAACTAAAAGGCTATTGGTTTGTGGAATTTCCTTTAACTGGAAACACATATGAGTCTGTGGCTTAGTGCTTTCACAGTTTTATATGACCCTGTTTGTTTTCATTTTAAAAGGTGGGGAATTTATCATTAATTTCCATATTTTATAAAGAGCTAACATTTTCCTTTCTTCATTCCTTTAAATTTTTTTTTTTCAGTTGAAAGAGACAAGGACTTTTCTCATCAGAGAAGGCATTACAAGGAATTTCGGTTCGATCTGACCCAAATCCCACATGGAGAAGCAGTGACAGCAGCTGAATTCCGGATATATAAGGACAAGAGCCATCATCGATTTGAAAATGAAACTATTAAGATTAGCATATATCAGATCATCAAGGAATACACAAATAGGTATCAACTTTATATTAATTATTCTGGCAAAGACGTTTAGTTTAAAGGCCATTGACAACCTATATGATTCACAATATATTTTCTTGGGTAAAGAGAGATTCTGAGCCAGGTAGAGACCCATTGAAAAGTAAGTATAAAGAGCTGGTGAGATGGCTCAGCAGTTAGGAGCTCTCGGTCTTGTAGAAAGACCATAATTTGCCTCCCAGAACCCATATCAGGCAGCCCACCAACACCTTTAACTCCAGTTCTGGGGGATCTGAGCTTCTATTCTGACCTCCTTCCACACATAATACACATGTGCATTCAAACGCACAGACAGACACACATATACGTGAATAAAATTTAAAAGTAAGTCTAAAAAATTAAAAATTCCTCCTATGTTTTACATATTTTTCTACTAATGACCAATCCGTGCACCAAAACAGCATCACACCTCTCTCTGTGTTCTTTCCTGGGCTTTTGTCTTATATTTTATAAACTTGAGTTCTTTTTAGTTCAGAAAGTTTGCATTTTATCCTAAACATTTTACATAAAATTATTTAAATAATATACCAGCCTTGTAGTCAGGGAAGGACTGGTTTTCTAGATAAGGGGTGGGATATTATATGGCTAATTATGTGTATTTTTGAATAAAGCAAGTTCTACTTAGATTCTGACCAACAACCAGTATGTATCTGATCTAGAGATATTTAATAACTGAATAAAAACAGATGACAGACTGAGCACTAACTGTATGAAAATTTCACTGATAATGGGATGCAAATGTACCCTCAAGTGTGAACTGTAGAGGGACCTTAGACATGTTTTCTAACTAGTCTAACTCATAAATCCCTTGGGTAACACCTTAGTCAATGATTATTTAGTTATCTTTGTTGGATAATTGACATGTCATAGCAAGACGCTCTTTGCTGGCCAGCAGCTTCTGCTCATGAGATCAAACCTTTCTTATGGTGAACTACTTACTATGTTCTTTTGGAGGCAAAACTTAAGGGTCAGTGTCTTGTTCCCTTTTATCTTGATAGTTCTGTACAGTTCCCTTATGTTTGGGTTTTTCTTGATGTTTCACTGTAATAGTTTCTCGCCCAAACATTCCATTAATCTCTCATATACTCAGTGAAATTAAAAATCTGAGGTCAAATACTTCCTATAGACAACACAGGGAAGGCTCATAATGCAAAACAGAAACTCTTAGGCAGTGTCATGGTAAAAAAGGCTATTGATTTCATTTTAGCTGGTCTTCTTCAAAATTATTTGTTAGTTGAATTTTTGATTTGTAGCACTTATTGATATTCCATGGAACACTAATTAGGAGAATCATTTTAATTAATATTACTCTATATGCACTGCTATTTTTAAGAGAAGTAACAAATCAGAAAGATCCATATTACTTTCTTAACCTTGGACATGGGTGAAATTCCTATAAAACATCTATTTTGCACTAAGTAATGTATCATTTAAAGTTGGGTGAAATTTGAAAAGAGTTTTTTGAAAACTACTTAGTATTTTTACAACTATATAATTTTATTTTACTCATAACTATTTTTCTACAATGGAAGAAAGAGTACTATATGCATTTATTTTTATCCTTATCACTACTAACTTGTTCTATCTGAATTAATTTTTTGACATCGCTATTATTTATGGTGGGGAGCCATTTCTATTTTAATATACATTAAATTGTATTTGATTATTTAATATCTTAAGTCTTTTTCAAAAGAATCCTTGATATACCCGGTCATACTCATTGGAAATAGTTTGACTGAATCTAAATATAAATGTTTTTATTGACCAAAATAAAAGGACAACTTTTATTCAGGTCCTGCTATAGTTTTGAGGTTGAGTGCCCCCAAAAGACTCATATGTTAAAAGTGTGATCTTCAGGAAGGACTGTTGAGAAGCGCTCTGTGTCTCTAAGAGGTGATGGAGTTTTACTAGATATCCTTATCAATTGGGGATATAGCCTTGAAGAGGAATGTGGAACCTTTACACTGTGTTCATGCATGGACTCATAACTGATGAGTAGTTGGTTCAGTCATAGGACCCTATCATGTTGTATTGTTTCAAATAAGGCTCCAAAGGTATTTATTAGCCCACTTGATCAAGACTGATTGGATTGATAAACAACATTTTTCTATTTATATGTTTATCATTTTAAGTATTTCATTGTAGTAATGGAAAGCTGACCAGTAAAGGTCAAGTGCTCAGTTTGCTCTCAGTGAAAACTAAGAATTCTCTTTACTTATCCTATTGATTTTTCCATATTAATTTGACTTTAATTCTGTGAGAGAAGAGACAAGTGAAAATTTCCTTATTTACACATTATATTATCACAATTAAACCATAAAGAATTGCAATACAAAAAATAATTTTAAAATAAATCCTTGAAATAACTTACTCTTTTTCACAACCCCCCAACGCTGTTAAAACCAAAATAGAGATAGGAAGAGAATAGTGTCATGTGTTTTTAAAATATATGTCATCTTTCAAAACTTTCACCATCAAACTTGTAACTTTTTAAATGTAGGATTTTCAGTAAGACTCAGAAGTAGTTGAAATCCTCATGGGCTCCACTTTTTATTCAGTGCCTCTTGTAATATGTACGCATTATCTTACATGGGCGCTCACTGTAGAAAGGTACTTCTTTCACGTGTGTTAGAGGGGTGATCCTTGCTATAATTTAGACTGATGTTCTGAATAGGTTTCACATTTGAGGCCCCAGATGATCTATTAACCAGCTCACCTGTGAACCCTCTATCAGTGTAATGTAATCACATTAAAAAGTAGGCAAAGCCATTAGATCATCTGCATTCCCACTTGTTTATTCTGTATAACTTACAACTCTTTACATTATACACTTCATTCCTACCATCTCTTAATTCTTGATTTATGCTTATACATATTTAAATGTATGCAGTTTAAAGACGTGTTCTGATAGGTATCCAAGTCTTTATTTTTCCTACTCAAGAGGTAACACATTTTTCTATCATTTCATTTATTTTAATCGTCTTATATAAAACCAACAGCTCCAAATTCCATATAGAATGCACTGCTCTTCAGTCACACCTCATATATTGACATTATTGAGAAATGAGGTTTCCACACTATTAAATTTTCCAGATCATGCAGCTGAGCGCCACACGCACACTTTTGTTGAGCGAGCACAGAGGACCTAAGGCAGAGTAAATAAGATCTCAAAAGCTCATAGCCTGGGGACATAGGATGTGGAGAGCCTGCCTCACACAGACTTTAATAACAATAATACAATGTGCTAAGAACTATGATGTAAGTATGCACTAAGTGATGCGGAAACATGAATGGAGGCAAATGAGTTCTTCATGTGGGTGGGAGAGGAGCCTCAGGGGAGGGCTCTAGGGGCTTACCTTTCAGGATGGATAGGAACTTTTTATAGGCCGAAGAGGGGGTAGGTTTTAACTTTATTATACATTGAAATATTGAGGTCTAAATATCTCATTAATTAAATAATATACAAATAAAATGATCAACAGCAAAATAGGTACTGTTGGCTCATTTAATGGACACTTACTGTATCTAGTGCTGTGCTAATGTACTACATTTGAATTAAAAAATTACACATACACACACACACACACACACACACACACACATGCACGCATACATACCTCTTCCTAAAGAAAATGAGCTTTTTAGGCGTCACTATTTTTTTCCCCAATGCTCTACTATGGATATAAATGTCTTTCCTCCTCTGTAAAAGTGTTTTTAGCTAGTTTGTTGCAGGTCATTAGCTGCCTTCCCTTCTTGGTGTGTTTAGTTCAGCTGTCAACATTTCAGTTTATGGTCAGCTTCCCATTTGTACCATCTCTTCCTGTTTTTGCTTCTTTAAGATTTGGAATTCTTCTATGGACATTCTTCCAAATGTATATATGTTGACAGTTTCTACACTGGAAGGTTTTCTGGTCCCTAGAGGATAGCCCAGTAGGACCCCCAGAGGAGGCCATTCCCACTACAGAACAGCATTCAAACACAGTTTACATTTCTTAGAATACAAGGATCAAGCTTTATTATATTAGTGGTTCTCAACTAGGGCCACATAGCTCCTTAGGGACCATTTGTCAGTGTCTGAAGGTATTTTTGGTTGTCACAATAATGGGGATGGTGTGGGATCTGTGTGTATACCACTAGCATTAAATGTGTGGATGTTCTGAGTTTGCATAGTGGGTCCTGCTAAACCTTCTAAAATACCGAGTGCATCTCCTTTAACCAGCAAAGAATGATCTGATCCTAAGAGTTCATATTTTCAAAGTTGGGAAGTTCTGTTGCATAGAAGATTTAAGTTATAAACCTGAATGTGGGAATTATTTGGTTCAGAAAACAGTGAATCTGTTGATTTTTCTCTGAATGTTTTTGGGTGGATAGTAAGACACACCACATTTTTCTGAGTTCTGAAGAAGTCACTCTGGGCACAGTGTATTCATTTCCTGGTGTTTGAAAAATGATTGGACTTTCTGTGAAGTAATTTTATCTCCTTTTTTTCTTATTGACTTGGAGAAATTCTGCATATTTACTGGATGACACATAAACAATTAGATTGTTTTGAAGAGTAAGCTAGAGTGCAAGATATTTGACAATTTACTAAATATTAAAAATTTATTGATAATATAAAACCCTACAGTGTAAAAATAATAATTTTCTTAATAGAAATCCAGCTTAAAAATATTTCAACAGTGATTTTCATTAATTTCAAATAACATTGCTCTTTTATCTTTTTAAAAGACAGGGTCTATGTGGCTTTGGCTGGCCTGAAACTCATT
The DNA here is from genome assembly GCA_033318265.1 of Phyllotis vaccarum. NCBI lineage: Eukaryota > Metazoa > Chordata > Mammalia > Rodentia > Cricetidae > Phyllotis > Phyllotis vaccarum. The sequence continues at coordinate 134,163,699 of JARWLC010000004.1, read as the reverse complement.
ATGTAGAGGAGGCTGGCCTGACACTCACAGGATCTTCCGGTTTTGCCTTCTGAGTGCTGAGACTAAAGGCATGGGCTGCTATGTCTGGTTGTTTGACCAACTTTTTATCTAGACATTTGAAATATAACATTAAATCAGATGTTCCATAACAATGATACTCATGACTTTCAGGATTTTAAAAGTCCATGTTTTTGTTTATGAAATAGTAAAGCTCATCTGAAAATATCAATTAGGAAACAATCTAAGATTTAGTATTTTCCCCTTATTTTTCAGATTATAGAATCATTATATTATTTTCTCCTCCCCTTTCCTCCCTTCAAGCCCTCCCACATACCACTCTTTGCTATCTTCCAAATTTATGGCCTCTTTTTTTCACTATTGTTACAGAAATATAAGTATATACATATATGTAATGTATAATATATGTACATATTTCTAAATCTAACCTACTCAGTTTGGATAGTATTACTTGTATGTATGGTTTTAGGGCTGGCTCTTTGGTGTCAAGCTGGTATGTTCTTCCTGGGAAAAACCATTTGTCCCACTCTCTGTGTTAGTGAGTTGCTTGTTTTTTGTGAGGTGTTGAGGCCTTTGGAGCTTTCTGCCATGCACATTGGCATGTCCATTGATGTCATCCTTGTATAGCTCATGCTTAGGCTGTCATATTGGTGGGACTTTATGAGTATAGTGTCTGACTGACATTACTAAGAGACATCATCTTACAGCAAACTCCCTGGTTTTCTCTGCAATGTTCTTTAAGTCTCAGGTGTGGGGAGTGTTTGGTACATGTACCTACTGGGACTGGGCCAACTTTTACTTTAAAAAAAATCAGAAATTATAATTTCTTGTCGTGACATTTTTGTTAATGTGCTCAATGCTAGAACTGTTGGTTAATTCCTCAGTACTACAGTAGCAATGTTTCTGTGAATAGTCATATGAGGATCTTTTGTTTGGTAACTGATCATGTCAACAATTAGGAGTTTCTGACCCGATTTCCTTTCGTCATGGACCGTGATACGGAAGTGTAAGTGAATTATGATTTTCCTAGAGGTGATACATTATTCAAGGAAATATGTTATGAAAGAAGATTAAATAGTTTTGATTATAAAAAGCTTGGGAAAAGCAGAGACGTCATTGTACATTGTAGAGATGAAGTGGATGGCAAATGTCCTGGCAGTTTCTTGTCCACACTTTGTTTTAATATAAAATGTCCCTTATCGGATCATTGTCTGAATTCTTGCCCTTCAGTTGGTAAGGTTGTTTAGGTAAGATGTGAGGCTAGGAGGTGGCGTGCTGCTGAATTAAGTGAAGCAGTGGGCGTGGGCCTCGAGGCTTAGTCAGCCTCACTTCCTTTCAGTGCTTTGCTTCCTTATTGTCGATCTAATGTGACCAACCACAGCCTGGTCTTGCTGTCTTGCCTTCTCTACCTACTATAGTTGACTAAGTCCCCTTAAATTGTTAGCCAAAGTAAACTCTTCTTCTCTTAGAGTGTTTTTGACACAAAAAGAAGTAAATTGACAAATATATATCACATACATTTATATCTATTAATATATCATCAAATAATATATTAAATTTACTAGTTTAATAATATATTAGTTTATTATTATATATAAAGATTTATATCTTTACATAAAGTTGGCTAATCAGGAAAATTTCTTACTTTATTCCTTATTATTGATTATACAAATAGTTTTACTTCTTTGTGATATTTTAAATTAATTTTTTTTATCCTAATTTGATTTAGGGATAAAAATCCATTATGGGGAGTGTATTAACAAATCTTCCTAAAGATTAGAGAAATGAATTAATTCACAGATACAAAATTATAAGTATGGATTTTAAATGCATTTCCTAAAGGTATTTGTATAATTTTCCTTGCGAGCTATAGTGCCTGGCTTTGGGAAATTATACTTACAGTGTGTCATTTCCGACTGTACTGGCTAATTTTATATCAATTTGCCACAAGCTAGAGCCATTTGAAAAAAGGAAACCTAAGCTGAGAAAATGTTCTTATCAGATCGGCTTGTGAACAGGCCTGGGACATTTTCTTGGTTGATGATTGATGTGAGAGGGGTCAGCTCTCTGTGAGTGGTGCCTCCCAGGCTTGTGATCCTGGGTGCTATAAGAAACCAGGCGAGCAAACTATAAACATCAAGACTAGAAGAAGCATGCATGAAATTACAGAATGGCCATTGTAATGAATGATAGTAGACTCAACTATCCGGAAGCAAATTTCATTGTCTGAAGGTAATACAGACATTTTTGTATAAAGAGAGAAAGGAAAAATAAAAGAAATCATAAGAAAAATGGTTTTATTTAAGAATAGGAAAATATGTTGATACATAGAAGTTAGTTGGACATCTTTAATTCTTCAGAGGTGAACTAGAAGATATGGATTTTTTAAAGCACACTTCTTTGCAGATTTGTCCTCTAGTGCACTGCAGTTATTATCAGTGATGTGGACTTAAGCTTGCACAAGCCCAACAGTATGATTTCCCCCTAAACATATGCATTAAATCTATAGTTATTACTGATAAAGTACATGTTAGTAAGATTTATGACTTGACCTTGGATGGCATTTTTTCTTTTATGGAAAGATGATGTAATGCAATTTTAAAGTAATAGAAAATATCACCCAAATGGCTACATACAAATCTTTGTTAGTTTAATCTATCAAAATTACCTTATTTGAGGGCTCTGGGGTGATACCTCTGTGGGTAGGGTGCTTACCACATAAGCCTGAATACTCAAGCTTGGATTCTCATGCTCATGTTAAAAAAACAAAAGTCAAAAGCTGGGTGTAGTGATGCCCCCTACAAGCCTAGTGCTGAGGGCTAGAAGCAGGAGCATCCCCTGGTCACCCTAGCTGGCCTCTTAGAATTGGTGGTCTCTAGGCTCCAGTGACAGAAATAAAATAAAATTAGAAAATAAAGTGGAGAGTGGCCGAGGAAGGTATGTGATGCCAAGTATAGGTCTTCAAATGCATTTACAAGCACTTACATAGACACGTGTACATAAACGTGCATATACACATACACTATATTCACAAAGATACCTCTTTTTTTATCTATTGTTTTTCAAGTTCTTCAATGGTTGGAGCTATCAGCCTTGAAGAAATGATTGGGGCATTAGCTCACATTTCAAAAGAAAGCTGCCTTGAAAGGTGTGTAGCTCTTGAATCTTTTCCAAGACACAGCAACTCCTGTTTCAGAAGTAAGCAGTCCAGTTAGTTAAAAAGATTACAACTTCAGATATGCTTATCACTAAGGCTCAACACTAAAGGCAATATTGATTTTCTTAGACTTCACTTATTCTATATATTTGATACCCTTCTCAAGTTAGGAAAATCTGCTGACATTGTCTAATGAGAATGGATAAAATGGGTCTTGAAAACTCAAGTGGTACTGTGTGCATCTTTCCTGCCTTGCACTTCCTGCTTATCAGAAGTCTGTAATATGCCAAATTACATACTGCATCAAATCTCAGTGTCTGCAGCCTTTCTATGCTAAGCACTTTGAGTATTTATAGTGTAAGGCTAGGTAACTAGATGATCCGACTGTCATATTCACTTATTTTAACTTCTCTGGCTACTGAGTTGAATAGTATAGATTGAATACAATTAAAGAAATGTTTATGTTTGTTAAAATACTTCAATTTTCAATTTTTCTAAATTAGTTTCTACACATGACTTATACAAAATTTCTTTTCTGTACTCTTGAGACACCTCTGAAGTGACATAATAAATGACATAGCTCTATTTTTCTCTTCATATAGTATGCTCTTTAAAAGATTTGGAACAGTAAGAAAGTCCATTTAAAAATGATACTACTGACTTTTGTTGTTTTGTTTTTACTTTATGTTGGTGGAGCTTTGGTGTTTTATAACGAATTAATCTGAGCCCCAATTTTATTAATGTAAAATAACACCCTAAAAATAAAATCCCAGGAGTAGGCAACATTTAGCTCACTGATGGTATAGGGAAAGAATATATGGAACCATTCTCTATAATCCAACAAATATATGTTTATAACTTAATTATAGTTGGTATTAATTACTAGCAACTGATTATATAAAAAGATTAATATTTATTAAGGGGTTATATGAAATATTCAATGATACAAGATATTGAACAGTTGGGTTATTTCTGAAAAGCTGAACTGGCCCATGCAGAGGCAACAGGTCTGGTCCTTTCTCCAAGAGCATGAGGGGGGGAAACAGGTCTTAAACTGGCCTGGCTATGCCCATGCATGGGTCCTTAAGGCCTAAAGGCCATACCTCTAAGTCAAGGTGATATTGCCTGATTCCCACTACATGTCCCTCTTTTGTCTAAATAAGAGAGTTCTAAAGCTAAATATAAAACTATGTACAATAGAAACAACTATAAGGTAATGTCCAGACAAAGGGAAAGGCAAATAACATAAACAAAGTCAAACTACAACTCACAAGAACAACAAACATGAAGCATATGTTAAATGTCCAGAATATTGGTAAGTGGTAATATACAGAGATACTCCAAAGCTGTCTACCTGGTACCTAATCTAGTACCTAAATGCTCTTAGCTAAGATATGAAATGGTCATAACCTTATCTACTCTTCAACCCCATCAAAGACCTGAGAAGGAAAATATATTACCTGAGTAAGCCAAAGTGCAAGCGAGCAACTTCCGAAATTTAGTAAGAGAAGACAACAGCCAGCTGCCTGGACAGTTACCTGCAGCTTTTCTGCAATGTTATAGCATCCAATTTTTTTGGCTACAGGCCTGAGATATCAGACAGATCTACAGAAGCAGGGTATTTTGAGAAACCGTCTTATCCTGTCATGGCCAGTTTCAGCCGTCTCTATCTTTTATCGTGCTTATCCAGATTGTTAAGCATGCTTACTGTGAGCAGTCCAGGCAAGGGCAGTTCTTTGCCCAACAGGCCATTATCTACCAAGGAAGACAAACTCCATGTGGAGTGTCTTTGATGCCCAACACCATCCTAGGAAAGGACAGTTCTGCCAGGAGAAACTATGTCTCTCATAGCCATATTCTGAATAATAAAACATTTAAATGCCATATTCACTAGGTCTATAAAGTGTATGAAGACTGCTTATCCATCTGACATATTCTACTATATACCTAGAAGGCCTAATTAACATGACAAACATAGGTGACTATGACCTGTAATTTGTAACAACCTATATAATCTAAATACTAAGGCTTATATTATAGAGGTAGATAACCTATACACAGATGTATAGTTTTGGGACAAAGGCTTCAAGTATGACAATCATACGAAACATCTTAAGCAAAGGTAGAAAGGTATAGGGCAAAATGAAAACAGTCCTTAAATATGTATCAATAAGATACAAAATATCATAAATAGAGGTAGAAAAAATATATAGTGTATCAAATATAATTTAAAAAAATGCAGAATCTGTATAGTACAAATGACGGTATATTCTTAATATGCATTAATGTACAAAATATTTTAAACAGAGGTAGAAGCATGTTCACAGTATAACAAATTTAGATTTAAATTTGTATCAATATACAAATTATCTTAAACAGACATATTAAATAATTTCATATTTATATCAATATACAAGAATCTATACCAATGCAAATTGTCTATGGATAAATTTATATACAGGTAGATACAATAATCTACCTATATCTGTCCTATCTATTCCCCTTTTTTTCTTCTTCAAATTGGATTCCTGAGTCTAATTTTATTGTTCTACCCTCAACCCAAATACAGCTTATAACCACCCTAGCAGAATGATAGTTATCCGTAATCTTTAGAAGACAAATGTATCGGGAGAGGGACATAGTTTTTCAGGATTCAAGATCTATTCACAAATGTTAATTGTCTTGTTATTCAGATTGTACTAGCACATATGTACTTCTATTCAGTGTTGTTGCAAGGGAATGTTGACTCACAGAGGAAGTAAAACATGCCACTGTGGGCTGTACCTCTCCACTCATAAGATTTACCCCTTCATGTAGTGGTACACTTAGTGACTCTTTCTGGACTTCACTACCCATAAAACTATTATATTAAAAACGTAAAGTATAAAACAATTATCCCTAGAACAGATGGTTACACATCCCCTGCCCAGGCTCCTCCGAGAGTCTGTGTTCATCCAAGTTGGAGCAGCTACTTTCGTTTCTGTCTCAATTCATTTGAATACTTTTTTTTTTTAAGGGTTACTAACAGATGTTGGTTGGAGGGAGCCCCGATGATGACTAGGGACAAATTAAGACCATTAAGTTAGCATGAAATGACAATGAGAAACAGAAAAATAGAAATTACTTTCAGATACGCCTGATAGGTCCCAGGTTTGGTTGGGAGGTGGCAGGGTCTTATTGCTCATCATTGGAGCTCTTTAACTCCTGTTACTTTAAACACACTTTTAAAATGTTTTCACTTTCATAGGAGAAATTACGGCCTTCATTCAAACCTTTCATTTATTTTTCATTCCTTTCTCCTTAGGGATGCGGACCTTTTCCTATTAGACACAAGGAAGGCACAGGCTTTGGATGTGGGTTGGCTTGTCTTCGATATCACAGTGACCAGCAACCATTGGGTGATTAACCCACAGAACAATTTGGGTTTACAGCTCTGTGCAGAGACAGGGGATGGTAAGTTCTGACCTGAATGTTTTTAATGGGCCTTGATTAGACCCATGGCTTTTTGTGTTACTTAATCAATGCTTTATGCTTATGTACAAGGAAACGCATTCCTTAGGATAATGCAAAGTGCTGATAAATGAACTCATACAGCTGTATTGACTGGATTTAGGCATGGATGGGGCATGGCTAAAAGCAGCTATCACTTTTGCTTTCAGGAGATTTTTCAGCCTGACGTTAAGGACCCACATGGAAACTAATAACACTATTGCAATACAACCAGCATGAAAAGTGCTATGGACCTATGGCTTGGCTGTGGTTATGGGGACACACATATTTTTATCTGAACATGAGTCTAAAAAGAAAAAGTATGTTGAATGTGGTAGGGAAAGAAAAGAAATAGCAAATAATAATACAAGGAAAGAGACAGGATACAAATAGAGTCAGGGTCATGGAAAAACTGCACAAAGTTATTAACATGCTGAGATCTTTGGTCAAAGATAATTGCTCTAGTATCACCTATTGAAGGAGTCATTTTAGAAACCTCAGACAAAATTCTATTCTTCTGCGCACACAGTGTTCACTGAGGACCTACTAGTCACTGTGTACTGCCGTGGTGTAGTCACAGAGGGTGGGGCTGAGCTATCATCCTCAAGACAAGGAAGATGTGATTAGTGGTAGAAGTTATAGGGATGGGAAGTTCGGACAAATAGAACAGGCTCTGTAGATGGTGTAGAAAGAACTTTAGTGCAGTCAGATAAAGGCAGAGAAGTCTAAAGCAACTAATTCTTTCAGAGCTTTCTCAGCCCTTGATTACATAGAGTTCAGATATTGCTATTCAAATTTATACTTTCAGGTCACTCATAATTATATTTACCACAATAGGAGGGTAGAGCATAATTATTCGTTTTTATGTTAGCTTATTTTTTAAATTTTTAAATATTTTAAAATATCTTCTGTGGTTCCATTATCTCATGCCCCACATCCTTCTAATGTTACACTTAGGTTCAGAGAGCATGGAGTTTAAATGGCTTAGTGATCAGAAGGCATCCTTATTAAGTCTCACTGCATTTGCTTGTTCCTAGGATCAGACACTGGACATTGCACCTTGAGTGTGGCTCATTTAGTTCTCCTTGCTGTAGTAAACTATTGCCTCAATAGATTCCACACGTAAACCAATTTAGGGTCCATCTTGGTCTGCTACAAAGGAAGTAATAGCTATATGTCTCAAGATTTCCAGGTCAGCCCAGCCAACTTCATAGACTGTGACACCATAAACAATGTTCTGATGCTTAGGATTATATATGTGAAATGAGGTTGACAGTCACAAATTAAATATGCCACAAGGTTAATCAAGTGAATATTTCATGTGTCCCCAAATCTTGATTAAAAAAAGTTCCTACTGAAAGTGTGTATTGGATAGAGACTTGAACTCTTCAGACTCCAAATAAAAATGTTTTCACAGATTTTGATTTGTAATACTGAATTTTAAAATTTTGTAATTCAAGTATGTTGGATGGTAGGATGTTTTCTTATTATGAATTTGAAATTATTGTTGAAAATCATCAAGTTTGAGCATTATAAATGTAAGCCAAGGAAAAGAACATTATTTAGATGAGTTTCCAATAATTCTTATAGCCTTAGACTACTGTACACTTAGGGTCAGAAATGTGACTGGGAAATCAACTTTGTGGGGGTGCAGCCCATTGTTTCTTCCTTGGTATGTGGCCCAAAGGAGAGAAATTAAATTAGTGGTGTGTACTTATCCAAGTGTTCTCCCAGGGGATATGCCTGAAATGTCTAACTAAACAAATCAAGAAATCTATGAAACATGATCAGCCTGTTTGTTTTCTTTTTATTTCTGCTCTCTCTCTCACCACATATGCATTTTCTGAAGTTTTCCTTTTTGTATTTTCCCCCTCTACAGCTTTTCTATTTCTTTTACTATTTATACAATTTAATTTCAGTTGCCTCTTACCTCTTAGTGCTTTTCTTTATTTCTATACAAGTCTAATGTGAAGAATATTAAAGTAGTTCAATGTTCCAGACTATCTAGTCTTTCATGCACAAATAATCTTCAAGACAAAATTTTTTTTTTGGAATAATAAAAGCCAGAAAGGAAATAGTTATTCAATATGGCCGCACTGGTAAGAGGGACAAAGACATCCAGTGACCCTTTCCCATCCAAGTCTGTCTTCAGGGTTTTGACATGAGGATAAGGCTTAATGAAGAGGCAAGAGATTCACTTGACAAAGCAGGACCACCAAGTGTGATCACCTGCTCAGCATTGTCTCAGTGCAGAGTATTTTCTTTGAGGTTAGTCTCTATTTAAACATTGTCTGGAAAGTTCCTTATTTGAATGTCACCAGGGCTTCAGCCCTTTCTCTTTCCAGCAGGACATTTTTGAGAAATTTTTATTTCATGGGGTCCATTCTTTCAATGGTCTGACAGGCAAAGAGGGAAGAATGATCTCTTTAATATATGAATCCCCCTCCTCCATAAGGCTAGGTATGTTTTCCCAGTCTTGAAGTGAAATATGTCCAAGTGTGGTGCCTGGGGGTGGGGGGGTGGCTCAGCAGTTAATAGCACTGCTGCTCTTTCAGAGGACCTGGATTCATTTACAATCACCCACACGACAGCTCACAACAGCCTGTAACTCCAGTTTGGGGGGATATGGCGATCTCTTCTGGCCCCATGTGCACTTCATTCATGGACATACGTACAGACAAACCACCCATACACATAAAAAATAAAATAAGTCTTTAAATAAGTATGTTTCTTTCTGAAAAAAAATATAAACAGAATATAAGTAGGAGTTGATATTAGAACATAAACAGTTAGTGTCAGGTTAGCCTGTATAAGAACCATTTCTGTATAAGTTCTTGGCAGATCCATCTTGTGAGTTTGACACAGAGTCACACAATGAAGCCTAGGTGGTCTTCAAACACAAGATCCTGCTTCAATTTTCTAAGTGCTGAGGTTGTAGCTAAGTGCTACCATGCTCAACATGATTTCACTTCCGTTCCAGTGACTTCCTTCCTTGCCTCTGAGCAGTATTCACGAAGACTTAACAGATCAACTATCTGGCAGCTCGGTTTTTAGGGGCCTCCTATCATTAGGGCCAGATTTGATTTTAAACAGAAGTGGGGCATGCATGGCCTTGGGAGACTGAGGACCCTCATTATACCTTGGTTTTATCAACTGCAGCCTCATAGCAAATGTAGATGCAATGTTATTTTTCTATAAATAGAAATAACCAGATGTTTTGGCTCTTTGTGACCTTACTCATTCCCAATGATGGTGTATGTTCTCAAAGTTCTCAATTAAAATTTATTTATCATCCCTTGTAAAAAAAAGACTACCTTTTATTTGCAATATTAGATTGTGAATAAACTTTGAAAGTAAAATCTTTTGTTTTGTATCCTTATGCATCCCAGGTTGGCCATCTAGAATTGGGTAGGACAACTTTTTTGTGTGTGTGCAAAGTGGTTGTTGATTCTATTAAGAAAGTAAACTGAGTCATGGAAGGAGCATGGAGTCTAAGTTAAGTATCGTATACCCCCGCAACTAGATCATGAATCAGGGAAAGTATAGTTGTCTCTTTAATCAACCATAGGAACCATAGAGTATTTGAATGGATATCAGTTTTCATGGTGTCAGGAATTGTGCGTCTCTCACTTACAAGGCAGGACACATGTATTAAAAAACTGTCTTGAGGGATAGTAAAGTGGCACAGTGGGTGAAGTGACCTTATGCTGCACCTCATGAGCTGACTTCAGTCACCAAAAGCCTTACCACAGAAGGAGTGAATTGATTCCTGTAAACTGTCCTCTGACCTCCATGAGTGTGCCATGCTATGCACAGTCCTCTCCCAACATATACATATGTACACAAAAGTAACTGAATAAAATGTAACAGACTGTATCTGAAAAAAAAAAACTATTTTGAAAATTAAATAAGGCCTTTGTAGCCTACATGCCAACAAGAGCAAACCACAGTCTTTAGTTAAATAGCTCCAATCACAAAATAAAGAGAAAGTCAGTAAGATATACTACTGGATTTTAGTTATCTTCTTCTGTAATGAAAATGGAAAAGAGGTCTAAATATATATTTTGGAAATCAAAGGCTATTGAAATAAAAGCAGCATTGTGGTTCAGAGAACCTGTGGAAACTATGTGAAGTGATCTTTCTTGAAATTTGACAAATGAGCTGCCATGGATCTGCCATGAGAGTTTAAGAACATTTTGCTGAATTTTTTTTAGGCTTAGCAGATGATTTTCTGAGCTCCATTTGTTTGTTTCCACAAAACAAAGCAAACATTTCAAACACATTTCTTTTTTCTTGCAAAATCCAGAGACTCTTGGACAAATTATTTTATTCAATGTACAAAATCATCTTCTAAGTTGTCCAACATTTTTTCATGATAGACACTAGCTTCTGTGGTAGAAATAGGTTTTTATTTATTTATTTTTAAATAGTAAACAGGCTTAGCTCTATAACTTAACATCTCCAGTCTCCTGGATTGTAAAGATATAATGATCTGATTTACATGGTCTTCATGAAAATTTCTGACACACATATATAATTTTTACACAAATATGTACATAGTTTGTTAGATAGTAATTTTAATCTCACTTTTAAGACCCGGGTCTCTCTCCAACACCCCAACATGATAATTTTCCATTGCTTAGTACTTTGTGACCTTAAACCTTCCAAGTAAATTAAGTCCTTCTTTTTAAAACAGAGATTTATAGAATAATTTAAGGATGGAAAAACAAAGATAATATTCTGGGGTTCATTAGAATGTTGGCTTAAAAGCCCTGTTTTCAGACATTTTATGTGTGGCAAATACTCAAGTTAAATTTTGCCAATGACTTTTTCCTCTTCTATTCAAACCTGCTTGTGCTTCAAGGAAAATCCAACCCATATGTTTCTGATTCATTTGTATTCAAGTCATCAAAATGTTGCTTAGTTAGTGTACTGTTTAACATCCCCAAACAATATAACGTTCTTTTAAAAATGAACCTATAAAATCCATTTGCCTTTGAAGAAAGTCATGGGTCTATTATCCATTATGTCAAGATAAAACATTGGGTTTACAGTAGGAGATTTCCAAATTCCACTAAATATTGAGCCTGAATCAATAAAAGACTATTGAAGTATTAATCAAAATTAAATTCCATTGTATTTGATGCATGTCAAAGACAGAAATTTAGTTATAGTTTATAGGTAAATTAAAATGTAAGCTTTGACATTTAATTTAAATGAGATGAAAACTGAATAGTATAACTACTCTAGATATGTAGGGTCCATAGGAAGAAATTAGGAAAATAGATGTTTTAGTTTGAGTTTATATTGCTGTGATAAACACCATGACAAAAAAGTGACTTGAGAGGAAATGGGTTTATTTTAGCTCAGAGTCTGTAACACAGTTTATCATTGAGGGACATCAGGGCAGGAGCCTGGATGCAGGAATGATGCAGAGGTCATGGAACAGTACTGCTTACTGGCTTTCTCCTCCCTTGAGTCTGTTTTCTTCCAGCCTCAAATTCCAGGACCACTTTCCCAGGAGGTGGCACCACTCAAAATGGCCTGAGACTTCGGCATCAATCATTAGTCAGGAAAATGCCCCACAGGTTTGCCTCCAGGCGATTGTCATGGGGAATTTTCTCATTTGAGGGTCCCTTTTCCCAAATGACTCTAGCTTATGTCAAATTAACAAGACAGTAGTCAGCATAAATGAGGTCTTGTCAACTTCACAGAAAAAAAAAAAAAACAAAAAAACCACACAACTATTCAGCTACCATCTTTCCTTTTTTACTTGTCATCAAGATAGTATGTTAATATTACTATTACAATGTGAATATTATCTCAAATTTTAAAAGTCACACAGTATTTAAAAATTCAAACCCTTTAAAAATCATTTTCTCTTTAAAATATACAAAGTCGCTCTAAGATGCCAAAGTTCTTCTGAAATTACAAAGTCTCTTTTAAAAGCTCAAAGTCAGCTGTGGGCTTCTGTCAAATCAAAGTTAACAAGTTAAACACTTTCTTATTTCAAGAGGGAAGAACCAGGGTACAGGCATAATCAAATAAGAGCAAAACCACAGTTTAACAGTGTAAAAATTTCAGTGTTGAGGTCTGGACCCTCTTACAATCCTCTGAGCTCTAAAGGACTCCACTTTTCTAGCTTTGGATTTTGCTGCACATGCAGCTTGTCTGACAGGCTCAGGGCAGCTTCACTCCATGGCTACAGCTCTTCTTTGAGGTCTCATGGCACTGGAATCTCCAGTATGTTGGGTTATCTGCTGCAAGTAGGCTACATTTCACTGATAACCTTTCATGAGTTCTATGCAGGGACCATGACCCCAACACATGGTGCCAATCCTCAGCTTTCCCTGAAATCCTTGGGCTTTTACTGAAAGGAAGATTGCACGTTCAACAATGGCCTCTTTCAGTACCAAACCTCAGTGGCTTTCCATGAACCTTTCATGCCTTCAAAATGTGAACTACCTCAGAGGTTTTTACATATTACCAAGTTCGGCTGCTAGCCCAATACAGCCTTAGTCTCTCTGGACCACAGCTTCTGTGTGCTGACATGGAGGAAACACTTCCCAGAAGGTTGGTCCTCAATTATGTTTGTCTTTTCTGAACCACAACTGATTCCCAACCCCAGCTGTCCAGTATCAATTTTCCTAGCAAAGCAAAGGTTTCACTTTAGTGGTTCTTAATTCAAAATATCATATAAATGGCCCTGAGAGTCTTTAAGGGACTTTAAAACTTACCTCTGAAGCTTCACCAGCCAGTCCTCCACCAGGGCACTGCTCTTAGAATAATTTGAATTCCCACAACAGCTCATTAAGCTCTGAGCACTCAATGGCTTTTCAAGAGCCATTCCAATCTCCCTCCCTGCCCCCCTGCACCCCCTCCCCAGCAAACAAAAGGGGAAGTCTGTCACAGGAATAGCACACTCCAAGTACATATTCTGTCTTAGTCGGGGTTTCTGTTGCGCTGATAAACTGTCATGACCAAAGCAATTTGGTGAGAAAAGGAGTTATTTCAGCTTACAGTTACACAGCACAGCCCATCCCTGAGGAGAAGCCAGGGGAGGGATCTGGATGGAGAAGCCCATGAAGAAGAGCTGCTTCCTGGCTTGTTCCTTGTGGCCTGCTCAGCTTGATTTCTTTTACACACAAGATCACAAGCCCAGGGGAATTAGTAATTAAGAAAATGCTCCATGGGCTTGCTCACAGGCCAGTCTGGTGGGGGATTTTTCTCTCAGTTGAGGTTTTCTCTTCCTAAATGGTTCTAGCTTGTGTCAGGTTGAAAGAACACTAGCCCGCACAAATAGATTAAGCTATTATCTCTGATAAAACATTTACAGCATTAATCATGACAACAATGAAATGAATGTAATAGTAATCACTGAAGGGTGTGTGGATCTACCTTAGATGGAAAGGTAGGAATAAAAGTCAATTGTTCTGCATTGGAATGGAGGTGACTCTGATCAGGTCGACTTTATCACAGCTCTACATTACACTATTAGAAAAGATAATTTAAATGTGTTTTTAAGGTAAATTCACAAGGGATATCTAGTTCATAGATGACAGGTAGCATGAGTAACTTTCTGAAGTTAAGTTAGAGGTACATCTGTAGGTAGTGCTTTGTTTTGTTCTAACTTTTCATCAAGTGCATGCTCAACCACTCTGGTTGGGAAAATACTAGTAAGACACTTTTAGATATGGTTCAACCAAGGCTATGAAGGCCACAGAGACATGGGTCACTGTCAACCTGTACTTACTTCATTTGAAACTTACAGGCAAAAATGTCACAGTATTAAATCTGAATGTGGCAGTTTTCCTGAGTGTCAACTTTTTTGTTTTCTTGGAGCAACTAATCATTCAGAAAGATAAGGGAGATAAACTCCTGTTTCTTATAGAGATGCAACACACATGGATACATGCACACATACATGTGCAGACTCATATATACACACATGCATGTGCATATGGCTGATTTACAGAAGGCTGATTCATGTTGACGTTACATTTTTCCAATCCAAAACTAGCCTTAATATACATTAGTATTCATTAGTAAGCTTTAAACATCAAAATCATTTCATAAAAGATAATGGAATATAAATAGTTTCATGTTTACAGAGTCACAATTCACAAATTCCTCACAGTCTTTGCAAGTACTAATAGTTTCTAAGGTATGCGGTGCTGCTAATTTTAGAAATCAATGTAGCATCATTATTGTATAATTATTGTATAATGATGCTCCCAACAAAAGAATCAAAATCACTGGGCATGGTCGTACAAGCTTTTACTCTCTCTACGTGGCAGGCAAAAGCAGGTGGATTTCTGTGAGTTTGAGGCCAGTCTGTCTACATGACAAATTCCAGAAAAGCCAGGGTTACATTTTTTCTTCATAAAATGAAGAACATTCATAATTAATTGGTTGGAAGAGCATCAGAGGAGGACACCTTGCTAGTCAAGGCAGCTACGGTTGGAGGCTCTTCCTTTTAGATTGTAGCCCAGGTTGGCTCTTTTATCTGCTTCTCAGATGTTATAACTTTTCTGTTTATTGGTTCACAACGTTTTATTTATTTTATTTTCATAGCACAAAAATTTTGTTCCCCCATTTTTACGCCAATATTATTAATATTACTGTGAAAACTTTAAAGAAGTCTTTAGGTGTTTTTTTTTTTTTTTTTCTTTTCTAAATTTGTTCTTTTTAAACAGAACTTTCTTTTAAGAAAATTTTGTATATTTCCCTTAGCCCAGAACTTAAATATAAGGTCAGTTATACTTCAGGTGAAGAATTCTGTATAAATTCTCTGTGTCGCCAAATGACTATTGATCTGTTTCAAGGGCAGGGGGCCCTATGAGGTTGAGTAATCTGAATATCAGCTGACAGCATTAATAAGTAGCAGAAGAAATTATAGACCAAGGGTGATATTTTCCTTTTCTCCTTATTGTGTTGAATACAGTATCTCACTATTATTTATCCAAGTTTAAAAAGTTGAGTTATGTCTATGTAAAGATTTTAGAAAACATTGTAAGATTTAATAGTGTTCCTGTCTATGATCAGATCCTTATCTTAGAAAGCAATTAAGGCTTTTTCTTTTTTTAATACCATAAACCCGTATGGCCCCCTTTTGGTAAATTTATGGCAAGGAAAATGACTGCTGGTTTCAAATAAATAGTGAGTCTCTAAATCCCCAAACTGACATGACCCACACCTCTCGTTCACTGTTCCAGGTGGAAAGGAACACGCGCTGCCGTGCTCTGCTCTAGACGAATGTGCCCTCTGTGTATTGTTTAACACTGAGGATAATTAGAGCATGAGGTTTCAACGAGTACAGAACAAATCAAGAGGTGAATTGAAGAAAGTTTAGTTTTAAATACTCTAAGAAATGGAAGGCATAAGTAAAAGTAAATGCATTTGTTATAGTCCCAAAACTAAATTAATGTGTAAACCATGCAGATTTCAAGACATAAATACAAAAAAAAAAGCTCAGCAATGACAGCTAATGGCCATGGAGTTGTTCTGGGATGTCACGAAGCATATGTGACAGGAGGCGTTTTCCATTTAGTTGACCTTTGGTCTAGAGATTGCTGTAATGCAGAAGGCCATCATTCAGGAACTTTCTAAGACCATATCAGATAACAATAAGCCGACTGTTACCTGAGCACATGCACACACCCTGAGCATCCCACACGTCTACATACTGTATCCAGAAAGAATGCAGTGTGTAGACAACCACCATCTTAAACAAGCCACATTATGCCCACAACTCAAAACATTTTCTTGCATAAATAAGAGATGGAGACATTTGTGGAAACGATGAAAAGGAGAAAAGTCACACAGCTTTTCTTGTATGTGCAGAGGAGAAATACCAAGCACACATGCATTCTCAAGTAGTCCTGTAAGAGGCCACATAGATGTTTTGTAATTGGAAGTCTGTGATTGTTGACGTTTCCAGGAATCCTTACCACATTCACCATCTTACTATCCCTTTTCCCTTAGTATCTCCAGAAAGCATTCATTAACAAAACAAAACATGAAATTCAATTAAAAAAATTCCTCATTTCAGAGTGGTTTCTGTTTCTATCATACTTTTATATAATTTAAAAAGCATTAAAATGCATTAAAATATAACCTATCAGAATGTGTTAATTTCTGAGAATCACTTTTTTGTTTGAATAAAAGCCCTAGATATTTAAAAGGCAGTGAAGAAACACAAATACAGTGGTCATTTTACTATTAATATCTGTAAAATTATTCACTGGGAAAATCCATGTACATTCATGATGAAATGACAAGATTTATACTCAAAAATAAATATGAATGAAATTTCCTCTGTGGCTTGGAGTCAGTATTTGTTAACTTTCAAAGCCATGTAAGTTGTGTTCCAAGGCTTTTATAAGTGGGACAACATTTTAGAGGATAGCACAGAACACAGATTTCTTTTTGTCTCAGTTTTCCTTTCCCCATTGCAAAAAAAAAAAAAAGAAGATTGGACAAAAATCTTTCTCTATTTATGACTAAAGTAAATGAACATGAAGATTAGTGTTAAAATTATGGATTGCTTAACCAAATAATACATTATGATTTTCACACGCTATACATACTATGTTTTTGAGCTTACTCTATCAATTTTTTTTTCTATATAAATTCATGCTTTCATGTGTTCTCTTTTTGGGCATAGCTTATACTGGTATCAATTGTTCTTTGATGCTGATATCCCATAATCTTGAATCCTATAAAGTAAATAAAGATTTACCTTCCAGGAGTACCTTTACTTCATTAAAATTATTATGTACATTTATTTATTTTTTTGTCTGTGTGGGAGGTGTCTAGGTAGAAATGCAGGCCACTTTGCAAGTGTGGAGGTCATAGAACAACTTGCAGGAATCTGTTCTCTCCATCTACCCTGTGGCCCCAGATTAAACTCAGGTTGTCAGGTTTGGCAGCAAGTACCATCCACCAAGCATCTTGCCAGCTTCTTAACTCATTTAAAATAAAAAAAATTGAATATATATTCAAATAATATTTTGGAGGATGGTTAGCTGAAATTATGTTAATAATATTAAGGAAAGCTTTGTTTGCAGGGGTTTACTAATAGCTAATGAGCATCATGTTGAACTTAAAAAAAAACAGGTCTTTTAAAAATCACTTTTGTTATTTCATGCTGTATATGAAGGTACTAAGTCATAGGAACAATACAAATCTTGCCTATTAACTAAAACCATTTCAGAAGCAGACTCTTATATCGTAAGTATTGAACTTTATAGTAGTCTCATAAAAGGTCCAAACTGAAATAAACTCATTTTTATAATTTTCTAATGAAAAACAATGGTATTGAAAGAACCGTAACAGGAGAATAATGAATTTCATGTGAGCTCTACAGGAAACGTCCTCTGAGGTTTTATACTTCCCACCCTGAAGTTCAGTCATGATTTGGCTCCTGCAAAATGACAATATTTCTGCCAGGTTTTTCTTTTAAAAGTTAAACCAATTCGATATTTCTTTCAGATATTTATATCATCATGATTTTTTAAGTTCATAAATTAGAAGAGAAGTTATTTTTATTCTGTCAGTCATTCACGCCAACGTTAAATATAGACAAAGTTAGCTTATTACGAATTCAATAGTGAGCCTCTATCTCCTTTTCTTGTTGGTAATGTTTTTGATTCATTTCTTTTCTTTTTTTAATTCGAAGTTTTAATTTTTTTGAGAAGTTCATGTATGAGTGCTATATTTACATCATTTCCACCTCTACTTCACCATACTACGACTCTTCTTTCATCCTACTTCCAAATCATTCATTCATTATTACACGCGCGCGCACACACACACACTCACACACTCACACAACTTACTGAGTCAGTCTATTAGTGTTGCTTGCACATACATGTGTATAGAGTTGACTACTTGGGATTGGAATTCATCAGGACACATACCTGAAGAAAGCAGCCACTGAATGACTTGCATTTGTAATTTAGGAGTGGGGCTTTATGAAATTTCCCCTGTGTAATAAAAAGTTTCTTTAGTAATATGAGGTTTCTGGTCCAGACTTTTGGACTGAGCCCTGAAGTTTCAGACCCACTTGTAGCCCTGCTGCCGCTTTACCCCAATAATCACACAAAGGCTTATATTAATTTCATGCTGATAGACCTATGGCTCAGACATATTGCTAGCTAGCTGTTTCATCTTAACTCAAGCTATTTCCATTAATCTGTTTGGCCATATGTCTTGGTACCTTTTCTCAGAGCAGCATTTCAACTTCTTTCTCTGCATCTGCTGGCGTCTCCTCTGGTGTCTCTGCTCTGCTCTTCCTGTTCCCAGAGTTTTCTTAGTCTGGTAGCCCCATCCACACTTCCTGTCTGCCTTCTGGTCAATCAGATTTTTTTTTTTAAGCCAATAGGAGGGACAACTATTTATAATGTACCAGAACATGGTCCCACTATACCCCTGTCCTTGTTGCAGTGTTTTCTGGTGGTGCTGTCATGTAGGTCTTGTTTAGGCACCTACATTGTGAAGATCTCTTGGGTGCAGCATACTTGTAATAGGAATACTGCTTCTCTGGTTTTTACAATCTTTCTGTTCCTTCTATGACTTTTCTGATTTTTAGCTGTAGAGGTTAGATTGTAGATGTATCATTTGGTGAATCCCATGGTGTATTTGGACAGTTGTGGATCTTTATAGTAGTCTCCATCTGCTGCAAAAGAGGTTCAAGAGACTCCTCAAACAATATAGGCTATTGCAATTACATTTGGTTGCCTACCAGAACTTGCAGATAAGACCTTATTGCTGAAGACAGCAGACACTTCAAAAACAGTTTGGAGGTACGGAGCTGAACTGACCTAGAATCTTCCTTCCTGAGAATTAGTTTCCAGAGTATCAGTACCAGAAATTATACTTTGCAAGCTACTAAAGTAGAAGAGCAGTCAGTCAATAGCCCATTCAGATGTGAAGCCTAGAGACCACAACTGTGACTGGACCAGCAAGATCTCTCCAATAGTGGCATGACTGCATTAAGAGCAATCAATGACAGTCTATTTGGATTTAATTCCTATTTAACAAGAGAGAATTTGTGCCTGATATTGTAAACCCAGACAATTACCAGTGTCTGGAGATGACATATACCCTAGAAGAGAACCTACTACTACCATTCTCCTAAAAAAGTATAATATTATTGTTTCTTTTGAGACATCCCTTTCAGGGTGGCACATTTATTACTTTGAGGTTCCTAAAGTGAGTCACAGTTATGTATAGTTTATAGTAAGGATCACTTTTAGTTTGTCATTTGTGGATTTGAGAAAATCTTATAAGGGCATGTGCCTACCATTTTACTATTAGAGAGTAATTTTCTCTTCTCCTCAAGGCTGTGTTCTGTCCATTCATGTCTCAATCCGTGGCTCTGGACAGTTGCTGACTTTTAAATTTCACCATAGTTTGCCTTCTCAGGCATTCAATACAATTAGAATCATACTGTTAAAAAGTCTTTTTAGTCTGACTTGTTTTATTTAGGGATATGTATTTAAGTTTTCTCCAGGTATTTTCATTGCTTGATGTCTCATTTCTTTAAATCACTGAATATTATTTTATTATCTTAGTATGCTGTACCCCATTTATCTAGTAAAGCACATCATGGTTGCTTCCAACTTCAAATTGGACATTTAATAAATCATCTATATATGGTTTTGGTGGAGATGTATATTTTTACTCTGTGCTGAGGTTTCTAGCACCATGTAGTCAAAGAATGTTTAGCTTTGAAATAGAGTTGGTAACACAGGCCTGTGATCAGAGCTACTTATGATGGTGAGGCATGGTCAAGGCCTGCTTGGAATGTAGGGAAGATAAGCCTCATAATAAAATAAACACAAATAAATGGGCTGGGGACATTATTTAGTGATAGTGTGTTTGCATTACCTGAGGGCTTATGTTCAATACTATTACCTAAAAAAATGTTTTATTAGAATTTACTAAACTTTTCCCAAAAGGGTTGCACAATTTTTCATTTCCACAAAGTCTTGTTCTGACTTTGGCCATTCTCATAACTATGCATATCCTGATGGCACAGGATGTATGCCACTCACTCCCAGCTTAAATTCTTTTCTTATTGAGTTTTAAGAGTTATTTATGAATTCTGGACAGTTATATTTTAGCAAGTATTTTTTTCCATGTCTTTAAGTTGTCTATTAATACTTGACAGAAAAGAAAGTTTTGTTCTAATGAGTGCTAGTTCATCAATTATTTCTTTTTGAAGGTCAAGTCTTTGGTAAATCCCACTACCACCTCACATTTTTGTAAAACATCAATAAATATTCAAGCTTGTGGTTTAGCCAGGAAAAGCAAATTCACTCTGAAGGTAATCCAACATTTAGATTCTAAATCTCATTATCTTTTCATAAAATGTCAGCCTTAGATCTTCAACTTCTCTGCTCCCACATGCCCTCCTCCTAATGTCCAAGATGACAGGGAGATTGTAATGTTTCTGCCCTTGAGGTCTTGACTACCAAGATGATGTTTGGGAAGGCAACATATTAGAATTCTTTAATTCCAAAACTGTTGAAAAGAACATTCTGTCAATAGAGCCCGTTATTTATTTGTCAGCATGTTGTATATTTATATTCTCTAAGCAGAATTGCTTTTCTAAAAACCTCGTCTTCTGAGAAAGATAATTAAAAATATAGTCATGATTCTAATTTTTAAAATTCCTTTTTTATTATGTGTGCTTTTTGTTAACTAATACTTGTAAATATACTATATTTGTAGTCCTTTTTAGTCATAAATAATTATTTCTAAATAAGAGCATACTTTTTAATTTTTGAGATTATGATATAATTGCAACATTTTTTCCCTCTCTTTCCTCCCTCCAAAACCTCCCATATACCCCTCCCCACTTTCTTTCATGGCCTCTTCTTTCATTAATTGCTAGTGTATGCATACCTTTAAATGTATATACATTTGTAAGTGTAAACTTTTGTTAATACAATGTTTCTTGTATGTATGTTTTTTAAGACTGACCAATTGGCCCTGGACAAAATGTTGGCATGCTCTTCCTGGGGAGGAGCCCCTCTCTGGCTCCTAGCTTCCCGCAGCTGCCTGTAGTTCTTTGAGTAGGGTTGCAGCCTCTGAGGCTTTCTCTGATACACTTTGGCATGACCATTGGTGTCACCCTTTTCCAGATGACATTTATAAGTTGGTGAGATTTTATGGGTGCAGTTTCTCACAGGAAATTCCCGATCCCTGCATCTTCCCATCTTTCTGCTCCCTCCTTCACAGTGTTTCCTGGGACTTAGGTGTGGAAGTGTTTTTTTGGTTGTATTCATCATGAATAGATGCAATAGAATATATTTCAGTAGTCTATTAAAATGTTAGGTTTCTGGATATGGTAGTACACACACATAATAACATTTGGGAGGTGCAGAAATGAGGCTAGGCATTTAAAGCCATCTTCATTTGTATATTGAGGTGAGCCTAGACCACATTAGACATTATCTAAAAAACAAAACAACTGGAAAATCCAATAAATAAAAATCTCTATTTTTTATCATGCTCATGTAATTTAAAGACTAACTTTTAAGTCCATGTCTTTTGTTTTAATATATAACGTATTTATAATTGAATGAGAGCTGAACTATAACCTCATTTATTTATCTAGAGTTTAGCATTACAACTCAAGAGTACACTTAGGAGTAGGCTTTAAAACCAGCAATTTAAAGATACATGTTACTTAGTTGTGGTAAATTAAAAATTGGTTGAAAGGTTCATTTCACCATTAAAAATGTACTTATCTTCTATGTATAGGTGTTTTTTATGCATGTATGTTTGCACTGTATACATGCCTGGTGTCCACTGAGGAAAGAAGTTGTTGGATCTGTAGGACTGTAGTTACAGAGAGGTGTGAGTCATTATGTGGGTACTGGGAGTTGAATCTGGGTGCTCTAGAAGAGCATCCTGAGCCATGTCTCCAGGCCATGTCACCATTTAAAATCTTTCATCTAATGAAACTGAATATAAACGTATTATGATAAATCTGTATTTTTGGTTTTATTTTCCCTAAATTCAAAGGAATAGCTGTGGAGTAACACGCTTAGCAAACATTAGTGTCAAGAATATGCTCTGGTGTTTTTCATGGCCCCATTCTAAGGCTCTTCACCATGGTTATTCCGGAGTGCCGAGGGGAAAATATTTTTCACAGTAATGTATAGCCACAGATACTATAGTTACTTATATCAGTACTTATATAGGATACAATGCAACTGTTTTCTCTAGTCTTTACACATGAGCTAACACATGTAGTTAACCTGCACTTAACTCCTTGATGATACCTAGTTTTCCAGAATAAGTTATAAATCAACTGTAGTGCTAACATTTGCTTACAGAGAGCACTGGAAAGAAGGAAGAATTAATTCATTAGAAGTCAGGGGCTGTCTTTGTCGGTCTGTGTTGCTGAATTCAGCTGAAGTGCAGCTGCAGGGTCCACAGAGGAGAAGAGTAACAGGCCAACCAAGAAGCCAACAGAATGACTGCCCAGATTTAGACTGGAGAATAAGGATAGGGGTTTCACATAAAAATCCCCCAGAAGGACGTTTTATTTTTGCTGTGAAGTGATATTTCAGTTTTTGTGAAATAGAAAATTGGGGAAATGATCTGCCTTTCCGTACTGGCTATTTCTAAATGAATAAACAACTCTTTGTTGACAGGTATGCTCTCTGTGTCCTTGATAAAGATAGATCCCACCTCCCAAGGTGGAAACCTGAGAGAAAAGCAATCGATGTAATAAATTCCTAGCTCCAGTGGGGAAAAAAGGTACTACTAAGGCTGACAGTGTTTTAAAGTCTTAGCTCTCTCTCCATCCTTAGCTGAGGAGCTATTGACAACCAATGGCTCCTGGAGCAGGGCTAATCACTTTATTTTAGAAGTGTGGCTGCTGGTAGGATGCCCAAGTGGATGCCACACAGCCATGGGCATGAGGTAGGCACTAATCCGACTCAGTGGATATAGTATAACTACCACTAACAGTCAATTTTAAAAAGAGGAGATGGCGTTAGAAGGGAGATGGGATGAGAGGATCTCAGGGGTCACTGGAGGGGCCTGGAGAAGAGGTTGCATATAATCAAGATACCTTGTATACAGGTATGAAATTTTCAAAGAATAAACTAAAAATGTCATTTTTTTTTTAAAAAAGACCATTCTTCAAATCTTATTTTAATCATTTTAAAAGATGCAACTATTGTTTGGTGACAGCTTGTAAAGCAACAGATGAAGTAGTTGGCTACAATCCTGGGCAGCTGATGCTATTGTTTTAGTGTTAGAAGTGTTGACTGAGCACAGATAAATTGTCAATGAAAGTTTTCATGTTTTTTTTTTTTTCTAGGAAGAATGCTTTTTCTCTCTATATTTCATATGTATGAGGGTATTAAAGGAATGGCTTTTAAATTCACTCCTGTTTACTCACTTGTTTGTGCTGGATAAAGCCCCCCCCCCCCGCATATTAGCTCAGGCTAGCCTCAAGCTAGAAAGAGCTCACCTGCCTCAGCCCCAAATTCTAGATTGCAGGAATGCACCACTATACCTGATCCCAAATGTTTGAAGTCAGTATTTGGGAAGGGCGGAAAATGTGAATACTTATTATAGCGTATTATATTAGGTTCTTGGTGACAGTCTTCTTCATTTATTTTTCTTTTCTCAGTGATAAGTTGTTTTATTGATCTATTTTCATAGTACTAAAAGCAGTTTATGATCACTTATAGAATGTAAAATGAAGGTCAAATCTTTAGTGAACTATTCTACATAGTAACACACACACACACACACACACACACACACACACACACACACACACACACACACACACACACCGTGTTAGTCTCTGTGATAGATTCCTGGATAAACAAGTGCAGAGAAGTACTTGCTTCAGATACTCATGACTTTATCATCCCTGCACCGAGTACATTCTCAGGACCATCGTCACCATGTAAACCAAATACCAAGTATTAAGTAAATCTTACTGCTGATACATATGAAAAATAAATTTCAATTTTAAAAGTCTTTCCATGTGGCTACCACAACATACAGAGGTTTTAAAAACCTTGGGTAGATTCTTGCTAGTCTGTGGTGTACCATAGCTTTATTTACAGCTTCTATTTTTTTTAAGGAAAGAATTTTCTCAGTGCAATACTTTTTTAGTATAAAAAAAAAATCACAAAACTTGAAAGAAAACTAAAAATAATTCATTCTTAGGGTTTTAGGAAAAGAGAGTTTCTGCTTTCTTAAAATAAATGAGGGCTATAAGACAAAATGCAAGCCATTCTTTCTGGGATATGTGACAGATGATGTCTGCAAAGCTCATTGGCCCCAGGGAAAAGCAGCTATATAAAGACAAGTGCTATTAAAAACTAAGAGCTTTTGTGGAGATAAACTGTAATTTTTAATGTGTGGTCCATATTTCCATCAGATGAAAAATTGGGTCAAGGAAAAAGTATTTGTTAGAATTGCCATGCCGGAGGTAGTACACCTCTCATTTCAGGAAGATGCCCATGGAAGGAGAGCACCTGTTTCTCTACCACCTCAGCCTTGCCCTCCAGACTATAAAATATTTTAATCTGCTGAGAATCTTCCACACTAGACATAGACTTCTGGCTCTGCTTCTGTGTGTATCTCAGCTTTTCTGTCCCCAGGCTCTCCTTTCCTGGAGTCTCTGGAGTATTTATTTTCAAGAATTGTGTTTCCTGCAATGCCTCAGTTACTTGCCAGTTTTTCTGTTTACACACACTTATTTCTTTTTCTAGCCCCAATCACATCTTAAAGTGAAGGCATCAGATGCTCTCCTGTATCAGATACTCTCCTGCAAAGTGTTTAGAGATAGTAGCAGACCTTGTTAGACCCTCTTTCCCCTTTATGCTTCTATACTCTGCATGTGCCCCAGTCAGAGGAAAAGGAGTTTCTTCTAATACTTTATATTACTTGGAATTGTAACTATATTTTTAAATTAAAAATTAATTAAAATATAACATCATTTCACTTCTTCAACTATGTGACCTGTGGGGATTATGTGTATCCTTTCCTGTATGAATGAGTATTGTTGACATGAGAAAGGCCATGTTAAGCCCACCAATGCCCAACACTCACAGGAATGGCAAGGCATTCCCTAGGTCATGCTGGGTAGGAGGCTGGGGAGAGAATGGCCAGGCCTTCCTGAGTTCAAGTACAGATGCTGATGAGTGGTTAATTTTCAGCTAAAAACAGTCCGTGCAAAGAGTACTGCCCACACAAAAGTATCCCCAGCAACTTCTGTATCCCTTGGAACTGTCGGATCATGCTTCCTTTAGACTCCTCTGTAGGGACTCCTTATCAAGGTTTGTGGGAGATTATGTTGTTACATTGTAAATAATTGTCCCACCCACTGGTTTAATAAAAAGCACGGATTGGCCAAAGGCAGGCAGGAAGTGTGGGTGGGGCTACTAGACTAAGAAAACTCTGAGAAGAGGAAGCACAGAGGAGAATGCCAGAGAGAAGCCGGAGGAAGCAGAGGACAACCATGATGTTGTGAGAAAAGGTACCGAGCCCCATGGCTGAACAGGATAAGAGTCATGGGTTAGTTGAAGGGTAGAGAGCTAGCAAGTTATATACTTGGGCCTTAGGCCAATCAGCTGAAAACTATTGTAAACATCTGTGTGTCTTTGCGGGTCTGTGGGTCTGCGGGCCTAAACCTTGAGGCTAGGCCTGAAAGTCCAGGCCACAAACCACATACAACAAAGGTTAGCTGGTTCACCTTCTTTTTCAGCTTTGTATAGTAAACCTGACTCCATGTCCAGCTGTATATACAAAATGCAGTGAGTTTCTGGAATTTGGAGAACCTCCATCAGTGTGTACAACCCCCTGATTCCAGCTGCTCTGTATGCACATCTGTAATTTGTTTTGCCAGGTCAGTCTTAAGCCTACGCAGGTCTT
The DNA here is from genome assembly GCA_033318265.1 of Phyllotis vaccarum. Lineage (NCBI taxonomy): Eukaryota > Metazoa > Chordata > Mammalia > Rodentia > Cricetidae > Phyllotis > Phyllotis vaccarum. The sequence continues at coordinate 134,137,112 of JARWLC010000004.1, read as the reverse complement.
GGAAATCCCTCCCTCCAAACTTTCTTATATTCTTATTATACAGTTATTTAAGGGTACAAGGATATTTAGAACGCAGTTAGGAATTATACTTTTGCAGTAGCAGACTTTTCTCTAAGGTCCATAACCTTACTGGTCCCAAGAAGTTGGTAGCTTCTTAGTATCAGACAGGATTTCTCTTTTTTGAGCCTTACGTTCAATTAGACAGTTCTTAGTTACTACCGAAATGTGAATACAACTATTACACCATTGGGAATATCACGGCAGTCTGGTTATTATTTTGGTCCATGGACATCACAGATGGTAAGGACTTCGAATGCTTTCCTTCCTTGGTAGCTTATAGAGCACCATCTGATACTATGAAAGGTAGACCAAATCTCAGATGGAGACTTTCAAATCCAACACACCTCTCACATCCTCTAAGTCCTGTGTCCTAAGTGTGTGGCATCTCTAATATTAGAAACATACCCCCAAGTTCTGGAAGACAACAAGAGAAACAAAAATAGCCTGTGCCATTTTTGCAGTCTCTTAGAGTACCTTGACCAAAAACTTGAAGGGAAGTTTCTCAAGTACTGTTTTTTGTGTTTCTTTTTTATTAGTATGGCTTTTGTGGAGAACATTGTTAATACAAGTTGTGTGGCATAACTTTATTTAAGTGATTTATATAACTTTATTAATATACAAGCATATATATGGATATATATAAACATAAAATAACGATTCCCTAAAATGTTTCCTCCTTCCTCTCCACGTTAAAGGCCTCCTTCCCTGTTTATTCCCTGTTTTCCGCATGCACCATTTTATCACCCAAATCCTGTTAGTTCCATCTCTAGTCTACTCCTCCCATATTCTGTTTTCATTTTAGTGGCTTCTTTGTTTACTTCAGGTTATATACTCATATCTGAAAATTTGGATCTAGGAACCACAGATGAGAGAACACATGAAATTTGTCTTTCTTGATTTGGGTTGTCTCAGTCAAAACTATATTTTTTATTATATTCATTACATGTAAATGTCATGATTTCATTTTTCTTTATTGCTGGATTGTATCCCATAGTGTATATGTATTACATATTCATTACTAAATTCATCTGTTAAAAGACATTTAGGTTGCTTCCATTTTCTAGATATTGTGAATAGATCAGCAGTGAACATTACTGAGAAAGCCGCTGTGGAGTAGGATTTCTGGTCCTTTGGGCATATACCAAGGACTGGCATAGCTAGGTCATGTAGTAAATTTAGTAAATTTTAGACTTTTGACGATTCTCTATACTAGAGTGGCTGCATCAGTTTGTATTCCTACAAACCTCATTGATATTTTGCCATCCTCCTATCTGTTTATTGTCTGCCACACCCACTTCCTTGTCTTTATTTTGTAGCTATATTTTGTTGTTGTCTGAGACAGGGGCTTCTATGTAGCACTAACTGACCTGATACCTAATATATAATTGACTGCAACTCATTGCAAGTCTTCTGCCTCAGCTTTCCAAATGCTGAGATTACAATGGAGCACCATTACAGTGAACATTTATTTTACTCATTTGTTGCAGGCAGAAGTTTCTGTCCTGCCAGGAATTCCTAAATACCCAGAAGCTACTTCCCAAGTTACAACACAGAGGCTTATATTAATTATAAATGATCAGCTGGTAGCTCGGCTAATTCCTAACTAGCTCTTACACTTAAATTAACTCATAATTCTCATCTATGTTTAGTCACATGGCTTGGTACTGTTTTTCAGTAAGGCATTTTCATCTTTCTCCCTATGCATCTGGCTGGCAATTTCTGACTCCACCTTTCTTCCCATCATCCTCAGTTTGGTTTTCCTGCCAAGCTACCAGCCTGCCAGCTTTTTATTGACCAATGAGAGTAATACATATTTATAATACGGAAAAGAATTGTTCCACAGCATTTCCCTCCCTCTTTTTATCAGAACAAGATTGCTGAGTCTAATCTACTTTGGTTAGCATTTTTCCTCACCTTTATCTATAACAATTGTAGCAAAGTCCCCTAAACAATGACAAATATCAATAACTTATTTTTGTTATTGATAGTTCTCTAGACTCCTGCTGATTTGGGGCACTGGCAATCTTTAGGGGACTCAGAGAAAATTTTGTGTAATGGTTAAGTGTTGACTGAAGTAGTTTGTGAGGCTGGATCTTCTCAGCCAGCATCCTTGAAGCTGTTCTGAATGCAGAACACAAAGGAAATTGCAGTAGAGACACATTGAAATATTGGATCATTTGGGCCATCCATTCCCATCAGAGATTTTCAGGGGTCTTCCTTGATGAAACCATTTTTTTCTTAACACAGCTTCTCACTTTCTGTAGAAACAAAAGCATAATCTCTTCTCCAAGTAACATATTATTTGTCTTGAAATTTGAAATCAAGGTATTTTCAAAATACATAGGTTGAATTAATCTATCAGCATTTATAATCAAATGTCTCTTAGCAGCTGCTGCTCCTTCCTTAGCAAAGAATCCAAAGGCGACACAATACCATACAGTATTGAGAAACTTTGTGTATTTTCCATCTTATTATTTATTTTTCATATCTACCACTGCTCCTCCTCTCTTACCTCCTCCTAGTCTCTGCTCATCCTCACCCTTCCCCATCCCCTGATCCATTCTCCAAGAGGGCAAGGAATCACAAGGTGAGTCAGTTCAGTCTGGTGTATCTAGTTGAGGTAGGTTCTAATCCCCTACCCCAGTGTCAAGGCTGAGTTAGGTGTTCCTTTGTAGAGAATGGGCGCCGAGATGTCAGTTCATGCACCAGGAATAAACTCTGGTCCTACTGCAAGAGGCTCCACAAACTGCCCATGCTGTTTGACTGCCATCTACCTTTGGAGGGTTTAGTTCCTTTCCATGAAGGTTCATCAGTTATCATTTCCAGAGTTCATGAGCTCCCAACAGCTCCAGTCAGTCTTCTCTGTGGGTCTCCACCTCATGATCTTGATCCCTTTGCTAATATACCCCCCCCCCCTTCAGTGGACTGGAAGCTTGACCTGGTCCTTAGCTGTGGATCTCTCCTTCTGCCTCCATCCATTACTGGATGAATTGTTATTGTAGAAACTTCAATCATTAGATTATAGGGGAAGTCGTGTTTAGGCACCCTCTCCACTATAACTTGGAGTCCTAGCCAGCGACATCTTGTGGGTTCTTGAATGTTTCCTTAGTACCAGGTTTCTTTTCAACCTCACAGTGGCTTCCTCTATCAAGACATCCATTTCTTTGTTCTTCCTTTTTGTTGCTCTCTCCACCCAGCCATCTCCTTCTCTCATGATTTGTTCCCACCTCCCCTTGCTCATTCCCCATTATGATCCCAATTTACTCAGGAGATCTTTTTAATTTCCCCTACCCAGGGGGATCCATAAGATATTTATCTTAACTTTCTCCTGTTACCTAACTGCTTCAGCGTTGTGGATTGTAGCTTGATATTATTCTTTGCTTTATGTCTATATCCACTTATGAGTAAGTACACACTATGTCTATCTTTCTGAGTCTGTTATCTCACTCAGGATATATTCTTCAGATCCATACATTAGCTTGCAAATTTAAAGATGTCATTTTTTTTTACTGTGTAGTACTCCATTGTGTAAATGTACCACAATTTGTCAATCAGTTCTTCAGTTGAGAGGCATCTAGGTTGTTTTCAGGTTCTGGCTATTACAAATAATGCTGCTATGAACATAGTTGAGCTAATGCCCTTAAGGTAAGAATGTGTATCCTTTGGGTATATGCCCAATAGTGGTATTGCTGGATCATTGGGTATATTGATTCTCATTTTTCTGAGGAACCACCATATTGATTTCCAAAGGGGGCTGTACAAGTTAAAACTCCCATCAGCAACAGAGGCGTGTTCCCCTTGCTCCACATCCCCTCCAGCATAGGCTGTCATCTGTGTTTTTGATCTTAGCCATTCTGACAGGTATATGATGGTATCTCAGAGTTGTTTTGATTTGCATTTCTCTAATGGCTAAGGATGTTGAAAAATTCTTGAAGTATTTCTTTCAGCAATTTAAAATCCTTGTTGAGAGTTTTCTTTTTAGCTTTGAACCACATTTTTTAATTGGGTTATTTGGTTTTGTTGGCCTTTAGTTTCTTGTGTTCTCTGTATATTTTAGAGATCAGTCAGAGTTAGGATTGGTGAAGATCTTTTCCCATTCTGAAGGCTGTTGTTTTGTCTTATTGTCTGTGTACTTTGCCTTACATAAGCTTGTTAGTTTTAGGAAGTCTCATTTGTTAATTGTTGTTCTTAGTGTCTTTGCTACTGGTGTTATATTTAGAAAGTGGTCCCCTGGGCCAGTGTGTTCAAGGTACTTCCCACTTTCTTTTCTGTTCAGTTCAGTGTGACTGGGTTTATGTTTATGTCTTTGATCCACTTGGACTTGAGTTTTGTACAGGGTGATAGATATGGATCTATCTGCATTTCACCATCCAGTTATGCCAATACAATTTGTTGAAAATACTTTTTTCCATTATATATTTTTGGCCTCTTTGTCAAAACTCAGGTGTTCATAGTTGTGTGGATTAATGTTAGAGTCTTTGATTTGATTCCATTGATTTTATATTAGTACCAAGATGTTTTTCTTATGGTAGGTCTATAGTATAGCTTGAAATTAGGAATGGTGGTGTAGCTTGAAGTTTTTTTATTGAACAGGATTGTTTTGGCAATCCTGGGTTTTTTGCTTTTCCATAAGAAGTTTAGTATGGTTCTCATTTTCTGTGGAAACAAATATATAACCTCTTCTACAAAGTAACATATCTTTCCACTTAAATTTTGAAGTCAAGGAATTTTCACAATACATAGGTTGAATTAATTCAGCAGCAATTATAATCCAAATGTCTTTTTAGCAGTTGTTGCTCCTTCCTCAGCAGTCAAGAAGCACAAAGACAACTCAATACCACACAGTGCTTAGACTCTCTGTGTATTTTCTATCTTTATGTGTGTTTTAAAATATTACTTTTACTCCATTATGAAGGTCTTTACTTATTATTTTAAAACTATATATTTCTCTTTTTTATGACTGTCCATACCTTTTATTTACTCTCACAAGCTTATGTATGTTTAAACACACTGTAAAATGTTTAAAGCTTTTTTTAATCTTTATCTGTATTTACTGTGTATCTCTATCTTTTTCTGACTACACAAGTCTTTAATATGCTAAGTGACATGGCTAGGACTGAAATGGCAGCTTTGGAGGCTGGCTCTGTCCCATTCCTTGGTTCCTTGAGAGGCTAGTCTCATGGCAGAGGCACATTTATAGCCAGCTCTGAAAGCCATGTTTACCGCTAACTCTGGACATTTTTGGATTCCTGCTACCATAGAGTAATGTGCCATCTGTTGTTCATAAACCTCATTTAAATGTTTGGTAGCAGGGTCTCAAAAGATACGCACAGTTTTTTTTTTTTTTTTTTTTGTTTTGTTTTGTTTTTTGTTTGCCAACATGGAGTCAGGAAGCTGTCTCTTTAATTATCTGTGCCTCTGCTTGCCTCTAACAAACAGAGTCCACCCAAAAAATGCTGCTGCCAAGAAGTCATGCTTGATTCTGTTTTCTTGTGTCTAGAATCCCTTTTAAGCTTTTGTCAGGTTTTATGTGGAAATTCATGCCCCACATTGGGTGCCACATCTAGTCAGAAGTTTTTGTCCTGCTATAAACTCTAAAATAACTGGTAGTCACTTCCCAAATAATTGATTTGGAAGCTTAATATTACTTCACAATGCATGGCTGTTAGTTAAGGCTTATTATTAACTATCTCTTACATTTAAATTAACTCATAATTATTATCCATGTTTAGTCATATGGCTTAGTACCTTTTCTCTGGATGATCTTTTCATATTCTTCCCTCTTTAACAGGCTGGTGACTCCTGACTCCACCAATCCTCTTTCCAGAATTTTCCTAGTCTTGTGACTCCACCTATACTTCCTGTCTACCTACTGGCTAATTAGTGTTTAATTAAACCAATTCAAGTGACAGATCTTTACAGTGTAAAAAAGCATTATCCCACAGCAATTTTTTTTGTTGTTCTCTAGTTATGTATGAGATACATTTTTTCTTTTATTGTTTATAAATTTCTTAATTGTGTATAATCAGTTTTTATTCATATCCTTTTTTTCCCCAAGTTTCTATCCTTTCATCTCCACCATTTTTTAAAAATAAACCTACTTAGTGCATTTAGTGCTGTCTGTATGGTTGTAGGACCATCCGTTGAAGCCTGGGTGGCCTTCTGGGGCTTTCTCTAATCCCAATAGCAATTAGTTGCCAATCCTTAGCTGCAGGTAGAACTTTCTGAGCACTCATTCCCAATCCATGCTGGGAGTTTGGCTGGTTTGATATTGTATTGGTCTTATGCAGCGATTGCATCAGTGATCATGTTTTATCAGGCCGTTTGTTATTGTAGTTTCCAAGGTTAGAAGCTGGTGGCCTGTTGGTTACCTGACTCTGCTGGTAGCATACATAGTGTGTGTTTATGTGTGTATGCAGGTGTCTGCAAAGGGAATGAAAGAGGAGATCAGATCCCCCTAGGGTGGCATTATAGGCATTTGTACGTTGTCCTGCTTCTTAAATAGGCAATGAGAAGATTCTAATTCTAGTTCTCATGGTAACACAGAAAGAAACGACTACATCATGTCTCCAGCCCCTCTGAAGTGTTATTTTACCTTCATTTGTAATTTCTACACTTGTTTAGTCAATCCATTAATTCCCATACATTACATCCTTTGTTTTTGACACATTTAAAAGATAACAAATAATTCTAAATATATGACTTACAAAGGAAAAAGTTAGCTTAAAAACCATCCCTTAAATGTCCCTATAAAGACAATAACCCAAAGTTCCAGGAAAGACATTGATTCTTGAACTTTAATTATTAACTATAATTTGAGAATTACTAGGAAGAATTATTTTTAAAAAACTTATCTTACATTCTAAAGCTGATAAAAATTTTCAAAATACTACTTACCTTTCAGGTTCCAGTATCATTAAAATTAAAATCCAAGCCTCCTTTGTTTATGTTTGAATTTCTGAGTCAGTGTGAATCATCTTAAAATTTGAGCAGCCATGTTAAATTATGTTTGGAGTACTTGAAGTCTGTATGCTTATATCTGGAATGGGTCTGCAATTCTGCTATACAACTAAAGCTATACATATTTTTGTCTAAGTTGAAATCTGTAGCTAGATTAGAAGATTCATAATTTAAGGCTATACTGACTTGAAGTATGTTTGGAATTCAACTACATAAAATTATATCCCGACTACATTTTTTAAAAATGTAATATAAGCATGATTTAGTATATATGATAGAAAATTCTATACATTTAAAATCATTTGTTTCCAGAATGGGCAAAACCCCGATGTCTTTTAGAGTTGCTGAATCTATGATTTATATCTACTAGGATCTGTCTTAACCACAGGCTGAGCATAAGTGATATCAAGTAGACCTGTCAGTGAAAAACAGGGGATATATTTGCTTTCTGTGAAGTCCTCTGTAAAGAGTGCTGTATGTTTTGCTTCAAAGGAAGGGAAATTAATTTGTACACTTTCTATCACAGGTGTTCTTGGTTAAACAGTCAGCAGAAATAGGTTTATAGGAAGAAAGCACTTTGGAATTTATGCTAATGTTTTAGAGTGATATCAACACTTACACTCTGATAACTTCTCAAATGAATGCCTTTCAGATCACGTGTCCTACAGGGAAATGGAATCTGCTGATGTGGAAGTACTTAGCAGTGCGTCTGGGTGACTCCAAGGAACTGCTTTTTGTCAGAGTACCTTTAATAAAATCATTTAAAAGGAATTAATCACTTTAGACTTCATAGTTTTTTCAAAAGGAATCATCTAGACGCAGAAGCCTGTAAGTTTAGGATATGACTATGCTACAGTAACCTATCTTCTCTGCTGTTGTAAATTTGAAATCGCCTCAGTTGTATTCTTGGTGAATTTTCCTTAATGTTCTGTTCCCAGTACTTGCTCAAATCAGTGAGGTCACAGTGGGAGAAACTGAAATCCTAAATATCCTTTCTTAATTATAACAAGATTTAGTAGAGTGAGTCCTGTCTAATTTATTTTCCTAATGATTCCTTTTTGAAGGCAACACTCTTTTCTTTAGAAGACTTCTTAATTCTGTTTTACTCACACTGTAATTAATAAAACAATGAAAAATTGCCCATGTGTCCACTAATTTTTTTCTTTTTATTACCTGGGACCTGAACAACAATTTTGTGATTAAAACAAAAAAGGATAACTTTTTTTTTTTTTTTTTTACATGCAGTATTGACTAGACTAGACATTCTTAATTCTATTGGCAAAAAAAAAAAAAAAAGAGAATACCAATGCTAATATCAAATTCTAAAGCCTAGACTTCTTTTAATTACTGCAGTTCAGAACGAAGGTATTCTATAAGCACCGACCGAGCTTACTCTTCACAAATGCCGTTCCTTTGTTTCCAGCAGCTGTCAGTGAGATCACTGGAATGTTGCCACACCCTTCAAAGAGCCCTCAGTCATCTTCACTTCTCTCCCCCTCCTCCTCATTCCTGTGGGAGAGCACCCAAGTATCTAAACTTGAGCAACTCCTCAAAAGCTAGTTCTTTGCATCCATTATCTTCCCACTGCCTCCCTGCTGCTTCCCTGGACACAGCATTAAGACAAGGGTATTTTTCAAGGAAACTGTTTTCTGTTGTTCAGCATTATCTTCTGCATTAGTACAGACCGTCTAACATCTGGTTGCTGGTCTATTCTACTTTCAGAGAACTTCTCCCATGCGCAGGAGTCTCTGCTGATTCTGATACAGAGACTGTTTTAGAATTTGTTCTGTTATTGCCATCCTGACCCACTAGAGAAGTATTCCTGTCGGGGAAAATGTATTTTCATGACTGTGACTCCCTGCTAACTAAGCTCCATAGTATCTCTAGGTACCAATGCTTATTACAGAAACTTGGGTTTGAAAAGCTTGCTATATTTTCTTTGAATTCTCTTTGTTTCTAGAATTAGAGACGAAATGACTGTATTAAAGCTACAAAAAACTCTATTTGCACATTAAAAAGTCACTACTTCTTTTAAAGTCTTTAATACTTTGCTCTAAGTAGCTCATCCACTCACCTTTATTGGAAATAGATACTTTTTCTTATATAATATAGCCAAAATATGTTTTTATCTTCCTCTATTCCTCCTAATTCTTCCCTAACATCTATCCGGATCCACTTTTTTTTATGTCTCTTATTAGAAAACAAACAGACTTCTAAGGAATAACAATAACATAAAATAAAGCAACATACAATTAAACAAAACCCAACACATTGGAATGGGACAAAACAAGCGAACAGAAGCAAAAGAGCCCAAGAGAAGGCATGAGAAACAGAGACCCATCTGCACACTCAGGAATCCCAGAGAAACTGGAAACCATAATATATACACAAATATATACTGTAGGGTAAAAAGAGAGAAGAAAGACAGATAAAATTAAAACAGAAGCAGTAAGTTCTGACATGGTGACATAAGGCAAGGAGCCTCCAAAGATGCTGCTGAGTTCATTCTCTGCTGGGTGTCTTCTGATGGCCATGCAGCCTACACATAAGAGGAGTTTGTTTTCCTAGTAAGCCTCCTCGGAAGATACTAAATTTTCATTTGCAAGTGGTTATCAATTAGAGATGGTTCCCGGGTTAGGGATGGGGGCTGTGTTCATTTCTTTCAGTTCTTGGGCCTTATTTGGTGCAGACCTTGCACAGTCTGAGCATGCTGCTTCAGACTCTGTGAGTTACTGTATGCGTGGGTCATGTTGATTGAGAAGCCTTGTTTTCATCCTCCATCCCTGGGGCTCTTATATTCTTTGACTTCTCTTCTGTAAGGATACCAGAGCTTTGAAGGGAGGGATTTAATGGAGACGTTCTGTTTAGGGATGACTATTCTGAGGTCTCTCTCTTTTTCTCAGCTATATGGCTGTGGGCCTCCCCATCCTAGGGAGAGCTTTCTTCCCAGTCCCTACTCTATACTGAACCTCTGTGGTTTTATAGATTGTAGCTTTGTTATTATTCATTTAACAGCTAACATCCACTTTTAAGGGAATTCATATCATAATTGCCTTTCTGATTCTAGATCATGTTATTCAGGATGAATATTTCTAGTTCCATCCATTTATCTGAAAGTTTCATGATTACATTTATTTTTAAATGGCTGAGTAATACTCCATTGTGAAATCTACCACGTTTACTCTATCCGTTATCTGTATTTCCAACTTCTGACTATTATGAATAGAGCAGCAACGAACATGGTTAAGAAGCATCTTTGTGGTAGAATTAAGTGTCCTTTGGGTAGATACAGGAGTGGTACAGCTGGATCTTGAAGTAGATTGATTCTCAAGTTCCTGAGGGACCACCACACTGATGTCTATAGAGGCTGTACACGTTTGCACTCTCATCGTGACCATCTTTGCCAGTATGAATTGTTCCTTGTTCATTGATCTGAACTGTCAGGTGTAAGACGGAATCGCAGGTTCTTATGATCTTCGTTTTCCTGATGGCTAAGAATGTTGAATGTTTCTCTGTCATTTGAGTTCCCTTCTTTCTTTTTTGAGACTTCTCTGTTTAGATCTTTATTCTATTTTTAATTAGGTTATTTGTTTTCCTTATATCTATTTTTGAGTTCTTTATATTTTTTGGATATTATTCCTCTATTTTATGTGAAGTTGATAAAATATTTCCCCATCCTGTAGGCTGCCACTTTTTCTAAAATTATCCCTGTTGGGTTGAACCTGTTAAGGTCTAGCTATGCCAAGATGTATATGAGTCCTAAAGTGCTTAACCATAGACTCAGGCTAAAATCTTTACCATGCCTCTATTTATTCTTGTTTAATATCAATCATATTGCATTATAATTTCCATTGCATATTCAATATGTTATCTGTCATTGTGTCTATTTTTCTAACTTGGAAATAACTAAAAAGCAAGGTCAGCTTTGAAGAGCATTGATAACATACAAAGATAGCTTTCTTTATTTGGGGAGAGGGTTAAATATTTTACTGCAAACTCTGGAGATTTATTTTCAAGAATCACTAGTTTCTCTCTCTTTTTAAATTTTAAAAACTCATTTTACATATCAACAATAGTCCCCTCTCATCCTTCCCTCCACCCCCCTAACGCCCCCCCCCTTGTCCTGTGCCTTCCCTGTGACCCACTCCTATCACCTCCTCCTAAAGGGTAAGGCCTTTCATGGGGAGTCAGCAAAACCTGGTACATTCAGATGAGACAGACCCAGTCCCCCCCTACCCCTAGCATCAAGGCTGTGCAAGGTGTCCCACCCTAGATAAAGGGCTCCAAACAGCCAGCTCATGCATCTGGGATAGATCTTGATCCCACTGCCAAGGCCCCTTAAACAGACCAAGATACATAATTGTCTCCTGTATGCAGAGAGCCTAGTCCAGTCCCATGCAGGCTCCCCAGCTGTTGGTCTAAAGTTCACAAACATAGTTTTCTTAAATAAAGATGATTTAAGGCTCCATCTATTTCATGTTTCCAATACCTAATACACATTATACATTTAATTAGAGAATGAAAGATGATTCAATATATTTTAAAGTTTCACTATCTTTATTACATGCAATATATTCTAAGATCCTGTGAGCATTTAGGATGAAAATAGCCGACCAATCATTCAGAAGATTTAACCAACATAATCAATGTAGGTATATTTTGTCTAGAGAAGTAGATAAAATAGACAATACTTTTATAATGTAGTTTAAGACAATGGGTAACTGAACAAGCACAAATTTACAAAACCTTAATTGTTACTTAATTGCTGAAGTGAAATACCAAGAAATTTAGTAATATCTAATGTAATTTTAAAAGGAATTCATGTTGATTTGAAGAAACACTTTGTCTCATATACAATATCTTTCTTTGCAAACCCCAAGAAAACTCCTATTTACAGCAAACATCTTTATATATTTCATAACATGAATCTTTAGAACAGTATTATTTCTCTGTAACTAAATATAAAGATACTGAGAATCTTTGGACTAGAAAAAATAAACATTTCAAGCTAAAGGAAATTTGGAGCTTTGGGTTAAATTCTTACTTAACTATAAAAGTCAACGCATATTGTAATGAATAGAAAACCATTTGTACCACAGTGAAGTCCTTACAGTAACCTATTTCAACATCAGAAAGATCATATATTAGAAATAGTCTCTGCAGTCATCAATGTATACAAGTAAAGTCTAGCTACTGTTAAATTAACACTTCGTTAAAACATCAAAGTAAAAGTTTCAACAAATACATTTTTATGTTATATTTCAAAACAGGACAAAAAAAAAAATGAAGAACAGATTGCCAGTTCTTCTACTCCACGGCAGTTAAGGTTCTCAGTTCGCATTTTTTTTTTTTCTTTTGCCGAGTTCTCTGTCGCTGGAAACTCTTAAACCGATTTCAAGGGCTACACCTGAATAAACACGTTGTAAAAGTGTTTATGTATTGAAGTGGGTCAGTTCAAGGTATGGTATTTGGCTGGAACTCCTAATTTCTCTTTTTACAGCACCGGGGCTGCCAGAAGGAGGAAGTCTGAGCTGAATTAATGCATCTCTTACAGTGGAAGTAAAATGGAAACTACTTGAACCACAAATCAAACTGCCTCCTTCATTTATGCCAATGATAAAGTTTTCCTAAGAAGTATATCCATTCTGGCGCAGAGCCACCATAAGTTTGCATTTGAAAGAAAAACGTGTATGCTTATTTGTTTAAGGTTTACTGCTTGGGTTATTTGTAAGTCTGTTTCCTTGTAGGACCAAGTGCAGAGGGGCTTGTGGGGCAGATGTCCATTTTTATTCTGGAAGAGAATTTTTGTTTTCTGTTATAGGACAGTTGTTGAAGATACCCATGTAGCTTGGATTGCTGTGAACTTTCTTTTAAAAACACTAGCATCCTAGCAAGTGAAAGACCTCTGTCTCTCTCACAACAGCTGCATGAACTCTTAGGACACACTCTCGTTTTCTGATGGTAGAGAAGTCTCTCTCTCTCTGCACAATTCATGTACACACAAAACTGTTTTTGCTGCCAAAATACACTCCGTGAAGAACAAGGGTTTATTTGGTTAAGTGCCACTGATGCCGTTTTAGGGACTCACTTCCCTTTTCTTTCTTTTGTGCTTGGATAGGTCTTTTAGTGGACTGAGGTTGCTTCATAGTCTTTGCTGAATAAATATTTTAAGAAGACATGCACAGTTCTTAAGAGGCAAGCCAGAGCCAATCATGCACGTATTTCAAACTATGTGATATATTACTCTTACAGGATCAGTAACTTCATATCTAGAATAGTAACCTCAATAAGTTTGAATAATTTCCAAGTAAAGTTATAGCATAAGACTAAATAGTTCACCTCCTTTGGATGATTTCCATGGAACTAGAAAGCAACCAATGGTTTTCTTTGTTTATATAGGTATAGAATATATAATAGGCCCTTGTATATTATGTATTAGTTACATATTATATAGACATAATTTAATGTGACAATTACTTTAAATTGGGAGTATAGTAGTGCCTAATTCTTCTATTGTTTGTGGAATCATATTAAATCATGCAAAGGAAGCACCCAGAAAATTATATAACATATTCATATAAAGCACTCTAAACATACTAGTTTGATTATAAATATTGCTACCCATGGGAAAGGTACTTTAAGATACCATAGTTTCTAGAGTCTAGGGCACTCTGACTTGTACCCCACTCTAGTTTCTCCATCTTTTTTTGATGTACAGTTATATGTACAGATTAGTAAGGGTCTGAGATGTAAGGTAAGTACACATTGAGCATCAGTCACTCAGGACTTTGTGGGGATATGTTTCAAATTTAATAAGAACCAGTCTGAAATATCAGAGGACAGAGTCATCTCTTTCTGTCTTTGTTTGTTTTTGTTTGTTTGTTTTTTTGAGACAGAGTTTTCTGTGTAAGAGTCCTGGCTGTCCTGGAACTTGCTTTGAAGACCAGGCTGGCTTTGAACTCACAGAGATTCTCTTGTCTCTGCTTCCCAAGTGCTGGGACTAAGAGTGTGTGCCACCACTGCCTGCCTGGGAGCCTGGAACTCCCTCTGTAAACTAAGATGACCTCAAACTCAGATTTGATGGGATTAAGGGCGTAGGTCACCACTCCCGGATATTCCCTGTGCTGGGATTAAAGGTGTGAGTTACCACTGTCTGATCCTCCTAGACTGACTGTGGGTAGAGCCCTCTGATATCTCAGACTGTTTTTATTAAATTTGAAACATATTCCCACAGAACTTCCTTCTCTTCTTGGAGTCACCAGACTCTGAGTCCTCGGAAAACATCCCAGTCAACTTTCCATTTGTGGAAACTCACTGAGAGAGGAATTTAGAAATTTCCATGTTTGTTTCACAGTGAGCATGAAGCTCACAACAGACCTGTGTCCCAGGAAAAGTCTCCCAAAATAGCATGAAGAATGTTAACTAGAACAGACAACTTTGTAAAGTCTACTGACATGGCCAGGAGTGAAGGCAGGAAAGGCTGTCTGTACTGACTTACGTGAGAAAGGCAGAAACAAGCGGGAAAAGGCAGAGATACCCTTCAGGTGTTGAAATTTTATCATTCAGAGAAAAATTATGGGGATTTCAATGCAGAAATGCTCAGGAGTTGACTTTGAAACCTATATTTGTTGTAGGTATTTTGTATCTGACGGATAAGAAAGTCTATTAATCTTAATCTTTCTTGCTGTCTAATAAAGGTAGCCATGGGATGTTACCTGGTGTACTTCTGTGTGTTCTAAGTTGTCACAATAATATGACAACCATATATGCCTGAATATTTTATCTTTAATCAAAAACATCAAGATTTATAATATTCTTGGTCTATTAAGAAAACATTCTGATAATGCTTAAATATTTTTCTCCTTTTCAAATTACTACAGAACTCATTAACCCTTCTCTTTCTCACAAACCAATTATTTATGTATCATGTCCCAGGACGCAGCATTAACGTGAAATCTGCTGGTCTTGTGGGAAGACATGGACCTCAGTCAAAACAGCCATTCATGGTGGCCTTCTTCAAGGCTAGCGAGGTACTTCTTCGGTCTGTGAGAGCAGCCAGCAAACGGAAAAATCAAAACCGCAGTAAATCCAGCTCTCATCAGGACCCGTCCAGGATGTCCAGTGCTGGAGGTAAGATAACACAAGAGTGACTCCTGTACTCAGAGAATTATTGGGTCACATGTCATAAGTCAAGTTGCCTCAATAAATTTGCCAGCTGCATATACCTTCATTTGGTATATTAAATCATCTAGGGATGTTTCTAGCATCCCCAGAATGTTTTACCAGTGAATCACTCAGTAATTCATTTAAAAATAACTATTATATGCCTTCATGTGTTGAAAGATTCCATTCAAATTAAAATCAAGCCGGCAGTAATACAGTTATGAAATGGCTAAGTCAACAAAGTATAGCCAAAACGAAACGACACAACTTGCAAGCTAACTTCCCTGAGGAATAGTCAACCGGGTGAAGTCAGCATGTAGTTCTTTCTTTAGTATTTAGATGTGAATCCTCCAGCTCAGATTCCTTCTGGAAAACAGGAACAGGGCAGACTGTCAGAGAATCAAGATGTGTTTGTATTTCCCTTAATTATCTGGTGGGCTAATATATCTGAGCTCTCTAATCACATGTACACACGAAACTTTTCAGCAAAATATTACAAACATTCAGCTATCAGTCAACTTTTATTTTGACTTATTCTTCTGGCTGGAAAAGGAGAGAGAAGTGTCAATAATTCAAAGCTATGTAACTGCCAGTGACTTTTAAGTGCATGATGTATGCTGAGAAGGACCTTTGGTTAGTCTAGGATACAAGCATGTTTTATATGAGGTAAAATTTAGGTCTACATTATTAAAGAATCTATTTCCATCCATGAAAAACAAATTTGGACCTTTACTAATCCTAGCACTTCTCAACTTAGTAAAAGATATTTGCTTTACTGATAATGATATATATGGTTGTCTTAACAGGCACCATATGAGCAATACTTTACTAGGCACAAAGGATGAACAGACACATAGGACAGCCTTGAGTGTCACTAGCAGTATTTTCACAAATTAGAAATCTAATTTAAATAGCCTTTGCTGTTATTAAAAATAAGTCTTTAATTTTTGAGGTTACTTCAAAGTAACAAATCTCCTAGAACCTGAGATTCTCGAATGGAATTTATTCACCTTCCTGAAGTCTAGTTGCCAAATCACCTACCATGTCTAAAAACAGAAGCGAAAGGAGAGAATTATATGTGGTACTACATTATACTGAATTAAATGCTACATATAAAATGAAGCTTTCAAATAAAGTTTCATTGAAGAATAATGGTAGTTTTATGCTACTTTGTTAAAGATACTCACAAAATATTTAGTTTGGCAAAAAGTGATAGTCTCTGAATATGAAAATGGAGAAAAATAACCTTTTAAGATCCCCCTTTCCTTGCAAATATTAGCTTGTCAAAGTTTTAGAATATATATATCTATATAGGAGGTTTCTGAATTTGAAATATTTTTTATTTAATGTAGCACTTTGCACCAAGAATGGGTTTTCTAAACTTTGAATAGAATAGTAAACAATCTTTTGAGGAAATTGAAAAGCAGAAAGCATAGCCTGCCCTTATTATTCAAGCTTATAATTACTCTGGCAGAAGGTCCCAGCAACTGGAGTCATCAAAGCCCTTTCCCCTCTGGGTCCTTTCTATTTATCTTCTCCTCTTGACCACAAAGGAACAAATGGGCTTCTATAGCTGTAGATGAATAAAACACATGGGCCAGGCACCAGGAGTCTTTTCATCAGTTTCCCAGCACATTTAGTGTATATGCTTATTATGATATAGATGGATATTTCCCTTTGTAGAGTTGGTCCTTGGCAAGCATCTCTGTGAAATATGTGGTCTATGGTTTTGAGGCTAGTTCATATTTTGATAATAAGAAAGTAGCTGGTTTTCTGTGAGACTTAACTTTTCAATAGGCAATAATCAAGCAGACTGGAAAAGCCTCATAGGATTTGGGCTAAAAGGCAGGACTGAAAGAAAGTTAATGGTAACATAAACAGAACACTTGATATGCCAGGTAAAATGTAAAATTATCCAAATATAAATAATAGGTGCCGTAGTAATACCAGGATTTCATAATAAATGGTGGAACAAAGGCTCCCTGACTAATGCATGATGGAGACAGGCTGAAGAAAGAGTGATGATAAATATTTGTCAAATTGCAATTTTTAAATGCAACTCATAAAATACTGAAGTCTGAAAAAGCATAAGGCACAGAAGAATTAAAATCCAGGTCAGGCCACTTTGCCATTTTGACTATTTAACTCTACTTTTCTCCTATTTCAAAGTCTTCTGTTCTGGACATGATGGCACACTCATGTAATCCCATTACTCAGGAGGATGAAGCTAGGAAATCCAGAATTCCAAGCCAACCTGCATTATCTAGGGACTCTGCAGAAACACAAAAAAGAAGGCTGGGGAGATGCTACAATGAGGTTTCTGGTCCCGTCCGGCCAGGTGTCCAGACCCATGAACCTGCGGTCCTAGACCGCTTAGCCGCCCGCAGCTGATCAGGCCCTCAAAATGACTCAGATGCTTATATTAATTTCATGCTGTTTGGCCTATGGCTCAGGCACATTGCTAGCTAGCTTTTACATCTTAAACCAACCCATTTCCATTAATCTGTCTGCCACGTGGCCCGTGGCTCACCTGTGTTCCTTACATGTTTCTTCTTTGGGCGTCTGGCTCAGTCTGCCTGTGTCTCTGCCCTCCCACTACCTATTATGATTTCCCCGCCTACTTTTTTTATGGTGCCTGACATGGGCCAAAACAGTCCTTTATTTAAAGATTGCTATTCACAGCATACAGAAAGGCATTCCCACATCAGGGAGAAGAGAGGGAAAGAAGGATAAAAAGAAGAAAAGGATGGAGGGAAAAAAGGGTGGGAGGAAGGAAGAGAAAAGTAAGATTTCTCCCTTACAACTTTTCTATGCTCTCTGTCTCCTACATAATCCTATGGGAAAGTCTAGAAGAGTCTCTACCATAAAACAGGAGCCCACTCAAATACTTTCTAAACAAATTAACACGTTGATTGCTTCTGGAAAGCCAACTTTTTTTTCAAATGAATATTTGTAGAACCAATGATTCCAAAATGTGGAGTTTGCCCCTGTCTTAATTCTCAGTTCCTTCATCAAGAAGGTTGAGCAGCAATCTTGTGGAAGATGTTGACAGTTTCACATTGACCATGCACAATGATTCTTTTTTTTTTTTTTTTTTTTAAGTTTGGTTGTTAGAGGAAGGAAGAAAAGGCATCAGCCAAGTTTTAAACCTGCCACCCCTGAAGACACATGAATTAGGGTTGATAAGATTTTCAAAGAATCCATGGACAATGATGCTGTTTCAAGAGTTACAAGCTCAAAAGAGCAAGGTATTGAAAGTCTGTGAAAGCTAGCAGGAAAAATTCCACATCTTAGCTCACACCAGAACTGCTGGAAGATATTCTACCACACACTTAGTACTAAGGTCCCTGAAAGTGGGTCTGGTCCTGTAGGGTTCTGCCTGAAGTCTTGGTAGCCTCTCAGGATAGTTCTCTCATCAAGCTGATCCTAACTCAAACATTCTGCACTCATTAAACATTACCTTTTTTCCATTGTATGCAATGGAAATTTGTGTCTCTTGAAACACATCAATCCAAACAAGGAAACAGAATCAATTAAATTATCTAGAGTGCTTGATAATGTATTATCAGTAAA
This sequence comes from Phyllotis vaccarum, assembly GCA_033318265.1. Classification (NCBI taxonomy): domain Eukaryota; kingdom Metazoa; phylum Chordata; class Mammalia; order Rodentia; family Cricetidae; genus Phyllotis; species Phyllotis vaccarum. The sequence goes on along the minus strand of JARWLC010000004.1, from coordinate 134,118,356 downwards.
ACTGCACAAATGTTATGTTTTGTGTATTTTAGACGTGATTTAGTCATCTTCCTATCAAAATGAACCTATTCTTTTAAAATGTTGCAGCATTTTAATAATACTGGAATTAGTGAGTTAATCACATATTTTTTTAAAAAATGTTCTTCTTGTTTCCAAATGAAGTTTCTAAAATAAATACTGAACTGAAAATACTTCAAAAATACGCACAGGAAAATGTTTCTGATCTATATGATTCCTATAGAAACTGACATTAAAAACTGTAAATCACGAAATGTTTTAGAAACTTTTCTTTAAAAATTACTTGGGCACATCTAATATGTCACTTGCTAGCTCTATTTCTTCATTGATATTTTATTTTCTATTGGCTATCGTTTAATATGGCTACATCACTTACTGGTTGTGCAGTCTTGGGTATGATCATCAGGTAACTGTTGATTGATCTCGTTTCCTCAAGTTGTGACTATGAAAACAGCATGAGACCAGAAGTGGAAATAGTGAGTGGGAGACATTTGGGAAGCTTTGGTTTAGAGAAGCCTAGAAGATAGTTGGGATCTAAAGTAGATAAAATTTTATGTCAATAGCCTCTAAGGTGTAGATGACATTTGTATGGTTACAAGGATGCTTGGCTAAATAGAATTAAGAGAACATCCTAAATAGATGTTTATTTATCGGCTAATGTAGTGTGTCACAAATTTATTCCCAGAAAATCACAGAGATCTCTATACAAACAAATTGGAGCAACTCCTCTGGGCCAGCTTGCATTTATTAAAGCTGGTATTTCACGGAGTGTTGGCCTGTCTCTCTTTTTAGGCTTATCAAAAATTACCCTCAAGAACATATCAAGTTCATCATTTTTTCCATTCATCATTTTTTGTGAATAAATTAATTTTGCCCTAATTCTATAGTTGCTCAGGTTCCCTTTTCTTTTTGAAAGCTAAGAAAAAGAAAGCAAAAAAAAAATCTCCTTTGTTTTGAGACAGAAAATTTTTATCATGTAGTTATTTAAACTGTTGTCATACTTAAATGTTAAGTTCTAGTTTAAACCTGTCTGTCTGTCTGTCTGTCTGTCTGTCTGTCTGTCTGTCTGTCTGTCTGTCTCTCTGTCTGTCTGTCTATCTATCTATCTATCTATCTATCTATCTATCTATCTATCTATCTATCTATCTGTCTATCTATCTATCTATCTTCTACATTTATATATCCACACTTATCTCCCATTTATCTATCAACTATATCTGGCATTTACTTTCTATATATCTTCTATCTATGGTACCTCTTAAATGTAAACATATATAGAGTTAATACATATATAGAGTCTTGATCTACACTGGTGGAGTGGCGTTCCTTTTGCATCCGGGCCAGCCTATTTCTATTTGCCTTTTCAACAGTCAGTGTTCAGAACATTGAAAGCTCAAATCATCTTAGTGTTTGATTCTCCCACTTTTTACTGCCTTCTATTTTATTGCATTTTCATTATTTTAAAGTCAAAGATAGAATAATATATTAAACAATAAATTAAATTAATTTTACATTTTTGCTAGAAATTGGACAAGAAAATTTGCACAGATATTTAGTATTACTAGTTTTTGATATTATTTTTCCATTGCTACCACCATTTAAAGATAAAGTAGAAAAATATTATAACACATGCTTATGTTTGAATTAAGTTACTTTACTTTTTATAGTGTTGACTGGCACTAGAACTTATTAGTAATTTCTATCATGACTTCATTTTTAATTTTATATGGTTTAATTTATTAAAATATATATGCATATCATTTTCCTTAGTTCTTTTCCTTCTTTCTAGTCTTCCCATATATTCTTTCATACCCTTTCATATTCCTGGCCTCCTCTTTAATTGTTATTACATATGCACACACACACATACACACACACACATGCACATACAAGAGTACATAAATACAATCTTCTGAGTGTTGTTGGAATGTCCATGATTTTGTGGATTGTGATTTGGTACTGGATATGCAAATAGAGGGCCCGTCCCTAGGAAACTCTAATTCTGCTTCCCATATCCCTTAGTTACATGGAGTACTTTGTTGAGGAGTGGAAGGCTTGTGACAGATTTCATACTCCGTCTTAGCATGCTTACTGTTACTGCCCTTGTTTAAGGCTGAGTGATACTGCTATATATGCATTCTAGGTGAAGCTTCCCTGTCATTATAGGAGACAATGTCACAGTAGCTTCCACAGTAGCTGTTACAATCTTTATGCCTCCTCTTCTGCAGTATTTCCTGAGCCTTAAGTGTAGGAGTTGTGTTGGAGATGTATCCAGTGGGGCTGGGTTACCCATATCATTTTTCTCTGCGTTATAACAAACTGTAGTTTTCTGTAATGGTCTCTCTTTTGCAAAGTGAATCTTTTTTGGTGAGGCTTCAGAGTTACTCTTGCTTGTGTGTATAAAGGAGGTGTTTAGGATGTAGTTAGGAGTACACTGGTTTAGTAAACTGGTGGTATTGGAGTCTTCTCAATATTCATAACCTCACTAACCTAGGTAGTTGCCTAGGTTTTCAGTAGCAGGCATGGTTATTGCCAATGTATAAATGCCACTGGGCACCTTTGAGAATAACTTGTCTTACTGATTGTTGTAGTGGTTCATAGACTTTACAGCTGGGTAGGACTGCTGATGCTTTCTGCCACTTGGCAGCTCACTTAGTACTCTCCTGGTCTATGAAAGGTAGTCTACAGGGAGGTTGCTTTCTGGTCAGTTCCAGCTCAGATTCTCAAAGTCCTGTGTCTTATGTATGTAGTATCATTAGCATCAAGGACTCTGGGAGACAACCAAGGGCAAATTGGATTGACTAACAGCTCAGAAGAGGGTTTCTTATGAGTGGTATTAGGGATTTTTATTAGCCCTAGAGCCATTGAGGAACATTTTCAGCCCTAGTTCTTAACTTCACTTAAACTGTACACCTTTATGTATACACATATAATTATATGCATTATATATAATTTGTAATAAATAAAAAGAATGATTCTTTATGGCTTCTCTAAATATCTTTATATCTTTATTATGCTTTCCCAACCTCGGTCCCACTCCTTCCGTATTGACCACCTTTCCCCAAGTCAGTCCCCTTCAATTTTCCTCATTTCCCTTCTCATCATGCAGGACCTGCTAGTTCTGGTCTTTAGCGCCTCTTTTCCTTCCTCTGTGGTACCTCTTGAGATCTGACATGTGACACTATGGAGCCAGGAACCACAGATGAGAGAAGCATGCAGCATTTGTCTTTCTGAGTCTGGATTATCTCATTCAATTAAAATATTTTGTAGGTCTGTCCATTACCATTCTGACGGGGCCTAGATAAAGATCCCAAGTCATTTTAACAGGCATTTCTCTGATTCTCAGGATGAATACTCTTTAGATAGTTCTTAGCCATTTTCTTTTTTTTTCTCCTGAGAAGTCTCTGTTCATAGTCTGTTATCTGACTCTGATCTTTAAGTTCTTTGTATAGTATAGATATTTTCCCAACTGTCAAATGTGTAGCTGTCAAAGATTCTGAGAGTTTCCTCGTCACTCAGTTGATTATTTCTTTAGACATGACGAACATTTTAGTTTGATAAGGTCCCACTTGTCAGTTGTTGGTCCTAATTCCTGGACAAATGGAAGCTTTTTCAGAGGTTTCTTTCTTACATCCACTATCCTGTAATGCCTGTGTTTTTCCAGAGGTCTCTGTGTTTCAGGTTCCGTACTGAAGTTTTTAATCCATTTGGAGGTGGTTTGTGTGCAAGGTGATAGATAGAGGTCAAATTTCACTTTTATTTATATGGACATCAAGTTGTTCCAGCACCAATTGGTGTGGATGGCCTTTTTTTTTCCTGGTGTATTTTTTTTGGGGGGGGGGCAATTATCAGCTGGATGTCATTATGTGCACTTACATCTTGGTCTTCTATTTCATTTCATTGGTTTATGTGTCTGTTTTGTATCAGTATCATACTGTTTTTACTATTATGGCTCTGCAATACAATTTGACATCTGGAATGGTAATCCCTACGGCATTGTTCTTTTATGCTTAGGGTTGCTTTGACTATCTGGTGTCTGTTGTGGTTTCAAGTGAAATGTAGATTTAGATTTTTAAAAAACTTTCTGTGATGAATTAGATGAGAATTTTGATTATGATTGCACCAGATCTATAATTTCCTTTTCAAACAACGTTCATTTTCACAATATTAATTCTACCAATTCATGAGCATGAAAGGCCTTATTTTATAATGTCTTTCTCAATCTCTCTCTTTAGCAGTTTAAAGTTTTCTATATAGAGGTCTATTTTTTTTTAAAACCTCATTCATTGTGTTTCTTTCTAGTTATTTAATTTTGAGTCCATTGTAAATTATAATATGTCATGATCACTGCAGCTGTTGAAATTCTCATGTGAATTTTGTCTTTCAGTCTATTTATATGATTTATCACATTTATTTTCTTGTATATGTTGATTCAACACCGTATCTTTGGGATAAGGCAAACTTGGTAATTGTGAATAATGTTTTTGAGGTGTAGCAGTATTTGGTTTTCAATATGTTACTGAAGCTTTTTGAGTCATGTTCGTTAGGATTATTGACATATAGTTTTCTTTTTTCATTGTGTCTATCTGGTTTTGGAATTAGAGTAAGACTGGCCTTATAGATGTTTGGAAGTGCTCTTTCTGTTCCCGTTTTAAAAAAAAATTACTCAAGTATTGCCTGTCGATTTTCTTTGAAATTTTGATAGAATTCTGCTATATGTGGGTCTTTTAAAGTCAGCAAACATTATACTACTGTTCTTTCTCCTCATATGTCCTGTTTAGGTTTTTCCTCTCTTCTTATTTTAACCTTGTTGGTCTGGATCAATCTAGAAATTCTTCTATGTCTTTAGTTTTGCACTAAATGAGGTGCAGAGTTTTTTTTTTTTTTATATTCACATATAACATTCTGAATTGATTTGGTGTCTATTGTTTTCTTTTTTTCTGGATAATTAATTTGGATCATCTCTTTATTTCTTCTAGTTAGCTGGACCAAACATCTTGTTTACTTTCTTAAAGAACCTGTTCTTAGAATTAGCAAGCCCTTGAATTATCTTATTTGTTTTTATTTTTTTATTTCTGCTCTGATTTTTATTTCTTGCTGTGTACTGGATTTGGGTCTGGTTTGTTGTTTTTTCAGATTCTTGAGTTGCATTGTTAAGTCATTTATTTTTAATCTTTCTTATTTTTTTAATGTAGGCACTTGGAGCTATAAATTTTCATCCCAAGGCTCCTTTTAATGTGCCCCAGAGATTTTATTGTGTTGTGTTTTCATTTCATTTGGAGCCAGGAATTTTTTATTTTATTCTTGATTTCTTTTTTGACTCATTCATCATTCAAAAACAAGATTTTAATCTATGAGTTTGTGGACTTAATAGAGATTTGTTTTCTGTGTGCTTTAAGTTTTATTGCATATGGCCATATAGGATAGAAGGAGTTATTTCAAATTTTTCAAATTTTAAAGACTTGTTTTGTGTCCCAGAATGTAGCCTATATTATAGAAACTTTCATGGCCTGCTGAGCAGAATATATATTCATTGGTGTTTGGGTGCAATATTCTGTAGATATCTATTTAATCCATTTGGTATATATTATTTAAATACTGATGATTCTCTGTTATTTTTTGTTCAAATGACCTATTTATTGAAGAAAGTGTAATATTAAAATTACCTACTGTTAATGGTTTGATGTTAATATGTTTCTTTAATTCTAATAGCAATTTTTAAAATTAAATTGTGTTCACCATAGCTGGTGCATATATATTTAGGATTGCATTTTTTTAAACTAATTGTTCCCTTGAGGAGAATAAAGTGTTCTTGTTTATCTGCTCTGGTAAGTTTTCATTTGAAGTTTATTTTGTCAGGTATGAGGAGAGCAACACCTGATTGTTTCCTGGTCCCAATCTATTGAAATCCTTTTTCCCCTCTTTAAAGCTGAGCTTTCTGGAGAAAACAGGGTAAATTTTCTTTTCTTAATCCACCTAAACAGCCTTTGTCTTTTGATTAGATAGCTAAGGCCATTAATATTTGAAGTTATTATTAAAAGGTATGTGTTGGTTACAGTCATTATGTTTGTTTTTTATTCTATTTTTAGCCGTACTTTTTCCAGAAATAAGAGGAATTTCTACTGTCACTTGTTCATGCTTGATCCTCTCTTTAGTCTGAAGTATTTCTCTCTATGTTTTATTAAGAGTTAGTGTGATGGGCATGAATTGTTTTACCCCGTTTGGATCATGGAAAGGTTTTTTATTTTTCTTCAGTTCTGCTGAGTACAGTAATCTTGGTTGACAGTTGTAGATTTTAGAATTTGGAATACATTGCTTTTAGATTCTTCTGGGTGTCAGTGTTTCTATTGAGGAGTTAGCTATTATTCTGGTAGGTTTTTCTTTATGTATGACCTGTGCTTTTTCTTTTGTAACTTTCAAGAATATTTTTTCCCTGTATATTTAGTAATGTAATTATGATTTCCCACAGGATCTTCCTGGTCTTGTCTAGTCATTGGGGTTCTACTCATTGGTTTTGTCTAGTTGGGGTTCTGTGTGTGAGTCTTGTCTAGTTGGGGTTCTGTGTGTGAGGCTTGTCTAGTTGGGGTTCTGTGTGTGAGTCTTGTCTAGTTGGGGTTCTGTAGGTGAGTCTTGTTTAGTTGGGGTTCTGTGGGTGAGTCTTGTCTAGTTGGGGTTCTGTGTGTGGGTATTGTCTAGTTGGGGTTCTATGGGTGGGTCTTGTCTAGTTGGGGTTCTGTGTGTGGGTATTGTCTAGTTGGGGTTCTATGGGTGAGTCTTGTCTAGTTGGGGTTCTGTGGGTGGGTCTTGTCTAATTGGGGTTCTGTGTGTGGGTATTGTCTAGTTGGGGTTCTGTGGGTGGGTCTTGTCTAGTTGGGGTTCTGTGGGTGGGTCTTGTCTAGTTGGCATTCTTGTGCTTCTTGCATTTCTGTGGATATGCTTTTCCTCGGTTTATGGAAATGTTCTTCTATGATCTTGTTGAAGATCTGGTCTTTGCCATTGACTTGTGATTATTCTCCCTCATCCATGCTTGTAATTTGAAGATTCTGTAGTCAAATGTTTCTGTGTCCAACTTTGCCAGTCCTGCAATCACTTATTAAAATAATTACTCAGAGGCTTAATATTTTTTCCATTTTTTTATTTAAAAAGTTTTTTCCCCATATCTATCACTGCTCCTCTCTTCTTTCCCTCCTCACAGTCCTCTCTCAGCCTCTTCCCATCCCATTCCCCTATCCGTTCCCCAAGGAGAGTCAGTTCCATCTGGCATATCCAGTTGAGGTAGGTCCCAGTCCCTCTTTCAAGTATTAGGGCTGGGTTAGGTGTTCCTCTGTAGGGAATGGGCTCCTAGATGTCAGTGCATGCACCAGGAGCATACTCTGATCCTATAGGAAGAGGCTTCACAAACTGCACACATTGTTTGACAGTTGTCTAATTTTTGGAGGATATAGTTCCTTTCCATGAAGGTTCCTCAGCTGTTATTTCAGAGTCAGTGAGCTCCCAACAGCTCTGGGCAGCCATCTCTGTGGGTCTCCTCCTCATGATCCTGATCCCTTTGCTCATAGACTCTCTCCTCTCTCTCCCTTCAGCTCTATGGGGAGCTTGACTTGGTGCATATCCATGCGTCTTTGATTCTGCCTCTATCCATTGCTGGATAAAGGTTCTCTTAGTCTGATGGGTGCATAGGGTCTGTGGGTTTCCCCAGAGGCTTAATATTATAGTAAATTCTGGGCCAGTAGTTCAGGCATATTACTGACTAGCTCTTAGGCTTTAATTAGCCCATGATTCTATGTTTAGGCACGTGGCATGGTCCCTTTTCTCAGTGCAGCATTCCCATCTTGTTTCCTCTGTGTCTGGCTGGCATCTGCCGCCCTGTCTTTCCTCTTCTGTTGGGTGCTGGCATACCCGGACCCATATACTCTGTGTCAGGCTAAAAAAGCCTGGGCAAGGTCAGTGCCCTTTTGTTTACTTCCCTGATCTTTGTTGATGCACCTTGTGTGCACCCTGTTTTGCAATCAGTTGTTTTCCTGTTATGATGAGGAGTCTTGCACCCGTTGCCAGAGAACACACTGACAGGTACAGGAACCCAGGGCAGGGGAACTTAAGGTGTATATAAGCTTGCTAAATAAAGACTGAGGGAGCAGAAGCAGCTGATCTCCCTGGATGATGGAACTGACTGTCTCTTGAGTGCTGATTTAACCCTGACGACCCTCTCCAGGCTTGGCTACACTAGGCCCGACGTGGCACCCTTCCTAGAATTTTCTTAGTCTAGTTGCTCTACCTATGCTTCCTGCCTAGCTCCTGGCCAATCAGCCAGCCTTTTATTAGATAATATGAGTAACAAAACTTTAAAATGTACAAGAGCATGTCTTTTGAGGGTGTCCTACATTTTCATTATGTTTCTTTCTCATGCTTTAAAAATTAATATTCTTTGCTTGCTTATGTTAGTTCTACTTATCTTCAAGTTCTGATATTCTATCTTCTACTTGATTCATTCTATTTACAGAATCCCTTGATTCTTCTGGTTGAGTTATTTAGTTTTTCAATGACAACTTCTTTTTGGCTTGAGTTCTCATCAATGTTTCTATCACTTCATTGAATCTAGTCATTTTATTCAGTCTTATGCTTGCATTTTATTTCACACCCTTCCATAAGTAGGTAATTTTACTTTGAGTTTATTCTATTTAATTTTACTGAACTGTTTGTCTTTTTAAAATTCCTTGATTTCTTTGATAAAGTTTGTGGTTTTTCTTTTAGTCTCTGTAGCCTAGTGTTCATTTATGTAATTCTCATTGGAGAACATTTCTAATGGGATTGGTAGATTTCTGGGGAGGGTGTATGATGTCTTGATCCTTTGTATTATCTTTTTATATGAGATATGGCCATGTGATCATCTGTTGTTGGTTGTGTATCTGATGCGGACACAGCAGGCTAGGCTGCTGCTGAGGATTTGCCATTTGGCCTGAACCTGGAGGTTAGGAAAGGTGTAGATTTGGCTTATTAGGCTAGACCAGGCTTTGTTTGTGAGTTCAGGCACAAGTCTGGGAATTGGATAATTTACAAACAGGGTAGAGTCAGGCAGACTTGCCAGGTTTGGCCAGAGCTCAGGATGTGTGAGCCTCTTTGAGCCTTAAGATGGAAATGGCCCAAATTGATCCATGGTGATCAGAGTTGGGAGGAACTCAGATAGGCTATGTGTGGTTGGCACAGTGGGTATGGGGTCTGATGAGTTACAGAATGATGGAGAGGGTCCAGGAGAAGGCCACTATTCCTGGCAAGCAGCTGTGGGCAGAATGGAGTTGGGCACATGATTTCATTTGTCAGTCTGTTCATCAACAGTAGAATTATGTCTATTTCATTTACTCTTCTAAGAACTGCCAGTTGATATTTTTAAAGCTATAAACATCACTTCCTTGACCTTTTCCTGCAGCTTAGTTTGCCAACCATTGAGCATGAACCTAACTCCAGACTTTGCTGATTTGGCTAAAATATTTACTTCATTCAGTACCCATTAATTTTTATTTCTGACAGAATAAGTGTATGGATATAACTCTCCATGACATCAGAATCTTGGAACAAGAATCCATTATAAAGTTAATTGCTCATTACATTTATGTGATATAATATATATCTCCGTCTTTATGAAACTACATTAATTAAATGAGCTATTTGAAATTTTAATTTTATTCACTTTTAAAAATAAACACAAAATTCTAGCAAGCATACATTGTCTATCTATCTAATCTATGTGTGTGTAATATATTCATTTAATATTAATTGTTAAAAACATACTTGTCCACTGCCTATATAGAATTGTTTGGGTATATTATTTAGATTAAGGTAGAAATTTCTCTGAAAGCAAGAGGACATAATCTTAAAACATATTTTCTTCATTTTTCACTATTAACGTATATGTATTTAATTACTTTGTAAGGGGAAAATCTGTTTAAAATTTAATTACTATTTTGCTTTCTAAATTGACAGCAAACAAGTAATTGGAAACATTCATAAAGACAACTGAGTCCCTGTTTTGGTTTCTGGTGTGAGATTCAATTATTAGCAGTAGGATCATTAAGTTGGAAGGTGAAATAGTAACACAAACTTTTTTTTGAAGTAAATTATATTGCTTTTTAACCTTCCTTATTTCACAAAAATAAAAAGTATTTTAGAATTTTATTTGAAAAAAAATGTGAGCAGATTCCAGAGACAATATAAAAAAGTTTTATAAAGTTTTTTTTGAGATATTGTACTTTATTTTCAGATTCAAATTAGAGGTTTACATTTATAGTTAACTTTTTAAAAAAAACTATAAAATTTTAATATATTTGAATGCATTGAAAAATATATAGTAGAAACAATATATCTGTCTTAAATTACTCATGGAAGACTATGAAAAATAAGCTTATAATTCTCCAAATATTTATGACATGCATATTATGTATCAATTGCTATTTCTCAGATTTGGTATACATCGATGAGCCAGAGTTAATCAGATCATCTTGGTGAGGATTTACTCAAGGGAAGCAATATAGATAAGAAATAATACATGTAATGAATAAATAATGGCATATATTTTCACAAGTGTAAGTGAAACACTAAATCAGCCTAACCAAGATATGAGAAATGAGAACTGTCGGGGTTAGAGTTACATTATTTAAATGTTCTAGTTAATGGAGACTCCTTCAAATATGGTGCTGTAGAAATACCAAAAGATACAGAAGTTAGCCATGTTGGTGTCCAGGTAAGGAAATATCAGGAAAAGGCTACAGAAACGGTAAAGACCCTAAAAGATGTCAAAATTCAACTTCCTGTATAACAGGAAGTAGTTGTTATGGCTAAGATGAGGTGAACGAGAAGCGCTACTGGAAATGAATGAGAGATAATGGCATCCACTCACATCAAGCCTCTAACCATTGTTCAGATAATTTCACCTTCGGAGCTATTAGAACCATAGCAGGGCTTTTATTTTATTTTTTTCCAGACAAATGCATAGTTAATTTGATAAAAGCCCACTTAGCACTTCATTGTAGGGTACAAGGGAGAAGGGGAAAATACCACTCAGGATACTGCAGTAATCCTGGTTAGTGATAGTGGTTCTCTTCAGAAAATATTGTGTAAATATCTACCACACATTTATGTGAAGTACCACTAATGTGACTGAATTAATGAACAATGATACAGTTATAGTTAGTACCCAGTGAATGGCAGCACCAGCCTTTTCTTGACACACAGTGGCAATAGAATTCTTTTCAGAAACTTATAAAGCAATATTTTACATTTTATAAAAGTAACTTGACTGAGTGACAACCAAAATTCTCAGTTTAGAGTCAAATCATGCTTAACATATATAATATCTTCCAGAGACCTTATCTCATAACAGAAGCTGTAAACCTCTATACCTATTAGGCAGTCATTTACTCAATTCATACATTTTTGTTTTTCTTTTATCGGAAGATTATAATACCAGTGAACAAAAACAAGCCTGCAAGAAGCATGAACTGTACGTGAGTTTCCGGGATCTGGGATGGCAGGTAAGATGGTTCAACCCATGTGTTTCTTTTCAGTTTTACCTTAAATCCTCAGTAAGTCACAGTCTTCCTCAGCAATTGTTTCAGTACAATAATCATTTTTTGAAGACTATTCAGCATGTGATTCACACACATCATTTTTATTTCATTATTATTATCTTATTATCGCAACATAATGATAATAAATTGGATTTAGCAAACATCTAGGGAAATATAGCAGTCTTAAATGTAACCTCTAAGGATGAATAAAAAGGGAAGTGTTCTTTGAGTATCCCAAGTCTTTTGTTTTGCATGAGTCAGACTCTCAATATGCAGCCCAAGATGTCTTTGAGCACTCCTTCTGCTTCAGTGTTCCATGTACTGACTGGCATTAAAGATGTGCATTGCCATGCCCTGAATAAATGACAAACGTTCATGACTTAATTTATTTTTGTGCACACATGCATGTGCATGTCTGTGAGCATATGTGCAGGCTGGAAGAGACTGTCACATACCCTACCCTGTCACTTTCTTCTTAACTCTTTGAAAGAGTTATCTCACTGAATCTGGAGCTCGTTGTCTCTGTGGGTATCCTGGCTGCCAGTTAAGGCCAGTGCTGGTCATGTCTCTTCTCCTCTAATGTAGAAAATCCTGAGATTATAAGAAAGCATGACAGATATATCCCACTCTCCCAGAATTACACCTGGGTATTGATTATCCAAATCAGGTCCTCAAGCGTGTCTAGTCAGTACTCACCACTGAGTCATCTCCACAGATGACTTTTAATTTTGTGAAGATAAAAGATGTTTGGATTAGTATAAACACCTACATTAGCTCTATCAGGATCACAGTTCTGCCTAGGAAATATAAATTCCAAGTATAAAGTTTAAATCATAAGGCAAGTTTGCTCAAAATATTTTTCTTTCACTTAAAACTCATATTATTGCTTTTCAGTGTTTCACAAATGAGATAGAGAATAAAATTAAAAATAATTTTTCATGACTCTGAGAACAATTTAATATGAACTTTTCAGATTTCTTTTGGTATTCTATTACAACAAAGTCTCAGTATATGAACCACCTTCATAATATTATATTCATCAAATTAAAATAATGGTATAAAATAATATTAAAGTGAAAAGTCCATATATTTTTATTGTCTTTGTTTTTAATGTTTTATTAATTCTCTGAAAATCTATTATATTTTGATTATATTCACTCTCCTTCATCAACTCTTTCTTTCCAGATCCACCCCCTATTCTTTATCCATACAATTTGTGTTCCTTAAAAAAGTCCAGACCAATTTGTGGTGCTCACATATTCTTGTATGTGTGCCTTTCAGAGGAGCATAATTAACTTACCTGGAGTTACACTTTTAGAGAAAACTGTTTTTTACTCTCCTGGAAGCTATCAACTGCCAATAGCAACTTATTTATGGGTGGGATTATATGCACAATTACAACCTCCATGCTGTGATTTGGCCTGGATTTGGGCCTTTTGCATCCTGTCACAACTATAGCAAACTATGTATTTACCCTACTGTGTCCAGAAGACACTGTTTCTTTTAAGTCACCCACACCCACAGCCTCTGGCTTCTTATATCTCTCTGCTTCTACTTTCACAATGCTCTATGAGCTTTGGGAAGGGGAAGCTGTCATGTACATACATACATACATACATACATACATACATACATACATACGTACATACGTAGTACATACATGCATACATACATATGTGCATACATACATACATACATACATACATACATACATACATACATATGACTGATCATTCCATAGTTTCTCATTCTCTGCACCTTGTCTCATATGGCTCTCTGTCTACTGCAATATAAACTTTTCTGATGAGGATAGAAAGGTACAGTAGTCTATGGGTATAACAAGTCATTAAGAATTGGTTAATAGTATATCCATTTAGCAGTGTGATAACCATAGATTCTCAAGGAGAGTCTATGTCCTCTCTTGCTATATGTTCTGGACCAAATATTGGTGCCAAGTAAGCTTCATCTTGTGGAGTGTGACATATCCAGTTGGAAAGTGGTTGGTTACTCCCCTTATATCAGGACCATTATTGAAACTGTGGGAATGTCTTAGCAGATTAATCATCATTGTATTGATATAGTTCACAGTTGGGTAAGATTTAATGATTACTTTTCCCCTTCAGTAATATGGGTAGAGCTTTCTAGCACTATAAAGCTATTCAATAGAGATGAAGAATCCAGGTAGACTACCCCCAGTTTCTTCATGGTTTATGACTCTAGTCATTAATAAAGTCTTACTGTCAAGTTCTGGAAGGTAACTGAAAGCATTAACAGACAATGGTTTGTAATGTTTGGAGGTCCTTGGAACCTCACTGGCCAACAACTCTTAAAGAAGGAACCTATTCCTGACCCTGGGCTTTTTTATTTGTTATCTTGTATTGTCTAGTAGAGTCATAGTTCATGGAAACTCCATTTTAACTTTCTCTCTCTCTCCCTTTCTCTGTATGTCTGTATTTCTTTCTATATGTGTGTATATGTATGCATATGTATGTATGCATGTATGTATGTATGTATGTATGTATGAATGTATGTGTATATATATGCATATGATATATTTAGGTAGTTCCTCAAGTGATAAGTTTCTAAATGACACTTAAGAAAAGGGTTTTAATGTTATATATACCCTTCTTGACCCTGCAATCTCCCACCATCACCCAAATCTAACCATCCTTATTCCTTTAGTCCCATTTAACACTTTATACCAATGCATTGTATCATACTTTTCTTTAAAGCTCCTTCCTATAACCTCTTGCGATTTCCTGATTTCCTTGGCTGTTTCGAATAAAATACACAATCTGATGATTCAAAGATAATATTCATAAATGAGAGAAAACATGTGACATTTGTTTTTCTGGATCTGGGTTACCTCACTCACAATGATTACTTCCAGACCCTTTATTTTCTTGCTAATTTCATTTGTCTTAACAGCAGAATAATATTCAATATATGAATATACTACATTTTTCACTATCCACTTATCAGCTGATTGTCATATGGGATGTTTTGATTTTCTGGCTATTGTAAATAGAGCATCAATAAATATGGATGGATGAATAGGCATCTCTATGGTAGGCTATAGCTATTTTAGGGCTATATGCCCAAGGGCACTATGCTGACTATTTGAAGCTTTCTGAGGAACCTCAGTGACGATAGCCATAGTGACTGCATCAGTTTTCTTTCTGACCAGCAGAAAATAAATGTTTCTCTCTCCCTACATTCACACCAGCGTTTGTTCTTTATTTTTTGTTTTTACTTTAGAAATTATGATTAGGGTAAGTTGAAATTTCAAAAAAGTTTTAATTTTCATTATTCTTTGGACTAAGAATGTTGAACATTCAAATATAATTTCTTGCGTAGTTGTATGCCATTTTTTGAGAACTAAGATTATTTTCCAATTTTTTATTTGGGTTGTTTGTTTTCTTCATGTTTGTTTTGATTCTTCATATGGTCTAGATCTTAACCCTCCGCTAGAGGTATAGCCGGCGAAGAACCTTCCCTATTGTGTAGGCTGCCCCTTCACTGGGGTGTTGATGTTCTCTGCTGCATAGAAGGTCAAATCTTATGAATCAACTTTAATATATGTCATTTAATAATTATATATAATACACTAATATCAAATTATAATATAGATAATTTAATAATTATACATAATATACACACATGTATGTGCACTCAGTTTTTCAGTGGATGTAAGTGATTAGAGCTGCTGTATCCTGTAGAGGCCTCAAATTCTAAATTTTTTAAAAAAAATTTTTGTATTTAAATGAATACCATTCCATAGAAAGTGGCTATCCAGATCTCTTTAAGAGGAATGCCCCAAGAGGATGATAAAGGAAAATCACGTTTAAATAAAGTCATAGCCCATTTTAAATAGTTGAGGGGGACCTATTGGGACATTAGGTAGATAGAGAAGTGACCTCTGAAATTGAAGGAGTCATTAATATAAACAAGTATGGGAAGATGTGACAAAGCCACTGGGTAGGTACATAAATCCAGTGGGCTTCCTCTTGGACTGGACTTATATGCATGGGCATAATCACTAGATATATCAGAAATATAACTGCTGGATTATTTCCTAACCTCAGATCTCATGTTCCCTCCTTTGACATTTCTTTTTGATTCTGTAGATCAGGTCACCCAAATACAGAAAAACAGTTAAAACCATTAGTATCTTCCTCTGAATCACTCACCCAAAACAAAATTTGCTGCTAAGGAGTGAGTTTACCTCCTTTGAAACCTTTTTGCAGCCTAGACCCAATGTGCAATTCTGCCCCTGGTTGGAAGACTGCATCCTCAGAGTTTTTTTCTCAGGATGACTGTCTGGGCACATCTCCTGAACACAGTCTACACACTGTCAGGTTGCAATGTTATTACCTTATTTTTATGGTTCCTCAAAACTCCTTCAAAGCACAAACCTATAATCATCTCTCGAGCCTGCTCATCCTATAGTCTATCCCCAGCTTACAGAAATGCTCCCCCCTGTACCTTTCTTTGAACACTTGCATTTCCCTTGCTTGTCTGATGTGAGTTCCCTGCAGTCAAGGACCCACAATGGATACCGTTGTCTTGGCCTGCAGAGCTTTTGTGTTGACCTGACTGGGACTGGGAATGAAGAATGACAGAAGAGATGAGGTGGTCAGATGGGTCATGTGCTCTGATGGAGATGTACCAGCAGCAGCTGGGAAATGCAGAGCTTATTATATAGTGAAGAAGGAGGAGATGGGCTAACTCATCTTGATAGGGGGGTCTCTGGAGGGGAGCCGTTGCAGCTGCAGTCTTGGAGGAGGAAGCTGTGGCTGATATTTTCTGCACATGTTGTCAACATTTATACTTCGGCTAGGGGAAGGCTTTATCATTTCTCTGAGCCTGACCCCAGGAAGGCATTGCCACTCCCATAAGTCTGAGTCACTAGGGTTCTTGACATGGCCATGCTCAATTCAATAAGAGATTCACTCAGGACTTCATATATTCCCTGCATTTTCTGGTTCACTTGAGTGCCCCAGAGTTAATGATTTCCAGTTTAAAGAATGTTTAGAATTCTATTTTGTTATTAGAGTTTTATTCTCAAACAGAATGATTAATGTATACTATGTTTTATAAAGTAACCTCTTGGGAGAAATTGAAAATGACCATTTCTTATAAAAATATTTATACTTTTGTTGTAAATTTCAACTAAAAATTAGGGGATGTAGGATAATGATCATACTTAAAAAAGGAAATTTATTTAGGTAGAACATCTTTAAGTACTCCTTAAGAATTATCTGTTTTTACTATCACTTATCTGATATTATTTTTCTTGATTTTGTACATTTTAGGATTGGATTATAGCACCAGAAGGGTATGCTGCATTTTATTGTGATGGAGAATGCTCCTTTCCACTTAATGCCCACATGAATGCTACCAACCATGCCATAGTCCAGACTCTGGTATGTTCTATGCTTATGGTAAAGAAACTTGCTTATAATACATACACAGTATAGAGTTGTTTTCAAGAAAATTTAATTATCAACCCCATGTTCGTTCTTAAATTCCTTTGACTTGTACCTGGAGCTAACAATTAAAAAAAATAAGATTGGTTTAAATCAATAACTCTGGTTTCAGAATTGGGACAAATTCAGCTGGGAAAACTGTAGAAATTAAAGTTTTATTACTATACTCTACATAGATTTCATCACTACACAGCGATTAACCAGATGAGTTTTAAACTAGCAACTCACTCGTCATCTTTGCTGAAACATTGGATAACAGCTGTGCTGAACTTCATCTGAGAGCTTTTAACATAATTATTTCAAGCAAGTTCTTGACATACATTGGTAGTACAGTCATTGAATATAACGTACAAAAAGTAGAATAATTTCATTTCAATTTTCCTTCTCCTCCGTTCCCCTTTTCTTCTGTCATTTTAAATATTTTTTTATTTATAAAAAGTCTTTTTTATCCAGGTATTCCCCTTCTCCCCCTCCCTTCCCTCCTCTCAATCCCTCAGCCTTCAGGCTCCCCTTCCCTATCTCCCCATCTCCTCCCCAAAAAGGGCAAGAAGTCTCAAGGTGGATCAGCTCAGTGTGGCACATCCACTCCAGGAAAATCCGATTTTCTCATCCCGTTGTCAAGATGGGGTTAGGTGTTCCTCTGCAGGAAATGTAAAAACAGAAAATTGTCTTTCCTTTTTCTTCTTCCATACATCTGGATATTTCATAGTGATTAAATTTTCAGTAACCTCAGTATATTCCTGTGCTTAAGAGAATGAAATGTTGACTCAGGGATCTGTAATTGTACTCCATCTAATCAACATACTGGTGTGTCAGATGGCAGTCTCTGGAAGACAGTAATCTCTTAGCAGGTGGACTATATTATGTTATAGAATTGCTATATAGTGTCTGGGTTAATATGAAAGCCATGATTATGCACTTAGAAGAAAAAGAATCACAAAGCACTGCAGGAAGTGGGATTGTTTTGCTGGTAGCAGAATGTTTCTAGTTTGTAAGGGAGGCCTTTTAAGTAAACTCTACTCCAAACTCTTAGATTCTGTAATTGACCTCCAAATTTACCTTTCTCCTTCAATTCATTTCAACTCAAAAGCTGATAGACAGAGTAGCTAGTTTCTAAATAAATAAGGACTTGCATAAACACACACGAGAGAGAGAGAGAGAGAGAGAGAGAGAGAGAGAGAGAGAGAGAGAGAGAGAGAGAGAGAGAGAGAGAGAGAGAGATCAAATCATGAATTCATTGATGCTTACGTGGTATCATGGTATCACTTTTGACTTAAAAGATACTATAGACTCTTTAGACTTGACTGAAATGCTTGTCTATGATGAGTAAGAATATGTTTTAGAAAAAATTTAGAAATAAAACCACAGAGAGGACAAGAATTAAAGCAAATAAGCATTTTAATGGGCAGCCACATATAAAATGAATACTGATTGAAAAAAAATCCTTTGTCAAATAATCCTCTTTCTTTATTTACTTTGTTTTTTATATAAATATATAAATAAGTATTTTAGCTCGTTAGGCTATAGTCTAGAAGTGGCATCAAAGAGAAAAAAGAAATTCTAATGTGGACTTGGAAAACCTTTTCCTAAGTAGTGAAGGATGTAAAATGAGAAGAGAGGCATGTTTTTTGTTAAAGAAGAGCATGTTTGTGACTAATACATTCAAAGAATCATTCCAGAACAATCCATTTTGTTTGGAGCAGATGCTTATTGAGGCTGCCAAGGCCACTGAAACCTGGGGCCTTATCAATCATGCCTGTGCGGGTTATGGGAGATAAAGCTGATGAGAAATATAAACTGCATCTGAAACCCATACAAACCTGCCAACTTTAAGTTTTGTGAGGTCTTTGGAAATTTCAAATTTATGTGGGATCGGTGGTTTGTCCGGTGTTATTGCTCACATGCAGTCTGCCTCTATCATTTTATCCAGGATACTGGGAAACCCAAACTCTCAAAGGCCATGTCTGGGTTTTTTTTTTTTCTTTGGCCTTAAGGCTTATCAAGGGGACTTCCCATAAACTCCTTTGGGGGAACTGCCAGAGTAGGTAGGAACCATATTCTGGTTTCCAGCTCAATTATAACTTACAGACAAACCGCCAGTCTGATCAAATGAGTACCAAGCTTTTCTGTAAGCCCTTCTCTTTTCCATATAGCTACACTTTCAGTCTTTTAAGGAAATGGATATTCAATTTGCTAAGTATCTGGGTCCCTTGCTTCAGCTTCAGCCTGCTCTGGCAGTTTTCTAAGGAGTGAACAAGGAAAGGAAAATGATGTCATACTTCAGTCAGTCCAGTGAAAAATCTGTGAAGAAGAGCTGATATCAGCGCTCTGAAACAAGCACTAGATTTATTCTTAAACTTTTTATTCTCATACATTACATCCTGAGCTCAGCTTCTTCCCCCACCTCCTCTTCAGCTTCTCTTCTGTTTTCTGTAACAAATAAACAAACAAATAGAAAGAAAAACCAAGAACAAACAAACAAAAAACCCTCCCAGGTTCATCTGCCAAACATGGCCCAGTAAGACGGGAAGCAAACCCTCCTATCACGGCTGTACAATGCAACCTGGTCAGAGAAAAGGAGTCCCCAGTGTAGGCAGAGCAAGCAGAGATTTTATTTCATTGTGGTTCTTAGCTTATCTTTACCATGGAGGGAGAGCTGGCACACTGTTTGTGATGTTTAGCTATTACAGTATCCTGAAGACTTAAAATTTTCTCTAGTCCAAATGTGTCTGCACTGACCTGAGCCACAGCCTCTGAGGTATACACAGAAGATACCTAGTCAGTTAAAGCAGAGCTAAGTGTCGTGTCGCCACACCCCGAAAAGTTCCATTGAATATCCCATAGAGAGCTCGCCTTATCTGATGGGCTGCATTTCAAGCCCCCAGTACTTACTTAGGACTGTTTGATTTTTAGTGCTTATTAATTGAGAATATATCGTTGACCAGTCTCCAACCCCTGCCCCCTGGTCATTTATATTCTGTATAGGAATCAGATGATGAATAGGCCTTTTGAAGAGTCAATATAAAAATCAGATTCTTAAAGCTGTAAATAAAATGTTTATCACATTTCTCCAAAAGATGCATTATCCTTTTTCTATTCTTTCTTTTCCAGGTACACCTGATGTTTCCTGACCATGTCCCCAAGCCTTGTTGTGCTCCAACCAAACTAAATGCCATCTCTGTTCTGTACTTTGATGACAGCTCCAATGTCATTTTGAAGAAATACAGAAACATGGTAGTACGTTCGTGTGGCTGCCACTAGCGCTGAACAATTGTGCTAATAACAAAACTGATGTGTATTATGCTTATGACTGCAATAAAAGCAGATAAATGGGGACTTTCTTAAAATTATCCCCAGTCATTTCATCTCTCTATGTATAATATTAAATCTATATACTTTTTATTTATTAAAAATATGTATCTCTTTTGGAGGCCATCCAGTAAAATCTATTTTAAAGATTCCTACTCTAACTTTTGGTAGGGTGTGCTGAGTCCAATTTAATTCTATGTCAACATTTTCCCTAATACTATTATGAATAACTTTCTGATATTAAGTAGAACTCCTTTTGATAATTTAATGCTGTGGAGTGAAATAAATACATTTGGTTTTATTGCACCAATGAAAACTAAAATGGAGTAGAAATAAAGTTTTAAAAACTAGCAACCCAGATTTTTTTTTAAAAAAATTATTGATTGGCTAAATGAAATTTTCTTTTAGCACTTATGCTTCATTGACTAAAGTAAAATGTTGAACTGGATTTGAATAAATAAATGGTAGGAAGGACTCAGGAGCTGAAGGACTGCATAATTGTTTTAACTGTTCTCCTTAATGGGATTGGTGCAAATCCAGGAGCATGCTGCTTCTTGATTCTGGGTTGCAGATTATTTCTTCTCCTCCTCTTCGTGGGAGAAAGTCAAAACTTCAGAAATTCTCTTGGCACAGGCTTGAGTCTATGTCCGTTCCAAACTGACACTAAGAAACTCAGTACAACTTTACCTCCGATAGTCACACCTGATCATTGTCTAGGACACTACTGCCACAGTATTGTTTTAATTTTTCTTGTTTAAAACCTAGTGCAAAGTAAAGAAATATTTGCATGTACTCCCTCCCTACAGACAAGAGTCACCTCATGTATAAAACATGTTGGCACTGAGTATGCCAACAGAGTCATCAGCATTCACTTGCCTTTGTAATAGACTTTGCCGATTGATATTATACAAGGGATTTTATTTAGGGTGACACCATTAAAATTAAACTGAGTATCCAGAGTGGCTTTGACAGAATTGCCGTTTTAAAATAGCTGAAAGCCATTTTATTTGTATTTTTGAGAATAAGCTCAGTACAAACCTGATTTTACAAAGGGATGTTGAAAACCTTCCTCCAAGCATGAATAAGTATAATAGGAAAGATTTTAGAATGGTGTGTGTGCGCGTGCACGTGTGTGTGTGTGTTTGCATGCTATTCTCTCTGATGTTAATTTATTTTATCTCTGTTTAATGGACACTGATAACTAAGGTCTTTCTTCAGCACACACTGACTTTTTGAGGAATGGGTCTTGATCACTTTCAGCTGCTGTTAGCTGCATGGTGAGGCTTGAAACAGATGACTGAAAATATTCATAAAGCACCATTTCTTAATCACTATTTGTAGCTTTCAAGCAAAAGTCTATCATTAGGAATTTCCAAACATTGTGGCTTGTTTATAATTCAGATATTTTTTGCGATGTTGTTTTAAAACACAGTTTACAGTATAGAAAATACTGTATTGACTATATTGGGGATACATTAAATAACATATTTTTAGTTAAGAAGTTAATAGTATATCATTAAGGATAAGACTAGAGATTAAGAAATAGAAATCTATTATATTATTCTTTAAATGTGCTACTTGAATGTATGTTTACATTTAAAATATATTAAATTTTTAATGTCAACCTCTTTTCTTGGTTTGCTTGTTTGTGTGTATGAGTGTCATAGTTCTTTATTTAAAAAATATAAAATGTACGTGCATCCTATACTATACTTACCAGATGTATGCTGTGGGAATGTCTTTCTGTATGCTGTAAATAAAGGCCTTTTGGCCCATGACAGGTATCGTAGCTGTAGGTAGGAAGCAGAGCATAGGTAGGAGAAAGAGAGCAGAGTAGAGAGAGACAAGCCAGTCGTCCAAGATTCATCAGGTAAAGGAACACAAGTGAGCAACTGGCCATGTGGCAGGACAGATGAACAGAAATGGGTTGAGTTAAGATGAAAGAGCTAGCTAGCAATGCGCATGAGACATAGGATGAACAGCATGAAATTAATGTAAGTGTCTTAGTCATTTTTTGGGGGGGAAATGGCCATAGGTGGATCTGGACCATGAGGCTAGTTGGGCCCGAAACCTCTTGTTTGAGCTCAATGTGGGGCTCAAACCGATGACCCTGAGATTAAGAGTCCCATGCTCTACTGACTGAGCTATTTATTCACAGAGACAGAAAGACATTCCCACATCACTTTTCCTTTACTTTCTAATCAAAAAGGAAGGTTTCAATTTTAACATAGCAAAATTACATATAACAAAACAGCTATTAATCAAGAATTGTAGTTACAATACCTAGTCGATTTGTATTCAAAATTAAAGAAAATATTGTATCATCTACCTTATCCTTGTAACTCTAAAGTTTCATATCTAATATACCTTTTAAAATAACCAAGAAAAATTATACCTATAAGTATCTAATCTTCAACTACATCAAAAGCCACAGAAGGATATAATATTACTCGAGTAAACAGGAAGTGCAAGCAACTTCCAAAATCTAGAAATGACAAAGATGACACCTGTTTGCCTGGACAGTCACCCAAAGTTCTTTTTTAACATTGGGGCATCGATCTTCAGCC
Source organism: Phyllotis vaccarum (assembly GCA_033318265.1). Classification (NCBI taxonomy): domain Eukaryota; kingdom Metazoa; phylum Chordata; class Mammalia; order Rodentia; family Cricetidae; genus Phyllotis; species Phyllotis vaccarum. The sequence continues at coordinate 134,095,412 of JARWLC010000004.1, read as the reverse complement.
TACAGGCCTAGAGTGAAATCTGAAGGACTGCTCTGGCCATTCTGTCATAATTTGTCAGTCTCTTTTCCTTGTGTCCTGAAGGATGTCTGGCAGTTTTCTCTGCAAAGTAGAAACTTGAAAGACCATCTCAGCCCATTCTGCCAGTGTTCAGAGTTCACTTTCCTATGGGTTCTGCATGTCTAGTTTTTTCAGCATACTTTCAAGAAGTCAATACAAGAACAGATTTTGTCCAGTGGCTAATTGTTGCCACAGAGAAAGTAAGCTTCATATGCCAATTTTTCTCTTGAAGTAGATTGGTGCTGCCAGGAAAAGACCTGTCTCACTGCCCAGAAAAGTCTAACTTTTAAAAAATGTAAATACCATATTCTGTAGGTCTTTGAAATGTTTGAAGACTACCTATCTAATTGAAATATACCTTTGTATAGCTAAAAATTTAACATGACTATAAGTTTGGTTATCATAGATGACTATTATCTGCATTTATAAATTATACATTACAAATTTAAAGGAATTACATTAACATAATATCTTAAATAAGAGTAGAAAAAGATATACAGCATAACAAAATTGACCTTAAATTTGTATCAGTAAACCAAAATCCATGCCAATGTAAAATATTTTGAGATTAACAGCTGATTTTTGGATTAAAGTAAATTCAATAATCTATTTTTTAAACATCATTCATATACTATATCCCCCTTTTACTTCTTAGAAAGAGATTGACTATGACAACAATTCATAATGAAAACAAGAATTTATGAATAATATTTTGAGAATCTGGGCATAGTTTTCTATTACTACTTCTTGCTGATTATGGGGTGATAGCAATCTTACAAGGGTCTTGAAACTGGATCACCTTAGTCTGTAGCCTTGAAGCTGATGTGACTATCTCTTCCCATCAGAGAATTTTGAGGTGGTCTTGGTTGATGGAACCATAAGACCCTAGAAGCAATCCACAGGTTCTCATCTTCTGTGGAAACAAAAGCAGAACCTCTCTTCCAATGCAACACATCCTCAGACCCAAATTTCAAAGTCAAGATACCTTTAAAATATATATATATATATTTGTTGAACTTAGCAGCCTTTGCAATCAATTGTCTTTCTGCTGTTAGTTCATTAACAGTTAACAAATTAAAAGAAAACACAATAATATCCAAAATCCCCTTTTCTCTACCCTTTTCTTTTCTCTCTCAGATTACATATTCTTTTTCACACACTTTGTAACCCAATTATAGAGTTTTTTTTTAAAAATATTAATCTGTCTTATTGCATATTCTTAATCATTTTCTAACCAGAAGAGCATTTAAAATGCTAGACTGTGCTGAGCTGCTTTGCCTGCGGACTCTGCCCCCTGGTGGCTTTTCAACATGGGGGAGGTGCCAGAGCCAAGCTTACTTTCCCAATTCTGGGAAGCAGTATTAAATATTGTGAAGCTTTTTACCACTCCAACTCCAGGGAATCTTAGAGTCTACACTGTCATCAAGTAGAGCACTGCTGCTGCTCACTCTGTTTAAGCATAAGAGCCACATAGTTTTTGCCGGTAAAGCTGAGTCAGGAAGTTTCTCTTAAAGGGCCACGCCTGGTCACTGCCAGCAAACAGAGCTTACCCAAGAAATGCTGCTACTAAGAAATGGTCTTTGACTCTGTTTCTTTTTTGTTCAATATAAATAGAAACCTTAACTCGATCACATGCAACTTGCTGCTTATACTGAGTCTTCTGTGAGGCTTTGGAAACCGGCCTTGGTGCAGCTTAAACTGGCCGCCATAAGCCCGGTGCCATTTGTAGCTCAACCCCACAGACCCCTCTGTACTACAGCTCACTTCAGTGATACATCTTGGAAGCTGCTTTTGGCTTCGTTTCTGTGCTCTAGAACCCTTTTTAAGCTTTCTCTGGCTTTATGTGGGTGTTCGACCCATGTTGGGACGCCATCTGTAGCAAGAGGCTTCTGGCCTGACTAGAAGTGTTTGTGTGTTCTTTTGGGGCTTTGGGATTGCTGATCCAGATTGTGGAGCTATTCTGGGCCATAAACCTCCTGTTACATATTTAAGTTTTGTTTTAATCACAAGGGCCATGATTTGCTTTGATAAAGCTCTTTGCATTGGTCTATGAGTTACAGCTTTAAAAAAATCTGTCCAAACAAAGTAATATTTAAAGTAGTAAAAATCATTAGAGTGGAAAACTATCTTAATTTGTTCTTGTTCTTCTAGAACAAGAAGTAAGAAATAAAATAAATGGTTAGCAGAGATAGCTCAGCAAAGTGTTACCACAGAAACTTGAGGATCTAAATTCAATCCCTAGAACCAAGTGGCTGTTATGCTATGCACTTATAATCTTAGTGGGAAATGGAGCCAACAAGCCAGCCCAGTTGGTGAGACTCAGGTCCCACTGAAAGACCCAGTCTCAAAAAAACTGTGTGGTGTCTCCTCAGGAAGGACACCCAAGGTTAACTCGAGTCTTCACTCATGTGTGCATACATATACACACGAAAACCCATGAGCACATATATCCATGTATATATAGACACACTCTAATTGACATTGATTTTGCATATTCCAAAATTAGGTATGTTTACTCATTGTGGTCTCAAATAATTGTCTGAAATTCTTAGTATTATTTTAGTAATACTCTAGCTATTACCACAAACAAAAAATTGTTTTTTTAAAATAGATTTAAGCCATTCATTATAAGTAGTTAGTGTGCTGACATGCTTTTATGCTTCAGAATTTTTTTTTACTTTACATATATTTTGCTTTGTGAAAGTACTTTATCCAGTTTGGAAGGAAGAAGGCATAAATCATACTCAAGTTTTAAAGAAACTAAGGCTAAAAATTTTATATAAAACTAAAGAGAACCGATCGAAAAACCAAACATTATTTTTCAACTGAAGTACCATCACTTCCTATTCCCTGTATCATCATCATCAAATCCGAGCCAGAGTCTCCTGGCAGCTCTACAGTCTGGCAAATGTGATCTCTCAGGACATTTACAATGAATAATTAGCTTACACTGCAGCTCTGCTCAGGGCAAAAGAAATCCTCATTCCCAAACACAGGCAACCACCCCATAACCATTCAGCCTAGTGCTCAATCGATCATTCAGAGTCTGTCTGGAGTAACGTGTTTTCTCGTTCACCCTTTTTGAGGAGAGGAAAACTGGAAAATTTAAAAGTTAGGAGTGAAGATGCCTCCGCTCATAAAGCATACACACTACATCTATGTTTTAGCAAGTCGAAGAAGATGAAAACTGAGAAGAAAGTCTGAAAAATTGTATGCAATGGCAATGTTTTCTCTTATTTAGGTATAAAACAAGGTCACACTAAGGTAGCTGTTACAGAAGGAGTAAAGGGGTGCAGAAGATCTGGCCACTACAATGCTTGTTAACAGCATCTGAAAAACAATGATCTCACAGAGAAAGCCTAGAGAATCTGCAACCTTTATAAACCACACAAATTCAGAAAATTAAAACAGTATATCAAGTTTCCCCACTTACTTTAAATTTTACTATAAAGTCAATGTTTGTATACAATGGGGAGGGAGATGCACTATACCTTCAGTTCTGGAAATCATATAATCATTTATAGAGGAGGGGAGGGGAGGGAGGGAGGGTGAGAACCATGAAGTGCCTCAAGACTTTGTCAGTGCTGTAACAGAAGGTAACCTGATGTGAGTAATATTTTTTCATTTCAGCACAGTGTGGCTACTAATGAATAGTGAAATACAGTAACAGAGAATTTAAATTGTAGAATATATTTATTTTCCTGTAAAATTCCAGAGTAAAAGAATAATTTTAAAGACTTGAGAAAAAAGATCAATAAGGTACTTTAAATTACGAATTAATTATTATTCTTTCCTTGATAAAACACATTCCATACATGTATATAAACTTTTACTAAAACATGCTTTTTAAAACAGTTTTTAAATTTTAAATATATTTTGTTTATATTTCAAGTCCTTCTAGATACCCCCCACTAACCCTACTTTAAGTTCTTTCTCAATAAATAAACACAAAACCAAAAAAAAACCCTGCACAACAAACACCCCAAAGCGATAAAATAAAACAAGACCCCTCAAACCAACCCAAACCCAAAAGCCCACCAAACTTTAATAAAATTAAGCACGTACAAAAACTGTGGCTTCCTTGTATTGTTGGTCAACTACTAACATGAGGCTTGTTTTGGCGTGGTGATAAACCCACTGTCACTCTATTGGAGAAAACTGATTTTTTTCTCTCTCAACAGGTATAAATTACAATTCAGTTGTTAACCTTTACCCTAGTGGCTTGAGTTTTCAATAATTCATTCACTCATCATTCAAAATAAAACAAAATATAGGATGAAACAAAAAAAAATCATATCAAAGTTGAACAGAACCATCCAACAGAAAGAAAAGGGCCCAAGAGAAGACACAAGACTCAGAGACCTTTTCATTCGCACACCCCTCTATAAATGATTATATGATTTCCAGAACTGAAGGTACAGTGCATCTCCCTCCTCACTGTATACAATATCCCATAAAGACATGAAACTGGAAGTCATAATATATATGCAGAGAACCTGATGCAGACCTGTGCAGGCTCAGTGCATGCTGTCTCAGTCTCTGTGAGCTCATGTGAACATTGCTCATATTGATTTAGAGGGGCTTGATCTCCTGCTGTCTTCCATCTCCTCTGGTTTTCCATATCCTCTCCCATGGGATTCCCTGAGGCCTAAGGGGACACATTTGACGGAGACATCCCATTTAGAGCAGAATCTTCCGAAGTCTCTTACTCTCTAAACAATATCTGGCTGTGGGTCTCTGTATTTGTTCCAGTTTGCCAGCAGGAGGATGCTTCTCTGATGATGGCGGCTGAACAAGGGACTGATCTATAAAACATACTCTTAAGTGCATTGTAAGGTTGTAAACAAGTGATAGGAACTGTTAAAAGCAACAAATAAACCCAGGGAAATCAGAGTAAAATTCAGGGGAGTGAGTGGAGTAGTCAGTATTGGCTAGAGTTTTGGTTTCATAAAGCAGGTCTTAGAAGCAGGATCAAATCCTATGCAGTGAAAGGGATCAGATCAGGAAATCAAGCAGAAGCAAAGAGTAAGAAAATTTGTCTTGGCTCTACATGGCAAGAAGAAAACAGCATTCTGAGATACTCATGTGAATTTGTGGCCAGAAACCACCATTGTGTGCTCAGACTTTTAAAGAGCCTCTGGTGACTCTCAAAAGGCATTGGGAGAGAACATGGGAATCCTGTCTTGGGACCACCATGCCATCTCAGTCCTTGAGGAACACCTGCTGAAAATGACAAGGAGTATAAACTCACAGCCAGAAACATGTGCATGATGGTTCCGTGAAGATTCAAGGACAGAACAAAAGTAGAGACAGAACTCAGAGAGCTTATCCAGGGCATTAAGTAATATAATTGAGAATATAAGTAGATGTTATATGCTTTTTGAGGCCAAAAAAACTAAGTATGAAAATATTTCAAATGGGCTGATGGATCCAAGAAGGAGAAAATTTTAAAGTTTATTAGATGAGCTGGTTAGTGAGTTAATGAGTTAGAAGTTAGAGGAGCAAAGAGGGAAATGGAGGAAGATGGATAACTTGATAGAGGAAGCCAATGTGGGGTTCGAAAGAGGCTGGGTGTTAGGAAAATGTCCAAGAACTCACAGGATGTCCCTGGCTAGGTCTCCAAACAATGGTGGAGGGGGTGCCTAAATGGGACTTTCCTTACAAACAAGGTACCATCATAGAACCTACACCCAACAGGGAATGGAGGTGGGGGCAGAGATCCATGGCTGAGCACTGGGCAGAGTTCCTGGTCCAGCTGAGAGCAGGGGAGGAGAGTCTGTACGAGCAGAGGATAGGGATTATGAGGAAAATTCTCACAGTGATGGCTAACTGGAGCTCTGCGGAGCTCACTGAATCGGGAATTGCCATTGGAGATCCATTGATGGGGGAGCTGGGTCCTCCAAGGGTAGGCCGCTTTTGACTGGCATGAGCAGTGTGTGGAGCCGCAAGGAGTGGGATCAGACTGTGTTCCTGTTCATGGGCTGGCACCTTGGCACCCATTCCCTGCAGAGGAACACCCAGCCCAGCCTTGACTTTGGGATGAGTGAATCGGACTTGCCTAGAGTGGATGTGCCACGCTGGACTGGCCCACCTTGGGACTTCTTGCCCTTTTGGGGAGGGGAAGGGTAGATGGAGAGGGGCGAGGCTGAGAGGGCTGTCTGGGAGGGATTGGGTGGGGGAGCAGGGGGATTCATTTATGGAGATGATATTATTTTAAAATGAAAATAAAATAATAAAAAAGAAGTTAGATATGTGGACATTTTCCTGAAGACAACAGGGTGATATATGAAGAGAAGACAATGTACAAGAGAACTGAAAGTTCATATGTATCAAAGGAAGTCCTGCCATGTGTCTATCCCAAGAGAACTAATGGTGAGTTTTAGGCTAATAATTGACCCATCAATCAAAGCTTGACAATCAAATTGAAAATCAGTCAACACATTATTTCTGTCTTTGAATTTTTGCTAAGAAAAAAATGTCATTTAGAATTAAGAATTTAGTCAAAATTGTCAAATTTTTGGACAATATGAAAAACATTACAAGGCAATAAAAATTGTACCTCAAAAAGAGAGAACATGTATGATGTTCAAAATAGAGTTGAGAAAGAATTAATAGCAGTGGTTGTCAGACACATGCTGAGAGGCAGGCTGTTGATAATATAATATATTTTTGTTTGCTTGCCATAGAGTGAGACTGTCAAGAGGGTGGATAATATAATTTTATGTTTTATTCAATGATGACTAAATGAACATCTTCATAATTCATGGTAAAGTTTCCAGATAAAACCAGAGCAGAAAACAATATATACCATCTAAACTAGAATTGGACATTTTTGTCTTCTTCCATAAAAGTTTGTTAACAACTTTTTAGGATTTTGCATTTCTTAGGTAAGTATTCATACTTGCTTCCTTATTTCCAAAGTGCTTAAAGAAATTACTTAAAGGAATAGGTATAGCCATGGCATAGCACTTCATCTGCAGAAACAAGGAATGAGTGAAGCTGGACTTGAGCTGTAGTATTCTGATGCCTGTTTTATACCAGCATGGGATATATTTGTAATGTGTTAAAATGCAATTAGTTCAAACAAATGGAACAGGAAAGAACGGCAAAGAAATGTGGGCAAAGGGCAAAATAGTACATACAGAAACAGGTGGAAATAGACTGACCTGGTCATTGCTGCCCTACTTGATTTTAAACAATTGTTTCAACATTCACCTGATATGCTACTAAAAAGAAAGATGTCTAAAATTTAAAATTATAGGAAAAGTAAGGATAAAACAAAGCAACATGCAAATATTCAGTGAAGGGAAGTGGGCTAACTATAGTAATAAAATATATTACATTGAGATTTAAAAAATCTTGATTAGGGGCATTAAGAGACATTACATCACAGCTTCCAATGACATCACCTCTTCAAACTTTAATGTGCCCGATATCGTAAAAATTGGGAGCTAGGGATATGGCTCAGTGGTTAAGAGTACTTGTTTTTTTAGAGGATCAGAGTTTAGCATCTCCATTTAGTTGCTTATTGCTTCCTCTAATCCCAGGTCCAGGAAGATCTGACTCCCTCTTCTGGCCTCTGAGAACTGCAATCGAATGCACAAATCCATGTCCTCAAACATGTGCAGCATACATAAAGGCAAAATTTTTAAACAAAAAGTTGTTAGATTCATAAAGGAAGACCAAATGTACTCTTTCACTGTAAAGTTTTTAGCAAAATTCTCACAAAAATTGATAGATTAACAGGAAAAAAATAAGTTAGAAGATTACAAATATACCTGATTAGCAAATATAATTTAGTAGTCATGTGTAGAACAACCATCATATATTGAATTCAAGTAAATGTCTTACCTAACTTCAAAACATAAATTCATTGCCTTAAAGACCATTTTTTTGCCAGGAATATATGAGTGTATTAAAACAATTTATCTCTTATTTTGTCCCTGACATGTACAAATAAAATCTGAACAAAGTTTGTCTTTAGGGAAAAAAATTATATCTATAAGTAGTGTGTGCTTCCCTTTAACTTTGAGGATATGTAGATTTTTTGATACATAAAATCATAAGGCATTGTTATATTGATTTTATTAATCTGAAAATAATAAGATGGGTGTGGCCAAACACCTATAGCCCAACAAGTAGCTGTCAAAGGCAGGAGACTTGTAAGTTCAAAGCAAACTGGTCTTCAGGGCAAGTCCCAGACAGATAAAATGTTAATGCTAGAAAGTCATCATGGCAAACATCATCCTACTTTTAAGGCTACTGGTACCCTATTTAGTATTTACTTTGTAAGAACTCATGGTGCATCCAAGACTGGCTTCTCTCTGTCATCAGACTTCCAGCTCAAGTGCTGCAGATAAGCTACTTACCCAAAAGCAACTTGTTTCAAAGACAATGTAAACCATAGCTTATCAAAACATACAAGTCCATGTTCATAAGTATTTCTAAGTTGTTCTGTTTAAGAAATTAAGTGGTCTATAGGAAAGGGCTGTCTTTTGTATGCTGGGAATATGCTTTATTACCATTGGTTAATAAAGAAGCTGTTTTGGCCTATAGCAAGGTAGCTTAGAAGCAGGTGGGAAAACAAGTAGAGATAAAGGTGAAGGGTGATATTAGGTAGATACCCAGAAAGCAAGACATAATGGAATACAGGTAAAGCCATTGGACACATGGCAGTAATAGATGAATATAAATGAGTAAAGTTATGAGCTAATTGGTAATGAGCCCGAGCCATAGGGCAACTATTTTGTAATTAACATAAGCCTCTGAGTAATTATTTTATAAGCAGCTGTGTGACTGCATGTAGGAGAGATTTGTCTGGACAGGTCAGAAAACTAGCTACACAGCTACTGTATTTATTTAGAAACATCTTGAATTCCTATAGATCCTACAGGTAAGATAAAGAAATTCTACTTTTAAGTCATTTAGTAATTCCTTCAAAAAGTAATTACAATGATGTTCTCAGAGTTCAGGCTAAACAGATCATTTGAATATGGGTAGCATATACATTTACTTAAAATTTTAAGGGCAAAATACTATAGTTGAAAGGAATGCTGTTAAAATTGAGACAGTGGGGGAACTAAATTCCCTGTTTTAAAATCTATGGCCCCCAAAGGCTGTAATCAATGTGTGTAGATGTTCCTCATGTCTAGGGGATTTTTAAAACAGGTTTTCACTGTTTACTGAGAAAGACCAGTTGTAAGTTTGATTTAAGAGTTTTGTTTTTATTTTTGTTCCTTTCTTACAATGTTGAAATACTTTAATAAATCACCTGTTAATAATTTATTACACATACACATACATACATACACAACACCCAGCAAAACCTAAGTAAGTTATATCTATGTTTTACTTTCACATATATTAGATAAATTCATATTTTATTTTGGATGTCAAAATAATTATTTTTAATGTATATCACTTAAATGAATATAAATATAAGTTTACATGTGCATGAAAAACAGATTACTGTTTAAAAATAAAATTTTTAAAAATAGCTGATAGTGAAATTTTCTGATGGCCAGATAACTACAGCCTATAACCAGGTTTATTTATTTATTTATTGACTAAAAAAACCTCCAAAATAATGTATTTCACTTCCAAGAGAACTATTATAACTAAAAAGTGTGACTTTGAATTACTTAAAGACACAAAGTAGATACAAGTTGAATTTGCTTTTTAGTTGGTATATAAGAATATCTTGTAGAGCAGACATACTTGGGACTCATTATTCATAGGGTATTTCTCTCTTGGAAACCTTCCCACTTTTGGGAGTTCTTCCAAATTTTTTTAAAAAAATAAGTCTAAATCTCTGAAAAAAATTCAATAGTCCTAAATCTCAAATTTAAGCATAAACATAAATTATAAATAAGAAAATTCAGTTTCAAAGATTTTTTTGTACTAATAACACATTAAAATTACCACAAGGAAGTGTCCACTTTGTGTTGACTGAATATAAGCAAAACAGAAGCAGGTTCAATAGTCAAGAGCTGGTTGAGCCTTCAAATAACTATGTCAGGCAACTTTACATTCAGTAACGATAAGGGAACAATCTCAAATTTAACCCAAACTGATGGAAGCATAGTGTACAGTAAGGGTGAACATTATTAGTGGAAAACTTTGTGTGCTAGACTGGGCATTTTTGTTATCCCATATTCTTAAGATGGCTATTTAACCAACAGAGTTCATATTAAAGCACTATGTTGATGTTGGAATGCCTTTCTGTATGCTGTGAATAGCAATCTTTAAATAAAAGAGCTGTTTTGGCCCATGACAGGCACCATAGAAAAAGTAGGAGGAGGAATCAGAATAGGTAGGAGGAGCAGGGCAGAGTCAGAGGCAGACTGAACCAGATGCCCAAAAAAGAGCAATATGTAAGGAACACAGGTAAGCCACGGGCCACGTGGCAGGAAAGATTAATAGAAATGGGTTGATTTAAGATGTAAGAGCAAGCTAGCAATGTGCCTGAGCCGTAGGCCAAACAGCATGAACTTAATATAAGTGTCTGAGTCATTTCTGGGGCCTGAGCAGGAGCAGTAGGTGGCTAAGGGGTCTGGGGCTGCAGGTCTGTGTGTCTGGGCTTCTGGTGGCCCGGGATCAAGAAACCTCACTGTAACAGATGGCGCCTAACGTGGGGCAAACATCCACTTAAAAGTCTGAGAAAGTTTTGAAAAGGGTTTTGGCACAGAGACTGAGCCAAAGAAACTTCCAAATTGTGTATATGAAGCAGGTCATTGTACAAAGAAAGCATGGCGTCCAGGTCACATTCAAAATGGCACCAGCAGACTGGCTGCAGGAGTGTAAGGTGTAACCAGGCCGGTTCCTGAAGTCTCACAGAAGACTCAGTAGCATGTCATTGGTTTAAGGTTTCTGTTTATTTTGAACAAAAAGGAAGCAAAGACGATGGATACTTAGTAGTAGTATTTTCCTGGGTCTGCTCTGTTTGCTGGCCACAAACAGACACCGTCCCTTTAAGAGAACTTACTGATTCAGCTTTGCAAAATCTATGTGGTTCTTTAAGAGAGTGTGAGTATTTTTAAAGCTCTTATGGTTAGAAGATGATTAAGGATTCACAATAAAACAGATTCAGATGAAAAGAAAAACCTGTAAACGGGTTACAATGTGTGTAAAAGGTACATAGGCTTCAGAGAGAAAAAAAAGAAGATAGAAAAAGTCTTTAAAAAGAAAAAGAGAGTAATAAAAATATAATAAGTCACATAAAGATGAAAATAGACACAAAATCTAGATTTTGGTTGTTATTGTGTTTTCTTTTAATTTTTTTAACTGTCAATGAGCTAACTGCAGAAAGAAAATGGATTACAAATGCAAAGGCTACTAAGTTAAACAAGAATATATATTTTAAGGGTATTTTGATTTCAAAATTTGTGTATAAGGATTTATTGCTTTGGAAGAGTTCTGCTTTTGTTTCCACAAAAGATGAGAACCTGTGGATTGCTTCCAGGCAAATATGGTTTCATCAACCAAGACCCCCTGAAAAAAACCTCTGATGGAAAGAGATGGCCATATCAGCTTAAGGGCTAAAATTATGATCCAGTTTCAAGAACTAATGAGATTTTCAATGCCCCTTAATCAGCAGAAACTAGTAATGGAAAACTATGCCCAAATTCCCAAAATGTTGTTTCTAAATGTTTGTTTTCATTATAACTGGTTAATAGTCATAATTAATCTCTTTGTAAGAAGAAAAAAGTGGATGGTATATGAATAATTTTTTTAAAAAGTCGATTATTGAATTTACTTAGATCAAGAAATAAACTGTTAATCTCAAAATGTTTTACATTGGCATGGACTTTGGTTTACTGATACAAATTTGAGCTCAATTCTCCTATGCTGTATGTATTTTTCTACTCTTGTTTAAGATATGATGTTTATGTAACTGATTTAAAATTATAATGTATAATTAAGAAATACATGTTAGTTAGATTATTAGGTATACAAAGATATATTTCAATTAGGTAGGTAATCTTCAAATACTTCTAAGACCTACAGAATATGGAATTTAAAATGTTTTAAGAACTTGGACTTTTCTGGACAGTGAGACAGGTCTGCTCCTGGCAGCACCAATTTACTTCAAGAGAAAAATGGGCAACAAAGAAACACCATTTGGAGATTAGCTTCTTTGTGGCATCGGTTAGCCACTGAACATGAACCTGTTCTTATATTGACTGCTTGACAGTATGCTGTTTAAACTGGACATGCAGATTCCATAGGAAGGTGACCTCTGAACTTTGGCAGAACACGCCAAGATGGTCATTCAGGTTCCTGCTTTGCTGAGAAAACTGTCAGACATTCTTCAAGACTTGAAGAGAAGTGACTGATGAACTATACCAGAATGGGCAGAACAGATTTCCTGCTTCACTGAAATAAAAAGAGACTCTGGGCCTGTAGGCTGAAGATGGATGCCCCAACTTTATAAAGGAACTTTGGGTGACTGTCCAGGCAAATAGGTATCATCTCTGTCATTTCTGGATTTTAGAAGTTGCTTGCACTTCCGGTTTACTTAGGTAAATATATCCTTCTGTGGTCTTTGATGTAGTTAAAGATTAGATAGTCATAGGTATAGTTTTCTTGGTTATTTTAAGGTATATATAAAACTTTAGATTCATAAAGATAAGGTTGATAAGAGTATTTTTTTAGGTTTGCTAAATACAAATGGACTATATGTTGTAACTGTAATTCTTGCTTGATAGCTGTTTTGTTATATGTAATTTTGCTTTGTTAAAGTTGAAGCCTTCCTTTTTTATTAGACAGAAAGGGGAAAGTGATGTGGGAATGCCTTTCTGTATGCTGTGAATAGCGATCTTTAAATAAAGGAGCTGTTTTGGTCCATGACAGGCACCATAGTAAAAGTAGGAGGAGGAATCAGAATAGGTAGGAGAAGCAGGGTGGAGTCAGAGGCAGATCGAGCAAGCCGCCCAAGGAGCAACATGTAGGAGCACAGGTGAGCCATGGGCCACGTGGCAGTGGCAGACAGATTAATAGAAATGGGTTGATTTAAGATGTAAGAGCAAGCTAGCAATGTGCCTGAGCCATAGGCCTAACAGCATGAACTTAATATAAGTGTCTGAGTCATTTCTGGGGCCTGAGCAGGAGCAGTGGGCGGCTAAGGGGTCTGGGGCTGCAGGTCTGTGTGTCTGGGCCTCTCGCGGCCCGGGACCAAGAAACACATTGTAACACTCTGTCTTTAATTTCATAATTTTCAAATTATGCTTTTATTGATTCTAGCCCAATGAAGTAAAAGTAATTAATATGTTTAATATATCAAATATCTCTATGTCCATGCTACACTGTCAACAATTTCTTGATGACAAAGGTTGTTAACGTAGGTACTATTATCTCCGTGATTATATCTAGTCAGGTGCCAACCAATCAAACATCAATCAAAAAAAAAGTATATAAGAGAATAAAGAAGTTTAACAACCTCACCTAATATGTTTCATTCATTAAATAAAGAATAAAACCTTATGCTTTTGGATATATGCCATTATAATTAGTGACAACCCCAATATTTATTATTTACATTTGTGGTGAAATTTTTAAACTTTCAAGTTTATAATTCATGACCAGACTCTTGATTTTGACTTCCTTATACTATCTCTATTGTTCCCAGTACCAGATTCGCAGTATTTTAGGTATGTAATTACCAGTGGCCTTGAATAGTATATATTTAAACGGATACCACCGTTTTCATATGGCAAGCTGTTTGGTTCCCACCCAGAATATTAACGAAATGGTTTCTGCTGACTCTGCTGTATCTCAGGCATGTGGCCAACTATTAATCTGTGTTCCTCTGAAATACTCTGTTTCTCTCCCATCACTATTTCTGTCCCTGCCCCCCACTCCTTCTTCAGGTGGGTTCTGCTGTGTGGATTGACATTGCATTCTCACCTCCACTTTCCTGCTGTGGCATTTTAAGCATTTCAAGCGTTGGCTTGAAAGTATCTTTTTGTGTATTCCTTTTGCAGACATTAAGTTGTAAGAAACACACACAGAGGTGGAGAAGCTAGTTTCAGTTTGTTGTTGGGGTCATGGATCTAGGATGGGGTCATGGACCTTAGGAAGGCTTCTTTTCCAGAGTTCTGAAAAAAAGACCAGATAAAGATGGAGCTTTCCTTAGTCTCTTTGCTAGCGTTCTTCTCTCTACCATAGGTAAGAGCCAGAAACACCCAGAAATGTAGCTCAGACTAACAACCAATACAGCAGGTGTGTTGGTGTCTGTCTCCATAGGTCGCGGAGGCAACCTGGAGGGATTACTCACTCCCTGAAGTTTGCCTGTGAGATCTAGTCAGAGATCTCATGAATTTTACTTGAGATTTTACCCTTGCCTGGGAGATTAGTTGACAGTTGCTTTTAAAACATGTTGCTATAGAGGTCATGACTTCGAACTATTTGAAATTATTAGCTTACAGTCCTAGAAGTTCAGACCAAAGAATCCTGAATTAAAATTTGTTACAGTTCTGTGATTCTTGTCCTGTCCATATCTAGATTCTTGAGAATATAGGTATTCTTGACTTTCAAGTTCCTCTATCCTCAAAACCAGAAATATAGTCCTTCATACTTAAACTTGCATCTTTAATTCATAAAGTTTCTTCTGATTGTACTTTACCTATGTGAAGAACTTACAAAATCCTCCCTCTTTCTGCCTTGATTTTACATTTAATTACAGCTGGAAAATCCCTTAAGCCATATTAAATAACACATCCAAAGATTCCAGAGTTGGACTTGGATCTCTCAAGAATCCTAACAACCAGTCCTGATGTCTTCTTCTTGGATCAACTCTCACACCATTTACATAGCAATGTTTGTAAATGTTGTGGTATTGTAGGGCAATGGTTATCTTAGAATTTACTGTGCAGGAATATGACCAAATACGTCAGGCTGACCCTAAAAATGTGTCAATTATCTAGTAAGGCCAATATATATTCTGTAATTAACCCTGGGAATCTTTTTGAGATTTTCAAGTTTATTTCTCCTCCTGCTAATTATTTCATTGAAATGATTGTGATACCATTTAAAATGGGGGAATTGCACACAGCAGTGTTGGCAAATAGAGGACAGGAGTTCCAGTGGGCCACAACGCTTAAACAAACTTTGAAATTAAAGCAGGTGGGGTAGGAGAAGCTATGTAAATACTACGCGAATGAAAGCAATCTAATAGTAACATAAATATAAAGAAGAAAAGGGGATAATCATGAAAATTAATTAATTCATTGATTAATTAGTTAAACACGGCTTCAGTAAGAGCTAGGTCTGAAGAGACTTACACCCTCTTCCCTTCTAGATCATAAGGCGGTAGTGATATTTCTCTCTAATATCCGTCTTAGTATTTGTCTGGAGAGCTTTTCTAGAATTACTTTGAACTTGGAAAAGGCTGAAGAGGGTTTGAAATTATTTAAAACCTTCAAGTAAGATAGTAAAAAGCATGAAAAATCTAAAATGTAGGAAACAAAAAGGTTTGATATCAAAATAGACTAAGGCACTTTATTTTGATTTGATAACTGCCTGATTCCATACCCATTACTGTCTTGACCTCTTGGAATGATCCATTCATTAAAACAAACCAATATCCAATTCTCTCATTCAGACAAGTACAATTAGGAGCAAAATATCTATGACTCAGTCATGTGTATTTTGTGTTAGTGTGCTCTCAGAGCAAGACCAACAGCTGTGTGGAGAAAATCGATACAAGTAATATAATGGAAAATATATCCATTAACTTAAGTGTAGTAGATGGAATTAACAGAATTTTCCATGTTTCTAATAGGTTTATTCTAGGACTTCTCAAATCCAACTGTCTTTGTGTGTGTTTGTATGTGTGTGTTCTTTGAAATATGGAAAGTTTGTTAACACTTGTCACCTTTACCTACTAAATTTTACAGCATTTCTCACAACTGTAACAAGTTAAAATCTCCCCAAATCCTCCCATGCATCCCCCTGGGGAGATAAATTATTATAAGAAATATAAGCTTTAGTCAATGAGATACATGAAATTTTATATCAATAAATTTAGACCATAACTAACATACCTAAATTATCTATATATGTACAAATAATATAAAACATATTGTCTTCAAAATTTGAGACGAAACCTATGAATGGGCTATATGGATCAGGGTAAATGATAGTTAGTGTTGCATAACAAAGAACTTTCCCTAGTGCAGACAAACATTACAGCATTAGGAGAAACCGGCGGGTCTGCATGGTGAGCTAAGGCATAGAACAGCAGAGAAAAGAGGTTATGGAAACTAAATAATCAATAAAAGAAAAATGTCCCTACACTGTAATAAGATACCGTGAGCTGCCAAACAGATGGATAGCAGCGCATCTGTGTCCACAGTCCAATGAGCCAGGGCAATGTCGTCAGATGCAGAGATTAGGAAAATACTCCAGAAGGTTTTGCAAGACATTTTCCCCCCCATTTACTAATAGAGAAAGCCCAGTGGTGAATAGCTGGATAAGTAGCATTTACCAGCTCATAATAATCCATACCTAGTCACTACCCAGCCAGCAAGGGATTTCATGTTAAATGACACCAACGCTGATATTAATAGCTTGTGTTGTCTTTTTTATGGGATCTGCATTCTACAAAACACTGCCTTTAACACAGCAAGTGTGCCCTCTCATATGGAACTCTGGTGCACCCAGTTTCCAGTGTCCTTTAGATAACAAGCCTGGCCTGTTGTCATTAGTTCTTTTGACCACAAACCATAACAATGTTTACATTTTATCTCATCCAGTTAGAACAATATCATCAACAAAAGCAAAGCAAACACAAAAAACAAGCCCCCCAAAGTGTCAGGGGACAATTTTTATGTACTGCTAGTGGCAAAGGAAAGTATTGTAGTCATTCAATAATCTAAGAGTAGAGCTATCACATGGTCTTGGCACAGCAGGCCACATCATCTGAAGGGGTTGACAGCAGCTCACAGTAGAGACACCGTACAGTCAGGGTTAGTGGCATTATTCACAGCTGTTAAGTTATGGAATCAGCTATAGGAGAAAACCGCCTCATCTTTGGAAACATGAATGGAAGCATAGGTCACCATGCTAAGCAAGTCAGAGTCAGCTTGACAGCTCTCAAGGGTTTCCTTTCATATATGAAGCATAAAATAAAGCAAACTCAGACAACCCCAAAACCTAAAAAATCCCAAACCCCAAACAAAAGTAAACCATTATACATACACACACATAGAAATAGAAGAGGAATATCAGAGAATAGGAAGGGGGCATAGGGAGGGGAGAGAGAGGTCTGGAGGGAAGGTACTTTATCTGCATATATAAAAATGTCACAGAGAAACCCACTACTTTATGTAGTTACTCTGTACTAATAAAAAGAAATGAGATCAATGATGAAAGTGAATACTAGAATAGAAATTATTTTAATTTTTAAAATATATTTTAAATTTATAACTATATATACTATCAAGAAAATAAGCATAAGATAAAAACCTTAAAATTTCATAACTTGGAATAGTTCGCCCTTAATGAAAAAAGTTTATGTAAGAAAAACGAAAAAGAAAAGCATTATAAGGAGAGGTCAAAGACCAGAAAGATGCCTCAGAAGGTTGGATGCTCATCACCAAGGCTGATGACTCGAGTTCCATGGCCAGTATCTACAAATGAGAGAAATCCAACTCCTGTACATTGTCTTCTGATCTCCATAGTGCACACATGCACACACACACACATACACACATACACACACACACACACACACACACACACACACACACACACACACACACAGAGAGAGAGAGAGAGAGAGAGAGAGAGAGAGAGAGAGAGAGAGAGAGAGAGTATAAAAACCCCAAAAGATTTCCTTGGGTATCAGAACAATGATAACTGATTACAATATAAACATAGGCTCACAATATATTAAATTCTGCTCATGTTAAATAGTCAAAATGCAAAGTCAGAAAGTAATAGAACAGGGCATCCAATTTATTTTTGTCTTGTATCACACACACTCAGAATGGTGCTTAGTATCTGTAACATATTTGTTAATTACTATTTTTAATTTAGTTTTATTTTCATTAAAAAATGTCATGTCCATCAGTGTATCCCCTTCTCCCCCACCCCTTCCCCAAATACCTGTAAGGTGTTTGCTAATTGCAATTTTAAAAATTAATTGTAGAAAAGATGTAAATATTATCTAACAGCTTTGCTTCTCATGTTTATTTTTGGAAATGAACTCATCCAGTCATCAAAATTGTAAGTCTGATTAACAATGTTTAACATCAAGGAAATATAGAATTTCATCAAAGCAGTAAGTTTATAAAATGCATACTGCTTGATTACGACATCAATCAAACAGGGAGGCAGAATTATGACCTCCCTTCTGGGAGTTCTAAATGGTATTTTACAAAATATTTTTATTTAGAAATTTAAAGATGTTAAAAGATGAAAAAGATTAAATGTAAACTGTTAATTTTTAAAACTAAAATTAAATTTAGACAGACTGCTGAACTAATAAAATATAACAATATGGACAAAATGCAGCTGTAACCGTTTCATACACCTATTGCTGACCCTAAACCTAGCAACCTAAAACAACAACATTGTTCTGTCTTCTGCGAAAGGGCTGGGTCTCTCCTGTGGTTACAGACAGACAATGGTTGGCACTGGAGTCATCACCGAGACTTCCTCCTAGGTCTGGCAGTTGATCCTGGCTGTCAGCTAGGACCTCAGCTGGATCTGTTGGCTGGAACATGGACACATGACCTCTCCTTGTGCTCTGGGTTTCCTCAGCGCACGATGGCTGCCTTCCAGGAATGAAGATCCCAAGAGAATCATGAGAAAGCTGTTTTGTCTTTTATTGCCGACCTTTAGAAGTCAAGTAGCGTCAATTCTGCTGTTTCCAAATGCCTGTGAGAATCGGGCCAGGGACAAATATTCCATGTCTCAATGAGAAAGAAACTTTTGCTGTGTCTGATGAGGGATGGGAGAGCTTAATGCAGTTATCCCAAAAAAATACAGTCTGACAAGGTCACCAACTTCGTAGTGGAGTAAGGAAGTAGTGATGAAGTGTGGTTTGGTTAATTCTTCTCTTAGGTAGCTGAGCAATGGATACATTCTACCTCAGGACAACTAGGAACGAAGAAAAATCAGGATGTAGCAGTTCAATGTGGGCATCTGGGGATAAGGAAATGAACAATACTGTTTGTGTTATAACAGTACTCTTTAAGGACGCTTGTTAACTTTTAAGATTAAGTATAAAAATATGTGACTTTATTATTATATCTAAAAATAAAGCCAAAAAGATTGTGACAAGTCAGATATTCAACAGTTATGAACATTTATCACAAACAACTATTCACTGAGTACGAGCTGACTGCTTGGCCTCTGTAGTAGGGACCTTGGGTATAGAGAGCTAGAGAAGGAAGCTGGCGTTTGTTTGGCCTGCAGGGAAACTGTCTGAGAAGAAATTCAAAGCAGATGCCTTTTTGCATTTTCTGTTAGGGCAACTGCTCTAGGCAGATTTCTCAGGACATTGCTCCAAGATTCCTATTTTGTGTCACAATTTAAAGGCTATCTTCTAGGACTCACTGAGGGGTCTTGATGATGGGGTGGCTATCCGGATGACCAGGACAGGGCGGTTGGTTGACCTGGACCATCTTGATGGAACCAGATAATCACTTGAAATCTTAAAAAAACAAACAAACAAACAAACAAACAAACAAAAAACCCCATGGAGACAGCTAACAGTCATATGCATCATTGTTGTATTGTTGTTATCATCTTTACCCATGTCCTGCCCATCTTCCTCCTCTTCCTTAGCAGCAACAGCAGCAGTAGTAGCAGAATAAAAAGGTGAAGCAGGAAATTATTGAACTGTGAAAAAACATTCTGGCTTTCAGCACAAAGGGAGAAGGGCTTCTCTTGCCAACATGGATGAATCCATGAACAGCCATCAACCCTAACCAGGGAGCAGTGAGATCCGTCCTATTGACACACAAGAAACTGAATGCTGCCAAGGAGAACATGGAAACAGAATCTTCTAGAGTGTCTCAGTATTGCTCACCTGTTGTTTTATGAAGCTTAGTCACATCAGTTGAGCCAACCCAGACCTCTGCCATATAGAATTTGGAATTAATAAATTTTGGGGGCTTATTTATGTGTGTGACAAAACAGGTCTCAGCTTCTGTAAAAAACAGAAAATACTCCTCTCTCTTGCTAAACAGAGGTTTCCCTTTGTTTAATATCCTATATGATGTGACTCTATATCTCTATTAGTAATGCACACTATTATTAGTTTTTAATAACATTAGTTTGAGGTTTCAAACATTAAATGTTAAGAAAGTCTATAAACATTTGTTTAATTTCTCTTTCTCTCTCTCTCACACACACATACACACATAATTAGGGATTTCTTTTTTCTACTCTTTCCTTCTAAACAAATTGTTCTACGGTTAAAGGGTGCCTGCCTGATACTTCTTTTATTTATGTTGAAAATTTCCATATGAGAACAGATTCAGTATTTGCAGAAATCTATATTAACGTACCTAGACTATGTCTCAGCCAACAGTGTCGAATCCTAAAGCATTATGGTCCAGATTCTTAACCTTGCTGTTTATCCAAACACCTCTCCTTATAAGTCACCCTTTTGCTTGTAAATGGAGCAACTCATTGTTTGGTCCATATGAAAAAGAAATCTGTCAAATCTTATCAGTCCCCGAACACTGAAACTTGGAGGTGTTTTTTTGCTTACACAGACTTTCTGAGACTTTTTCCAACTCACTCTGATTAGCTATACAGTTAACTAATATTTCTTGACTAAGTAAAGATTACTTGTTTAAATTTTAAGTAACTTATTTGCTTAAAATATGTCTTATTTAAAGAAATTTATTCATTTTTTCCTTTTCTTTTTCTTCTTCTTTTCTTTCTCATGACACTGTCTATCACCCTGTCCCACAAGCTGACTAGAGTTTGGTATGTAGCCTAGGCTGTCCTCAATCTAAGCCTCTCCAGCTCTGGGACTATGTGTGCGAGATAACATGCCCATTTTAGTCTCTTGTAGTTAATATTTTGGATGTTTAATACTCATTAGTAAATTTATCTAGAAATAACTCTACCATGGCTGCTATGTAAAGGAATGAAACTAATTTCTGAATATGACATTGTGTTTGGCATTTATATTATCAGCTAAAATCTATGATAGTCTCAACGAAATGTTCTTGAGGAACTTCAGCAGTAAAAATAATAAACATTTTATGAATATATTTTTTCCTTCAGGAAAATAGACTGAGAGAATTGTTTGTCCTTCTCATATATCAACAGCCAATAGATCCCTGGGAAGGGCCTGGACTCATGAGCACATCCCCACCTTAATCAAATTTCTGAGCGATTGTTTGACTATTGTATAGCAGAAAGGGGGAAGGAAATAAGGAAAGAAAATTGCACACATATGAAAACACAGAAAGAAACCTATTATTTTATAATTCATGTATACTGCTAAGAAATCAAACCAACCAACCAATAAACCAACCAACCGACCAAAGAAGTTAACTAAAAGGGTGTTTAGATCCAGATTTCTGTGACAATTGTAGATCTTGAATACTTGCATAGTAAACCTGATGACTAAGATGGTCCTCTTGTCACCATCAATATTATTAAAAGTCAGCAGGAATGGAAAGTTAATATTTCATGTGATGATGGAAATATTTTTAGAGCATTGGTCTCCAAATGTTAAAAAAAACTATGTTCTCTTGTAGCATAATTACAAAATATATGTACTTTTATTTATATGTAAGCGATATACATAGGCCACTCTAACACATAGAGAATCATAAGCATTGTACAATTTATACTATATATATGCACAAAATAAATACGTCAAATTTATTTTAGAAATGTTTACATTGTCAACATTTTGTGGACAATTATAAGGCACTTAAATTTTTTTTCAAAAAAGATAGCAAAGGGGATTATTTTGTATGTTCATTTTTAATTTTTAAATAAAAAATGTCTCTTTTATTCATATATGCCCCTGCTCCTCCTCCCCTTCCTGCTTCCAGTTTCTCCCAGTAAACCTTCAGCCTCTCCCTTCCACATTCACTATTCCCTCTCCCAAAGGGCAAGAAGTCCTGAGATAGGTCAGCTAAGTGTGGCACATCCACTTTAGGCAAGCCCAATTTCCTCATCCCAAAATCAACACTGGGTTAGGTGCTCCTCTGCAGAGAATGGGCTCCAAGTTGCCAGCCCATGCACAAGAACACTGTCTGATACCATCCTCAAGGCTTCACATACTGCCCATCCAATACTAGCTCAAAATTGTTACATTGAGGTTTTTGGCCTGGCTGCCAGAGGTCCAGACTCACAGACCTGCCATCTCAGAGCACCTAGCCACCTACCGCTGCTTAGGCTCCTCCCCAAATGACTCAGACACATATAATAAGTTCATGCTGTTTGGCCTATGGCTTAGGTACTTTGCTAGATAGTTCTTTCATCATAGCTCAACCCATTTTTATTAATCTGTCCTGCCATGTGGCCCGTGGCTAACCTGTGTTCCTTACATGTTTCTTCTTTGGGCGGATGGCTCGATCTGTCTTTGACTCTGCCCTTCCTTTCCTACCTTTTCTGATTCCCACCTACTCCTTCTACGGTGCTCACCAAGGGTCAAAGCAGCTCCTTTATTTAAAGATTGAGATTCACAGCATACAGAAAGACATTCCCACATCACTTTCCCTTTTCTTTCTAATCAAAAAGGAAGGCTTCAATTTTAACATAGCAAAAATACATATAATACATATAAAAATACATATAATACAATATCTAGTTTGTTTGTATTTAACAAAATTAAAAACTCTATCATCAACCTTATCCTGTGATCCAAAGTTTCATATCTAATATACTTTTTAAAATAACCAAGGAAAACTATACCTATAACTATCAACTACATCAAAGACCATAAAAGGATATAATATTACCATAGTAAACAGGAAGTGCACTCAACTTCCAAAGTCTAGAAATGACAGATATTACACCTATCTGTCTGGACAGTCATCCACAGTTCATTTGTAAAATTGGGGCATCTATTTTCAGCCTACAGGCCTAGAGTCTCTAGTGTACCTTTCAGTGAAGCAGGAAATCTGAAGGACTGCTCTGCTCATTCTGGCATAGTTCATCAGTGGCTTCTTCTTGCATCCTGAAGAATTTCTGGCAGTTTTCTCTGAAAAACAGGAACCTGAAGTACCATCCTAGCTTGTTCTATCAAAGTTTAGAAGTCACTTTCCTATGGAACCTCCATGTTCAATTTAAACAGCATACTGTCAAGCAGTCAATACAAGAACAGGTTCTTGTCCAGTGGCTAACCATTGCTACAAAGAAAGTAAACTCCATATGAAGTTTCTTCAATGCCCATTTTTCTCTTGAAGTAGATTGGTGCTGCCAGGAGCAGACCTGTCTCACTGTCCAGAAAAATCTAAGTTCTTAAAATATTTTAAATGCTATATTCTGTAAGTCTTAGAAGTATTTCAAGATTACCTATTTAATTGAAATATATCTTTGTATACCTAAAAATCCTAATTAACATAAGTTTGGTTATCATAGATGACTATTAATCTGCATTTCTTAATTATATATTGCAATTTAAATCAGTTACATAAACATCATACCTTAAACAAGAGTAGAAAAATACATACAGCATAACAAAGTTGACCTTAAATTTGTAACAATAAACCAAAATCCATACCATTTTAAAGTATTTCAAGATTAAAAGCTGATTTTTGGATTAAAGTAAATTCAATAATCTAATTTTTTAAAGTTACTCAGATACCATATCCCCTTTTTCTACTTAGAAAGAGATTAACTATGACCATGAACCATTTATAATGAAAACAAACATTTATAAACAATATTTTGGGAATTTGAATGTAGTTTTCCATTACTACTTCCTGCTGACTGAGGGGCGCTGATAATCTTACAGATTCATGAGACTGGATCATCTTAGTCTGCATCGCTGAAGCTGATGTGACCATCTCTTCCCATCAGAGAATTTTCAGGTGGCCTTGGTTGATGAAACCATATTTGCCTGGAAGCAATTCACAGGTTCTCATCCTCTGTGGAAACAAGAGCAGAACTCTTCCAAAGCAATAAATCCTTAGACACAAATTTCAAAATCAAGATACCTTTAAAATATATATTCTTGTTTAACTTAGTAGCCTTTGCAATCCATTGTCTTCCTGAAGTTAACTCATTAACAGTTAAAAAATTAAAAGAAAACACAGTAATAACCACAATTCAGATTCTGTGTCTATTTTCCATCTTTATGTGGCTTATCATATTTTTATTACTCTATTTCTCTTTTTTAGGGACTTACTCTACCCTCTTTCTTTTTTCTCTGAAGCCTATGTACATTTTATACACATTGTAACCTATTTACAGGTTTTTCCCCATCTGAATCTGTTTTATTGTGAATCCTTAATCATTTTCCAACCAGAAGAGCTTTTAAAAATGCTTCCACTTTCTTAAAGAGCCACATAGTTTTTGCAGATAAAGCTAAGTCAGGAAGTTCTCTTAAAGGGGCTGCGGCTCTTTTCGCCACCAGCAAACAGCAGACCTAAGAAAATGTTGCTACTAAGAAACTGTTTTTGACTCTGTTTCCTTTTTGTTCAAAATGAACATAAACCTTACATCAATCACATGATACTGAGTCTTCCGTGAGACTTTGGGACCATCACGGTTGCAGCTTACGCTCCCTGCTGCTAGTCCACACCATTTTGAAAGTGGCTCAAATGCCACAGTATCTCTGTACAATGGCCTGCTTCAGATACACAATTTGAAAGCTGCTTTGGCTCAGTTTCTGTGATCTAGAACCCTTTCTAATCTTTCTCAGGCTTTATGTGGGTATTCAACCCACATTGGGATGCCATCTGTTACATTGAGGTTTCCTGGCCCTGGATGGCCAGAGGTCCAGACCCACAGACCTGCCGTCTGGATCACTTAGCTGCTTGCTGCTGCTTAGGCCTCCAGAAATGACTCAGACACTTATATTAAGTTTATGCTGTCTTGGTGTATGGCTCAGGCACATTGCTAGCTAGATATTTCATCTTAACTCAACCCATTCTCATTAAGCTGTCTATTGGGTGGCCTGTGGCTCACCTGTGTTCCTTACAAGTTTCTCCTTCATGTATCTGGCT
Organism: Phyllotis vaccarum; assembly: GCA_033318265.1. Taxonomy (NCBI): domain Eukaryota; kingdom Metazoa; phylum Chordata; class Mammalia; order Rodentia; family Cricetidae; genus Phyllotis; species Phyllotis vaccarum. Next base: position 134,070,201 of record JARWLC010000004.1, on the reverse strand, counting down.
CGATCTGTCTCTGTCTCTGCCTTCCTACTACCTATTCTGATTTCCCCACCTACTTCTTCTGCAGTGCTTACCAAAGGCCAAAACAGCTCCTTTATTTAAAGATTGATACTCACAGCATACAGAAAGACATTCCCACATCACAAAGTGGATTTTTACTGCAAAAATTATTAAAGTAGTCTAACATCAAGAGCAGATATACTGTTGGTATTTATGAAGATGTAACTTTATGACCATATTTCAGCAAGAATATATAGCTCATTAAACATTATTTGTTTGTAATGCTCATTATTAGGAGTAACATAGATTCAGTTTATAGATTACAGGTTTCATTGTAAAGTTTTTAAATCTATGTACCACATGCTTTGGTCATGTTCAGTTCCCTCTTGTCCCTTCCTCCCCTTTCCACTGATGCTCTTAGGGACCCCCTTGTCCTTCATGTCCGCTTTATCCAATCCTCATTCCGAATGTAGGAGAGGTGATCTGATGCATTTAGCATGCAATGAAAAAAATTAGTTTCTTCTGTTTTCCTACAAATGATGCAATTTTGTTCTTTCCAGTTGAATAAACTCCATTGCGCAAATCATATGTATGTATGTATGTATGTATGTATGTATGTATGTATGTATGTATGTATGTATATATGTATGTATGTATATATACATATATATACACACACACCACATTTTATTTTCTTGCCTTTATTTTTTATTTATTATTACTGTGTGTACAATGCATGTGTGTATGTATGAGTGTAGCATGTGTGTAAGGCCCATATGTGGAGTTCAGAGGACAACTCTCAGGAGTCAGTGCTCTTCCTCCAGGGATCAAACTCAGGTCATCAGGTGTGCACAGCAAGTGCTGTTACACACCGAGACAGATTTTCTCCATTCACTCACGTATTAGTGGGTATATGGACTAGTTCCATATATGGGCTGTTGTGAAGAGTGTTGCAATAAATAAGGACTTCGAGGAAGTTTGGTATTCTGACCTGGATTCATTCAGGCATAAGCCCAGGGGCTGAATAGCTGGATCACACAGTATCTCTATTGTTAGTTTCTTGAGGAATCTTTTTACATTTCCTTAGCAGTGGCGTTAATTTACACTCCTAGTCACTATGTGTGCATTTCTTTCCCAACACACCTTCACTAGCATTTGTTAGAGGGTTTATTTCTTGGTGGTTTCCAATTTCTCCGGATGAAATAGGCTTCTATGGTAGTTTGATTTGAATTGCCATGTCTCCAAGGACTTTGCGCATTTTAAAATGGCCGTTGGCACCTCTTCTTTGGAGAACTAATTCATTTGCCTATTTATTGCTTGGATTATTTGTACTTACCCTTTAAGTTTTTGATTTCTTTATATGACATCAATGACAAACAGGGTTGCATGAGATTTGCAAAGGAAACAGTCAGAAAAGTAAACAGAAAGGCACAGAGGAGGAGAAAATTGTTGCCATCTACACATCAGAGAGGGAATTTAACATGCAGAATCTCTAAAGAATTGTTAATGCTGTTTTATAAACATCTCATTTAGCTTGAAAGCCATTTGTAATGACTAAATCTTGGTTTTCAGTTTAACTGCATCTGGAACTGTAGTCTGAAATTTCCTTTCCAGTAGAAACTCTTAAATATCTGGCAGGCACTCCCCCAATAATTGACTTGGAGGCTTAATATTATAGTAACTACTGAGCCAGTAGCTCAAGTGTATTACTGACTAGTTCTTACCCTTAATGTAACCCATAATTTTATCTGTGTAACCACGTGACTTGGTACCTTTTTCAGTCCAGCATTCTCGTCTTTCTTCTTCTGCCTCTGGCTGGTGGCTGATTCTCTGCTTTTCCTTTTCCCAGAATTCTCCTATCTGACTATTGGCCAATCAGTATTTTATTAAACCAACATGATTGACAAATCTTTATACCATATAAGAACATTTTCCCACGGCATAGCACCAACTAAAACATGAGGCTGCTGGGTATCTCTGTGAGGGATTTTCTTCATCACATTATCTGAAGCAGGAGGGAGACACCTTCTGTTGTCAGCACAGAGAAAAGGACACGGAAGAAGGGATCTTTGCTGTTACTGGCTTGCCATCATCTTCACTGGCAAGTTCATCTATCTGGTTGCTGCAATGTTTTCCTTCACCAATATTAGAAAAAAATTATCCAGGATTCCAACACAGACTGAAGACTAGCAGCTCTCTCTGAATCTTCCAGGCCTCCAGTTCCAGATTGGGACTGCAGAGACAAAAAGTCTCCAGTATGAGACAGTTGTCGGATAAACTATATGGGGTGTGTGTGTGTGTGTGTACCTATATGTATGCATGTGTGTATCTATGCATGCATGCATTTATAATAACACTCACATGTGTGTGCATATAATAACAGTAAATATATATATTGAGTATAGGTATACATTCATTCTATCAGTTCTTTTGAATAATCTTAACACATGCTGTGACCATATTTCCCACTGTCCACGCTCAGATGTCTTTTGCAATACATAAATGTTTGCTGATTCTCATAGTAGCAAAGGTTGTGAATTTTTTAAAGAATGATTTCTAACTCTTACTTGTTTGGAGAAATATTACAGTTTCGAAATTATAAAATACTCAAAGTGATGAAATGCAGGTCTAATATTAAAATATGCTTAATAGAAGTGAATATATACATCTTATCAAACTGAAAGATAAAATTTATTAGTTAAATTTCTTTCTTTCAGTGACATTTCCCACCATCAATCAACCATTATACTTAATTAACCTCTCTATCCATTCAAATATTATAATGTCGTAGTGGAAGCCTCAAATACATGCAAAAATTTGAGATTGGGGTAGTTGATGAAAATGTTTTTGGCTTTGTGTTATAATCTTTTAAGCACACAAAGTCGTTTAACCACATATTTTTAAAAGGTTAAACTTTTAGGGTGTAACGTCATATCTCAAGGGGAGTTATTTAACAAAGGGTAGAGCAGAAATACTGGAGCAGAAGAGAATATGAAATATGAAGAGCAGAGATCTAATGACAAATGACAGCACTGTGGGAAGCCTTTGGCTTCAGGCTTCTTATCTGAGCATCAATGATTGTGTCACAAATTAAACAGAACAAAGTTGATTTTCTTTCATGTGGTGCGAAGTAATCTGACATGTAGATTTTATGATGCTAGTTCTGCGTATGTACAAATCAGAGCCCAACCAACTTAATTAACTGGCTAAAATAAAAGAGAATATGCTTCAATCAATGTTCTTTTTAAAATTTTTCTTCTATTGCCTTTATAGAAATTTGAATTTGTTTGAAGTGCAAATTTTCATATTCATTTTTTCTTTCTATTTATTTTTCTTTCTACTGCATAATGTGGGTAAGTTTGTTGTGTGTGTGTATGTGTGGTGTTTTCTTTATCCTGATGAGTTTTAGTTTGAAGTCTATTTTGTTAGCTATCAGGATGGCAGCACCTTACTTCTTGAGCCCTTTTGTTTGGTTACTTCCTTCATTCTTTCCTTTTAAAGCACTATCTTCCTACCTTTTGTTGCTGCTTGCTTTGTTTATTCTTGATATTGTAACCTGATTTCATCATTTCTCCCTTCCATCCCTCCTACAAATCTACTTGCTCTTGTTCAAATTCATTTCCTATTTTTCATTAACTGTTATTGTATTGATGGATGTATTTTATATATGTAAATATTACCTGTTGAGTCCGTATAACGTTACATGTATGTATATTTTCAGGTGTACTGATTTGCATTGGACAACCAGTAGGTGTACTCTCCCTGGGAGGACTGTATATCTTGTTCCCAGCTTTACTCGGTTATCTGTAGTTCTTTGTGGAAGGTTGAGGCCTCTTGGGCTTTCCCCCATTTAATTGGGCATGTTCAATGATGTCATTCTGGTTAAGCTCACTTCTAAAGCAAGACAAGATAGATGGGTTTGGTTTCTTAGTTTATTCACCTAGTTTTTGTCTTTTGTTTGGAGAATTGAGACTATTAATATTTAGAGTTATTATTGAAATAATGAAAGCTGTGTGGAAATTACAGTCATTATTTTTCTGGTTTGTGTTCTTATTTGTGTTTTGTATTGCATTCAATTATAATAACTTTTTTTTCTTGAGTCTCCTGGCTATGGCTTTGCTTAATTCTCACTTTAGTTAGAAAAACTCCTTATAGTGTTCTGTTTAGGGCTTTTTTTCTTTATTGTATGTCTTTCTTAAAAGCTGCTTATATCATGGGAAATTTTTCTTTCACCTTCAACCACGACAGATAGTTTTGTTGGGTTCAGTAGCATAGGTTGACAATCTTTTATAACCTGAAGTTCATCTCTCCAGATTTTCAGTTTCCATTGAGAAATCAGGAGTTATTTTGATGTCTTTCCCTTTATGTGTATTTTTTGTTTTTTTCTCTTACTGCTTTCCTTGGTAGTTCCTTATTCTGTATATTTCATATTTATTTTATTGTGATTCACCATGGGGTGTCTTTTTCTCCTTTCTAGTTGGGTTCTGTGTGCTCCGTGTATCTGTATGGGTGTGTCTTTGTTTAGCATCTTGTTGCAGATTCAGTCTATTGCATTGACCTAGGATTCTTCTTTCTCATCTCTGTCTATAATTCAAAGATTTGGTGTTTTACATTCTGTGCATGTTCCTTACCTGTGATTTTAAATTGTCAGATTCTTTGTTATTTCATTTAGATTCTCTACCTTATCTTCAAGTCCTGATATTCTATCTTCTGCTTGGTTTATTATGTTTCTAAGGCTTTTCCCATGAGTTTTCTGAGATATTTAGTTTTTAATTCAGTATTTATTTCAGCATGTAGTCCCTTCAATGTTTCTTTCCTCATTAAATTCAGTTTTCAAATCCTGAATTACATTCATCATTTTATTCAGTCATGTAGTTGTATCTTCTTGGAATTACTCAAGTGTTTCTTGTTATCCTCTTGGAGTTCAGTGAAGTGTTGGTTCATGTCTTCTTTGAGTCCCTTCTGTTCTTTGATAAAGTTTATGAGTGTTCTTTTAAACTCTGTGTCCTGGATTTCATTTAGATACTTCTTGTTAGACAAAAGTTTTATTGGACTAGTGGGTTGGATGGGAGACATCCTGTGTCAGCTATTTTATGTTGTTTTCGTTTTGACAATTTGAACTTGACATGTGAAATCCTCTCTTTGGTGATGTATCTGATGTGATAACCCACCTTGCCTTAGGTTGGGCCAGTTCAGGAGATGCATGACCTGAGCTAAACCAAATAAAGCTGGTGAATGAACTGTTTAACTGGATCAGAAAAAATGGCTCCCAACCATGGATGTGGAACTAGCCCCATGGATGCTATATGACAGTAATCAGAGAGAAGGGGCAAAAGGGAGTGTCTTACCACTGAAAGGTGGCTATTGAAAAAAGCAGGCAGGAAGATCAGCAACGGGGCCTTGGCTGCTTTATCTGGAGATGTTTAGCAGCAGGAGGATGTTGGTGAGAGGATAATGGGTTGATGGGAAAGAGGAAAAAGCCGTTAAGTTAAGGTGGCTCCCGAAGAAAGAAGGCTCCTAAGCTAGGCTTGTGTGTGTAGAGATGGTGGTGGGTGGATGGGAGGCAGAGGACTGGGTGGGAAAAGAGACATAACAAAGGTGTCTTGTGAACAGAGGTATCACAGGGTGATGGTCTGGAACTAGGCTTTGAGTATGGAGATAGCAATGGATTGTAGGAAGGAGAGGAAAGGGAGGAAGTGACTTATCCAGAGCAAGTAGCTCACAATGGTGGCTCTTAATTCATGGGTCTAATCTAGGCTTGTCAGTATTTTCAATTAGTGTAGAACACAAGTCTCTTGTCTGAAATACTAAACATTTCATATGTTATACCGAGGAACCAGTCTTGCAGCTAAGAATATTTAGACTCGGCTCTTTGCAGTTTTGGAATTAATTCTTTGCATTTTGGGAATTAATTCTTTGCCTTTGGCAGTACTGCCCTGGAAATTGTAGAATGATTAGCTGTTTTTCTACCTCTATACACAGTTCCAAAGCCCCTTCTCCAGAGAAGTAATGAAGCATGCCTAGTTTATCTTAGTGTTGAATTTGAATGTCCATGCTCTGAGAACACCGACTCAGGTTACCCTACAATCCCTACAATAAATCAGGGCAAGTTTAAAATACTTTGGTGGGTGTATCAGAGAGATGGTTACAGCAGGATTGGGGGAAGGGTTTCTAAAGACCTCAGATGATGGCATTCTTAGCTTGTGAGATGGTGGAAGTCAGTGGTTTGCCAAGTTAATAGAGTCCAAAATGGTTTTTATCTATTAGTCACAAGATGTTAGTTTTGACACAAAGATGAGCAAGGAATGGCTCTTCTAGGGGCAAAGCTAACCCCAGTCAGGTGATTAGCCCCAGTCAGGTGATTAGCCTCTGGGTCTGCAACGTTCCAACCTTTCCAGATCACTGTAGTAGTAATTAGTCAGTCCATCTATGCAGACACAACTTCTTCCCAAGAATTCTCACTGACATTATATACTCAGAAATAAAATCACTTTTGGGTAAAAGCCATCTCCTGAAAGAATTTCAAATTCTTAGAAAGGAAAATTTTACTTGTTCTGCTTGGGGTCAGGTGCAAATGAATAATTTATTTTCGGTCTGATGCACAGAAATGTATCTGCAACCCTGCCCTGTGACCCAAGATTGTGCCGGAGAATGCCTTGTAAGATATGTGCAGGCAACAAAAGAACTTCCTGATTTAAGAGAGCTACTGATACCTTCCAGTAGAGGAATATCCTCTATTAGCTGATTTTTACACAACTGAAAGAAGATTGAGAATTTTAGTGTCAGATTGATTAGCTTCTTCTCTTATATGACAAATGCTATCTGGGCTTAAAGTGAAGTGAACAGGAGCTGTCTGAAGAGTCTTATTTCTCTTCCTTTTGGAAAATATAGTTCATTTATTTGAGCTAAATTTTTAGCACAGGCTAGCCTGTAAACTAGTTGTGTAGCCCAGGCTAACCTGTAAAGCGCTTTGTAGCGCAGGCTGGACTGTAACCAGTTATCCTGATATTTTATCATTTCAAATGCTTGTATCATATGTTACATCTGTTTTTTTTTCTGAGAAAGTTTTCATAAAATAATGAATAATATTTTGTATCTGAATCCATTTAAAACCTGCTACAACTCATGTGTTATAACTGGACTTAAGTTTTCTTTGCATTTCAAAACTTATGGAGCAGTTGGCTAGAATGACACTTTTCCATATGCCTGTCAGAGTCAACACTCGTGGTTTCTTCCAGTGAGAACTGAATAAGTAATGCCTTTCTCCTCCTAGAAGTTCTAGGATTTCCTGAGTGTAAGGTAACTCCCATGGTTCTCCTTGTAAACTCACTCAGTCATTAGCTATACTGAAGTGCTCTTATGTTTATAAACTTAACCTTGCCCAAGAGAAGGAAAAGATAAGAAAGGCCCAGCCTACATCACCATAGACACATTTGTGTGTATGAGAAGTCTGTTGTTCCAATCAAATAGGAAAACCAATCAACTCAACCTGAAAGAAGACACAACAGAAGAGAGCAATAAACCTCCCCTTTGGTTCATATACAATTTTAATTAATTGGTAGTAGATTCAAGGGCCTTGTCAAAATAAAAAAGACAATTAGGATGATTGACAGACTAATTATTCTAGCTTCAAAAACAAAACTAAGATAATGTCTGCCAGTACTATAGTGGACTTACGAGTTAGACAGATAGGGAATTGGGGGTCAACTTCTGGTTTCTTCCTTACGTCCCTGATCTCAGAAAAAGGCCTGGCAGCTTAAGACAAGTGCTCACACTTAGTGCCTCTGGCCATTGCTCCTGTCTAATAAGATCAAGCCCAAATCAGAGCATGTTTACTTAATCCCCAAATTATGGGACTATCAGCTTCTTGTCATTTTTAATAATAGTCACCCCTTTCTTCCTGCTGAAGCTTTGAGCATGTTCCTGGCACATTAGTCTCTTCTTGGATGAATTATTGAAAGTGTATAGTAACATGCATGTTTACTTCAGCTTTTAGCTTCTCTTTTTTGTTGATACCACTGTTGGATTTACGAAGACGGGAGATTTCCTTTCTGTGTGCATCTCTGCATGTTCAGCCCCGCTTTGTTATTGTTTGAAATTCTGAGATTGCCTTACACACATTTACAAAGAAAAACATCTGGCCTCTGATAAACAAATGACAAGCATGATATAAAGGCTCGAGGATGGTCAGTGAGGATCTGTACAGGGAGATCTGAACATCTGGCTCCAGCTGGGCAGCTACTCACAAGAAATGACTAATCCTAGTTTGGCCAAAGTCAGTAATTATTTTTACTGTTGTTGCGAAGATCAAAGGTTATTCCAGGAAGTAAGGCTGGGGCAATGGACTGTGCTTTCTGACAGTAGTGAGGATTTATAAAAGCTATCATTTGGGTCACTGTTTGCACATTAACTCGGGGCTGATGCATGTGGGTCATACAGCAGTGTAAACAATCTTCATGTGATAGTCATTATAATTGGCAAAAAGTAAATGAATCTACTGGTTTTGAGTCATCTTTGCCCCTTTCCAAGCATCAAGTCCTGACTCTAAATGTCAGGGAAGCTTGGAGGAGTTGCATCAGGTTTTTAAGTGTGTGTCCGTCTGTGAATCCTTATTGTTACTGAAAAATTTGACCCTCTTATCATCAAGTAATTTTACAATAAAAATCTTTGAGAGCTGCCACATGTGAGATTAGACTAATGCTTGAAGGGACTGTAATAATTGCAAATTCACTGGAAATCTTACATATGTAACTTTTCACTGTTATTCATTTATACATACAATTTTCCCCAGACACAGACACGCTCTCACTTGGGACAGACTTCTGGGAAGTTCTGCACCCTCCATCCATTTTCTGACCACTTGTAACAAATCTCCTCTGAGCGCTGCATCCAATAACATATCAAGCTGAGTGCTCCAGAGAATCAACAGTGAAGGCAAAGTATTGCTTTCAAATATGTTTTTCTAATTCCTATTGTTAGACTTTACCAAGAACAATTACTAGTATTATTTACTCTAGTCTCTGCTATTAAAAACTGAAAATTATAATCGTCATTTCTAGATATGTAGATTGCAGCTCCCTAAGTGATGCGTAAAGGCTATGATCATAATAGACACCTGCTATAATTCAAAATGGGTCTTTCATAAAGTACACAGGATGGTCCCTAGCAACACAAGATGATGATTTCAGTGCTATATTTCATCAACAAATATAGGTTAGCCCTTCTAGTGTAGCATAGAAATCTGCATAAAGCAGAAATTCAAAAAATTCAATAACTATGCAATGGATAAACATCTCACAAGAGTTTAAAAATATATCAGGCATTTAAAGAGTCATTTTACTATTTTGTCAAAAATTCTCCTAATTTTTTACATGCAAGTGAGTACAGGTGGACACGAGACCCTCCTCACAGCTCATTCGATAATTTAGTTTTAACCATTCTTTTAAAGACCTCTTTGTAAGGATTCCTTGACATAAGCCGAATGAAATATGATTCCTTGTAAAAGTTAACAAGAGTGTTGAATGAAAACAGGACTCAATGATGATGGGAAGTAGATACCACTTATTTAGGCAGAAATGAGGTCGCAGGAGAATGAAAAGGGCTTATAAGGCACATTTCCTGGAATAATGTCTTACAAATGGGGAGGAGTGACAACAAGCATCTCTTTGTTCTCCACAGAACCTTCTTAGTTACCAAGACCTACCAAGTCAGTGTAGATAGCCAATCTAGCCTTATATTCATTTCCATCCCAGCCAAGTAAAAAAGAATGTAGAGTATAGAAATATATGTTTTTGACCCAAGACCTTTAATGTGTTCCCTGCCCTTAAGATAAAGGCAGAAATCCTTCAGATGGTGGACGCGACCCTCTAGCCTGGTGTCTCTCTACCTGTTCTCTCACCTCTGTTCCTTACCTCCCACCACTGAGATTTATATCCCTTCTTACTTTTTCTTGTCTTCTCAAGTTCTGGGTCACCGGGCCATTTCAAGGACTTTCTGATCTTCTCCTTTTGAATTAGGAGTGAAGAAAAGAGAATAAGGGGAAAGGATGTGGCAACTTCTACCACTGCCACACAGTGACCATAAAGATGAGCGCATGTTCCCTTGTTGATATTTTCCATGTTTTAACATTCACGATAAGGCTAACATGTAATTTTATATAAAGGGAAATAGATCTCAGGTTGAGGCAATAATTTCAGCAGTAAAGTAGGAGAGTCAGTGTTCAAACTAACATATCGATGTAAATATCAAATACCCGATCTTATAAGATGTAATTTAAAAAGTTTACAGTCTCATTAACATGACTACTTGTACATGAGCTGGAGCAGAACAAGGACAGAATTGCTAGCGTGACACAGCAAAGCCTCAACCTCACACAAAGAACTGTAGGCAGCGCAGGAAGGCTGAGAGCAGGAGAAAAAAGATAGTCTTCTATAGGGAAGAGCACAGCAATTAGTTATCCAAAACCAACGGTCAGCCCTGAGATCATATTCATATATATGTGTGTGTGTATACATAAGGATTTATACAGTTATATACACATACATACAAACAAAATACCTATTCAAAGAAAAATAATTTAAGGAGTGAGGGAAGTAGAGGACATAGGAATGATTAGATGGTGGGAAGGGAAGGGAAAGATGTTTTTAGATTTAATTTTAAAATGTCAAGCAGATTTCTAGGCTATAAAAGTTATTGTTGTATTTTTTCCATCATATAATTTTTAAATTCACATTCACGATAGATAAAAGCTTAAAATCTCCACATCGCAGGCTTATATTTAAAAGACACATTTAGCCAGGTGAACTTTTGTTAAATCATTTAGAACATGTAGACCACTTTTATCTGTAAAATTCACACTAAGAAATTTACTTCAAACTTCCTGCTGGATCATTGCTCACCTATATATCTGGGGATTTTATATCTTTAAATAAATATCGGGGAGTTTGAAAAATTATGTGCAAATTTTAATTAAGAGAAATTTCAAGTTGCAGACTAATATATGCTCAGTCACTCATGAATTTATGGTGAATACTGCTTGGCGTCTGAATGGGAAGAGCATCGTGCTGAGGGTACGGGCAAGCAGTTTTGAATGATGGGACTAGGCAGCTCAGAATTCAATTTTGGATGAGAAGAGACTTTGGAAACATGTAGGCTGAGGAAACTTTGAGCACGGCTGTGAAGTAATATGTTTTCATAATGGAGATGTCCAGAGCTTCATAGCTTTTAGCTGAAGTAATAATACACAGGAAGTTATGATGGCTTGGTACTCATGCAGTAATTGAAAACAAAAACAGAAGGAAAAAATGAGTTAAGTTCCAGAGTTTGAGTGGTTCAGTTTGTAAAACAGTCTAACAAACACCATTTAGATATGAAACCAACACACTCATCAGGGCTTACATGGGAATAAAGACTCATAATGTGAATTAGTTTGTGGAATAATAAGATCCAAATTTCTTGAAATTATTATTCCCCCACAATATGAAATTTATAGCCAGCAGGTGAAATTCTGCTGCTTTTTTTCTGGCAGTTTTATATGTAGAACTTTAAGCAGAATAACAGCTTCTTTACTTTTTAGATTTTAAGTACAAAGTCTTTTCCCCATTGTGTCTTACAAGAGAGCAGAGAGGGCTAATGTTGACCACATTTCCTTGTGGTCTCTCAGGCAATTCCAGTGTTGCTCTATATAGGTGTGACATAGGTGCTCAAAGAATACTTGGATCAAATGCTTGTGTTTCATTTTAAGTTTCTGTTGGTCTTGGTGGTTTTTGTTTTTGTTAGCTTTACACATTTCTAGTATAATCACTTTGGGAAATAAAAAAATGCACTAGAAATCTGAATGATAACTTAAACCTTGCTTTTTTAAAAACTTTAATTTGCATGCTAGGGATTTGGCCTAGTGAGGCTATGACTTTTATAAACAAACCCTTGGCTTCTGAAATCCAGAAACCTTATCTTCAGAATTTAAGAATACTTAAAAAAACATTGCCTGTATTATAATTCGAGCTGTGTAACAATCCTGTAGAAATACTGTGTACATGCAAATTTATTTTCCCAATATTTCTTTCTAAACCTCTACATTTTTATTTTGGAGATGTCTGAAAAATTTGAAGTAAAGATGCTCCAATGCCAGAGGATGTATAAGCAATGAAATATGAGGACTTAAAAAGTAGGCTTTGTTCTGAAGCACCCACATTAACCACTCACTATTCATGACCACTGGCCACTTGCCACTTTTCTACTTAGCTATAGGAAGAACTTGCCCATGAGTTTCCTCCTTAAATATTTATGTGAATATGAAAAAGTTCTTTGGAAAAATTACTTTGGTAAAAGTTACTATGATTTTATTACAACTAGTCCTCCATATTTACAGACAGGAGGATTGTTTTGTTTTATAACTTTATTTAAGACTGACTTGAGGTAATATGTGAGTATCACATGGTAAGACTTGAATAATAAAATTGATGGCCCCTTATGTATTTCACCTAAACATAATAACGGCACAGAGTTAACCCAGACCTACATATTAAGGGCAACCTGTTTTGAAGATAAGATGCCTCATTTCAGATGTTGACTTCTGACAAGCTTTAAAGTGATAGGTTCTTCTCGTTTCTCAGGATTGATACTTTCTCATAGACCTCACATTTGCCATTAGCATTCTAGTATAAAAGAGATTAGGAACAGGTAATGGAAGGGACACATAGGACAGACCAGGTCCTGTGTGGGTGTGGGGTTAGGAGGAGATGTAACAGTTACCATGTCCTTTCCATGAGACCATTTATTCTCTCAGGGCATCAGTGTGTTAAATCCAGAGTGTCATTAAAGTTCAAATCCAGAGTTTGATTTTGTTTTTATTATGCAGGCATGGTTAATCAAAATTTTGACCACAATATTGGATTCAAGTTTCAGACTTTTTTCACTTGCCAAATTTTGGGTTGATGAAAAGTACCCATCTCTTAAACACCACTTAATGTTAGTCTTGTCTAGTGAGCATCTGCCATCCTGTAGAGCTATTACCATGGAAGTTTTTTTAGAGGATCTTTTGGTAGTTCATATATTTTGTATTTTATCCTATTTATTATTTTCTTCCTTCTGTATACTTAGCTCTGTACATAAGAGCATAAGTTTGTTTTATATGTTAGTGTATTCTCTGTACCTAAAGCACTAGCTGGCAACCGGACAGATTAGAAAATAAAACCACTGAATCAAAAAATGGAGTTGCCACAGAATACACAATACAGTTTTAGCAAACATCAGCAAATTGTGTCACTTTGCAATTATGTGTTGACATATTATTACTTTGAATGGTATAAAATAATTAATAACCAATATAACTTACTGTGGCTGGGGGATTAAGGTGTCAGCCGATAAGGTCAGAAGAACTTCCCGAAGGGGGTGTGACCAACCTGGAGGAGGTGTGGCCAACCTCATTGATAAGTGGCTGCTGGGACATGAGGACTCTCTCTTCCTGGTTCCTGGCTGCTGGCTGCTGGACAGACAGAATCAGAGATCCACCTCCTCTAGTCTTTGGTTTTTGTTTTTTCCAGACAGAGTTTTCTGTGTAACAGTCCTGGCTGTCCTGGAACTTGCTTTGAAGACCAGGCTGGCTTTGAACTCACAGAGATTCTCTTGCCTCTGCTTCCCAAATGCTGGGAGTAACAGTGTGAGCCATGGCTTCTTCTGCCTGTATGTGTCCCTGCAGGCCAGAAGAGAGCATCGGATCTCATTACAGGTGGTTGTGAGCCACCATGTGGTTGCTGGGAATTGAACTCAAGACCTCTAGAAGAGCAGTCAGGGCTCTTAACCACTGAGCCATCTCTCCAGTCCCCCCCCCCCCCTTTTTTTAAAGGTTTATTTATTTATTATTTATACAGTGTTCTGCCTGCATGCTTTCTGCAAACCAGAAGAAGGCACTATATTGCTTTATATTCTGTCTGTCCAGCAGCCAGCAGCCAGGAACCAGGAAGAGAGAGTCCTCATGTCCCAGAAGCCACTTATCAATGAGGTTGGCCACACCCCCTCCAGGGTCCCGGGAAGTGTCTTCTGACCTTATCAGCTGACACCTTAATCCCACCACAACTTACCACAGATAATATTTTATAAAATTTGAATGCAAAAATAGTCATTTCCTTAAAATACGCCTGTTTAAGCTGGCTATTATAATTTCCTTACTAAAGAGAAAAAGATGATAAAGTGAAAGGTTGGCAATTATGCTTTAACAAAGTTAACATACTTTTAAGAAACAAAAAATTCAACTAATATAATTTTATGCATGATGAAATGCTATTACATACTGTAATACATAAAATAAAAAACCTAACTACTCAAAAATTATAAAGATTTCTCTTAGTAAAGAAACATTAAAAGAAGAATTAATAGAAAAATGGATGAAAAGTTGAGTAGGGAAGCTATAAAAGAACCCAGAATAATAGTGAAATATTGGTAATTTTCAATTGTTCTGTAAGTCATAAAAATACTTAGAAAAATAATAATGAAATGTTTTCTCATATCCAGGTTGACAAATGTTAAAGACCATAAATGCCAAATGCGAGTTAAGACACAGAGAATAATTATGTTCAAATGCACATGGCCAATGTGATAATTTATAAAGAAATGAGATGTATATCCTACAACCTATATTTTCTATGAATGAAACAACAATTAAGTTTACTTGCTTATAATTTTGGAGATGTGACAGTGAGATGCATTTTGAGTCAAGAGCTCTGCAACCCAATTAGTTGTATTGTAGCACAGTTAAAACAATTCTTACTTTAAGCATTCATAAATAGAGCTATACATAAGAAGCATAAAAACCCAAATCCAGTATTAATGTCTTTGTTTTATCCCATTATAAAAGATAATTATCTGAGATCAGTGAATCACTTGGAAAATTTATATGTCATTTAGAGGTTTCTTCATTTTTGCCTTACAGATATTTAGGGCTAGATAATTTTATCATTCTTTGTCATTGAGAGAGGCAGGGGAGTGTTGTGTTTTGTAGGATGTTGAGAAGAATCCCCAATCTCTAAAGAAAATATTCATAGTATTCCTTAGCTGTAATAACAAAAAAATGTCTTCAGACATAGCTGAGTGACAGCGGTAGAGAGGGGATTTTATAATATTGAAAAGAAACTTATACACTGGCCTTTAATAGTGTATATTGTATGAAGGAAATAATACTGCCTTCAAAAATAGATATTTCTGAGTATTGATATAATTTTCTCTGAATGTTATGTTCACTATTCAAGATTCAGCAATTTAACTTTCACAGCTTAGGAGTAGAATTCAGAACTAATTGTCAGCCCTTGACCACCTGCTAATAAATGACATCTGATATTCTAATGCCTTTAATAGCCGCCAATGAGACTTTTGCACATTAAGTCCCATTTACAAATCTACAGGAAGAGGACGTAAAATTAAGACAAATTTTGTATGTTAAGGATAATATAATTCAAGATAGTTATTTAAATTTTTTAAAACCACTCTTTAATTAAAGTGAGAGTGGAAGATAGTTTAAGTCAAGGTGAGAAAATAAAGGTAATAAAACAGACAAATAACAAAATCTGAGGATAGTTTTTATGTATTCAATGAAATAGTTGAAAAGACAATGGGAAGCTGCATATATAATGCCTGGCTCCAGATTTCCCCACGATGCCAATCGTTCTTTTAATTTAGATTTCCTCCACTGCTTCTTCTGTGCTATCTCCTTTCTTATACCAGATAAACATTCTACACCATGGTGGGGAGAATACACTGTTGCTGAACATTATTAGGTAACTCGAACATCTAGAGATTCACAAACCTAACACATTTTCTCCTAGGCTTTACTTGGTACTGTATGCACACAGGACACCTTACACATTAAAACACAGAGGCATGAGCACCGTCATCCTTTGAAAGGCAAACTATGCACTCACTGTTTTGTCAGTTAGCATTCATTTATGAAAATAGTCATTGTAACTAAGATTTTTTAAAAATCATGTACACGGATAGGGAGGTGGAGCAATGGGAAAGAGCTTTTGCTATGTAAATATAAGGATCCGATTTCAAATCCCTAGAATCTATGTCATGCCTGCTGCACATGTAACTTCACTTCTCTGAGAAGGAAGAGAAAGTGGGATGGCCGTGGAAGGTTGATAGCTACCAATTTTGCTATGTTTTCAGTGAAAAGAAGAGTTGTAGAGCAGGATACTTCATGTTCTCTTCGGGCCTCCATGCATTTGAATGGTGCATACATCTGCACACATGTGGGCATATCACACACACACTTTGTAACACACATAAATAAAATTATAATGATAAAATGATATACAATGTGTTTTGTTCTGTTCTGGATATTCACCTTCTGCAACCGTTTCCTGAAATGTATTCCTAACTTGCTGCTTTTTTGTTCTTGTTTGGTAAAGCAGTGTGATCTGAAGGATGAATAAAAGCAGCCAGAAATACATTTCTGATAGTGCCTTAGAATAAAAGACTCTCCATGAAATTCATGACTCAAAATCTATCTACATTTTTGAAACTTTTGAAAAAAAAGATACACATTTCCATAAGATTGATGAAAAAAATGTCCAACATTCCTTGTTGGTCATCTTGGAAATAATGTTATTATTTAAGAATTATGGGAAACAAAAGCTATATATACAGTAGCATAACCAACAAACTCGTAGAGGAGCTAATTGGGGAAACGCATTTCTGAACAGCCTCAACCCACAACATTCATCCTGAGAAAATCAAAGAAGAGTTGGAGATAACACTACATGCAACTTTAAATTATACTGTGAGGTAGCAATTTAGAATTTATAACAATAAGTTATGTGTTAAGGGGAAAGCTAACTTTATATAATACTTTCCTATAAGGACATGGAATATTTTAACCAATATTTAAAATTTCACATTTCTAGGACAAGAGGAGCATAGAAATTTATAGAAACTTAATTCCCAAAATTGTACTGTAATTTAAAATCTTTTTCTTATATTAAAATGACCATTTTGTCATATAATACATCTTGATTCTAGTTTGCCCTTTGTTTACCCCTCCTTGTTCTTCTTCCCACTCTGCAACCATCCCTTTCTGTCTCTGCTTGGAAAAGAACAGGTTTCTAAGAGATAACAACCAAACATGGGAAAATAAAATATAAGAAGATGAAACAAAAACTTCTTTGTAGAAGTTGGATACAGCAACCCAATAGGGAGAGAAAAGCCCCGAGAGAAGGCACAAGAGTCAGAGACCCACTTGTTCTCACCATCAGGGTCCCATAGACGTACTAAGCTAATAGCTATAATGTATACACAAGGACCCGGTGCAAACCCATGTGGGCCCTGTAATTGGTGCTTCAGTCTCTGTGAACTCACATGTGCTGTGCCTAGGTGAGTCAGAGGGCCTTGATTTCCTGCTGTCCTCCATGCCTTCTGGGTTTTACAGTCCCCAGAGGGATTCTCTGAGCCCCGAGGGGAGGGGTTTGATGGACACCTCCTATTTAGATTGTCTCTCTGCACAGTCTCTGGCTGACTCTTTTTATTTCTTCCTATCTGCTGCCAGAGGAAACTTCTTTGATGATGACTGTATATGGCACTGACATATGAATATATCAGTAAAAGTCTTCTTCTATATCAATAGAAGTCTCTATATATCTATATCTGTATGTGTACCTCTATCTCTATATTCATCCACCCATCCACCCATCCACCCATCCACCCACCCACCCACCCATCCATCCATCCATCCATTCATCCATCCATCAATCCATCCATCCATCCATCCATCCATCCATCCATCCATCCATCCATCCATCCATCCATCTATCCATTTATCTATCTATAATTAGTATTTAGTTTCTGGGCTATCTATTTTCTGGTGCTACATTTCTCAGGCAGTGTTGCATATGGGTTCCCTTTCATAGAATGGACCTTAAGTCAAATCAGATATTGGTTGGCTACTCCCAGAAGCTCTGTACCACCATTACCTTAGCTATTTTTCAGGCTGGAAAGATTGTAGGTCAAAGGTATTGTGGCTGTATTGGTGTCCACATTCTCTCTCAGTATCCTGTAGAGACTATAAATAAGGAGTGAAGGTATGTAGTTACCAGCTCAACTTCTCCATGTTCAGTGAGTTGTGTGGATGTCATATTTGGCAATGGGCCTCCATTGTCAATTTGGGGAGAGCAATCCTTTGTCTTAGCAACACCTGGGTTGTCTGGGGAATTCCATGGGATCCCCTTGGCCAGCAACTCAATTTGATGCAACCTAGTCCCATCATTGAAAGCCTTGCCTGGAGACATGAGATGGCCCACTGAGACTCCATGTCCCCATTGATAGACATTCTCCTTAGGATCACCTTCACACATTCCAGGAAGTTTTTCTGCACTGAGTTTCTGGATGTCCTACTATTCCAAATTTCAAGTTGTACTACAGGGCTATAGTAATAAAAACCACATGATATTGGCATAAAAACAGACACATTGATCAATGGATTTGAATTGAAGACCCAGACAGAAATCTACACACATATGGACACCTTATTTTTGATAAAGAAGCCAGGAACATACACTGTAAAAAAACCAGCATTTTCAACAAATGGTGCTGATCAAACTAGATATCTGCATGTAGAAGAATGCAAATAAATCCATACTTACCACTCTACCCAAAACTCAAGTCCAAGTGGATCAAAGACCTCAATATAAAACAGATACACTGAATGTGATAAAAGAGAAAGTGGGGAATACCTTTGCATACATTTGGCACAGGAGATGACTTTCTGAACAGAACATGGATAGCATAGGCACTAAGTTCAACAATTATAAATGGAAACTTACGAAACTAAAAATCCTATTGCACAGCCAAGGGCACTGTCATTCAGACAGAGCAGCAGTCTACAGAATGGGAAAAGATTTTACCAACTACACATCTGACAGAGGAGTAATATCCCAAAAAATATAAAAAAAACTCAACAAACTATATATATATATATATATAAAACAAATGTCCAATTAAAATTGGGGTACAAATATAAACATAAAATTCTCAACAGAGGCAACTCAAATATCTGAAAAACACTTGAAGAAAAGTTAAACATCTTTAGCCATCAGGGAAATGCAAATCAAAACTACTTTGAGATTCAATCTTCTCTCTGTCAGAATGGCTAAGATCAATACTACAAGTAAAAGCTCATGCTGGCCAGGATGTGGGATAAAGTACAAACTCTTTCAGCCACTTTGGAAATCAATTTGGTAATTCATCAGAAAGTTGTGAATCAATCTACCTCCAAACTCAGCTATATCACTCTTGGGCATATACTCAAAGGATGCTCCATCCTACCACAGGAACACTTGCCCAACCATGTTTATTGCTGCTCTATTCATAATACCCCTAATTGGAAACAACCTAGATGTCCCTCAACCGAAGAATGGATTTACAAAATATGGTAGATTTACACAATGGAATACTTCTCAGAAGTTTAAAAAGAAATTAAATTTGTAAGTAAATGGATGGAGCTAGAACGAAAACATTGTATTTCCCACTTAAGCTGTCCCTAATAATGTGAAGGATTACTGTGTATTATGAGTCTTATAAATTCCTGTTTAGAAATTTTTGGAAGAATTTCTGTTGAAGTTGTTTCTAATAGTGACTTTTCTTGTATAACTTGAAAATTTCAATACTGTGTGGATAAATATGTATATGTTTATTCTTACAGAAGAATTTCACATATAAATGGTTTTCTTTTAAGATTTAGAAATAGAAAAGGGCCTTTCTACATTGAGACTTTCGACTGTTATAGGTTAATCTTCCAAAAGTTATTTTGAGATATGTAATGATTTTTTTTTTTTACAAATTCTTTATAGTAGAAATATTTTGAAAGTGTAAGATGTTAATCATAAGAGAGTTAAACATTTTTCTCTTTATGAAATTTGGTCAATCATCAATAAGTCAAAGAAATATTTTCCATAAAATCCTGAAATGATGTATGGAAAATTTGTGAAAGTAAAACCTCCATACAATATAACTAAAATGACGGTATTTATTTATGTAAAATGAGAATTACTCTTAGGATATAGGCAATACATTTTCCTTTGTTGCTGTGGTTTTCTTATATGAAGGAATGCTGTGTGATCTGTCTCCTACTTAATTAAAAGCATTATGGGTCTGTCCAGATGTTAAGAGCCTGAGCATAAGCGTGTTGACATCAGATTAATGGATGAAGCCACCTGCTAGCTCTCCTCTTGGCTTTGTGGATGGTTTGCATTCCTGTGGCCTGTTGCTCCACATGAGCACTCTCAACACTTCAGAGCCTTAAGGTCTGTGTAATATCATCGATGCTTTCCAGTTATGAAACCTCTCTTCTCTGCTAATAAGAGTGTGCAGCAGTGAGGATCTACTCCATATTTTTTTTTTCTCCTTGAAAATAGTGTGTTTCTGTATGCACTCACAGAGACTGTGGCAGGGAGCACAGTGCCTGCACAGGTCTGTGCCTCATGGGGGTCCCAGTGCTGAGAAGCGTAGTGAATAAAGTCACCATCTCTAACTCACAAGCTGAAGCCAATTGATAGCCTCTCACAAATGAAAAATGGCATTCTTGAAGGTTCTTTGTCTCATAATGCTTTGTCAGGTCCTCCCTGCCCCCTTTTCTTCCCCTCTTACAGATCTGGCTTCCTGTCTTCTGTTTTTAAGGGATTTGTGTATGTGTGTGTCTGTGTGTGTATGAGTGTGAGTGTGTATAAGTGTGAGTGTATGTGTGTGGTGTGTATTAGTCCCCGCATCCATGTAGGCTTCTTGAGCTTTTTCTTTGGATATTTTTCTTTTGTTTGCTTCTTTGTTTTGTCATATTCTGCTTTGTTTGTTTTTATTATTATTTTTTACACGACTGTCTATATCCCAATAAAATAGAGAAAGAAAAGGCATGGGTTTTGATGGCTGGGGAGGTAGGGAGGATCTGGGAGGACTTGCGCGAAGAGAAAACATAATTAGAACATATTGTATTAAAAATTATTTTCAATAAAATACTGTTTTTAAGCACCCTGAATATCATTATTTTGAAGAAGTCACAAGGAAACATGTTACTTATATTTACTTAAAATATGTGAATAATGTATGTTTGTGCACATGTACAAATGGTTTGAACAAATTTACACTAGTTTGTGTAACAAAGTTCCCCACATAAGCCAGAGACTTTCTAACAAAACTCTAGTATCAGAAAATGAAACTGCTCTTTGAATATTAGTCAGGGGAGTCTAAGAGATTCCTGAAGTAATATAGATGGCTACTGCAGTCCTCAGGTGACTCCACAACTGGAAGGTAAGACTATGTAGTGGTTTGAAAAAAATGGTTCCCAAAGGGAGTGGCATTATTGAGAGGTGTGGCTTTGTTGGAATAGGAGTGGCCTTGTTGCAAGAAGTTGTCATTGTGGAGGTCTCATATATGTTCAAGCCATGCCCAGTGACACAGTTCAGTTCCTGTTACCTATGGATCAAGACATAAAACCCTTAGCTCCTTCTCCAGCACCATGTCTGCCTGCATGCCTGTCTCACCGTTATAGTAACTGACTAAACCTCTGAATTATAAGTCACCCACTTAAATGTTTTCCTTTATAAGAGTTGCCATGGTCATAATGTTTCTTCATAGCAATAAAAACCTTAACTAAGATACTTTATTACTGAAGATACCACACACTTCAGACACAGGCTTGGAATTGAGCTAGAACTGATTGGAAGATTCCTTCCTGAGGACTAACTCTCAGAGTATATGAAGGTGTGTATAAACTACCAAGAGAAAAAAACCATTAATAATCTTACCAGGGAAAGATGGCTTCAAAAGTGCAATAGTGGCTTGCCTTCGGGGGTACTCTAATCGCAACAGGGTTGTCTAATTGCAATTGCACCTGCTTATTAAAAAGGGTGTATCCAGTACTGTATTTCTAGCCAACTACCTGCAGCTAGTGAGGCAATGACCTCTAGAAAAGCTCCAACTACCATCACTAAGCCAGTATAATTCCTAACTGCATCCTAAGTACTTATCTATACTTACAGATAAGGGTAGCTCTTACCTCTCATCAAAGAAGCTTCTTTTGGTAGCTGATGTCTCCATTATAGAAATTCAGAACTAATAAAAATACAGAGAGCACCCCACTGTTGATACTCAACCCCAATTCTCACAGAGACAATAAATACAACCCTTACATCTAAGATTCAGGGGACATTGAAAAAGAAGGGTCAGAAAGACTTTAGACCAAGACATCTGCTGTGAGATAGTATTTTCTATGTATGGCAGGGAAGCTATATCCATGAAATCTCAATACTATGGCCACTTAAACAAGACAGCATACTGACAACACCAGTTGACAGGCCAGTGTGGTTGGGGGAAATTACACAAGGCCTTACCACTAGAACAGCTGCTACGAGAGGCAGAATCAGTCTTTTCCAGGGATCAGCCCCCTGATGGGTTAGCTAATCCCAAACTGTCAGCCTTAAATACATACACATATGAGCAACCCTGAATGGAGTCAGCAGACTATATATAACAATAATTGAAGAAGAGGTTGTGAATTTAATAATGAGTTGGGGACATGGGAAGATATGGATGTGGAGGAAGGTTGGAAATTATGCAAATACAGTGTGCTTGTGTGTGAAGTTCTCAAAAAGTAACTTTTTTCTTTTTTGCTCAATTTAAGCCATGTAAAGTAAAAGAAAAATAGCTTTGATAGGCCAGGTTAAGAGAAATTAAATTTATTACTTACCTATTTTTTGGGGGGGGGAACAATTTATTTATTAGCATTACTTATAGAGCCACAGTAGTGGGTTACATATAGAAGCATGGGACCTCAAATATCTGTATCACCACAAAGTGCCATCCACCCTGGATGATGACCTTATATAAATTGCATCATGTAATCCTACATTCAATTAACTCTTTGCTTCTTATATACTTAAATACATCCACAAATTGCTTCTATTTAGGAGCTAGGAAGAGAAATACATAAAGTTAGAGATGAGGGCCTTCTGAGTACTCTTTTTTCATCTACTAGAGAATGTATATAGCTTCATTACCACTAACATATACCTGGCTATCACTGTATTTTTCTTTTCTAGCTGCTGTGTCTTTAACATATACTTCAGGATGGCATTATGGTATGACTGGAGGGGGATAAAATTCCAATCAACAGCCATGGCAGTCATTCCTTAATGAAAGGGAATAACATGACTGCATTGTGTTAAACAGTCTGTTGAACATATGGATTCAGAGTAAAAATAATGTCTGGATAGGACCATGTAATTCCATGTAACCTATCCTACCCCAGAAACTTCCAGTGCAGTTAACAAGGTCATTGTCCCCACGCTGACCTAGTCCTGATGCTTAGCTAGACTTTATTTTATTCTGAGGACCACCTATTTGTTTTCAACAGCAAAGAATCACTTACTACATGATTTATTAAAAACCTTGACATCTGATTCACATCATGTTACATCTAAGAGAAAAGGTATATTTTTTAAAGTAATTTTTTATTTAAAAATGTTCTTTATAATACTCCCCACCTCCTTCTAGTCTTCCCTCAGCACCCCCCCCATCCCCCAATCCCTTCCCTAGGAATGGCAAGGAATCCCAAGGTGAGTCAGTCCAGTCTGGCATACCTAGTTAAGGTACGACCAAGGCCTTCCCCCCAGTTTCAAGGCTGAAAAATGGGTTCAGTTCATGCACCAGGAATAAACTCTGGTCCTACTGCAAGGGGCTCCAGAAACTGTCCACACACTGTTTGTCTCCATTTGGAGGGTTTAGTTCCTTTCTATGAAGGTTCCTCAGCTGTTATTTATTTCAGAGTCAGTGAGCTCCCAATAGCTCAGGTCAGCCATCTCTGTGGGTCTCCTCTTCATGATCCTAATCCCTTTGCTCATCTCTCATCCCTATGGATCTCTGCTTCTGCCTCCATCAGTTGTTGGAAGTTCTGTAATGATAATTAGGGTGGTCATTCATTTGATTATGGGGGGGTTTATTTAGCTACGTAGCCATTACTGGTTTGAGTCCTATCCAGGGAACATCTTGTGGGTTCTTGGATGGTTCCTTAGCACCAGGTTTCTTGCTAACCCCACAATGGCTCCCTCTATCAAGATATCTATTTCTTTGTTCTCCTTCTCTGTTGCTCCTCCCACTCAACCATCCCATTCTCTCAGGTTCTCTTCCCACCTCCCCTTCTTGCTCCCCCACATGATCCCGATTTACCCAGGAGATCTTTTCTTTTTCTTCTTCTCAGGGGATCCCTGGATGTCTCTCTTAAGTTCCTACTGTTACCTCGCTGCTCAGGGCTTGTAGATTGTAGCTTGGTTATTTTTTGCTTTATGTCTAAAATCCACTTATCAGTGAGTACATTCTATGTCTCTTTCTGGGTCCATGTTACTTCACTCAGGGTGATACTCTTCAGATTCATTCATTTGCTTGCAAATTTCAGAATGCCTCTTTTTCTTTCTATTGAGTAGTATTCCATTGTACAGATATATCACAATTTTTAAAATTCATTCTTTAGTTAAGGGACATCTAGGTTGTTTTTAGGTTCTGGCTATGATCAATAATAATGCTATGAACATAGTTGAGCAAATGTCCTTGGGGTAAGAATGTGCATCCTTTGAGTATATGCTCAATAGTGATATTGCTGGATCATTGGGAAGATTGATTCTCAGTTTTCTGAGGAACTGCCATACTGATTTCCAAAGTGGCTGTACAAGTTTACATTCCCACCAGAGGTGGAGAAGTGTTCCACTCAAAGATGCAATGAAGAAAGAGAATTACATACCAATCTCCCTCAAATTGATGCAGAAATACTCAGTAAAATTCCTGCAAACAAAATCCAACAACATATTAAAAAAAATCACCCACCACGATCAAATAGGCTTCATCTCAGAGATGCAGGGATGCTTTAACATATAAAAAAACTGTGAACATTATCCATCATATAAACAAACTGAAAGAAAAAAAAAACACATGGTCATCTCATTAGATGCTAAAAAACACTCCTTCATGATAAAAGTTCTGGAGAGACCAGGAATACAGGGAAAATATCTAAACATAATAAAGGCAATATACGGCAAGCTGACAGCCAACATCAAACTACATGGAGAAACACCCAAAGCAATCCCATTAAAACCAGGAATGAGATAAGGCTGTCTTCTCTCTCCTTATCTATTCAATATAGTTCTTGAAGTTTTAGCTAAAGCAATAATAGAACAAAAGGATATTAAGGGGATATAATATGGGAAGAAAGAAGACAAACTGTCTCCATTTGCAGATAATATGGTTGTATACATAAATGACCCGCCCCCCAATTTTACCAGGGAACTCCTACAGCTGACAAACACCTTCAGCAAGGGAGTAGGGTATAAGATTAATTTTTACAAAATCAATAACTTTACTATGCACTAAGGATAAAGGGCTGAAAAATAAATCAGGGAAATATCCTCCTTTATATAGCTGCAAATAACATTAAATATCTTGGCATAACTCTAACCAAAGACATAGTTGACCTGTTTGGCAAAAACTTTAAGTTACTGAAGAAAAAATTGAAAAGGATATCAGAAAATGGAAAGATCTCCCATGCTCCTGGATAGGTAGGATCAACGTAGTAAAACTGGCAATTTTACCAAAAGTAATCTACAAATTCAGTGCAATCTCCATAAAATCCAAACACAATTTTTTATAGACCTTGAAAGACAATACTCAACTTCATATGGAATAACAGGAAACCCAGGATTGCCAAAAAAAAAAAATCCTGCTCAATAAAAGAACTTCAGGAGGAATCACTATCCCTGACTTCAAGCTATACTATAGAGCTACAGTAGTCTGGTGCTGGCACCAAAACAGACATGTGGGTCAATGGAATCCAATCAAAGATTCCAACGTTAACCCACACACCTATGAACAGCTCATTTTTGACAAAGAGGCCAAAAATATTCAATGGAAAAAAGACAGTATCTTTAACAAACAGTGTTGGCATAACCAGATAGTAGTAAGCAGAAGAATGCAAATAGATCCAAACCTATCACCCTGCACAAAATTAAAAAACCAAGTGGATCAAAGACCTCAACATAAACCCAGCTACAGTGAACTTGATAGGAAAGAAAGTGGGAAATACCCAACGCATTGGCACAGGTGACCACTTCCTAAATAGAACACCAGTAGCACAGACACTAAGAATAATAATCTATAAGTGGGACCTCCTGAAACTAAGAAGCTTCTGTAAGGCAAAGGACACAGTCAATAAGAAAAATGACAGCCTATAGAATGGGAAAAGATCTTCACCAACCATACATCTGACAGAGGACTGATCTCTAAAATATTAGAGAACTCAAGGAACTAGAGCCCAAAAACCTAAATAACCCAATTTAAAAAATGGGGTTCAGAGATAAAAAGGGAATTCTCAACAGAAGAATTACAAATGGCTGAAAGGCACTTCAAAATTTGCTCAACATCTTTATCCATCAGAGAAATGCAAATGAAAACAACTTTTAGATACTACCTTACACCTGTCAGAATGACCATGATCAAAAACACAGATGACAGCCTATGCTGGAGAGGATGCGGAGCAAGGGGAACACTCCTCCATTGCTGGTGCGAGTGCAAACTTGTACAGCCATGCTGTAATGCAGTACAGAAGTTCCTCAGAAAACTGAATCAATCTCCCAAGTATCCATCAATACCATTATTGAACATATACCCGAAAGATGCACATTTGTAGCTCAAAGGTATTATCTCAACTATGTTCATAGCAGAGTTATTCGTAATAGCAAGGACCTGGAAACAACGTAGATGCCCCTCAACTGAAGAATGGATTAACAACCTGTGGTACATCTACACAATGGAGTACTAGTTAGCAGTAAGAAAAAAATGATGTCCTAGATTTTGCAGGCAAAATTTGGAGAATATCCTTCTGTGCAAGGTATCACAAACCAAGAAAGATAGGCATGGGATGTACTCACTCATAAGTGGATTTTAGACAAAAGCAAAGAATGCTCAAGCTGCAAACCACAACTCCTGAACACCTTGGGAGTAGAAGGAATTTAAGAGAGACATTAGAGATTCCCCCTAAGAAGAGAAAATAGAGAAGATCATCTTAGAAAATTGGGGTCATAACGGGTTGCAACCAAGGAGAGTTGGAAACAAATTTTGAAAGAAGCAGATGGTTAAGTGAGAGAAGCAAAGATGGAGATAGAAAGATGGATATCTTCATAGAGGAAGCCAATGTGGGGTTGGAAGGAGACTGAATGTTAGGGAAATTTCCAAGAACTCACAGGATGTCCCTGGCCAAGTTTCCAAACATTAGTGCAGGGGTGCCTAAACAGGACTTCCCCTATAATCAAATGAATAACCACCCTAAGTGTCATCATAGAACCTACATCCAACAAAGAATAGAGGTGGAGGCAGAGATCCACGGCTGAGCACTGGGTAGAGCTCCTGGTCCAACTGAGAGCAGGGGAGGAGAATCTGTATGAGCAGGGGCATAGGGATTATGAGGAAAATCCCCACAGTGATGGTTGGCTGAAGCTCTGGGGAGCTCACTGAATCAAGAACAGCAACTGGAGATCCATCCATCGCGAAAAGGAGCCAGGCCCTCCAATGGTAGGTGACTAAACTGGCATGAGCAATGTGTGGAGCCTCGAGGGGTGGGATCAGACTGTGCACGGGCATACACCTCGGGGTCCATTCCCTGCAAAGGAACACCTAACCCAGGGTTGATATTGGGATGTGTCAGGCTAAGCTGACTCACCTTGGAACTTCTTGCCCTTTTGAGGGAAGGGATGGGTGGATGGGGAGTGGCGAGGCTGAAGGCTGACTGGGAGGGGTTGGGAGGAGGGGCGAGAGGGGGAGCTGGGGATACATAGATAAAAATGACGTTTTTTAATATATATATGAACAGAAAAAGAGACGTGATGGTAAGAATTCAATATACAATTTATTTTAAATTACTTTGACACAATGTTTAACAAAAAAGTAAAAATACACGCTAAGAGGATTTCTCAGAGTTGAGAACGCACAGTGCAAATACAAATGTGATTTTGGATTTCTGGAATGTACATAAAGCTGGGTATAATAATATATGACTGTCATCCAGGGCTCCTGCAGCAAGACAAGAGAGTCCCTGGAAGCCCGAAGATCAACTAGACAAAAATGATGGAGCAGAAAGAATCCAACTTCATTCTAGGTGTAAGGTAGGGGCTGACATAGGCTTAGAGACAAAGAGAGAGACACACACAGAGGGACACACACAGACACAGAAACATACACAGAGAGAAACACACACAGAGAGAAACACACACACAGAGAAACACACACAAACACACACACACACACAGAGAAACACATGCACAGAGAGAAACACACACACAGAGGGACACACAGAGAAACACACACAGACACAGAAACATATACAGAAAGAAACACACACAGAGAGAAACACACACACACACACATACACACACACATAGAAACACACACACACAGAAACACATGCACAGAGAGAAACACACACACAGATACAGAAACATACACAGAGAGAAACACACATGGAGAGAAACACACACAGAGAGAAACACACACAGAGAGAAACACACACAGAGAGAAACACACACACACACACACACACACACACACACAGGGAAACACACGCACAGAGAGAAACACACACACAGAGGGATAGAGGCACCCACATGCAGATGCAGACTTGCACACACATACACAGACACACTTACAGGTACACATACACACATATAAATATGTAATATGTTAAAAAGTGCATGACATGTGACTGTTGTGGGATCCTGAAAAATACAATCAGAAAAGAAAAACAATAGTGATTAAGATTCTTTTTTTGTCATTAACCTTAGTTTTTAACTCTGAAAAAAATGAGTCAAAAGTTATTTTAAAGGCAAAGCATGAGGAGAGATGGGAAAGTCTGTAGCAAACATCAATACATCAATAAAATAGACAGCGAAACTATGGAGACTAACGTAACTTAGCACTAATTTATTAAAATTATCCTTAAAGTGGACAATATTTCTCATCATATTAATCTGAGAAAAAATTGAAAACTGAGACAAGACACAGTTGTCAGTTTCTAGCTCGAAAACCAGTACCATTAAAAATCTAAAGATATTAAAAGGCAGAAAGGTAATGTTATAAACTCAAAAAATTTATGAGATAAAACAATGAAGTGTGAATGATAATAATAACAATCAAGTTAACTTAAGAAAAATTTCTCGCTTTAGTATGCTCACAAGACAAGTGGAATTCAAGTAATAATACTCTTTACAAGTAAATTTCAAGCCACTATAGCATTAGAGATTAAAATATTATTAATACCCATTCTTCCAGGTCTATAATTGCTCTAAAATTCCTGTTTTACAATAGAATAAAAAATACTTAAGGACAACACATTTATAGACTACTCTTAAATAAAGGCTAAAAATACGTACTAAACCAAATTTTAAGTAATCTAATATATATTAAAAATGCTTATTTGTATTTATGTGTTTTTATGTATTAGTACATTACAATCAACTATGTTTTATCCCCAGAATGAGTGGCTTATTTAAAATGACAAAATTAGTGTCACTTACCGAGTAGGCATATTAATAAGAACTAGTATGATCATCTCTGTGAACTCATCAAAAGTATGTAACAAAGCCAAACCTCCGCTCCCAAGTTTCAAAACATCACTGTGGTTTTAAAAAAACATTTCACAGTTGATTTTCAAAGAGAAAAAGAATGTCTCCAAGCAAGTGTATTCCTGCCATATCGAATATTTTCTTGCTAAAATTAAAATTGAATTGTGAAAAACAAATTCTTATGAATTTTATTTAATATTGTATTAAAGCCTTAGCTGTTGCAATAAGAAGGAATAAGAACAAGCTACAGGAAGAGAAGAATGAAACTATGCTAAAACACAAAGAAGATTAAGAACACATACAACAAAATGAAGGAGAGAATCCATACACACTTTCAGAAATATCTTTTAAATATTATTGGTCTCAACTCCCCAATCAAAATACGTGGGCTAGTTAAATAGGGCAAGTATTAAGGTGCAAGTTCCCCCTTTTCTTTTCTTTTTTATTTTGCAAAAAAGTTCCTCTCATCTTCAAGAAAGCACTGCATTAATGTGAAAGGATGGAAAAGCATTTCAAGCAATCAGGAATCACCGTCCTAAGACCTGACAAAATAGATTTCAAAATAAAATCAATCTGAAGTGATAAAGAAGGACACTTCATTTTGATATCAGGAAAATGGGCTAGAATGACATTACAGTCTTGAGCATATATGTACCAAACTCTGTAGTACCAAATTTCATCAAAAGCATACTGCTGGATTTTGTGACACAGATTAACATCAACTCAGTAACAGTAGGTGATTTCAGTACCTCATTTTCTCCTAAAGAGGAATTATCTGGACAAAAACAAATAAACAAACAAAACAGAGAAACATCTGAAGTAAATGAGATACCCATGGGAGAAGTCTACCAGACTTTCAAGAAATAATAATAAGAATTTCTTCTTAAATTATCAATCACATACACACATTGTCTATCTAGAAGATAACACATGACAGCAACTTGCTACAACAAAGCTCCACTTTGGCATCAATCACTCTGATGGTGTTATATGCTTAGGGTAGGGATCTTATTCATGGCACTACATGTTTCTAACAGAAATTTACTTAATAAAAAATACCTTTTCATTGTCATCCTTTGTGGAACAAAAAGCTGTTAAGACTTTCAATTAAACTGATGTGAATTTCCTGGAGTAGGGTGACTCAAAATATTGTCTCTCATCGTCATCATCATCATCATCATCATCATCATCATCATCACCATCATCATCACCACCACCACCATCTCCTTAGAGTTCATATCTCCTAAACCAGAAGTTGAATGCTAGCAAGACACGTAATCCTATGCTTGTTCTAATAAAATGGACCATTAGTGGCCTTAGAGTCCAGTAAAGCTTGTGGCAGGGTGGGGCACAGTATAGTTAATGGGAGTAACTCAACAGTGTAAAAATGATCAATGACATGCAATATGCTTGTATTTTCAGAGTCTGTCAATACCCATGTGTTTCTTCCTACCTTCAAATCTTCTCTCTTTTCTAACTTATTAATAAAGAAAATCCTGTTAAAAGTTTTTTAGAACCTTGTGTCTTTTCTCAGATCATGTCTAGTCACAGAAGGAAACTGGGATGTTAAAATGTTTTCGTGAATGTTTTAAAGCTAGATTTTTGTTGCTTTTGTGGAACTGAATGACTGCAGTGGTAATATCTCATGTATCGTCATGACTTTGTCTTGCTCAATGTCATGGGGGACATTGTATTCTTCAGTGTACCTGTAAACTTTTATATAGTTTTAGTGTCACATATGTTCTAGCTATTATGTATTGATCAGATTCTTTAAGAACATAAATCAATTAGTAACTTTAAAAAGTAATTCCCTTTATCTTATTTTCCTGTTATTTTGTGTCATTGAAGAGAAAGTCTAAAAGTATATGCTATTAATGAAAGTCCTTGAAGCTATGTCCTATTTTAATTCATGGGATAAATTCAAAAATATTTTTAATGAACTTCCTAGAATAAATATATAGAATAGTGGTAAATATTTGTATTTCTATCACATACTACTTCAATTGTAGCTTTAATTTTTCAAAGTACTAGCAACCCAAAAACTAATACCCTGTCATGGAGAAGTTGATAATTTTTTACAAATGGTAGATACCTAGTTATTAGACCATAGCTGTATGCCTGGTTTTGACATCATGCTACTTTAATAGTCTCCTCTCAAGTATGTCCATCAGCATAATCATATAGTATTAACAGCATCAGCATAGGCAGAGATTACTGTTAAATCTTTCCAGGTAAGATGCGAGAGGTGAGGCACCCACAATGCATGAAACAGGACATCTTATACAATTGCCTGACTTGATAAATGATGTAAAAATTAAGGAAAGTGGATGTGATAGATTTTGAAAAGGGGTGTCTGTGGGGGTATTATGTTGTTTTGTGGTAAATAATTGTCCCACCCACTGGTTTAATAAAAAGAGCTGATTGGCCAAAGGCAGGCAGGAAGTGTAGGCGGGGCTACCAGACTAAGAAAATCTCTGAGAACTGAATGCCAGACAGAGCACCAGAGAGAAGCCAGAGGAAGCCGAGGACAACCATGCAGCTTTCAAGAAAGGTACCGAGCCACATGGCTGAACAAGAGACATGGGATAGCTTAAGGGTAGAGAGTTAGCAAGTGATATGTCTAAGCCTTTGGCCGATTCAGCCTAAAACTATTGGAAGCATCTGTGTGTCTCTGTGGGACTGCGGGACTGCAGGTCTGTGGGCCTACACCTTGAGGTTAGGCCGGAAAGTCCAGGCCAGAAACCTCATACTACAAATGGCACCCAATGTGGGGCTCTTAATGAGCAGCAGATGGCAGTTTGACTTGGTCATTATATGGACCCTAAAATTCCCCAGAGTATCTGGGTTAAAAAGATAAATTCTATGAAATTAGACTAGGAGCTGGGTGGAGCCATCCACCTATCATATCAGCCTTTAATCCTGACAGATTAAAGGTGTGTTCAGAAACAGAAAGAAATAGAAGAATCTGGGTGGAGTCAATCACCCTAGGCAAGCAAAGGTGTGGTCAGAGAAAAAGTTAAGAAAGAAATATACAGTACAGACAGTTTTTGTAAAAAGTCTAAGTGGTTTAGAGTGTGTTGAAAATATATATACATAGGCTTAGAGAAAGAAGAGAAAGGGAAAGAAAGCCCTTAAAAAAAGAAATAGAGTAAAATACATAGATTAAAAATAAATAAAAAGCCAAGTAAAGATGGAAAATACAAAGAATGTCTGGATACTGTATATTACTGTCTTTAAGCTTCTTGACTGAAAATGACTTAGTAAAAGCTGCTAAAAGACAGTTGATTATAAATGTTGTTGGCGTAATTCAACTTAGATATTTTGTAAATGAGTTTACTTTAAAATTGAATTGCAAAGATACGCTACTTTGGAGAAGAGGTTTTCCTTTTATTTTCACAGAAAATGAAAGACTGGATTTCTTCCTGGATAAAGAACATAAAGTTTGATAGAGGAAGACCCCCTGAAAAATCTCCAATGGAAATGGATGGACCAGATGATTCAGCATTTCAGAGCATCTCTGTTGAAGTTCCAGAGCTCTGAATCCAAAATAATTTCAAGGAGACTGGCTGAGATGACCCAGCCTTAGGGACTACTCCACTAAAGACTTGTCCATAATCTTACATTTTTCTTGGATTCCCATGAGATTGTCGGCATCCCCATTCAGCAGGAAGTAGCCTAGAGAATGACGCCCACATTCCCAAAACATGGATTATGGATGTTTGTGTTTATTTGCTTATAAGCTGTTATAGATAAGGGGGGGGGGGAAGAATTTTAGAATTGGAGTTCCTTTTGTTTTAAAGAGAAAAGGGGATATGTAAGGGTATTGTGTTGTGTCATGGTAAATAATTGTCCCACCCACTGGTTTAATAAAAAGAGCTGATTGGCCAAAGGCAGGCAGGAAGTGTAGGCAGGACTACCAGACTAAGAAAATCTCTGAGAGCAGAATTCCAGAGAGACCACCAGAGAGAAGCTGCAGGATGCAGAGGACAACCATGCAGCTTTCAAGAAAGGTACCGAGCCACATGGCTGAACAAGAGACATGGGATAGCTTAAGGGTAGAGAGTTAGCAAGTGATATGCCTGAGCCTTTGGCCGATTCAGCCTAAAACTATTGGAAGCATCTGTGTGTCTCTGTGGGACTGCGGGACTGCAGGTCTGTGGGCCTACACCTTGAGGTTAGGCCGGGAAGTCCAG
The DNA here is from genome assembly GCA_033318265.1 of Phyllotis vaccarum. NCBI lineage: Eukaryota > Metazoa > Chordata > Mammalia > Rodentia > Cricetidae > Phyllotis > Phyllotis vaccarum. Next base: position 134,036,378 of record JARWLC010000004.1, on the reverse strand, counting down.
GCCAGAAACCTCATACTACAGGTGTCTATGTCAATATTATTGTTTATATGTAGTGTTTTGTTTTACTACTTTTCTCAGTGGATTATAAAATTGAACTTCAGCTAGATATGAATGAGTTGTCAAGATAAATAACTCTTTATATAATAATTCCATCACAGACAGATTTAATGCTGTGATTTTAATATTCTGCAATTCCCCTATGGCCAACTTTAACTGCATAATTGCTTTAGTGAAATCATTAACTATTATTCTCAATGGATTACAAACTTGAACTGCAAGTAGATTGGAAAGTCACCTGTCAAGATAAATACCTCTTTCTGTGATCATTTCATGACTGTCATAGGCTTAAAGCAGGAGTTATAATGTTTTATAACACATTTAAGGCCATCTTTAACTGAAGAATTACTTTAATGGAATCTCCAATGAGAAATATAAAGGATCCCCCACCCGTGTGAGTGTGTGCATGTGTGTGTGTGTATATATATATATATATACACACACACACATATATATATATATGTATGTGTGCACATGCGCACAAGTCCATGCATGCTTCATTCCTTAATTGCTCCTTACCTTATTTTTTAGACAAGGTCTTTCACAGAATCTAGAACTCACAGATTCCCTGGATGGGTCAGCAGACATCAGACATCCTTGTGTCTCTGCCTTCTCAATACTGAGATTACAGGAACATGGTGGAATGCCTAGTTTGCCTCTAGTATTTTTTAAGTATGGGTTGAAGGAGATTGAACTTTGTTCTCATGATCGCACGGTATAAGCACTCTATTGATCTAAATTTATTCACTTGTTTCTTTTGTTTTCTACAACACAAGTTTACATATTTTGATGAGGTTTTCCTATTATAAGGAAGACAAAGTTGCCACCCCACGAAAAGTGATCTACAGATTCAATGCAACCCCCATCAAAATTTCAACACAATTCTTCATAGATCTTGAAAGGACAAGTGTCAGCTTCTTATGATTGGGAGGAGTAGATGGAGGTGAAACTGTATTAGATTATATTGTATAAGAAAAGAATCCAGATTTAATGGAAGGGAAAAAATAAAAACATGTCTTTTTTTTCAATTTTTAAACTCATTTTACTAGAGTTCACTGGTTTGCAACTAGAGTAAATTTCTTTTTAATTGCCATCAGAATATAGATTATCAAATAAAAATATACATAAATTTATATTCTTTAGCTTTCCTATCACTGAGTCTTTAGAAAACCTTGAAACAGAAATGATGTGACATTTGCTTCATTCCGACACTAGCGATGATGTCATCTCCCTGTGCCACTATAACCATGAGCTAACTGCCCTTGTGTCCAAGTTTATGAAATAAACAGAGTCCAAATGCCAAGCAAATCCAAAAGCAAGAGTATTTCCCCACATATGGTAACCATCGCCTTATATTTAAATTCTTTAAAAGTAGGCAGCTTGAATTGTTTCTAGATTGCCTGTGTTAAGAACGTAAATTCTTATTCTAAAACCAAGCTCTCACTTTTGGTTCTTATATGGAAACCAAATAAATCTTAACATCCAAAAAACTAGCGAGTTTCAGTCAATACGATTTCAAGAATTTTTGGAAGAATCTTTATCAGATAATTGTGAATATTTTAAGTACTACAGAGATTGTGTTTGACATTACTGTTTGTATGCTCCCTGAACTGACAGCTTTCAGTTTGCATAAGTACGCAATAGGGAAGCTTGGAAATTAGCTATGGAGAAGGAGGGAGGAAATGGGCAAAACTTGGATTTCACAATTGCTACTAGCACTTCCTAAATACAGAGCTGTTTAATGAGCTGGCCATTCACAGAGTGGCGGTGCTGAGAACGTGGAGGTCTGTGCTTGATTATCCACACTGCTTTTTTCTTTTCCATCTTTTTTGCAGTGCTGTAAAGAAGTAGGAAGAAGACTGAAGAACATGTGCTGTGACTTTCTAGTGCCAGGATTAACAGCAGCTGACTCAGATAACAACTTGTTTTCTATGGATCTTTGCTTCCATGCTGCACAATTATTAGCATAAATATTTATTCCATGATATGTCAAAATTACTTTAGCGATCCATCTAGGATGATACTGGCTAAGGGTTACCTGTATGTTGATTCTATTTCTGTTGAGGTATGTCCCTAGCATTTCTATTCCTTCCAGGACTTCTATAATAAATTAAATGCTGAATTTTATCAGAGGACATTTTTGCATCTAAGGAGACAATCCTGTTTTTTACTCCTTAGTATTTATATGGTAGGTTACACTTATTCACATAAGTTGAACCATCTTTGTTAATCAATGTAGATAATGATTTTGATATGTTCTTTAATTCAATTTTCACCTATTTAATTGAGCAGCTTTTACATTATCACATATATAAAAATGTTGGTTCATAATTTCTTCTTTTAGTTTTAAAAAATTTATTGGCTCTTTGTCTAGTTTTGGCATCTGGGTAGTTAGTACTGGCTACAAAGTCCTTCTTGTTCTAAGGTGGTTTGGAATGAGGTTTGGAAATGTTTCATTATTCCTTCCTTTTTGATTTTGCAGAATAGTTGAGGCATTCTTTTTTGTGGAAGTCTAGTAGAATTTTATACTGAATTCATCTGTAGGTGTCAACAAAGCCTGACCTACCAAACTGAGGCAGGAACAAGCTCCTCCCCTTGCATGAATTCTGAGCAAGGTATCCCAGCATGGGGAATAAGTTCCCAAAAGACAGCTCAAGTGTCAGGGACAGGTCCTGATCCCATTGATAGAAGCCCCACAAATAGAATAAGCACGCAGCTGCCACACACATGTAGAGGGTCTGGACTGGTCCATGCAGGCTTCCTAGCTGTTGGTCCAGAGTCTGTGAGCCTCAGGATCTCAGGTTAGTTTTGTTTTTGTGGGTTCCTAGTCATGACCTTAACCTCCCTAAACAAGTTAGTTCTTATGTCAACTGGACACAAACCAGATGGAACCTCAATTGAGAAAATTCCTCTATAAGATCTGGCTGTAGACAAGCTTGATGGGCAGTTTTTTAATTAGTGATTGACATGGAAGGTCCTAGACCATTTTGGATAGGGATAACTGTAGGGGATTGTGTTGTTTCATGGTAAATAATTGTCCCACCCACTGGTTTAATAAAAAGCGCTGATTGGCCAAAGGCAGGCAGGAAGTGTGGGCAGGGCTACCAGACTAAGAAAAACTCTTGAGAACAGGAAGCACAGAGCAGAATGCCAGAAAGAAGGCCAGAGAGAACCTGGAAGAAGCAGAGGACAACCATGCTGCTGTGAGAAAAGGTACCGAGCCTCATGGCTGAACAGGAAGAATTATGGGTTAGATGAAGGGTATAGAGTTAGCAAGTTATATGCCTGGGCCTTAGGCTGATCAGCCAAAAACTATTGAAAGCATCTGTGTGTCTCTGTGGGCCTAGACCTTGAGGTTAGGCCAGAAAGTATGGAACAGAAACCTCGTATTACAGATAACCCTGGGATGGTGGTCCTTGTTCTGTGAGAAAGCAGGCCAGAGCCTCTGCATCAGCTACTGCTTGCATGTTCCTGCCCCAATTTTCTTCAATGATGGATTATGATATAGAAGTATAAGCAAAAATAAATTATTTCCCAAGCTGTTTCTCGTCATAGTGTGTCATGATGGCAACATTCACCCTAAGAAATAAAGTGTTATTTTTTTTTTTTTTGAGGTGGGCATCAAAAAGATATAGATTGTATTCTGATCCAATTCATTAGTTTGTGCCTTTTTACTGAGTTTATACCTCCAATATTAAATGTCAGTATTAAACAATGCTCATTAATTTCTATCATTTTGTTGCTTTTTAGCTGTCTACTAGGCCTCCTGATTTAGTGTTCTGGAAATAATTATTTGTTCCTTATGCCTGGGTGTGCATAACTTTCTTTTCAGACCTATGTGTTCCCTTCTAGTTTCATCTCCAGAGATGGTTTTATTCTCACAAATTTCTTAAATCTCTTTTTATCATGAAGACATTCCTTTCTCCTTTGATTATGACTGATTATGATTCTAGATACAGTTGTCTGGTACTTTTTATCCTCTCCTACTTCTATAAACATTGCATTGTATTCCAAAGGGCCTGCCTTTGAATGTGACTTGATCATTTTCCTCTTCTGCTGCTTTCAATTTCTGTTCTTTTTTTCTGTACAGTTAGAGTTTTTACTACCACATGGCGAGGGGACTTTGTTTTCTGGTCAATTCAGTGTCCTGTATGGTTTTTTAGACCTTGATAGGCTAGGAAAGTTCTTTTACATTTTGAAAATATTTTCTATGCCTTTGGGGCTTTTCTCTTATACCTAGTGTTCATGGGTTTGGTGTTTCAGAGGTCCTACATATTCCCTTCTTTGGTTCTAGGGTTTTCTGTTTTCTTTGACTAAGTGGCCCAATTTCTCTACTGTTACAATAAGATTTCTAGTCCTGGGCAGCCAGAGGTCCAGACCCACACCAAAACAGCTCCTTTATTTAAATATTGATATTCACAGCACACAGAAAGACACATCACTCTACTTTGTCTTTGAGAGCTGATATTCTCTATTATAATTTGTCCAAACTATTGGTGAGACTTTTTTCTGAATTTGTATTTCTGAGTTTTCATTTCAAGTTCTATTTCATTTTGGTTTTTCTCCCATAGATACTATCCTTTATTTAATTATATTTTCATATATTTTATTCACTGTCTTCATTTTTATTGTCTTTATTCTGGCATTTATTGATTGAGGGATCGAGGCCATTAATATTCAGAGTTAATATTGATAGTAATGTATGGGTCTTCAGTTTTACTGATTTTATAGTGTTAGAATATTTTTCTTATTTCATGCTTAAGAATGTCGTTTTTTTTTGTTTGTTTGTTTGTTTTTTTTTTTTTTTTGTTTTTTTTTTTTTTTGCCCTTGCTGGATGGATTAGTTTTTCTCTTTAGTATGAAGAATTCTTTCAGGTATTTTCTGTAGAGTTAACTTACTGGCAATACACTCTTTTCGCTTATTTTTTATCGTGAAAAATTTTTATTTTTTTAAAAAAATATGATTTCCCGCGCCCACTTCTCGCCCGCAAGAAAAGGCACGGCACACGTAGGATCCTTCTGCAGTAAAGCTTTAATGCTCCATGAGGGAGAGCACTAGCTTACGAAAAATGGAGAGAGAGAGCACGAGGTAGGAAGCCCAACCTTTATACAGACCAAAGGCCTCTGCCTTGGACGTGTCACCTTTCTATAGGCTGCAGCTCATTATCCCACATGACGCCACGGGAGAGGCGGAGAGACCAATCTCGCGAGAGTACCAAACGCATGCGCTCTTTACTGACTCAGGCGGGTTGGCCAGCACCGGATATTGGTGCCACCTTGAGGAGCTGGGGCCAGCGGCTCCCAACACCCCACCCTTTTTTATTTTCTAAGCAATGAGGGAATCCTGTAAGAGGGTGGAGGCAGTGGTTATCCCCCAGAAAACATTGTGGACTTGCGTGGGCGTCATCTCTAATCTCTCGACAGATCGAGATGCCCCCAGCCTGTCCTCTGCCTTTTGTTGGGAAGGGAATTGAGGCAGGCACCCTTATGCAGGACAACATACCTCCCAGGACATAGCTATGTCCTGTGCGATGCCCTTGGCTCAACATTCCTCTCAGGAAAGGGGCCGAACACTCCACCCAGTGCAATAGACAGGACTGTCTTAGGTGTGCAGGAGCTGTTCGAGCCAAAACATCTCTATTGCTTTAGTATAGGTAGCCACACATCTACTGAGGCTCCTGAGTCTAGAGCCATTAAGGCTTGAGCCAAAATTGTTTTGTCTCTCGGACTTTGGATTCTGAGCCTGCAAACCATCTAGAGAAGAATGACCAGTCCTCCGCAAAAGGATAGGCCAAACATACCCACCCCCACCCATTCCTTGGAGTAGGGGAAGGCTGAGGAAATCCACGTAGAGAACTCTCTGGTCAGCGACAGGTCTAGCCGAGTGGAATTGACCTGGATGATCGCCACCTGCAGGTCACGAAGCGTCTGCTCAAATTCAGACGACCAATTCTGTAATAAAAATTGAGAAAGGCTTCTCGAAAGATTAGCTGTCTTTGTAAAATTTTTATATTGAATAGAGGTTATGTATAAGTCAGCAAGTTTTTGCTCACACCCCAACTGTGCCATTTATTGAGGCGGACAAATCATTAACCGCCTGCGCAGTCTGCACTATTTCTGAAAGTGTAAGAGCTGAGGCAGTCACCGAGGCCCCCATGCCAGCTGTGGCAACAATCTCTATAATAACAGCAGAGATTCCAAAATCTCTTTTTTGTCTAAATAGCTGCAAGCTATTGGGGGTCTCTATTGGTATGGGTACAAATCGTGGCATGTGGGCCACTACTGCAAAGAAATAAAGCTGAGCATCTCAGCATAAGGCATAAAAGCAATTATCAAATTTGCATCTCAATTTATCTATAATTTCTGAAGCATTGCTAACAATCTAAATAAATGATGGCCAAATTGGGAGGAAATGAAAATATTTTAGGCGTGGCCCAACCTATATTCTTGAATTGGCAACTGGTCCATGGTAAAATTGAATCTTTATCTGGCCTGCCTGAGCAAAAGGGAGCCGATTTTGGTTTTATCAAACTCTGTTTCTTTTTGCCAGGCTGTCGAGAAAGTTTTTAGTAATATAACTTCCCTTTAACCCCAAACTTCTATTTTCTTTAAAGCTAGGCCTAAATCCTTATCAGTGGTATTATACATCACTGGCATTGGCAGAGGGAAGGTGGACATTATCCCCCACTGCTGTTCTCCCCGGGTGTGATATGTTAGTAACATCCAACGCGTCAACTGGAGAAGGCGAGGGCTCTTCTTGTAATATCTTTCTGGTGAGGCGCTCTGGGATCCAAACCGGATTTTTTTCATCCTCTGGAAAAACACAGACAGCTCCCCGGGATCTTATTAAAATAGGATCCGGGCCTTTCCATTTATTTTTCAAAATATCTTTCTATTTTACTAGCTCTTTTGGCCGTTGTGGTTCTGTGCAATGTCGCTCAGCAGCATTTTGATAATTACCATCAATATTTAAAAAATTTATGGTAAGCAATGCCAGGGCAATTGACACTCTTGGTGTTGGGGGCAACCCCATTCCCCCTTTTTGTTTTAACAAATAGGATTTTAAGGTTCGATGTGCAAAAGCCAGAGATGAATCTACAATAAGGGGCCTGCCTGCCATAATACAGCAGTAGGCAATATTCTTTTTTAAAAACACATAGGGAAAAATGGCTTATCATAATCAATCTGAGCTAATTGGACCTTCATTATAATCATGTGCCAATCTTTTGGCAAGGCAGAGAGCATGGCGAGTCCCCGCTGAACCGGCCCAAAAAGATGCATCTGCACATTAATAGCTCTTAAGTCGTGTAACAGACGCCATCTTCCGGATTTCTTTTTAATCACAAAAAAACCCAGGCCCGGTCTTTGTTTAGGAATCTTGGGCGTGGTTCTTTGCCCCAACCGCCCCAGGCCCTGTCTTTCCTCATACCACGAGGAGCCAAACTTTAAACTTAAATTTTCAAGTTCTCGTACAGGGTACAAGGTGGGGGGACCAGGCTTTAGTTTCTGGTTCCCCAGCTCCCCCATATTTTTTTATCATACTGGGGGGTCCTTTTTCCTTATTGAGTAGTTTCTGGTTTCTTAACTCCCCCATATTTCCGGGGGGTCCTTTTTCCTTACCGAGTATTGTTACTTTATGGCGCGCGCCTAACCTCACATGGCGCTCGGTTTCTGACATGCTGTCCTAAACTTTTCCCATCACACCTTGCCCTTTAGCTATCAGATCTTTACAGGCCTTATCTTCTACAAAGTTTTTTAGGGTACACTGTGCCATCTTAATATCATGCTGCTTAAGCAAGGAGTCTAGTGCTGTTACAATAGACTGGGAGGATCCCATGGACCAGTGGAAGCAAAAGGCAACCACGAACAACAACACTACTAAGACAAGCACCAAGGCCTCAAAAAATCATTTCCAGGGTGGCAAAAGTCCCAAACTAAAGTCCAGTTCAGACATATCTCTCCGAGCAACCTACCTGCAGTTCTGAATCCACCTCGTCTCCGAGGGCTCTCCAACGGTGCAAATGGTGTTCAGTTCCCGGGTTTCGGCACCAGTTGTCCCGCGCCCACTTCTCGCCCGCAAGAAAAGGCACGGCACACGTAGGATCCTTCTGCAGTAAAGCTTTAATGCTCCATGAGGGAGAGCACTAGCTTACAAAAAATGGAGAGAGAGAGCACGAGGTAGGAAGCCCAACATTTATACAGACCAAAGGCCTCTGCCTTGGACGTGTCACCTTTCTATAGGCTGCAGCTCATTATCCCACATGACGCCACGGGAGAGGCGGAGAGACCAATCTCGCGAGAGTACCAAACGCATGTGCTCTTTACTGACTCAGGCGGGTTGGCCAGCACCGGATATTGGCGCCACCTTGAGGAGCTGGGGCCAGCGGCTCCCAACAATATGACATGATTTTTCTGGGTGCATTAGTTTTTGCTACCATTTTATCTTTCAGAATTTGAATTATATCTGCTCAATCTCTTCTGGCTTTCAACATTTCAGTGGAATAATCTGCTATTATTATGTCTGCCTTTGGATGTGACTTAGTGTTTCTCTCTTGCTGTTCATAACATACTGTCGTTGTTTGGGTTACACTGCTTTCTTTGTGTAGTAAGGAGAGGAGAAGCTTTTCTAGTATTGCCTCTTTCTTGTCTTACATGTTCTGTATCTAGATCGGCATCCCTTTCCCCAGCTGTGGGTAATTCTCTGTAATGGTTATTTTAAAAAATATCACCTATGCCTTTCGATCTAGATTCCTCTCTTCTTCCATTTCTACTTCTCATTTCATTCTTCCACTGTCTGTGGATTTTATTTAGTTTTTCAAAGTGACGCTTAATCTTGGAGTTACCAATGATTCTTAACTTTATTTTTGTCCTTGTTTGTTCAATTTCCTTTATTTTGCCTTTAAGCTCAGATCCTAGCTTCTCTCTTTTATCCAGTCTATAGTGATACATGCAGGAGAAGTGTGGGGGGCATTGATTGGTCTCTGTTTTCTCAATGTTCTTGAGATTCTGGCATATGGGGAAGGAGAGGCTATAGGTCTTTCTTAGTAGTTCTCTTGGAAACCTGAGCCAACCATTGCTTTTTCTAGTCTAGAAGTTCTGGCTTATGTGAGTAGTAGCACACCTACAGATCAACTCCCATGTTTCCTTCCCCTTTTAAAGCTTCTTTTGGTATATCATATGCTGGATTATCACTATGTATTCAATTGACACGAGATTTTTCTATGTAACCACAGACCAACTTGATCAATATTCTTGCCTCTGCCTCTTACATCCTGGTATTAAAAGTATATATTTATGCTTCTATACATTTTATGATGTTTTATATTAGCTATTTTAGAGATTATATGCATATACACATCTCTTCACATCCTATTGAGAATTAATATCTTTTAACCTAGCAGAACATGGAAACTTGATTATATTAATTTTCTACCCTTTAAGTGATACATGTCATATTTAGTGTACCTACTTATACCTACTTGAAAGAAAACACTATTTCCATGCACCCATCTACTGTCCCTGGCGCTTTCCTGGCCCAGTTCCACAATTCCTGAGCCTCGTGACTCCTCAAGGGGGTACAAATGATGCATTTAGGGTTGAGCATTCTATATTATTCTCTGAACTTTATCCAGTTAGTGGGTATCCGTATCAGCAGTCATCTATTCTAGAAAGAAGCCTCTCTAATGAGGGCTGAGAGCTGTATTAATCTATGAATATAATGATAAGTCATTAGAAATCATTTTAAGACTGTTGACATTTAGCTGAACAATTACTAGTAAATTCTTCTTTAAAGTCTATGACTTACCTAGTTATAGGTTCTTGACCATAAAATGTTGCCAAATATAGATTTGTCTTGCAGAACAGACCTGAAATCCAATCAGGTGTGACATTGGGTTCTCAAGGTCGCTCTGAGTTAACAGGTGGGTGATATTGATGACTAATTTTCTTCTCCAATAGCATGCTGAGAACATTCTAGCCCCATGAAAACTATTTGGAAGGGATGGAGCTTCCAGGTATACACCAGATTGATTTCTTCATGTTCTATGGCTTAAATAATGTGCTCTCTCCAGTGATAAGGTCTTATCCTTAAGTTCTGCAGGGTTAACAAGACCATTAACAATAGTCTGTAATGTTTTGGGGCTCAGTGGAGCCTAGTACCCACATAATAATGGAGTTCACTGTGACATATTCAGACATATGTATAAAGTATTTTGATCCTATTCACCCTTCGTCCCCCTCCCCGACCCTGTTATCTACTGTCCACTTTGATGGCCATCGTCTGGCAAGCTAGTCCTCTTATATTATATAATATATATATGTGACAGAATGAGCATAGTTAGGAATATTTAAATAAGCATGGAAGAAGGTGAGGGGTTATTTATAGGAGCACAGGCAGCTTGCCAATAGCCATACCACTGGAAAAAATTTACCCCTACTCCGGCAACAATTAAGTATCTATAAATCTCAGGGAAGGATGATGGCTAGTAAACTATCCCCCCAACTTTCTCTTAACTCCTCATCAATGACAGAATATTGATATGTTCAGTCTTACAGAGATCTTGTTCAGATAGTCATAGTTCCTGCGATTGACTATGTCATGCTTGGAAGACAGATTTCCAACACACTCACCCCTTGTTCTAGCTCTTCAGCTCTTTCTGTGTCTTCTTTGACAATGTTCCATGAGCCTTGGCTGGAGGAATATAAATGCTCTATTTAGGTCAGAGCAAACAATGGCCATTTATTATTAAGACCATTGTCTTAACAATTAAGAGCTCAAATATGACTCCCTATAAAATAAATCTATAGGCATAAACACAATTATTTGGAAAGCAGTTTGACTGATACAACATGTCCATTTAATCAAACAACTGAAACAGTTTCTCCATGAAGAACTTTGAGCTAAGCAGGCTTCAAAGCCAATCATAAAGAGGTTGGTGACACCAATAACAGATGTGACACTGTTTACCAGTGGATACATCTTGCTTGGTAGGTCAGTAGCATTGCGCAAAGAATTCAGAGTTGACTGAGACAGAGGATGATATGTCTCTCAGCGGACTGGATAGCAACCCAGACACTGTGAAAGCTACAAGTGAACCAGTTTCCAGTTCAGTCCTATTTTGATTTCTTGCTGTCATGTTATTGATCTATGTTGATGGTCTTTTAACATGAATATCATGATACAGATAACTCAATAATTTACCAGACATTTTTTGATGGCTAGAAAACTCTGGGTTTTATTTGAATTTTCTGAGGATAGTTAATATCAGGTAACAGGCCAAATTTGGCCCATGTATAAGCTTATAAGCGTCGTATGAGGTTTCTGGCCCGGACTTTCGGACCTAACCTCAAGGTTTATGCCCACAGACCCACAGACCCACAGAGACACACAGATGCTTACAATAATTTTCAGCTGATCAGCCTCAGGCCCAGGCATATAACTTGCTAGCTCTCTACCCTTCATCTAACCCATGACTCATCCTGTTCAGCCATGGGGCTCAGTACCTTTTCTCACAGCAGCATGGTTGTCCTCTGCTTCCTCCGGCTTCTCTCTGGCATTCTCCTCTGTGCTTCCTGTTCTCAGAGTTTTCTTAGTCTGGTAGCCCCGCCCATACTTCCTGTCTGCCTTTGGCCAATCAGCGCTTTTTATTAAACCAGTGGGTGGGACAATTATTTACAATGTAACAACATGATCTCCCACATATAAGCTTCTTCTTCTTTTTTTTTTTTTTTGGTGATTTAGAAAATCAGCTGACTTTTCAAAGATGTTGCCATAATACTTTAAATGTTACAAATACTTTAGTATTTGTGAATTGCTTACCACTGTATGTTGAACTGAGAAGGAACTTCTTATTAATTTAGTTTATAAACTTTTTGCCATACCTGATAATGGATCCTAGGAATTTATAAGATATGAGTGACTCTGGGAGTTAGAAAGTACTTAGTCAGATTGCTTTTCCGAGTTCTTCCTTTTCCACCGTTTCCTCAGTACTTTCTTTCCCAGAGACTCACTCTTTTTTGATTGTTGTTTGGAAATTACCCATTTGTGTTACTGTGCTTTGTCTATGGCCCAGGGAGAGAGGACAAACAGAGGCGAAAAGGAGGCATCGTGTTATTCCTACTATCTTGAAGAAAGACCCAGTGCCTTGGTTAGATCTCTCTCTCCAGCTGTTTCTCATACCTGGCCACCGCTGCTGCTGTCACTACCAAGAAGTTACCTGGTGGAGAGACAGAAGAGAAAGCAAAGGTCCCATTGCCTTGTCTGGTTCCCTCTCTGCTTCTTGAGCACGGTTACCATGGATTTCTGGGTCTGCAATGCAAACTGCTCTCTGTCACACTTGTCTGTGTAATTCAGGCCTCAAATTCTGGTCAGCGTCTCTGTGCTGTGATAAACACTGACCAAAATTAACTTGGGGGATGAAAGGATTCATTTGGCGTAAAGGCTACTGTTCTTCACCCAAAACCAAGGTAGGAAGCAGGAAGCAGGAACTGAAAGCTCCGTGGCATGCTCAGCTTGCCCTTTTTTCTTCTTTTTTATAATTAGTATCTTGACAGTGTCTTTGTACTTTATTTTACATCCTGACCATAACCTCCCCTCCCTCCACTCCTCCCATTCCCCCCTCACCTCCTCTCAACCCCCCAGAATCCACCCATCTTCTGTATTCACTCAGAAAGAGGCAGGCCTCCCATTGGTATTAGCAAAGCATGGCATATCAAGCTACCTTAAGACGAAGTATCTCCCCTGTATTCAGGTTGGGCAAGGTAATCCAGCATGAGGTATAGTTTCCCAAGATCCAGCCAAAGCACTAGGGACAGCCCCTGTTCCCATTGCCCGAAGGCAGCTTGCTTTCTTATACAACCTAGAGCTACTTTCCTGGAGCCGCATTGCCCACAGTGGGCTGGACTCTCCCAGGTTAATCATGAATCAAAAAAAGAAAAAAAAAACTGCACAGACATGCAGTTCTCCTTTCTCAGGTGACTTCAGTTTGTGTCAAGTTGATAGAAACCTTTCCTGTGCTTAGACCAGACTGAGTTTAGATTACATGATGCCAAAGAAAACAGTGTATGTAGCTACATTGGATACAGTGTAGACTTGCCACTTTGGATATAGTGTAGACTTGCCACATTGGATACAGTGTAGACTTGCCACATTGGATACAGTGTAGACTTGCCACATTGAATGCTTACTCAGATGTCTGCTCTTTGTGTTGCTGTGAACTCAGATCATCCATTATATTGTATAGTCAGTCTGTCCGGATTTTATACTCATGCTTGGTGATAGGGACAGGCTTGTGCTTATTCCGTCTTATTTAGACTCAGAACATGTCTTAGAATTTTTAAAGATAAGTGATAGATGCTGACTTTGCTTGATAAAGAAGAAAATGTCCTTAAAAATGTACAGAGCAACTTGCTGAATTGAAGATTATTGAAGAATGGGACTGGAGGCCACATAAGGAATGGTGTCATTAACCCTGTCACAGAGCCCCCTTGATCATGGGACAGTTGTCAATGACAGGAACTGGGACTTACCAGTCTTTCCAAGGAGCCTCCTTCTGTCAGCAGGGATTTCATGGCCAAGGTCAGAACTCAGAGCAATGCTCATTTAACCCCGGATACTTTTATGAAACTAGTAATTCTCTTGTAAATTAATCTTTTCACAGATGAGTAGAGTTTCTGCAACTCAAGCACATATCTGGTGTTGGTTTTGTTTTCTGAGCTGGAAGCCTATGGAAACACATCTTGTGAATTATACTCCATGAACAGAATGCTTCCAGAATAGCAAGGTATCCAAGAGGTGTTGACCAGCCAGGAAACATGGCACATGCCTGCTGAACTTATAGTATCTGCTTTATTTATGAATGCCCAGGAGAATTAGTGAAACTAGGTTGCATTTAAGGAAAACATCACACACATACAGATCTCAGTATTTGTGGTTCAGATTCATAATGACACATTTACTTTATTTTGGCACCAAGAAAACACAAACTCCATTCTTTCCACACAGGATATTCTGGTCTTAATGTGCAGTGGTTACAAAGTAAGCCTTGGACAAGGAGAAAGCTCACCGGTCAGTGTTTGTTCTCCACAATACTGACTCTGAAATGGAAACAGGACTGCTTTTCTTGCTGCCACTGGATGAGGAGCTTTGCCTCTATTACTCAGCTTTGTGACCTCCTTATCTTTGAAGTGCAGATAAGGGTGGGGGCTCCAGGCCTATAGAACTGCTGAATAGATTGAGTGAAGTAAACAGAGAGCCTCAGTGTGGGATAGACATTTGGTAAATTTTAGTTACATTTAATATGGTTGATATTGTAATGAAATATGTCTATTTTATCTTCTAAAAATTTCAAAACTATTTGTAATTTTGAATAAGATACTTACCTGCCTGCAATTAATACATATTTTGAGATTAATGACATTCTCGCTCTCAGTAAATGATTAGAAAATTGTGCAGCTTTACATTTAAAGTATTTTTTTTTTAACCTTCTGTGTCTCTACAGTGGTCTTAACAGTTCATCAGAATCTGGAATATCTCTCCTAGATGTCCATTTGGTTTATCTTAAAGCACAAGACACAGAGCTCTTCAAAGTTAAGAAGTTAGGGCAAAGGTTAATGGGAATTTAGCTCACAACTTTTATGACCTGGCTTTTAAAAAGAGACATAATGTAGGAAAGTTCAAACTTTTTAAAAAAATTCTGAAAAAAAAAATGTGTTTTTATTTTTGGCCTCCACATAAAGTGCTTTAAAGGAGAATCAGTCACAGGGGATTTGTGGCACTTTCCTGTCATGTCTGGAGCATGTTTCAGAAAATGTTTTCAAAAATTTTGAAATGTTTGAGTAGTACTGCTTTCTAAACTGTCTGCTACCCATGTAGTTGATTCATTTCCTTTTGTTAGAAACCAAACCTTTAAGATGATAGGCCGGAGGGGATGACTTGAATTTTATTGCTTTGGAGAGAATGTCTGTGTGAGTCCTTTATGCTCTGTTAGTTAAACAATATTCACGTAAAACAAACGAGTCCTGCTGTAAACGATAATTTATGGTGGCTGTTTTTTCATAATAAAAAAGTCAAAACTATCTTTTATAAGGTTTCAACATGCCATCTGTATCAGTATGCTTTTCCCTTGTCTTATGGTAAGAAGTGAGAGAAGAGAATCTAATTGCTTTCTCTAATGCCCATAGAAACAGTGCCAATCCTGACATTTACCTCGGGCACTTTCTAAAGAATAGTTTCTGATCTTCAATTACATTGAGTGTGGTTTTTCCAGGCAGAGGGTTAACTGATTACCGAGTAACCTGTGGTTTAATTCTCGAAACATGATCCTGCCAGCATGCACAGATCTGTTAATGCTTTTAAGCTTCTTTTTGAATTTGTTATATAAGATTCTGATGTGCATAGGTCGTGTTGACTCCATTGCTTTTTAGCATACAATTGGGACTGTGTCCATGCTTGATTCAGAACCAAACCAAGCAAGCAAGCAGACAAAATAAAGGGTTTTGAAAATACATTCCCACAAGGAAAAATCTATGAGAAGAAAAGTTAGGAGCTAGGGATTCCTTTGCTCCGCCTTTTTTTGTTGCTTAGTGTTCTAGGCAGGAGAGCTGTTTTCCATATGGTTACTGTTGAGGCAGCATGTGGTCCCTTACTGTAGGAGGTAATAGTCTCACTAACAGTTTCCCAAACTGACAAACTTCAGAGTAGATATATAATACTATATTACATGCCTTTTAATGAGATATAATTTAGAGATCAGGAACACAAATGTTTCAATTCAATAGCATATTTCATCTAATTTTACTTTGAGAAATTTTAGAATAGGTTGCATGGGGGACTTTAAACAATGATCTCAATAAATTCCTCTTACAATTAGTGCAACTAACATGCAGGTTTTTTTTTTTATCACTTCTGAGATTTCAGGCAAATATCTGCACAGTATTGTTTGGATTCCAATTAAAAGCTCAAAGGAATTTCCTAGGAAAAATAAAAGTAAAGATTTGGGCTGAACTTGGAAGAGGAAGCACATACTATAACTGTGAAGTTGTTGAAGATTTGTAGGGTCAGAGGTGGTGATAGACAGGGTAAACCGGAAGTTATCAAGAGGGTAACATTGGTTCAGTCTCAGCTCTTTTCCTGAATATCTCTCTCTTTTTCTCCCCCATTCTCTTTCTAGAGATAGGGTCTAGCTATTTAGTGCTGGCTGGCCTGTATCTCATTCTGTAGACCAAATTTTAACTCCATTTTTAATATTTAAAAATTTTTTAATTAATTTTTATGTGCATATATGTGTCTCTGTGTGCCTGGGTGTATGTATATATACATAGCGCATGTGTATGGGAGCCCATGGAGGCCAGAAGAGATATCAAATCCTCAGAACTAGAGTTACAGATGGGAGAGAGCCATCAGGTTAGTGCTGGGAACTGAACTCAGTCCTCTGTAAGAGAAGCTAGTGCTCCTAACTTCATAGTCATCTTCCTAGTCTCTCCTTCCAAACCTTCTAGTTTCCAATAAACTATAATCCCACTACAATATTCATGGATAGAATATAAAGGAATGGCCTAAGGTGAAACTTTGTATTCAGATTATCATGTTGCTGTTCGATGAATACCAACTTTTACACGACTCAGTGAGGGAATGTGTCTTTAGCCACACCTTACATAATAAATAGCTAAGCATGTTCCTCAAAATCTTTTAAATGAGGTATTTGTCAGCATCCAAGAAATCAATTAGTAACAGCAAAAATATTTCTCAAAACCAAATTTAGTGTTTTCATATACTTTTATATCATAGATGCAAATATTTCCATTTCTCTTATTCATACTTTTTGTATAAACTCATCCCATAGTGAGAGAATATTATCCTTGTGATAAAAAGATTCTATTATCTTAATCTCTGTCTCTTACTACCTCCCCATATCTTCCTCTGTCCCTGATTTGCTTATTGCATAGAAAAACTAAGGATTCAGGGTAGCTATCATTCCTGTGACAAGCTTGACATGCATAATTAACCCTGATGCCATTTTGGGATGACTACAGCCTGGCCAATAATTTGCTTGCATCTCATGAGAGCATGTGGCTAGAGGCCTTTACTACTCTTTGTCAGATTCTTGGCCTATTAACACTGTCAAATAACAAGCATTATATGTGTTGATAAATGAATTTATTTAAAAGCTGTAGAGGGCTAAATGAAAATACTTAAATGTGGTTATTTAAAAATATAAAGTCTTACTTTATAAAGTCTTAATATTATATTTATTATTTATACAAACAATTTGTCTTTTAGTACTAGGCCCCATGTCAAATAAAGTGGTTGATTAGTTATAGCATTTTGTTCCTATTGTACCAATGGGCGTATCTTTGCAAGACAGACATTGTAGCTCTCACAGTTCACAAGTAGGTAATGCTATTGACTACCTTTATCACACAGTAGTGCACAAAATTTGAAAGCTAGCCAGTAGAAATAACACTTTCATGTCAGTACCACTTTAATTTTTTCCATGTCCTATGACTCAAGTCTGTAGCATAGTCAGTGAAGGTCTTATCAAGTTTCTGAGGGTAGCCCAAAACAATACCAATAACCTGTGATTCCTTATGGAACCCCACTGGCCAACTACTCAGAAAGAGGCACATATACCCGACACTGGGCTTTTTGATAACCTATGGCACCTACAGGAGGCATTCTCTTTTATTTATAGGATTTATGTATATGTAAATACTTTAGAAAGCTTCTAGCATGGTAGATCTTCATACGGATTTTTCAGAGAACCTACTACTATTCAGCTGTTCTCTATTACTTTATATTCATAGATTATCACAGCTCTCAGTCAGTCCTTAGAGAGAATGACTGCTAATACAGACTCACATTGATTAAGGGGCAGAGAACAAGAGTGTGGAATGCTCAGATATAAGTAGGCATATACATTATACTCCTGCCCCCAAGACTCAGGAATCATTATGATTGTAGGATCTAAAGACTGTGGTAGACTTTGAGAATCTGTTTATGAACATGACAGAGTCATGGCACATGCAAATAGACAGTAGCATGAGTATACACAAGAAACCCGAATAAGAGAAAAAGGCGAGAGATTCACAAAGTTCTTCCACAGTGGAGGATCACTGGGAGAGGGAATCAATTTTCTTCAGAAAGCAAATCAAATTCAAAGTGGAATTCTTTGACCTCGTTTCCCTTTATCTAGGAAAGCCACAGTTCAAGTCAGAATTTGGTCCTATGTTGTGAGACAATCATTCTAGTTTATACTTCAC
Organism: Phyllotis vaccarum; assembly: GCA_033318265.1. Taxonomy (NCBI): domain Eukaryota; kingdom Metazoa; phylum Chordata; class Mammalia; order Rodentia; family Cricetidae; genus Phyllotis; species Phyllotis vaccarum. The sequence continues at coordinate 134,018,063 of JARWLC010000004.1, read as the reverse complement.
CTTGCCATGCTCACCATTTGGAAGTCCCTCTAACCCTCGTAATCTTTGTAGTTACTTTTTCTCCTTGTTGAGATATGAAACATCCTGAGTTATTCCTTTGTATTGTGGAAGTCTCCAGAAGACTCAGCGTTACACAGGTTATCTCTTTTGTCTAGGTGCTCCATGGTTAATAATGTATGTGAGTACCATTTAAAAAAATGAAACTTCTAAAAGGTCAGCTCTTCCCAAAGGTTTTTGTCTTAACACATTCCAGAATGGATCACTTTGCTTAGGGTCCCCTTCACCCTCCCTTCTCAGGGTTCCATTTGGTTATGTGAACATAAGATTATATGAATATAAGAACATTCTCTCTGTCAATGATGGCCAACAGAGACACATAACAAAGTTTATTTATTGTATTATTTTCTTTTTCAACATGTTTCCCTCTGGCTGAATCAACTTCATCTGTTGTTAAGATATTCCAGATCAATTTTTAATGATCTAAATTATGTAAGTAGTTTGATGCTTCATTATTATTTGAAGGCAATATCTATTTGTAATAAAATAAATATTTCTTCTTCAAGATGTGGATCCAAAAAAATCCAAATTCTTTAGAGTTCAAAATGTTTCTGCTATGTGCTTCGTAAATTCTATTTAAGAGTGCGATGGACTTCTTAACATCAACTTATTCCACTGTTCACACTTTTGAAAGGGTCCTTTCTTTTTGGTCAGATTATTGTTACAAAATAAAAAAAGGTGGAGGGATTATCAGCTGCAAGTGTGATCTTGTTACAACTGAAACAAAGCAGGTTAGGTAGTAAGCCATGAGAGTAGGGTCTGTTGGCCTTCTGGATATTGTTATTATTATAACATTGGAACAAAGAAACAAAGGCATAAGGCAGAATAGTAAAATCAAGTTAGGATTTTATTATTTTTCCCTTAGTTTGGGATTACCTCCATAAAAGACTTCGGGGAGATAATGATTTTGAAATAAATCGGTGATTTAAAGTGAAGAGTTAAAAAATAACAAATGTGCTAGCTCGTTTGTTAGCTAACAGCAACAAATTTACCTGCTCGTGGTGAAATGTTCTATTTAAAAATATATGTGTAAAATATAGCATGGACCATGACAGGCTAATATCTACTTTAATTTAGTCTCCATGATCTTTTTTTTTCATGAGTTTCCCATTTTTTAATCATGATTATTAGACTTTCCTTTTGGAGATTTTAATTAATTATAATATTATTATTATTTTTACTTTTAATTAATGTTTACTTTTCCCCCTCCAAATTCTCATGTATACCAACCCTGCAGCTCTTCAAATTCATGATGTACTTTGCACTCAGGAATCACAAAGATATACTAGAGTCAAGTCCATAATATATATGCAGAGGATCTGGTGCCAAACATCAGTCTCTTGAGTTCATCTGAGCTTTGATCACGCTGATCTAGAGGGCCTTGTTTTCTTGGGGTCCACCATCCCCTCTGGCTCTTACACTCTTTCAGGCTCCTCTTCATCCTCCATTTCTACTTGGTTCCCTGCGCCCTGAAGGCAGGGATTAAATAGGACATCCCATTTAGGGTTGAGTGTCCCAAGGTCTCTCAAGCTCTGCACATCCCACTGTGGTGTCTCTATTTGTTCCCACCTGCTGCAATAGGAAGTTTCTCTGATGATGGCAAAGCAAAGAACTGATTTATGAGGGAAGCAGAATAAAATCATTCTATTGGTATGTTTTTGTTGTTGTTGAGTACCTGCATGTCCAAAAGAGACTGTTTCAACACAATCTTCCCTAATCTTTCTACTTCTTCTGAAATGTTTTCTGAGCTACAAGGTAAGGGTTGGAATGATGTAGATTGTCCTGGCCCATGGGGTCTAACAATGTGGATCTAAAGAGGGGGCAGACAAATGAAGGGACAAGAAACACAAAGAATAAGAGCAAGACAGTACTCTGATCAAGCCCTGAAACTTTATTCTAAGCAGTACATACAATTCTTTATGGGGAAGAATAAGAAAGTGAGGAATTTACACAGCTGCAGGTTATTCCATCAACAGGATGTGTTGTCATGGAGATCTATCTATTCTTAGCTATCATTTAACCACAGGAAAGTCACCTAACTCCTGGGAGGGGACTCATCTAACAGCAAGGAGGCCACCTGGCTTCTGGGAAGGGACTCATCTAGGGAAAAGAAGCTTAATATGCTGGTCCCAAAATGGCATCGCCACTGCTAAGGCTTTTCTGGCTCCCGGCAGTAGATGTCTCACTTTGGACTGAGCACTACACAATTCTTCATTCTCTGTACTCTGAGGTGATTCAGGTCTCAATATTAATGGCTATCCTCTTAAAAATGAAGCTTTTCTAATGATACCCAAGAGCTGAACTCATCTATGGATATAAAGCTAAGTATTTAGGTAGCCTACTTCACCCATTACTATGTTTCTTTCTATGTAGTGGGCTTCTTCAATTGCCTAATTGGTATCCCCTGTTTATTAACAAATTAAGCTAACTTCATTTTTTGGATTATATAACTTATTAGTATATGCAAAGATAAAGAAAACTACACAAGGAAATATATCATTTATGTAGGTTTTCAAAATTAATGGTTCTTTCCCTTTATTTTCTTCTTTCTTTTACAATGCCTTAGATAGATGATTTTAATTATTTTCTAAGGCAGGGTCTCAGTTTCTATGTAAATAAAGGCTTCCAGAGATCGTCTGATTCTGAATTTAGAGTGCTGAGATTAAACGTGTGTGTGTAAATAATCTTAGGTGCAAAGTTTATTTTCCCTTATTTGTTTCCCTATTGTTTCAGTGAGATCTTATAAAATGTTCTCAAAATAGATTATTACACTATAATTTAAAAATTACTCTACAGTGATTTGTTATTCCCTCCTTACATGTTTTTGAATTATTTACCCATTTTCTCTATTAATTAATAAATATTAAATTATTTTATGATTTGCTTTAAAATCAATTATGATGTATTTGAAAACAATAATAAGAAGCAATAATGAATGTATTTGAATAAACAATTACAAAAACAAGTTTTGGAGTATATTGTTAAATTTATTATGACTTGAAGTAGAATTCTTATAAAAAACAGAAACTGCTCCTGGAAATAGAATTTTAAAATAACACATAAAATACTCTATGCAACACGTAGCATAGATGTTATGTGGTATAATATGAAGTATTAAAATCTATAAAATAATACATACATAATATATGCAGACAGAACATGTGCCTGTCATAGTGTTACAACAATCCCGGTCCATCTGAAGGGCTTTATATATTTGTGGCTTTTAGAACCTTTATTTTTCTTTGTCTCCTTATTTTTCCAGTGATCAACATAGTCTAAATGTAGCACTTAGCTTTATTATTTTGTATTAATTCCTATTTATGGATATTTAAATAGTCTTTGTTTTTTAGTTCTATATAAAGGGCAATGCTATAGGTATTTCCCTGTATCTCATGGGTTTTGATCTTACATTTATGCAATCCATTCATGGTGATAAGCAGGTTTCTAATTTCACATTTATTTTCTGGTAGAGTGTTCCATCAGGAAACAACTAGCTATAACTCCCTCCTTATTCTTCTCTTAATATACGTGTGCTTTCTTTACTATTTGTACATATGAAAGAGGTAAAGCTGCTGAAACACTTGGTATGAGCATCTCCGACTTTGACAGCTATGAGATCTCACATCTGTCTAATTCTCCTTCCTCTTTTCTGTCCATTCTCTCCCTCTGCTTTCTCCATTCATTCTTCTCCGCAATGTGGACAAGCCTTATCTCCCCCCCCCCCATTTATCCAACTGGTGAAGTCAAATTTGAGGGAAACAGAATAAGTCTTTGGTTATAAAATTTCTATTAGCTCCATTAGTTGGTTTTGCTTTTTAAGTTCTCCAATGTATTAATCTTTTAAAACATGTAGTGTGTGCTTAGTGTGAATTCTATGGTGTCTGGTGTGAAGAAGACAGATTGCAGCTGTTGTCAATCCTTGTTGTTTCATACGTTGTTCATCTCAACTCCCTTTTCAGTAATCTAAAGGATTAATTTTAGCTTCCAAAGGATGAGAAATATGTGGACTCTGTCCATCACTATATTTTATGTTTCTAAAATAGCACTGTTTCTTAGTGAATATTAGATCTTCATGGAACAAAGTGAAGAATTATTTGATATCATAGGAGAGATTTTAACAAGGGGTTCAGTATATGTTCATTACTTGTTTTCTGGAAAGTTTTCATCTAGTCATAGCAGCTTCTGGTTTAGCATTTTCCAATTAAGAAAATCAAAAAAAGTAGGAATAGTTACTGCTAAAGTAATTAGAGTTTAAAAAGTGATTATATATTAACTTAATAACTACCTTCAAATGTTGCAAGTGTTGTCAGTTCCAAATTGTTTGGGCTGACAGATGCATAGGTTAAATTTACCCTGAACCCTCAGCAATAAATGAATCTATATGTACTAAGTTGATATTTATTATATTCTTTGATTTATTCCTTTAATCTTAATATTACATTTATCCAAGTTTCAAAAATTATTTATTTCTTTGAATACATGAAATGCAAGTCACAACAAGGACCCATCTGAGGCACAGGCATAGCAGTGGCAGGGGCAGGTACTTACCTCTCTGCAAGCTGGGTTTTTAAAGGCAAAAATCACAAGGTTATACACCAATTAGTGGCCTTAGTACAGACACAATTCTGATTAGCTTTCCAGATTTTCTCTGTTATCTTAGCCAGCTGTTTGCCAAACCTTCTTCCCTAGACTATCTCCTTGATTGGGACATTCCATGGTTTTCAAATGGTCCCAGGCTATCTCTGGTACCTGGACATTCCATGGTTAATTAACTGCTATCAGATAGCCCCTAGGCCACCTCTCCTGTTTGTACTTTGTACTGCAGTAGAACTCAGGCAGGTCTGCCTCAAACTGGTGTTCAGGGACTTTTGCTAAAAAAATGGAGGTGCTTCTTGGTTCTTCAATAATAAAAATGAGATGACAATGATGAAATTTTATGTGTTTTGTCAGAAATTCTATGATCAAAATGTTTAGACGGAGCATGTTAAAGAGATTTTAGATTCTAGGCATGGTAGTAAAACTAAATCATACTTTCTGGGAAGCCACAATTGTCTGCTTCCTTTATACTTCCTGTACTGTTTACCATTATTGCAATACAAGCTAATTTCAACTTTAACTGAACAGTTCTGTGATGTATGTTATATGAATGAATGTGTGTGTGAGATCTATTTCAATCAACTTGGCACACACATGCCCATTAAGTTACACAAGAAGAGCCAGAGAAGCAGACATTGCTTTAGTCTTTGGTGCATTTTTGTTGCTGTGACAAATACCTTGACAGAGATACTATAGGAAAGTTTTGTTTGGCTTATAATTCCATGTCACAGAAGTCAAAGCAAGAAGTTAAAGCTTGACACCCACAGTCAAGGGCTGAGAGAGAATAAGAGCATGGATCCTCGCTTGCTACTTTGTTCTTAATTTACTTTTCTCACTCTGACCCAGTCTGAGGTCCAGCCCGTGAAGTAATGTCACTCACAATGGGTAGATCGGTGCCTTCACATCTCAATGAATTATTCAGATAGTTTCCTACCCCAGACATGCCAACAGGCCAGCATGATTGGTGACCTATATAATTCTGTGTTAAGACTTCCTTCCCAAGTGATTGCAGGTTATGCCTGATTGACAACTAAAGATGCCTACAACAACTTCAGTAATCCCAGGCTGGAGGAATCCCATAAAGCTGTATGATCAGATTTGCTCTCTACTGACAGGTATGGTTACAGGTTATTATGCTGAAAACCCTCAATGAAATTAACAAAGACTAGCAAAGGAAGAAGAGAGTTTTTACATATGAATGTATTTAAAAAAATCTACTTTTTTATAGTTTTCAGTTGACTTTTTTTTTTAAAAAATCAATCTTCAAATAAACCTTTACTTGAGAAAAAATTTGTTACATGTATTACTACCTTGAAGGAACAATTTGAGGAAGATTTTAAGTTTATATCACTGCAGGACCATCCATACATGGTCCTACACTTCAGATGGGTATATCACCAGATTAGAACAAATATAAAAGAAACATTTTTTTTTGTAATGCTTCAGCATAGAACTTGTTCCATTCTATTAAACTTGATAAGCAGTCCATTACCTTGTCTTCTAAGCTTTTGTCTTCATTATTGTGCAGATTTTAAAGCGATAGCAATTTTGCCTGTAATCATGAAGAAATTGCATTGGAGACTTGAAGTGAGGATGTGACACCACTTTTGGTAGAACTCTCTAGAAATCTTTACATTGTCAGTGTGTCATTTCCCTAAGAGAAACAACTTATTTCCCAGTGTTGGAGAATAGTAACCCTTAAACTAATCCACAAGCTGTTTAGTTTTTCAGTAATTGATTAAAAAAGATTTAACATCTGTTTTTAAATAACACAAGAAACATAAATGTACAACAATAAGGACATTTAGAAATTTGAATGTGTTGCCAGAGACAAAAGCCATGAAACTTAGACTCTTCTACCTGAGAATATTTTGTAGCATGTTTTATTCATTATTTAACTGGCTTTAATTTTTATGTCTATGAATATATGGCTGAGTATATTTATGTGCACCATGTATGTGCAGGAGCCCCAGAGATCAGAGGTGCATGTTGCAATCCCCAAAACTGGAGTTACAGGTGGTTATGAGCCACTATAGGTACTGGGAACCAAGCCCTGATCATTAACAAGCTCTCTTAATGGCTGTTCTATGTCATTATCCCCCTTACTCAGAGTCTCTTATTGTAATTTGATCAAAACCACATCTCAAAATTTATGTATATTCTGCTGTTGTTTCAAAATTTCTTCCAAGATATAATTATCCATCATGGAGGGCAGCTTGTTAAGACATAGGATGTTAAAGGGAGGGTAAACAACAGAATATTCTAAGGGAAAATGAGACATTCTATCTTGCAGGGGCGTACTTTAAACTTAGAAAGTAAACAACCCAGTTTTCAGGAAGTCCCTGAAACTGACCAGATTCACTACTTTTCCAATACCTCTCAAGCATATATAAACAGTGAAAGACAAAGGCAAGCATCATGGATGTCAAGGAAACGAAAAAGGTGAGGCAAGAAGGAAACTTGCTTCAGCTCAGCTTTGTTACAGGCACTGGGACAAACCTCTGGACTCTGATGCCTAGTGGTTTATTTATTTATTTTACTTATTTAAACACAGTAAAGCTTTGGAAAATAATTTCTTGTGACAATTATCACAATAATGTTTTAGGTGCATCTACATTGAAATTCCTTTGCAAGGTACATCTGTTTAGCAAAGCACCTGTGACCTTTCCCACAAGAATGAGTTGTATTGACTGATAAACAGTGTTCTGCATGAGGGCCTAGGAAAGAAGAATTTGTAATAAGCATAAGGATGGATTCTATTGACTGAGAAACAATGCTCAGGATTCTGGGGAATTTTAGTGGGGGATGGCTCAATAGACTAGTAAAAGATCTCTATGTTATTAAACAATATCTGCTCCAGCCTTTCTTCCAACAAAGCCTGCAATTTAACAATTCAGGTTTCTCTAGTTCTTATCTGTAAACTTGTGGAATATGGGTTCTTCTGCAGGGAATATTCCATTCAAATCAAATTCTACTCTTTGGTCCCATAGGCTTGTGGCCATATTGTAATGCAAAGTGCATTTAATCTAACTCCAAAAGTACCACAGTCTTTTATAGTCTCAACAGTATTTAAAAGTTCAAAGTCCAAAGTCTATTCTGAGGCGATAGGAAATCTCTTAATTGTAACTAGCCTATAAAATAAAAAAGAAAAGCAAATTACATACTTTCAACAAATAATGGCCAAGTATAAACATGAATTTTCCAAAAGGCAGAATTAGGGCTGGGAACAAGAACTTATAGGAAGAGGGAGTGTCACACAGACTGATAAATTAATCAGAACTTCAGTGATGTGGTGAGGTTAGAATGTTGCAGGTCAGATCCAGAGGCTAATTACCTTACCTAGGCTAGCATCAGCTCCCTGAAGAGTCAATCCTGGCCTACTCCTGTGTCAGAACTAACATTCTGGAACTAATAAATAAAAGCCTTTTGAAACCTGTTGTCATATCAGATAATTGGCTCCCACCAACCCAAGAAATAGGAATGTATCAGACAGCCTATGAGGTCTATAGAAAAGTTTCCCTCCATGTTGCTATAACCATCTCTCTGATATACTCACCAATATATTTATACTTGCCTTTGTTTATAACTTTTCTATTCTGTAAAACTGTAAAATGACATTAAACCAATTCTACTTGGGAACAAGGAATTTGGGATCTGTTTACCCAGGGAACAGTCATTCAGAAATAGTTTCTGAAGAAACTATCTCTTATTCCTTTTAAGGTCAGAGCCCCTTTTGTTTGTTGGTTGGTGGTGGGCTTTTTTATTGGTTTTTTTTTTTTTTTTTTTTGCCACAATGAGGAAATAATTGCCCAAAGCAAGTCTGGAACTCAGGTCCTAAGGCTGGTCCATATCTTCTCATCAGAGAACTTTTAGGTGATCTTGGTTGATAAAACCAATAAGAACCTGGAAGCAACCCACAGGTTCTCATCTTCTGTGGAAACAAAAGCAGAACCTCTTTTCCAAAGCAACATATCCTTAGACACAAATTTCAAAGTGAAGGTACTTTTAAAATATATATGTTGGTTTAACTTATCAGCCTTTGCAATCAAATGTCTTTCTGCAGTTAGCTCATTAACAGCTAAGAAATTTAAAGAAAACGCAATAATAAACATAATCCAGGCTCTTTGTGTTGTCTCCATCTTTACATGGCTTATTATATTTCTATTCCTCTATTTCTCTTTTTTAAAAGACTTTCTCTACCTTCTTTCTTTTCTCTTCCAGCCTATGTATTCTTTTCCACACCCATTTTACCCATTGAGAGACTTTCTCCATCTGAATCTGCTTTATTTTGTATCATTAATCATTGTTTAACCAGAAAAGCTCTTAAAACACTAGACAGTAAATCACTGCTATGACTTCTGACTCTGCCCCACTCAACAGCTTTTCAACATGGTGGAGGTGTCAGAGCCACTCTTCCCCATTCTGGGAAGCAGTATTAAATATTGTGAAACTTTTAACCACTCCAACTCCAGGGAATCTTAGGGTTCATATTATCAAGTAGAGTACTGCCACTGCCCACTGCTCACTCTACTTAATTGGTTGCCAGCAGGGCCTCTTAAAGGGCCACACAGTTTTTGCCACTAACACTGTCAGGAAGCATTCTTAAATGAGCCAAATCTGCATAGCATTATCAGCAAACAGAGTGGATCCAAGGAAATGCTGCAACTAAGAAGTTATCTTTAACTCTGTTCCCTTTTTGTTCAATAAAAGTAGGTGTGGATTTGTTGATTTGATGAACTGTGGGAATCAAGAGGTTTCAGAGAATAATGCTAAAATGTGGACTAGAGACTGGTCATGATATTTTGGTGAATAAAATGGCATCATTGTCTGAAGAGTGCCTGAAGCTAAAGTGAATAGTTTTGGATTAATTCCATTAGGAGACAAAATCTCAAAACATCCTAGTATAGACTGTTGTGTGGTTGCTAGCGTTCATACTTATAAAGATTTATAATGAAAAGGAGAAAGCTGAGCAGGGTAAATTTACAAAATGTAAATTTTGAGGAGAGAAAGAAATCTAGGAAGTGGAATGAAGCTAAACTCTGTGTTCAAGGAGAGAAACAGATTAGGCGATGAAACAAAGAGATTGGTGACCTCAGGGCAAGATCCCACCCAGCTAAGTTTCAAATTTGTGGAAAGAAACCAAAGAAAAGCTTAGAGCTGGATGCGGTGGGGCACACATTTAATCTCAGCACTGTAAGGGCATAGGCTGGCAGATCTCAGTCTAGACAGAGATCCGGTTTCAGGACAGCCAAATTTAGGCAGTGAAGGACAGAAGGCTGGTGAAGATACAATTAAACAGCGAGGCCATATTTCAGCTCCACCAAGCAGCAGAATCTGGCAGCTGCTAACAGGGATTGGAACCAGCCCAAGAGAGAGAAGTGTGTTGCAGTGAACAAAACTGAACAGAGTTGAAGATCTGAAGAGCTTTTCAATATCAAACAAGATGAAGAGTTTGGAGTTTATCCAGGTGGATTTTGGTCTTGTATACTAGTCCAGTATTTCCTCACCATGCTTCCTTCCATATGTTTGGAATGGTAATGTGTATCCCAAGTCATGATATGTTAGAAGTATGGGATTTTTCTTTTATTATTCATAAAGGATTTCAGCTAAGAGATTGCATCACTCTCAGAAGAGACTTTGAACTTTGGATATTTAAACATTGTTGGTAGACTCTGGGGACTTTTGACATTAGACTAAATAAACTTTGCATTATGATATTGTTATAAGCTTTTTGGGGCAGGGAGTGGAATGTGGTAGTTTGAATGTAATTGTCCCCATAATCTCATAGGGAGTGGCACTATTAGGAAGTGTGGCTTTGTTGGAGTGGGTATGGCTTTATTAGAGTAAGTGTGTTACCATGGAAGCAGGCTTTGAGGTTTCCTATGGTCAGGATACAGTGTGTCAGTCAACTTACTGTTACCTCAAGATGTAGCCAGTAGCACATCTGCCTGCATGTCCCCAGGCTCCCTGCCATGATGATAATGGACTAACCTTTGAAACTGTAATGTGAGCCACCACAATGAAATGTTTCCATTTATAAAAGTTGCCATAGCCATGGTTTTTCTTCATTTCAATAGAAACTCTAAGACAAACTACTACCTCCATATTCCTCTAAGTGACTCTAGTAAGATACTGCTTTACCAAGTTTGATTGATGGCATCCCTATTTTGGTCTACTTTCTACCATTAATTCCCTATATGAGTCGAGAAGATATTTATTTTTCTTTCTAGGACAATGGCACACACACCTATATGATACTTAACAGACTTATTGACAAAACAGCATTTTAAAGATGTCTTCAAATATTTTTTCAAATATAAAATGTCTCTTTATCACTCTTTGATTATAGTTTTATGGTGCAGTCTCCATTTCTTAATATGGGATAAGGTGGGGGGGGGGTTCTATGCAATGTTCAAGCCTACTCTCATCAAGAATGCAGTCAACTGATGACTAGCATTATACTATTTGAGTTTTTTGTTATAACAAATGTATTCCACTAAGATGAAAGAACCATTTCTTACCTAAGACTTTTTTTTTGTTCTTTGTATCAATGAGTTGTTATAACTTAGTCATGTTTCATTTTATGTTATGAATTTGGGCTTCTTTCCTTTAGCTATATAGCTATATGAAATGTAAAGTATATGTAAATAGACATTATATACATGTATATGCATCATATGTACACTATAAATTTTACATTTTATTTTTATTTTACATTTATAATTTTTCTGTTTTGTCATGGACATATGGTTTTTATATGGAGATTACCTGCAGGTTCTAGTAATGACATGAAAAACATTAGCTGGAAACAATGCTTTTGACCATTTATCATCTGGAGTTTTGTTAACTTGATGACTTGAGATATATGCGTCTTAACAGGTAATAAATTATTAGTACTAGAAATCCTCATTTTCAAAATATCTCCATAGAATGTAATTTTATATACACATGTCCTAAACTGTGTTGATTTTATTCACAAAAGGCCCAATTATCTGGTAAGCAAGGGAAGTAAAACATTCTATGATTTAAATTTTTCCTCTGAGGAAACTTTGTTTCTCAGATACGAATCCAATATCCAATATGGATGAATAATTGACTCATTGTGTCACAAGGGTTCTTATTATTTTAACCCAGTAAAGTTATTAAAATTGGAAAGGTAACAACAGATTGATCTACATGGAGAAGAAATTTGAAGTGTTCACATTTATTATTGGGGGCACCCAGATGTAAGAACATTGTATTTTTTTTTTTTTTTTAGTAATTTTGCAAATGTCATTTATAATTTTTGTTACATGGACTGAGGTATTTGCAGTCTGTCTTGGCTGCTTTTCTAACTACAGTTATCTGAGAAGAGGGAACGCAACCGAGAAAACGCCTCTATAAGATTGGCCTGTGGGAATTTCCTTGGTTTATAATTGATGTGGAAAGGCCCAGCTCACTGTAGGAGGTGTCATGCTTGGATCATGATGAAAAACTTATTATGGTAGAGAAAGTAGGCTGAGCAAGTCAGGAAATAACAAGCCAGTAAGCAGCATTCATCCACGGCCTGCTTCAGTTCCTGCTTTCTGTTCCCTGTCTCCACTTCCTGCCTTGGCGTCCCTCAGTGGACTGTGTCTCATGATGGGAAAACACAAATAGATCTTTTTTCCCCCTGAGTTACTTGTGTTTAATCACAGCAATCGTGTTGAAGAAAGAGGGTTAAAGTCTAGTGGCCAAAACTTACTAGAGGAACATGGGGTTTGAAGATCACAGCTGCCCTTGCTGCTCCCTTTCTGTCCATTTCTTTTCTTACTCTTGTCAGATGCTTCAGGAAACAACCGTTACGTTATATGCATCTTTTGAGAAAAGATGTAAATCTATTGCTAACATCTGTCTTTTCGCTAGGACTGTGGACTCAGTTCCTAGGTACACGTAGAGCCAAGGACACTATGCTGTAGGACATTAACACCGTTTTCTATGGTGGGTAAAACTCAGTGTTTTCTTCAATAAAATTCTCATCTTCTTTTACCTCAATGAAGTAATGTTTGGGTATAAACAAATGAAAGAACATATATTTAATATGTGTGAAGAGATTAAACATAACAAGATGTAGGGATGCATAATTGGAGAGGGGATTTTTTTTTTAGCATAAGTGAAAAGTTTTGAGATTTATACTCACTCAGAAGAAGGATTCTGAAACCAAGGAATTGTCTTAAGTGATATATTTCTCTTCTTCACTTTCCGCTATTCTGTTGTTAATTTGGAGCAATGATAGCATTTCAATGCCTTTGAGTTTTATACCTTCCTCTTCACTTCCTCTTGATCCTGCTGTAACATTCAAATCTCCTTTGTACATTAAGCTCATCAATGTTGGATTTGCCTTCTGGAACAATATACCACATGTGTTTACATCATTTTCAGACTGGTAAACCAATTTAATCAAGAATGAAATTCTCAAATTACCATTGATGTAGTTGTGAATCTTTTAATAAAAATAGTTCTTCTAGAGTTGCATTTTATTGATTTCTTTACTGATTTTTGAGTAGTACATTCTCATTTTGTCTTTAATGAGATGTGATGGATACCAACATTTGCACCTGTAATTCTCTCTTTGTTCCAAATCCAGTCTCAATTTATTAGAGTTAACAATAGAAGATGTGGAATAAAGCCATTACTGAACCATTAAATAAATGCATGATTATGTTTTCACTGTGATGAAATTATTGTCCTGGGACAGAATGCTCTTCTAGGATCAGGGGACCTCATGGGAGATGCACCATGCTGCTGGGACTTGGTGAGCACCAGAGAAGGATATTGTCTGTTCTTGGGAAAGAGCTACATCTGAAGGGCTGTCTGGGTACTCAGGTTTTCGGCAGACAACCATATCGTACTGATTTTCTAGGATTTTTGTTCCTGTTGATAATGGGATAAAATAATTGAGTATGGAATGTTCACTAGCTTGTTGGTTTGTTGAAGAAGCAGGGAGAAACTAGCCGGTGAAGTGAGTTGCTTGTTCACAGTTACATGGTTTCCAGGAATTGAGCTCAAGTTTCTGGGTTTATACAGCAAGTTTTGACCTGCTGATTCATCTTGCTGGCCCTCAGAATGACATTCTAAGCCAAAGTAGTTTTCACCATAAGAACCATAAGGTTTTAACCTTATACATGCATGTGTGCACACCAAGTGTGAGATTCCTTTTCTTTGCCTTCTATACACTTCTGGCATTCTATTAGTTTTGTTTTTCTATGTTCTGGAAGCTCTCCCTCTTCCATATCCAGGTTGCCTGTTGGCTGTGTGGCTTGAAGAAGGCTTCCATCATTCTGTGATGGATCCTATGTTCCCTGGAACAGACATATCTCCTGCCTCAACATCCTTTTTACTTCAACTTCTCTTTTGAGGAAATGGCTCTTGTAGTAACTTCCTGAGGAAAGACGCATGGACAGTAAAATCTTTAAAATCTGCGTGGCCGAGATTCTCATTAATCACTCTCATATTTGATACCTTACTTTCCAGTTGGGAATGATTTCTCTTTAATTTTTAAGGTATTTAGCTTTCACGGGTTTTTAGGTTTCAGTTATTAACCTTTGTACTGAATTTTGTGGAAGAACTTGCAATTAGGAATGTACCCATTCTCGGTCTCACAGATGGCTCAGTTTAGGTGCCTGCTATAACATTTTCTTTTTCTCTTTGTCCTTAATTTTCAAAATATGAAATATCAAAATCATAAATATAGTGTTGGTCTTTGAAACTAGCCTAAGAATTAGCGTTCTTTGTTGAATTATGTATCTGACAATTTCTTCTCTTTCTCTGCGCTCTCTAAAAGACTTGCTCTTCATATTCAAATTCTTAAACCAACTAGCAAATAACTGTTTCTACATTTTTTGTTTTCCTTACCCATTTTCACATTCAGATCTTCTGATGATCTCATCTATTTTCTCATTTTTACAATTGCATTTTAAAATCTCCAAGAGCTTGTTTGTTTGTTCTATTTTTTATAGACTTCTTATTATATAGTTAAAAAATATCACATCTCTCTGAGGATGTTGAAGTTACCCAGAGTTTACTTTTTTATCTAATTCTTAAAAAGCAAGGTTTTTTGTTTGTTCTTTGTCTTCTGATGATTCTTGTATGAATTGATTGCATGCAATTATTGTTCTAGTTAAAAACTTCAGTAGAATGGTCATATAGAGAAATTCAATATGAACAGCTTAAATCAATAACCACAAAATATGAAATAGATAAACTGTTATAGATTTCTATGGTAGGTGGCCATTCTATAGTAATAACCATGGTGAATCCAATGAGAATCATTCTTGAACATGGGATTGCTCTCTTGCTTAATAGGATTTGATTCTTAACTGACTCAGATAAATTATTTTGTCTCATTTAGACTTCTATAATCAGCAGCTATGTTGACTGGCAGGTGGATGGTCTAGGACCTCATATACTGTAGTTGGAAGCTTGTTATTCAAGACATTTTTTTCTTTTCCTGTCCTTGCAGGCTAGATTTGGTCTCATTTACATGATATTCTTAGGATCCCATGGGCAGTAGAAAGCAAGATCTAATGTACAAGTGGCTCATAAGCATCTGTTTTGTATTGTGCTTGTGAATGCTCCTTTTGCCAAAGCAAACTATGTACCAAGCCCAGATACACAGGGTGGAGAAATTGTTCCCATCTCTTAGCGGGAGTATCTGTAATGTTATACAGCAAGATGCATGAGCAGACTCTGCGGTTATGTTTATCATCTGCAGTGGAATGTCTCCCAGCTGTTCTGTTGAGTATTTTCAAATATCATATTCCATAAGTATTTTAGAAACATTTTACCAAGAGTGAAATTATCAAAGGGGTTTGGGTCTGACTTTCAAAATTCCAGTTGGAAAAGAAGCTAGAAAAGCAACAGCAGTCATTAAGACTTTCTCAGGAACTGTCTGCACCCATTGTACCCCCTCTACTCATTTGTCTCTATTGATATTAAGGCAGTAGACCCTCTGGTCTAACATCCCCAGGTAGTAGGCATCTAATCTTTTGCTTGGGAGATATAAAGGACAGATTTGTCTAGACAAAACCTTAAAAAAATTATGTAAAATAGACGCTGAAATTGCAGTTAATAATGAAGTGTGTTAGGACTGAAGAGATAGCAGATAAGCACATGTTCTGCTCTTGCAGAGAAACCGAGATCAGTTCTAATTCCCTATATTGGGCAGAACACAAGAACCTATAACCCCAGCTGTAGGGGATTTAATACTCAGCTGCCTCCCTGAACATCTGCACTCATGTGCAGAGACTCTTCTCAATACATAAATTAAAAACAAAATAAATTTTTATTTAAAAAGGAATGATATTTCAAGTAAGATTTAGCCTGATGCTGTTATTCAGAAACACTCTGTGCATAAGTCTCCCTATTTTTGTGCGAATTTCAAATGCTGTGGATTTCCTATGAATGTGGAGTTTCTTAACTTCCTGTGAAACACTAAATTAATACTCAGTAAGTTCAAATATTCCACAACTGTCTTATCAGCCACCCTATGATAGAATTGGAAGCTTGTCTGATGGTGGCTATAACCCCTCTGTCTTTCAATTTCCTTACAGCTTCATGTTTGGGAATCTATGGAACCACATTGGTCAAAACAATTTAAAAGATATAGCTTATTCTTGTTTCTGGAGTTTTATTTTCTTGTATAAGGTGTATATTTAGGGTACTGTCCCCTTGTAGGGTAGCATAATTAAACCTCTCTCTCTCTCTCTCTCTCTCTCTCTCTCTCTCTCTCTCTCTCTCTCTCTCTCTCTCTCTCTCTTTCTCTCTCTCTGTATTCTATCAAGCTTTTATAGTATTAGGACTTCATATGGCTTTTCTAAGTGGCTTCAGTGTTCACCATCCCTCCCTCCCCATTGTCCTTCGTTACCACATTTACCCTCCCCCCCACCCCAGTTTAATCATTTTTGTTTCATTGTTCTTTAACCCTCTATACAACAGTGTTTTATTCCCCTCCCTTGGATTCCCTCCTGTTCCATGGACCCTTACTAAATTACTAGATGACATAGATATTACAAATAGAACACACACATCTGGAGACTCAATGCTAACATTTCAGAAAGAAATGTGATGTTTGTGTTTATGTGTCTGGGTTACTAAGATGAGGGTGTTGGACTAGCTCTATCCATTTAATTGAGAATTTGATAATTGTATTTTTCTTTATAGCTGAATATTTCCATTTTATAAATACCCTACATTTTCCTTATTCATTCATTAGATGATGAGTATCTAAGCTGTTTCCATTTCTTGAATGCTGAGAATAGAGGCAATAGAGTGAGAATGGGCAAGTATTTCTATAGTAGGATGTAAAATTTGGGGGATATATGCCCATGAATGGTGCATCTGGATTATGTGGTACATTGATTTTTAAAGCTATACAAGGATTCCCCCACAGTGATTTGCAGAGTGGCCGTCCCATTTTGCAGTACCACCAGCACTATATATGCGATCCATTTTCCCCACACCCACATGGCATCCATTGTCACTTGTTGGTTTGTTTGATCTTAGCCATTCTGAAAGGGTGAGATGAAATATCAAAGCAGTTTTAATTTGTTCTTTCCTGATGACTAAAGATCTTAGGATTTTTGCAGACATTTGTATGTCACTTTTTAACACATTTCTATTTAAGCGTATGCCTCATTTGAATATTTTGTTTATATTCTTGATGTCTACATTTGTGGATTCTTTGTGTATTCTACAAACTTAATGTCTATCAATGTATAGCTAGTAATTTTTTCCCCATTCTTGGGCTGTTTCTTAACTTGAATGATGGTGTTCTTTCCGGTACAGAAATGTTTTAGTTCATTTATTAATTTACAAATACAAACATTTAGTCTATTTATTAATTGTAGGTCTTGGTGTCTGCAGTATTAGGATCCTGTTCAGAATGGTGCCTATAAGTTTAATTGTATTTTCTGCTTTCTCTTATACAAAATTTAGGGTATCAGGCCTATGTCAAGGTCCTTGACCCACTCGGCATTGAGTCTGTATAGGCCGAGAAATAGAGATCTAGCTTTATTTTGCAACACACACCTACTCAATTTAACCAGGACCATTTGATAAATATGATGACTTTTATTCTAGTATATATCTCTGACTTGCTAAAAATCAAGTTGTCCAAGATATGTGGACTTATATCAGGATCCTTTATTCCACTGATTATTGTGTCATTTATGTTAGTACCATGCATTAAAAAAATCACTATAGGTTTATAAAATAATTTAAAATCAAGGACGGTAATACCTCCAGTAGATTTTTTTATTATTATTATTCAGAATTGTTTGTTCTGTATTGTTTTACTGTTCTAGGGTTTATTTTATTTTATTTTATTTTTTGTGTGTATGTGTGTGTGTGTGTGTGTGTGTGTGTGTGTGTGTGTTTGTACACGGCACTTGTCTGTGACTTTCAAATGAAGTTTAAGAGTTTTTCAGCTTCTATGAAGAGTTGAGTTAGAATTTTGATGCATCAACTTACATCAAACCTATAATTTATTTTTCTCTCATAGCCATTTTTGCAATATAGGATGTGGATCAGCTATATTAAGTGAATAGATATAAGCCAGAAGTAAAACCAAGAATGGTTATACATGTTCATAGTCCTGGCACACAAAAAGCTGAGTCTGGTGCTTCACCGAACTGAGACTAGCTAAGGTTCATGAAATCCTGTCTTTCTTTCTTTTTTTAAGTATCTTTAATGCTGTGTTTCATATGGACATTGATGGGAAATAGAGGCTAGAGTTGCACATTGGCACTGTGTACGCGGTGTGGTGTGTGTGTGCGCACATGCACGCTCACATATGTGTTTGTCTTTTCTCTTACAGAGTAATTAACTGAAGGGTAAGAAAGTCACCTTATTCTTCAGCTCACTAATCTTCAACAGTAAAAGCAAAAGTAGCTTTCCATGAATCCCATCTCTTATCAATTGGATTCTAGAAGAAGCAGACTTTGGGGGTAGAGTTTAGTATCAGAATGTTAACTAAAGCACACACTTGAGAGCTGCACCCGAGAAAGGGGGAATGAAGAGTGAGAAGAGAAAGTAGTTTTAGGGGCAGCCACACTGCTCTACAGAGACTGCCAGGGCACTGCAATAGCTACCAATATCTCTAGCAGGGATAAAATACCAGTCCTTTGTTCTCTGGCATGCACGGATCATTTCCTATCGGCTACCCTGGACAGAGAGAGCATAGGCATGATGGGATGGTTCTCTGTAGCTGAGGATCACACTAAATGAGTTGTAAGATGAAGAGAATCTGTTGTCAACATCCTGGAACCTAGTACATCAATCCTGTCTCTGATGAATAATCTGAGAACGTGACCCAGTGCCTGCCACGCTTCCTCCATTTTCAAACCCCATTTGCAACGTTCAGATGTTGGTGCTATGCCTCTTTGTACTGATGATTTACTCTCCAGGCTATGATAGGGGATGAGGTTGAGTATAAAAGGTAGACATTATTCTCCCATAAAAATTACAGGGTAGTATTTTTTATTCATATAGTCAACTTTGCATATCACCTCATTAACAGGGTAATATTAGCACCAAATTTGGTGGGATCATAAAAAATTATCTCTACTTCAAACATAAGAACAAAAATGAGCCGCACTATCTCACTTCATCCCTTACACTTGGAGGCATTGACAGAAATGCAGGCACAGAGCACATTTTTTGCTGCTTCATAAAATATTGACAGCTTAATTTCTATAAGCATTAAAAATTATGCTATGATTTGTGCATCAGAGACAAAAAATGAGGCACAGTGGGTTAAAATGAGGCAGGCAGCACAGCATTTTAGTCCTTCTACGCTTATCTCTTGGCCTGTACTTTGTCCCTCCCTCCCAATCCTTGTCTCCTCCTCTTTATCCCTCTATTACCATAATTTCTTTGATTTTTGACTCTCCTTCTGGTTCTGCCTCATAAGTCCCCCTGGAACAGTTAACCTACAATAACCATTTCATTCAAATTCATAATAGATCATGTGAATCTTTGTCATGTAGGAGAACAGGGATTAGTGCAAGACTAGTCTGAGGGTTGGCACATTATTCTCTTTATGGCACAGAGAAAACCTGGTTTCAACGGTACTAATTTTGGATAACATCTCTGATGTGGAAATGTAGAACACTCCTTTTTGGGATGCTTGCCAAGAAGTCCTTACAAGTATTTACTTAACTGTGCATGTGGCAGATTAAAAGAAGCACTGTGAACAGAAAGTCCAAAGCTACTTAGTGAAGTAGAGACAGGTACCAAAATACTTAAGATCTTGATTCTGTCAATAAGTAATTATGAATATTAGAACTTAAATAAACTGTATTTGGGTTTTTATTGCTGTGATAAAATACCATGACCAAAAGGGATTTGGGGAAGGAAGAGTTTACTTCAGCTTATACTTCCAGGAAACAGTTATTACTGAAGAAAGTCAGGACAAGAGCACAGAGCAGGAGCCTGTAAGCAGGAACTGATACAGAGATGTGGTGTGACAAAACTTTTTCTGGAATGACGCAACACATGTCTACTCACCCCAGATGGGGAACCCATGACAGACCAAAGTATGGATAGTAACAATGTCCAATTCTGTGAGCCAATGCATTTTACTGTGGTTACCTACTGGAGCAGAAATGACTCAAAGACAGCTGTCACCAAAGGCCACCCCAGGATGGGCAACACCTCACAAAGCTGGGAACCTGGAGCACACTGCACAGCCTGCAGGCAGATTAACAGATTGGAGAGCATCCTTTCCGGATGTTCTAAACCTCTTGCAGGCAGCTTGGCTAGCTAGCTTTGGCTTCTTTTTGGTGGCATGTCTGGTCTCAGCTTGTTTTGCAGCTCAGCTTCTCTTGGTTTGAGAGGCGGGACTATTAGCTACTTTGAGTTGTTTCTCTTCCTGTTTAAAGAGCTTCTTTGCAGAATATAGTGTTTCAGTCTGGAAGGAAACTGTTACACAGAGGCCACGGAGGAGTGCTGTTTACTGGCTTGCTCCTTACATCTTGTTCAGCCTCCTTTCTTATAGTATCCAGCACCACCACCAGCCCGGAGAGAGCTGAGCCCTGTCACATCAGTCAGCAATCAAGAAAGTGTGCTCTAGGCTTAGTCACAGGTTTATGAGGGGCATTTTCCTAGTTGAAGTTCCCTTTTCCAAAATTACTCTAGCTTGTGACAAGCTGACATAAAACTATTCAGTACATTAGCCTACCCAATAAGGCAATTATAAGTAAGAAAATTGTAAAATGAATACATTACACTATTTCATCTTTTTCAAAAAGGAAAAAAATATTGGACAATATAGTGCTAGTTTGCCAGAGGAGAATTATAATATATCAATAACACAGGCTCTATTTAACAAATTGAAGTTTTGAAAACATAGTGGTATTTGCAGTATATATATATATTTTTAGAGAGTTGACATGGTGGTAACATTCATTGGCTGCTCTCTGTTACTGCAGAACTTGGCACTGTTAAAAATGGTAATCTATCTACAGTTTGTAGTGAGACTTTAAATTATAGTGCTATTATGAATATATATATATATCTTACTATGTTAGAACAATCTTAAGAAAAGGAAACAGAATTCTAAAATCAAGAAATATTAACCACTAAATAAAACATCATAACTATTGAGTATAGATTATTTATCATTGTCAAATATACATATACTGATATTTACTGAAAAGTTATATAATCAGAAGTATATGTCACCTGAAGTCTATACAAACTCAAATATATTTAAGTGCTACATGGAAAATCATTGTTGGCTAGGTTTTCTGGGAAGCAGATGTTGAGACGGAGATTAATAGGAGAGACATACATTATGAAACGCTCTTGGAGTCCCAGTTTCTGAAAGGGAAGAGAAAGAAACGGGATTGAATTAAGAAGAGATGAGTCAAGTTTCAGTGTAGGACTGAGCATAGCCTCAGAAGATAACACGGGCAGCCAGAGTTGGCCCATTTTTAGACAGAATAGCTGAGATGCTTTACCTTTGTCCTCATCAGTACTGGGTGAAGAACTCCCCAGGGAAGACATGGCTCTCTCTATACTAAAGCAGATAGCTGTGCTGCCAGCTAAAGCCTACCCGAAAATAACACGTCTAGAATCTGAGGCCAAAGACTTTTCTGGGGATGACAGAGCTCCATCTTCATCACAGAGCATATTCTAAATTTAAATACCATCAAATCAAATAATGTTATATGTGTATATACATTGATATATAACATATATACTGTCCAACCAACTCTTAAGTACTGTAGTTTTCTCTCATTAAGAACTACTGAAATTGATATATGTTGGTAAATTTAGAATATTCCTTGTAATGTAGTGGCCACTGTTTAAATGTGAGTATAAAATGATCTCCTGTATCAAGGAAGGTTAAAACCTATATGACTGTCACCATGCTAATAATAATCTTGTCTATAAATTTACATATAATTATAAGTGGAAAAATTTCAAGAAAATATTTCATTTATGGTTAATTTAAAAAGTAAAATAATTTCTTAAAATTGCACACTGATCTGCTAATATCCTCTGAATTTTTCATTGTACTTTTAAATAAGTTTACTTAGTGCAAATATATCAGCAGTTAAAATTTCTCTTTGTTTTCACCTAAAGATTCTGGAAATTATATGCGAAATCTTTAAAAAGTAGCTTCAGTGTTTTAAAATATTAACCTATAAACTTTAAGAAATGGGAAGTTATTTAAACTAATCCAGAAAGATAAATGCAGCATTAAGTCTCTTTATTCTAATTTGCAGCCACTTTTGTGTGCTTGCCAAATACTTTGGCAGAAATAGGAGGGAATTATTTTGTTTCAAAATAATTATGGAAGTTAGAGAATGTGTACAGTTTTCATCTCCTCTGACTAATATATATGTAATATTTGTTTTTTGATGAATTGACTTCGAGGTTCATATTTCAGGGCTTCTCTCTCAGTAGGAAGCTTGGCAAGAGTTCTGTAGATAAAGCATCCACTGGTGGTGGAGCCTGCAGCAGCGATTGGACCAGTTCCCATCTAGTGCTTAACTTTGCTCTAAAAGGTTTCTTTTAAAGGAAAAGAAAGATGGGGGGAGGAAAATTATGGATGAGACAGTTTAGTGAATGAACTTTCCAGAAAACTTCTATAGTCCCTTAGCTATTGAATCAATAGAATGTTTGTGTGTTATCGTGAAAGAAAAGCATTATTTTTTACTGAATATTTTTATGGAGAGAAATGTAAATTAAGTGCATGAGAGAACCTAGAAACTGTATACACTTGAACATGTCAGTTTGAAAAGAATAAATCTTGCTGGACAAATTGCGATCTGCAGAAAAAGTTACTGGATTTAAAAAAATAACTTATTATTCAGTGGTGTGTGTGTGTGTATGTGTGTGTGTGTGTGTGTGTGTGTGTGTGTGTGTGAAGTGCGTGTCAAAGCACACATGTGTGAAGAGTAGAGAAAATCCTGAGGAATTTGTTGTTTTCTTCCAGTGTATGGGTGTTAGGAATTTAACTCAGGTCTTCAGGCTTGGAGGCAGGCATGGTCACCTGCTGAGTCATATTGACTGCCCTTATCTAACTTTTAAAGATGTATAGTATTCTAAAATCACCCTCAGATCTCAATAAATTTCCAAAAGGATGTAGTATCAACATTAGCTGACTTATTAGCAACACACGATGATGTCAAAAGCTTACATTCTATGACTTATCCCCAGTTTTTAAAGGTTAGAAAGTTCAGGATCCTAGTAAGTTTTAGACTGGTTTGCTGTGGAGATGCGCTAGTAGACTAAAGTCAAAGGTGAATCATAGGAAACAGCACTTTCCCCACATGAAGATCTGTGGTTACAAAACACTGAGTAAGTAAAGCCATGTTTTGGCCCCTAGAAACAAAGGGAAGCAATCAAATTCTAAGACCACTAAAAAGAGTCCAGCATTCATAGCCCATACATTTTCATGATGAATTCACATAAAGTATGACAGAATATGTCACTTTTCTGTTAAAACCACCCCTGACATGGACAGATACAGAAGGCCCTCAAGAATATCCCCTATCCTTTATTTATAAATAAAATTTGCTAAGATAGAACTGAAGATAAATCATAACATAAATGAAATTTAAATAAAAACTTCAAGCTTCTAATATCTGAACTATGAAGAAATATTAATTCTTCCTGCTTGTACTTACAGTTTCTTTTAGTCATGTATTCTTGAGCTGTAGCAATCTTCCTGCTTTGTACACGTAGGTAATCAACTTGATTACGTTGTCCAGAAAATAGGATCATTTACTCAAATAAGTTGTAGACAGAAGGTTCTAGAATAACAAAAAATAACTTTTCCCTGCTATTTCTCAGGTCCTTAAATCAACAGTTCTTAAAGTTTCTTCCTGGGACCAGCAACATAAACATATGGTACTTGTGAAAAAAATGCACACTGTGGAATCTTATATCAGAACAGCTAAATCAAAGCCCTTGTCCAAGGCTCAT
Organism: Phyllotis vaccarum; assembly: GCA_033318265.1. NCBI lineage: Eukaryota > Metazoa > Chordata > Mammalia > Rodentia > Cricetidae > Phyllotis > Phyllotis vaccarum. The sequence continues at coordinate 133,993,955 of JARWLC010000004.1, read as the reverse complement.
TAACTTTTATTTTAGCAGCCCCTATGTGATTCTGAGATACACTAAAGACTGATAACCTTTGCCTTTGAAAAGACTCACTTCCACTGAAATATACTCAGGTTCCAACTTTTATATGTTTGAGTTTTGAATAACATGTAGTTTAGACAATGGTTCACTTATTACCATTTAGTTGCATCAACAGCTCAGCTCTCTTGGGATCTTTATCTGTATATAAGAATTTAATTGTAACATTGATGAGCACATATTATTATTATTATTTTCTTTGTTATTCAAAGAATTCCAAACAGAAGACTACCAAAATGCTGATAGTAGTTATTAACATCTAATTCAGGCAAATTTTATGTAAAATAATATCTGTTGGTTTGTATCTAATCATTATTACCTAAACCAGAAATTGCAAATATTTAGTATCATCTAGACACTCACATTACATGGCTCTACTTATTTTGTGTTTATTAGTGATGATGCTTGGTATTGAGCTACAGATTTTGGATATGCTCCATGCCTTCTTCACCAATGAAGTGACTTTTTTTTTTCATTGTGGAAGGAAACACAAAGTCAGGAAAACAAATATCTGAAGTGTTGGCCATGTATCGTCAAAGACGGTCACTCCCAGTGTGACTGGATCTTCTAGTATCCATTTTCTAATCCTTCTAGGAACCAGCACTTCCTTTCAGAAGTGCAAAGCTGTCATTTATCTGGAAATTGATGAAGGGAGGCTCCTGTTGATTTGTGAGTTTCAGAGTATGTGGATGAATTTGGCTTTATTTTGCCAATTAATGGTTATTTGTCATGACTTGGGCCTTCAGCCAAAACCAGCCTTCTTTGTTTCTCTCCTTGGCTATGAAAAGCCAGTCCTTTTAAGTTTTAGTCCCCCTGGTTGGTCTTTTAGCCAGGACAGCAGGAAATGCTGTAAGAAGGAGTCTGTCCAGCTCCTAATGTATGGATTATGTCTTTCAGCTGGTGTTGCCACTTAAGTAATTTAAGGGCCCATTATTGTGACAGAAAAATAGCTCTTTGACATTTTTTGTAATTTCTTTGGCATCCACTGAATACAAGACACTTGGGATATGCTGTCTGAGGTAGAGCAGGACACAGCACAAAATCATCAGATCTGGCCATGTCTGAACGTACCAAACACTTGGCAAGTCTAACAGCTGTGGATAATTGACAGAACACTCCAAAGCAGGGTTTTTGTTTGCTCTGACCCGATATTTGACCATATCTAGTGGTGACAACCTGTCTTCTGAAGCTGTGCAGATTAGCTGTATGAATTAGCTCACCATGGACTCAATGCTGAAAGGTACTCTTTATTACCATAAATGTAGGATTCTATCATCACCCCAAACTCTAATCTTTGTAGCCACACAGGTGAAATGGCAAAGAATCCCCTCAGAAACTGAGTTAGCCATGATACTGCTTTGCAAGCATTATTTCATGAAAGGAGTGTGTCTAGGTACTCTTGTCTTACCTAATTAGTTTGTGAGTTTACTATAGAATGATGTGTGTGTGTGTGTGTGTGTGTGTGTGTATGTGTGTGTGTGTGTGTGTGTGTGTGTGTGTGTTGGGCACTGAAGAACTTTACTATTTCTGTTCTTATAAATTGTCCCATTTATAGTTTCAACTAATGTCCTTTCTCAGATGAATAGTGTACTCCCTTAGGTTTTAATGGCTTAATTTTGACCATTTTGATTAGAATTTCCTTTCTATCACTTTTCACCAGTAAAAAGAGCAGGTTTGGGGTTTTGTTTTAGTTTTTTATTTCACATAGAACCTAGCCATGTAATTTTCTGGGCGCTGAGCCCTGAGCCTTTACTTACTACCTTTTCCTTTAACAACTTACTCATATATTTAGTTTTCAATTCCTTCCCATCAACCTCTGTATTCTTTTTAATCACATCTCTGACAATCTGGGATTAATTTTTACACGGAATGGTCTTGTTGTGAAAGGAGTTATGTCTTCATAGATAAAAGTAGCTGTGAATCATATCTAAATACTTTATCATAATATGACTTCAGTACATTATAAAAGTATATAGGCTATCAAGAGTTTCCCAGTTTCTTTATTAAAATCTTATTAAGTTTGTTGACATGGTATTTGCAATAGAAACCCCAAATCACAATATTTTCACTTACATGCCATAGGTTCCAAGGAAGATTTTTGCATTATTCATAACATTTAAATACAGCAATTCAACCTTGAAATGAAATTTAAACAAAATGTGGAGAAGCAAATGATGTCCACATTTGCTTGCTGAACACAAGAATATTTGAGTTTTATATTTTATGTTTTATGTATAACATGCCATTTTAATATATTTTTCATTTAAATGGTAATATTTAATTTAAATTTTTTATGTTGATACGTTAACAACTGGTTTTAATTATAGGTTATATATATATTTTAGTGTTCTTTGTTGATTTTCAGTGTCTACATAGTAAATAGTATTGTCACAGCTGCTTTAAATATAAAATATTTAAGTAGACAAGTAACAGTTTAACACAGAGTTGTAGCTTCAGGGATATAAACTTCATGAACTAATTTGAAAGTAACTTCTGATATCTTACTTGAAAGAAAATGTGTTTTCAAGTGTCTGTGTGGTTGAAATGCATAAAGACACAGCCTGAAAATATTTAAAAGTGGTAACTAATGAAGTTTCCAAAGTTTTTTTTACTGATTTGTCAGAAGCACTTTGAGTTAGTTATATGAGAGTTTTACAGACTTAACAATTTCAACCCCAAACTTAAAGGTTTTAATATTAGTGCTCTGTAAAACTAAAACAAAATGAAAGAGATATTGAGCTTCGACCCACAAACAATGCCATTGTGACAAACACTTGCAAAAAAAAAAAAAATTATAGAACTCAAAAGAAAGTGTTTATTTTGGCTCCCAGTTTTAGACATTTCTGTTCAAGGCCAGCTAGCTTCGTCGATTTAGGCCTGAAAGTAGACAGAACACCGTGGCAGGAACATGTGGCAGAGGAGGTTACTCACCTCAGTGGTGTCTGTGGAAGAGAGGAGGGAGAGAAGAGAAAGGGGGAGGGAAGGAGGGGGAGAAAACACCATATGACAGTATAAACCCTTCAAAGGCACGTGGCCCTCTATGACCCACTTTCTTAGACTGGATCTTAACCTACTATTAGCCTGTTCTGATGACTTCACCAATAAATTAATCCACTGATAAAGTTCTCATGACCCAGTCACCCCCTCAAGTTCCCCACCTCTATATATTTCTATAGTGAGGGCTGAGCCTTTAAATCTGCATTTGAGAGAACATTTCAGATCTACCATCATGTCAGTTTATTATGTTTACAGATTTTGTGGATTGATATTTAAGAAAGGGCTTACAGAGGACAAGTATTTCTTGTTCCACAATATCTGGTACCTCTGCTGGGGAAGGATGACTGTGTCTTTGAAAAGTGTAGGGGCGGGGGAGTATACTTTAAAGATAAAGTATACCTGCAATTTGGCATCTGGGCTGAGGCTATGAACTTGAGTGTTTACACATGGCTTCCTTATATGGTGCCAGTTCCTCCAAGTATGTTAAGCAGATGCTCAAAGGACATGTCACAAGAGAGGCTTGTGAGAGTGAATGCTAGAAGTGACTCGGTCAAAGAATGGTGATTCTTTCTAGCCTATTGTTGGATGTCACTATGTATCCATGTCACAGGACTTTGTATATAGAAATACAATATACAATATAGAAAAGAACCAATTAAGATTAGCTCCTAGTTAAAGATGTGGGGCACAGGAAAAAGCACCATTTATGACAGGCGAACCAGAATGATCAAACTTTATTATCTGTGTACACATGTTTATATGTAAAAGTTCACAGAGGTGTGGAGGTTCAAATGAATATGAAGACCGCAGGTTAGCCTTTAGACTTGTATTTCAGGCACTATTCTCTTTTTGGAGTCGGCCGCATCTCTAGCACGTTGGAATTTACCAGGTAGTTGAGGCTGGCTTGCCTGGAAGCACCAGAGATCTGCCTGTTTCTGTCTCCCTAGGCTGGGATTACAAGTATGTGCTACCATGCCTACCGTTTTACACTAGTGGTGGGCACTGAATTCAGGTATGCATACTTGTACAATAAGCACTTTACCAACCAAGGTATCTTTTGGATTGCACATGTATTTTAAAACTATCCAAACATAGTGATTGCAGTTTTTCCTATATTGTTTAAAATTTTATTTTATTTCAATTATTCTTCCCCTCCCTCTTCTCTTTCTCTCTGCACAAGCACACTTGTGTGTGTGTGTGTGTGTGTGTGTGTGTGTGTGTGTGTGTTTGTGCACAGGTGACCATGAAGATCAGAAGTATCTGATTTCCCCTGGAACTGAAGTTACAAGTATTGTACATGCCCTGATGACAATGTGAAGAACTGAACACCTGGATCTTCTGGAAGAGCAGTCCATGCTCTTAATCACTAGGCCATCTCTGTAACCTCTCATTAAAAAAAATAAAGTGAGAAATGTCTGATATCACCTTTGTCATAGTCATAACCTAAAGCTTATAGTTATTTTTTTTTATGATTGCATTGCATCATGTAAAATGGTGTCATAATACACTGAAGCCAGAAACTCTAATGGGAAGAAAGAAGCCATCCTGAAGAAGAAGCCCACAAAGCAAGAGGCTTTGGGTGCTTATTGCAGTGGAAGCACATTTTAAATCTAGTCTGAAACCCAGATATACCTGTAGTGAGACCCTACTAGTTTTCTGTTACTATTTATTAGAACTCTGTTCCAGGTTGACCTGAAGCTTCCTATATGGTCTACCCAGGCTGGCACTAAACTTGTGACCTTCTTATCCCAGTCATCAGTGTGAGAATGGTATTATAAATAATTTTAAAGTGTGGTATTTTTAATTGCCTTCACTGTAGTTTTTTTTTTTCAATAAATTTTAAGACAGAACTCATGTTGTATGTAACAGTAGTTGTAAACAATCTAATGTATGTTTTGTGTAAGAAGACTAATATTGAATTCAGGACATGCTCTGTTGATGTTTTCAAATGAGACATTGTGAAGATCTTTGTATCACTTTACATTTATTTATTTGAAGTAGTAAAGATCTCTATTTTTCAACTCTCATTAAGCAAACACCACACTACAGAGGAATTTGGGCAGAAACATCTAGTATCATGCTGAAGTCTGACCTGGGTCTACAAAGTTTCTGAAATCAGATCAGAGGTCATGAGGTGTGAACACAATCTAATTACGTTGACGTTTTCTTTTTGACATCAATTCCTTGTGAAACAAATATAAATAAATGATTGATTTCCCATGTGCAGTTTGACTCAACACTCACGTTATTATAGAGCTGTGTAATCTTCCACTTGGTGAAGACAAGCCTTTGTATCTTCCCTGTGCCAGCCAGTCACCTGACCAAGGACTCAGGAAGTAGGACTTGTGCTTAAAAAGATAAGAGAAATAATTATGCCTATAAGCAGAAAATGCCCCTTTCCTTCTCAAATTCTTTGCCTTCAGTGCCATCTCTATGAGCTGCTAGGAGGGTTGTTGTTGGGTTTTTTTTTTTTTTTTTTTTTTTTTTGAGGTCAACCCACATTTCTGAGTCCTCAGAAACATTAGCTTTTCTTTTTTTCCTTCTTTTCTGTCTGTTTCATAAACGCCCTGGCCAGAGCCTGATTCTTCTTCTGGCACTCTGATCATCCCAGCCTTGAAGCACCCCCTCCCCATTGTCATTGGCTGCCTGTCAGCTACATGTGCTTTGCCTCCCTCATAACTTAAATAGCTCTCTCTCCTTTCTTATGCTCTCATCTATAAAGCTGATAGACTGTTCCTCTGGAAGAAGAGAATCTGAAAACCACTAGCTGGAAGACGTGACCTGAGGAGACACCATCTTTCCAGGATTCCATCTCACCAAGAACTCCATAGTTTCCAGATACCCCAATATTCCTTATTGTCATTTTAGTGGGAGTTAGTACAATATTTCCTTGAACTTGTCTACATTGTGGGAGTCTTTGTCCTTCCTATCCAGTTCTGATCACATTTCTTCTTTATGGACTCTTTATTAAGAACTGTGTTTGTCCATTCTTCTGTGCTTTACCCAAAGTTCGGTTTTATATCAACACAACAAAAATTTAATGATTTTTATCTCTAATGTTGAACTTTAAAACAAATTAATAATAACATCCCCAATAAAATCATATCTTGTCCCTCCGCACAATAAAAACCTAACAGGATTCTTTAGATTTCTAGAATCCCATTGAAAACAACTTCCATTATAATTGGCTGAACTGTGATTCTACAGAAAACCTGTGAGGACCATGTAACAAACAGGAATTTCTTATTCAGGAGTTCTTGCTCATGGAGCAGACCCATTAGCCTTCTCGTTTGTGCAGATAATAGCAGCAGCAATAAACCTCTTGGGATGTGACTAGGTTAGATTGATTTGAAACAGTTAAACATGAGTCAGGTCTGACAGATGGGGACCAGTACGTATTCCACACTCTGTGCCTACTACTCAAAGTACTGACAATGTGTTCTAGGATTGTCTACCTAATGGCTGATACTTTAGTAAGTAAGAATGTCTTCTCGTTTTGCTGCAAAGTAAAAGCTGCATATTTGCAGCATTTGCATATTTGCAGCATAGTGTGGGAGAAAAGCCTATCTCAAGTGTTGACTTCTCTCTGCCATGTGTGGCAGAACTGCTCAGCCTCTGTGATCTCACATTGTTTATGAATACATTTTTAAAAAATATTTCCTTGATTCAGCTTCAGGGAAGTCACAGGACAATCAGGAGCCAAATTATCTATTAGAACAAAGAACTGTCAGAATAATAGGGCTGGTTTGTTCTACCCACATCAGCACCCGAGATCAGAGAGAGTTAGGACTCCCTAGCTGCTTTTCTCAGAACACATTTCATCTTATCAGCTGGCATTCTGCACGCTGACTTTGAAAGGGAGATAGTGGATGTGTTGCATCTGGAAGAGATCAAGCAAAGACGAGGCTTGCCAGGTCATCTTGCAGATGTAATCATGTGCTAAACTGAGAACTCCATTCCCAAAGCTAATGCCTCACACACTGCAGGAAGAGACCAGACAGAAGTTAGAGCTACAACATGAGAATCAATTTCCCTTCTTTGTTTTATTCAGTTTTTAAATAAACCTCTTTGTTTAAAATGACAAGTTAGGTGAATTCTAAGCAGGACAGGATTGGTATTAGCTAAGTCTGAACCAGTCAAATTGGGATATATTGTTTCAATGACAGGCTGTCAACATCCAGGGACAGAGACACAGATCCACACTGTCACCCTCAGAAGCCTGAGAAATTTTCTAACCATTTAAAGACCTGCAGATGAAGAACGAATCTTTTGGCTTAGATGGGGAAGAGAATGTCAGGGGAAGTCATTGTGAAGTAGAGTTTGAGTTTATTAAAAAATGGGTTTTCAGAGAGAGAATAAAATACACCCAAGAGAATAGGTATGGACTTTTCAGAGAATAGTAACAGTTTATTAAAATGCATTTTTATTCTTTTTATTTGCTATAGTTCCCTTCCTTTGATTTGGTGTGCTAATGTATATATGGTATGGGTACTTATAAGTGTATTCCCCCTCCCTTGTGTGTAAGTGTGAGGAGCATATGCATCGGTATGTCATGCCTGTGTGGTTGCCTTCCTCTATCTTTCTCTACTTACTGAGAAACGGTCTTTCACTGAATTTGGAGCTAGCCGCTTTGGCTAGTCTAGCCAAGCTCTAAGGGTTTTCCTGTGCCGCCAGAATGCTAGAAGCATAGGCAGCTACCATGGCTGTCTAGATTTTAAGTATGTTTTATAGGTATTTGAACTCTGGTTCTAACCTTCTACTGTGAATGCTTTGCCTACTGAGACTCTAGTCTTACTTTTGATACAGATTTTAAGCACAGAGATTAAGAGAGAGATTCTCAGAGAAAGAAAATGACACATTCAAGTGTTGGTATGGGCTTCTAAGGGCATAGTCACAGTTATGTGCCTCAGCGTAATCCTATATACCATGTGGCTTTCAAATAATATCTCAAAGGGTGGCTAAAAAACATTTTAATTCATCCATTTCTCTATTCGGTTGTTGAAAAATTATGAGTATCTCTGGAGGGACCTTGGGTGGGATTATAATCTGATAAAGTAGGTAAAACTCAGAGCCACTGAGGTCATAAGATTTTTGGATGAGTCCTTTTATTATACTAGGCAGTTCTGGTAGTAAGTGTAATAGAAAGATGTTCAGTGAATTGCAGATATAGAGGTGAAAAAAGAAGAAGGTCCTTAAGCAAGTGTTAACTCTGCTGGGATTATGATTATCTTCTTCAGCTGGAAAAAGGCTTCAACTAGACTTGGCCAAGGATCCTTCCCTTCCCCTTTCTCCTTAACTTCCCACCTTCCCATTGTGGTTCAAGGATATATGGATGTTTGGAGACGTCTGGAGAGATAGTTTTGTGCTTCAAAGCATACTTGCTGCTCTCACAGAGGAGAAGAATTCAGTTTCCTGAATTTGCATGGCCAGTTCCAGAGCTTTCTACTCCTTTTTCTGGGCTCTATGGGCACCAGGTACATACATAGTGCACTTTAGCCTATATAGGCAAAACGCTCATACATATGAAATAAAAATAGATAAATCTTAAAAAAATAAACTCATGAGAGCAGGTTTTTGAATTAATAGCAAAAGGAGAAATGGAAGTTAAATGTATGAGTGATATTTTAGAATTATTGGCTTTAATATTATCGTTAATTAATCTATTAATATAAAGTGTCAGCCTGTGCTGCCAAGATTTTCATAGATGGCATAGTTTAAATTATAAATGCAGTTTTTCTACTGTGTGAGGTACATGTTCTAATTAATCTCTCTATCAAATGATGAGGGATATGGCATTTGATAGCAATTCCTCTACTCTATTATAAAGGCAGTTTACATAACTTGTGACCAGCAAAGCTTTGAGGCCAAGTAACTGGGGCTACAGACAACTGAATCACTGGATATATTTATCACTTTAGTCATGACTGAGTTTATAGACAGCTGAGTCATTTGATGGGTGGATCATTTTGATTATGAGTAATCTATACAACAGCCGAACCATTGACTGGCTCTATTGCTTTGGTCAAGACTGAGTTTGTAGACAGATAAGTCACCGGGGAGATTAGTCACTGATTATGTAGACTGTGGTCTCTAGATAGCAGAGTCATTAGATAATGTGGAACACTTTGGTCACTTTTGGTTGATCTTTTAGTAATGCTCATTCTTCACATCCAAAATAGCTGTATTGAAGAAGCCCATGTGAAGGGACTATTTCTAAGATTTCATGGGTTAGCACATGAAAACTTTTATGTTAATGCATAGTGTGTGAAAATCAATAGGTAATTATAAGTTAAGTATAGACTACTATAGTTGGTATTTTTTCCGTCTATTTCCTTAGAAATTTGAAATAAAATATTCTATGTATTTCAAATTATATAAATTGTATTTGATTAGATTTTTAAAATTCTATAATTAGATAGTATTTTTTAATAGTCTTTAGTCAGCCTGGAACTATTTAAAACAAGTTTTTAGAGCAAAGGGGGAGATCACATTTTTCTAAAGGCATAGCAGTCCAAACAGAGATAAAGCTTTAACTTTGATATTTGGGTGTTTTTATTTTACGTAGAAATATGAAGACTCCATATGTGGCTAAGATAGAGAGGAGGGGAAAGGATTTGAACTTTTGTTAGATCATAATGATGACTGCAGTTGTGGGGACAGTGCGCTGGATGATAATGACAGCTGTGGTTCTGGGGACAGCATGCTGTATGATAATGACAGCTGTGGTTCTGGGGACAGTGCGCTGGATGATAATGATGACTGCAGTTGTGGGGACAACATGCTGGGTGATATGATGGCACAGTTCTGGGGACAGCATGCTGGATGATAATGATGGCTGCAATTCTGGGGATAGCATTTTGGATCTTTCATCTGCTAAGATAACACTACTACGAGGTTATAACTCTGTACTCTGATGCTATTTGTGAAAATATTTAAATAAAATATACAATTTCTGGGATATATGAAATAAACTATGAATTTTAACATCAACCTAAAGATGCCTTCTGAAATATTGATTATAAAATAATAAGACTTCATATTCTAATCATGATGATAATGTAATGCGGTGCACATTAGTCTTTGATATTTATGGTTGAATGTATTTGTCAAAATGTGGTCCCAGGATTCTAACTCCATCTGATATTTAGATCTACATCTGGCCATTTTGGTTTCTGATGCAATTTTAACAACTTATGGAGAGGGGATTCATTTACCCTATCTTGAGTGGTTTAAAAATTCTAATAAGTCTCATCTAATATTTAAATGTTTGAAATATTGGAAAGGAAGTTATGCCTCATATGTATATATATTGCTGACAGTGATTTCATCCAGGCAAAATCAGTGTTACTATTAAAGACACAGACTGAGGTCAAACTGAATTTGAATTTCGGCTTCTCACTGTGCAGTTTCATTGCAAGTGGCTTACATCCTCTATTCTCAGACTGTCTAACCTGTAAAATTAATTGTGTGTAGTTCATGAAATATGCTCAGCAAATGTCATCATCAGCACCATCATCATCATTAGTAGCAGCAGCAGTAACAGCATCTGCCTATTAGAAGTGGTGATTTTGCATATCAGCTCATATTTAGTGGGAAGGGTCAATTCTTTTTATTGGAGCTGGAAAGATGGCCCAATGCTTAAAAGCCCTGGCTTCTTGTGTAGAGGACCCAACTTCCTATCACTCATAAGGTGGCTCACAATCATCTCTAACACCGGTTCTAGAAGAACTGATATCCCTTTCACTTCTGCAGGCATTGAGTACTTGTGGTGCAGTCAGGATCATACAAAGTGAAACATTCACAAAGATAAAATAAAAAAATTAAAATATTATCATGTACAGAATAGTCTCCCAAATAAAGAAAGAACTTAAAAACTCAAAATTTGAATGTAGCTGGGGTTGGAAAACATGAACTATGTTATTCCATTGTTGCAGATATAGTCAAAAGTAAGTAGGTACTTGGTATTTGCTAGAGACTATTTATTGAACATGTTACATATTATTGTTATTTTGAATTTTACAATCACTCGGAACTTTTATTATCAGGCCATATAGATAATAAAACCCAATCTAAAGAACTTTCCCCTGGTCACTCAGTCCTTTGAAGGGTTCCTGATAACAGGTGATCTAAAGTTCTTCCTACTGAACTGTGCTGCTGTCTTCCAAATATGAATGGTCAGGAAAACATCATAACAGTAAGAAAAGGCCAGTAATGTGTTCAAGATTGGATTTGGTAGATTGTATTTGGTGGATTAGATTTGGTAGATTGGATTTGGTGAATTGAACTTGGTAGATTTGACTTGACTTGGTGTTTGGAATGGGTTTAAAGAAAGAAGGGAGTCAAGAAAAAGTTACAAAAGACAGGCTGAGTTCAAGAAGAGACAGATACTTTGAGACATAACTTAAAATCAATAAAATCACTTACAAAAACATAAAATTTAATTCATTTTAATTTTTGTGGGTGCTTAGACTTTTATATTTAAATTACTAAAACTCCAAAGCAAAAGCTTAGTCATATGAGGTCTCAAGAGAATAGAGAGTTCAGTTTAAAGATATGGTGTTAGACATCTGTGTGGTTGTTGAGCTGTGTTGTGTGTATCAGCTGGTGGAGCCCAAGTTTCATTCTTGGTGGTGTGATAGGGTCATTCTTTGTGGAGCTAAGTGGTCTAGAACAAGCTATGTAGCCTAGCCTGGCCCTAAACTAATAGCCATTTTTCTAGCTTAGCTTCCTAAATAATATGATTATAGTCATGTTCTAGAACACTAAGTTTAGAATCCAAGTTTCTTTATTTGTTTTATTATTTTTAACTTAAATCTATTTTCTGTTTTATTTCATTAAAAAACAAAACAAAGACTCCATGTATATGTGCATAGGAATAGGGGTTCCCTCAATGCTAAAGCAATCAGGTCCATCCTGGGGTTAGAAGTTATAGGTGGTTGTGAGCCACCCTCCATGGATGCCAAACTCTACTTCTCTGTGTAGAACTGTACAAACCCTTATCCAAGGAACAATTTCCAGACCCAGGACTTCTAGTTAACCTGTCAAATAAAGAGAGAGAATTACTACGCAGTATGCCTCAAAGCTCTGTGCTACCTAGAGCATTTTAGGCTTGCAAGCAGAAAATAAGATGTTGAGTGCTCAGCTCTAATGCCCCAGGGCTCAGGGAAGAGAGAGCATAAAGTAATAATCCAAGGTAGATAACATCAAAGAAATAGTGAATACAGGCCATTTGCACAAACAAACTCACGGCAATTGTCACAGTATTCACAAGACCAGCACAGGCTCCAGATCCACAAAATTCCAGTGTAAAGGGGACAGGTGGACATGAAATCCCACCAGTAGCTACGGAGCTATTGGCATGTGAGAACTCTTTGGAGAGGAGGCTCAGTTGGACACTCATGGGGCAGGTTCCATTCCCAAGAATAGCCAGGCAGCACAAGGTGGACTTGATTGGGAAAGGAATATTATAAAAGATACCTTCAACTTAGATGGAAGTGGTGGAGAGGGTGGCTGAGAGGGTTTGGGGAAGATAGAGTGAGTATGTTCAAAATACCTTGTATGAGATTCTCAAAGAATTAATAAAAATAATCTTTAATAGATCTGGATCGTGGATTCCTTCAACCTGTTAATATTATGCTTCAGAAGTTAATCTTTGTATACTGCATCATGCATTCAAGCATCAGTCTACCAGCTGTAGAAACAGTAGGGTCAGCTAGCATCTTGGCCATAGACACCTAGCTGGGTCTCTAGGAGACTCCAGCACAAGACTTTTCCATGATTGAGTCTTACTAACTGCAAGCTACAAAACCCACACTGAAGAGGATTAGAGTGTTGCAATCCAAGAGTGTTTGTAAATAGGCATAATGAAGCAGGAGTTGTTTGGTCCTCAAGCTACCATATAAACCCCTTAGTCCTAATCTCCTAAGAACTTCTTTGAATGGATCTAGCCTTTAGGTCTTTAGTTATTGTGCCTTTCTGTTAAAGAAACAGATCTTTAGGCCCAGGGAGATGGAAAAGGGGTTGTAACCAGGTCAAGGCAGACCAAGACTCTTCCTGACTCCCACATGGTGGTGGAAAGAGAGAATAAACATAGACCATCAAAAAAATTAAACTTAAACCAACAACAACAACAAAACCCAAGCATTTCAATATTTATCTTGAGTCATTGGCTTTACTGACAACTTCTGGTATGCTGTTTACTTTTGAGATCTCCCCTAATTTAGGATCCTCTTTTATAGACTTTATACTTTTTCTTTATAGACAGTAAAGCGCCTCAGTAATTTTAAATACAAGGCAAATCCAAACGAATTCCGAGGGACAACCCTACATGCTTCTGGAAAGAATGTCTGTGCAGAGCCCCGTGCTCTTGCCTTGCAGAGGCCTCTGTCTTTTCCTACAGCTCTGACCCAGGCATGAGTAGGTGGGTGTGCACCTGCAGACAATCAAGCCCCGAGCGCCCCGCGTTCTCTCTGTGTCTGTGTGCCATCCTGCCTCACTTTACTGTTCCCATCCGGGTTCTGTGTCTCCGCGCTAGACTCAGGTGCCAGCTGCACCCCTGCCTGGGCGTTGCCCGGGAACCGCGCCGCCGCAGTGCACCTCGGACCCTGTGCGGGCACCCGCGGGGACGCGCTCCCGGCTCCTACGCGTTCCCGGCTCAGGCCCTGGGATCCAGCACTGCCTCCAGCACCCAGGCTGCGCCATGGGGAATCTACCGTCCGCTGCGAAGCACTGCCTCAGCTACCAGCAGCTTCTCCGCGAGCATCTGTGGAGCGGGGAGTCAGTGGCAGGGGCGCTGGACCCGGCGCAGGTACCACCTCGCGGCCTAGGGCGCCCCCACCCTCCAGCACAGTCTCTTCCCCATCAACCTTCCCCTCAACCCTTTTGTGTCACCTCTGTATGCCAGGGCCCTGCCTACAGCAGCTCTGTACCTGGAAAGCCTTTACATTTTCTCTGTGTCCTTGCAGGCCTAGAGATTTCCATACCCGGACCATTTGCAGGTGGCTTACAGGAGTGATCATGCCTGTGTGTTTTCCTTGGAAGGGATGCACTATTTAATGCAACTTAGATCCACAGGCATTCTTTCAAGGACAGTGCCCTTGTTTTTACATTCGTCTTTGTCATAGACTACAAGTTTGTCACTTTGTGGGGCAGAAAAAGGAATAAAGATAATACACACTAGGAAGGCATAGTACAATTAAAATCACATGTCAGGTCAGAACGTTGACTATCCCTAATGTCTTTTAGCATTAACAAAATTAAACAAACTCAAATAAAACTATTGCAGAATAAAATGATTCCTGCCTTTTCTGGAGAGCTGCAATCATGAATGTTGAAACCTGTTATGAGTCAAGAGCTCAGTGAGGCCTTGGCTATCAGCCTTTTAATTACAGGTGCCTGTTCATCGTGTAAATAAGGTAGTAGTTTCCGTTGTTTTAGTATTTTAGGGGGTCTAGTTTTGCTATGTGATGTCACACCAACTATTCTAATAGTTGTTACTCATTTTCTTATGGTGCAGCCTCAGGCCAGTGTTCCAACAAGTGAAATCAAAACCTTGGATCCACAAGTAAGACTCAGCATTGGTGGGTTGTTTCATAGTTTATGTCTCAGTAATTAGAACATGGCCAGGGCTATTCCATGTCTATCAACAGATGAATGGATACAATACAAAAGGTACGGCATACATACACCATAGGCCATTATTCATAAAGAAGAACAAAGTCAAGTTGTTTGCAGGTAGGTGTCAGGTACAGAAAGTCACCGTGTCATGTGAAATGAGCCACAGCCTGAAGAAGACAGCATTGCATGTTTTCTGTGTCACCAGGGCTGGGTGGGGAAGCGAACAGAAACAATGGATGTAGAGATTGGGAGAATCTAAGAGGATCAGGAGGAGGAAGGAGGATTAAGTGAAGGCAATGAGGCAGTAAATTTAATCACAGTGTATAACATGCCCTTATGGAAGAGCCACCATGAAATCCTTTATTTTCTACAAGTAATGTATACTAGTAAAAAGGCACAAAAGGATTGGACAGGGCCTTCTGATGAAAATGAAAATCCAGTGGTGAAGTGGAACTCAAGCTCCTCTCCTCCCGTGTCCTCATGGACCGTTTCCAGGCATTCTGCTCTGAACTTCCTAGGATGCTCTCAACACTCTTCAGCAGTCAGTTTGTCGTACACAGTCAACAATCCCTAACATTGATTTTTGCAGGATGAAATCAAATGCTTTTATTGCTTCGGTGATCATCACAGTTGTATGTATGCCCAATGTTTTGATTTGCACATTTTATGGGCTCTGTGGGTGTTGATTAGCAGCAGGATGATTGATAGGTGATAGTGTCTGCTTTGTCTAAGATGACGATACTGGGAAAATGAAAATTGCTAAGATCACTGATGAGGCAATAAAAGGACCACTTCCAGACTCTTACGTGCTTTTCTAGAAAACTCTCTAAGACGTCTTAACACCGGACAACTCTTCTGCCTATGACAATTTGTTTCTTAATTATACATTACAAACCACTTCTTTGGTCCAGGTCTTTTTTCCTGTGTCCTTGTCAGGCTCAGTGACTTCTATCTGAGTCATCATGCCCGTCTGTCGTCCTACAGCTTATCTCCTCTCATAATCTTGATTGTTATTTGTATCCAAGTTCTTGGTTTGATATTTTCATCTCTTCTGAGCTTTGGTCTGCAGTTAGATACCTCAACCAAAATTGATACTCAACATTTCCAAATTGCATTCCTGTTCTCTCTTTCTGTGCTATCTAGTTTCTGTGGGAAACCATCCTTGTTTTGTACACAAGTCCTCCTGGCATGTGTTATCTTTTAATTTATGATTGACATGTGATGGCTCATTCTACTATAGGCAGTGCCAGCCCTGAACCAGTGGTTTTGGGTGCTACAAGAAACTAGTCCTCACAAGCCATGAAAATAAAGTTAGTAAGCAATGTTCATCATCTCTGAATTAGTTCCTGGCCCCTAGTTCCTCCCTTGGCTTCTGCCTTAACTTCCTTCAGTAATGGACTGTGATATGGAACTGTAGCCTAAAATAAATCCCCCCCCTCAAGTTGATTTTGGTCATGGTGATTTCATCGTGACCATTAAAACCCTTGTAAAGACACTTTCCAAACATGGGCTTTTTTTTTTTTTTTTTTTTTTTAGGATTTTTTGTTGCAAAGAATTCACTCACAATTCGTTTCTTTCTACAAGGTCAAACAGAAGGCTCCTTTCCCTCTGTTTCCATCACTTTCAAGGCATTACGGAGTCTTGGTATTTCATTCTTGAAATTCTTTAAGTGGGTCTTTTTTTATAACTCCATCAGCTCGGATTTTAAAATAGCTTCCTGTGACCTCCTGATGACGAGACTGTTGCCTTAGCCTTGCTACTTTCCATTTTGCCTCTCTGACTCACTGTATTGACAGTCGAGAAGTTCTGAATTTCAAACAGAATCATACCGTAGCCCTGTTTCAGAACCATTTATGAATTCTGTTGTTTTTAGAAATGGACAAACAAAACCTTGAATTTGGTCTCTGAAGCCTCCAGTAGTCCATCATCCATATCCTCTTAAACTATTCACTTCTATTCTTGTCTTTTTTTTTTGCCGCAATGATCTTCTTTGAGTTCTTTATAAATCATGTTCTTTTTGTTGTTTGATCCTTCTGCTAGAAGATATTTCTCAATTAACTTTTATTCAAACTTCAGTGTTCAGTGTGAATGTGACTTTCTCATGAACCCCTTCCTATTAGCTTTGCTTACAATTTTACTGTATAGTGAGCTATTGTTTATAATATAGGTTATCTATTTACCTGGTGATTATTTGGGATATAATTCTCTGCCATATCTTAAGCCCAGTAAGACCCCTCATTGGATTTACCACACTAACAAAATGTCTGGTTATTTCTGATAATCAGTATGTACATGTTAAACAAATGAATGACCACTTATCTTTACAGAAGACAAGCCAGACATCACATACCTAGGAAAATCTCTCTGAAACAACAGTTAACACATTATTATGTAATACATAATTGTTGAACTCGTTGAAAATCAGTGAAAACAAGCACATGCTATGGTTTGAGTCTTGTTTTAGAATCGGTGCCGTCACCGTGACTCATCTTTCATTACATAGCCCTCAACCAGGATTTGATGGTGAAGAAATGTTGAAAAAGAAGTCTGAAAGCTGTAAATAAACCACCAGGGACTTTATCATTTACTTGTTGTTGAATTTGGTAGATAAGATGGTATACAGGGCTGGGTGATGTGTTATGAGGTAACTTGGTTGCAGTTGGGATTGATAGAAACTTTCTATGTTGAATCCTACGGCAGCTAACAACGGGCTGGCAAATGATATTTTTCTTCTTTCTCCATTGCGTCCTTTCCCAAAGTACCACAATAATGGTGCGCCATACTCCTTGACTCTGTGCATAGGCTAGTTCTCCTCCATCGTAAAATTTCAGTGTCACATTAAATATAAAGTGTCTTGATGAATTAGAGGTAACCTCTTAAAATTAACCAACCAGACTAGTAAAGTTTAGTGCTAACCTATCTCTAATTTAAAACTCTACATATAATATTTCTGCTTAGATTTAGTGAAAGAGGACTCTAAACTCTATACATTTTATTTGTGAATTTTATTTGTGACTGAGTAGCTTTTAATGGACTTACTAAGGAAATTGAAAGGACTTGAGATGAACTTTTAGAAAAAAAAAATCAACCTCACTGCTCTCTATTTATTGTGTGTTCTTTGTTAACTTTGTTAACGCGTTCGTTCCTTTATTTTTGCCCTATTTTAGAATAATGTTTAATTTTCCACTGAATTAACATGTTAGTTATTTGTTTTTTAAAAATTATGTTCACAGTTGTTAACTATACTATGTCAGCATCTAACCTTGATTTACTAAAATATCATATGATTGGTATAACATTTAAACTGAAGCTCTAACACTTAGCCCACTGCACCTTTGAGCTTTTGATACTTCTTGTATGTATTTACTCTACACATGGGATATTTATAATATGTATTTACTATATATATATCATACCCCCTTTCCCTTCTTTTTAATTCAGTTATTCATTTCCAGTGGTGCATTTGAGAATCCTTTTTGTCAGCCAGGAGTATTCACTTCGATCTCCCCTTTATTGAAAACCTTCTGATCTGAAGGCTAGTGATATAGTTTAGTGGGCTTTGAATTCCGTATCTGATCACTTAAATATGTATATTTGTACTCAGTTTGTTTCATATATTTGCTCTTCTTTTATGACTACTAACCTCAGATTGTATGTTATACACAGTAGGAAAAGTTATAGACGTATAGTTTGGGTCTGTATATTATTACTCCTTTCAAGAAGGGATTGGTCTCTTGATTTTGGCAATGCTACATTAAATTGATCATGACTTAGTCAATATGGTTCTCTGTATACTTTGTTGGGGAGGTGTGCCCTTTTATCTCCACTCATACTTTGATTTTGTAGACTTTACAATTATTATCAGTATCCTCTCCTTATTGAGCCCCATTCCCAGGATAATGCTTATATATTGTGTTTTGATGCAGTATATAGTGCTAAAATTAGTTCAAATACACACGCGAGCACACACACACACACACACACACACACACACAAATACGTCATTTTATTTCATTATTATGGAAACATTGAAAATAATTTATTTAGTTTTGTAAAATATTCGGCCTCCCCGCCCTCCCTTGTTTTTCACACAGCTGGTTGCTTCTCATTAATATATGTGTATGATCGTATCTCTTTTCACATATGTGTGCATTCTAGCAAAAGCAAGTTTCTACTTCTATATTTTGCATTTATCCATTATTTTGATAGAAATCTCCTAATATCCAATATTCTGATTATGCACTAACTTTCGATGAGTTTAAAGTCTGTGCTTGATCTGACCATTGTTAAGGCTGTTCTGCTTTCTGCCCTATCTATTGGTTTGCCATCCTCAAGTTCTTATCTTTGATGATGTTCAGGTTCTTTAAGGAATTATTTTATATTTAAATAAACACTTGTGTGGAAAAATATATCAAATTAAGAATATGCTCACTTTAAAAGTTGCCTCACTCTGTTTTTTAAAGCTCAGTGTTTGAGCTATCATCTCCAAGTAAGAATAGATCATTACCAGTTGTTTTATTTAGAATTTTATACTTGAGTACTATATTTATACCAAGCCCTTCCTGTCTCTTTGACTTATATGACATCCTCTTCTTCAATTGTTACACATATATGCTTGTATATATGTATGTAAATACAACTTACTGAGTCCATTTAATGTTGCTCATGTGTATATGTTTATGGCTGACCGTTTGGGATAGGATAACCTACCAGGTCCCTTGTTCCTGGGAAAGTTGAGTCCTCTCTCTTAGCAGCCATTTATTGCCTGTAGGTTGTCAAATAAGGGCAAGGATTTGATGTCCTTCATCCATGTTGGTATGTCAACTGGTATTGTCATAGCGATGGCTTTATTTCGGGACCTGTGTTGTTGATCTTACATGCATACAGCATCCCTTCATATTAGAAGGCTAATAGCAGAATCCTAGTCCTTTGGCTCTTAAAATCTTTCTGCCCCATTGTCTGCAATGTTCCTTGAGTTTTGTGTGTAGAGGTTGTGTTGTAGACGATGTATCTTTAGGAGATGGACAGCCCAGCATCAGTATTCTCTGCATTTTGGCCAGTTGTGGATTTCTGAGATCATCTCTGTCTCTGCCAAAAGATGCTTTCTTGATGGGAGCTGAAAGGGGATGTAGGATACAATGATATGAAAGGGGAAGTAGGAGGCAACAAGAAACCACAAACCTTAGGTACAAAATTTGAAGATGTTCAGCTGGATTTGGCCCAAAGACTTCAGCCCTGAGGGCTAGCTCTCTCAGTATCTGAAGGTCCTATGTATGTAAGCCACCAAAGAAGAAAGCGGTCAATATCCTATTCAACTGTGAAGCCTATGGACCACAACAATGGGGAACAGCTATCCTCAAGAGTTCAATAGTAATATATCTTAGGGGTAACCAACAGATGTCCAATTGGACTAAAAGTCTGCTAAACAGGAAGGAATCCATGCCTCTTCTGTAAACCTAGCCAACTCCCAGTTGCTGGTGAGGTCATGAACCCTAGAGAGGAACTTATTACTGCCACTTTCCTAAACGAACATAACTTCTAAGTGTGCTCTAAATATTTATTCTTAAGCCCAAGAAAGAAGTGTTTCTCCATTTTTGCATGCCGACTTTTCAAATGGCTTTAGATCAAATCTAGTTACATTTGAATTTCTAAATGGGCATGCCTGACATATATATGTAGAAACAAGGGTGGAAACTCTGGCCATGTCTTAATTCCTATCCTATTAGAAAGAGTGCTTCTTGGTGTTTTACAAAAATGTGTAATAATTTTGTGTCCTTGTAGTTGGTGGGTTTTCTTTTGCTCAAACTCCTCTTGAGGCCCACCACCCAGCTCCCAAGTGAACACATGGAGTCTTATTATTACTTATGAATGCCAGACCTTAGCTTGGCTTATTTCTAGCCAACTTTTCTTAACTTAAATGATCCCAACTACCATTTGCCTCTGAACTTTTACTTTTCTCTTGCTTCTGTATAACTCATTTTCACTCTGACCTTGTGGCTGGCCCTAGCATGCTCTTCTCAGCTCTCTTGCTTTCCGATTCCCTCTCCTCCCAGATTTTTCCTCCTCTTCATTCTGTCTGCCTGCCAGCCCCATCTATCATTTCTCTAGGCTTTTTATTGGCCATTCTGCTCTTTATTAGACCAATCAGGTGTTTTAGATAGGGAAAGCAACACAACTTCACAGAGTTAAACAAATGCCACACATCTTTGCATCATTAAATGTTTCATAGCACAAACAAATGTAACGCATCTTAAAATAATAGTCCACAACATACCCTCATCTTCTTTAATCAAACTATATTATTTTGTATGGAATTCCTGTCTTAAGCACATTTTATAGCTATTTAGCTACCACTGTTTTGATTTAAGTATGTTCAGATATTACTTGATTGATTAATTGGCACAATAGCCTATCTCTCTCTCTATATATATATATATTTATAGATTTCATGAGTAAGGCACACAATGGTTAAAAAACTTGCTTATATCCAGCAGCATCAAATAGCAGAATTAGGTTGGGAACTCAGGAAGTTCTACTTCCAGAACATTGAGTGTGTACTTCTGTTTTCATTGTAGTTGTGAGTGGAATCCCTTGCAGAGCATATTGAGTATGCTGGAGGCTCTGACTCAGCAGCATGCAGTTGGCTTCCAGCTGTCTTTGTTTGCCCATCACCCTGTCTTGGTAGGCACTGTGCTGGATGGTGATGCCAAGCTGCCAACTGTCTTCAGCCTGGACTTCTATTGTGCTTCCTCCTTGGTGTCTTTACTCAGCTCTTGGCTCCTGCTCCTGGGACACAGGTTGGGGAAGAGTCTGCTATGTGGTTCAAGTTTTCTTCAGCCCTCCCTGAGGTTGAGAGTAGAATTCAGTCTGGAATATAATTGCATTGGATACAAAAGGAAAAACAAGTCGGTTTCCAATAAATTTCCTGTTCCCTTCAATCTTCAATACTTTGTGTCCTTGGATTTCGGTTGGCTCTTAGATTCCTTGCTTTGTCTAATTCCAGCTGGCTTTCACATCCTTCCTTCCCCCTACGCTGTGAGCTGTGATCTCGTGTTTTTTCATCAGCTTCAAGCTCCTCCAAGTCTTCTGGCTTCATGGTTATTCACTCTGTTCTGTGACTTTCTTCTCTGGTTTCCACCCCATTACACACTTAGCTTTTAGTTTTGTTTCTTTTTATTTTTCCTAGTCAACGAGGAGGCCAGACATCATGGACCCAGAAATGTCTTGGGTCACTTGCAGGTGACGTGTGGTGTTGAAGAGACAAAATCAGATCACATATTTGGATCATTTTAATCTGATTTGAAAGTTTTTGCCAAGCTTAGTTAAAAAGTCCTAAGAGCAAAAGCAGCTTTTAGAATTCAGGCTTCCTACTAGTACCCTGATAATTATTAATGTATGTAGGACAGAGAAATTCCTGGAGATATTCGACTGTATTGCACTTAAACATTTAGGTAAAAAAGATACCTTTATACACAATTCCCTTCTAACAGTCTCTTGCATCATATTACCTCCTCTGCTCCGGAAATTTTGTTTAGGGGGTCCTCAATGGACAATGGTGTGGAAATAGTATGATGAGCTTCTTCGAAGTGTTTTTATTTTCCCACAGTGTAGGATATAGTAGTCATAATCATTTAACTGGCAGGTGATTATTGTTAAATCATTAAAAGCTTGCCATCTTTGAACATTCTTCCTTTTCCCGAATCAGAATTCAGTCCTAAATTAATATTCAACAATTTTTAAATTTCTTCTGTTAAAATGAACTTTTAAATAACTCATTTTATGATATTTTCTCACAGAAATATTGATTAGTAAATCTTATCCTCAGAATATATATTCCATAATAAAACTTCACATGAAAGTAACTCTACATAAAGGTTTTTATATTATCCAGGTCTATGAGGATTTGTACTTTAATTTCTTCACAATTTGACAATGCATGCTAATATCAAGTGATTAGATACATCCGATAGATAAAATTAAAAGGCCGTGTGCTAGAGCCCTTGCCTAGTATGTAAAAGCTCCAGTTTTAATTCCCTGCATTAAAAAGGAATTTGCAAACAGTTCTGTGATTTTTGCATATTCATAGAGGAATAAATCTGTCGATTCTTTATTTTAATTCAAAGCTTTTTTTAAACAATGTGTTTTGATAATATTCATTTCCCTTCCCAAATGCCTCCAGATCCTCTCTCACTCCCTACCCCAACCCAACTCCATATTCTCTCTTTCTCTCTCTCTTTCTCATCTGTCTCCCACACCTACATCCACCTATCCACCCATATCCACACACATACATACACATACTAACCAAATTAAAAGAAGAGGAGGAGGAAGAAGAGAAAGAGGAGGGAGAGGAGGAAGAGGAGAGGGAGGAGGAGAGGGAGAAGGCGGAGAAAAAGAAAGGGAGGAAGGAAGGGAGGGAAGGAGGAAGGACCTGTTTTGTAGGGCTAACTGCTCCTGGGCCTGAATTGTGGTTGATATACACAGTGACAATCCATTGGAGAAAATTGATTTTTTTCCCCAGCAGACATCAATTGCAGTAGATTTTTGGTTGTGGGTGGAACTTGTTTCTACTTCCTCTTCTTAGTTCTCAGACTTTGTTTGTTCTAAACCTGTGTTGCTGTCTCACTCTGTGAGTTCATATCCTGTCTAGAAGATGCTATATTCCTTGGAGTTAGCCATTACCACTGCCTTCTCTTTCACTTAGATCCCTAAGCCTTGAGGTCAGAGGTTTGATAAAGACATTCCAAAGTCTAACTGCACATTGTAGTTTTGGGTCTATATGTTAATTATAATATAATGAAAATAGAAGATACCTTGATGAAGGTTGAGTGATTAACTAATCTATGGGTGTAGTAATATGTCATTAGGGGTCATTTTATTGTTCTATTTCTTTAGCAGAATAGTAGTAGGAGATTTTCTCCAAGGCCCCTACAGTCTGTTGTCTCGGGTTCTTGGCCATTTTTTAGCAGTTTCAGGAATATGTTTCATCTTGTGGAGCAGTCCTTAAATCCAACATAAAGTGGCTAGTTACTCTATCATTTGTGTTGCTATTGTACAAGTATATTTTGTGTTCAGGTCATATGTGTGTTTTTAAGGTCCCTGGTAACAGATACAGACTGTGGGGAATCCCCAAAGAAGAGGAAGTAGAATATCATGTGATGAAGAGAAACTAGACTAGGGTAAAGAGGGGAACCTGAAGAGCGACAGTCAACACTTGAGATCTGTGAGTTCTGATCATTATTTCCATAGAAGGAACTGCTTTTTCTTGTTCTCTTTTAGAAAGATCTACCTCTCTGGCAATTGCAGTGTTGTGAGTAGAAAGAAGAAAGAATGAGGTCTAGCTCTCTGATTCAGCATGGTAAAGACCATTTAAGAGAAAAAGAACAAAGATTTATGGGAAATAAAACTACTAGAGCTTCTGTTCCAAGACTCTAAAGATTTATTTTAAATTCATGTATATGAGTGGTTTGCCTGCCTGCCTGCATGTATGTGTAGCATGTACATGCCTCCAGGAGCCAGGAGAAGGTGTAAAGTCCTTACAAACTGGAGTAACTAACTCTTATGACTTACCATGTGCATCCTTAGAACCGAACCTGCATCCTCTGCAAAAGTAGCCAGTTCTTTTAGTGGATTTCTCTAGGTCTCCGAGGTTACATTTTCATTCTGCATTGCCGTGTTCCTTTAAAATATAGCTTCTGTGTCCATTGATTTCTTATTCTTTCTTAAAATTTAAGATTTATAACACTTATTTAATTTTAATTATTCATATCTGTGTCTGTGTGGTGGTATGTGCATATGAGTGCAATGCCAGCAGAGTCCAGGTAAGAATCTCTGACATCTGTTTCAAACGGTTGTGAGCTGCCCATTGTGGATGCTAGGAACCAAACTCAGGTCTTTTGTAGAGAAGCAAATGACCAAAAATTTTAAGCCATCTTTCCAACCCCTGTAATTACATTAAAAATGCAAATCTATAAACTTATTTTAATCCGGTACATGGGAATAGCAATTCTTTTATAAGATCCATAACCTCACTTGCCTTGTCTAGGTAGCTAGGTTTTCAGTATTAGGCATGATTTCCCTCCTGTTCAATGGGCTGAAAGTCCAATTAGAGAGCTGTGGTTACTGCCAACATGTGAGTGCCACTATTGCACCCTTACAGATATCTCACCATGCTGGTCATTGTTGGGAGTCATAGATGTCACTGATGGATAGGATTATTGATTGGTTCCTTCTCTTGGTAGCTTACATAGCACTTTCTGGTAACATAGAAGCTAGGCCATAGGAAGGAGATTTTCAGGTTAGATCCATCTGAAATCAAACTTGTGCTCTAACTGCGCAGTGTCTTCAGCAATAGGGGCTTACCTTCAACTTCTGAGAGATAACAAAGGGCAACAGAAATAATATAAAATGTCTTGGAAATCACTTGGACTAACCTAACTAACAACTGGAATAGAGGGCTTTTATTTCTGGTACTGGATTTTTGTTAGATAATCTATTGCTCTTGTGAGAACATTGAGTATTATCCCCTTAAGTGACAGTTATTAAAAGTATATTGTGCTGGGTAGTTTTATGTGTCAAGTTTAACTTGATATAAGTTAAAGCCATATCAGAAGAGGGAACTTCAATTAAGAAAATGCTTCCATAAGATAAGGCTTCATGCAAACCTGTAGAGCACCTTCTTATTTGATGATTGATGGGGAGGGCCCAGCCCATTGTGGGTGGTACAACATCTGGCTAGTAGTCTTGGGTTTCATAAGAAAGCCAGCTGAGAAAGCTCATGGAGAGCAAGCTAGTAAGTAACACCCTTCCACAGCCTCTACATCAACTCTTGCCCTCAGGTTCCTGTCCTGTCATGTCTGAGTTTCTGTTTTGACTTCCTTCAATTGATGCCAAATAAATTCTTTCTTTGGTCATGGTGTTTTATCACAACAGTTGATACCCAGTAGAACCACACAGACATACAGACACACAGACACACACTGACATGTAGTGGATTTATGATGTTCCATTGTAAATAATTGCCCTGCCTACGAGTTTAATAAAAAGCACTAATCGGCCAAAGGCAGACAGGAAGTGTGGGTGGGGCTACCATACTAAGAAAACTCTGGGAAGAGGAAGAACAGAGCAGAATGCCACAGAGACTCCAGAGTCACTTAAGGGGATAATATTCAATGTTCTCACAAGAGCAATAGATTATCTAACAACTTAGACAAGCCAGAAGATGCAGAGGACAACTATACTGCTCTGAGAAAAGGTACTGAGCCCCATGACTAACAGGATAAGAACCATGGGTTAGTTTAAGGGTAAAGAGTTAGCAAGTTATATGCCTGGGCCTTAGGCCAATCAGCCTAAAATTAATGTAAGCATCTGTGTGTCTCTGTGGGACTGTGGGTCTGCAAGTCTGCTGGTCCAAATCTTGAGGCTAGGCCAAAAAGCCTGGGCCAGAAACCTCATACAACGTACACACACACACACACACATGTACACACACACACCCACACACATGCATACACACACACCCACACCCACACCCACACCCCCCCCACACACACACCCACACACATGCACACCCCCCCCACACAATACAGTTATATGCATTGCATATAATTTTAGCTAAATATAAAATAATGATTTCTTGAGGCTTTAATCAAACAATCTTGGTGTTTTTTTTTTTTATCTTCCTCCCTACAGAAGAAGGGAAGTTGTTTCTTAAAATATATAAAGTACATGGGGGCTAGAGAGATGGCTCAGTCATTAAGAGTGCTTGCTGTTCTTGCAAATGATCCAGTTCAATTTCTGTCACCTACATGCTGGCTCATAACCACCTGCAACCTCAGTCCCAGGGGCTCTGATGCCCTCTTCTAACATCTCTAGGCTCCTGCACACATATCATCATATCATGCATGTCTCTACATCCAGGCACACACATTCTATTAAAAATAAGTCTCTCTCTCTCTCTCTCTCTCTCTCTCTCTCTCTCTATATATATATATATATATATATATATATATATATATATATATATATATGTATATATATTATGTATATAGATGTAGTGTCTACACACTAAGTAAGAACATCTTTCTAGTCTAAAGTCTCTTAAAAGAAAATATTGAGAGGCACAATACTCTTAAAATTTGCTCTACTGTGTGTTTTCATTTTGACCTGAGGATAGGCACTCCTTTGCTTTTGTGTATTGATGCTATATAAACTGTGTGTATTCTCTAGTACATTTTACTTACCCTCTTTCCAGCCTCAGTTTGGAGGAGGTATGTTTACTGGCCCCACCCCCCGTATCCTGCATCAAAACAGAAATCCCTACCAAATATGGTTAAGGTAGATCAAAATATCTCTGTGTTAAATACATACTTTTTGTGTGGCTGGGTTGAGCTCTTTAATGGCTTTCCCTTTGTCTTATTTTTCTATTATTTAATGGATTTAAATATTCAAAGCTTCATTGTTTCTATAAGCAAATGGTTTGTTTGATGGATACAGCATACTTCCATGATATAAATTATAATTGCTTTTTACTTCTTCTCTTATTTTTTTTTAGTTTAACAAAGTAGGGTTTTCCTGGAACCCACTCTGTAGACCAGGCTGCCCTTGAACTCAGGGATCTGCCTCCCTAGTGTTGAGATTGTAGGCTTGCATGGTACTTATTTTCCTTTTATATTGGAAAAAAAATGTGTGTTTAGCTTTATGAAAAATAATACTATTATTGTACTTCTGAGATTTATTAGGCTATTGTTATTTTAAGCTGGAAGTTGTGCCTTTTTCTCATTACTTTTTGTATGCTACCTATTTTTAAGTCTTAGGGAAACGTGAATCTCAAGGTCCGTTTCCTTTTCTCCTTCTGTGGCTACTGTTGTAAAGATCAGAGACGTCAGGATCTAGCATTTTATTCCTTCTCTATGTGGTGTTTATATTGAATTAACTGATAGAGTGCACAGTGTTTTATCTCCTGTTTCTCTTCCTTGCACCAGAAGAGAAACACCGACGTACTTACGTGGAGTCCTAAGAGTGGAGCCGCTTTTCAGATACAGAGGTTAACCGGTGGCCTGCAGATTGGGAGCCAGTATTCGCGCTCAGTATCCCATCGATGGTACACACAGCAACGGCACCTCATGATTATGATTTCCCAAGTCGCACATCTTAGGATTTGTGAAGTAGGAAAGTGCAGATGGCAGGAAACTTCAACTACATTATAAACTCCTTTAATGCATGCTTCACTCGGAGAAATCAGGGTTCATAAAGTCTCTTTGTTGAACTTTATTAACAAGCAACGGGGTCTAGGAAGCTTGGCAAACGAGGCAGCTGGAAACCCCAGAGAATTTGTCTGTCAGACGTCTTTCCTTCTGGGGTTTCCTTCCAAATGTTTTTTGGATTTTAAAGGAAGTATAGTGGCTTTCTGCCACCACGTTTCTCCATCTGTAACCCACTGGGTGTACTGAGTCTGGCATTCACTTTTAAAATTCTCCACTCAATATGTATTCATTTCACTGTGAAATGGAAACTGATCATAGGTTAATGCTGAAGTCAAAATAGGAATCTTATTTTCATTAGAAACAATTTCTACTTTTTGAGAGTTTTGATTTAGGGGCCAAGATTTCTCTGACTTTTAAAATGATACGGAATGGTTCTAACCTTACACTGTACAGAAAGCTCTGGACTTGTTCAGATGTTATACTACAAGGTAATTTGGTGCTCCATTTGCCTAGGCTTTAGGGCTATGTTTAAAAGACGTTTCCAAGGCCTGTAGAGAAACAGATGTACTTATTCAGGACTTCACTCATGAATGTCTGCTATCACTTAGCCGTCATTCCCTATAACATGATTTTAATATTTAATTTAATATAATTCTGATGCATGTATATCTAGCAAATTTGGAAAACTTAAGCTCAAGAAGAGGGAGCATAGAGCTTGTATGACTAGTCATCTGTGGAGAACCAGACCTCTCCAGGCTCCTTACTCTTTGAAATATTTATACAGCTACTGCCCTTTTAAAGATATAGTGATGATTTATTAAATTGAATGTCAGTTATCTTAATCAAAATGTATCATATATGGGAGTAGTATTATCTAAGCGCGCTTGCTGTGGATTTGCAACTCATTTATTACATGGGATAGATCAAAGAGTATATGAGATAAAAATGATAGAGCCATTAAATATTAAAAATTAGTAACATGTATGTTTGTAATTATAATAATGATGATGGATCTATTAGAGAACTGAAGTAATTCCAATGCTCTTCTAAATATTGCATATGATTTCTGCAAAAACATTGTTATTCTCACTTCCAAGACAAATCAACAGAGGAACTGAGAGTTAATAAATCTTTTCCCAGGTCAATTACCTGGAAGCACAGGACTTAAACTTAGGTAAGGCTGCAGACCACCTATTACTTCTGTTATATCCTGGCAGTTACTTGCCCAGTATGACTGCAATAAGACAGTGGCCTTCTCAGTGACCTGTTGAGAAGTTTCTGGGCTTTTACTTCTACAGAATAGGAATAAAAGTACCTAGTTATAATTTGAGATTTTATTTTAAATGATTAGGTTTTGGATTATGTTGTCACTTTGAGGAAAGAAACCCCTTTTGATTACTAATGCTTAGGATGGCATTGATATTTATCTTCCATTATTAGTTCTTGTTGGGATCCAATATTTCCAATCTGACATGGGTGAACCTGTATAAAGTTAGTGCTCTGACTCTAGAAATAGCTTATTCTGGGTAATTAAAAGCAATAGACTTACAGAACAAATTTATTCTACACATCCTGTTTAGTTCTTCAGTACATGAATTTTAGCAAATCTAGTTGACTAAAGTCATCATAAATCTGGTATTTATGTGAAGTATATTATATACTTACTTCTAATATTGAGCACAGACTTCATATACATATAACTGACAGCTCTTGGGTAAAGTGCTGTTGGAAAATCTATTTTCTTTACTCACTAAATCTTGGTTCTCCCACAGTGGTTCCCCACTTGTGGGTCATGGCTCCTCAAGGATTACACATCAGGTATCCTGTAAATAGAAATTTATGTTATATTTACAATTTATAACAGTAGCAAAATTATAGTTATAAAGTTTCAGTGAAAATAGTTTATGGTTGGGGGTCACCACAACATGAGGAACTGTATTAAAGGGTCGCAGCATTGGGAAGGTTGAGAACCTACTGCTCTACAAGGTCACTCAAAGAGTAAAGTTGTGCAACTGATCAAATAAAGCAAACTTCATCCACCTATAAGCAGGTATTACTATGATATTTTAAAGTATAATTATTACTTTTTATTTATTTGTCATTAGTTACATAAAAGCAATAAAAATGAAACATTTTACATAATAGATGATATAAATAGTCTATGAAAGGTGGTAACAGCTCAGTTATATTAAAGCCCAAAAATCTCCCCTTCATATGATGGTTTCAGCATGTGACATTTGCAACCAAGAAGATACAGACACCCACACCAGGTACATACTAGCAAATACTTGAATTGCCTCACAGAATGCACTTGCATAAGCCTTTCTGTTCTCTGAAGACTCTGGAACTGATGCATATTGGGGTCTTCCTGTTCTGCAGTGGTTCCTCCTTTGTCTTCCTCAAAGGAGTGTCAGTCGTTGAAGCTACATCAAGGGCTCTTAGCAAACTACAGCTTATGATAGTTGGTACCATCAGGTCGTCTATGTCTGAAACAGTGGTTCTCAATCTTCCGAATGTTGCAGCTCTTGAACAGTTTCTCATGCTGTGATGGCCTATGATTATAAATTTTGTTGCTACTTCATTTCTGTAATTTTGCTACTGTTATGAACTATTGTGTAAGCATCTGATGTGCAGGCATTAATATACAACACTTGAAAAAGGGTTGAGAACCACTGGTCTATAAGCGAGTTCAGAAGCTCAGAAACTCCTCAACTAATTGGGAATAGAGAATAACCTACAAGTCTAATAATTATTTCGTATGAACTTCTATTTGACTGGCTTTCATAAAGTCATGGTTAAAACTTACTATCAGAGCAGAGCAGCTAGTTTTTCCCATATGAAGATTCACTGTGTGGTTTCAGGCCTATGGTAGGGAGAGCCTGGAATGAGCACCATGAACAGTTACTACATTCAAAATGTTATTAATAAAATAAATTGAGATGTGCTAACATTAATTACTTTGATAAAAGTAATTATAAAATTAGTTATTTGTAATACATAAAATGCACAATTTCTCTGTGTTGTTCAAGTTCCAGAAATTGAAATTCAAAACCAAGAGTATGTTTGACACAGGAATGCTGTCTGTATTACATCTGTGGCAAAGGATGCTGTTATTGGGTCTGTAAAGTATGTCTTTTCTATTTTGCATTTTTTCATTAACAGAACTCAACAAAATCATATTAAATAATAAATTTACAAATTATTAGGTATAAGTGAAAATCCTGATTATTAGCCAAGGGTCTATATACTTTAGTAGGTGTATTTTTGGCATGATTAAACATTTATTGTTTACAATTTATTCATAAAAATATGACCTTATTAGCACATTATCTATAAGCATATACTAACTGATGTTTATGAATGTGTATAAGGAAAGGCATTCTAACATTAAGTCAATAGTAACATATATAAAATATTATATATGTATATGTATACATATATACATGTGCATCTATGTATAGACACACCTATATGTACACAGGTAGAGTACTGAGTACTCAGAGGAAATTAATAAGTTGATCACAGAGAATTTAGGTCTCAGAATAATTGATAGTGTTTATG
Source organism: Phyllotis vaccarum (assembly GCA_033318265.1). NCBI lineage: Eukaryota > Metazoa > Chordata > Mammalia > Rodentia > Cricetidae > Phyllotis > Phyllotis vaccarum. The sequence continues at coordinate 133,962,513 of JARWLC010000004.1, read as the reverse complement.
AATGTGATTGGTTTGATAAGATTTGAGATAGACCAAAAGCTGGGTGTGTAGGAGATGGCATTGGAGGGCGTTAATTACCACAGATTCTCCACTGTGCCTCCTTTTATCTGTCTCACCTGTAATTGATTACTGAGTCTGTTTTACTGGACTTCAAAATGTAATTTTGGTAAATTGTCAAATGACCCTTAACGTTACTTGATTTGCTCTTAAATGACTTTGAACATTTAGTGCAAGAACTGGGAAAGTGTTAGTCAAAGTATGGGAGAGAATACAATATTATAGCAAACCTTGGACCTTAACTTTTAATCCGTACTGTGTTTTACTGATAGTGGGATTTAATTACTGTTTCAGTGATAGATATTGCTCAATCATAATCATACATTTTTTTGTTTTACTAAGTTGGCTTAAACTTTAACTCTGTTTTCCCAATTGTGATCCTCTGATCAGTAGTGGTATCACCTCCTGTGAGCTAATTAGAAATTATTCATATACACAGTCTGACCTAATGTATCATCTCTGGAGCTGACCTTGGGAAGCTGTGTTAGCCAGCTCTACTGGAGATTAAATACATGTTAAATTTTCAGAATCCTGACCTAAGAAGCCCATGACTAAAAACCATCATGATCCATATAGGAAACAGCTGGGAACTTAGAAGTACAGGTTTGATCCAATCTTATTTGTAAAGGCCTCACTTTCTTATTCTATAAAAGAAGTCTTCATTTACTGAAATTTCAGGATAAGTCCAAAGTTATAATTAACTTTTTGTATGATAATACAATTTTTCTTATATTTATTGATATTTATACCAATGTCTTCTAGGAATAAATAATTTTGGTAAACTTTGTAAAGTATGCACATAAAATAAGCAGTTCAGTGGAATATTTTAGTTTATTTCTTCAATTAAATCAACTGTATATACAAAGAATAAACTTGAACTTTAGAGCAACCTGATGGTTGTGTAAGACATTGGTTTTCCAAAAGGTTCAGCTCCTTTAGCAGGGAGACATAAAAAGTAATTAGTAATTGCAAGTACATGTTTGTTAATTATTCCTTTGAGAGGAAGTTAAAATTTGCCACTATGCTTTATTTACTATAAACTGAAGAGAATGTTGATTTCTAGCCCAAGATGACTGATAAAGTCTTCATCCAAGTTTAGAAAAATTGTGCAAAATCTTTTTGCTATTTTGATGTTTCAGTTTGCAGATGTTCAATGTTTTGTGAGGAAATAATGGTGTTAGCTATGAGGTTTCTTGGAAAGAAAGTACTTAAAAGCTTCAGGGCGCTGGGATCAGAGTCTGCAGAGCCAAATGAGCATGGCTGGAATGCTAGGTGAGGTCTACCGGGAGCCATTTCACAGCAGCATCTGGAAGGAAACAATAAGTGACTGAGGGTTTGTTTTCAGGCAAATGATTAAGAGGTGATTAAATGAAGGTGTTAGGATGTGAGGGTGGGAAGGAAGCACTGATGGTGTATGTATAATACAGAATGGGGCTTTTGTGGAAAAGACAGAATGAACTGGAGATCACAGCAGAATTTATAAAATGAGAGTTGGATGTTTTCCAGAACAGCTTGTAGGTATCACTTGAAATGGAACATAGACTCACTTAATGCAGAACACACTGGGAACCGGTATTTTGGAACAGTAAAGCAAAATGATGATGTCTAGTTATTCAGGGCCACTGGAGACCATATTTAGATCTGGAAAGATATCCTCCTATTACAGCTTTATAGTCTTCTCCAATTATATTGGTCTTGCTTTAACATCCTAACAAAGCCTTGGCTTTGAAAACAGAGAGCCAAAGCTTTGATCAAGTGAGTGGTTTTGGTTTAGCAGTAGCTTGGTACTAACTTGTTCATGATTCAGTAGATAGTTTTGCTCTAAAAACTTTGAATAGACATTCTCTTGTGAACATCAATCAGGCCTTCCTGTCCAGTCTCATTTATAAATAGACAAAGAAGCTAATGAATGAATAAAGGGATAAGATATATTTCTCTTTAGAAAAAGAGGTAACTATTTTCTCCCAGAGGTCACATTTATCCTTAAACGCAAAAACAAATTTGCCTTTGAATATGGTTTTGTTCTTGATACCACGCATCAGAGCATATTGGAAAACCGAGAAGTTTCAAATAGGTATCAGCAGCATAGAAATCAGTGTCTTTGGCTGTAGGTGTTGTTTCTAGCAGTCACTTGGAAGTCCTTTAAACTAAGAATTTGAAAATACAATGCTTAGTGACTACATTTCTGATTCTCAAGCTTCACCAGCCAGTATATTTTACTTCTGCAATACCCAAGCCTGCATTTAAATAACCACAGGCAATTTGCTGCTTGAGTCTAACGTGGCCATTCTGGGATGAAGGCTCCTCCCGTGCCCTACTCTTCACTAGGTCCTTCCTAATTTGCTGAGTGACATAAAAAGAGACCAGGGAAAGGACACATTTACCCCCTACAATGGCGTTCAGGAACTAGCAAGATTTTGCTTCATTCCTTTCCTGGAAATAATTTGAATAGTAGATCTCCGATGTCAGAGTGGTAATTGAGTCTGGACTAGTCAGGTTCACAGGAGCATCTGTCACACAGACCATGTCTATAGCAAATCTCCAGGCAGCAGTTAGATTCCTCCCTCCCTCCCTCCCTCCCTCCCTCCCTCCCTCCCTCCCTCCCTCCCTCCCTCCCTTCCTCCTTCCCTCCCTCCCTCCCTCCTTCCCTCCCTCCCTTTATACAGTACATTCTTTCCGCAGTTTCCTTATCCTGAACTCCTCTCAGCCCCCTCTGTCCTAGATCCACCTCTCCTCCATTTCTCTTCAGAAAAGAGCAGCCCTCCCAGGGATATCAACTCTACATGACACCGCAAAGAGCAAGAAGACTAGGTGCAAACCTTTATATCAAGGTGGGACTTGGCAACTCAGTAGGAGGGAAAGAGTGGCAAAAGCAGGCAAATGAGTCAGAGACACATACCCCAACTCTCACTGTTAGGAGTCCTACAAAAATTCCAAGCTAAACAACACAACATATATAGAGAGGATGTGGTGCAAACCCATGCAGGCTCTGTGATTGCCGTTTCAGTCTCTGAGCCCCTATAAGCCTGCTCAGTTGGTTCTGTGGGCTGTGTTCTTCTGTTGCAGTGAGGGTTTCTTGGTCCCAGGCGGCCAGAGGTCCAGACCCACAGACCTGCAGCTCCAGACCCCTTACCCGCCCGCCGCTGATCAGGCCCCCAGAAATGATTCAGACACTTATATTAACTTCATGCTGTTTGGCCTCTGGCTCAGGCACATTGCTAGCTAGCTCTTAAATCTTAAATCAACCCATTTTCATTAATCTTTCCTGCCATGTGGCCCATTGTTCACCTGTGTTCCTTACATGTTGCTCCTCTGGGCTTTGGGCTCTGTCTGCCTGACTCTGCCCTGCTTTTCCTACCTATGCTCTGATTTCCCCTCCTACTTCTTCTATGGTGCCTGTCATGGGCCAAAACAGCTCTTTTATTTAAAGATTGATAGTCACAGCATACAGAAAGACATTCCCGCATCATTCTCCTGGTGTTCCTAATCCCTCTGGTTCCCACAATTGTTCTTTCATCTCTTTTGTAGGGTTGACCAACAGCCTGTCCTGCCTTCAAGATGTGCTGTGGGAGTGGCCAAGCAGTGACTAATTTAACCTGAGACCCAAACTAAAAGAGTCAGCCCATGCCTGACACTTCCTGAATGGCCAGAAACTGTGTGGTAAAAATTTTTTGTCAGCCACTAGCTCATAAATAACAACATGAAGACTTTTTTTTTTTAATTAGGAAAGCTTGGCCATTAGCTTAGACTCGTCCCAAACTTAGGCTTAGCTCTTAAAACTTCAATTAACCTACTTTTATTAATCTACATTCTACCATGTGGCTCAGTTACCTCTACTCTATACCATATATCTGACCTCTTCAGTGTCTCCCCGTGCCTAGATTCATTTCTCTGACTTCCTCTCTTTTTGCCAGGAAGTCCCACCTATACCCACTGCCTAGCTATTGGATGTTCAGATTTTTAATACATCAATCACAGCAACACCTCTTCACACAGTGTACAAATATCCTGTAACACAACTGGAAGCTGGATGACCCAAGAAACCGAGGATGGAACCAAACATGACTGTCCAAAAATGATCCCTATTGCTATTCTGCTGTACTCATATATTGGTGTGTAGTCCAGTCACCATCAGAGAAGCTTCTGGCAGCTGATGGAAAGATGCAGAGAGCCACAGCTCTTTTTTCTTTATAGTAAGGAAATGTAAAAGGAATTTTCAAAGGCAGGGACAGAATGACAAGATGAATAAGTAGAGAATTATATATGGAACATGTTTGTTGCATGAGTTTTTGAAGAACAAAACTTTGTATGGTGCTTTAAAGATAATCCTATTTAAGTCTACTTAACATTTTCCTGCACTTTAAACTCCTTTGGGGTGCTTGTTTGGTTAATGGGTCTGAACAGTCAAAACTTCAGAGGTTCCAGGCTGTTAAAATGTGATTAAGGTTAATTACATCTATAGTAAAAGGTCTAGAACTTCTTGCAAGACCTGTATTTGTTCTAAGATACCCAATGGTAAAAATATCACCTCCATAAACATGCATGCTACTTTTGGACTGTAATTTTGAGGCTGCTCATAGATGGTTGGAAAGAAGACAAATTTTAAAGACAAAATGATCAAATCTGGGGGAAGGAAGCTGTAAACAAGTCTCTTGTTTCATGTTTGCCTAAAGTTTACCTTCTGTATAACATTTCTCTGGAAACAAAGTGGCTGGCAGGGTCTCTGTCTCTGGGGCATTCATGTGTTGGGATGAAAGACTGTTGAATGGGAGGGAGTTATTTGTGACTGCCTGTTCTTGGCCATAATCAAGTGTATAGATTGTAGGTAGACATTTTGACCTTGCCACTCTGTTAAAGCCCTGTGGTCTTGGAGGGCTAGAATCAGTCTGTAACATGATTAAGTGTGTATTCCTTCAGATTAAGACCTTTATTAAATTTAATGTGATTGGTAGTCCCCAAAAATGACGCTAAGAGGGTAAAAGGGATAAATTGCCTTGGACAACCAGGTGAAGATGGGAAGTCATATTGAAATGACAGGATACACACCCACCACTTCCAGACAGCAGCTTTCCAACTTGTAGCTCAATTTTAATCCTATTTAAATAAATTCTGATTGAAAAGGGAATTTTAGGAAGTAACCCAACACACACCTGAGTAATATAATCCCTCACTGTTTCCCTCTGTGCAAGATCAGATCTCCCCTCTGCTGTATAGCCAGCCCTGCTCTCCATTGTATGCCTGCAGCTTTAGGCATTATTCAGACCGCACAGATGTTCTAAGGAGTATGTACCATGTCTTGGCTTTCCTAGGTTCCTCACTGAGGTGGGAGTCCTTTAGACTAAGCACACACTGCAAGTTGTCTGTCTCTGTCTCTGTGTACTCTTGTTAACTTGCTTAGGACAGAAGGCTGTGGAACCAATTAGGCACAGTCTTTCCAAAGGGCACCAGCTGCGCTCTGTACAGTCTCCATAATTGACTGAGTAGCCCCCTACTTCCCAGTATGCAGAGAGCATTTAAGCAAGGCTGGATTTAGGTTTACATGGAATGAAAAATACACATGCTACGATTTAAGAGCCATTTAAGTGCAGTGGCCCCAGACCACCCCTCATCAGCCTGTTTACATTCCCAACATTAGAGACACCTCTGGGGTTCGAGATATGGTGTCTCTAAAATGAAATGGGCCACCTGGAAAGCAGTGTCTAATAAAGCCAGTAGCAGCCTCATCAGCAGTGCACAGAGTGCTATGGAAACACAACACAAATTTTAATTAGAACTAGGGCCAGGAAAGGTCGCTGCTAGCAAGCCGGGCCAGGTGAGGAATCAGTCAGTGAGAAGTCACTGAAGACAAAAACGAGGTTTCTGACAAGTTCTGCCAGGAGACACAGAAGTATTGCCAGGCAACCTGAAGCATGGTTTTTTTCCTGTGTTGGCCAGGACTGGGTGTTACAGGCAGTGAGACCAAAGTGCTCAGGTTCAGATACTCATCAATGGGAAATGAGTTAAACAGGAACATAACTTAGATGGGAGCACTTTTATAAGGATATTTAGTATAAATTAGTGTCTATAAGTGAGTTTTCAATTTTGAGACCTTGTAAATAACATGGAGAGAGCGAAGTGTTGGCATCATCAGGGTGACTGAACCTAACTTTATAAAGTGTGAGGCAGCTTCCTGTAGGAAAATATTTAGTACTGTTCTGGGGAAGGTAGGAAAGAGTTTAATGGAGATGTAAGTTTTAAATAAATTTAACAACTTACTTTTTCTTACATTAGGGAATATTTCCCTGTTATAAATATCCTGGCTTTGTATGCATTTTACATTGTTAAACTTCTAAAGGAAATCAGTATCTTAGATACACATCTGCTCTGTACAGCCTGGGAATCAGGGGGCTTACTTTGCTAGGATTAAAACCTATGTTATTAGGGTTTAGTTTTGCCCCTTCAGCACACTCTTTAGTGCTACTTCTCTGTCTCATCTGGAATATTCTGTAACTTCCTACTTTGTAGTCTTACTGCATCCCCTCAGCTCCCTTCCTGTCCTCAACAGCTAGAGATAATGCATCTCAGCCCACACCATTACTCCAAAGTCATCCCCCGCCCCCGCTGCCCCATAGCTTTGAATTTGCCCAGGAATAAGAATTTTCCCCTGAGTCCTCCTTAAATCTCCAATCCTGATATTTTAAGTTATACTTTCTACTACTTTTCTATTTAATCCTTGCCTTTTGGCTCTTCTTGGAACAGTTAGCACCTGGCCTCATTTCCCCTAGCCAACTGGAGAACACTGCACTGACTGTTCTCCAATAGCCTGTAGCTTGGCATTCTTCCCTATCACCCACCTCATTTTGTTCTAACTCAAAGCCTACCTTCTTATGTAAAACTGTACTGGGCTGCTGTCCCCTCGGCTTCTCCCTCTTTTATTTGATTTCTTTACTACCATACATTATAGTTCTTACAATTAGTCATCTAGAAAGTATGGAGAAAGAGTGTCCTTCTTATGGTTGCAGCTCTGTGCCAAGGTTCACTAAATGAATAAATGAAAGAATCAAGTTTATTAATGCCACAGGACACTCAATCGATTTACTAACTGTAATAATAAACATCCCCCAATGCATGCCCAACCTGTAGCCTTGTGAATGTGACCTAATGTATTTGGAGATGTGCAACATCATATTGTAATGTGCAAAGATCAGGTCTACTTGTTTACCTCTTCCAATTTTAAGTGAACCTATGAGTGGTAAGACCTTAGACCTTTAATATGGAGAATCTTAGTATGTCATCACTTTATAGTTCTATAACGTAAAGTCTTGGCTACTCCACCCAGCTTACCAGAACATACACAACAAAACCAATTATATTCCTTTAGATACAGGGCAACCTGGCCTTTAGAGTGGGAAGGTATTCAGCCTGCTCTTGTTTTGAGGCTGTCACAGCACATATAGCTCTCTCTCATCTGAAGTGTCTTTTAAGACTCACTTTGGATATGAAATGTGCAGCTACTGTCTTTTCCAATGTATAATTGATTCTTATTTTTAAATCCAACATGACATCCTCTGTTATATAGTTGAGTATTAAGCAATTGCAGGTCTGTGAATTCTGGGTGAAGCACATCCATTTGTTTCAAAATATTTCTTGAGAATGCTCTTCTTCTCAGGCTCTGTTCTGAAAGGTGGATATGCACTGAAATGTGTGTATCTTACATGGGCTTCACTCAGCAAAAGAAACAAATAACAAACAAGTTATGGATTTGCTACTCGGTAAGTAGGGTTGAGTGCTGGTGTACTGCAGCTACCCTTCTGCACAGTGAGATGGAGGCAGGAAGGAGGTTCTCAAGACAGGAACTAAGATTGACAGGGTGTGATGGTTTGTATTAACTTTCACTCTGGAGAGATAGAATCACCTTGGAGACAAATACCTCTGTGTATGTCTGCAGTGGGTTTTCTAGATTAGGTTAATAGAGTTGAAAGATCCACTGCCAAACTGGATAGCAAGAGAAAATGAGCTGACCATTGACTTTCATTCCCCTCCGTTTCCCCACTGTGGATGCTGCCTCCAGTGTTTTCTGTTACTTATGTAAGTCCTTGTTAGTCTTGAGATTTTTTCAGGAGCTTTCTGTGCCTTGTAACAAAAGCAAATGAAAGAAGATGAGTCTAATTTGGCAGATCAGCCATGACAGTAGGCAGGGCAGGCCAGAAAGTTGGACCGGGGACTTCAAAGATGCAGCTTTTGTGAGTTATTTATTGCCCTCTCTGGGGTGGACTTTTCAGTGGCATCCATGCCTGAAGTTAAGTTTGAGTTCATGGTCCTCTTTGTTCCACTATAAATTATCTAAATAAACCCAATGGTTCAGTAAGCTAGTCTTTTTTTGTCTAAATTTTGCGTATTTAGGGTGTGTAGATACCTGATAGTGTTTCTGTAGGGAAGTTACACAACAATGATAAAGATTAAGGATGACAGGGAGTAGAAAGGAATTTCTTATATTTTACTTATTTTCATATTATTTTCTGAAAAGACTTCAGGAATAAGAAAGTGAGCCCCAGAGATACAAGGGAAGAGTAGTTCATTAGGGCGAAGTACAAATGTTCAGCGACAGCAGAGAACTCAGTGTTGTGGAGCTGAGATGAAGAACAAGTGGGAGAGGCTGCCAGGTGGTCACAAGATGCAAGCTTATGCGGCCCAGTCATAGCATGGATGCTTTACAAAGGTAGGTATAGAAGATGTTGAACAGAGATGTGACGTGACTGGGTTTAGGTTTTAAAATAGTAGCAAGTCTGCTTGATAGCCTGGGGAAAAGGTGGCAATAGCAGAAGGTAAGGGCCTACTTATTGTCTTCTTGTAATAATAGAGATAAGAAATTATTTCTAAGAAAACATAACTACAATTTACAATAATTCCTTTGTTGAATACCAGTGAAAGACAGAACCAGTCAGCGAGGAGTCCAGATGTAGATTCTGAAGCTTACAAAATGTGGTTACTAAGATGGAGTGTGCTTTAGGAGAAAGCACTTAATGATGCCACTTGTATGGGTATCACTTCCTCAAAATCGCTATCTTCTTCCCCTGCTTGACTGTTCACAGTGTATTCTATGGTTGTAAAACATGAAAATTCCATGTGACGTGATTTCTGAAGATTCTAATAGATTTTGAGATCTTCTGAGACATTACCCATGGTGTGCTTAGAATAAGTGTCTCACCCTGATACTGATGACATAGTGAACATCTGGGTCATATGGAGGTTTGATGAAGGCCCTGGTGTTCAAGCTAGGGGTCAAGTCAACCCTTCTATGGTCATTTGGATGTCTTTTCACTCAAAACCATTTTTATCATAAGAAGCTGTGCATTTTTAAAAAATTAGAGTGTGGATTGGAGGGCAAAGTGTTTAGTGTGTAAGTATGAGGACCTGAGTTCAAATCCTTGGAAACAACATAAATGTGAGCATGATAATGCATGGCTGCAATCCTTGTGTCAAGGTGGCAGGTAGAGTCAGAAGAATCCCCAGAAGCTCATAGGCCATCTAGGCTGGAGTACACAGTAACAGACAAAAGAGCCTGCCTCACGTAGGGTGGAGGGTGATGACAGACACCCAAGGTTGTCCTCTGACCTCCACAGCATGTTGTGGCACCTGTGCATGTGCATTCACACATCAAAACACACCGGTACATGAAAAAAACAACAGCAATAACAACAGACCTCTTACATCTGCACTTAAAACATGCTTTCAAGCTGAAAGAAATATCTGTGGAATCAAAGAGAAACTACAACCAACATGATTATTTATAGAGCTCCTTGAGGTACTCTCGCCTCTGAGCATTTGGTGCCATTCATGATTGTTAATATGTTTAATCTGCCTTTAAAATTAGCATTTTTTCCACAAAACATTTCCAGCTAGCCAGGACCTGGCCCCATGTTCATATGCGGCATTATTCAGCTAGGCTCTGAACCTGAAATCCCATTTGTTTCTCATGCTGAAGTGAGTACCCCTCTGTTGCTGCTCAGCGCCTCAGGTTGAGGTTGGCATCGCTCAGTGGAACAGGATGGGTGGAGTTGATAGGGTCAGCACTGAAGGCTAATTAAAGTGTTGGCAAGTTGCAGATGGGATAATATCTCCAAAGGTTTTGAGCTATTTACCAAAAGATCTTGAATAATTTCCATAACTTATTTTGACTGTGGTTAAGAACTCTATTTAAGGTAATCTACCTTTACTGTCAATAATTCATCTCCTTAAAAATGTTTAAATCAATAAATATATTTTTCAGTGAACAATGAAGTCATTTATGCTAACTTTTCTGTAAAGATATTAAAATTTAAAAATATTTCATCGTCAGGTTATTTTTATTAAAAACAAGCAACAACCTACGTTACGTGTTAACTCTTCACTAAGCACCAGGCTACACACTTTACAGCCATGACCTCAATAAATCTTTGCAGTGAATTTTGGGCCGATATCATTCTTTTGATGTTTTCCCCCTCTTGTACAGACTGGGGATTGAGCACAGAATCCTGGCCATGGTAACCTTAGGGCTCCAATTCCGAGGTAACATTCATAACCTTATTTCTTTTATTCTTTTGTTCCTTTTTCTTCTTTGCATTAGTTTTGAAACAGAATGTCGTTAATTCTCCCTCATTGGTCTTAAAACTTGAAATCATCCTGCCCGTTCTCCTCAGTACTCTTATTCCCATTTTAAGCAGATGATGGGAGAGAACGGTGAAATGATTTGTTGTTGGCATTTGTACAGTAGCTCATGGTGTGTGAGGGTATTTGTCTCTACCTTTTAGTCACTGCACTGCATTTCCAACTATAACATCATTTTCAAGACATCTCTAGGGTTTGGCTTCAGTAATATTATTGGATTCAGATGCTCTTTTGGCTAATGCTTTATTTTAGATGTGTTTGAATATGGTTATTCCTTAACTATTACTTCTGTATCCAAAGAAGTTCTCTTGGCCAAGTTGTGGCATAAGGTTTTGTATTCACTAGATATCTAATCAGTATTAAGAGAACTGACTTGTGGTGTGGAAATAGTTCCAGTATTTTCCTTTTTGCTCTGGTTTGCTTTGTCTATCTATGATATTAAGGATTTTCCGTGTGAATCTTAGGATGTTATTTTTATATTTCGGTGAAAAATGTCATGGGACTTTGATAAAGATAGTATCAAATAGCTTTTGATTGAATGGTTATTTTTATAATATCAACTCTACCAGTTCATGGCATGGAAGGCCTACTCATCTTCTGTCTCTTTCTATTCAGAGATCTAAACTTTAAATTGTAGGTGTCTTTCACATCCTTTGCCAGGCTTCTCAGATAATGTAATTTTTTGATGTTATTGTGAAGCATGTGTTTCCATGATATCTTTCTGAGCATATTTATTATCTGTTGATCTCCTTGGCAAATGGTAACATTTCTGTCAACACTTTGTTTTATACACAGCAGTCCTCTGTAACAAACTCCCAACCATTTATGTATCAAGTTTTATAAACTACCATGACCTGTGTTGTGATTTTTCTAAGTATATTTACACATGTCTATAATCCTGAAAATGAGCACATATCTTGAATGATCTCAGACATCAGAAATACTAATTACTCACAAGTGTTTTGATGGGTTTCATTAAAATGTAAGACACTTCTCTCAAGTTTAAGCAGATCTTGTAGATGGCTGAATAGTTCAGTTATGCATAGGAAAGAGTATTATGAAACTAGGTCATAATACACCTTTAATTGATTCCCAAAATTGTCATTGTTATACAAAAGGTATAGCTACAGCATAATGAAGAAACAGATTTTTGTCAGAAGAACACCAATGCAAAGTAATGAATTGAATAACTCAATCAATTTGATATTTTGTGTTTGAAATTACAAGAGCAATTTTAATGGTTTCCAAAATAAAGTTGGGAGTGACATCACCAAGATGGAAGAGTCTGAGTCATAAAACTTTTATTGGCAATAACACTGAGGAAAGAAAAAGTTTCACACTTAAAATATTGCAAGTAAACATTTCCTTCTGGGTTTTATTAGCATTTCATTTCAACCTTGGTACATAATACCTTGATAGTAATAGTGAAAAGTCTAGAGAGCACATTTTCTAGTTGCTTACAGTTTTTTTCATTAAGTTACTATGAGTGCCAGAATTATTTTTTCTTGAGACTAAGTAAAAATTGACATTTAAAGAAGCAGAATTATGTATACTCAACCTCATTTGATAAACACATTGACATTTTTTTCTTTTTGAATTTTCTGAACTTATTTTAATGCTTTTGTGAGATGTTTTATTAAATGTTTGCATTACAATCGCAGATTTATCTCTTTACATTTATTTTTCTTGCATCTAGTTACATTCATTTTTATTCATGTTATTTTGCAATGTCTTTGTTTTGGAAGTGTTAATACAGTTTTATGTTTATGTATTTGTTTACATATCCTCTCCTTTTATCGTTTGTGACTTGATTTATCCATGGCATAGTATGTAGAGGATTGTGTTGTTTCATGGTAAATAATTGTCCCATCCACTGGTTTAATAAAAAGTGCTGATTGGCTAAAGGCAGGCAGGAAGTATGGGCGGGGCTATCAGACTAAGAAAATCTTGAGAACAGGAAGAACAGAGCAGAATGCCAGAGAGAAGCCAGAAAAAGCAGAGGACAGCTATGCTGCTCTAAGCAAAGGTGCCCAGCCACATGGCTGAACAAGAGACATGAGTTAGATGAAGGATAGAGAGCTAGCAAGCTATATGCCTGGGCCTTAGACCTATCAGCCTAAAACAATAGTAAGCCTCTGTGTGTCTCTGCGGGTCTGTGGGTCTGTGGCTCCTAAACCTTGAGGTTAGGCCCGAAAGTCTGGGCCAGGAACTTCGTACTATAATAGTATATTTTTGTACTGAAGAAAAAATGATATATACATCATGTTTATTGTTCAAGTCACATTTTAAAGATATTATTGGGTGTGTGTGTCTGTGTGTTCCTGTGTGTGAGCATCTATCTGTTCACATAATGCCACAGCTTGCATATGGAGGTCAGAGGACAGCTTTGTGGAGTTGGCATTTCTACCTTTATGTGAGTTTCAGGGAATGAACTCAGGACCTCAAACTTGGTGGGAAGCTTTTCTACCTGAAGAGTCATAGAGTGACTGACCTTTGAGTTTTGTCTTTTTTTAACTGATAAATAATTTTAGATGATTTTAAATGATTCATTTTGTGGCCTATGATGTGGTGTATGTGATCAGCTTAATGCTCCTTTGCTCTTCTATAACTATAAATAGAGAAATGTTCACACTTTTATGTCTCTTTTAAAGCCTCCATATAAACTATAGCAAAAGGCTGCTGAAATAGATCACTGTGCATGCCTGCTTCTTTCCACTGGTTGTCTACAAATCAATAGACATGAGTGGGTAACCTTGCTAATATTCTGAACTATCAAATAAAGAAATATTGCCCATTGATCTTTAGGTGCCTTTATAGAACATTATTTCTTTGGTTACAGATAACATTTTAATAGGTTGCCAAAGACTGACTTAAAACTAACCTGGGTACATGGAATTTCTCAAGAATTGTTTTCAAATCTCAGCTTTCTTAAGCCAGCCTTTCCTTCTGTGGAGGTACCTAAGAAATAGAATTGTCTTTGGATCATTTTTGGGGGATGCAGATTCCTATAGATAGTTACAGTATTGTCAATAATAAAGAGTTATATATTTCTGATTTATTTGGTGAAAATATAAATTAATATTCAATAAGAAAAAGATAGCATGTGGAGAGTTTAACATTATCATAAAATGCACCATGCACATAATTCATATGAGATTAAAAAATAGATATTTTTAAAAAGTTGATCTCTAATATCCCCTTAAGATGTCAAATTTAATTTCAAAAGAAAAATATGTTTTTCAGGTTCAGATTCCTCACATAACTACAGTGATGACATTTATGTGGCTTTTATAGTTGTGTTCTTTAAGAATGCATGCTATGAAGCTGGAAAAGACTTTACACACACAAGGAGTACTTTACACTGGACTCTTTAGGGAGTGGGTGTTCGAAGACAGGTGGGTAGCAATGTGAGGGATAACCTGGAAGTTTGTGAATATGAACAAATACGCTATTGGAAATTCTCAAAAATTAATAAAGTATTATTTTTGATAGCCTCATCTAGCCTTGATAGAACAAGAGGTGTCTAGTCCCACTGCAACTTGATTATCACGGCAGGCTGACGTTTGTCCAGATACGTGGCCCACCTGTATCTGAAAAGAAGCAGTAGAGGAGTAGATGGTGGTGGGCAGAGGGCAGGGGTAGAGAGAAACTGAGAAGAAGGGGGAGGGGGAAACAGATCTGACGTAAACAAACAAACAAAAATAAACACAGCAACAAAAAAGAAGGCACTGAAATGAGTGGAGGTTATTCTAATCTTCCCAGACATTGCTAAAAATTTCTACCTAACTGGCAGATAGTAAAGAACCTTATTTATGACCATGAAGGAAATTGGCTATATAAAACCACCAATTATTGATGATATAAAACACATATGCTATTCATGCACTCATACATACACTAAACATTGCAGAGAAATCCCGTCAGGATAAGACTCCCATTTAATTATATGAGTCCAGCAGATCACATGTTTTTTATGAAAGAATTGTTCATTTTGTTTTCAACCACAACTTAATCTCATCTTAAAGAAAACGAGGGTAGGATCCAGGAATATTAGCAAATTAAACCTTGGGCATTCAATCTTTTCTAGTTCTGCTTAGTTAATAACATAGCTTCATAGGTGAAATGCAGATAGGAATTTTTCTTTCAAAACCAAAGCAACATGCAAATTTAACAATATTTTTTGTTGTTTCTTTATGAAAGTGAACCTTTGAAAGTCTGCTGCCAACTGTAGGCATGAACAGTCTCTTGAAATGCTCATGCTAGATAGTACATTTTCCTGTTGAGTGTCAGGCACTGCTCTACACATTAAATGGGATTCACTATAGATTCTTTCAAGGACAAGGTTACTCACTTTTGTAAAGTAACTTTTAAAAAGCTCAATCCATTGTTACTTCTTAATTATTTATTGACTCTCACATGTTCCATGTATAAGAGAAGTACATTCCAGCCCTTCCCCCTGCATAGCATGCAGAGCCTTTTGCCAGGTGCTATGGTAACTTATGATCAGGATTTTTTTGTTTGTATGGTTTATTACATCTACCTAACTACTATTAAAATGTTGGTTGATGTGTTGGATAAGTGAAATGGCAATTTTTCTTTTCCAAATATTGGGAATGACTTAATTCACTAAGACCTTCAGTTTTTTAATAAAAAAAAATCAATTGTTAATGTGTTGATTCTGAAGAAGAAAGCAAAGAATGATTTGCAGATATATTTTAAAATAGAGATTTATAAAATGTTAATGGGTCATAGAAATGAAATTACTATACTTTTATCTGAAGAGTTCCCAAGTAGATGATAAACGGAATAACAGAAGATGGAGCATATAGTTGAGAAAGTTAGCCTTTTTTAGAATTAGTCAACACTGGTATGGGTTTCTTGCATGCTAACATGTTTAAGACGTAAGGTCTTTCTTAGGCTGATCTTTTCAATAATGTTGGTCAAACAGATGGTATTAAAAATATAGACAATTCTCACTACATATCATGGAATGTTGAGGCTTTCCAAGTGAGGATCCAGGAAGGCAACCCACTTCCTGTGCAGACATACCCTTGTGGTCTCTAGTGTCTCATTCATCTTTCAGCTTTAATATGTCTTCCTTGAATATGTATAATATAAAAGTTCTCTCCTGGCACTCTTTCATCTCTCCATAGCAATATCCTTATGTATTGGCTTTCTAGGAAGGTTTATAAATATGCATACAGAATCTCATAGAATAATCGACCTAAATTTACAAGTTTTTAGAATTCATAGATTTAAATTAATGTCATTCATTGTCTCTCCTCAAGAGCTTACTGATCTGTAGATGACCCATCACACATTATATTTTATCTTTTTTTCCTTACTGCTTCTATCTGACTTGTCCATTTATACTGCTTATCTATTAACACACTTTAGAACACAAGATCTGTGTGCATTGAGGATATGTTGATGGCATTAGGGAGTTGCTTCTGTCATTGCCTTAATTTGAGTTGGCTAGAAAGACTAAACAGTGAATTTGATTCAAGAAGCAAGTAAAAGTACATCCAATAAGAATGTGCTCTGATTTGACTGAAATTATTTATCTTATGGTTTTCTTTATATACCGATGAATAATGGCACCCAAATCTCACTGATGCAAAGGAAATTACCCAGCTCTTTAATTATACAAAAATATATGCTTGTTACCTTTAAAACACTGTAATCCTTCTTTGGGTAATCTGTCCCCTTTAAGAAAGCTGTACTTTTTGTCCATGTATGCTGGAAAATAATTCATGTTGAAAATGCAGTGGAAACAATAATAATGAGGTCATATTTACGATCACATGGTTTTGATTTTGTTATGGTCTCATTTGTTCCATTTGAAGATGAGAGTTAATAAAAAGAGGGGAGTGTCTTCCCTTACTCCATCTGCTCATGCCGTACCTCTTACCTCTTGGTCAAATTAGAAATACTTCATCGTTAGGCATCATTTTAATATGGTCATCCAAAACTGAACCCCAAATTGAGTGTCCTGAGCTACTTTTTTAATATCATACCCTCTCAAGTTAATTCCATGCCTCACAACCAGAGAAGAAGATGCAGAAATGAGAATTCTTTTCTTTGTTTAGTATTTTTTTCTGTTAATAAATTATAGTTTCACAGAAATTTTAAAAGATGGTCTGTTAGAATTGTAAATTGTATCAGAGGTCATCTGGAGTCTTTCAGGAAATTATCACAGAATGCTAACCAAGGCAGTCATAACTTTGAATGCGAATAAGATAGTGAACATCTTTCCTTGTAACACACACACACACACACACACACACACACACACACACACACACACACACACACACCAACCACACCACACCACACCCTGGGGCCTGCAGCAAAAACGGTCACTTCAAGTGGCTTGGAAAGATATTTCCAGTGGTGCAATAGTATAATCTATATTCTAGGATAACCAAAGCTGTTTAATTGAATCCAAGCCCTGCTTAATAGGAGGGAACTTGTTCATACCACTGCAAATCTAACTAAGAGCCACTGACTAGAGAGAGGTCATAGGCCCTAGAGGAGAATCTATTCCTGTCACTTCCCAAACGACTACAATCTCAGTTCTTATAGTCATAGTTGTAGGTAGTACTGCCCACACTCCTCATAAAAGATGCTTCTATGGCAGAGTGCAAAGGCGACTACACAGATCTATATCTACTCAGAGGCAAAGAGCAAGTGACCATGGGGCTCAACCCCCAAATGGGACATCTATAGTGCAACCCAAACACCTAAAGCTCAAATGACATTGAAGAAGAGGAGCATAAAAAGTGTTAGAGGCTGAGTATTAGGTAACAACTATGATATGCTCTGTTCTTAGCATGACAACTATGTTGCATCCATGAAATCTCAACATGGTCACATACACAAGGCATGCAAGAACTATACCAGTCAACATGCCACCAGTCAGTATGCCTACATGAGGGGAACAAAATTTCACAAGGCTGCAGGCAATCACTAGCTGCTAAGGGAGAATCTGTTTTCTTCACGGAAGAGCCCCTATCCAGCTTGGTCAGCTGTAGACATTTGCACATGTGGGTAACACAAATGAGCCAATAGGTTATGTGTATATGTACACATTTGCTAGGTGTGTGTGTGTGTGTGTGTGTGTGTGTGTGTGTGTGTGGAATAACCATAATTACAGCAGAAAAGGTCACGATTCAAGAGAAAGTGGGGGAGTAGGGATTGGACAGAAGGGGTGCAAATGATCTAATTAGATTGTGCTTATATATGAAAGTTTCAAGTAATTTTGAAAAGTACCTTTCCCATGAATCTATGTAATTCCAAGGACAGAATCAACTGTATAAATTGGTCAGTTTGAGTGCACTGTATTTGACAAAAACTAAATACTTAGATGTGCAGGTCCTGAGTGTCTAAGTTAAATTTAACTTATTTGAAGACATGATAGTTATCCCCACTCAGCTCAGATGCTTGTATTATTTGAAAGATGTAGCTAATATCTCATTTAAACTTTATATGACATTTTTAAAGACTATTTTTTCTTATTTAATGTTTCCCTTTTGATTAAGCATATTTAGGTCTTCTAATATTCGTATTAATGCATCTTATTAATTTTATGTAATTATCAAATATAATAATACAAATATATATCTTCTAAACTAAGTCTGTATGATCAGGTACTCCGGGATCTAAATCATTATCTGCCTCTGATACAGAGGAAAAGTAGAGTAGCCTCGTCAGTTAGAAACTTTGGGTCCCGTTTGGATAGTGCATGTCCGTAAGCAGCATGCGTTAGGAGCGGTGGCCTCTGAGGAGAAAAAGAAACAAACAGCATTCTTTCCTCTCTCTCTAGAGTCAGCTGTCTATGCACTAGTCAAAACACCAAACCCACATTCAAATTCAGGAGATAGTAATGGCTTTTTGTCTTGACCCTTTGCGATAGAAGTCAATACAGAAGTCTATGTTTAAAGTAAGATATACTAACTGTACAACATAATGGGTTTGTAATAAAATTTTCTTAATGTGTTTAGATTGCAGTATATATGTTTATTATCCTTTTTTATTCCCACTTCTCTTCTTCCATAATTTCATAGTACCATCATTTTTATATCCCCCCAGTAAATTCACAAGGAAAAACGATATTTATCTTTGTGAATCAGGCTTATTTAGCATAGCATAATGGCAGATATGTCCCTATATTTTCATGAAAAGAGAATTATTTTTTGGCATGAATGGATAAAATACATAGGTCACATTTTCTATTTCCATTTGTAGATGGGCACCTGCCTGATTTTCTGAATTGGCTGTTTTAAATTGTGCCAGCCACGATATGCATGGCTATGCAGGTCTTTATATTGTCAGTTGGCACTGATTCCTTTGTATGTATTCATGTGGTAGTTATATGTTTAGTCTTTTAGTAAAACACTCTAAGTTAGTTTCCACAGTGTCTGGACTAACTTAAGTTCCTCCAAATAGTACATAAGTATTTATTTCCTGCATCCATGCCCAAACTTATTTTTACCTTGACAGCCATTCTGACCCAGGCTGAACTGTGGTGAAGATGAACTGTGGTGTGGTTTTATAATTAGACTTTTCCTGTGGTTAAGGTTTTGAAGATGGTTGGGGAGGGTTTTTTATATTAATTTGTGCTTCTGACTTTGAGAAGTGTTAAGTTCTTTTGCCACATAATGACTAATTTATTTGCTCTTTTGGTGTTTAACTTTTTTATGCTGTTTCCTCCAGACACTCTGGATTACTCTGAATTTTTTTTATTGTGGATGTTAATGCCTATAAGATGAATAGCTTGCAATCATTTTTAAAAATGATTTTTATCAATGAAATTCAGTCATTCAAAAGAAACTGTCTTTTGGAATTTTGATTATATTACCTATTATGAATTTATAATTAATGAATTGCTTCAGTGTTGCAAGTAGTATAACTGATATGTCAGGATTATATCATTTTTTTTTCTGTTTTAACTTTGTGGAGTGAGAATTTACTTAGCATAGTGTAATTATTTAAGTTAAAATTAGACTAGTACATTGCTAGTTACTCTTTTATTCCTGTGATAAACCATCTTAGTCAAGGAAACTAGAAGTTGAAGAGTTTCTTCAGGCTTACAGTTTCAGTGGAGGAAAAGTCCATCATGGTAGACAACCTTGCAACAGGAAGCCCGCATGGAGGCAGGAACAGGAAGCTGGGAGCTCATATCTTCAATTACAAATGGGAAACAAAGAGACCCAACTGAACATACATTCATAATATTTGTTCCCAGTGACGTATTTTCTCCAGCAAGGTCACATCTCTTAAACTTTCTCAAACAT
Source organism: Phyllotis vaccarum (assembly GCA_033318265.1). Taxonomy (NCBI): domain Eukaryota; kingdom Metazoa; phylum Chordata; class Mammalia; order Rodentia; family Cricetidae; genus Phyllotis; species Phyllotis vaccarum. The sequence goes on along the minus strand of JARWLC010000004.1, from coordinate 133,942,534 downwards.
CACCACCAACCAGTCATGATTTAGTTGATCAAATGTTCAAATACCTGAACCAGTGGGGAGCATTTTCATTTAAACCATGACTTTTCATGGCCTGACAACTGTGAGTTCACAGCCATTTCAAAATTAAAGTACATTTTGTCCAATACCAAAAGTCCCATAGTTTTCCTAATTATAACACTATTGAAGAAACCAAAATTTCTTCCGAGATTCAAGGCAATGTCTTAATTATAATCCCCCAGTTAAATTAAAAGCATTTTACATGCTTCAAACATATTATGACACAGAAAGGAAGAATGGAGTCATAGTTACAAAATACTGGATCAAAGCAAGACCAAAACCTAGCAAATCTTGTAGCTCCATGTCTGGTGTCTAACAGCTTGGCTGCCTGCAACATCCATCTCTCTTGGGATAGTTCTGCTCTTAGTTTGCAGTTGCTCTTGGCAGATATACCATGGCTCTAAAATCTCTAGCATTGTGGGGTCTTCATTGCAACTCAGGTTTTACTTTCACACCTTTTTGAAATGTCTTCTCAAAGCATATGGCTCTCTAGAGACCTCCATGAAGGGACTCCCCTGCCATGTGCTGCCTGGCCTCAGTGGTTCTCTGAAACCACAGAGGAAGAATCCAAGACCTCCTCATTTTCTTTCTTTCTTTTTTTTTTCATCTTTTCTGTCTCTAAAGCCAAAACCATGTAGACAACACTGCCAAGTTAGGTTTCCAGCTTGGGATGGCTCCTGGCCCCTTCAATCCTAATAGCATGTTTTATTCAGCTGTTTTCAGAAAAAAGCCCCAGGCTTTCTTACACCTTTGGAAGCTCTGCTGGGTGAGGTGTTTCCATGAAGGCGCCCTTGCCTTTACTCTGGTGCAGAGTGGGAAGTCTCTCTGTCACAGTCTAATATCCTTCAACATTACGGCCTCACTTCCAGCACAGGCCTTGGCTGGAATGCTGCGCTTCCTTGTGCTTTTTCTCTCCAATCCGTACATTTTGTGTTTCTTCCTGCCCAACTTGTAGTTCACTGTAGAGCTGCATAAACGTTATAAGCATCAGTCATGGCGTGAATTCAATGCTATAATGTCTTGAAATTCCCTCTGACAAAGTTTAGCCCATTACTTTTTAACTTCGCCTCCGTTAAATTTTGAGCGCATAGGCAAAAGGCAGCCAGGTTCTTTGCCATAATATCACACAAATGGCTTCTAGCCCAGTTGCTGTTAAAAGTCTTTGCTTCCCTCTGAAACCCCTTGAGCCTGTTTGTTTGCTCTTAGCACTTCCCCTTAGGTTCCTGCTAGAATAGTGTTCTAATCTCGACATTCAACATTTAACCATTTCTCTGGTCCCAAGTCTCAAAGTCTTCCCCATTACTCGAACACAGCAACACAACCCGCAGTCAGGTCCTTCACAACATCAGCAACTCTCTGGTACCAACTACTGTGTTAATTACCTTTCCTACTGCTGCAGTAAAGCACCACAACCAAGGTATATTAGAGATTTTAGGTAGTTACTGTTCTCTCATAATGTACAACAGCAAGACTGGGGCCAGGGCATGAGACAGAGAGCTGAAGGTAGAACAAGCCTCAGAATCCCTAAAGCTAACCTTTAGGAACAACTTCCTTCAGCAAGGATACATCCCCTAAACCTTCCAAAAGAGCACCAGCAACTGGGGGACCAAGTGTTTCAGTACCCAAGTCAATGAGGGACATTCTTATTTCAACTCCTACACATGGAGAGGCACTCCAAGTGATCTCTTTTCCTTGTTCTTATGCCTTGCCCTTCAGGAAGTACCACAGTTACCTGGGCTCCCTGCACATGTGAAGATAGTAGAAGTTGGACCTAGGGATGGATTGCAGAATGAAAAGGTAAGTTTATATTGGCTTTACATAGTGAATTCATTAACATTTTAATGCAATTTAATGGCTTTACATTTTAGACAATATTTGTGTTTAGTTGCTATTGGAATTTTTAAATCATACTGTATTTGCTTTTAACTAGGAAGTTACATTTTGTGCTTCAATGTGTCTTATACAATTCACTTATACAATATGTTTTATCATTTTTTTAGGTTATAGTTCCTACAGATATAAAAATTGAATTCATCAATCAACTTTCCCAAACTGGCTTGTCTGTAATAGAAGTAACCAGTTTTGTGTCCTCCAGATGGGTACCGCAGGTATTTCAATTTGTAATGTAATTTAACATGTTTAAGTTTAGTGAGTGCTGTAATATATTCAAAACCAGATATAATTGCTATAATCCTTCCCATATATTATATTTTTATAATAAGTTATTAATAACTAAATTATTATTTATTTCTCATTGGATTTGGGAAATCTTTGACATGTAAATTGGATCTTAAAGGTCTTTAATAATTAATATAAGTTATTTAAAATAACCTATAGCAATATGCTAATATTATGTAAACATATGATCCAAAATAACAAATATAGGTTACAGCTCTGAAATAGCAGCTTTGGAGCCTGCCTTGAGTTTACTATTTACGACTGACATTTCAGCTAACCTGAGTATCTTCAAGAGTGATAGAACCTCACATTAACAGATGGGTGGTGTATAGATAATTCTTCATTTTCTTCCTTTATCACTCATATTTGATGACATGTAATGTGGGAGATACTCAAGAGATGCATTTACAGTCTCCTCATTGATGCTCTAGCTCTATCCAAGACTTCAGATTTAACAAAACTCATCAATCCTCAGACTTGATTATTTCTGAGGCATAATTAGTAATCAGCAGCCAGTATAGCCTCATCCTTCCTAACCAAGGGTCATCACCCCCATCCCTGATTTTCTCTCCTGTACCTCATGTCATTGGTTACCTTTGATTCCATTCCCATAGTGTCCAGGATTCTCTGTTCTCTTTATTTAGCTGATTTTATATTATTTTTTTCCTTTGTATGAGACCCCTGGTCATGCCCACTCATGCTTGATTCACTTGACACTCTGCTTTTCCTGTTCTTCCTGCATAAGCTCCCCCTCACTGCACTTTTTTTTTTTTTTTTTTAAACCAGAAGTCGCTTCACTGAGGAAGAAAAGGCTTAGTTTTCTGATAAACTTCTCTTTGATGTGAAATTCATGTCTTCAAATGCAGGCTCACCACTATCACACATGGCTTTATACACAAAATGATTCTGGGTTTTCCTCGGATTCTTGTGCTTGATTCCCCGAGGGGTTGCTTTTATACCTACCCAATCAGTTATTGTCATGTTTAGTCATGGCTACAGTAAAGGAACACAAAAGTGGTTCAGACGTCAGAGACCTATTCTAGACTCTAGGAACCTGAGGTCAGGATGTCAACAGCTCTACTGTCTATGAAGTCTTGACTTCTAGTTTTCACATTTCCATCTTTACATTGTTTCTTCATATGAAAGACCGAAGAGTAAGGAAGGAAAATATTTTGTGCCAGCTCTTAGGAGAGAGCCATTACTCCATTGTTGGTGTTCCGCCATGATGCTCTAGGTACTATTTTCAGTTCTCCATTCCAAATATGATTGTGTTGGTACCTGTGGAGGTGGTGCAAACATTCATAGTAAAACATAAACAAAAACAAAAACTCAGGAAGTGTCTCTGGGGCTGGCAAAATGGCTAAGTGGGTAAGGGGACTTTGTGCCAAGCCTGACAGCCTGAGTTCAATTCCCAGACCCACATTATTAAAGGAGAGAGCTAACTTTTGCACATTATAGCATACCCATACCTACACATGTGTGTACACATGAGTGCACACACACACACACACACACACACACACACACACACACAAACACATAGAAATAAATGTGAAAGAAGTTAATCTCTACTATATTCTGTATTTATTTTCCTTTTAATTCCACAGACATATTAGCAACCCACATAACCACAGAATATTACACTCTCTTACATGGAACATGTAAGCATTGTTTATTTCTTCTTTATACATCTTTCTTATAATGACCAATATAGGCTTGTGGGAATATCAGCTCTAACAAACATATTCTGACTCTTAAAAAAATGTCATTCTTATTGAAAAAGCCTGGAAAATTCACATTCAAGTCTTTGTATGTGTGATCCCAATTTTCCTTTCCATTATGAGCTCCATTAGTGCAATTCACGTTGCTGAAACTCCTGCTAATCTGAACTGAGGCTTGTTCTTACTTTCCTGGCTTTTAGACACAGGTACTTCTATACAAGGCAGTTTACACATACATTTGCTTACTTACTTCTCAATTTCTGTATTTTCTTGGAATCCACACAGGGTGGTGGAAAATAGTGAAAATCAATGCATCCCTTCAATTTTAATGCTTTTGATGTAAAGGAAACACCATGAAATCATAATAACTCATTCTTTCCTGAATTACTCTTATTTCATAGCAGATCATGGGGAGGGGATGGGTGGATGGGGGGGGGCAAGGCTGAAGGCTGACTGGGAGGGATTGGGAGGAGAGAAGGGAGAGGGAGCAGGGGGATATGTAGATAAAAATGACATTTTAAAAAAAATTTGAAAAAGTTGCATACAAAATATTCTACTCAAACAATAATGCTCATAACTTCATGCTGTTACTTTTATATGTTTATATAAATTGATTGATAGACTATTCTTTAGACACGCCTATGATGCTCACAGAGACATGTGGCAGAATAGAATAATTTCTAAAAGGCCTCACTTACTCTATTATAGCTAATGACAAGAAAATGTGGACAAAAGAAAAGAAACATGGTCTTCCTATAAGTAGGAATTGGATTGTACTTTCTGGCCTTGCTTAGATAAATACACATGATGGGAATATAAAGCGATAGATTTTATTCTGCATTTGGTCCTGAGTTGAATTTGGGATTAGCCAATTTACGAGCTGATTTTAAACTCAAAATAATATTAAATAAGCTACTAAATTGTCTCACACAGTTCCCAAGGACATCTGTGTTGAGGAGAGATAGTCTTAGTGTTGTGCCCCTTATCCAGACTTTGCAGTGCATTTGAATAAGTGATTTAAGCTCTCTGAGCCTTAGGAATCGTAGCAGAGATGTCTGCAGTGCAGGATTGTTTGAGTAGCCAGAGAAGGTCAGTCACATCAATGATCCTCGTGTGCATGATCACAGGGCTTACTTCCTAACTAGTGTTCAATAATATTTTCCATCACAACTCTACTAATATGTGCTAATTTTAAGCCAAAAGTGTTCAATAATAATTTCTATCATAACTCTATTAGTATGTGCTAATTTTAAGCCAAAAGTGTTCAATAATAATTTCCATAATAACTCTATCAATATGTGCTAATTTTAAGCCTCCTCTTGTTATCTGCAACTCAAAAAAAAGCGATTTAAACAAATCATAGCCACAAAAGAGCAGTGTGCCTGAACCAAAGACAACTATCAGAAATTTCATCTTTCAAAGTCACACTAGCTTTGGCTCACATTAGGCTACGTGTTGAATGTTTCTCTGAAGGCAGCCTTATGGATAACCCATCTTTTCCTCATAGTTTGGCCATCATTGTGTGGCTGCTTCAGATTCCCTGGACCTTAAGTTTGAAAACTTTTTTCTTTTAAATTCTATCATTCTCATTTTAGAAGAACATCATGTAGTAGGGACCTTTAAAATAATGTTTGAGATTGACAAACAATAAATTTTGGTATAGTAAAACTCCTTATATGCTGTCTGAAGTGATTTCTGCTTCTGAAGAAAAAGCATGTGGCCCTTCTTGGTATTCTGTGAGTTCTGTTTCCTGGAGCCGACTCTGTATTAGACGTAGGTCATGGGAATAGTTCTCCAGTTTATGTTTAGATTGCTGCTTATTCACTTATTTCTTTTTTTAGCATTTTAAAACTCTTTTTTTTTTTTTTTACAGTTTCCCTCATACTGTTTTGTTTGGCAGAAGTCACTAACTCAAATAGCTTAAAGAATAGTCCTGCGGTAGCTGGGTGCCATATAAAACAGGATCCTACACCTATAACTTAAATGATCACAGATGATAAAATGTCTGCCATTAAGAAATGTATGTTCTTTATACCTTATCTGGAAAAAAGATTTCCTTAGAGTGACACATGTACTATAAGAATATTTGAAATTAGTTCAGTCTTCGCTTACAGGGACACATGATAGCGTGAGCAAGAAAACACACTTAAAGCAGATTTCCCACAGTGTTGGGATGTGTCTGTTAATAGTAAGCTATTTAAACTATTGGAACTTTCATAATTTTTAAAGTGAACTAAAATTTTGGGTTAATTATTAACTTTCTCTCTTGATCCATAAATATTTTTATTCAAATGAATAATTAAAATGAATGCTATTTTGAAATAAGAATCAGGTGTGTGTGTGTGTGTGTGTGTGTGTGTGTGTGTGTGTGTGTATCATATGAAATGGATTCATTCTAAGTATTATTTTTTTCCCCTGATGAAGCTTTTACCTATTGGAATAAATGGATAAAATTTTTCCCCAGCAGGGATAGAAATGAGTTTTTCTTAATAAGAGCAAAAAAAGAAAATGTGTATAAAAGACTGAAGCATTTTTTTTTTTTTTTTACAAGTCACTCTAACACTTAAAATGTAGGGTCAAAGGATACAGTAACCAGATCTCTGTAGCCTTTCCCATACACTCTTTCTATTGTGGAGAACAGGTTCCTTTACTAGATTGACATACCAGATTAAATTTGCATTTAGGAGATGTAAGAGACATTTGCATTTGATCTGCCTTGGTCTTTGTGGCTCTGTTCTTTTTATGTATTTTGTGGAGATGAGAGGGAGGATGGGGCGGGAGGGAGGCAGGAGAGATGGAGAGGGGGGAGCAGGGTGCCTCCAAACTGCTGGTTTATGAGACAAAATTATATGTCCAGGCAACAGAAATGACTTTGGATGATTCCAGTGAGAGGAAGTCCACCTTATTTATGATCTGCCACATACTAGCCTCTGTCATTTCTACAAAGGGAATGCTGGCCAAATTAATCAAGGCCATACTTCCTATTTCCTGGTGTTTACCCCATTTACCCTATTACCCAGGAATCCTTGGTTTTACCCAGGAGTCCCTGGTGTTGCCCAAAAGCGTAGATGGACAGCCAACAGGGAAGAAACTCTTAACCCACATGTTCACAAAGGACAATTACATGAATTACAAACTCCTGTGCTTAGCGTTTTGCTGTTAGATACTCACGCGGAAGTGAAAGTCACATTGTGATCTGTTACTCTCCATAGTTATCAAACTCTACCTGTAACCAAAGGTTTTGTAATAGAAATAGATCCACTTAATGACTTCAAACAGCTTTCGGAACTAAACATTTCAATTTCCAGGAATATGCACTGAGAGAGTCTTTTCATTTTCTCCTCTAAACTGGCATTGCAGGTATTCACATTAATCATACTTCTCCAGAAAGTTTGCTACAAAGAGATCAATGGTCCATTTTCCTTAGAGGCATAGTCTAAATGACTATATTGTTTTGTTTCTCAGCTTCCATGGGCTTATTGGTTTCTTACTTGTCACATACATCAGTGTGTGTGTGGAGTGAGGATGCTGATTGACAAAATATAAATGATATTACATGGCGATTGAGATTCAGGGCGAGAAATCACTGTGAGAATGCTGGTGATCTTAGCACCGTCTTCCTGCTGTTCTAGGAGCACCTTACCTACCAAGAAAGTTGAGAACAGTACATGCTTTTTGCCCTCTCACTCTGTTGCTCATATTTAATGCACAAGCCCTGTAGAGTGCTTTAATGGACCCAATATGTTTTCTGTCACTAAATGTGTACCCTGTGGCATATGGTTTGGGTGTGCAAATGTGTCTGCATGCATGTACTCAAACTCTTGTAGTTACCACCTCTCCCTGGCTACTCAATTGGACAGATTTTCATTGTGCGCATCAGAAATAATCCATAAATTTAGTTATGTCTTTTGATCATAAAAAAAATCAGTTAAGACTGCAATAGGTTTTGCTTGTCTTTTAATCATAAAGTATTCAGTTAAGACATTCCAGAGACTTCTTAGGGACCAATAGTAAGGTAGATTAAATGGTGGTCAGAGAAGAACCTCTAGAGAACAAGTCGTTGAGGAAGCCGGGACTGGCTGGGCACTATTCACTCTGTGAGTGTTCTCAGAACTCCCTATGAGCTTCTCCACAGGGTGGTTCTTGTAGATACCTAAGATGATGTTTAATAGCTCACGAGTGATATGCATTTTAAAGCTAAGTTTGTAATCTATATAGCCTTGATTTGGCATAACTTGTTAGTTGAGACATTTTACAAAGCCCATCAAGTTTCAAAAAAAAAAAAAAGACACACTTTTTTTTAAAAAAAAATTTAATTGAAGAGTGTCATTGGGATCATCATTTTTAAGTGTCACAGTTTTATTTTCAAGACTGATCTAGAAATAATGTATTTTCTTTTTTATAGTAGTGATTAAAATATAAATGCAGCTAACAGGTGAACAAAGTCTGTAATCTAAAATCTCTAAGTTAAAAAAAAGCACATGCATTAGCTCTGGCATGGTAAGTACTGGGATATTCCTACTCACCTCATTCTAGCACATTTCCTTTAAAAAATTATTTTGCCTTAAAACAACTGAGGTGGATATGTGGGGGAAGCTTGTTGATTGGGCAGCTTTCAAAGGGAGAAGAAGGCAAGTTTCCTCCACAGCGCATGTAGTGTTCATTCTTACCTGCTTAGGTTAAGGCGGACATGGGGCAGACAATAGCCTGTAGGCATGACCTTCATAGCCACTTTTATTGTGTGAGAATCCAACACTTTATTATACCCGTGTCTGAACACATAATCCAAGAGAGAAAGGAGAGAGTATAGGCTGAGAATCACTCATGTGAGAATCACTCCAACATCTTTGTGGGAGGGTTCAGTGCAGCATATGACATGATCAGCATGACGTAGTTTAACTCACTATTATTACATAATCTATAGTTTTGAAGGGAAAGAAATGGGCGTAAAGCCTCTTTTCACAACTAATGCCAATGTACTCCAAAAATGAAAAGTGGCAACTAGGTACTTAGTGTTATTTTGTTATCATGAAAACTGTTTCTCACATTAAGGTGTTATACTGAAATGCTTATCCAAATATGCAGTTTTACCCTTTGAGTAAAAAGATAGTGTGTTAAGAATATTACGGTAGCTATTGTGTGGGGTAGTATTAATTTCCTTTCTATCCTGTACCAATGTTGTTTCTGTATCAGTGGGCATCAGCACATCTTTACTTAGAGTGACGATGTAGATTTCTATATTCCTTGTGTGTGTGTGTGTTTTGAAATAAGTGATTAACTTTAGTGTGCTCTAAGACAAACAACTGCTTGAAACCAACTCACAAATCTTTAAAACTCCTTTGTCTCAGAAAGATAAAAAAGCATGAACACAAATTGAACAGAGTTGTCATACTATTTTTCTGTCCCTGAGCTTAATTACAATTAATCTTCTGTTGTAGAGAGCTCGCGGGTCCGGGGCAGCCAAAGATCTGGGACCCACAGCTGCCGCCGGGACTGCTTATCTGCCCGCCGCCCGGGTCCCTAGAAACGACTCAGACGCTTTATTTATTTCAGGCTGTTTGGCCTATGGCCCAGGCACATTGCTAGCTAGCTCTTACATTTTAAATCAACCCATTTCTATTAATCCGCGGGCCACGTGGCCCCGGCCCGTAGCTCACCCGTGTTCCTTACATGTCGTCCCTTGGGCGGCTTCCGCGCGGTCTGTCTCTAACTCCGCCCTGCTTCTCCTACCTGAACTGACTCTCCTCCCACCTTTTCTATGGTGCCTGCCATGACCCATCAAACAGCTCCTTTATTTAAAGATACAGCCCACACAAATGCATTCCCACATTTCCCCCTTTCTCTCTAATCAAAAAGGAAGGTTTCAATTTTATCATAGCAAAATTACATATAACAAAATAGCTATCAGGCAAGAATTACAGTTATAATATCTAGTCTATTTGTATTTAGTAAAATTAAAGAAAATACTCTATCATCTATCTTATCTTTATGAATCTAAAGTTTTATATCTAATATATCTTTTAAATGACTAAGAAAAACTGTACATATAACTATCTAATCTTCAACTACATCAAAGACCACAGAAGGATATAATATTTACCCAAGTAAACCAGAAGTGCAAACGACTTCTAAAATCTAGAAAGGACAGAGATGACACCTATCTGTCTGGACAGTCACTCAAAGTTCCTTTATAAAGTTGGGGCATTCATCTTCAGCCTACAGGCCCAAAGTCTCTTTTCATTTCAGTGAAGCAGGAAATCCGCTCTGCCCATTTTGGCACAGTTCATCCGTTGTTTCTCCTTGAGTCTTGAAGAATGTCTGACAGTTTTCTCTGTAAAGCAGGAACCCGAATGATGATCTTGGCTTGCTCTGCCAAAGTCCAGAGGTCATCTTTCCATGGAACCTGCATGTCCGGTTTAAACAGCATACTGTCAAGCAGTCAATATAAAAACAGTTTCTTCTCCAGTGGCTCACCATCACCACAAATAGATGAGATTCTATATGGAGTTTCTTCAATGCCCACCTTCCTGTTGAAGTAAATTAGTGCTGCCAGGAACAGACCTGTCTCACTGTCCAGAAAAGTCTAAGCTCTTAAAACATTTTAAATGCCATGTTCTGTAGGTCTTAGAAGTATTTGAAGATTATCTATTTAATTGAAATATATCTTTGTATACCTAAAAATCTTAACTAACCTAACTATAAGTTTGATTATCAAAAGTGACTATTAACCTTTATTTCTTAATTATACATTACAATTTTAAAACAGTTACATGAACATCATATCTTAAACAAGAATAGAAAAACACATACAGCATAATAAAATTGACTTTAAATTTGTATCAATAAACCAAAATATATACCAATGTAAAGCAGTTTGAGATTAACAGCTGATTACCTGTAAATTCAATAATCTAATTTTTTAAAAAAGCATTCACATACCATATCCCCCGTTTTTTCTTAGAAAGAGATTGACTATGACCATTAACCATTTATAATGAAAACAAACATTTAGAAACAATATTTGGGGAATTTAGGCGAAGTTATCTATTACTACTTCTTGCTGATTAAGGGGCGTTGAAAATCTCATGGATTGTTGAGACTGGATCATAATCTGTAGCTGTGAAGCTGATCTGGCCATCTCTTTTCATCAGAGGTTTTTTCAGGGGGTCTTGGTTGATGAAACCATATTTGCCTGGAAGCAATCCACAGGTTCTCATCTGTGGAAACAGAAACAGAACTCTTCCAAAGCAATAAATCCTTAGACACAAATTTCAAAATCAAAACACCTCCAAAATATACATTCTCGCCTAACTTAGTAGCCTTTGCAATCCACTGTCCCTCCGCAGTTAGCTCATTAACAGTCAAAAAATTAAAAGAAAACACAATAACAACCAAAATCCAGATTTTGTGTCTATTTTCCATCTTTACGTGGCTTATTATCTTTTTATTACTTTATTTCTCGCTTTAAAAACTTTTTCTAACCTCTTTATTTTCTCTCTGAAGCCTATGTACCTTTTACAAACATTGTAACCCGTTTACAGGTTTTCTTTTTATCTGAATCTGTTTTATTGTGAATCCTTAATCATCTTCTAACCTTAAGAGCTTTTAAAATACATTCTCCAAAAAGAAACACAGTTTTTGCAAATTAGGCTGAATCACTAAGTTTTCTTAAGCGGACCGTAAACAGAGCACACCTAAGAAAATGTTGCCACGAAGAAAATTTGTTTCTCTTTTGTTCAAAATAAGCAGAAATCTAAAATCAATCATATGTTATTTAGTCTTCTGTGAGACTGGTTGCAGCTGCAGCTCACACTGACTGCCGACAGCCCGCCGGTGCCATTTTGAATGTGACCCGGACCATGCTTCCTTTGTACAAAGACCCAATTTACATACACAATTTGGAAGCTGCCTTTGCTCAGTTTCTGCGATCTAGAACCCTTTTTAATCTTTCTCAGGCTCTAAGTGGATAATCGGCCCACGTTGGATGCGCCATCTGTTGTATTAGGGTTTCTCTGGGTCCCGGGCGGCCAGAGATCCGAGACCCACAGACCTGCCGTGCCAGACCCCTCAGCTGCCCAGCCGCCCAGGTCCCCAAAAGTAACTCAGAGGCTTACATTAAGTTCATGCTGTTTGGCCTATGGCTCAGGCACATTGCTAGCTAGCTCCTACATCTTAAATCAACCCATTTCCATTAATCTGTTGGCCACGTGGCTCGTGGCTCACCCGTGTCTCTTTACATGTTGCTCCTTAGGCGGCTTCCGCGCGCGGTCTGCCTGACTCCACCCTTCTTCTCTCACCTAAGCTCTGATTCTCCTCCCACTTCCTCTATGGTGCCCGCCATGACCCATAACAGCTACTTTATTTAAAGATACAGCCCACACAAATGCATTCCCACAATCTTCAATAAAAATTGACAAAACATGTTGGTAACCCTGTATTGTGTTACACATCATTGAATAGTAATTTCTTCTAAGATGTACTTTTACTACTGTGTCAAAGCAAAACAAAGCTGACATGATTCTAGCAGTGATATTGTTGAGATCTTTAAAAGTTTAAGTAGAAGGGATAATCCAGTTTTGTTTTAGCTTCTTCCTTCCTGTACTCTAATATTTATTCTACTCAGAGATTTATGTGCTCTGTTTTTCAGTAGGACAATTAATTTGATTGGTTTCCTTTTCATTAATAAATTAGATTTTTTTTTGTTTTTAAATGTATGAAAGTAACCAAGATGAAATGCTATAATAAAGCATGGCACCTCATCGTATATTCAGTTTTTGAGTTTATCATGTCTGTCAAAATATTTGTGTTTCTCCATGAAAAATAAAGATACATTTTCAAAAAAAACTTTAGTCTCATTAAAGGCGCTTTGGTATATAATTGAAAACATTTTAATTTTTAAAATTTTGACAATTTCATAGTTATATTTAATGAAATTTAGTAATTTTTACTCTCTATTTCCCTCCTACCTCTTTAAATTATCTGAGATTTGTTCTTTGTAATTATATTTTTAAGCACTGCCATCTTAGAGTTCTGTACATATTATATTTAAAAAAACAAAAAACAAAGTATAGGTATATTTTGTCTCACTAATTTGATTTTGACTTTTTAAATTGCCCCTTTGGAATTACTATTGCTGTTTTGCTGATTGACCTCCTTTAGAGAGTCTACAGACTATGCACGTAGGTACGTTGGGCTGTGGGAGACAGAGAATGTGGTCAAGAGACCTGAAATAAAGGAACTTGGGCACTTTTGCTATACTGTAGTAAATTCATAACATCTGAGATGATTGTGTTGAACAATTTATAATAACAGAATGTTCTATAAGAGAATGGATTTAAAGGTTTTAAGTTTTTTATTGTTAAAATACTGTAAATTTAATAACTGTCCTAGAAAATTTCAAATTTGACATTGAAAAAGATTATAGGTTATGTGTATATATTTTTACTTCAACAAATATGTTGAAGTAAATTCATGGTAATTATGCTCCAGAATTAATATTACTAATCTTAGATTGATTCAACTTATATTGTATCTGCTTGTAGTGTAAAGAAAGAAAGGAATAACCTAGTAGTCTAAATATAAGCACACACGTACACACACACACACACCCTTCCCATATTCACCAGACTTCCTGCACTTTGGGAATACCATTATGCGTGTCTGTTGTTTAACTTGTACTTTCTGATGAAGAAGTAGAAAATCTGAGACCTGATTTTTACTCATTTCTGGTGTGATGTGGCAAGGCATTTTCATTTCTCTATGTGTTGGATCCTTTCCACTTATTCATTCTCCCGTTTAATGGTTGTATTATTTTCTGTATTAAAAACTACACAGAGCTCTTTGTTAGACTCAAAAGTGAATAACAGTGTAAGCATTACACTGTAATTATAATTTTAAAGTGTAGGGGGGATACAGTTGCTGGGAAAATGAAAATACACATAGGGATTTTAAAATCAGGCAAGTACCGATGAATGAGTTAGTCTGGTAGAAGCACATAACTAGCCTATGTTGAGCAGGTTGTCACTGGACATGCTGGCACCCTTAGGAGGTCATCTTTTACTGTTGACTAAAACAAAACCCTCCAGCATCCACATCATACTAAAGCCTCAAGCTTACAAGCAACAGCATGCTTTCTAGGTAATAAGAACTTGCTTTCCATCCTTTTAGCTTTTCTTCTGATAATGTCTGATTAGCAGTGAGGTGGGCACCCGGGAACCCAGGTTGTCCACTCTGCTGAAGTTTTTCACAGTGTTGTAGGTTTAAAGTGTTAAGAACACAAAACGCTACTAGCAACACACACTGAAAGCAATTTACTCCACTATTCAAAAATTCCTCATGCTTCCATGCATGAGAAATCACAGTGACAATGTTATTATCATATACAAAGGCATAATACATGAGAAGCAATACAATTGTACTGGCACAGAAAGAAAATCATCTGGGAGCATTGGAACTCCTTGCCCTATTTCAGAATGATGTTGGGAACGTGTTATTTTTAATAAGAGAAGAGCAGGCAGGTGGTTACAAAGGCATTGACCCTAATAAATAATAACTAATGTATAATTGCTATGTTTACCTTCCTGAGCTGGAAATGTTATGGAATAAAAAAAAAATGAGCCTCATACCTTCCCTTCCAGACATTAGTGTTACAGTTCTTAAACCACAAATCTGTTCTTGTACTTGTGTTTGTCTTGTAATATAAAAACGAATATTTGTAGATGTCAGTGGATTATGATTAGAATCTCTTGTTTTCATAAGGAAAAAGGAGGGGTAGTTACGGTGAAAGCTTTGGAGACACATGAACATTCCACCTAACTTTCGGCACTAGAAAGGTCCTTCGCATGCAAAGGTAAAGTTGAACAAGGAAGAACAGGAAATTATACACCAGACCAAATTAGTTTTAAGGCTTCTGGACTTGAGTTTTGTGAGATTGGTGTCAGACCGTTTTAGCTTTGGCAGCCAAGCAGGGTATTGGGTAGAAAAAAAAAGGATGTTCAATTTTCCAGAGATTTCCTGTGTTTGTTATTGTAAGGCTGTGATTTATTAAGAGTGTCTTACTTCTTCAAGCAGACCAAGGTTTCCTCTGTGCTACTGAGGCTAAGATAGATGAGGTCTGTGCTGGACGTCTATGAATGGGACGTGGTTCTAAGAGTCAGGCTATAGTGCTATTCACAGCTGCCTTCAGCACCTTCAACCAGGATTGTCAGGAAGCACTCGAGTCTCATTTTTTTCTCATTACCAAGTTTCCAAATGTTACCTTTAAGAGAAATTACTATTCATATTGAGTTTTGAGTTATAGGGTCTGAAACCACATCATTTATGGTTTTGTGCTAATCGATGGCATGTGTTGAAGAAACTGCCTAGTCCCTTATCTGTCTGTCTTTCCTGCTATTCCTCTGCATGCAGAAAGTGGCCCTGGCAGATGTGGCCAGAGGAGACTCTACAAAATAACTTTCAGGACTATTTACTTTTACTTCAGTAAGATCTGGATTCTGTTCTCTTCCTGATGGTGGACAAAAGCAGCTACTTCAAAATACTGATGAGGAGGGAGAAAGTACAGTTATGTGTTCATATAGATAAGTCTGTTTTCTGTAAAGTATTATAATAGTATGTTAAGAGAATTAAGAGCTATATATACCTAGAAATGCTATGGACATATCAAGAATAAATAACACCTGCTGTTCAGGAGCCTTCTTCCTGAGGGTATAAAACTGGAAAACCCTCTTTTGTAAAAGTAATTGTGATATCAGATTCTCTTTAGGCATGGCAACAAGATGCTAATTTCTAATGATAAAAAACTCACTCATTAAATCACAAAAATGTAAACTTTAAAATATATGAGTGTCTGTAAATTAACTCTGGTAATATTTTAAAAACTGAGATAAATGTCAAAGATCATGTCATAAAATGTTTTTCTTCAGTGTTTGTGCATTGATTGCCTTTTTGTGAGACAATACTTTTTAATATTTTCTCAGTTACAGAAGCTGCTAAGCAGGTCATTGGAGGAGAAGGATGATTTTCAAACCTAGCTGACAATGGTGCATACTACAATATTGAACTGTCTGGGTAGATAAGGGTCCTGATATCTCACCATAGTGACATGAGTGTTTAGGGGGATTATCAACTGCTTTTTGGATATGAGGCCAACTCCATGGGAGAGAATACATGTCTGGTACTGTAGACTTAACATGCCTATCTGCCTGGTAAGATATGATAATTGGTACAATAGTAATATGAATGTTTGGAGGATAATTAACTGCCTCCTGGTTGGATGTGAGACCTACTTAGTGGGGAGGAATTCATGTCTGGCATTTTAAGACATTGTCAAAAGCATATGGTTGGTCATACAACCTATGTGGGAATATACTCCCAATGCCTTACCTAATGCACATGGAGTAAACTTATCCTCTAAATATTTATATTTGTACCTGTAGACTAGTGCTCCTGTTGGCCTTGGAAGCTTCTTTCAGGGTCCTCATCTGAGCAGGGATCCTTAGCTGGCTGATCTATTGAGAATAAGTGACTGCTGAGTGCTTGATCTCCAAGGAGCATATCTTTGCCAACCCTGTGAGGCCCAGCACATATTGGGGAAGAGCTGATGGAAGGGCTATAAGAACCAATGGATCAGGAGAGTGCAATGCTGCCTTCCGACATGACATGGACAGTGCAGTAGTGAGCAAACAACAGCTCTGAGTGCTTGCACAGGGCCTGGAGGGGGAAGAAGGAAAGGGGGAGCATGGGGGAGTAGACACATGAAAGTAGGAAGGGAAGAGTGGGAGAGTGGAGGAGAGGAGGGAGGAGGGGAGAGGAGTCAGTTGACTTAGTGAAAGGGGAATGGAAAAGATTACTGGGAGGTCACTAACTGCAGTGCATTGTTTACACGTGGTGTTGGCAAGAATTGAAAGAATCTGACCTGCTCAAACCTTTCAATGTATAGTATTCAGTCAAACTTTCATATGCCAGCACGTACCACACACTCAGTCTTTGTTTCAATTATTATGGATTTCTGGTGCCAAACATTATGCTTATCAGGAACAGACTTGGCTCAGTTATGTATTTCCCATTGTAATTTAAAATAAAATGTTAAATTTTTAATTCTGTTTTGTGTTCATATTTTTAGACAGGTGGGACTATTTAGGCCAATGATCTTCAAGAATATAGAAACTGTGAGTTCCACTAAGCTGTAAAGTTTGGCTTATGTTCACACATAGGAATCCAAACATAAGACTATAGAGACATTAATGACATTCTAGCCATCATTTGTATTACTTGAATATGTTACAGAATAACATATCAATCTCTATCTATCTATCTATCTATCTATCTATCTATCTATCTATCTATCTATCTATCTATCTATCCATCCTTTTATCTTGTTATTCTTTGGATTTTGTTTATACTGTCATCATAATTTCATTAAACTACTATCAGTGAAGCATTGTAATATCCTCACTATTAAATTTATGAATAAGTTCTCAGGGTGCCATCTCTGTTTCAGGTTAGCAAGCTTATGGTACCTTAGTTTGTTGGGTAGACATCACTACCCACCCTACCTTCAAGCCGAAACCTTTGTTAACCAATCATTTTTCCTCAGGAAGAAAATTTTCACAGAACCCATTCACAAGAAACAGGGACCAGAGAAATCAAGCCACACGTGAACTGATCATGAGTTTCATATTTGACATGGGGAAATAAGATCTTATACTTTCTTTCCATGACTTCTCTTGGGCCATTTCCCTAGTTCTGATTGGCTATGTCAACTCTAGTTGTGAATTGCATCTTTGTGTGAAACTTCCACACATGTGGAGTATATCCCTAATGTCCGCAGTGCTGCTAATGATGACAGAACTGTGTATAATCATAATTACACAGGTTGGCTTTGATTCAGATCATAGAGTTCTTAGCTGTGTTTCATAGGCCTGTGTGGGCCATTTAATTGGATGTGGTGACAGTAAAACCAAAAACTGTGGGGACAAAATCATGTCCCTAAGAACCTAGAGACCAAGGGTCAAGCACACAAGAAGCTAACGTTGTCTCTGCATGCCCTTGTCTGTGTGGCATTGCACAACTGCACCACAGCCTCGGCTGTAAACATGTGAGATGCCTACTTTGCCATGTGTTCCATCCCACCATTCAGTACCAACGAACACCACCTGAAACACCTCCACTCAGAGTCACGCTTACTGTGTGCTTAGAGGTATGCACACAAAGGACTTTGCTTTTACAGAAACATGAGAGTTAAATGTTGAAAACAAATCAGCAGTATCCTATCGCTGTTTTTCAGCATGTATTGAATAACTATACATGTGGGTTGTATTGTGTTTGAATGTTTGACCTTAAAACTTTCTGTTTGAAGAAGGTTTGTGATATATATATCAAATTGTAAAATGCATACAGTACAAGCATGAAGATCTGGGTTTGCATCCTCAGAACCCACATAAAAAGTTGCATGGGTGGTGTGTGACTATAATTCTAACATCAGAAAGGTAGAAGCAAGGGTCTACTGGCCAGCTAGACTCCCCAATCAGTTAGCTCTGTGTTCAGTGAGAGACCTTGTATTCAAAATAAGGTGGAGGCAGTGGAAGATAGCTATTCATCTCCCACTTCTCTCTCTCACACACACACAAAGACACACACAGTTTGATGTGGTAGAGCTTTTTCCCAATATGTGCAAGGTCCTGGATTTAATACCTTGGACCAGTAAAAAAAAAATTGCTCTTTGAGTAGCTGCCTTGATTTTTATAAAATAGTTCAATTTTGGCATGTAATTTAGACAGAATTTACAACAATTTCTTAAATGGAATTACACTTATTTCTGCCATTTTGTGCTATGTATTCATGAAAACAGTATTTTTGACATTAATGATTATGAATTTGAAATATTAATCAACTCTAAGAGCATTGAAAATTTTTGATCTGTAGCCAGCAGCAGCACCAAATATTCTGTCAACCATTAGTTCTTTATGTGTAAAACATTTAGCATATCTATCCAATTATTATGCATATATACTTTTTATTTTTAATGAGTAATAAATTATATGATTACAAAATAATTTAAAATACATTTATATATGGTTTATTGTAACTACATGGTCACTTGCTCTCTGTACTTTGGTTGTGGTTTTCTGTGATGGTCTCCATCTGATGCAAGGAGACAATTGATAAAGGGCGGGACTGACACTTATCTGTGGATATAAGGATAAATATTTAGACTGTAGTTAGGAATTAAACTGATTTAGTAAAGTCAGAATTAGAGGTTCCTCCAGGAAGCATGGCCTCACTAGCCTCCAGTATATGGTTTGGTTTTCAGTTACAGGCATGAGTTCTCTATGAGCTGGCCTTAAGTCTGGTCAGACAGATGCTCATTACCACCAAGGTATATGTGCCACTATTGTACTTTTAAAGATCTCATGCCTTGCCCATTATAGCTGGGTAGGACTATTGGCCACTTTATTCATTGAAATCTTCCATGAAGCCTTCTGGTACCATGATAACTAGTCCTCATGGAGGATACTTTCAGGTAAGATGTAATTGCTCCATTTGAATCCTGGTTCTGTGTCCACAGTATTCAGTTCTTTGGCAATAGGGACTTACCTTCAACCTCTGAGAGACAACGAGGGGCAACCACAGTATCCTATAGCGTTTTCAGAGTCTAATGGATAGCTTTGACCTACAATTTAATAGGGGGATTCTCATAGCTTATTTGAGGTTTTTGTCATAGTGATTTTGGCTCTTGGGAAGAGCATTGTTAACTCACATGGAAAATTTTGCCTAAACTATATATGTATATATAAACAGACTTAAGTGTGTTTTATGTAATTTTAGGTGTGTAGATAATAGTTTGATTCCTCCATAACTCTTTCAGACATTTTTACTATTCATGTGTTTTTTAAAAGGCTATAAAATAGAAGTAATTACATTTTTTTAGTAAAATGTATCTTTTATGTTAGTCTTAATAATTTTCCTTTATGAGTTTGTGTTGTTTCTTTACAGCAGAGCTCGCCACTCACTAACTTCTTGGTCTTGCCTAAGAGTTGCCTCCCATATCTATGGGCTGACTTTTGTACCTCCCTGAGATTCACTTCTAATTCTGTATTCCAATCATTTCACTATTTCAATACCCATTCTCTGTGCCTTTATGTTGCCTTCAAGATAAATCAGTAGTTTTTGACTAATATAAACCCAATTCAAAGAAGTGTCACAGAGTATGGTCACTGTTTTTCTTTATGTTCATAGCCTGGTGTCAAATAATATGCTTACCTTGCTGCCACATGCATCCTCTTTACCAACCATATTCATTTTTCAGTGGTATAGCTCTTACTACTATATGATGAGTTATTTGAGATTATAATTATCCGTTCCCCTGAAGCTGGGTACACCTTGATTGTTCTAAGTAATACTTTATTGTGGGAACAATATTATATTGCAGCAGAAACCCCCAAATCACCATTCAGTGGTGGCCACTAAAAGGTGGCAGAAATAAATATATGTTGTATTCACTAAGTCTCTGAATTGGGAATTTGGCCATGACATAATAGAGTAGTTGTCTTTGTTCCATAGTATCTAGGGCCACAGCCATATGACTGACATCTTTGACACTACAGTTGTCTGAAGTTGTTTTAGTCACAGAGGTAAGGACTCATCTTGGTTGTTGACTAGGTGCCTCTGTTCACCTTTGTGTATATTCTTTGTGAAGGCCTGCCTCTTTTGTGACCATTGCATAGGTGATTTGAGGTGTTCTCCTATAATATCAGTTGATTTCTCATAATGTCCCTTTTTATAACATAGTTTTATTAATCACACAATATTGTTCCCACTATAAAGTATTACTTAGAACAATCACAGCATAACCAGGATCAAGAGGATAAATATAATCTATGTCTTTAGCAAGAGGAATGAGAACTTGAAAAAATATAAGAGACTAGAAATCATTTAAAATTATTTAAAATAAAATGGAACAAAACTATAATGCATCACCTTCAAGCTCTTAGTTCATAGTCCACTATCATAAATGCTCTATAACAAGGCATGACCATCCTAATTCACTTAGCATTATCTGATTAAGTGGGTGACTGTGGAGAACCAGGATTTCTATTATTTTCTTTATCAATATTATTTTTTTTCAACATTTCATAGTTCAAGAATTAGCCACTCATGATAGTATTGAGAATCTGAGTGATGAAATGCTATGTATCTGTTGTCACAAATGATAGCACTACTTTACCTTAGCTACATGTGAATACCTAAATTTAGAATAGAATATGTTGTATATGTAACTATAACTCACACAGAAGGCTAATAATATATTTGATACCTTGCCCAGTTTCATACTTACATATAACTATTATGTATTTAAGATGGCTGATCACACTGAAGTGATGAGAGGTATTCACCAGCATCCAGGAGTTCGCTATCCTGTCCTTATACCTAATCTTCAGGGTTTTCACAATGCTGTAAGTGTGCTGCTGTTTTCTCTAAAATTGCCTTTATTGTTTTGAAGATCTTTAAAAGATAAAATGTTTTCATGTTTAATTCATTACTTTGCTGATAACCTAGCATAAACACTTAGCGATTAAGATTCCCCATGGCATTGTTAGACCTAACATGCTCCCCATATAGCTTTCAGTGTAACTATTTAAGAATTTAATAATAAAACATAATTTTCTATTTTAGATGAAACTTTGAAAGTTTATTTTGTGTTTTCCTATTAAGAAGCTAATAGAAGATATAGCTTAAACATTTGAAGCATTGTAATTGTAATATTCCTGAAATAAATGTTTTGCCACTGTTTGGGGGCCAGCCTTTCGTTTCTGCGGATTCTTCTTTTGGCCTAAAACTAATCGTTGGCACTGTATCTGTATCTAGTGAGTTTTTTTTTATCCCCCTTCTCTTTTATTTGTAGTGATTATGTGTGCTTTAGGAAGTTATGTGATTTACACAAAAGTTTTAATGACTACACAGAAAGAACTACATTACTTTTACGTAAAAACTTACTGTGTGATATTTACAAATGTTTGTTGCAAAGATGTTGCAGTATGTATTCCTTATGTCAGTTCTTTGAACTCTCCACTTGAGACTAAGCTACATGAAGATGAGTGTATAGGAGTCTGTGTGGCACATAACTGTTGGTGTTATATACTGTTAGAACCATTAATTTTTTGTTTGATTTGATATAATTTTATGGCTTTATAAAATGAAAGAATATTGCTGTCATCAAGTCTTCCAAAGAAGAGGTCTCCAACTTATAGAAAATACTTAGAGTTAATCCTAACAATATTTTAACAACAGAATAAATGTTGGCTTAGGAGCTGTGGGGTAATAATCAAAGCATGGGTTAGGAGCTTACTGATGTTGGATGGCCAACAAGTTTCTTTGTTCTGCTCTTGAAAACTGAGCTTAAGAATAGTTACTGGCGTTTTTCAGATTACAAAAAGAATGCAGGCAGAGTTCTAATGTTACTGGCAAAGAGTAGGTATTTAACACAATAGAAATTTTGTTTTAGAAGCTTAAAAATTTACATTTTAACAGTGGAACCAAAACAAGTGTCTTCTAAATGTTGGAGGAAGATACATCCCTTTTTTATTTAATATTTTAACAGTCAATCAGGGATGATGGCGTGTAAATTCTGGCCAGGCAGTGAATGAGGCATCAACATGATGTGTTATAGATGCATCTTAGAAATCTGGGAGGCTTGACCTTTGGAAATGTATTACTACAGGTGCAGTATGTAGTTTGGTGGTGTAAAGATAACAAAGGGACAAAGTGGATAAAGTTGATCTAATTATTATTTTAGAGTTAAAGGCTAACAGTTGGGCTTGCACCTTAGTCACATGAGTATGTGGCTTTGGTAGTCAAGATACAAAACAATAGAGGCTAGTTAGAAACTGTGGTGAAATTTGAAAGCAAATTTAACTGATGAATTGGGAAAACATTTCTGTTGGGAAGACATTCTCTGTTGGATTATAGGAAGAAAAGAAAGACAGAAATATTTTGTATTGCTCTCTATCAATAATCGGCTTCAAAATAATGTCCTCCTAAAAATGCAGCCTTTAGGTTTTTTTTCTCCAAAAATATGATTTAAGTGTTTTGAGGGTAACATGGGGAAAGACAAAATTAACTGGTTCATCATTATTATGTTTTACATGTCTCATAATCTTAAGAATATTATAGGTCGCAGAATTTTCTTGTTATATAAAATAGTTTTCCATTTAAAAAAGTGTAAGTTGTAAAAAGAGAGAAATCTACTTTAAGTCTTAAGGCACATAAGAACATAGGCATGCTGCTGGAGTCGTCTGTCTTCTGTTGCCATTCACAAGACTGAAACGTGTTAGCATTGGGCTATATACTGTCTTTCAGGTTGCTGCTGGGGCCACTGAGATTGCAGTTTTTGGTGCTGCGTCTGAATCTTTCAGTAAGAAGAATATTAACTGTTCCATTGAAGAAAGTATGGGGAGATTTGAGGAGGTGATCAGCTCTGCAAGGCATATGGACATCCCAGTACGAGGGTACTCATGAAATCCAACTCCGTTCCATTAGTACCTATTTTTAGAGTTTACTTATAAACCACCTTGATAGTTTTTGTTTTACTATTTACTAATATATATGTATATATATATATATGTGTGTGTGTATGAACCATATTTATTTATAGTAATCACTATATAATTATAACCCATTAATTATAATTACTATGTTTCTAGCCTGTAGAATGTGGAATCTGATTGATATCAGGGGAGCTAACATTCGACCCTGACAGTAAGATTCAGCTATCCAGATGTGGGTATGTGTTGTATCAGACTCACATGTGTCAATAAATTGGAGCTGTTTCTGTAAATGCAGGAGTATCTGAGATCCTTATTCTTTTCATGTAGAAACTACATTGCTTTGGATCTGCATCACTAGCTCTCATTACAGGAAATCCCTTTAAGGGCAACAGAGAAGAAAAAACTGTCAACCCCCCCTCCCCCTTTAGGAGTTTACATGGCTGCTTTGAATTGAAATATCATGTAATGTCATTTCTGAATTCACTATCCTGGGGCTCTTGCGATAGAGTCATGTGCAAACCATTAGAAATGAGGGTGTTAGAGAGCAGAGAGAAGAAGATGAGGAGGCTTTTAGCACAGTGGGAAAGGAAGGGGGAAAGTCTGCATTTGTTTTTGCCTGCTTCCAAGACAAGCAGTGGCAGCATAGATTTGAAGTTGTTCTTATACATGGTAAAATGCAATCAGTTGTTTGTTATTGAAGAAAGGCTAGTTTGTTTTCGAATAATTAGATGAATACTCATGAATGATGAGCATACAATTTATGCTAGGAATGGATTTAACTGTACCTTATAATTCTTTTAGTTGAAGTGGGCAATGTCTATAGCAGCAGAATAATTTAGCAGTTAATAAAGAGTGTTGGCTTAATGGTCTCCAGCACGGAAATTTTAAAAATATTAATAAAGTGTGTCCTAGTGCTGCAATGAAACACTAGGACATAAAGCAAGCTGGAGAGGAAAGAGCTTATTTTGTTTATACTTCCAAATAGATTATAGTCCATCATGGTAGAAATTCGGTAACCGGACCTCAGGCAGTGCCAGAACCTGGAGTCAGGAGCTGATGCTGAGTCCATGGAGGGTGCTGCTGACTAGCTTGCTTCCCCTGGCTTGCTTAGCCTGCTCTCTTATAGAATCTAGAACCACCAGCCTAGGAAAGGCATCACCCACAGTGGGCTTGGCCATCCTCCATTGACCTCTAATTGAAAAAATATCTTGCAGCTGGATTTCATAGGAAATAGATAATTTTCATGAGAAGAATTTGTAAAAAAAAAAAAAAAAAAAAAAAAAAAATTAAAGCCAGGATAATATATACCTATTGGCATAAAATAATAGTTTATTTAAGGCCAAATTATATAATCACAATAAAAAGGAGAAGTGTTCTATGGACCTTCAAATTCAAATATCAGTAAGTTGTTTTGTCTTTTTTACCTTTTAAAAAAAAAGCAAATGAATATCCTTGTCTACTTCAAACTGTGAACAGTATTTATAGCAAGGTGTTTCTTATTGGAAAGTTAAGGAAACTTGCCATAAAACCATATCAGTGGCCTACTGTGGATATTTTATTGTAGAATTGTGATGTAGACAAATACAGGTTCTCAATGCACTTTTTTTTGGTCTCAATTTGAAGTTTATTTCCGGATTGTCCAAAGGACTATCCATTTGTAGAAATATAACTTTTAACATGTGTGATTCTTAATTTAGTATTTGAATTAGTTTTCTTCCCTAACTTTGCATTGAATTTAAACGTGATTCTCTTTTCATGTTTTATTTTTGTATTTTATTCATTCTTTGAGAATCACACACACACACACACACACACACACACACACAGACAGACACACACACACACACATATACACATGTATATACACACAATGCATTTTAATCACGCCAATTGCCCATTCCTTCCACACCCTCTTGTCTCTTCCTCACTTGCGCATGCTCTCCTAACTTAACGTCTTCTTTTTAAGGCACACTGTGTTACGTCCTTAAAAATGTATATTATAAAATACAAAGCCTAAAGGCTCCACTTATCAATGCATAAAACATGAAAGATCTACATTTGGCCAGCGTAATACGAGCCACCATTTTACCTCTGTAGTCTGTGTTATGTGAGGCTGGAAGAGGGCATCTTCCTTTTTCACTAGGAGACTTTTTTTTCTTTCTATTTTTAACAGATTACAAAATGCAAGAACATGTATCTGCGACCATGTCTGTAGTATTTTTTCTCAACTTCCCAGAGAAAATGAAAATGAAATTATGAGACTAAGGCATAAGGCAGATAATTAATTTAATTAATATAAAAACTCCACAGATTTCACTTAGGTACAGAAAACAAAGACAGTTATGAGATGAAATGTTTTATTTTGGTGATAATTTGTTCATAAAACATGACTGATATTTACCACTAATTTGGAGGACCTGAGGCATCAGATTTTCCCTCAGCCACAACCAGTGCAGTCCTTATTTAAATTTTTACCTCCCTACCAAAACCAATCTAAACCAAGTTTGCTTTCTTTCCCGAATATATTGCATCAGAGATAGCAGTGAGAAATTTCTTTAGTAGAAGACACTCACTGTAAAGATGTTCTTCCACTGTACAACCATTTTTCAATTGGCTGCTCAGTTCTATTCACTTTGCAAACATTTTGAACAGCAACCTCCCCAACTGCCAAAAAGGAAGGGCAGGCTCCCCTAACTCCCACTTCCAGGAATGATTTATAGCCCAACACATTTATTCAAAACTTTCAGCTTTCAGCCAGAATTAGCCAAACCATCTATCTAAATCATGTTGCACAGTTTTTGTGTCCTGCCCTTCTTGCCGCCTGAGGCCAGATGCCATATGGGTTATGATCCTGACCTTGAAGGCGAGGGTAACCTTTTATCAGGGTATAATGAGTCCCTGTATTCAGAATTCTACTTTTAGATGTACAGTGAGTCAAAGGAAGTGCTGCTGAATGACTATCAGTCAGCTTCCACTGGACAGTGTCTCTCTGAGGGACTCGCCTATGGATACATCCCCATCTCCTGTTAATGGAAACTGCTTATAAAGTTACTTTTTAACTCTTGCTCAGATTTTGGCTTGCAAGAAAACATGAAATAATCAGATACTGAAATATAGTACATAAAACTAAAACTCGGGCATCTGCTTTGACGTATTTTTCATATGTATGGTATTTACTTAAAGGTTTATATTTCAAGTAAATGTATGTAACCTAACATCAGTGCAAGAGAGGAAGCTGAGACTGGATGATGGTCAGTTTATTTAGTACATTGACCTTTCCTTTCCTTTCTTCTTTTTTTCTTTTTTCTCATTTCTTATTTAAAAAGTTTTAAATAAGATACCCACAACTGTTACCCCTCCCTCTGCTATATCCAACCTTCCCCCAACTTCCCCCACCTATTCCCCAATCCATTCCTCAGAGAGGGTAAAGATGCCCAGGGTGAATCATTGTGGTCTGGCATATCCAGCTGAGATAGAACCAAGCCCCTCACCCCCCCCCCCCCCGTATCAATTGAGCAAAGGTGTTCCTCTGTAGGGAGTGGGCTCCAAGAAGCCAGTTTATGCACCATTGCCAGAAGCCTCACAAGCTGCCCACACCATTCAACTGTCATCCACATTCAGAGGGCCTAGTTCAGTCCCATGTAGGTTCTGCAGCAGTCAATGAGCTCCCAATAGGTTAGGTCATATGTTGTAGGCTTTGTCATCATGATCTTGACCCCTTTGCACATATAATCCCCCTTCCCAATTTTTAGCTGGACAGGGAGCTTGCCCCAGTGCTTAGCTATGGATCTCTGCATTTGCTTCCAACAGTTGTGGGATGGAGGTTCTATGTTTATTAGGGTGGCCATCAGTTTGATTATAGAGGAAGGACAGTTTTGGTGCCCTCTCCACTATTGATTGGAGTCTTGGCCAGAGTCATCTTTGTGAGTTCTTGGAGTACTACTCAGCAGTAAAAAAATAAAATAAAATGAAATCCTGAAATTTGCAGGCAAATGGTTGGAACTAGAAAATATTATTCTGTGAGAGGTAACACAGACCCAGAAAGATAAACATGGTATGTACTCACTCATAAGTGTATTTTAGACATAAAGCAAAGAATAACCAGGCTACAATCCACAACGTCAGATTAGCTAGGTAGCAAGGAGGAACCTAGGAGAGACATCCATGGAACCCTCTTGGAAGGAGAAATAGATAAAATCTTCTGAGTAAATTTGAACCGTGGTGGGGGGCAAGGGGAGGTGGGAAGAGAATGTGAGGGAACGGGATGGTTTAGGTGGAGGAGGGGCAGAGAGGGAGAACTTTATTTTGGCTTGTCTTAAATTGCCCATGCTGACCTCAAGCTTTGTCACTCCTTTTGGCCCCCCTTCACTCCGGGATTAAACGAATGTGTCACCACACATTGGTATATTTTCCTCGCCCCAGCCTCTTATTGAAATTATTTTTTCTCACATAATATATCAGATATAGATACTGAGATCTGGGGATGATGGTTGATGGAGACATCCCTGTTTAGAGTTGATTGTTCCAAAGTCTCTCAATCTCTGTATATTGTTTGGCTGTGGTTGGGTCACTGTATTTGTTCCCATCTGCTGTGGGAGGAAGTTTCTCTGATGATGGATGAACAATGTGTTGATCAATGAGCATAGCAGAATTTCATTAGGGGTCATTTTATTGTCACATTTTTTTTTAGTTGAACAGTAGTATTTGGGTTTCTTGTTCATCTGAGCAGAGTCAGGTATGGGTTCTATCTTGTTTATTGAAGCTTTAAGTCAAATCTGATATAGCTTGGTACTCCCCTAAACTTTGTACACTCATTGCACTAGAATGTGTTACAGGCAGATCACCATTACAGATCAAAGGCTTTGGAGCTGGGTTGCTGTTTAGGTTTCTCCATTGGTTGCATCCTGAATACCTTCCTGTACCATAGATGGTAGCACAGAGGGGTAAAGGATTTTTATAGGTGCCAGCTCAACTTCTCCATGTTCGTGTTATTTGGTGATTTTATTTAGATCATCAGCAGCTTCATATATATGAAACCTCCGTGGCTCTACAGATTGTATATTGGTTATCATTGACTTAACCGCTAACATGTACATCTAAATTATGGACATAACATACTCGTCCATTTTGGCATGAGTTACCTCACTTAGAATAATTTTTTTCTAGTTCCATCCATTTAACTGCAAACTTCATTTTTAATGGCTGACTAATATTCCAGTGTGTAAACATATCACATTTCCTTTATTCTTATGTTGAAGGATATTTAGGTTATTTTCTATTTCTGCTATTATGAATAGTGAGGCAACGAAAATGTTTGAGAAAGTGTCTCTGTGATAGTATGAAGCATCCTTTGGATATATGCCCCAGAGTGGTATAGCTGCAAATTAGGATCATAACAGGTTGTGACCAAGGAGAAGTGGGAACAATCATGAGAGGAGTCGGTTGAGTGAGAGGAGCAACAAAGAGGGAGAAAAAAGAGATGTGTATCTTGATTGAAGAAGCCAATGTGGGGTTGGAAAGTGGCCAGATGCTAGGGAAACCACCAAGAACTCATAGAATGTCCCTGGATAGAACTCCAATCAATAGTGGAGGGGGTACCTAAACAGGACATCCCCTATAATCAAAGAATGACTACCCTAATTGTCATTATAGAACCAACATCCAGCAATGCATAGAGATGGAAGCAGAGATCCATAGCTAAGCATTAGGTTGCGCTCCATGTCTGGCTAAAGAGAGAGAGATGAGAGTCTATATGAGCAAAAGGATAGGGATTATGTGGAGGAATCTCAAGAGAGATGGCTGGCTGGAGCTCACTGAATTAAAAATAGCCACTGGGGAACCATCAGGAAAAGGAACTAAACCCTCCAAAGGTAGATGACTGTTGATCATTGGCAGTATGTGGAACCTAGTGGAGTAGGATCAGACTATGTGCCTGTGCATAAACTGACATCTCGGAGCCCATTCCCTACAGAAGAACACATAGCCCAGCCTTAGTACTGGGATGAGGGAATTTTACCTACCTCAAATGGATACATCAGACTGAACTGACCCACTCTGGGACTCCTTGCCCTACTTGGGTAAAGGATGGTGGGGGACGAGGTCGGGGAGGTTGAGGGAGAACTGGGAGGGATTAGGAGGGTGGAAGGGAGGGCAAGCAGGGGGATATATGGGAAAAAAACCTTTTTAAATACAAAAAAGAGTGGGATAGCTGGATTTTGAGATGAATCCATTCCCACCTTCCCAAGGAATTGTTACACTAATTTCCATAGTGCAGTCTCACCAGCAATGGATAAGTGTTGCCTCCACATCTCTGTCAGCAGTATGTGGGAGCTGTAAAGAGTGGAGAGAACAGAAACTTTGGTTGAGGTGTATTGTATGAGAGAAGAATCTATTTTCAACAAAAAGCTATGAAATTTCAAAGCCTCTCTGATTTGTTTTTCCCTAATAGCTAAGGATGTTGAACGTTTCTTTAAATGCTTCCCAAACACTGGAAAATTCTCTGTTTAGATATGCGCTCCATTTTCACATCACATTGTTTTCGTTTTATATATTTTTTTAAAAAAATATATTTTGGATATTAGCCCTTTATGTATGTAGTTGGTAAAGCTCTTTTTTCATTATATAGGCTGCCACTTTGTCTGAATGATAGTGCAGAATCATTTCAGTTTTGGGATCCCATTTAATAATTGTTCACCTTAGTATTCTGTTCAAGAAGCCTTTTCGTGTGCTAATGAGATCAAGACTATGCCTCACTTTCTCTTCTGTCAGGTTCAGTGGATCTGGTTTTATGTTGAGGTCTTCAATAGAACCCTTGAGACATGAGATTAGCACACTTCAGATTATGGGCCTTGGTGTGCCAACTTTACTTAATTTAAAGTCCAGATAAAGACATAGTTTAAGGGCTATTGCATTAGTTTTTGTAGGAAATAGCTCGTGCATAAATAAGAGAGAGAAAGCACTCACAAAATTGAAGAAGATACTATGACGATAAAGGTCCATGGAAGTGAAGACAGGAAACTCAATACCTTGGAAGGTCATTAGTGAAAAACGAGTGAAAATACCCATCTAGAGTGTTAGATCTTAGGAGCAAGCAGAGTGTATATGTGTGTCAGAGGGTAGTCATGGCCTAGCAACAAGTTGAATAAGGATAAGAGGAGGATGCTTATCTTCAATGGTTGGAACTTACACTCACTTATCAGCATTATTTTCCTTATTTAACATATGTAAAAGGAAAATATGAGTCTAGTGATGTACGCCTTTAATCCCAGCACTCAGGAGACAGAGGCAGCTGGGTCTCTGAGTTTATGGTTTCTGAATTATAGAATGACTTCCAGGACAGCCAAAGGTACACAGATCAGTCCTGTCTCAAAAGGAAAGAAGGAAAGAAAGGAAGGAGGGAGGGAGGGAGGGAGGGAGGGAGGGAGGGAGGGAGGGAGGGAGGGAGGGAGGGAGGGAGAGAGAGAGAGAGAGAGAGAGAGAGAGAGAGAGAGAGAGAGAGAGAGAGAGAGAAAGGGAGAGAGAGAGAGAGAGAGAGAGAGAGAGAGAGAGAGAGAGAGAGAGAGAGAGAGAGAGAGAGATACAGACAGACAGATCATGTAACTGGCACCTTGTGCCTTGGGTATTATTTACTCACATCTCAGTGTTTTGGATTTAGAAAAAAGGTCATCAGTTTTTGCACATTACTGAAATCACTGCATTTGGATCGGAATTTCTCCTCTTTGATGTGACTTTCTCTAGTGCTATGTTTTTCATGTATCTTGGTTACATTTTAACAAATTATCTAAAACGTTGAATAAAGTATAAGTTGAAGAGCAAGCTACATTTTTATAAATTTGAATTCTCTTTCATTTTCCTTTGAACTGTGTGATGAGCTTGTTAAACAGCTTCTCTATGTCATTCCTCACATACAAATGTTATTCATATTAATACCTCCAAGTTGGAACAAATTAGATAAACTCATGAAAGAAATAAGATGAATTCTGAGGTGGTGACTACTTTTTGGGGCTGGAAATGAATAATGGCTGTATCTTATTTATTGTCAACACATCCAGATAGATGTATGGAGAGAAACGTCATCATTTTTGCTTGCCAGCTCTATATACTTCTAAAGAATTGGGTAATTAAATATTGAATTTATAATTATCTAACTACATTTCACTAGTGTTTTCTGCTTTGAATATTTGTATAATGCCATAGTACAGTAGCTTTCAACCTCCCAAATGTTGTGACCCTTCATACAGTTCTTCATGTTGTAGTGACCCCCAATGACAATTTTTTTGTTACTATTATGAATTACAGTGTAAATATCTGTTATACTGGATGGTCTTAGGAGACCTCTGTGAAAGGGTTGTTCGACCCCTAAAGAGGTCAAGACTCACAGGTCAAGAATCACTGCTATAGTATATAATGTTCTTCTATAGTATAAACAAGCTAAAATAATGTTCTTTGGTCACTGTCATCAAATAATATTATCAAATTTTAATTGTTTGATATATTGATGGTTTAATTGCCTTTAAATGCTACTAAATAATTTTTATTTAGTTGGAGCATAAAGGTGTAAAATGATTTTGTTTGATATATATTTGTTACTCATTTTTAAAGTGGAAATTTGGAAGTGATTGACAGATCATATTGTTCTGTATTTTCAATGTAGCTATGTGTCCTGTGCCCTGGGATGTCCATATGAAGGAAGCATCACACCACAGAAAGTCACAGAAGTAAGAATTCTCTTCAGCCTTTGTGATTACTGGTAAAATGGGCATTATCAGTAAATTTACACAGTTTGGTTTATTATTTATTAAATTTCAATAGCACAGACTAAAGAGAAGCATGGATGGGAATTATCACTGAAGATGTGTTTGGTTATTTAGTTAGTCATTTCACTTTAACAGACCTATTAGCTTTCTAATGGTGGGTTATAATTGAATCTTATAATTTGGACGCTTTAAAGACAGAAGGAGTAAAAGCTTATGTCTCATTTCTGCATGGCCTTAACCAAAGGAATGTTCTCCACCTTCCCATCACAATGTAAGTCAGTTGTGTACACACGTGCATGTAGCTCTTTCTACTTCATACTTACATCAGAACATGTGCTTCAGTGCCCCCATTTGTTTGTGATCTTTATTACTATGCTATGTCGTTATGACAGAAATTTATGGCAGTAGATTATAGTCATTAAGAATCTGTATATTGCATTATTAAATCTGCTTATTATATTCTAACTCTTTTTTTACCATTAATTCATACTAATAAATATCAAATGCTCTACTTTGGGAATTAGTTTAGAAACTAATAGATTAGTAGTAGGAGATAAACTACTTTTGCTAGGATTATAAATTTTCATGAATTTTGTAATACAACACTGAAACAGTAAAGATGATATCATTAGTAAACCCCAAATTGTGTAGATTAAAATTTTAGTCCAGCTGAAATAATTCCTTCCTTGTTCACTCATTTAAACATTACTGAAGATTTTTCAAATGAGGCCTGTCTCATTATCTCTTATATTAAAGGTCCTTGATCACAGAGGCAAATACACTAGGAAATGACTAAGTTTAGGTTTTACATCGCTTTACTTACATCCAAGACTGTGTTATAAATCCTCACAATCATATATAATTTTTTAAAGAATATTTCAAAAGACTTTGACCTCACAAGCCTTATGTTCACTTCTTGGAGACACCAGACTGTCCTCTTGTTGCATGAAGACCTGCACACTCATTTGTGTTTACAACATAAGAACTGGGGTGCTGCTGAAGCCTCATAGACAGATTAAAAATAAAAGTATTAAAAATTCACGATCAACAACCATACTGTAGAGGTCTGTGGTAGCCTAATGCATTTTGTGAATTTATTCTTTTCTTTCTGAAATGACAATTTGAAACTTGATTACTTTTGCAGACTCCCACCCTTCTTCTTTGCTTGCTTGTGGCGACTCTCTTGTGCATTTGATGTTTGCCCTGCTTTGGAATGCAGAGAGCCTTTCACACTTCAGTGGCTTGGAACCCACTAACCTTTGTGTGTGTACACTTTCCCAAACACGTTTCAGACCCTCTCTCTCACCCTTCTCAAGCTTACTTTATCTCAAGCACTTAACCCGCTTGACAGCTCTAGGCCTGTGGCCAGTGTCCTTTCACACATGATATAGAATCCTGTTTCTTTGTTTAGGGTTTTATTTCCATTTGTTTTGTGCATGTCTCCATAATTTTGATGAACAAAACTAAACAAAAAACTTGTCCTCATTTGCATCCATGACCACAGGAGCCTTTCTCATGACCCAGCACAGAGCCTGAAATAATGTGGCTCCAGATATGTACAAGTCGAATGAAAATAAAACCTTTTCTTTATCTTATTTTGTAGGCAAAGCATGTCATTAATATTGTCATGATTATTGTAAGTTTAGAAAAATACTGCCAAGGCTTTGGGAAGCATTCTAGATGAGGACATTTTGCCATTTATATTCAACAAATTAGTAACTGAGGCACCAGTGGATTAATTTCATGATAAAAGGGATAGTCTGGGTGAGAGCTAATATTCAAATCCATACTTGTCTGATTCTAGAACCCCAAATATCAAGCTGTCTTCATGCCATCAACATTGTTCTTTCATTGTAGTGCTGATTGTTAGGCTTGAAGATAACTTGAAATTTACCTGGCATGAGTCCTTTCACCCACAAGATGGAAAATTTAAGCTAGACATATTAAGTGATTCTTCTAACTGCTAAGCATCTTAATAACAGAGTTGAAATCACTGCAGATGTCTCATAACTTCTAATATAATGCCCAAAGGAACACCATTTCCAACATAGACCTTCAATGCTTCTTTTCAATTAAAGTTGAGAAATATTAATTATATCTATGTAAAATTTCAGGTTGAGCTGGAATAGATAGGTAGATGGGCAGGTACATATGAAGTAGATGTGACACTAAGACAAACTTTAACCATCAACATAATAGCAGCAATTTCATACAAAATATTGATGGGTCTTAAAATTTAATGAGCATAAAATGGGACTGGGAATCCCCAATAAATACTTCCCATGGGCAAACTCAAAATAGGTGTAACTTTATGTCCAGGTGGTGATTTCTCAAGTCATGGGGTTGGTGTCAGCTCATTTTCATTTCCTTACCAGCAGTTTGCCTTTCAACAGGTCTCAAAGAGATTGTATGGGATGGGCTGTTATGAGATCTCTTTGGGAGACACAATTGGAGTGGGCACTCCAGGCAGCATGAAGATGATGTTGGAAAGAGTCATGAAAGAAATCCCACCAGGGGCCCTTGCTGTTCATTGCCATGACACATATGGACAAGCCCTCGCAAATATCCTAACAGCTCTTCAGGTATCTGTAGTTTCAGTGTGCTGTGCTGTAGGTGTGTACAGTTACTGATAATATGGGAGCAATTATTTTATTAAATACAAACAAAACTAAACAATATATATTATATAGTTTATGCCGATATTCTGTGAATATGATGTTTCAACAGAGCTATAGGCATGAAATATTTGTAAATTTTACTTGAATTTTTAGGGAAATAGAGGTCTCATTACCATTTTATGATTTGGCCAGGTAGGTGGTCTTTTATTTTTAAAGTATCATTTTTTATTAGATCTATGCCTTCTAATTTCAATGCCTATATACCTCAACTATAAAATTTAATACAGTTGAAAAGTGAAGACACAAAACAGCAGTATGCACCATTGAAATCATGAAATGAGCAATCTTTTGTTATTTTGATTGCTCTATCATGAATATATGTGGAGCAGGAACAGAGATCATTTTATTAAAATATTTTTTAAAGTTTGCAACTTCACATTGCATGCATGCACACACAGTCGGAATTGAACATGAAACCCTATGTGTGCTAGGCAAGCACTTCATCACTGAGCCAAAGCCCTCACTTTTAAAAGAGCTCTTGTTTATTTTAACTAAGTAGATTTCTTTATATAGTTTAAGAAAAATATCTAAACAGAATACTCAGAATCACTAAGCTGTATGCTATTCTAGCTGTATTTATCTAAAGAGTAAATTTAAATAATTTTATTTTAAAATTATCTCAATCCTATAAAAATACATTCATTTGCTTCCATACAGCTAAAATTTAGATAATCAAAGATGCTACTATTAACGTTTTGGGTAAGACTGAATGTCAGTTTGTTAAGCTTAATGGTACAGTTTCAATGTGCATAGTTGTTGGCAGAAGTTTAAATGTAGTGGAAGGAGCTTATTTGACTTGTATTATATATTTGAGAAGGAAAAGGTTATCTTATGATATTTTAGGGTATTTGAAATTTAAATTTTTCTTCCAAGGTAGTTTAGATTCAGTGACAGTAGAGAAATGTGTGTGCTTCAGGGTTCTGTGTTCAGCTTTGCCTTTTGTCTTATTGGGTGTTCCTAAACACATGCCTAAGGTTCCCCCTCAACTCTGATATGTATTCTTTATTTTTATGTTTTCATATTATGAGTAGTAATGTGTTTATATATTATGTTTATTAATCTATGGATGGAGTTTAGTTATTGAGGATAAAGACTCATAGTGTAGAGTCCCAGATTAGAGACAAAAAGTCTTTAGTCTCTACCTGTTAATATTGCTTGCTCAGGTACTAAATATATTTATATTTATTGTGATTTTAATTGTTAAGAAAAGCGTATTTGCAAAAGTGTACTCATATTTTATAATAATATTTATTATTTTTATGTTTATATTAAATATTTAAACCATTTAAGTAGAAAATAAATCACAAATACAATAGTGATTTCATACAATGATATTAATGCTAGAAAACTACTGTATCCTAGGGATCCTGTAATTATCTTGATAACTTAATGTGATGTATTAACCATGTGCTGTGATGCTGCTGTTAACAAACATGTGTGGCTAATTATATGAAAATATATCACAGAGTCATGTCTATTACTTATAATTTTTTGTAAAATATATATAATCATATAAACTTAGTGTTTACAACTAGTATTGGTGGCTATAGTAAGCAAATACTTGTTTATGTATATTTTTATACTTTCTTCGTTCCTTTTTGTGTATGTGCGTGTTTGATGATGGCCATTAAACTGGAGGCCTCCTCATATATGCTAGGCCTGTATTATAATATTTAGCAGTAAGCCCCAGCCCTACCGATGTTTTATTTTTACTTCTTCATTATTAAAAGACGTGCTGTGAAACATTATATTGTAGTAGGAGGTTTCTGGCCAGGACTTTTGGGCCTAGCCTCATGGTTTAGACCAGCAGACCCACAGACCCTCAGAGACTCACAGATGCTTATAATAGTCTTAGGCTGATCGGCCTAAGGACCAGGCATATAACTTGCTAACTCTTTACCCTTAATCTAAACCATTACTCTTATCCTATTCAGCCATGAGGCTCAGTACGTTTTCTCAGAGCAGAATAGTTGTCCTCTGTTTCTTCTAGCCTCTCTCTGGCATTCTGCTCTGTTCTGCCTGTTTCTACAGTCTTCTTAGTCTGGTAGCTCCACCCATACTTCCTGTCTGCCTTTGGCCAATCAGCGCTTTTTATTAAACTCATAGGCAGGGACAGTTATTTACAATGGGGCAACATAATCCCCCTACATATCCCCTTTTCTCTTTTTAAAACAAAAAGAACTCCAGATCTAATATTCTTTCTTCCCTTATCTATAACAACTTATAAACAACAGTGTAAATAAAGACGAACATCCATAACCCATGTTTTGGGAATGTGGGCATTGTTCTCTAGGCTACTTCCTGTTGAATGGGGGCATTGGCAATCTCATGGGAATCCAAAGAAAAATGTAGGATTATGCACAAGCCGTTAGTGGAGTAGTCTGTAAGGCTGGGTCATCTCAGCCAGTCTCCTTGAAATTGTTCTGGATACAGAGCTTGGGAAACTTCAATAGAGGTGCTCTGAAATGCTGAATCATCTGTGCCATCCATTTCCATTGGAGATTTTTCAGGGGGTCATCCTCTATCTAACTTTATGTTCTTTATCTAGGAATAAATCCACAGCCTCTCATTTTCTATGGAAATAAAAAGAAAACCTCTTCTCCAAAGTAGCATATCTTTGGATTTCAGTTTTAAAGTCAACTCATTTACAAAATAAGTAGGTTGAATTAATCCAACAGCATTTATAATCAACTGTCTTTTAGCAGCTTTTACTATTTCATTTTCAGTCAAGAAGCTTAAAGATAAGACAATAATATACAGTATTCAGACATTCTTTGTATTTTCCATCTTTACGTGGCTTATTTATTTATTTATTTATTTATTTTTCTCTATTTCTTTTTAAAGGGCTTTCTCTACCTTTTCTTTGCTTCCTCTAAGCCTATGTATATATATTTTCAACACACTCTAAACCACTTAAACTTATTTTTTTTTTTAAAAAAAAAAAACCTGTCTTTACTGTATATTTATTTCTTAACTTATTCTGTCCCTGACCACACCTTTGCTTGGCTAGGGTGATTGACTCCACCAAGATTCTTCTATTTCTTTCTGTTTCTGAACACACCTTTAATCTGCCAAGGTCCTTAGCTAAGGATTAAAGGTTGGTAGGATGGATGGATGGCTCCACCCAGCTCCTAGTCTAATTTCGTAGAATTTATCTTTTTAGCCCAGATACTCTGGTAAATTTTAGGGTCCATATAATTATCAAGTAAAGATTTTCCATCTGCTGCTCATTAATTCCATTTAAGCATTAGGCAGCAGGGCCTCTTAAAAAACTTACAAGTGTTTGCCTCCAAGGCTGAATCAGGAAGCTTCTCTTAAAGCCAAGCCTCAGTCTGCCTCCAGCAGCAGAGTTGATCCAAGAAAACACTGACACTAGGAAGCCATTTTTGATTCTGTTCCCTTTTTGCCCTTATGAACGGAAACCTTAACTATATCATTTACAACTTTTTGCTTATATTAAGGGTCCTGTGAGACTTTAGAAACCAGCGATTTTACACCTTAAGCTGCACTCTGAAAGCCTACCATTGTAGCCCAAGCCCACACGCCTCACAAGGTCTCTGTACCATGGCTCACATGAGAGACAAAACTCATAAGCTGCTTTGGGCTCTAGACCATTTTTTAACCTTTCTATGGCTTTATGTGGGTATATTTGACCCACGTTGGGCTGCCATTTGTAATAGGAGGTTCTGGCCTGGACTTTTGGGCCTAGCCTCAAGGTTTAGGCCCGCAGACCCACAGACCCTCAGAGACACACAGATGCTTACAATAGTCTTAGGCTGATTGGCCTAAGGCCCAGCCATATAACTTGCTAACTCTTTACCCTTAAACTAACCCATGACTCTTATCCTGTTCAGCCATGGGGCTCAGTGCTTTTTCTCAGAGCAGCATGGTTGTCCTCTGCATCTTCTGGCTTCTCTCTGGCATTCTGCTCTGTTCTACTTGTTCCCAGAGTTTTCTTAGTCTGGGAGCTCCGCCCATACTTCCTGTCTACCTTTGGCCAATCGGCACTTTTTATTAAACTCATAGGCAGGTACAATTTTTACAATGGGGCAACATAATAATCCCCCTACATTATATTTGCCACACCCTCATATATTTCTTTTTACTAAATCAAGAGGCCATACAGAGTGATCCACTCTACAGTTATGATGTACAGTGATGGAATTTAAATGTATTCCTACAAATGTCAAAATATATGTTTGTACTTGTTAGAATTAACCTACAGAATAAGAAGAAATAATTTCCAGTAAGGAATGCATGTGATTCAAGAACAGAAAAATAAATTAATCACTGAGGCAAATAGCTTGGAAAGATCAGGTGGAAGAAGAATAGATTTATATTTAGAGAACTTGATCAGTTGCATGCAATTCATAGATAAATACTGAAACCTTGGGAAACATTTTAATACATACTAGAAATATAGGGGAATACTATACATATTTGGATCCAAGCAAGTATGGAACATGAAAAAATCTGTATGCACACAGAATTCCTCAACACAGAACACAGTGTTGGTCAAAGAATAAAGAATGACACAATTCCATGACACATGGAAGATAAGCATGATGATTTCTCATGACATAGACTATAAATGGAAAATAGGAAACCTCTCTTTGTGCATCATAAAATTTCATAGTTCTCATGAGGTTAGAGTTTGGTTTTACATTGGATTTGAAAGACACACCAGATTAATTGCTTTCTGATAGTTTTGGGTTGGTGGGCACCTCATTTTCATTCACATGTCTGTTCTGAAGGAATGCTGTTCCTGTTTAAGCTAAGCTATTGGCAAATTGTGTATGTGTGTGTGTGTGTGTGTGTGTGTGTGTGTGTGTGTGTGTGTTTATCAGGGAAGAGGTGGATATTATACTCTTCAGCCGTTCCTTCTGTAGTTGGTAAAAACTCTATGAACCTGTGGTTGTATATTCTGTTGTATCCTTCCTAATATATGCAAGCTCTATGTAAATATGGGAGGCCGAAGGCAGGAGAGGGGGGGAAGATGGATAGGGAAAGGAGAGGTATTCTCCAGCGCTTTATAGCTTCAGTGTAAACAAGTGGATAAAAGCTGGCACAGCAACTTGAATATTGGGG
Organism: Phyllotis vaccarum; assembly: GCA_033318265.1. Taxonomy (NCBI): domain Eukaryota; kingdom Metazoa; phylum Chordata; class Mammalia; order Rodentia; family Cricetidae; genus Phyllotis; species Phyllotis vaccarum. The sequence goes on along the minus strand of JARWLC010000004.1, from coordinate 133,902,512 downwards.
AACATGTTGTGCATAAATGAATGGTTGAGAAAATGGCCAAGAAGAGAGGTGAGCAAAGGAAACTAATATTTCAAAATCATCAAGGTTCCCCCCCCCCCTTTGTGTCTTTTTACCTTTGGTTGCATATAGCTTGATAAGACATACATTCCCACTTTCTGGAAACTGTACATAATCCAGGCAACCTTAAGTCTTTTACAATTTTAAAAGCATTTCGAATGGATGGGTGTGGCACTGGGATGTCACTATAGACACAGGTGGGTGCTGGCCTTTAATAGTCCCGTATAAAGAAAAGCTTACCAGAGAACATTTCTAAAGCCACTTTTAATAGAAGTGGCTGTAACAACAATAAAACAAGTAAATTTAAATTTAGATAACAAGAAACAAAAATCTTGGAAAAAAATCTTATTATTTCAGTGTTGGGGAAATGAGAGTGTAGCTTCATTAGGAACACAGCTAACCTTGGCTCCAGGAAGCAACGGCCATACTTCATTTTAAAGGAATCTTTGAAGTGGTTTCTAGTAAAATTTGTAGTGGATGTGGAGTGGATATCATTTGCTTTAATTCAGGACTGGAGAAATAGTTTGCAGTGTTCCCAACTAGAAGTTACTATTAAGGCAAAGAGACACGTAAGAAGTAGAAACTTGGCAATCATGATAGGAAACAAATGGAAGTTATAAATGGAATGTCCCCCTCGGTCTGGAAAGCACATCTAATCAACGAGTAGAGGAACCGCTCTTGGATTTTCAAGTTTTATTGTGCTTTTAATTACTTAAGCATGTAACTCATAGGACTGAATGGGTATGTGAACATCAGTAATTCATAATTATCTGATATTTTTAATGTAGAGAAATTATTCTGATTGTAGATGTAAGTGTGGGATATTTATAACTACTCGAAAGCAGTAGAGCAAGAAAACGAGGTGATAAAATGTACAACAACTTAGTAATGGAAGAAACATACACAGCCCTACATACATGTCTCCAATTTTATTTAAAAACTGAGTTTTACCCTGTTATTCTCCCAAGTCCCTAAATAAAACACCAGTTTAACAAATTGGTTAATATACTTAATATAAAACAATTGCTCATTTTTTCTCATTAAAACGTTTTGGCCTTCATAATTGGGTAAAGCAGAGTAAAAGAAATAATATCCAGTGGTACAAATAATGGTCACATGCTAATTGCTAGCACAGAGACAAAGCAGAAGCCCAACATTTCTCAGGAAGAAACACTACATGTTTTTTTTTTTTTTTTCTTAAATTTTATAGACCACTAGCTAGTGTGCATTTCCTTATAATGCTTTCCATATGTTTATTATTCTTTTTTAGAAAGACTAAATTATTAACCTAATTTTTACATCAAAAGCATTCATGGTTTTATGTAGACTCTTACTAAACCATGTTAAAATGCCACCAAGCTACAAGTTTTTCTTAATGTAATTGGTTTATGTGGTTCTCACAGAGGATTTAAAATGATTTCCTCTACTACCTAGCCAAGCCTTTTTATTTTTTCACTTCCTACTTGTTAGAAAGGATGTAACCGAGAGAAACAGGAGAAGTTAAGAAGGAGGTGGCAGTGCAGCCACAGATTCCACAGAGGTGAAAAGTCACCACCAAAAAGTAGGAAAGGTCCTGAAGAGGATCTTTAAGTAAAAGGCAAATACAGAACCCCAACTACAGAAGACCAAGAGAGACTCCTCCACATCATCTAATGTTAAAATTCTAAGTGTGCAGCAGAAATCTGCCAGACATGAGTGCTTTTGTGAGAAATCTTTCAGAACTTCGGAAGAAACTTTCAGGCAGAGAAAGAAGGGATGAGTGGGTAGCAAGGCTGCCAATCACTGTTGCTGTACACTAAATATTATCTTTAAAACCTGAAAGAGACACGAAGACATTCCATGGTAAACAAAAGCTAAAGCAATTGATAACTGACACCTAAGTCTGCACTGCAGAAGAAAACCACATAAGAGGAGAAATTCACAGTCATGAAAGCTTCGTAAGACTAAATCTTATTGGAAGGACAGATAGACAAAGAGAAAATATGGTGATTGAACAATCTATTTTTGAATGATTGTTTGGCTAGTGAAAAAAGGGAGGAGAAAATAATTTATATAAAAACCCCAGCATCATATTAAATGAAAACATGAGTTATGAAAATCTGTGAGACACAATGATGCCAGTTCTAAGTAGAAAACCTTTACCCCTGTGTTACTGCATCTTAAAAGAGGTCTCAAGTAAAGAATCTAGTCATGTACTCTTGATCATAGAAAAAATAGGAAACTATCCAAACAAGGATTTAATAGATGTAGAGAACTAATGAGTATCAGGACAAAATTAATAAAGAAATTAATAAATGTACTTAAATAATAATACAAAAGATAAAGCATCAAGAAGTTGGTTCTCTGAAAATAACAAAATTGACAAATGGTCTAACTAATCAAAAGAAAATACAACTTTATAAAATTGGAGACAAGCCATAGGATATTGCACAGGTTTTGAGAGTTAGATGGTAATTAGAGAAAATTTTGGACTATTTCAAAAAGTTGAAAAGCATAGAATAAATGAATTTCTAAACACGTGGCCTACTTAAATGAACCAAGATAATACAAATGACCAAGCACATTCAGTGACAAATTATGAGGTTAAAGTAGTAATGAAAAATTTCACAAGAATATTCCTGGAACAGATAGACTTACAGCTAATTTCTACCAGATCTCCAGAGAACTAGCTCCAATATAATTTTTCAAGACAAGCTCTCAAACTCAAAAATAAATTGATAAAGGCAAACAAAGAAAAAAACCTGGACCAATTATTTTAATAAATACAAAAATTTTCAACAAAATACTTGGAAATTTGATTCAATGGAACAATTAAACAGTTTTAAGCCATTGTTAAGTTGGTTTCAATCCAAAGACACAGTGAGGATTCAACAGATACAAAGTAATATATGCTAAGAGTCTTGTAGACACAGGCATGGAAGGATGATGTGTGTGTATGGTATTGTTATCTTCCTAAAAAGACAGTAACAGACCATCTCCAATATCCTGAACTCTATACCATGTTCTCTGAGACAGGATCTGTCCGGAAGAACTGTGACCCCTGTGGTGCTGGTTGACTATTGAACCCCAGGAAGTCATCTTCCACTTCCCGCTGCTGGGATAACAGGAGTTGCTCTCAGGCAGGGGCTTTTACCTGGGTAATGGGGCTAGTCTCAAACTTCTTCAGTATGCAAAGGTGATCTGGGATTCTCCTGCCTATCTGTGTACCAGGCTTACAGGGATATAGTACCATGTGAGGCTTCGACACTGTTTCATTAATTAGTAAACCAAACCAAACCAAATTATATCTAGGACCAGGAATGCGCAGGCTATTAAAATCTTTACATTTCCTGAGCAATTATGTGGAATCTCTCCAGAATAAGAGAAAACTATTAATAATTTATAATTTATTCATTAAATATGAAAAGTTATTTGTAGGCAGTATTGTGTTTGAATATATTTAAAATTAACTCAGTGTAACTTAAATTTATAAGGTGGGTTATAACTTGATACTTACATAAGCTCATTAATATGATTTTCTGAAGAAAATGAAGTGGCTGGAGAGATGGCTTGTTGCTTAAGAGAACTTGATACTCTTGCTGAAGAGTTGGGTTCTGTTTCCAAAGCCCATGTGGAACACTTTACAATCATTTGCAACTCTAGGTCCTGGAGACGCACCAACACCTGCGTGCGCGTGTGCGCGCGTGTGCGCGCACACACACACACACACACACACACATACACACACACACCCCACATAATAAAAATAAAAATTAATATTTTTGAGGAGGAAAATTATTTTTCTTTTTATAAAATGCTTTTATTATCTGTACACCTATTAGAATAGAAATGATCACACAGAAGGTAGTCAGAAATACCAATGAACAACCTGAAATAATTCATCATATTTGACACAAACAATTTGTACTGAGGAATCTGTTCCATGGTGAAGAGATTTATAAACAACTGGAAACATTTGACTGCTTCCAGGGAGGGATTCCAGAGTGTGGGATTTGCAATTACTGAACTCTGACCAGGGCTTTCCCTCTTGAATTTACTTTTCACTGATCCTGTTAAATAAACCTAGCATTGTATATTGTGATCAATTCCTAATACTGAGCCATATCAATCTAACACTGTAAATCACTTTCACCTCATCAAATCAGGACTGGAAATAGTCTGGCAGCCTATGAGAAAATTATCCAAATAATAAAAAGCTAGGATGTTCATGCTCATTTACATATAAAATGTTAAAATTTATTTATATTAAGCATTATGTTAGCTTGAGAAATTTCTTGGGGAAAACCTTTCACTATAGGATGTGGAAATATTTTTAAAATTAATTTTGTGAGGGTAAGAAAAAAATTGTGGCTTAAAGGGTGTGTTTGAGAATTTGTTTGAGGATTAAGTCCTTTTACTTTGCTCTTACAGTAACTACAGTTCACTAAATAAAGCTCATGGTTCTTTACATGTGTTTGCTCCAGTAAGACTTTCTGAAGGAGACATTTGATTACATAACCAAAACTTACTGTTTATGATTGAAGTCAGAGCCTATATATAAAAATAGATTTTATATTCTGTAAAGACCAAAAAATGTATTTACTTTTATTTTAAAAATTATTGTATTTTATTACTTTTTATGTGTGAGGGTTTTGCCTGCCTATATGTCTGAGTATCATGTGCATGTCTGGTGCCTCCTGAGGTCAGAAGAGGGTATCAGATGCCCTGGTACTGCAGTTATGAGCTGCCATGTGGGTTCTGGAAATTGAACCTGGGTCTTCTGAAAGAGCAGCTAATGTTTTTAACCACTGAGCAAACTCTTCAGCACTTATTTCCTGTTTCTATACAGAGAGTTTAGAAACTTCTTCTTAAAAATAATGTTAAGAATTTCTATCTAGTGGACCATAAAGTAGAGTGTATTAGTATACAATAAGACAAATTGACTTTAAAAGGATAACAGATTAATCCAGTAAAGTATGAGTTTTGTTTCCACAAAATAAATCGTTTTTATTATGATGATATCAGTCCAATAAACAAAAAATATGAGCCTGAATTCATTCAGTGTTGCATCTATGTTTCTAGGAGCTGATCATTGCATACTGGATAATCAATCAGGAGCTCATCCCTGGGGAATAGGAATTTTTACTCCCAACAATTAATTCCTTGTAACCTTTCATGTAGAGGTGGGGTCCCATCTGTACTGGGATGTTAACTAGTGTTTACATTGTTTAGGGATTGTTACAGACTCAGAGCTCACTTCCCGGTCTTCTGGTTCACAACACATTTCTGCTCTCTCTTCCACTATGCCTACTGAGTCTTAGGTACAGAAGCTGTATTGTAGTTATATCTGAAATATTCTCCTGCTACAAAAGGAAGCTTCTTTGATGAGGGATGAGATCTACATTTATCTGTGGGCATAAGGATAAGTATTACGATGTAATTAGACTGGTTTTAGAAAGTGGCAGTGGTAGGTTCTACTGTGAGGCCCATTCCCTCACCAGCCACATGTATCTAGCTAAGCTTACAGTACCAGGCATGATTTCCCTCCTTATGAGAGACCCTTGATTCCAATTAGATAGCTATTGGTTACCACCAAGATACTGTCTAGATAAATGAATGAAACGAGAAAATATATTGAATGTTATAACCCAAACCAAAAAGACAAACAGCATATGTTCCCTCTCATCTGTAGTTCTTAACTCCAGGTATAGGTATTGAACCTGGAGTAATTACAGAGTTAAAAAAAAAAAAAAGGACTATGGTGGGGAGAGCCCTACATAGAGGATTAGAAGGATATAGGTGATACAGAGGGGACAATGGAAAAGTGGGACAGGGGCTTTATTTTGAGGGAGAGGGCAATACAAAAAGGAGAGGGAGGGAGGAGGGATGAACATGGTTAGGATGCTTGGAAAATGTATAAGGAATCATTATTTTTTATATACCTAAGGTTACATATAGTGTGTATATGTGTGTGTGTATAGACCTCTATATCTTAAAATGAAGTGATACCAGTTGAGGTAATCATAATTTCCCCAGGAGCTGTAGACCATCTGAAAAACAAAACAAAACAAAACAACAGCAATAACAAATCTCCATGCCCCAAAACTCAAGTACCAGGTATGAGAAACCTCCTTTCGAACTGTTGGTCAAGGGAAGCTAAGAGACACCCAAATAGTATAGGCTATTGCTGCTGCAATTATTCTTGCTCAGCTACAAGAATTGAAGGCAAGTTCCTATTGCTGAAGATAGCACACACAAAATAGCAGATTTTAATGAGATATACAATGATGATTAATGTAGCAAAAGTTATAGATTAAAATGGACTCAACTGAATCAAGGAAGTGGGTGCAATTTACATATATATGGATAATTGTAATTATTTTTTCCTTACCTTCTTAAAATTCTTGTTTACAAGAGTGAAGTAGAGAAGTTTTGTCTTAAAAATAAATAACTTTGAGACTTAGGATATAGTTTATTGCTGAGAATTGCTTTCATCTTGTATTCTAATGAGATTATATGCTAATAAACAAATGGGAGAAGATTGGAAATATGGCTCACTTGGATCACAGATTGCCATAAAAACATGAAGTACCTGAATTTGAATCTCAGAACCTATATAAAGCCAGGTGTGATGGTGCATGTGTTTGTTATGCCAGAATGCCTATGTCAAGGTGCGTTACAGAGGCATTGGAATCCCAAGAAGCCCACTAGTAGCCCCCTAGCTTGGTATGCACAGGGGCAAATAACAAGAGATCCCATCTCAAGATGCGAGATAAGGAACAACACCCAAGGCTGACCTCTGGCCCCACATGCATGCCATGGCACACATACCCCTAGATACTTCCATACGCATGCCATATAGACACAAAGATTTTTATGACAGAAAAAGAGGTATAAGAAAAAGTAACGGAAAAGAATGTGCAGTCCTATAAAAATAGTTTAAGAATTTATTAAACCTGTCCAGATTTTTATTAACACTCTTATAGTTTTAAACATAAATGGCGAATGTTATAATGGAAACATATGAACACCACCAGTATATAAGCTTACAGTTTGGAAAAGTATTCAAGGTGTCCTATGTTGTTTTCTATTGGCATGATAAACACCAGGACCAGGGGCAAATTGGTGATGAGTGGCTTTATTCCGTCTACAACTTATAGTCTGTCATGAAAGAAGTCAGGACAGGTACCCGCCAAAGGAATGCACACAGTCTTGCTCTCCATACTCTAACTACTCTTCCCTTGTTACCCCTCCCAACATTCACAGTGGGCTTGGCCTCCTACACTAATTATTACTTGAGGAAACCCCTCCTCCCCTGCAGCCTTAAGATCAGTCTCATGGAAGCATTTACTCAATTGAGGTTCTGTCTTCTCACATGGTGGTGGTTACTGTCAAGCTAACAAAAACCTAAACAGCACACAGATTATGAGTTTTAATTGTGCCTCTCGGCAGATTATTTGCTTACTAAATAGTAAAGGCCACACAAAATATGCAGGAAGGTTTCCCTGCTCATTTTAGTTTGAGGTGAAATGTCTCCCCAACATGTCCATACGTTTGCATACTTTTCAATATTGGTGCTCTTTGTGGGAGATGGTGAAGCTTTTTGGACACGGTGCTTAGCTGGAAGATACAGGACAGTAGTAGTGAGACTGGGTGGTTGTTTTGGGGTTTGACTTTTAGTCCAAATTGTTCCATTCACAGTCAAACATTTCTGATACCACACCTGGGAGCTCTTTCCATGACTGTGGCCTTCCTGATACAATGTACTGTATCCTCTGAACAGACAGCCTGAGTAAGTCTTAAATCTCTTCAACATTTTTTTTTGTTAAAAATCTGTCACAATGATAATAATAAAAATTGGTACCGGACATGGTGGAACACACCTTTAATCCCAGCATTCTGGTGGAAGAGGCAGGCTGATCTCTTGTGTTTGAGGCCAGCCTGGTTTACACAGTGAGTTTCAGGATGGCCAAGTTTATGCAGATAAACCCCATCTCAGACAAACAAACAAGTAAACAACAAGCAAGCAGGCAAACAAAAATCCGCAAAACAACAGCAACAAAAACACAAAACAAAAACTTGGTACTGAGAAATGGCGTATAAGAAGCCTGTCTGTTTATCAAACATTTGCAACTAGTTTCCTGGAGAAATGTGGAACATACTGGAACTGTAGGCTAGAGCATCCATAGAGTGCTATAGGGAGCTTAATGTGCAGTTCCAGGGGAAGAGCAAAAGAAATGCTAATAAAAGGCCTAACCATGATGACCCTGGTCATTGGGGTTCAGAGAGAATGAGGACTCTTTCATGAACTACACTAAAGGTCCTTGCAATATGAAGTTTCTGGCCTGTTGGCTTGTGGTCCAGACCTGCAGTCCCACAGAAACACACAGACGCTTATATTAATTTTATGCCATTTGGTCTATGGCTTAGTCATATTGTTATCTATCTCTTCCATCTTAACTAAGTCCATTTCCTTTAATCTGTTTAGCCATGTGGCTTGGTACCTTTTCTCAAAGCAGCATTTCAGCTTCTTTCCTCTCCTTCTGCTGGTGTCTCATCTAGCATCTCTCTGGTGTCTCTTCTGGTGTCTCTTCCTGTTCCCAGAGTTTTCTTAGTCTAGTAGCCCCACCCACACTTCCTGCCTGCCTCTGGCCAATCAGCTTTTTAATTAAACCAGTAGGAGGGACAAATATTTACAATGTACCAGAATACAGTTCCACTACAGCTCCTTTGTGTTATATTTTGGTAAAGAGATGAAATATGATATTTCTGTGTTCTAAAAGATTCATTTGGGTTACTTTCAGGAGAAATGAACTGTTTTGCATGGCAGAGGAAATTTTAAGACAGCATAGTATTGAGGCAATGGCAGTTATTACTCATTGCATTTTGCAACACTTCTGTGGGATATTCTGTCACAAAGTAAGAAAAGCAACTAATGAGTGTTCTATAATATATGATCTACCTGTGGAAGACAAGCCTGATGAGCATAGTCCTTCTACCCATAAACTTGGCCTCTGGGTTAGAAAATGAAGAGGTCAATTTGGTAATGGTCTCTCAGATCCATTTTAGCTTAAATGGCTCCAGACTCATTTACAGGTCTGTACAGTACAAGTCATTGTCATAGGCAAGTAAGAGTTCAGTTAGGGAAACAAGGACTTAGTTGTTGTCAGAGTTAGTTTTTTAGTTTTTTAATTTGGTAGGAAGATAATGGTAAGGAATTATTCCCTAGAGGTATGATTGCCCTTAAATATATTAAATATATTCATATAACATGAAAAGGAACTGATATGGAATCCCCTTTCAGCCAGTAATGTGCTATCAGAAGCTTGTCTAAATTAGCATGGTATAATGTTAATTAGCTGAATAAGGTTTCTACTTAAGAGGAGTCAATGAAATTGAGCTGAAGATTTCCCCCTAATGATTTGAAGGTTTTCTTATATCATTGAAAGGTAAAACATATATAGACTATTTCCTAGATATCCCCCCATGTGTGGTATATGTATTGCACATGTGCACAAGTGTACATACACATATGTGAGCATGCCTGTGGAGGAACTGAGGCCACTCACCGTTGGTTGTCTTCACTGTTTGCATTTCACATATTTTTGATACAGGATATCAAACAGAACCTGAAGCACTGTTACCACAGAGGCATGTTTCTGTGTGTGCAGAGGTTCCCCAATGTGATACTAATGCAATCATGAGGCATTCTACCCTTCTCTCGGTTACAAATTTATTTATTTTTATTTTTTACCTTTTTGAAAAACAAAATGTAATTTTATCATTTTCCTGTTCCCTTTCCTCTCTCAACCTCTTCCATGAACCCCATCACTCCCTCTTAGATTGACAGACTTTTTTTCTTTAATTCTTATTGTCATGCACACGTATGTGTAAATATGTGAATACAACCTTTTGAATCCATTTAAAGTGTTGCTTGCATGTATGTGATTTGAGGACTGGCCATTTTGTACTGGATAACCAATTAAGGTATTCATCCTTGAGGAGGCCGATTCTCTCTCTCTCTCTCTCTCTCTCTCTCTCTCTCTCTCTCTCTCTCTCTCTCTCTCTCTCTCTCTCTCTCTCTCTGACATTTTCTTTCCTTCCACATTAGCATGTCTGCTAATAGTGTCATGGGTTGGGTCTTTTTATGCAGCTATTTGTACAAAAGACTGTGTCAGAAGACATAATGATATTCTGCCTCTCACAATCACTAAATATTTTTAGATAGTTCAGTAGCAATTATCAGAAATCAGTCATTGTAAAACTAATTTATCAATGTAATAAATGGCAAAAATTTAAGATAATCTTAAATGACTTAAAAAATCATTGACATTTTTTAATCCTTAGTCAAGAATCTATTTGCATTTGATAGCTGAAGGGAAAAATCAACTTTCTCCTATGAAGTGTCACTGGATAGTTACCCACACTGTAGGACAATTATGCCCGAAAGTAGCTGGCCAACAGAAAATGGAATCTGTGTGCTTGGGGGGAGGAAGGAATGCTTTTTGTTTAATTTTATTTTGTTTGTCTTACTGGTTTTTTGTCTGTTATGATTTTCACTTTTTATTTTATTTTATTAGACGACAAACAAAACAAAATGTGGAGAGTATCTGGGAGTAGTTGAGGAGGGCATATGATTACAATATAATGTATAAAATCAAAGAAAATCATTGACATTATTAATGAAGTAGGAGGTTATAACCAGAACAGAAGTAGAAGACATAAACAGGAAAAGCTAAAATAAAATAACTTTCATTCCAGATATCCTAGTTTTATAATAAAAATTTTAAAGAGTTTTTAGGAAAATTGTTAAAATCAATACATATAACAAGATCACATTACACAAGCACAATATTTAAAAATTATAATATATATGAGTATTTTAGCTGCAAAAATTTATTACAAGATAAAGTATGAATTTATGATGATATTATAATTAAAATGTCAAATAATAAGAATAAATTTTATTTTATAAAAACAATATAATACTATAGTGAAGACTAATATTTATGTTCATGGAAGGATTATATTTCTGGATTGGAAGACAACATTTGAACAAATGACAACTTGAATTAAATTTATCTATTTATTCAATGCAAATCAATAAATCCTGTGCCAATAATTGTTATAGGATGTATAGGATGGCAAATGTTCTAATATAGATGTGGAAATCTAAGTGTTACCAAGTCAGACTTAGATATGACTCATACAGCATGTGAGTAATGTAGAAAATGTGTAAGATAATAAGGTTTTGCATACAAAGACAGAAAGTAGGACATAGTTCAAAGGTAACAAGACAATCCATCCCACACTAATGGAAATGGAGGTGCTTTAGACAGGCTTATCAGCAAAGTGAACATGACAGGGGAGGAATAAATGACCTGAAAGACATCATGAGACACTTCAAAGGAACATCTAAAGTAATCATTCCCAATCTGTAAGGTTCAAATAAGACAAAAATGCCCCACCCAAATATTTTAAATTGTCATGCTTTGTGCAAGTACATGGAACTATTTCTGGAGTTTTGTGAAAGAGAGGAGTCAATGAAAAAATAGAGGTGGCAGGAGAATCCAACATAATGCTCCATTTGCTCAAACTGCATAGGGAGTAGATGTATGCATGAGTGTAGTGTGCTCATTTATTTAAAAATATGTTTTCACGCTTAAAGTGACAGAAGTTAAGAGTTAAAGAAAAGGGGGATAAAGGACGTCTTTATAACTTTTGAACTGATGATCATGACTTTCTGAGCCAAAGGTATCACTTAAAATTTAATAATACATTATTTTTACCCCTAAAAGTTATTCTAGCCAGTATCCATTAGATCGTTCAGTCATTTGAGGATGCCGTGAAGAGACACACATCGAGTAAATAAAGCCCCCGGATGTGTTTGCACAAAACAATCTGTGGCTGGTGAAATATTCTGTGCTGATGTTTCTGAAACCAGAGACCGGAAACGTGCAGTGGAAGTGAGACCTTTTACTGTTCTTATGCCAACATCAGCATCAATTATAGCGCTGTGTGGGAAAAGTTGTAAGAAATACTGCTGGTTTCGCAAGTCAGCAGATATTTTAATTGTGGCAGATCGGACCCCAGAACTTTATAGCCTTCAGCAACAAATGGCTCCTAGACATTAAACTGATCCCTGATAAAACAACCCTGGGGTTATGAGAAGGCTATTCTGCCAATTCCATCTCTCTGTGGGATCCACTGACATCTGGTTCAGCTGCGGAAGCTGGAAAACGTCTTTAAAATTCTCTTGACAGTAAAAGCGGACATGTGGAAAACATTCTAATCTGTTAATCTTTGGTGCTCCTGAACAAGGGACATTTGGCTTTAAGCTTCCTGAAGATAAATATGAAACTTCCAGATCTAGTTGTAAATAATCTAATGGCATCTGAACACAGAATAGCATTTTATTTCCCAACGGTACCAAAATATGAATATGCACCTGCGTTGACGGAAGGACCCAAGCAGCCCCCTATGTTCTTTGTTTACACTTGGGTTTTATAATTTGTCGACCTTTGCATTGGCTCCATTTGGTCAGTGAGAATTAGCGAACAGTGGCAAATAACTACTGCTGTCTCATCCCGCCTCTCCACTGCCATTCACTTTTCCCGCCGCTTGCCCTCCATGTTGGATGAAGTCTCTCTTTCTCTCCTTCATTCTATTACATATTTCAAATGATCAAGAAATCCAATAACATAAGCAGTTAATATTTTATGATGTTGATAAATGACATTTAAGATCAATACATGGATCAAGGTGTGAATATATTAGCATACAAGAAATTGTATCAATTTGTCTCTAAACAGATAAACAGATGCCTTTTTAAAAGCATTGAATTCTAGAAGCTATTTGTATCTTGTAGTCCCTACAAGATATACAAAACCATATGGAAACATGTCATGGTGCAATCTCCTTGTCTGTGCTGATTAGTTTTTCTCAACTGGATACAAGCTAACATCATCTGGAAAGAGAAACATTGATTAACGTATTGCCTCCATGAAATTGACCTATAGGCAAGACTTCAGGGGGCATTTTCTTGATGAATTATTGATGTGAAAGTGCTGCCACCCTAGAGTAGTATTTGGGAACAAACTGAGTGAGCCAGTAAGCAGCTTTCCTCCTGGCCTCTGCTTCAGCTCCTGCCTTGAGTCCGTGCACTGATTTCCCTCAGTGATGGAGCATGACCTGGGCCTTGTAAGATGAAGTACACCCATTTCTTCCCAAGATGTTTTTGATCACTGTTTTATCAACAAACCTAGCCTGGGAGAGTAGGACACCTCCTTCCTCTTGCGTGCTGAGTCTTGCTCCCACTCTGTGTTCCAGTGGCTTCGTGGCTTTTATTTATGGTCATCTTTTATCTTCTTTCCTGATTCTTCTGTCATTCGATGTTTCTTTTCAGGATAAATGTATTTGTCAAAATTTTTACATTCTATCCACAAATGCCACGAATTTAAGCTCAGAAAAGGAGAATGCAAAGGAAATATTCAATATAAATGCAGCTCTATAGAATGACCCATCAAATATGTATTACTCAAGAGCCTTTCTTTCTGTACTCCCAAGAATCATTTGTGATGTCTAGACAGAACAAATATATTGATAAAGAATTTCACTTATAAATAAAAAAGTTAAAGAGAATAAAGCATAGCAATTATTTCTAACAAACTTCATTCTTTCCTTCTGTTACTGTCTATTGAGTTATAACCTCTGAAAAACAAAGTGACACACAACAGTTAAATGCAGAGCTTCTAAAATATGAATATTTGAGATCAAAATGTTACTCTGTTATCTTGGGCAGACTATCAAAGTTGCTTATTCCCTATGTGTTCTCATATGTAAAACTGAAATATTAATAGCATCTGTGTTAGTCTTTTTGCCTGTTCCCATTGGCTCCATTCTTCAGATCTGTTTTACCTCCTTAGCCGAAACCAGTAATATCACTCAATGCTGGCTTCTGAAGTCTGTGCTGAATCTAACAGATGAGTTTGCACTTTAATTTTTATGAGATTTTAGTGTACGAGTCCTTGCCTATGCTGTTTGTCTCTGCTCCTCCATGTAACTGCCCCCACGCTTCCACCATTCCTAAAATTCATCGTCTTGGATTGCTTAAATATTATTGTTATATATAATATGCATATACATTTATAGCTACAACTTATTTTAGTGCTGCTTATATGTTCATGTGTGTAGATCTGATCATGTGGCATTGTACAACCTATCAGAGGGCTCATCCCTGGATCAGACTGACTCTACTTTTAACAGCAACCACTAAATTCCATTCTTCCTCTGGAGTCCAGGGCTTGTGAGATTTTTACATCTCCACTGGCTAGGGGCAGGGCTTATGAGCGTTCACACTGGCTAGGGGCAGGGCTTATGAGCGTTCACACTGGCTAGGGGCAGGGCTTATGAGCATTCACACTGGCTAGGGGCAGGGCTTATGAGCGTTCACACTGGCATATCAACTTCTGCTTTCCTTTTCGTGTCTTGATTAGCCAACTCTAGTGTTGAGATTCTGTGGCTGCAGCCTCCTTGTTGTGTGTAGAAAACACCATCTCATAGAAGATATCTGGTCCTCTGATTTCTTAGTCTCCCCAACCTCTCTTCTGTGTTGTTTTTGAGCCATAAATGTAGGGCTTGTGTGGTAGATGTGACTCTTGGGACTGGGCAGTCCGCAGTCATCCATGCTCTGCATTTTGGCCAGTAGTAGATTTCTGTAATGTTCTCTGTCTGGGGGGAAAAAGAAATTCCTCTGATGCCTGTGGGTATAGAGTGAAATATTTAGAATGAAGTTAGAAATTATGCTGGTTTAGGGAAGTGATAGCAGTAGGCTCTTTAGAGTCCCTGCCTCCTCAGACATGGAGAGTGATGTAGATTGATGTTATTACCCCTCCGCAGCCCCTCTCCCTCAGTACATTGCCTTGTGTCACTCTCCCATTGTTCCTTTCATGGCCCCTGTGTTCCACTGATCCCTTCTCTGCCACTCCTTCTCCCACATTGTGCAGTACTCTAGTTTCCTGATATCTTCAGTTACTCCAGGTTGTATACTCACAACTAAAGTTTCAGAGATAGGATCTATAAATAAGAGAACAGGGGTCTGGGTTGCTTTACTCTGTGCAATATTTTCTAGTTCTATCCATTTGCCTGAAAAATTCATTTTTTATGGCTAAATAGTATCCTATTATATATATGTGTGTGTATGTATATAAGTATATATGTATATATACATACATGTAACAATTACATTTTCTATTCATCAGATGAAAAATGTTTAGTTCGCTTCTGTTTCCTGTGGCAGTGAATATGGCTAAACAAGCATCTGTGGGGTAGAGTGTCAAGACCTTTGGGTAGGTCAATTTTTAGCTTTTCTATAACTCATCACACTAATTTCCATAGCAACTGCATTATGTTTGTAGTCTCACTAACAGCACATGAGAGTTCCCTTTCTCCTACATCCTGACCAGCATTTGTTGTCAATTATTTTCTGTGTTAGTCCTTCTAGGCCAGACAATATTGTGCGTGAGAGTATTTTCCTGTGTTCCTCACAAGAGACACCCTGACAATTACTAAGCATTGCATTAAAGAACTGTGATTTGCTGGGTTCTAGTTTTAACTGTTTTCTAATTTTCCAGAGTTATGAGTATGAGATTGTGTTTGGCAATTCATTCTAAAAAAATTTCCGCAAATCATTAAAATTTCATCCAACATAAACTTATAATGTGTCTTATCAGATATATCTCAGATTGTGCATGAATAATTCTTGTTATTACATTACATTCTTAATATCTGATTCTTGGAACATTCTAAGTTTTTGATAGACTGCTGTAAATTTCCATTGCTGCCTCATGTCTCATGGTCCTTTTTAACTATCAAATCTTTGTACTAGAGGTCTTCACAAAAGTACTTCTCTATGGAAGCCTTCATTCTGCTCTACCTCAACAAGTCCCATCCATTTTTTAAGTTACAATTTAGAAAGATTTCTTGAGCAGGTGCTTATAATACCTTCACTTATTGTCATCTGTCACATTGTTCCTATAGTTTCTCTGTCCCTTTCTTAAAATACAGCACTGATAAATGAGGAAGAATGTACATTATAATCTTAGTCTTTGTCATACAATCTAGCATATATGCCTAAGGTTAATTACCTATGTTCAAAGAATGCTGTCAAAATAAAGTTACAATTGAAACATTCATTTTTTTTTATATCACTGAAAAAGTTTTTTGTTTTTTAATCCATTTGATTTCCTGGTGTAAAGAGCAGCATACTTGCAGTTGATGTCAAAATCTGACAGTCTTTGCAAAATTCTTTAAAATGTAAAGCCTTCAGCTTCTGGGTTGGATGAATTTTGTTCTCACCTGTAGTTCAGTTCTAGTTGTCATTCAGTTGAAGATAAAGAATGATGTTTGTCAGGTAACATAGCCACTGATTCCTACCTCCTTTTATACAAGTCTTCACTGAGACCCCACACTTAGTTGACATGTTTATGAAAAAAAGGAAAAAAAAGAGGAAAAATATCTGACAATATTTACATATAGGTCATATAGCTTACATTATGTGGTAAATATCTAGCTGAACCATAGGCACAGGAAATCCATAGAATGAATTTGTTTTATACACATGCGATAATTTTTAAATGTAAGACCTCTATTAGCTGAACTCAAAGGTTCACTTCAGAACAATACTTTTTGGAAGAAGCAAACGCTTTCAATTAAGAAGAAACTCATTGAGATACAGCCATGTATTACAAGCAAGAAAGTTAGAACTATTGCAAGTGAATCTACAAGAAATTTCACATTGACGAATTATAAAGTTCAGGACAATGACAAATTACTGAATAAACGTAAGTACACGAGACATTAATAAACAGCGAGACAGTTACATATTCTGGTCCAAATTCTAAAAGGCTTCATGGATAACTGATAATGATCTTGATCTTTCTCTTTCAGGTGACATGACTAAGAACCACAGAGTTTTAGGCAAGAAGCAGATATTTGCATTTTAGACTAATATTGTAGAAAAACTCTTCTATCACTTCCTGTCAGTTATTTCTGCCCTAACCTATCCCGCAAGAATCACAAAAAAGCTTATATTAATTACAAGCTGATTGGTCTGTGGCTCAGGCTTATTACTTTAAGTTAACCCATATTTCTACGTATGTTTAGCTTCATGGCTTGGTACCATTTTGCTCAGTGCAACTTTCTCATCCTTCATCCTTTGTGTTTTGCTGTCATCTCTCTCTGCTCTTCAGTTTCCCAGAATTCTCCTAGTGTGGTTGCCCCGCCTCTACTTCCTCTCTAGCTATTTGACCATTCAGTGTTTTATTAAATCAATATTTACAGTACAAAAGCATAATCCCACAGAGATCACATCTATACAAGATATATTTACATGACAGAGAGCAAAACAAATGATAACGAAGACTTTAGCATATCAACAAAGAGATGTTGAGGCCCATATGCAGAGGGAACATACAGTACAATTCAGGAAGAGCTCCTTTTAAAGTTGTAGTAATGACTGTTTGATTACATATGAAGGCCAGAAAGAGGACAGAACCAGAACTGAGTCTCATGCCTTTGGCATGAGTGACTGACTGGACAGTGATCATGGGTTGTCACATGTATCCCATTGTAAAAAGCAGCAACAGAGTTCACTACTATCTCAGGGTGAATAGAAATTTAAAGGGCTAAACGAAGTCATTGGAGCTCAAATGGCACTTCCTGCCTTATTCATTACCCTCAGCTGAGACTGTATTATGTTTTTTTTTCTCTCTCATCAAGCTTCCCATAGAACTAATTTCTTCCACTCACATCTGTTAATGATGTTTAGATTAGTCAAAATAACAAAACACATGGAACATAATTACAGCCAAATATCTATATCACTCATTATAAATGTTGATTGAGCAGGGGGCAAGACCTCACTGCTGGACCTCAGAGAAGCAAAGTCTCAAAAATATTATGGTAAAATGGTTTCCTTTCATCATTGGGAAAGTGGAACATGCAACAAAAGGTAACTGCAACGATTTTGAAGCCAGACAGTCCATGTAACAGATGATATTATGTGTGAATGAATGTGTAAGGGGAAATTATGTGTATAAAAAGATGTATTAAGGAGACAAATTTTAAAACTCTTACAAGTAGAGTCAACCAGTATATTTATTCTTCTACAGTTTTACAGATCTAAAGACACTTTGATTATGTTCATGTCTCACCTTCTTTCTAGTCTCTCTGGACCTGTTCTTCTCCCCACCCCCACCCCCCAAACAACTACCCCTTCTACTTCATCTTTCTTCCTTGGAACACACTGTGTTAAGGACTACTTTCATGGTATGAATGAAGCATAGTTTACTTAAGCAAGAGTAACTTATCAGTGGCCACACCATTGAGGAGCATGACTCCATAGGAAGTATAGCTTCTCATAAGGGGCAGGCCTTGTAAACCCCTCTTTATGAGAGAGAATTGACATGTCTGGTCTTGCACTGGTCTTGGGAAGTAACTCTAAATGTGAGTTTGTGAGTGTAACAGTCATTTTTAGAAGACAGAATTTCGTCACCTTCCTTTTCATCTTCCAAATCTTACATATTCTTTATGTGATTTTCCTTACATAATTAAACATTTTATGTATTACAGGTGAAAAACAAATTAATTCCAAGACACCATGTACACTTATACCCAAGCAACTTGTTACAGATTAACAGTGTAAGCAAGTAAGATATTCTTTGACTGGCAGGCTATGTTTTGCAGTTAGAATGGATCAATCACTTTATTGCTTATCTCAAAAGGTAATCTTACAAGAAATCTTACAAGAATCACAAATCAAAAGTTTTTATATGTATATATATATAATCTATCTATCTATCTATCTATCTATCTATCTAGAATCCGTCATCTCTACTTTAAATCTTTAGGGTGCATACCTATCTATCTATCTATCTATCTATCTATCTATCTATCTATCTATCTATCTATCTATCTGTCTGTCTGTCTGTCTGTCTGTCTGTCTGTCTATCTATCTATCTCAACCAGTCATCAACCAGTCTTAGCAAGAAAGGGACATCAGCTAATGATAATTAGACTTTTCTGTTCTTCACTGACCTTAACAAGTTCCCCACTTACCTATGTGCCTTTCTTTCTAACACTTTAGATTATTTTCTTGAGTGTTTCCCCTCAAAGTTACTTGACAAAGACATCTAATCTAACCTTAAGCTACTTTCAGATCTTTGTTTCATCACTCTGTAAACACATCTCCCAACATTAAGATGAAAAGAATTTAACAAGCTAGGCTACTGGGACTCAGTTGTTTTTCTTCATCATTAACCAAAACTATGGTCCATACAGCTCCTCATAGAAACTCATGTGTTCTAACTGTGCCACACACCCTTGCTTATTATATTTTTAATCATTAAAACTCTGTTTAAACTAACATTATTATTATCAATTGACAGTACAACTTAGCAAGAAATAATTTTCATTATTAATAATCTACCTGTAAAAATGCCCAGTTGAACAGAATGTATCCATGAGACAAACACACTATATTATTTGCAGTGGGGGATCTCTCCACATGTATTCACACCATGCCAGATATAAAGGCACAGTAGAAGCTAAAGATATTCTGAAATTTGTGGTCTTGGGGCCTTGGCTATCTGAGATTCAACAATCAGGGATTTTCCTCTTGGTGAACAAACACCCTGAAGCCAACGGCCATTTGCTGCCCCTATGACATGACCATTGGCATTTAATTTTATGTACAATAGCAAAACAAAATACATTTCTATGAGTATATTTGAAAAGGTAACATGGAGAGAAGAAAAAATATTTACAATAGTATTTTGACCATACCATTTTCAAGGCATTTCTAAATTAGCAACACTTTCCCATATGGTACTTGATTGTAGCTGCTCTCCCTCTGCCCACACCCCAGCCTGCTGCCACTCCATTCCCAGCTAGTCACAATGGCTTATTGGTCAAGTATTTGGTGTGTAGGGTTTTTTTTGTTTTGTTTTGTTTTGTTTTTTTGTTTGTTTTTTTTGAAGAAGTGCAATGTGATTTTTTTATGTTTCATTTTTTTTTCAAACTTTCAAAGTATAGGACATTTGTTACTCACTGTTGGAGATTTCAAAAAACTGAAAAATACGTCTCACTTTTTTTTAATTAAAAAATCTTAAAATTTTTATTGTTTATAAAGGAACATGTAGATGAATAAAAACATATAGTGGATCATTATTCTTTAGGATTCCTACACTGCTTGTCTCCAAGTTATGTTGTATTTCTCTTTTCGGATAGGGAATAAGAATCATGTGATCTTTTGGTTCCAAATTCTGTAGTATCACCATGCAAGGAAAATCCTAATAAAACATATGGAAGTGTTCAATCATGAGATAATATTAGAGCATGTATTTTATATGTCTTATGGAAATTCTCTGACTTTACTTAGCTAAATGTTTAAATGATGTTAATGTTGTGATGATAAATAGCTGTTGACATTAAAATTCGGCATCGCAGCAAACAAGAGAATTCGCTGGTTTAAACAGCCACAATACCACAGAATGCTAAGATACGTGAATTACAGAACTCACAAGTAGGAGTATAATGCTGCCCCTGTTGCTGTGCATAATGGAAACAGTGAAATGAATTCAGTATGCCTCATTTAGGCAAGTGTTCTGTCATAGATCCGATCAATGTACATAATCTTAAGTGTATCCCTATGTGTGGGGTTTTTTCCTAACAAGAGCATATAATGTTTGCTGCATGTTTTTAAAAGATCCTGTGCCCTACAAACATTAGAACTTTGTTTTGAAAGAATTTTTTTTTTATCTTGAGAAGTATGGAAACTTATGGTCCAACAAACTGTACCCTTGTCTGAAGTGCATTCTAAATATTCATAATTTCTATTTGGAAAACAATATACCAGAAGTGCAGATATATTTACTTTAATCAGTTAGCATGTATATGTCCTATCTATGATGACAAGACTATATAAGGATGTAAGGGAGAAGGGGCCAGGGGATGGGGTCAGGGGGCAGAGAAACAGCAAAAGCAAGTTTGCTGCCATAATGAAACCTAATATGTTTCTTTCATAAAACTACAAGTGACAATCTTATGAAATCTAAACATATTTAGCTCATAGACATTTGCAGCACTCACTTTTTTATATTGTGAGGTATTTAAAAATTCTCAATAAACCTTTGCCAACAGAATAAAGAAATATAAAAATGGCAATCACCTACAACAATCAAGTTAGCTCTATCAAAGATGGATCAGCATGCACAATCTATAAATTCAGTAAATCATATAAATAGACTTAAAGATTAAAATCCCTTGACTCTTTCAATAGAAACAGACAAAAATCCAAAATTTCTTCATGATAAAACTGGAGGGAGGATACTGAAAAATAAAGAAAACTATATCTGGCAAACCCACAGTCAACATTATACTAGGCTGATAAATACTCAGAGCCATGGCCTTAGACTCAAAAGGAGAGAGGGCTGTCCGCTGTTCTTACTCCTTTCAATACAGGGTTTGAAGGCTTGGTAAGAGCAGTAAGAAAAGAAAGGGAAACTAAGGCAAACAAATAGGGAAAGAAGTGAAATAATTCCTGTTTGCAGAAGATATGACAGTGTGTATAAGGGAGCCCAATGATTCCACCAGAAAAGTAGACATAATCAACTCTTTCAGCAAAGCTGGATGATATAAAAGTAACTTTTAAAATCAGTAATCTTTCTGTATACCAAAGGCAGGTATGCTGAGGAGGAGATCAGTTAAAACTTCCCCTCATAACATTCTAAAAGAAAATATATAGTAATTCACCTGTGAACAAGGAAGGGAAGACATCTACAATAAAAACAGTGAATCTCAAAAGAAACTGAGGAAGACACCAAGAGATGGAAAGTCCTCCCAGGTCATGGATTGGTGGAATTAACATTGTTAAAATAACCATTCTACTGTAAACAATTCAGTGCAATCTTCATCAAAATCCCTGTAATAGCTTTTACATAATAGAAAAATATTTCATAATTCTTATTGAAGCACAGAGGTCCAAGAGAGCTAAAGCAACCCTGAATGAAGAAAATAATGTTGGGGGACAGTCATACCAGATTTCAAGCTACATTACAGACCTGTGGTAAAAAAAATCCTGATGCAAAACAGCCACATAGATCAATAATAAAATAGAACACCCAAATATGAGCATATGTAATTAAATATATCCCATATTTGATAAAGCATCACAACAAATGGTGGAGAGGGAAGGCAGTGTCTTCAATAAACGGTGCCAGAAAAATTGGATGTGCACATGTGGGAGAAGGAAATTTGATTCATATCTATATCTGTCACCTTGCACAAAAACAAATAAGTGGTCTCCACATGAAACCTGAAGCTCTGAGACTTGGAAAGAAAATGTAAGCAGTACTCTACAGGATATAGGTTCTAAAAAGGACTTTCAGAATAGAGCTCCATTTACTCAGGAAGGAAGGCCAACAATTGACAAATAAAACTATAATCGTCATAAAACTAGACTGTTTCATTCCAGCAAAGGAAACAACCAAGTGAGTGGAGAGGAAGCACACAGAACTGGAGAGGATTGTTGCCAGCTATGCGTCTGATGGAGAATTAGTGTCTGGGATACAAGAAGAACTAAAAGAAAACAGAAACAAAACAACAAGAAGCCAAGCAAACAAAAGACACAAAGCATCAAGGAAGAAAACAGCCAATTAAAAACGGCTCTGTAATATATCTTGAAATCTGGAATGGTAATCTTCCCAGCTCTGTTCCTTTTGCTTGGGTTTGTTTGGGTACCCAGGGGCTTTTGTGATTCCATGGAGCAACATTTCTTCCAAAATTTATAAAGTGGAACAAAATACGGAACCCAAACAAGACTTTTGTGTAAAAGAATTCCTGAACAATGGCCATGGGAAGTACTTGTCCAAGAAAACGTGTGTGCTGTTTTGTTGGGTGTTTACTAAAGGTCACTTGGTTTTATACTCTGAAAACTATTAATAACTGCATAAGGACCACTTTCAAAAGTCTCCACCTTCAACAGTGTAAAGTGGTGGTGCTGATCACTGCGCTGGTCTTCACAACTCAGTAACTTGCCATGCGAAGCTGTTTGTATGAAGCAGAATCTGAAACAGACACCCTGTGTAGTTACTGTCTGAAAACAAAACAAAACAAAACAAAACAACACAATGACGTTGTTCCCGGCCAAATTGTCACTTTCCAATGACGAGTCATTTGTTAACTACATAATGAATAGCTAATCAGATGAAATTTATAGTATATATTTTCTAACAACAAAACAGAAAGTTAAAATCAACTGGGGATCAGCTGAGTATGGCGACATACTTTTAATCCTTGTACTAGGGAGACAGGCAGACAATTATCTCTGAGTTTGAGACAAGTCTGAGCTACATAGGAGGACCCTGTCTCAAAAACAAAACAAAACAAATCAGTGGGAAACACTGATTTATCCTCAAGAGGAAAGAAAACCTTTATTAAAAGTTACAAGTGCCAAAAATCAAATTAGTAAGTAAAACTAAATAAGTATGGTACTATCAACATATTTTTAACATAATGGGTGACAGAGAGTTCTTAAAAGAAAAAAAAATGACTAAGAAATATCAAAAACAGATGTTCAGTTCTACATCCTTAGCAATCAGTGAAATACTTATTAACACGACTGAGATTTTATCTCACTCCAGTCAAAATGGCGAAGGTCACAAAAACTACTGACAGCAATTGCTGGTGTGATGTGGGGAAAGAGGGAATCATCATTCACTGTTGGTGGGAATGCAAACGATTGCATCCACACTGGAAATCAGTGTAGATATACCATATCGCCCAGCTCTACCACTGCTTGGCACATACCCAGAAGACTCCATGTTCTACTCCACAGATACTTGCTCAGCTGTGTTCTCTGCCACTCTATTCACACCTTGGAGCCCATTCCCTACAGAGGAACATCTAACCCAGCCTTGATACTGGGATGAGGGACTCGGACCTACCACAACTGTAAAGATCATACTGAACTGACGCACCTTGGGACTCCTTGCCCACCTTGGGGGAATGGATGGAGTGGGGGGAAGAGGTGGGAGGAGGCAGAGGGAGGACTGGGAGGAACTGGGAGGAGGGAAGTGAGCGTGAGCAATGATAGATATGGAAAAAAACTTTTAAAATAAATTAAAAAAAGAAAAGAAAATGAAAACAAACACAAATACATTTTAGATGAACAGATATTGAACCACAGCCAAATATTAGGTAGAGCTCGGGGAACCCTGAAGAGGACAGGGAGGAAACGTTGTAAGAGCTAGAGGGGTCAAGGACACTGGGAGAACACGGTCCACAGAACCAATAAGAAGGGCTCAGAGGGATCCACAGAGACCAAAGTAACAATCAAGGAGGTAGAATGAGTCTAAGCTAGGTTTTCTGTCTATAAGTTGTGGTTGGTTAGCTTGGAGATTTTGTGTGACTCCTAACAGTGAGAGTTGGTGTGTCTTTGACTCTTTTGCCTGCTCTTGGAACCCTTGTCTTCCTCTAGGTTGCATCACCCAGCATTGATAGGAGGCTTTGTGCCTAGTCTTATTGCATCTTGTGTGTAGTGCTTGGTTGATATCACTGGGATGCCTGTTCTTTTTTGAAGGGAAACTGAGGTTCAGTGGCTCTGGAGCAGATAGAAGGTCGGAAGTGGTACTGAGAAGAGTGGAGGGGTGGGAGACTGTAGTCTGGATGTGTTGTATGAGAAAGGAATAAATAAAAACAAAAAATCAGAAAATGTGAGATAGGTATAATTATAAATGTGTAAATATATAAATGAATCTTACTTAGTTGCAAAAATATGAAATAAATTTGTGGGCAAATGGAAGAAACTAAAAAATGGTATACTGCTTACCACAATTCAAGCCCCAAAGGCAAACACAATGTGTTCTCTCCTATTTAAGTATTCTAGCTCTAAATCCTTAGATCTGACTACATAACTTGAAGTTACCATTGGATTCAATTAGTAGAAAGGGGCAATGAGGGAAGACAAGAATGTGTTTGAGAGAAAGCGATTGTAGAATGCAGAGAAGATGGTGGTAATGCAAAAAGAGAATGAGGAAGGAGAGACAATTAATGGTAAGGATGTTTGAAAAGCTCCATGGAACCATTATTTTATAAGCTTGCTTAAAATACATATTTTATAGATGTGTGTATATTTATAGTTTTAGTGGAGTTTCATCATACGGAGTGATAGTGCCTACCACAAGAGCTATAGATTTTATAACAAGGACTCCAGTTCCATGCAAGGGAAACATCCCTTCAAATTATTGTTCATGTTAGTCCAAGAGATGCATGCTCACACACACACCCAAAGAGTGTAGGCTAGTACTTTGGACTAACAATCAAAACTTGAAGATCAGACCCTGTAACTGAAGACTATACATTTCTGAACAGGCGTTTGAGGGGTCAGCCTGGTGCTAACTTGGCTATCCATGCTACATCATATCCAACACTACAGAAGCTGCCAGAGAGAAGTAATCCACAGTCCTACCCAGCTACAAACTAGTGAAACACAACAGTGACCAAGAGTGACAGGATATCCCCATGGTACCTTGGTGGTGTTTGAGTGTTTCTAATGGCTGTCTAATTGGACTTAAGAGGGAAATCATAGTTGGTATTATAAACCACGTCAACTACCCATGGTTGCAGAAATCATAGAATCTAGAATAGAAACTACTACTACTGTCTTCCTAAACAACACACACACACACACACACACACACACACACACACACACACACACACACACACACACAACTATATTTTCAACATTTATCCTTATGTCCATGGATAAATATGGTTTTCTTCTTTCATCAAAGAAGCTTCTCTTTGAAGCTAACTGAGGCTAAGTGACTGTGATGTATCCAGCCCCAATTAGTACATCTATACTACAAGCCATACACTGAAGGCTTAGGTAACATAAAATTAGTGAGAATGGAAAGATTGACCAGGATATTTTAGGTAATGTAGCATCTTCTAGACATGACAGTGATGCTACCCTCATGAAAACTCAATTGCCTGGCACCAAACAAGTCTCCTATAATGACCATACCAGTAAATTTTCCAAAGAAGATGGGGAAATTTCACAATTCCCTAGGACTTATGAAGAACTACAGTCAATTATTGGCTTCTGAGAGAGGAAAACTTAGTTTTTCCAGGCACAAGCATCCTGATAGTGTTTCAATTCCAAGTGTCAGCCCTAAACCCATGGATGTGTATGTAACACTAAATGTACTCAGTATGTTATACATTCACATATGTTATATATACATTTAACTAATATTCATATAAGAAGAAATCATAAATCTTAGAGACAGTCATATGGGAAGGTAAATGTCGGGGGAGAAAGTAGGATGGAAATCATGTAAATATAGTAAATTAATTTATGATAGTCTCAAAGAACCCATACAATTGGTTATAAAGAATTAAAACTCTAAAATCTAAAACATTTTGAAAAATAAATGTAAATATGACCCTGTTTGTTGGTGTCTTCTTGTGAGTTTTGACTCCCTTGTAAGTTCTCTTGTAAGTGTGTTTGTTTGTTCAGATTATTGAGACCCATCAAAGCAAAAACTCCTGTGTGGTGTGAAAGAAAGCCTGGTTTCCAATGATACTGACTTCTTTATCATTATCAATAAAAAGCTTGTGAGCTGGGGCTTGAAGTTAATACACAAATGATACTAACTTAATTAATAAATTTTTTCCCATGAGATTCAGCTGTCAAGTGTTCAAGGTTGTTTTATAATTGCTGACCCCATCCTCCCTCAATTTTAGACACACAACTGTTTTCTTATTTACTCTCTAAGCATGCCAAGCATTTCCTCTCCACAACCCTTGTCTGACTATTTTCATTTTACTGTTGACATTACTATTTATGATCATTTAGTAGTTTGCTTTCCTGTTTCAATCAGAGATCAGCCCAAATGCTTCTTCAGCTGAAAAATAGCCCTTGACAGACTCTCCTTTAGCAGCACGACTTTGTCAAAAGGTTTCTAATCTCATTTTGTCACCTTGTTGCTTAGCTCTTGGGTCATGGTCAACTTGACACAAGCTTAAAAATAGCTGGAAGATGGACCTGTAGGCAAGTCTTGTGGCATTTTTTTTTAAATCAATTGTTGATGTTGGAGGGCTGAGCCCACTGTAGGTAGTGCCACCCCAGGACATGTGGTCCTGGATGGTATACAAAAGCAGAGTGAGTAAGCCATGAGGAGCAAGGCAGCAAGCAGCATTTCTGCATAACTTTTGTTTCAGGTTCTGTCCTCAGTACCTGCCTTGACCTCTGAGAACTGTAAGAGATGAGCCATTTTCTCCCTTTCCTTTTGGTTGTGATATATATTATGACAGCAGCAGAAACCCTAAGATATCTGCTTGAAGTATTTTCTCCCTCGCTGTAGTATTACTAATATGACAGAACATATTGTGTGTGCACCTGAGGTAGGAACTTAAAATATATGTTTAGTGGTAGAATAAACATTCACCCCTATCAATTATTAACTACTGTCTTAATCTTAAAAAGTAAGAGTCATTGAGATACCTGAGACATTAACTCTCATTTATTTCTGGTGATGAACTTTATGTTGAATATATTGAAATAAAAATGTATATAGCAAATATCTATTGTTCAGATTACTCGGGATAGTGTCTCATAGAAAGGGCTTGCTCCATTACCTTAACCACGTGTCTTTGTGAGACTCTATATATGGCAGCATCTTCCCTAATTCTTCTTCTCAGCCCTAGCTAAAAAGGCAGACATGGTTCAGCACACACAGGCCTTCTACACTAGTGCATTGGCTTCAGTAGCTGGCATGTGAGGTTCAACATGGGTTCACAAAAGAGTGCTTTCTCAGGAGTTTTCTCTCGAGCATAAAAGATAGAGTACTATTGTTATTTAAGGCTCTGTGACTTTTGTATGGGATATGTAGATGTAATCAAACATAGAGAAAAAAAAGATGATTAGAGGAATAACAGAAGGCAGGAGAAAGGGTAGGGCCACTAACGTCTGTGGTTTTCTTTTGCCTGCCCTTTTCCCACTATTGGTTACCTCCTATTGTCCAACCTTGACATGAGGGCTTTTGCCTTGTCTTATTTATCTTGTATTGTCCTGTCTGGTTTGGATGTTGTCTCTTGGAGGCCTATTTTTTTAATGAAGGAAAATGGAGGGAGGAGGTGAATCTGGGCAACAGGTGAAGTAAGGAGGAGCTGGAAGGAGCCGATGGAGGGGGAACTGTGGTCTGAATGTGTAAAAGAAGAATCTATTTTCAGTTTCTTTAAAAAAATTAATTAATGAAATTTTATCTCATTATACTCTGGCAAATGCAGGATGATGTCTCTATCAGTTTTTAAATAAATGTGGTAGGAAAGTTGTTCCTCACATATAGGTACTTATGTAATGACTTTAAAGTAAAGACTGAAACTGTAAGTTAAGAGTATAGCCAAGGATATCATCTCTGTAGGTGAGCTGTAGGTCTTTCTGGTCCACATTAATAAAAGGCTAAAGCTCACCTACTTAGAAGCTGATGGACTACTTCCTTTTAATGTCACTCATTTCAATCTGCCTTTGATAGAGCTGAAGTAGAAACAAAAATGTCTATGGTTGACCTCCTTGTGAAGAATGCTTAGATTTTCAGTATTGCTAGAAATGAGAGTGTGTCCTGACCCACAGGACTTCAACAGGATCCCTGTCACCTGTAGGGAGAGAATTGGGGGCTGGGAAGGTGCAAGAGAAGGACCACAGAACAAGCTGTTCAAGTGGTCTAACTTTATTATTTCCAGGCTGCTTATATATGCTTCTGCAGGTCTGCAGGTGCAGGGAGAAGGGAGGGCTAGTGAGGGGGCAAAGTTGTGAGCCAAGGTCAGTGTTAGGCAATTATGAGCCAAGGTCAGTGAGCAATTATGAGTCAATGGTCAGTGGGTTCCCTTGTGGCTTTTCCAAGGACTGTCTTAATCTAAAGAATGCTGTCCTATCTGAAGAATGACGAAGAAGGGAAATTTTTAGTTGACTCTTGGCTAGTGAACCGGCTCCTGACATGAGAGAATGTCCAGAATCAGGGAGGACAGTTGATGGGAGAAATGCAAAGCAGAATGTTGAACAATAAAAAACCCATGAGGACATGGGGCCTATATTAGAATGAGGCCACCTACAGAACTAGGGGACAGATTCGAAGAGGCACTTATCCCCAGGTGCTGAGCCTGCTCTTATCAGCCTAGTTTTCAGGGAGTCTTAAATTTTGTAGCCTGGAGTAGCTAATTTTTAAGTGGTGACTCCTAGAGATTAGCAGTAACAGGAGGCCACCACTCTGGGCTCTGTGAGACCCTCAAACAAATGAAGAGAGAAGCACCTAGAATTTCTATAAAGACACTGGAGTCATGCTCAGCCAGTTCAGAATCAGCATCAGGTATTTTAAACCTTAGAGCTTTACAGTGCCACTACTCATAGCACTGAATGGGGACAATATTCTAGCTTCTTCATTATATAAAAGCCGTCTTTTGCCTAATTTGATTAGGACCCATGCTGACCTGAGATTTGTGCAATGCAGCTTAAGAGGTCAGTCAGTTCCCCTGATATAAAGATAAAGAAAGAACAAGGAAGAAGCTCTTGGGGCCAATCGGGACCGTTCTGTGCAAGTTTGAAGTACAGGAAGCACTATGTCTGTTCATCTGTATACACTGAGACACTTAGCTCGTATTCTTGCCCAGATAAACATCAGCCCAATTTTGTCCATACATAATATTTAGGGTATTTTCCTGTACAGTCAGCAGTGATTTTTCTTTTTGTGAAACTGATGAAGCCAATAAGGCAAATATGAAGTAGTAACCAGATGTTACTGGCACATAAACATTTGTGTCTGCTTAGGTTTTCATTATTAACTAAAGGAAACTTTGCATTTTAATTCCTTAATGGGATTAAACTTACACAAATCCTTAAAAAAAGAAAGTTAGACATTATCTTGAAGCTTTTTAAATGTAAAGGTATTTGGTATCCTTAACAGAAAACACATGGATTTTGCTGTCTTCAGTTAGAATCTCCAGCAAAAAGTTTTCTTTTTAAACTATGGTTTTAATAAGCTTATTCTTTATTATTATTTACTTAATTATTTTGAGATTATAGTATAATTACATCATTTCCATTATTCTCCATCCAACTCCCCATTTGTCCTCGCATTCTCCTTCAGATTCATGTCCTCTGCCATCACTAACTGCTGTTATATGTAGATGCATGTTATTCCCAAGTACATATGAGAAAAATCTGCCCAGTTGTGTAATGTAACTCATATGCAGATAACTTTATTTTGGGTTTCAGTTTTGAATATGCTGGTTGTCTAGAGTCTTATAAACATGGAGTCTTTTCCTGATGTCGCTGTGTCTTTGTTCAGTATTGAGTCATTGTTTTCAGAGGCTAAGGAAGAGATACACTAGAGTAATTCTACGGTCCCAAGTTTTGATACCAGAAGCTTTTAATGTTTGAATTTTCTTTGCCCTATTTTGTGATTTTTATTATAAAATTAGGTGTTCCTGGATATGCCAGTTGGTTTATGTCAACTTTATAAAAGCAAGAGTTGTCTGGGAAGATCTCTCATTGGGAAGGTGCCTCTATCAAATTACCTATGGGTATTTTTGATTAGTATTGATGTGGGAGAGCCCAGCTCCTGGGAAGGGCCACCTACAGGCAGGTATCCTGTATTACATAATAAATCAGTCTGAGCAAGACACGAGGAGCAAGCAAGGCACATTCCTCTACTTCAGTTCCTTCCTTCGGGTTCCTGTCTTGAGTTCATGCCTCAGATTCCTTCAGTGGACTGAGAGGGGATGTGTCAACCAAAAAAACCCATTTCCTCCCAAGCTGGTCATGGTATTTATCACAGCATCAGGGAAGTAACTCATACAATGAGTAAACTAAAGTCAGTATTTGTAGAAAGTCTGCTTTCAAAGTTGATGATCTCAGTCGTTATGGAAGTAATTCTTCCCATAAGGTTTAAATTGTTGTAGTATTTCAGTGATGGAGCAGTCATTATTCTGAGTACTAACATTTGAGAAGAATTACGTGGCCACAGTTATATACCACAGTCGACCAGAATATACATCTTCCTCTGTGTTTTTATTATACAGAATATTTTCTTGACCATCTAAAATCTTAAATTATGTGACTGAAAGATTTCTTCTATATCTCAGTCTTTTCTAAGAAATTATTCACGATCATCTCACACATTCATTATATCATGTTTTCTGCATATGCTTTTTTTTTTGCTCACAACCACTTTATTTCCTATATAATTAATTATAGTTTTTAATCTACTTTTACTTTTTAAGTTCTGAATTTCTGTGGTTGCCATGTTCATAGAAACAGTGCATACCTGTAGTTCTTACATGTGAGATTTCAAAAATGAATTATTTCTTTTTCTCTGTTTCAGTTATGAGGTGTGGAACATATGGTAGCCTGAACTGAAGATGAACAACTTCAGCCCATATTACACACACACACACACACACACACACACACACACACACACACACACAGACACACATACACACACACATACACACGCACATACACGCGCACATACACACACACATACATACATACACACACATACACACACACATACACACACATACACACACACATACACACACATACACACACATACACACACACATACACACATACATACACACACACATACACACACACATACACACACATACACACACACATACACACACATACACACACATACACACATACACACACATACACACACATACACACATACACATACATACACACACACATACACACACATACACACATACACACACATACACACACATACATACACATACACACACACATACACACACACATACACACACACATACACACATACACACACACACATACACACACACACACACACACACACACATACACATATACACACAGAGAGGGGGGCAGAGGGAGAGAGAGAGAGCAAACAGTTTCCAAAACACTATTTTAATGAAAATGTATGTCTAACAAAATATGGGTCATGAGAGAAAAGACAGGTAATGAATAAATAAAATACATTTTTTCTATGCTCAAATATTTGAGTCTGTATAGTGAATGGATCAATCCCAGGTGCTCCATGTGCAGATAGGCTTGCACTTGGGAGTTTGTATATATTGTATTTCTGTAATTACTTCATCAATTATACTTTAAATGCTTTTCACAGTAGCTTGTTCTAGTCTAGGTATTGTGCACTACAATGAGTCACAGAAGAGAGTTCAGGCTAATATGTTGCTGGCTGTTGTAACTTCGTCCAGGCAGCCACTCTGCACACTCTCATTGCCCTCATGGTGTGTCCATGTGAGTAGCACTGTTACCCTCTATCCCAAGCATTGTACTTGCATGCCTTTGCTCCTTCAGTCAGTTCCCGTCTGTTTCCCCATCCTTTGCTTATGTTTATTGGCATTTGACTGTAACATCAGTGCTAGGGGCCTCTTGCCAGGAACAATCCAGAAATAAGACCTGTTCTGAATCAGCTTGTAGCTTAAATCCATGTGACCTCTGTAACTTCCTAGAGCAGCTCAGCTCACTTAAAATCAGCTAATCAACCGATCAGTTGCATGGGGCAGGGGGAGTGGCTATTACCTGATTGTAAAACCCTATGATTATTTTTTTTTAGAATATTATAAAAGTATGCAGTGATCTCTGCCACTGTGGGGCTATTTACACAGTTGCACAGGTTCATCCTCCTTCCTTGTACTTTGTTATGCTACTCACCCTACCCCAGCTTTGTGCATACTTAATGGAGTATTGTGAGAGGAAAGCTAAGCTGAGAGTTAGTACCGAAGAGCCAGAATGAGATGATAAAATCTTTTCTGGACTCTGAATTATGCTTTTGGCAAGGTTTGTCACTTACATTTCTCAAAAGATCCAGCACCCCCTTTCTTTAGCATAGTTCTGAACTTTTATCTGTTTGCCCCATAGTACCACAAAGAATAGTCTTCTTTATTAATTTACCTCCTCATCTTCCTGTTCATCCTATGGTCACTAGTCCTGAGAACTCTGTTTTATTTTCTATGTATGGTACTATCCTTTACTTTTAATTATATCTGTCCTACAGCTTCTAACTTAAATGCCATCCATAATCTTCCTTCCTTCCACCCAGAGATGCCAGCTTCTTCCATGAATACTGTCCCCTGTCTTCATTGTGCATAATATGTACTCACTTTCCCATAGCCATGCCATACAGATTTTTATTAATTCTCAAATGTTTTTTATTTATTCTGTGAGAATTTCATAGTATATATTTTTAAATCATATTCTTTCCCATTCACCAAACCATCCTCTGTCTCTAGTCCCTGGCCAACCAACTTCAGGTTCACATGAGCTTAGAGCCTGCTTTTGATAAACTAAGTATCACTCTATTGAAGAAAACTGACTTTCCCTCTTCTGGCAGCTATGAATAGCCTCTAGACTAGGAGTGGGACTTCCTGCCATCCTCACCTTCTCCTCCTGGCCGGAGCCTTGCATATCTTGAGCGAGTGTGGGACTTGTATATGTAGCCACAGTGTCTTTGAGTCCCTATGTGTGTCTGCCCTGTTGTGTCTGTTTTTTAAAGTCCTCCCCCACTTCTAGATCTTAGGCTCTTTTGGACCCTTCTTCCATAAAGCTGAGTGCTAGGTGCTGGGCCAAGTAATCAAATCCTCAACACTGAACCACTACAGTCTTCTTAGGGGGACAGGGAGTAAAACAGAAATGTTAAGATGACATTGTCAACAAAGGACAGAGATTACCAAACAGAAGTTTGTCTTTGCTTTATTTTATTCTTTATTTATTTACCCTTTTAATTGACGACTTCACACACAGATAGGGTGTTTGGGGTATATTCACCCTGTTGCCCTCTCTTACCTCTTCCACTCCTATGATCTCATTGTTCCCACCCTCCCCACTTTCACCAGATGGTATGCCCATCCATCTCCTCTGTGATTTTCCCTGGGCCTCGGAGAGAGTAGGTTTTATAATAGATGTCATTTTGGGGATGGAACACTCCATAGTTATATTTCTCAGCACCCTGACTAGTTATGAGTCTCTGTATTAACTATTACCTGATATGGGATGTCTTTCTGTACACTGTAAAAATGCTTTATTACCATTTGCTAATAAAGATGTTGTTTTGGCCTATGGCAAGGCAGCTTAGAAGCAGACAGGAAATCCAAGCAGAGATAAAGGCAAAGGAAGGCAGAGTCAGGGAGAGACACTACAGGCTGCTGTCCAGAAAGCAAGGTATAATGGAGCACAGGCAAAGCCATGGAACATGTGTCAATGCACAGATTAGTAGAAATGGGTTGAGTTAAGTTATAAGAGCTAGGTGGTAATCGGTCTGAGCCATAGGCCAAACTGTAATTAATATAAGCCTCTGAGTAATTATTTTATAAGCAGCTATAGGATACAAGTGAGAGAGCTTTGTCCAGTCAAGGGCCCTGGAAAGAACAGAAAAACTTCAGGCTACAATTATCAACTGTAAAGTTTGTGTCTCCTTAAACTAATTGATAAATCACAAGATGGTTTGTTTTTCATCTGCCTTTAAATATACTGACAATTCTTTCCTGCCATCATAATGACATTATTTATTTCAGAGCTTGTCCATAATGGAAACTAGTGGATGCAACCAGCTGTCACCTTTTTAAATTGTCTGTAGTAATTTTTATTGGAATGTAAGTGTCTATGGAACTGTTCTATTCTGGGTTGTAATATTCTCTTTTCCTAACTCATCTTCCTTATTGGCTGGCCCACCCCCAGCACACACCAGTGAGTTTTCAACAAGACAAAAATTCAAATCTCTGACATTCCTATCCTATACAAGTTCTTTAGAGAGCTCAGAAATAGAATAGTAAAATAAGTTCGGGGTTTTAATTGATCTAGCAGTGGTCTGAGAGATAACTCAGTAGTTCAGAGCATTAACTCAGATTTGGGTTTCCAGCACTCACTTGGAATCTTAAAATTACCTACAACTACAGCTCCAAGGGACCTGATGCCCTCTTCTAGTATCTCTGGACAATAGCACACATATCACACACACGCACACAAACACATACACAAATATAATAAATATTAAGATAATATATGTAGAAGTAAAAGTGGGGAAATAAGAGCAAAAAGTAGAAAAATAAAAGAACCAAGAAGAAATTAAAAACAAATTATTTCACTGTCTGTCCATTGTTACAGTTATTAGAAGGTAATTATAATTGAAGAAGGTATTATAGGTATTATAGGGTATTATTCTTAATAGTTTTTTATTTGTTTATTTACATTTTTATTTTTTTTTTTACCATTTTACACATGTATAGTCATCCGTGAAACCACTTAGAAGTCAAAATGTTAAGTTACCATCCTTGACAAAATATAAACATAAAATTAATTAATGAAAGAGCAGTTATTAGAAAGGGGAAACCAAAGAATGTAGGAAGTAGAAAGAAATGAACCAGAAAGAAATATCAGACTGTAGTTAGGAGCTTAGAACTTGTGCTCTAGCTGGGTTTTCCTATATCATACAGTAGATCAGGATGAATAATGGCTCAAACAATGTTGCTTCTCCTGCTCTTAATGTTCCTTGTGTCTGGATGTCTGTGCTCATGTGATCATTCAGGACCCCAGGTGTTTCACCATTTCTGGGAGCCTCAATGCCATTTGCATTTGATTATTTAAAAGAAAAAAAAACCACATAGTTTCTGCAAGAAAAAAAAAAACTTGTTTGAAAAATGTGCATATGGAGTTGCTCACATGCTATTGCTCAAGCACAGTCTTGCGCATTCAATTACAGCAGCAGTTAGCTTATGTATCTGGATCCTACAAGAGGATGAAAGAGAGTTTCAGTGAAGAGCTACAATGATTAGTGAGTTTTACATAGTCTGGTCAAAAATATTATTGGTATTCAAACCTCTTTATTCATTAACTTTCATTTGGGGGTTTAAAATAATGCCTATTTTAGTGTCCATAATGGTAAGTGCTGAATTTTTGGCATAAAACACATAAATTCTCAATTAAATAGAATCTCAGACTATTTTTCACACTTAAATGTTCTTATTTTAAGAAATAATGCCCAAGTCAGGAAGGAGCATTTGCTAACATCTCAGTGTTGACATGTTAGCCTTTTAAAAAATGTCAGCTCTGTCTCTTGCTACTGAAGTATGTTTTAGAAACTCGAACCTTAGTTATCAATTAAGCAATAGGGATGTGGAAGCTGAGGCACTGCTTATATTTATTTGTCTATTATCTGAAGCCAGGTGCTCATTAAATTCCTTTGTGTTTAGGGGACATTGGTGTAGATGGTTTATTTAAACTACGTTAGCTATAAACTGGATGGCTGATGAAGACACATGAGGCATAACTAATATTCACTCAAGAAGCAGCAAAGTGTATAATGCTTATGCCGCGAGGCAAGCAAGCATACTATGGGAGTAGAATATGACTAACATCCATTATGTACATGTCTGAAGACATTGCCATGACACTCACTGTAGTGTGCAATCGATACACACAAATTTAAAAGGAGAAAATGGGCAATGCCGAAAACATTCATATAATGAATGGAATCCAGGAAGTGGCTAGGATAGATTAGAATACATCTGTTGTTATTATACTGCCAGAAAAAGAGAATTGTGAATAAACATTCACTAGTAAAGCCCATTTGCTCTAAGTACCTCTGATATGTAATTATTATAAGTTCTGGTTACAGTCTGGAAATGCAAACTTATACCAGAGTCTCTTGTTGTTTTTATCTTCTCACAAATCAATTTAAATACTTAAATATTCTTTGAAAGCATTAACTATGTGTAATAGTTTTTATTACATAAATTATCATCTATTTTCACCTTGTTGTGTACTTAACACAAGAGCTAATTTCTACTCTTACAAGAAATAGTACAAAGAATGTCCAACCTTGAACATAACTCTGTGTCAACATTTTCTGAGATTTTCTTGGGCTGTCCTCCTAAAAACACAAGCAGTAGGGTAAGTGTGCTTTTCCTGGAACGTCTTGATGATGTTGCTAAGAAGAAGGGGAGCTCACAAGAAAAGGGAGCCTTTCTTACCTGTCATCACTCCTTTCTCACCTCACATCGTATCCCAGTAGATGGTTCAGGTCCATATGTATGGGTGTAAAGAGTTTGTCAGGATCTGCCACTTAGCACATATTGAATATGAACAAGTACTCTCAGCCCCAGTATACACCCAGTCCATCCTTAGTCTTTCTCACGCTACACATGTGAAGTGGTACATATCCCTTGCATTTTGTGTGTCTCAAGTTTTCTGGTTCATCAAATGGGCATGCATTGTTAGTCACTTCACATTGGTGTTGTGGAACTTTTCCACTCTGAAGCTGACAATCCTTGTGAAAGATGAGCGTCAATAAATATTTGTTAATGCTTTTGCTCTTTTCTCAGTCTTATCAAAATGGGAATTTCCTTGTTAGACATTTTCCCACCCTATCATACCTCTGATTCCTATATGACTATACCAAGTAAAGGTATATAATATAACCTAACCCATTTCTAAAGCAAAAGAGGAGTTTAAGAAATTATGTTTCGAAGATAAGGTCTGTTATATAAAAGCTTTAGTAATAACCATGTTCATTCCTGAATGTATATATATTACATGCATATCATAGAATATCTGATATACTAGTTTTGACTCATTCATTAGTTGTCCATAACATTGAGTATTATGTATGTATGTCAACTTTTTGTTATCTATGTTCTCATAGCATGATATCATTGTCACCATATATTTACATGGCAAGTGGGAGTCTTCTGGAGTACCATAATTCAACGTGGAGTAGCAACTTAAACTTTTGGTTGAGAAGCATTAGTTGGCAAGATCTGGGTTTACTGAAAAGGCTGGTGTGGTACATTAGTGATGTTTGGCTTAGTAAACAGAAATAATAGTACTGGTGACTGCAGCTTTTCACTAGAGAGAACCCTGGCTGTGATGAACACGACAGTGAGCCAAATTACCAGAAAATGAAGGTAGCTTTTAAATAAATGTTATTGTGTGTACGCTTATGCATGCACGTGTGCATGTGCGCATGCATGCACACACACACACACACACACACACACACACACACACACACACACACACACACACATTGCTTATGTGCCCCCTGAAGCCAGGAAAAGATGTCAAATTCCCTAGGGCTTGAGTTATGAGCTGTTGTGAGCCAACCACCATGGGTACTGGCATTCAAATTCATGGGCTCTGCATGAGGAACGGCACCACTGAGCCATCTCTCCTGGCCCAATTAGTACAGTTTTGTAATTTTATCCTGTATGAAAATTTACCCCTGAGTAATTGTAATACCAAAATGAATAATTTTCAGTATCAGAAATGAAATACTATTTTAAATTTATCATCTTTGCAGATTTTCAAAAACAACTAGTTTTTAGGAAGCAAAATAATAGATTTTTTTTTAAAACGTTGACATTGCCATTATGTTAAATATTCCTTGAGACTTTTGTAATTACAGTACCTAAAGCCTAGACTGCATGTGATGTATTAAAAACAGAATAGGACACGTTTTAATTTTTCATTATATAAACATGTATTTATTGATAGGGGATCACTGATAAGCAGCATGTCAGAATATACCTTTCTTTAATTTGCATTTCTGTAGAACTGTCTGAGTGCTGTACAAAGTCAACATGCCTCAGAATTCACCTACTGTTGTAGAAAAGATCCATTATGCTAATAGTATAGCTATGTCAAATTTATTACTCCCCAGAAACAGAAATTAATATCAATTTTACACATGTCTACAGAGCTCAAGCAGGTGGAAAACACAACTGAAGTTATGGGGTCTATTTATTGATTAGTAAATGGTGGGCAGTAAGGACATTTTTTTATTGATTGTTTTTGTTGCTCTTACTCTGCTTTGTTTTGTGGTTGAGGCCTGGGACCTCTTTTGATCCTGGTAAGTTACCCCTTGGTACACAGGAAACAGGATTTAATATTTTTTGTTTCCAATGCTAAGTTTCATGATAGCTGAGAGTTTATGTTTTGTTACTGGAATTATGTTTTCGGTTAAGAAATATTTCAGGTCAGAGGAAGAAATAAGCAAACACACAAAGAATATTATAATTGTGGCCTCATGAATTCTGCAGCCTTAATGTTCTTATATTTATTTGAAATGAAGAAGGTTGTTTACCTGATGATCCTTTAGATATCGGCTGTATTCCCTGACTGGGACCCAGAGGGTTGTTAACACTAGATGTGAACTTGGGGATTCTGATGCTGCACTGCCACCACGTGGCTGTTCATCTCTAGATGGACATTCAAATCTTTGTTTTTATTGTAGTGTAACCAAAGATTGTGGTATGTACTTCCTACACAAATACAACCCTTACACACAGAGAGACACACAGAAACACAAACACATAGACACACACACACACATCCTTGTGTTAACACTAGATGTGAACTTGGGGATTCTGATGCTGCACTGCCACCACGTGGCTGTTCATCTCTAGATGGACATTCAAATCTTTGTTTTTATTGTAGTGTAACCAAAGATTGTGGTATGTACTTCCTACACAAATACAACCCTTACACACAGAGAGACACACAGAAACACAAACACATAGACACACACACACACACATCCTTGTAGACACCCACCAAAGCAAACCTTTGTGTTTAATGAAAGATAGGGCATCCTCTAATGCTGATAATCTCTCTGAAGATGAGTGGTCTGTTAATTATTTTCAAATACATATGATTATAATACTTTAGTTATGAACTCCAAACATATTCCCTCTATTTATAATTTAAAAATTGATGAAAATAAACAGTGCTTTTAAATCTGTTTTCTGTTTGTCTACATGTCTGGTATCACCACTTGCAAAATTTGACCAGAAATTTCTGCAATAACTTTTTAAAAAGTAAAATAATGTAATTTATTTGCTGTTTCTGTTTTAACAAGTACATAAAACTGATGTTGATTTGTATCATGTAATAATTTAGTGTGTGTACAAATTGTGATTCTGTTTTTCCTTTTCTTTTACTTTCTGACACAAGTCATTCTGTGTAGGTCAGAGAGCCCCCAACTTCACAATTCACCAGCTGCCTCCTGAATGCTGAACTTAGCAACGAGTGCCTCCATACACAGCCTAGCACTGTATAATGTTCAGATCACATTAAATACATCTGTCTCCTCAACGTTCATCACTTATGGTTTAAGACATTTAAAATTAATTATCCTCTCTTCTTAACATCTGTCATTTATCACCATTATCTCCAATCACATATTGTGCAATATGTCTTACTTCTATTTAGCTGCAGCCTGGTGACTTTGGTCAAAGCCTCTCTTCTAATGGCTCTCTCCATTCCACTGGCCTGTTCTGTGAAATTCCGTTTTATATAGCCTGGACACGCATGAGGAGATCTTGTGGTGTTTTTTTCCTTGTGCTTGGCTTGCTTCATTTGTTGTAAATATGTCATTCTTGTCTGTGTGTGTGTGTGTGTGTGTGTGTGTGTGTGTGTGCATGCGCGTGCATGCACAGGGGGCTAAATAATATTTCATTATATTTATGTACTACATTTTAAAAAATCAATTCACTGTGGATGAACATTAACATTGCTTCTACTTCTTAGCTGTTATACTAGAGTATAATTTAGTATCTGGATAACATTACTGTATCGGTGCCTTGTTGCTTTATTAAAATACCTGACAAAAGCAACTGAAAGGAAGAAACTTTTATCTTTACACCGATCATAGGAAGAAAGTCAAGGCCACAGGAAGTTGAGAGGTGATCGAATTGTGCTCACCATCAGGGAGAAAAGCAGTGAAATTCCCGCTTACTTCCTCCCTTATCTTCAGCCCAGGACCCCAGCCTGTGGAGTGTTGCCACCCTCCGTGGGTTTCCCACCTTCAATCACGTAAACATAAGCTTTCACAAGTGTAGCTCCTGGGTAATTCTAGATCCCGTAGAATTGACATTGGGGATTTATCATCACAGCTTTCCATTGAGAAGCCATTTGTTTAGAAGAGTACATATAATTGAGAGAGAACTTAGGGACTACTGAATGACATGAAATAGTTTCCAAAGT
Source organism: Phyllotis vaccarum (assembly GCA_033318265.1). Lineage (NCBI taxonomy): Eukaryota > Metazoa > Chordata > Mammalia > Rodentia > Cricetidae > Phyllotis > Phyllotis vaccarum. The sequence goes on along the minus strand of JARWLC010000004.1, from coordinate 133,861,357 downwards.
CATGTTACTGTTCTTTAAAGGATTTTTTTAAAGGTACTTAAGTTCATTACAGATTCATTTGTTTATTTGTGTATAAGTGTGTGCCTGCATGAGTTTGGGTCTATGCAGATGGGAGCTTGGTTATACCATGTCTATGAAGATGCTCACAGAGGCCGGAGAGCGTCTTGGAGTTACAATCTGTGAACTACGTGGTGTGGATGTTGACAATCAAGTGTAGTTACTCTGAAAGAGCAGGAAGGACACTTAACCATTGAGTAATCTTTTCAGCTCCCCAAATTTCACTTTCTTAATTTTTATTTATGTGCATGCAAGCATGTTTGTCTGCCAAGGGAACACAACTGTCTGCAGAAGCCAGAAGAAAGCATCTGTAAGTTTCTGGCCCAGAAGCCCTAAGATCTAGACCAGCAGGTCTAAGTCCCAAAGAAACACACAGAAATTTACATTTATTTCATGCTGATAGCCCTATGGCTCAGGCATATTGCTTGCTGACTTTTATCATTTAAATTAACCCATGATTAGCCATTTGGCTTAGTACCTTTTCTCAGCATCATCCTGGTCTCATTTCCTCTGCCTCTGCTGATGTTTCTCTCAGACTCTTCCTCTTCCCAGAGTTTTCTTAGTCTGGTAGCCCCACCCATACTTCCTGTCTGCCTTCTGGCCAATCATCATTTTATTAAACCAGTAGGAGGGACAAATATTTACAATGTACCAGAACATAATCCCACAGCAAGTATCAGACCCCCAGGAACTGGAGTTACTAGGAGTTGTGAGCTGCCCAGTGTGGGTTCCTAGCACACAACATGGGTCTTTTGGAAGAATGAGAAGCACTTTTAACCACTTTTAACCAGCCTCAAATTCTATTTATTTATGGAGAGTGGTGCATGAGACATGACATACATGTGAGCATCAGAGAACACATTTGGGATTTGTTTTTTTCCCATCAGATTGATAGCCAGTACCTTTACTATATAGCCATCTTAGTGGCTTCAAATATTTGGTGATGCGTGTGTTGGGGTGTGGTTTTTATTGACTTGATTTTTGAGACAGAGTCTCAGATTGTAGCCCTGATGCTCTGAAACTTGCTATATAGACCAGGCTGGCTTCACACTCCAGAGATTCACCTGACTTCAGAGGGCTAGGATTAAAGGTGTGTGCTGCTATGCTCAGCGTGAGATGTAGTAATGTATGATTTCTCTTCATAGATAACTCTTTAAGATTGCTTGCTTAAACTTTGGATCCACTCTGTGGTTAAAGCTTCCTGAGAGCTGTGTCTGTCCAGAGCTAATCTGATTACTAGCAAAAAGGCAAAGCGCCTTCTCCAGGCCACCTTTACCTAAGTGGCTGCCTTTACTAGAACATGTTGTCGGTTATCCCTGCAATCTTAGACTCCTGAGATAGAGGTCTGTGCAAAATATTGTTAACTGGAAAATTCAGGGAATTTTTTTTTATTGATAATCATTTCCATTTACTTACTATCATCCTTTGCTGACTAACCAGCTTGTGCAAAACTCTTGTTTTCTGTTTTATTATATACACTGAGCACTGTGAGTCACTGAAAATAAAAATTAAAAGTAAAGACAAAGCAAAGCAGGACCAAAGTAAATGAGTACAGGCTGTGGATGCGGTTCAGTTGGTAGAGTGCACGTGGGTATTTCCGAGTTTGGTCTCCAGCATCACCTGTAACCAGGAGTGGTGGCACACACTGGTAGTCTCAGCAGTCAATTGTCAAGGCAATAGGATCTGAAGTTCACGGTCATGTGCAGTTACAAGTGGAGTTCCAAACCAGCCTGGCTGCGTGAAATTCTGAAAGAAATGAATAACCACACTGTACATAATTACCAATATTGGTACAAATTCTTAAGAAGTGGTATCATGACTCTGTATCGTGTACAACATTTTAACCCCAGTTTCTTGTCCTTAATCATGATTATGTAGCATTTGTCAATCAATTTTATAGACATTTTAAATTACTTATGTGATGTTTTCATTGTTTTCTAATCTTCCTTCTGAAAATAGGATGAATTTTCCATAGATGTATTTATTTACTTGATTTTAATCATATCATTTTTATACATGATATGTTAAACATTACAAGACAGGATGTCATTGGAAAAGAATTACTGGGACAATGGACATTGATACCATAAAATTTCAATTTAAATTCCCACTAGTTGAAATTTTCTTCTCTTTCAGTTCTTATAGACTTACCTTCTTAAATTATGCATTTAGTTATTGATTTATTTTATATTTAATTGTGTGTCAGTATATGGCATACATATAGCAGCTCACAACTGTCTGTAACTCCAGTCTCAAAGGATCCACTGTTCTTTTCTGGCCTTCATAGACAGGGCATGAACTTGGTGCACATATATAGATGCAGGCAAAGCACATGTATGTATTTTTTAAAAAGAAAATGGAAAAAATAATAAATTTTGCCTTTCACTGTCTTCTATAGAACAATAAAGATTAAGAAATATGCTTTTTGATAAGGTAATGTGTTTTCTTCTGGGACACCTATCATTACAGGATCTAGTTCCTTTTAAATCTAGAAAATGAGCATGGTTCATGGATTTTGTACCTCAAGAGTGAACCATCCATAAGGTAGGCTGATGCCACCTCACACAGTTCATACTAGCAGCTTTGGCATTTTTGCTACTTTACATATATTGAGTTCTTTCTAAAACCACTTACCTTGACGTGTTGAAGAGCCTTGGTATTTGGAACAGAAAGTTGTTAGGTTCAGTTCAGCTTGTGTTTAGACAACACGGCCTTAGTATGGCTATATGGTATTAGATATGATACTTGGTAGTAGCCACCTGGAGCACTAGGAATCTTCACAATGAAGCTTACACTAGATTATCCTAAACAGTGATGCAATCTGTTATATAACTACTCCTGGCAGAATGCCACTTTTTACATGTTTGTTTTGTGTAAATGTGACATTGATGCTGGAGACCTTCACCTCTACTTTAAGGAGCATGCATATGTGTGTCATTCTTCAGGTCTATGTGCTTACCTCCAAAAAGCCTGAGCATTGGTCTGTGTGTGTTCCTGTGTCTGCCTTTCAGTTCTTACAGCCTTATCTTCTTAAATTATGTATATATTTGGTCCAAATTTGCTGGTATGTGTCTGGGTCCTGCAGGCCCATTCAATTGGGGAATTGGCTTAGCTAATTTTTGGGGGAGGTGGAGGAGGACTCACCACTAGTTCTTTTAATTAATCATTCTAATAGGCACCCAGTAGTGAGGACTATTGAAACTTCTCTTTCTTTGGATGTTGCTTTAAATTGCACTAAATAGATTAACTACCATGTATAAGGAGTGAAGAATTGATTAAGTATTTCTGCAGCCTTCTGATTATGGAGTTTTAAGCTTTCCTAGGGGAATAGCACACCCAGATCCCCCTTTTATCATCAACAGCTGATACCCAGGACTTCCCTTGACACTGTTGTGTTTTATTTTCCATCCTCTCTGTAAATAAGCTCTTTGTCTTCTGCATCCCAAAGTCCAAACACTCAATCTACACAGATGTGCAACTTCCAGAGGCGGTAGATAGAGGCAGAGTGAGTGTTCTCTGGGGACAGAAATCTCCACCAGACCATGCATTTGCACAAAATTTCTGAACCTTCTCTGAGATTCCTCCCTGTGTTGTGAGGATGGTATAAGAGCTTCTTTGCATGTTTTTTTTTTTTTTGTGAGAGTTGTAAGCTATGCACACAAAATATTAAAACTGATATATATACTATAATGTGGACTTGGTGACTGTGAACTATTGTAGTTAAAGACAAAACCCTGTCTCTTAAGAACCTCTTACTTCCAGAGGAATAGAGTTTTGTGTACAAAATAATGTTGTGTAAACTGGGCCCACAAAGCCCATTGCAAATATTAACCTCTTCCCTAACTTCCATACATAAGTCTTCCTGTCTTCTGACACTTTGATTTTGAGCTGTAATGTTGGAAATGTTTTGTTATTCATGCAGTGTTTTAAAGAAAGTAGGGAATGTACAAAACCAGATATGAATTGACCTTACTTCAAGCTCTATCTCTACCAGCTGTGCTGTTATAAAGAACAACAGACAAAATCCTACCTTTTAATTTTTTAAAGATTAGTCCAGCTGCAAAGATCATTATCAGTATGTTGGTCTGAGAGACAAACAAGATTAAGAAAGAAATTGGTTCCCCAGGGACTATTCTAGCATTAAGCAAAATTGTGGCTATGTTAAGATAATGGGTTCAGTGTTTGCTGTTTCTTTATGAAAGGATAAGTAGAAATGAGTGATTATTATTCTGCACATGCACATGTCTTAGATGTTGTTGTGGTTCATTTTTCAGATGGGAGTTAATGTGGTGGATTCTGCTGTATCTGGATTAGGTGGCTGTCCTTATGCAAAAGGTGCTTCTGGGAATGTAGCCACTGAGGATTTGATATATATGCTTAATGGCATGGGGCTCAGTACGGTAAGTTCTTTCTACCTGTTTTTCAGTATCTGTGCTTTTCTTCCAACTTCAAACAGGAATACTTTCTCAAACCTGAAAGGCAAATGAGGTCAATGTTTTACTACACATTTGCTATTTGCTGTCTATGCAGAAGAAAAATACAATGAAAAGGTTTCAGAGACTTTCTAAGTGCTAATTGCTATAGCTCAATCACTAATGGCATTTTCATTCTATGTCATAAAGTTTTCTTAATTCAGAAATGATTTTCCATGTTTCCATATTTGGCTTTGCACACTTACTGTGTGAGAGCATGTCTTTGTGATTACAATGCTTTGTAGTTTTTCTTTTAGTATAGATCCCCTGAGAAACTGAGATCCTAAGTCAGGCAGGGCTAGTTATGTTGGCCTGGGGCTTCCGGCACTTTGGAAATGGTCAGTGGAAGAGCAAAGTTTAATTCAACTTGAGATGTAAGACTGTATGTGGTAAGAACAGCCTCTTTCTAAGTACTTGAAGTGGTAGGACTTGTATACTAACATTTGCTGAAACCAACACTTGGCTTTTATTATGCTTAGTAACAAAATCTATCAGCATAGGGGAGTTTCTATTTTATTGAAAGGCAGGGAAACCATTATGAGATTATTGCACATCCAAACAGTAACAGGCAGCTTCGGCTAGCTTACTATGTGAACCCCTCCCCTTCTCCCTTCCCTCCAGTCTCACTATAGTTACACAGATTCTCTCATGGCATCCAACTCGCCTGCTGTTCCATTGCCCTCTTCACTGCTTCCCCTTATTTTTTCTTTCATGTGATTCTGAGTGGTCTTTTACATCCTGCTTTATTTCATCTAGAAATGAGGTTCAGCCAACTGGTCCATTTCTAGTGTCACTAGGTCTATGCCTCAGGCAAAGATGTAAGGACTCTGTTGCTTCCCAGAATTTTGTATTTTTATTTGTTCATGATTTATAGAGCTGTATAATAATATTGTTTATTGTTCTAGCTTCCTTGACAGTCAAAATACAACCATTAAAGCTTACTTAGTGTCTGTAACATGCAGATACTCAATAAGTATTTATTGAGATTTTTACCTGGTACCAAAGACTAACAGCTGTTGTCTAAAATCAACAAAATCTGTTGCTTATCTTTTCTGTAGGAAAGTCTTAGTTTACTTATGCAGTGGTCTAATCATTGTGTTTGAAGGCAGTGACTGAAAATGAAGAGAAATGGATCCTTTTATTTTAACTTAAATGAACGAATTAAGTTTAATTAGCTACTAGTGTTAAAGGCATCATGTAAGTTTAGGCTCTAATGCCAAATTCTAGAAAATCAAATGTCACCCTAAGAATTGATCTAGTTGAGGAGGATTTTAAAACTAAGGAGCATCATAGTCACTATGAACCACAGTCCCAGTTACTTGCTCAGAGCAAGTGATTAAGGAAGCTTAGTCTGTGCCGACCATTTATTTCCTGTACTAATCACTGTTCCAGACTTGAATTTGAGATCCTCACTACCACAAGATTTTATCTGAACTACAAGGACACATGTCTGTGCTTCTGTTTAAGTGAACTAGTATTTCCTCCAAAAATACAAGTTCTGGCCTGTTGGTACCTTTTCCTTTACAAACGATATCTGTGACAGGTTTGACGATTGATACCCACATGTACTGCAGCCCTTCCCATCCTACAAATACATTGTGCATTTTAAGGTCTTTGGTGTTGCTCTCCTTTGCGTGTAGTGCCTTTTGTAGCTCCTTACTCCTGTCACCACATAAAACAGGAACTGCACCTTCACAGCCTCTTTTCTGGCACACTCTTCCTACATTTACTCATGAGTTACTTAGTCTGCTCAATTACATGGGCATATCTCTCTTTATGGACTTAACTATAGTACAGAAATTTATATTTACGAGTCTGTAATTGCTCATGCACATATAAGCTTTATGAAGACAAAATAACTTGCAATCTGTATGAAACCTCACGATACTTTCTAGACATCTGATAAATGACTTAAGATTAAAATTTGTATTTATATAATTACATCAGTTAATTAAATTAAATTATACAGAAAGACCAAAACAAAATTATTTCTTGAGATAGTATTAGTATATTCTATGCATAATGGTTAGAAATGGAATTTTTACAAAGTTTAGAGGAATATTAATGACTGAAACATTCAATCAAGCCCTTGTTGGATCTAATTCAGAAATGCAATACATAGGAAACTATTTAGATACTGTTGTATTAGGAATTTAAGTTAAAATGTAGACTTGGATGCTCCGTGACAAAAACTAATTTCTTAAATAAAAAAAAATGCTGCTACAATAAAAACATGGTCATATTGTAAAAGAAAATAAAGCCATTTAAAAGAAATGTTTCACAAAACATTTCACTGGCCATTATTAAAAAGAGAAACATAAAGAGTGTTCTGAAACATCTCTAGAAAGAAAAATTAAAATGAACATGTTATGAAAAGTTTTGCGAGTTTTCATTCCTGTCCATTTTAGGAGAAAATCAGATTTTCATACATATTAAAAATAGCTACTAGCAGTTTACTAGAAAATATTAATTTTAATTGTTAGTTCTCACTGTTTCTAGTTCATGTTGAAGAAGCATGGAAAGGCGTGTGAGATACTGCAGAAAGGCAAACATGGTGGTACTCCCTATACCTGTCCTCCCAGTCACAGCAAAAGTCCTGGGCAAAACACTGTTATCATTTCATGGCCCACAGTTGAAGACTGTGCCCAGAATTTGGCTTTCACACCAACAGTGATCTATCATTCAGGGATTTTCCTCAGCCCCAGTTGCTCTTATTTATCTTCTCAGATAAAGTGTTGGACACAGAAGTGCCATTGCATGTAAAATTGTACACTAAATAGTGCATATTTTCTCTGACTTGCAGAATCCCATTCCATAGCATGTCACCATTCTGATTCTGCATATGGTTAAAAAGAAAGAAAGAAACACATTCATCTTTCCTGGAATCCTTGTAAATGTATCCAGTTTGATTTCTACATATAATTAATACGTTATTTTACCAATTCAGTTACTAATTATAAACTTCTTTACTTTATTTCCTTTTCCTGATTCCTTATGGATTGTTTTCAAATTTTATGATTGTCCTTCTTAAACATTAGAGATGTTTGTGAATTTTACTGTTACTTGGAGGAGACTCTCCTACATTATATTTTAATACAGTGGAGAAATCTAAAACACTGCCTACATAGTTTATGGATATAATGTTAACTCTGAGTCGATAATGAGCAAAACAGCTTTCATAATTTTAAACAGTGAAGCAGCTACTAGTGAGGAAAAAATTGCTTTATCTTTTTTTCTCTTTACTCTAATTCCCATTTCATTTGGTGTCTTTTTCATTTCCTTGCCAGGGTGTGAATCTCTACAAAGTGATGGAAGCTGGTGACTTTATTTGCAAGGCAGTGAATAAAACCACAAACTCTAAAGTTGCACAAGCTGCCTTCAAAGCTCAACTTGATTGAATTAATGGTTCAAGAGTTAAAAGATCCATTTCAGTTTCAATCCATCACAGAATGATTAATGCCAACTTATCCTGAAGTGGAACTTAATTTTAAAAAAGATCTTGGAAAGAAGATATACCATGAAAAGATTTTCACTGGATAGACTATGAAGTAGATGGAAGGCAATACCAGCCATGGGTTGAATTGCAAGCTGAGAACTGACTCTGGTGGACGTCCTTCTGGCTGTGGACAAAGCCTGCTTATTTGTTCTTACAGAAATAATTTAGTTTTTATCTTAGTAGATGTGAAAATTGACTTCACATTCCTCTAAGTATCAAGTACTGTGCTAATACTCACCAAGCCAGCTTACCACAGGGTACATATTGTTAGTAGTTTATGAGCTTCGACACAATGCAGAGTGTGTGGCCCTGGCATTGTGTTTTCTGCCTCTGGATCCTGACTTTCCATTTGCCAAGTTTGTTAAGTTATGGACCAAGAGCCAAATTTTTATCTGACCCTACATAATTTTTAGCAATAGAACTTTTATATTTCAAGTATGGCTAACATCTGTTAACTATTTCAGTGACTTTGCTATGCTCCAAGATGCTGTGGTCCATGGCAAGATGCCATTCCCTGAAAACACATCATACCTTCCATGTTTGTTCCATGTATCAAGTTTGCTGTGCTTTACAATTACATCAACTGTAGGAAAAAAAACTACAGTATTATGTAAATATAGATAAACTGTAAGATATAATTTTTGTCCTGATCCTAAAGGATAGTAATGACAGTAGGCTGATATAGACAGTGCAATCTATTTCCATAATATCTAGTTTACTTCTCAGTTGCTCAATGAAATGATGTTGTGGTTTAAATAATGTTAATATGATTTTTAATTGATAAAAATTTTGTTTCCACTGACTTATTATACCGTAGGTCTGTTTATTTGTATATCACTTTAGAATGTTTATGTTAAAGTTGGGGTGGTAGAAATGTTATCTATTGTGCCAAAAAGGAATAAGAAAAATGAATACATCAACACCAAGGCCTGGACATGACCCAGTGGCTAGAAGCACTGGCTCTTATTCCAGAGGACCTCGGTTCAATTCCCAGCACCCATAGTGGTTAAATACCACTCATACTCCAATTTCAGAGGATTTGATGGTTTCTCCTGGGTTCTACATGTACTAGTCACCAAGTTGTGTACAGAAATATATGCTGGTAAAACATCCATTAACATAAAATATTATATATATACTAGGAAATAGTAAAGATATTCAAATGAAAATTTTCCTGAAAATGAGAAGGATATTGATTAGAACCAAAATCATTATATAGATTGGAAGCATATGGGTTGACAAAGAAACCTAAATTTCCATGATGACTCCAACTTGTCAGCTTGTAGCACAGTTCTTCAGTAGGTTCTGTGGCAGCATGCTTTCTTCCAGAGTACTAAAAGCAGTTCTGTGCTCTGCAGTTCAGGTTGGAATATGGATGAAGCAGAGGCATCAAAATTGCAACCAGTTATGAATCTGCTTCAGTATAATTTTCCTACAGGTCTCTTGCATAGTAGTTTTGGTAGTTTAACTGTAGTTGCTTCTGTTTTACTCTTGGGGGGTGTGGCTTTGTTGGAGTAGGTATGGTCTTCTTGGAAGAAGTTGTCACTATGGAGGTGATCTTTGAGGTCTCCTATATGCTCCTGCCTTTCACAGTGTCTCAGGCCACTTCCTGTTGTCTGTGATTCAAGATATAGGACTCTCAGTTCCTTCTCCAGCACCATGTCTGCCTGCATGGCTACGTGCACGCCACCATGTTGCACCATGATAATAATGGACTAAACCTCTGAAGCTGTAAGCCACCCAATTAAATGTTTTTCTTTATAAAAGTTACTGTGGTCATGGTGTCTCTTTACAGCAATAGAAACCCTAACTAAGATACGAGGGTGCTGCATCATATGTGCTTATCCCTCCATTTTCGGGGGAAATTGATTTTTCTCTCTCAGAATCATGGAATGCTCAGAACTGAGATATCTGGGAAACCATCTTCTTATGCAAACACTTCTAAATCAGTGACCATCATTATTGTTTTGAAATGAAGCCCTAAGTTCTCTCAAAGACAGTAAATATAAACCTCAGAATACAGTGTTACACAATTACATGGTTCCTACCTTGATCAATGTACTAGCTGGCTTTCTTAATTACCTTGACATTATCTTCTTACACTTGACACAAACTGGTTTATGTTTTGTTATCCCTTCCCTATCCTGTCTGGAGTTCTTAGGAAGAATTCTCCCAATGTATTTTAGCTAATGTGGAACCTTAGCAACCATTGCAGGACCCATCCAGAAAACAAACAAAAAACTCACCCACACATAATTTGATATCAAGTTTTGCTTTTATTCTACCTAGGAAGGCTTAAGAATGACAAAGCAAATATAACTTTTATTGGAATGTGAATGAAAATACTTTTTCTTCACATTCTTAAGTTAAAAAAATATCTGTTCTGTATTCTGGAACTTGAAGTACTTTTTATTGTATTCATGTCTTGCTGTTGTGTGATAGATAAATATTTTGAAGGGCTCTGTGGCCTCTGGGCTGGGATTGTTGCTAAGGAGTGGATCGCTTCACCTAGGACCTGTAAGTATCTGAGTTTGTTCCCCCTCCTCAACAAGCCAACAAGAAGAAAAAATTTTGAATTCTGAAAATAAAAATTTTGTAAATCCTAAATTCATGAACTCAAAGCAATTAAATTTAATTGATAATTTTCTAATACATTCATTGTTCTCTACATTTTTAGCTTTCTATTGACTATAAAATTTAATAAAGACTTTCTTAGTTGTATGTACATGGCTCTTAATTTCTACATATATGCTCTTAGTTTTGATAATTTTTGCACACTATATGATCTTAGTGAGTAATTCTCAATATGAGTAAAAGGATTCAGTATTGAGTAAATAATTCATAAATATTGTCCCTTTCATATTTACAAATAAGAAAAACAAAAGACTCAGAACCAGAAATAAACATGAATTAAAATAATAGATAAGGAAGATTCCAGTAAATATCCATGATCATTTTTCTCTAATGGACTGGAAGGTATGGATTTCCGTGCCTGAGTGATGATGTAGAGTCAAAAGTGAAGAGAGGGAGACATGGGAAGGATGGCATGTGAGTGGGCATCTCAGAAAAAATCCAGAAGAGTGGACAGATGAGAAAAGATAAAGCAGGAGAGGAAGATAAAACTAATTTTTGCCAGTGCCTTATAGACAGAAAGACTACACTTTTATCATTGTAACACTATTAAATATTATACATTGTATAAAAGATATAATTATTAAAAACAGCATAAATATTATAAATGTGCTGTCACATCAGTTAGAATATTTTAAACTGTTGGCAAAGTCAGAATGTAATGTATGAGAGAAGAATAGAAAAATATGTAGGCAAGCAGAAAAATATGAATAAGTAATTTTTTAAACTCATTTTAAAAATGTTCAGAATTTGGTTTTCCACCACTTTTTTCCAAATAAGAAATCATGATTGTATTTGCAATTAAAATTTAAATGTCATTGAAAGTTATTTTTTAAAATTAAGTTTGTTTATTCGTTTTACATCTGACCATTGTTTCACCAGTGGCTCATTCATGCTACAAGTGCCTTTTCTGCCCTCTGATGCCGTTCACCTTCAGATACTAGAGTGCAAGGTCACGGCAGTATCGCTGGCCTAGCATTCCCCCCAGACCTCAGTGTGTGCCCTGCCTTTCCCTTTTCCTGCCATTTGTTACCATCAAAGTACAGTGGACACTTAGAACCTTCCAGACTTCCTGTCATGCTTCATTGAGCATAGTGTCATGGCAGGCCCTTTGCAAAGATGCTTGTTCTCATAGGACTAGACCAGGAGGACAGAGTAAATACTCAGCTAGGAGCAGGCAGAAAAAAAGGGTCTGATGGAAATACATGCCATGGTGAAAAGAGAGGTGAGTCTATAAGCCCAGGGAAAAAGTTGATACTCAACTACTCTTGGACAGGAGGAAAGGATTTTTGTTTTTAACTTCAATGGTGTAGACTTTATATGGACACTATCTGGGAGGTCTTGATCAAGTTCTTTTTTTTTTTTTGCCAGTTAAAAAATGAAAAGGTAGGGAAAATGTCACCAGGGAACAGTTGGGGAATTCTCAGACACAGCAGATGGCAGCAGACAGAATCAGCCACAGAAAAGGGCTTTCGTTAGGGAGCAAGGAAGCACACATAGACCAGCCATGCAGGGAAATGACTCTGCAAAGCACAGGGGGTACTCAGGACAGTCAAAGGCAGGCCTTTCCTTGAAGGATGGGGCTTCCTGTCATAATTTGCGGCTGGTCAGTTTGAACAAAGACAGGGAAGCTGGTATTATTGGCCCAGAAGTTTGGCTTTAAAACATTCTGGTCTGGCTTTGAATTTGTTGAACCAGACCATAGGCAGGTGGTCCTATAGGCAAAAGCCCAGCAGACGTTGATGGTGGCTGTTCAGTGAAGGATCATGAAGAAAAGCTTCCTTCACTTGTCCTATGTCTTCAGACCCCAAACACACAATTATCTTCAGTTCAGTCAAGTTGGTGAGCACTTGGCTATTCTACTTGTTTTGGATCACTTTGATATCTAATAAGTGTTAGAAGGTTGGCGTTGAAATATTTTTTGTAGCACTTTCTTCATCAAGCACGTACTCTACCTATGTCTTTGGTCAGTGTTTCAAACAAGGTGGCCGAGAGCTATTGAATGTAAAATAAATATAAATAAATACATAGATAGATAGATAGATAGATAGATAGATAGATAGATAGATAGATAGATAGATAGATAGATAAGAGCAAAGTGGAGGAGGAGATGCAAAAGGCAGCAACACAGAATGAGCAGAAGCTCTTGGTCTGTGTGGGCTTCATTCACTCACGGAAGCATGGTCAGGAAAACAGAAAGAAGTGATGTAAGAATGTAGAAAGCAGGTACTGTGTAAGTTACCAGAAAGAGGTTATTTAGCCTTACCACTCCTTCTCTTCCTCTTCTCTCCTAGAACCAGGACAAAGTGAGGTCTGGCACACTTCCAAACGCCTCCATATTTCTCCTGAAATGAACTCTCTCTTTTCTTAAAACTATTCATGTGTCTCTTCATAGTTCATTGTAAAGAGACACAAGAATTTGAAAATTAAACTGGCTGCCCTCCAGATGTAAATCTGTACCTGAATTATCAGATCAGGTTCTTTAACCCTAGTGTCCTCTCTGCTTATACTGCTCTGCCTAGACATGATTGGCTCCTTGTAATTAAGAGTTCAATGTCAAATTCACAATGCAATCTAAAGTAAACCTTCAGACTCATTCACCTAAACAGGACTGGCGAGAGAAGTCTTGCCATCTTTAAGCTTCTGTTCACAAACATGGTTGTCATGCCACTTACCAATCACCCATTCATCCAGTTATAAGCTACTGAGTTTTTGTTGAATGCCAAGCTTGGTGTGTGCAGTCAGAGCAAAATCCCTAAACAGATCTGAGCAGATGTACAGTGTGTGACAGGTAACCCATGGTTTCATTTTTCACTTGCCTTGGTTTAAATAGCAGAGTACTAATTGGGGAATGCCTGAATCTCATTCCTGAGCCTGGGAATAAGCACTTTGCAGCCCCTTACCTGAAGAAGAGAGATGCTATGGAAGACTTATCTATCCCAGAATATTTCAACAACTTACCAAACTTTTATTGTACATTTTAATTTATTTCTTTATTTGTGTAGTTTTTTTCCAGTCATAATATATGTTCATAAGTAGAAGCATAATATTAGATCCATATCTATCACTTTGCAAAAAATTATGTCCAAATGGATGAAAGATGCCAATGTAAAACTTGAAAATTCTGAAACAGAAGAAAATATAGGCAGTATCCTACATGATGCAGATGTAGGCAAGAACTTTCTGGTTCAGGCTTCATTACCCAGGAATTTAGGTCAGACAAGTGGGACCTCATAAAGCTCAAAAGCTTTTGTACCATTGAGGACAGAGTCCATTGAGTGAAGAGAAAACCCACAGAGTGGGAGAGAATCTTTGCCAGCTGTGCATTTGACAGATTATTGTTAGGATGCCGAATGCATGAGGAGCTCAGAGAGAGCCAAGAAAAAAATCATTCATAAAACAGGCTATGTTCTGAAGAGAAGAAATAAAATGTGACTAAGAAATACCTCAAAACATGGTTCATCATCCCTAGTAGTTAGGGAAATGTAAATCAAAACAAGTTTGATATTTCCTCTTACTCTAGTTAGAATGGTTAAAATCAACAACAACAAAAAAATGATATGAAACTCTGGCAAGGATTTGGGAAGAGGGAAACTCTCACTCACTGTTAGTAGGAGTCTACCACTCTGTAATCAGTATGTAGAATTCTCAGAAAGTTAAAAATAAATCTACCATACGATCTATATACCAGTCCTTGACATATGTCCAAAGAATACATTTTACTCCACAGATACTCGTTCAGCCATGTTCATCACTGCTCTAGAAAATAAAAACAATCCAAATATATTTCAAGTAATAGATGAAATATGATAATGTGGAATATTTACACAATGGAACACAGTTCAGCTGTCTCTTGGTCAGAGGGATCCAAGAGACTCCCCCAAACAATATAGTCTATTTCTATTGCCCTCAATTACCTTGAAGAGGTTGAAGGTAATTCCATGTTACTGAAGACATCATAATTTCAGACACAGGGCATAGAAGATTCAAGATGGATCTGACTTGGAAGCCTCTTCCCTGAGAACTAGCTTTTACAGTACAACAAGATGCTATGGAAAAGGTCAAAGGTTGTGAGCAACCAATATTCCAACTGAACTGTGACATTTCACAACAATAATGAGCATGGCAAGATAGCTCTGAAGGTACAGTAGTGTGTCTCATATATTTTTAGTAATCAACAGCTGTCTAATTGGGCTTACGGTTCATTTAATAGGAGTTAATCATGTCTGGTACAGGAAATCTAGCCAACTACCCAGGGCTAGTAGTGTAGCCCTAGAGTTTAGAGGGGAACTTTCTTCTGCTCCTTACTAAAGCAGCATCATTTCTAACTGCACTCTAAATGTTTATTCTTACACCCACTGCTGAGTATAGCTTTCATCTCTCATCAAAGAAGCTTCTCTTTGTGGCAGACAGTGACCATTACAGAAAACCATAACTGGCCAAATTGCAGAGAGAAGCTAATTATGAGGTCCCAGCACCAGAGGATAAATCTACAAGGCTCAGAGAATGCCACAGAAACAGAGCAGAACAATGGGTAGATCTAGAAGACTAGAGAGTCTGCTGTGGTAAAAAAAAAAAAAAATGTAAATAAATGTAAGACTAAAAACAAAGTTATTGGAGGAACAGCCACACACACAAATTTTTTTTAAAGGAGTCATTGGAAAGGAGGGAATATGGCCAGCAAAGGATTTCACTGCACTGATAGCAGATGCTTAACAGATTTGGTGCACTTCTGTTGTTCATGGGCATCTATGGAATCATCTGATTTTAGGCTCTGAAGAAAAGCATTTCATTCTTTTTTAAGAAGATATTTTAATTATGGAGGTAAGAGATAAGAGGGCACAAAATAAGTGAGCTATTTGACTTAGTATTTGAGAAACTAATATATCAATATCTGGCACACTGGAAATGGTTGCCATTCTATGTGAGTTCTTTTGCTTTCGGTCTCGGTTCTCACTTTTAATCTTAGTGTGCTTCATTCTTGAAAACAGTTCGTCAAAAGGGCAGGTCATTCTAGTCATAGTTTTGAACTCAATGCTATGTAGCCTTGTTAAATTTATCTTGTTACTACCTTTACCTGTAATTCCCACCTCCCCACACACAAAATCAACGGTCTTTATACAGCTATTGGAGAGATTTCGTGAAAAAAAAAAAAAAAACTCTGTGTTTGGCAAAATGCCTGTCACTTAGTAAGAGATAAATAAATGTTAAGTATCATCAATTTTATTATCTCTTCTCGTGGCCCAGTCTTATTCTAAAGTTAACCTCAAGAGACATGCTCATAAAAGATCATCCTACATTCTGGTTTATGTAAAGGCTGTGTTGTTTTTTAAAAGGACTGCCATGTTAGCCAAAAGATAACTTATCCCTGAACACCACACTGTGTACCTATCAATTGGTGTTATGACACATGCACTGAGCTCTGCCTCCTGAGATAGCCTTTCCTAAATTTGTGTAAGTGTAACTTGCCTTGAGATTTTGTAAGAGTGGTATTGGTTAAGCATGTGTCCAGCACAAGTCTAAAATCTTTGTTTTAGTCTGTTTGCTACTGGTGTGATAAGGATGATGGTCAAGAATAATCTGGGCTTATTTGGCTTACAGATCACTGTCCATTATCAGGGGAAGCCAAGGCAGGAACTCAAGGCTGGAACCCGGAGGCATAAACTGAAATTACGGAGAAACACTGTGTATTGACTTGATCTTCCTGGTTTGCTCAGTTTCCTTTCTTGGAGAACCCAGAACCATCTTCCCAGGGATGGAACAGTGGACTGGGCCGGTCTTCCCAGGGATGGAACAGTGGACTGGGCCCGTCTTCCCAGGGATGGAACAGTGGACTGGGCCCGTCTTCCCAGGGATGGAACAGTAGACTGGGCCCGTCTTCCCAGGGATGGAACAGTGGACTGGGCCCGTCTTCCCAGGGATGGAACAGTAGACTGGGCCCGTCTTCCCAGGGATGGAACAGTGGACTGGGCCCGTCTTCCCAGGGATGGAACAGTGGACTGGGCCCGTCTTTCCAGGGATGGAACAGTAGACTGGGCCCGTCTTCCCAGGGATAGAACAGTGGACTGGACCCTTCTACATCAAATGCCCCATAGGCTTGACTATAAGTTAATCCTATGAGGGCATTTTTGTCTCTGATATTCCCCCTTTTAGACAACCCTAGCTTGTGTCATATTAACAGAACAAACAAACATCAATAACAACAAAAACCTCACAACTAACCATGTCAGTATTTATGTTCCACATCTTCCAAAGTCAGAAACTATCAAAATATTGGGAAATTATCTTATACTTTTGGCAGATGAGCAACGGAATAGGTGGATGCTGTTATCAATTGTCACATGAATTACCAGTGGTTATTTGGTAGTCTCTTTAGCTACATAAGCTTCTATATTTTCCTTGCTCTGCATGGATATACTAGAAATGTGTGTAATATTTTGTGAGACTTCTTTTCCTAGAGAGACATCACACACACACACACACACACACACACACACACACACACACACACACACACACACACACACACACGATTGGGTAACCAATGATTATACCAAAGTCCAACTTTATGAACCAAGAAATATATTGAGATAACTATCAATAATATGGATGAAGGAGTACTTACAGGAATGAATTTAAAGTCCACCCCAAAACAAGTAACAGCTTAGGAAATCTGAAACTTTGGGACTCTTTGAATAACTTGTAGACCAGCTCAACAAGTTCAAGAATCTCTTTTGTGTATCTAGGCTGGTAAGAACCTCCTCCCTCATTACTGTGACAATAACTTTGAGGAGAGTCCTATATCAGTCTTGAAGTGTTAGTTTTCTTATGCACATAGAGTTTGTTAACTTCCTGAGTCTCATGAGTATCCCTCCTCCTTCATGAAGGGACTGTTTCAACTTAGAAAACATTGCTATATAGCACATGGTTCATATTCTTATATTCTTTGTTCCACTAATGTGGTTTGAATAGGAAATGGCCCTCCTAGGCTCATGTGTTTAAGCACTGAGTTTCCAGCAGGTGGAGCTCCTTGATTCTTTTCCAGTGTGATAGTTTGCCCTGTCAATGTTTTAGACATTTAACTAAGGTTTTCAAATAGAGACTATACCATATATATCAATATATCCACCCTGATTCTTAAGAAGATTTATACATTATAATACTTCTACTATGGCACTTATAAATGAAGAAATAAATCAATATAATTTTCATTTTATAAATTTGAAAATGGTATAAGCTTTGTTTAGTAAAATCCTCAATAAATATTGAGATGTATGGGGTGGGATGGGAGTGCCATCTCAATGGCCTAAAACCATATTGTTTTTAAAAACCTGTTCTTATGCCAAATTTTAGTTCACATATTATTTTAGCTCTCTGAAGATGTGAGGACCATCAGAAAATTAACTAACATCTAAGATATATCTGATTTTTGGACTCTATTAGATATGACTTACTTGAGTCAGTAAGCTGCAGAGGACTTGTTGATCCTCTCATAAACCAACTAAAAAGAATTATTTTTTTTTAAATCATATGTGTGTTTGTTTGCTGGGTGTATGTATGTGTACCATGTGGGTGTCTGGTTGTGTTTGAAAAGGATTCTGATCCCTAGAATTGGAGTTTCTTATGATTGTGATTACCATATGAGTGCTGAGAACCAAACCTT
Organism: Phyllotis vaccarum; assembly: GCA_033318265.1. NCBI lineage: Eukaryota > Metazoa > Chordata > Mammalia > Rodentia > Cricetidae > Phyllotis > Phyllotis vaccarum. The sequence continues at coordinate 133,843,038 of JARWLC010000004.1, read as the reverse complement.
GGTCTTCTGCAACAGTAGTAAGTGTTCTTAATTATTAAACCATCCCTTCTTCTCTCCAAAAAGTTCAAATACAAATCAGAGCTGTCAGTTTGGGTAGACATTCTAGAATAGTTTATTTTATTTATTGGAAGTTGGTGAGACATTCTTAGCAGGATCTTACAGAAAAGACCTTCACCACAGTAAATGCCACCTTATTTTTATTACCCAAGTCATTTTGGGTTCTAGATGGATATCTACTTTGTTCTTCACAGATAAATTTAGTAAATAAGCAATTCAGTGTCCTCTGTACTACTGTGAGAGATGATGTCTTTCTGCAGTGCTATCTTGGCTTAACTACCTTTGTTATTTTGTAAGCAATTTGACTTTCATCATTAGATCGTTCCTATGGTCCCAAGGTAGTGAGAACAGTTTCAGGTTTACATTCACACTCAAAGATAGAGGTGATGGTAACAATCTTGTGGCATATATCTCTTTATAGTTCTCCAAGGAACACTGAATAGAACTTAACACAAATGAATTACATCACAATGTTTAGTCTACAAACTTAAACATTTTGTCTTGAGAAAATTGTCACTTCTAACAAAATGAGAGATCTATGTGTAGAAGTGGTGAAACTGGATCATTGAATAAAAAACTATGTCAAATATGATAAATAGGGGCCAGTTTTTGTCATGTGTTGGAGCTAGAGTGATTAGTAATATAACTAATAATTCCTCTGTAAAATGACAGCCATACAATTGTAGAAATTATCCTTAAATAAAATTATATTTATGCTGTGATATGAAGGAGTTCAGGGTAAATGTTACAAATCCAGCACCGCGCATGTCTGTCCTCCTGATGTAATTCATGGTTCAGATGAGATCTGAATGAAAACACAATGGTAAATGCAGGAAAGAGGAGACAAAGACCACTCTGTGAAGAGGGGATACATCTATAAAAAGGCCCTGGAAGATAGGTACACAATGCATCTGGAAAAGTCAAAGAAGGCATTTGTGGCAGAAGGATGGAAAACAGGGTAGAAATCAGATAAGTAAACTCAATGAAAACATAATTTACACTGTGTTCATGGAACTCATTTGGGCAAATATTTTGAAGTTGTATAATGTATTGTATGTATGTACACACTTTATCTTATATAATATGTTAGTGAGTGAAACTCCTCAGCCACTCCATTTACCTACATATCCCCTAAGTAAAAATGATACAAGTTTAGAAAAAAAAATACTAACAAGAACTCACCACATAATATGACACAATTATTTTAACAAACATTTCTGAGCATACCAATTCCTTGAGACTTACCAAATGTAAAGAAGACAGTGACTATTTCTTCCTATTGACTAGCTTCTAAGAACTCTGTCTGGGTTTTATTGTAACTAATGCCACAGGTCCAGCAAGAAAAGGGGCAGTATATAGAAGTAGAGTTTAACTTAAGTTTTGGAGGTTTCAGGTTGAGCACTCACACCTAGTGATGGTCTTAAAATAATCAAATGCTTAGTGATGGGACACGCAAGCACATGATTATTTTCTTTTTATCTTTTCTTGAAAGCCAAAGATTCAATTACAAGGGTGCAACATAATGTTATTTTCCAATCCTGATCACTTTCCAAAGGACACACTTAATAAACACATATCTGGATAACATTTTCACTGTCTCTCTTGGCTCAATATTCCACAATTGGGATTGAATTTCAGTATATGGAACTTTAGAGGATATGTGAACTCTGTCTAAATCAAAGTAATTATTGTGAGAATCTTATAGTAAAAGAAGGAATAAAGCTCAAGCTTTCTCACTTATTGGCTATAATGTTGATTTTCTTATAGGACAATCACTATAATAAATGAAGAGATTGTAAAGTATGTTCCAGAAAAAAATATAGAGAGACACACAGTTGTATCGTTTAGTGCCGGGTAACAGATAAAACAACCAACCAGAAGGTTTTTAAAATACTATTCTTGGAGAAAAGAAGGGAAAAAATAGATAAGTCTCTTTTAAGCAGGTTGTACCTGAAGCCGCAGAATAGTCTGTAGACTTAGAACTCTGCAGAATTCAGTTAAGAGAGAGTAGTATGTAGAAGGCTGGATCAGTATGAAGTGAGTTCAAATATTTGGAAACTCATCTCCACAATCTTAATTCAAAGTCCGATGTCTTATTTTGTAGGAAAAAAAATGATTTAGACAAATAAATTATGTCTTTAGATTTCTTTATGATTCTGATGTACAGATTTCTGGTATGCAACTCCTTATTTTGTTGGTATTATTTCTTTTAGAACATAAACATTTTAGAAATACTCAGTGTTCTTCTCCACAATAACCTCCATTAGAAACTCCCAGATCTACAGTTTCTTTTTCTTAGAATCATGTTCTTATGAGCCAATAGCAAATACTTAGGATAGAATTAATAAGAGTTTTATTGATTCGAGGTGCTTTGCACCAGCTGTCAGACACAGCCCAGACTCCTCAGCTATTCTTCACCCTGAATTCATAAAGAACAGGATTCCCACTGGACAATTTTAATTGGAAGCATATTTTCTTCCCGTGATGCAAACTCAGGGTCAGAACAGGTAACCTGAAAGATTGCTCCACCATATGCTCTCCCCAGAAAATATATTCCCTAAATATCAAGATACACAAGAGGCAAGGATTACATAAGTCTTAAGATAAACTTCCTGTCAAGCCAGTTTACCATACTGAATGGCTGAGTTTCTATTGAAGGCAAGATGCAATTTAGTTTCTGGTACACATTAGGAAAAAGAAAATTATGTTATCCACCTGTTCGAAGGCCCGTTAGTTTTATGTTAGGCTGTGTACTATATTTTAATACATTTGAAGATATGTTTAGTACATGGTTATATATTGGAAACCAGAAAATGTCTAAGTTTTTTCGTTACAGTAATATTGTGTGGAATCAGTATTTATTTACTTCATAAGTAGACTTTTGAAGATTGACATTTACTTTATTAAGGGTTTGAAAAATTTAAACATGCAAAAAGTAGCTTCAAATGTAAATTTTTATGCCCGATTTCTTAAAAAAAGATTCTAATCTCCTACTATGTTATTGACTATGAATGAGAAGCTATTAGCAAGGTTAAGAGTTACTTTATAAAGCAGAGTATAAGTTAACCACAATGTTCCAGTTAAAAATGATTAAATTTGAATATTGCTTTTCTGTCCAATTCGGGTAAGCAAATAATAAAGAGTCAAAGTAAATGTATTTTAAAAATGCTTTAATGTTGCCACGATTGATGTTAATTTGTAACAGCATCTATGTAATTAAGACATCATTGCTGGCCTTGAACTCAAAGAGATATACCTGCCTCTGCCTCCTAAGAGCTTAAGGCAAGTGCCACCACTGCCCAGCTAAATCTTCACTTTCTAACATTCAGCATTGTGAAGCAAGGCCTTTGTCATAATCAGGTCTTACACAAGGATGCTAAATAATATGTTGTGGGAATATTTTCAAATACAATAAAAACAGTCAGAGATATCAGATCACAGATCCACCTTTTTAAAAGAAAAAAATAAAGGCAGAAGAAGCCATGGTTCACACTGTTAGTCCCAGCACTTTGGAAGCAGAGGCAAGAGAATCTCTGTGAGTTCAAAGCCTTCAAAGGTCTTCAAAGCAAGTTCTAGGACATCCAGGACTGTTACACAGAAAACTGTCTGGGGAAAAGAAAAAAAAAAAAGACAGGAGGAGGTGGATCAGTCTCTGATATCTCTGACTGTTTTTATTGTATTTGAAAATATTCCCACAGTATGTCTCAAAATTTGTTTGATTAGCTACCACCAGTGAGACCATATGATATTATTCTCAAGGCTGGAGAGCTTGCTCAGTGGTTGGTTAGGACCAGTTGTTACTCCTGCAGAGGACTGGAGTTCAATTCCTAATTTCCAGCATCCACATGACAGCTCACAACCATCTATAACTCTAGTACTAAAGGATCCAATGCCTTTTCCAGACTTCTTGGACGCAGGCATATGGCACATAGATGAAACACTCAGATACCTAAAATTAAATAAATAAATCTCAGAAAATGAAAGGAAAAATCACACCAGTTGGGAAGCAAGAGCATTGTTTATGCAAAAGAAATGAGATCCAGCGATTGTAAAAGTACCTTTTAGTAACAGTGGAGTTCGTGCCAAGCTAAATTAGAATGTTTCTTAGCACAAAGAAGGCGGGAGACAAATCAGACGTCTGTCCTCTCTTCTTCCTTTCACCCTCTTTTATACGTGTAATGACTCTGTGCACATATTTTTATTTCTCAAAAGTTACTGAGCTCTTTGACCCATCCCAGTTGGTCCCATATTTTGCTGTTTTGCTGAAGCCCCTTACCAAGAAGTTTACACAGGCTGCAGCTGATTTGTTCCCAGTGAGAGGACATGACTCGCCTGGTAGAAGCAACTTTGGGGCCAGGGGCAATTGATTTCCTAAGTAGGGTTAGGAAAAACTCAGAGCCATCAAAACTAGGCTAATCTTGAAGTGGTAATGGGAGCTGTTCATTTATTTGTCATTCTCAAAGTTAAAAGTGTAGTCTCTTTTGCATCCCATGAGAGGTTCTGGAACACATACAGTGTAATAAACAGTAGAGTCTGGACGGAGCAGAAAATCAAGTTTTAGTCCCAGCTCTGTCCCTTATCAACTCTATCACTTTGAAAACATGTCTTAGACTCTCTAAGCTCACTGTTATTTATCTGCGAAATAAAGAAAAGCTTAGTACATGCCAAGCAAAACTCTGATGTGTATTAAATATATGCATCTTGGAGTAATGCCAGGTGGAGTAATTACTTAAATAAATGTAACCTATTTTGTTAAACTGCCATGTTATCCCCCAATATCCCCCTGGCTTCTCGAGAGTCCTCGTCCATCCTCACTGATTTAAACAAACACATGAATTGTACTGAGCAATGAAACATGAACAGAAAGACACATGTTCCTTTTAGATGGGAATTTTAAAAGTAAACATGTCTGCTGTTGTAAGCTTTGCAGAGGATGGTTCTTTTGTCAGCCTGAGCTTTCCAGACCCAGCAACAGGGAGTCATCATCAATGACCAATAACTAAACTGCATTGTGATGCTAGAAAACAATAGCAGCAGAGCTACAGCTTTATTATTTAAAATCATTAGTAGCTCATGATTGCTTATTACCATATAGTAATCCAAACCACAAAATTTATACATCTATTATTAGAATCACCATTGCAAATCAGGGAGAAATGAATACAAATGAAGACAAATGCTGGGAAATTAAAATGTAAATCTGCACAAAGTAAGTTTTGTTGCAAGTAGAAGTTCCGGATTTTTGGTGACTATAAAAGGAACTTTATGTGAGGGTAGATTCAATATTCATCATATAGGCAAAAAAACACATACTAAGGGAATCAAGCCATTTAATGTTTTGTTTACCAGAGAGTTGACTCACATAGATTTAATACATTGATTATTTTGGTCAGAAGTGAAACGCAATGTAGGGAAATCTTTTGACCTAGGGTTGTCTTCTCTGAGCTGTATCTGTCATACAAAAATGGCTTTCAAATAATAATGAGGCAACCATAATCGCAAAAGGACAGAACTGTCCTTTAAAATTGCTTCAACTTTGATGGTAAGAACTTTCTGGTCTCTATGTGCCATAGAGACAGAGCAGAAGATGGGGAGAGCAGAAAGGATGCACAACTCTGCTTTTCTAAAATTCTACTTCTTTTATCTTTTCTCTCTTCTACCTTGTTTTCAATCCCTACTTATTCCAACTTTCCTTCCCCTTATTACACATTTATTTTGGTTCACTTTTGATTAAAGTAGCTTTTACTTTAACCAATTTTCAATTGAACCATTGTGGGCATGTAAGAGAGAAATAATGGAGTGGCTTAAACTATATATGTATAACTTTGGTTTTCTTAAATCATGCCTTTCTCCAGCTTTGGAAAGAGGGAGGGAGCAGCACTCATTCCTGGAGAGACTGGATGACTCCAGTCTCAGAAGAAAGCACCCATTGTTCAGTTTGAGTTCAACACTAGCCTTTTCAAGCACATAGGAAAGAAACAGAATTGAAAGCCAAACATTGTTTAGAGAAAGAGCAACCATTTCTAAACTTTCTAGACTTGTACCTATAATGATCCAACTTTTGCAGACCTGAGTTTTCATTCTGTATTGGAAGTTATAATACAAAAACTATGGAATGTGTGATTCAAGAAAATGCACAAGTAACAGGTGTTTTGACCCTTGGGGAGTGTTGGGTTTAAGAAAGATAGGTAGGAAGTCCAACTTTGACACCCTGACCCCACCCCTTCCTAACAACTAAATCCCCCTCTTCCAGGCATCAGGACCCACTCATGGTTGATCCTAGCATGGATTTGGGTCCAAAGAAGAAATTAGGTGTAACATTGGCATCTGAGTAAGCATAGGAAACTTCCCAGTCAATGACTTTCTTATTTCTTGTTACTCAGTAATACAACATGCAAATTGTATGTCAAATCAATATGGCATTGGAACTATGGCACACCAGAAGCCAAAACTGAAGTAGGAAGATGAATTTGGCTTTCACTTAGGATTGCATAACATTTCAATGTACATGTATGTAGAAAATTCAACATACATTTAAAAAATCTTTTTGAGTCTGGGTTTCCTTGTATAGCCCTGGTTGTCCTGGAATTCACTCTGTAAACCAGCCTGGCCTTGAACTTGGAGATCTATTTGGCTCTGCCTAACAAGTGCTGTTGCTAAAGGTGTGCTACCACTGACCAGTGACACCTCAAAATATTTTAATGCTGATTTCATTTACATCTTACTGCCCTAAAGACTCACAGAGTTTCTATTAATAACATTTTATGGAACATAATAAAGGTTATATCTTCATTAATCCTTTTAAGAATGTCCATTCACAATATGTGCCAATTTTATTCTAAAATATTTACTTTTGAATCAAAGACTTTGCTTAATTTGTATTAGAGCTTGTATCCAAAGCAAACTTGAGGATTAAGAATGGATATTTTACTTCAGAGAGATTCTATAGTTGCTGTTAGATATACAAGATTTAAAAAATATTTTATCTGATTATATCTCTGTTATAATAAAGGGTATCTATTACACTCAACATAAAATCATACATTATACTTCATAGATAACATATTACATAAACCAGACAGAAAAATTTCATAACATAATAAAATTATATGTTTATATTTAACCCTGCCAATCTTTATTAGCCCAAACTTCAGGCCTCTGTGATTATTGGCCTGTGATATTTTTTAATAGACATTTACAGAAAACTGTGAGCATTATGAACATCTGGTTAAGCGGGTACTTTTCACAGTAGGTTTATCTTCAGAGGAGACTGTGGTAACAGTCATTTTACTAGCTTATTCTTGGGGTGCAGTCAGTGTGACCTGAACATTGATGACTCAAAGAAGCATTTGGGGAACAACTTGGGAAACTCAAATGCCATGCCTCATTCAGTTCAGAGAGTTCTCACCCCAAGTTCTAAGGAGAATGGAGACTGAAAGAGCAAGCCAGGCTAGTAGGAATGGGAGGAGAAAGGAAGGCACTGTGCTTTAGATTTTATTCTTGAGTTTGCTAGGCTTACAATTGTGACTAGTTTAGAAAATAAAAAAGGTATATTCACTCACTATTAATTTGTATTAATTTTGACATAAGTGATTGTGGGGATTTAATAAAGTTTCATAAGTTTTGGAGATATCAGAGGGAATCTACCCACAGTCTATTGGGGGGGGTAGTAAAAGCTCCAGAAGTCCCAGAACTCTAACCACAGTTAGTCTAGGAAAATCAGAGTGGTGATTCAAACCTTTAATCCCAGCACAGGGAGTATCCTGGGAGTGGTGACCTACACCCTTAATCCCAACTGAGTCAAGGTCACTTCAGATTATAGAAGGAATTCCAGGCTCCCAAGCAGGTGTGGTGGGGCCATGCCTTAATTACTGAAAGAGTACTTAAGACAGGATTGAAACCCAGAGAAAAACCATTCCAAGGGAATCGAGGCTGAGGAAGCTAGAAGACAGCTGGGTAAGATTCCCTCTAGTATCTCCAACTTCTTCAGAGATCTATCCCTGAGTCTCATTATTTTGTGCAACAATTGGCACCCAACATGGGGCACGAATTTCTCTCCTCCCTACCCAAAAAAAAACCGCACTTGCCAGCCAGAACAACACGTGGCTGGAGGAGTAATTACTAGTGTCTAGGCTTTCCATTCCGGGTTAGCCTCCAGCCTTTGGCCCGCATGGGGAACAAACCCACAACCTTGGCGTTGAGACTCTTAATTTCAGGGTCCTGGGTTCGAGCCCCACATTGGGCGCCATTTGTAGTATTAGGATTCTGGCCTGGACTTCTGGGCATAACCTCAAGGTTTAGGACCCACAGACCCGAAGTCTCACAGAGACACACAGATGCTTTTAATAGTTTTTGGCTGATCGGCCTCAGGCCCAGGCATATCACTTGCTAGCTCTCTACCCTTTATCTAACCCATGATTCTTCCTGTTCAGCCATGCGGCTTGGTACCTTTCTTTAGAGCAGCATAGTTGTCCTCTGCTTCTTCTAGCTTCTCTCTGGCTTTCTGCTCTGTGCTTCCTGTTCTCAGAGATTTTCTTAGTCTGGTAGCCCTGCCCACACTTCCTGCCTGCCTTTGGCCAATCAGCGCTTTTTATTAAACCAGTGGGTGGGACAATTATTTACCATGAAACAAGACAATCCCCTACAAGTGATGATAGGAGATAAACTTTTTTTTTTTTTTTTTTTTAAAAAAAGACAAACAATGAAATACACAGGAGCTGTAGCTTTGTAGTCACAACAAAGTCCCCAACTCATTTGTTTTAAACTTCTTTACAGGAGACCCTGCTGAATCCTAGCTGGTAACTGTTAACCTCTCAGGAGATCCTGGGGAAATTCTTGAGAGAAAATCCGGAAGAAAGGAGACCTTGGGTAAATGCAGAAGCAGGTAGAAGGACAAAATCCTACTACTGGAATAATCAACTAGCTCCTGGGATGGTTTGAATGTGGTGGTTTGAAGGAGCCCACAGGCTCATATGTTTGAACACTTCATCCCCAGGTGGTGGAGCTTTTCAGAAAGGATTAGAAAGTGTGGCCTTGGTAAAGGAAGTGTGTCACTGAGGGTCAGCTTTTAGATTTCAAAAATCCATGACATTTCCAGGTAGATTTCTCTCTTTTTCTTTGCTTGTGTATGAATCAGCCACTGTTCCAGTTCCATGCCTGCTTGCCTGCTGCCATGTTCCCTGCATTGATAATCAAGGCCTTTTAAACCTTTGGAACTGTGGGCCCCAATACATCTTTTCTCTTATAAGATACTTTGGTCTTGTGTCTTGATAGTGATAGAAAAAATTACTTGAGAGAGTTTCACTGCTGCTAAGTTCTTTTGAGGAAAGGCCTCTCAACCTTCCACACGTGTTACCACAGAAAGTATTCTGTGGGAAGCAGCCTTCTTGGTGGTAATCAGAGGGGTGTTTAAAACTTCATTTAAAATTTCTTCTTATGTTAATATTTTCTGGGGAGGCATGAAAATACCTATTCAATCCAGATGGGATACAAACAACAGGCTGAACGAAGGGGTTGATGAAAGAATGAGTTTAACTAGAATTACTTACAAGAGAGGGGTTGAAAGTATGATCCTAAAAGCATGGGAAACTGACAGGCAGTTACACCACTGAGGAAAGAATTCTCAGTCCCAGCACTGGTTAAGAATCTATACGCCTGACAATGGACTTTATAAGTCCTGTCCCATAGGAACTGTTGTCTGTAAGTTTCTCCAAACAGAAAGGTCTTATAAACCATAGCCAGCCACATGACTGAAAGTAATGGATTTAATCTTAGTAATGGATTAGTCTTTTGAGAAATACCTACTGACTCTTTAAGTTGGCAGCAGCCATGTGATTGGCAGGCTGTAGGATAGAGTTCCAAAGCACAGCTTTATAGCATTTAACAGTCTTCCATGAGAAGTGACCTATTCTTTGGATGACTTTTTTACTGAATGTTTACCACAAGTTGATGAATGAGAACCATGAATATAATAACCAGGAGTTGCAATTTATTGAGAAAAACAGCAAAGAAACAGTTAAAGTAAGATGTAGGAGAACTAGGTGTTGGGGAGGCACTGAGCAAGGGTCTTTGACCTAGTGCAGGCAGGCAAGTTTCTAAAAGGCATTCCCAAGGACAGAAGAAATGATGGAGTTAAAAGAGCCATGATATGCGACATTTATGGTGGTTTTTTAGTTAAGGGCTCTTTGTGTTTCAGACATCTGCTGTATCAATAGCTATGTACCATGTTCTAGTTACAAGTGACTAAGTTTTCTAAAGTTTTTGATGCTGTGTCCTTCTGCTGTTGCCCTGTCTTACTGCTCTTCCCCTCTAGGAGATAAGATTCTGTTTTCGTACAAACACAATGACACCTAACACTATTCTGCTATGTCTGTAGATTATTGTTTTACTCGGCTGTCATTAGAAAAGCATCCTCTTGTAGTTTGGGGGGGGTAGTAATACAGAGACCCATAAGTGGACAATGGACCTTCAAGTGTACCTTGAAACATTCAATCCCAAATGGGATGTCTTTATGGAATCCACCCCCCACCATGCCCCCAGGGCTCAGGGGACTAGGCAGAAGAGAAGGCAGGAAGACTGTAAGAGTCAGAGGGCATGGAGGACACCTGGAAAACTGTCTTCCAGATTACACAAAAATGATATATATATGAACTTGTAGAAATGGTGACACATGTACAGGACATGCACAGGACGAAGCTAGATGGGGCCTCAGCACTAAGAGGGCCAAGAAGACAAAAATCTCCCATCCTTAACCAAGAAGCTATTTCCTAATGACAAGAGCTTGGAAATAGAAGAAATAGTTTTATCTATTGAAGTCTTGTTCGATTTAGTTAGGGGCAGGCCCCATGCTCAGCACGAAAGAAAATAATTAGTATTTTTGTATTTCTTTGGTCTAATATTGCTTTGTTGGAACATTTATTTATTTACATCACTAATCTTGCAATAGTATATTATGGTTTTCAATGTTGTGCTATTATAATTTTTATTTCTTACTGTATATGAGTCTCTGCATATGTGTTTCCTGGTTTTTTGTTTGGTTTTATTTTCGGAGTGTTGGTTTGGTTTTGCTTGTTTGTTTTTAAGACCATAGAGGTCTTAACCCACAGATTGAGAACCACTGTAGTAGGCTGTATGCAGTCCTTTGTGGTTCGTGATTTACCAAGTCTTACTTTCTTACTTTCAAATGTAAAATATTGTTTTTTACTTGTCCTAAATATACAGAGCCAATGCTAGGTTCTAGTTTAATTTATTGTAGCCACTTTAATTAATAAAAAAATGAGACTAAACAAGAGGGAAATATTTGTCTTCAATTGCAAATGTTTTTTAATCACTAGTATAGTGTTCTTGGGTTATTAAATATTTATGTTTTGTGACTATAGACATTACAACATTAAGATTCTGAACAATAAATGCTGCTATGCTTATATGTATTTGTAAAGTATATATTCATTAATTTGTAAATATATTTTCAAATACAAATACACTGATGATAAGACAGAACAAAGTATGAATGTAGAAAAAATATAAAAATTGACAATTTAAGTATGGCTCTACTATTACAGAACTTTCTGATGATTAATCAGCAAAGAAAAATAATCACAAAATATATCATTATTGGAGTGAACACTGACTTTTCTTAGTCCCTGTAGTTGTTTTATGAATATTAAAACACAAAACTGAAAGTAAAATTTAATACTATTTAGATTATTAAATTCATAAGGTATCAGTTTTTATTTTACAACCAATCATCTAACCAAATATATTTAACATTAATAACTATTTAATGATTATACACAAAGTAAGGATATGCAAATAACACTACATTCAAACATTCTCACTAGCATTTTTATTTTATCTAGTGAATGGGGAACTATAAAATTGTTCAGAACGATGTTTGATCTAACTGTGTTGAATCATATATGAGAGAAGTTGATACGTGCACTGGTAGTTTTTGAGCAAAAAAAATGCTACCTTTTAGATGACGCTTTTGTCCTCCAAAGGAAATGTCATCAACTAGTTACGGCATGTCTACACATATTTGTTCAAATATTTGTAAGTAAAGAAAAACATATCCATGATGATTATGCTATATTACTATACCAGGCATTATTGTATACAGTGACTGAATATCGTCAAATCCACCTTAAATCAAATTATTGGCAAATGTTATTTTCCACTGGTTCCCTACAAAACCTTGCAGTTGATAGTGATCTGTGGCTCACTGAGTGATGACACCTTCAGCTATTTCCACAGGTGAGGGGTCCTTTCTTTTACTTGAGATCCTATAGAAAAGGGAGAGAAAAGTTAACATGCTAGTGTCCACTCATTAGGAATGTGCCTGTTTATATTTGGGATGGAGTCTTTGTTGAGGGATGGTGATAATGAAGTTTCTGAACATAAAGTTTCAAGAGTGAAATAGTCTAAGGCCTCTCGAAGGACTATCATATATTTTACTATGGTTTCCAAATCGTCTTACTTAGTGGCCTATTTTTAAGTGTGTAAATTTAACACTATAAGTCTCTTAAAAACTTATTTTGCGATAGGGTATTCTAATTTAGTATGACTATATAAAACACATGACCTCTTCATAATGAATAAGGGCAAATATCAACAGTGGTTAGACGGGCTATTGGGTACACATGACTGAAATCTCTTAGGATTATTCTCTAATTCTATATCGGAAATTCTGGGGAGGAGTCTTTGCAGTTAATGATGTGCGTTTCATTCTGTTCGGTTTGTTCGTAATACCTTTGATTTTGTCAAGTTTTTAATTCTGATTACAGAAAACAGTTCATTTTAAATTACCTGAGAAATCATTTTTACTTTATACTATGAACAGTTTACCTTAAATATATCCATTACAGCTAAATCCGTGACTCAGTAGTAGAATCTTGCCTTAGACTGCACTAGTCTACGTAAGTTCAATCCTCAGTACCACAGAAAAATTCAAAACTAAACAGCAAAATATGTATTAGAGTAAATTTAAAATTTTGTGTATAATAATAACAACACTGTCTTCTAGAAAAAAATGTGTAGAATTTTACAATGTGCAAAAACACATAGAATTTTAGCGAATTTATTGGGAACACCAATGCATTGAATATCTGTGGTGTACTTTTGTATGTGAGGTCTCATGAGCTCATGTAGCCAATATCAACCTTCTATGTTGTATGTGACTGAAAGTCATGATCGAGAAACTGTGGGTTTTACTGGCTAGCAAACTGTGTTCTTTCAAAACGGGGTAATTGTCGTGGAGTATCTAGGCAAGCAGAGTAATTGAGTGATACTTCCAAATATCTAAAACCATATCAAGACAAGCTAATTGACTGCACTTTTCTCTTTTCAACCTCAAAAAAATATATCAGAACCCATAGAATATCTTCTTAGACAATGTTTAAGGTCTTGGAGCAGTCAGTTTGTTTGGTAGATATTAAATTAAATATTTGAAAATGTTAAATGTTAAAAGGTTGAAACCAAGAAGTAGATTCACTTTTTCAAACTTTCGTTTCACTTAAAAATAAATGAATTTGGGTGTCCTTAGGCAGAGTATCTATTTGTCATGTACGTGGGCCCTTTTCTACAGATGTTTACCTCCTCACTTCAGTTTTTTATTATTCTTGCCTGGTTGTCAAATCTAATAATTAGGTTTCTGAGCTTGCTTCTGGGTAAGCAAGATGTGTACATGTGCTGTGCAGCTGATTAAACAAACTTTCCTTTAAAGTTATCAAATATAGATGTGAAAGAGAAAAACATATAAATTATTGGTAACCAAATTAAACATATACATGACTGCATGTATAATGAATGAGCAAATGAGTGCGATACCTCATATTTTTTTATTTATTATCTCATATGAAATACCCTCATTGCATTCTCTCCCAGCTGTTCTTTCAAATGAAACATAAACAAGTTATCTATTTGTCAAAAGTAAATAAGTTATTTTAAAATTCAGGTATTTAGAAATATAGAAATAAACATGTCCTGGTAATAAAAGCAGCCAAGGAAAAGTATTTGCGAAGAATGCATTAATATTAATTGATTTCACTCTTTTTATTGGTATGAGGTTTCATTGAAAATGTCTTTCAATAAATATATGTTAAAACTTGAACAAAACTTTTCAATATATAGAAATCTGCAGTGATGAATACATCTTCGGATAAATGTAACTGAATTATACAATAGGTGTCTTATGTGAATTGATCATTTTTCTAAATAATATGACTTAGAAACAGCATAGTTCAGTTTGTTGTAAAAAAAATAAATAAGCGAAAGATTGATAAACATTTTAATTGGAAGGAACTTGTAATCCATGTGTTAGTGCTCTGACCCACTTCCTGGAGTCCTGGCCCATAAGCTATAACCTGCTTCTCAGTGTTCTGATGTCAAGCTCCATTTTGAAGATCTCTCCCCTTTGCTCTCTCTTATCCCTTCATTCTCTCTCCCCTGACAGAAGTCCTGTGTCTCTGAACCCACATTTCCTATCTCACTTTCTCTATTTTTCCCCTTTTATTTCTTCTCTTTATCCTTACTCTTTATTCTAATAAAGTCCACATGAACACAGCCTGTGGGTTTCTTTCCTAGGCTCCTACCCACACCATGCCTACATTGCCATCTGCCTGCATGGGTCCCCATCTGCCAAATATAGGTGCTCTCTCCCATGGGTATCATAATGATATGTACCTGTAAATGCATCATGAGACAAATCTCCTTTGGTTATGTTCCTTACATGTGGAGTCTAAATAATGTTCCCTAGACCTGTCCCACATAAAGTTGTATTTAATACCTTCATTCTTGGGTCCTGGTGTTTTTCATTCCCTGCCTTCTGAGTTACTTTTACCTACCTCAGCTTGAGCATCATGAAGAAAAGAATTCCACAGGTAACTATCATGCACACAGCAGCATAGACTACTTCACCTAAGAAGAAAAGATAAGCAATTGACTGGATATGCTAATGTGCATGGGGACAGAGAGCCCAGAAGGCTTCAACCCTACCTTAAGAGCTACAGGCAACTAAGGAATGCTGGGAGCTGAAGAAATATCTTTCCCCCAGAGAGCACATTAACTGGTTATCATACCACATGACCAGTCCTGAAAACATACATACAAGTAACATAGGAGGTAGTTATATTAGTAATATATGTGCATATAATTGTACATATGTAGCAACAATTAATAAAGACATGAGTTTGAAAGAGAACATGGAAGAATGTGTGAGAGGGTTTGGAAGAAGAAAAAGGAAGAGGGAATAATGTAATTATATTATGATCTCAAAAAATATTTTTCAATTCATTGGAGTTTTAGAGACATAGCATTATTTTCACAGGGAATTTTTAACTGACCGTTGAAGGGAGACTCAAACCCAGTCAGAGGAATTTCCTTTGAATGCTTTCTTTTGTATGAGGAAATGTCTTTGACATTAGGAGTTGGATAATCTGAAAGAAAACAATAAAAATGATATTGAAGATTTAAGACCTAACTTTGGCTTTATCAAATCATTATAATTTGTTTCATATTATATTAAATGACAGCAATCAAGTTCAATGACACCACTTTTATATACACAATGATTTATAGAAAAATGTGTTATGCTATGATAACACATGCACCCCATATGGCAGCAGATGGCAATGGATGGGGGCCCCATGCCTCATGCGGTGTGGTGGTATTCGGAGACCCATGACAAAGAGGTGCACAGTCTGGGCTCAGGTGGAGGAACTTTATTGTTAGAGAGAGAGGGAAAAGAGTAGATGGATAGAGATTGAGAAAGAGGGGGAGAGGGAGGTCAGAGAATTAGGACTTCTGACAGGGTGGGGAGAGGGAAGGACCTAAAGAGAGTGGGGATCTGAAGTGAAGGGCCTTTTGAAATGGAGCTTGATGTCAGAACCCTGGAAGAGCCTGGTTAGTTGCCACTTGCCAGGGCTTCAGGATCTAGGACAGAATCCTAACAAAATGGGCATGCTAAAACTGTAATAACATGCCCATGCCATGTTTAATTAGCCAATTTTCATTAAGGAAATCTTTTCCCTACAAGCCATGACTAGATAAAAAGATTCTTCGGTATAGAATGACTCACTGAATCTTGCACATGGAGGAGAGACAAAAGACAATCATTTTAGGTTTCTCGTTTGGATATTGCAGAAGGTTCCTTCTTTGTACAAGTGATTATTTCAATGTGTTTTAAAGATATCCCATTTTCCAAAGAACCACTGATAAATGGCTTCCTACAAAGGAATATTTCTGAAGCTGGTGCCCCTCTGCTCAGGCCCAAAGTAAGGCTGTTTCTCTTCTGCAGACACTTCCCTGCAGTCACCTTCACCAATCTGAGACCTTCAGTGTCTATCCTCAAGACTGACCTTTTCATTCCTAAAGAGCTACTGATGGTTTCTCTGGGGACTTAGTCTTCTTGTGCATCTCTGGGAAGCAACCCTTTAAATGTTGCTTGCCTCACTACTCTAAAAGGCATGCTTCTTTGTGGCCAGGCCAAAAAACTGTATATTTTCCTGTGATGTATATTATTTTCACTGGCATTTACCCTTTCAGAAGATAAAACCTGATGGTTAATTAATGGATCTACTACAGCTGCTTAATCACACATAGCATCAACTGAATTCAACAAAAGGAAGAATGAAAAGCCAAATAGCATGCAAGAAACGGAATGATAGAAAGGCTCTACATAGGAAAACTTGACTGCTCTCTATTGTAGATTGCTTTGTGCATTTGGAGACCTAGAATGTAACTATGGATAGATAGGGGGTTTTGTTGTTGCTATTGTTTTATATAGTTCATTCAAAACTGGGATTTATACCAATGACATCCAAGATAAGGGTCCAAGAAAGAAGGTAGATTAGAAGGTGTCATAGGAAAGCTTGCAACCCGTCTTTGCTCTATGTAGCCCATTGCCAGGCATATAAGCTTGATCACTAATCATCAGTACATTGGAATATTCACTAACAAAAATTTCCAGGGGGATCAGGAAGAAGTCCATTTAAGATAAATAATTTAAGTAATGATTTGGCATTAGAAACTTACTTTCAGGAACTCTAACCTCTAGCTCCTTTAAAGTATTTTTAGTTCATGCTAATTTTCATCTCCAGTCTTAGTAATTAAACAATATACTCCATCAGAATACAAAATTAACAGGTGTACAATTTGGTCATTTGATGTGGGAATATATTTCTGTATGCTGTGAATATCAATCTTTAAATAAAGGAGCTGTTTTGGCCATGACAGGCACCATAGAACAAGTAGGAGGAGAAATCAGAGCAGAGGTAGGAGAAGCAGGATAGAGTCAGAGACAGACCAAGCCAGCTGCCCAAAGGAGCAACATGTAAGGAACAAGTGAGCCAAGGGCCACGTGGCAGATAGATTAATGCAAATGGGTTGAGTTAAGATATAAGAGCAAGCTAGCAATGTGCCTCGGCCATAAGCCAAACAGCATAAAGTTAATATAAATGTCTGAGTCATTTCTGGGGGCCTGAGCAGCGGGTGGCTAAGGGGCCTTGTGCGGCAGGGTCTGGGCTTCTGGCCACCCGAGACCAAAAAACCTCTTTACAACAAATGGCGCCCAACGTGGGCGAATATCCACGTAAAGCCCGAAAAAGTTTAAAAAGGGTTCTAGTTCACAGAAACTGAGCCAAGGCAGCTTTCAAATTGTGTATACGAAGAGGGTCATTGTACAACGAAAGCTTGGCATCCGGGTCACATTTAAAATGGTGCCGGCGGACTGGCAGCAGGCAGTGTAAGCTGCAATCAGGTAGGTTCCTGAAATCTCACAGAAGACTCAGCAACATATGATTGATTTAAGGTTTCTGTTTATTTTGAACAAAAAGGAAACAAAGACAGTTTTTTAGTAGCAGCATTTTCTTGGATCTGCTCTGTTTGCTGGCCACGAACAGAGGTGTGGTCCCTTTAAGAGAACTTACTGATTCAGCTTTATCTGCAAAAACTATTCAGCTCTTTAAGAGAGTGTATTTTAAAAGCTCTTCTGGTTGAAAAATGATTAAGGATTCACAATAAAACATATTCAGATGAAAAAAAACCCTATAAATGGGTTACAATGTGTTACATAGGCTTCAGAGAGAAAAGAAAGTAGATAGAAAAAGTCCCTAAGAGAGAAATAGAGTAATAAAAATATAATAAGCCACATAAAGATGGAAAATAGAGACAAAATCTGGATTGTGGTTGTTACTGTGTTTTCTTTTAATTTTTTTTAACTGTTAATGAGCTAACTGCAGAAAGACAATGGATTGCAAATGCAAAGGCTACTAAGTTAAACAAGAATATATATTTTAAAGGTATTTTGATTTTGAAATTTGTATCTAAGGATTTATTACTTTGGAAGGATTATGCTTTTGTTTCCACAGAAGATGAGAACCTATAGATTGCTTCCAGGCTTTTATGGTTTCATCAACGAAGACCCTCTGAAAAAAATCTCTGATGGGAAGAGATGGCCGTATCAGTTTCAGGGCTACAGACTAAGATGATCCAGTCTCAAGAACCCATGAGATTTTCAACGCCCCATAATCAGCAGGGAGTAATAATGAAAAACTACGCCCAAATTCCCAAAATATTGTTTATAAATGTTTGTTTTCATTATAAATGGTTAATGTTTATAGTTAATCTTTTTCTAAGAAGAAAAAGGGGATATGGCATATGAATGATTTTTTAAAAATTAGATTATTGAATTTACTTAGATCAGGAAATCCGCTGTTAATCTCAAAATATTTTACATTGGTATAGATTTTGGTTTATTGATACAAGTTTAAGGTCAGTTCTCTTATGTTGTATATATTTTTCTACTTTTGTTTAAGATGGGATGCTTATGTAACTGATTTAAAATATATAATTAAGAAATGCAAGTTAGTTAGATTTTTTAGATATACTAAGATGTATTTCAATTAGGTAGTTAATTTTCAAATACTTCTAAGACCTACAGAATATGGCATTTAAAATGTTTTAAGAACTTTGAGTTTTCTGGACAGTGAGACATGTCTGCTCCTGGCAGCACTAATTTACTTCAAGAGAAAAATGGGCATCAAAGAAACTCCATATGGAGATCAGTTTCTTTGTGGCATCATTTAGCCACTGGACATGAACCTGTTCTTATATTGACTGCTTGACAGTATGCTGTTAAAACTGGACATGTAGGTTCCATAGGAAGGCGACCTCTGAACTTTGGTAGAACAAGCTGAGATGGTCCTTCAGGTTCCTGCTTTGCTGAGAAAACTGTCAGACATTTTTCAGAACTCAAGGAAAAGTGACTGATGAATGGGAAGAGCAGATTTCCTGCTTCACTGAAATGGAAAGAGACTCTGGGCTGTAGGCTGAAGATGGATGCCCCAACTTTATAAAGGAACTATGGGTGACTGTCCAGGCAGATAGGTGTCATCTCTGTCATTTCTAGATTTTGGAAGTTGCTTGTACTTCCTGTTTACTTGGGTAAATGTATCCTTCTGTGGTCTTTGATGTAGTTGAAGATTAGATAGTTATAGGTATAGTTTTTCTTGGTTGTTTTAAGGTATATTGGATGTGTAACTTTAGATTCACAATAATAAGGTAGATGATGGAGTGTTTTCTTTAATTTTACTAAATACAAATAGACTATATATTGTAACTGTAATTCTTGCTTGATAGCCATTTTGTTATATGTAATTTTGCTATATTAAAATTGAAAGCTTCCTTTTTGATTAGGCAGAAAGGGGGAGGTGATATGGGAATATATTTCTGTATGCTGTGAATATCAATCTTTAAATAAAGGAGCTGTTTTGGCCATGACAGGCACCATAGAACAAGTAGGAGGAGAAATCAGAGCAGAGGTAGGAGAAGCAGGGTGGAGTCAGACAGATTGAGCAAGCTGCCCAAAGAGCAACATGTAAGGAACACAGGTGAGCCACGGGCCATGTGACAGATAGATTAATGCAAATGGGTTGAGTTAAGATATAAAGAGCAAGCTAGCAATGTGCCTGAGCTATAAACCAAACAGCATGAACTTAATATAAGCATCTGAGTCATTTCTCGGGGTCTGAGCAGCAGCATCTGGTGGCTAAGGGGCCTTGTGCAGCAGAGTCTGGGCCTCTGGCCGCCCGGGACCAAGAAACCTCTTTACAACAGTCATTTACCATTTTTGTATTTATGGAACAAATTTTGTATTTATTTTATTTCCCTAAGCCAGTTATACTGACTATCCTTGGAGGGAAGAATTAATTTTGATCAACTTGAAATACATATTTTCAGAAAAAAAGTGATAATGCTATTATATTTAATATATAATAATATGAAGAAATTTTTTTTTAATTTCATGGTGTTTTGGTAGTTAAGGCATTATCATGGACTCTTCAAATATGTGTGTGTGATGGCTGATTAATTATTCAAATAGTAATTTCCTGTGAAATTTCTATTTCTAGGGATGTTTGTATTTTATATCACAACTTAACTCATTGTTACACATGAAAAGTGTATTAGTCTGGCAAATTATGCAATCTTTCATATATAGAGAACTAAGATAATTATAAAATGGCTAGAAAATAGAATAAAATATTTTATTCAGTAAGTTTTCTTCCAATGGTGCTTATGAACAAAATCCAAAATGTTAGTGACATAAATATTAGATAGGATTCCTGGGAAAATGTATCCAACAGTCACTATGCTACTTAAATATTACTCCCTTGTAGGACACTGAGTATCAGTAATAACAGCCAGAGTTACAAAAGGTTTCTAGACTCCCGAAGCCCAGTGGACAGTCTTATTTAATTTTTAGAAGTAGTGGGGTCTTGTTGCCACAAAACTGAAGTTGGAGGAGTTGATAGTTACCTCAATCCCATGTCCTCTGTGTTATTTATTATAATCTACATTTTAGAGAAAATAAATGTTTTTTAATTATATTACAATTTTTTGTACGTTTGGTAGTAAATCTAGATTCACTTTAACATTATACTAAGAACAAATTTAAATAATATTCTCATCAGAAATATATGGATTTTTATTTTTTGTTTTTCAGGATTCTCACACACCCTGCAGGTGTGTCTTTGTTCTCATATACCTTTTCAACACTGTGTACATAAGGTCTATGTACACAGTGTCATCACTAGGTGGCTGTGTCTCAGGAAATCTCCTCTTTCCTCTATTCACGTCTTTTTCTCGGTAATATATATATTAGCTATCTTCAGAAGACTCTTTCTTGCTGTTAGCCACTGTTGTATATGATTGCTCTGACTCTGGATCCAAGAAAATACATCATATAACTCCATGTTGTTACTCCTGCTTTATACCAAAGTGCTGGATATAGAAAGGAGAGTTTTAAATAGTAGTTTGACAGATTTGTTTGTATCCAATTTGTAGAAAAAAAAAAGATTGTTATTATTTTGAATTTAGGGACTGACTTAGATGAATAATCAAGTGTGACAATCCATAGCACAGAAGCCATGATTAACTTAACAACTGGTGTCACAGTATAGTCAGCAAAGTGAAATTTCCTGTGAAATCATGAGGACCTGAGTTCAACCATTAACACCCATATAAAAAGCCATATGTGGTGGTAATCTTTTGCATTCCCAACGCTGAGACAGAAGCAGGAAAACTCCTGTAGATAGATGCTATCCATCCAATTGCAGATCCCAGTGGCAGACTCGTCTCAAAATAATTATGTGAAAAAAAGAGAAAATAATAATAATAATAATAATAATAATAATAATAATGATGATGATGATAATAATAATAATAATAACCCAATGGAGATGACTTCTGAGGAGTGACTCCTCAGGTTGATTGATCTTCACATGGACATTCCTTTCATTCACACACAAAACCATGAATACACACAAATACACACACTAGCACAACCCAAACTAGAATATTCCAGCTGTCAATGTGCAAGATTTAAGAAGATTCTGTGTGAAGCATGTTTTTTATATGCTAATTTATAGTATGTAGAGGATCTTTTCAGGCCTTTGAAGATTTACATTTTATTAAAGAAATGAGACATTAAGTGGGATGTTATAAAATACAATGCCTTATTTTTTTTTTCTAACCATGCACTATATAGAAGTTTAGCTTTCTGAGTACAACAAAAAAACTTGTTCATTGATTTAAAAAAAGATACAAATATGCAGCTTTTCAGTAAGGGAGTTGTAGTATTATACTGTATATACTCCAAAATAAATAAATAAAGCTTTCCTGAAGATCAGAGGACAAAATCAGCAACAGAGTTAGCCAGAGAGGCCAGGCACTGGAGTCACATGGCTTTAATCCTAACACTCAGGAGGCAGAGGCAGAGATCTGTCTGGATCTCTGTGAGTTCAAGGTCACATTGGGCTATATGAGATCAATCCAGTCCAAAAGAGAAACAGGCAGTGGTGGTGTACCTTTGGGCACATGGCACACTGCCCCCAGTACTTGGGAAACACACAGGCCTAACAGGAAGTGATATGGCTGGGTAGAGAAAGGAACATAAGACAGGAGGAGGCAGGAGTTCAGCCCCTTCCATTTCAGCCTTGCGGTTCCTGTTCTTTTTCCTTCCCCATTCAGTCTAAGAATTCATGGTGGCAAGATCTTCCCCTGTAGTCTAAGGAGTTGGCAAGTGAGAAGTGGTTGTGCCTTGTTCTGTTGTCTCTGATATTTTTGACATTCTTTGTTTAGGAAAAAAAACATTAGTTCTTTAGTACATGCATGTGTGTGTGCGTATGTGTGTGTGAGCGTGTGTATGTATGTGTTCATGAACATGTCACAGCACATATAAGGAGATAAGAACACAATCCGTACTCTCCTTCCAACTTTATGTGGGTTACGAGGATCATCGGGCTTATGCAGCAAGTGCTTTTCACATTCTGAGTCATATAGCTGTCCCTTAAAGAGTGAGTAGTTGAGAACTTGAAAAAGAATATCAGTCTATATCTCAAAGCATGGGTTGTCCTGAAAGGCCTTTGATCCCTTTATGCAACCACTTTATTTTTAAGTACTGGGCTTTGATCAGTTAAAGTTTCCAATCTAAGTCTCTTCCATGCCTTATGAACTCTCACAGGTATTCTTCTCTGTCTGTGACAGCTATACTAAGGAAGTGGATGACTTGAGTACAATTGTATTACTAACTTTTCAGCTGGAGAAAATGAGTATATTGAGTTTAGAGAACCATAAATATGGACCATCAGTTTCTAGAGACTTTTCCACAGGTTCCTCCCTAGAATATGATTAATTATTTTCATAAGGAGCATTTCATACAAATATAAATATTAACGTTTTAGAGGAAGAAAATTCAATCAGTTAGATAGTAATATGCCTGAACCATAGGCCAAATAGCTTGCAATTATATAAACCTTTGTGTAATCATTTGGGACTAAATGGCTGTGGGACTGACTGGGACACTTCTGACTATATAGAACAGTAAGAGCTAAGCCAAGAATTAGTAGAAGATGGGCACCCTGTTGAAAGTTTTTTTGAGCTAGGTACATGGCTGTATTTAAAGAATAAAAACAATTAAAAGCAACAATATGTCTATTGTAGAAAAAGAGTGCTGGATCGTAACTGTGAAAGAAGCTGACAGGATCAAAGCAGGCATAGAGAAGTGTTGGAAGTAGCTATTAAGGCTGTAGACATATGCTTCATGTACGTTTTCAAGGTAATAACTACCACATGTAGCATAAACAAAATGCTGGTGTAAGGTTTAGACCATCTGTTGTACTAGGGAAAGAGTAACTGGAGATGAGGGGCTGAATCATAGTGACCTGGGCACTTACAACACCACCAGCAAAACCTTCATTTGCAAAATCCCGTAACACGTTACAGTGGGTCAATATGGCCAATTGTTCCTTGAACAAGCCTTGTCAAATGATCTATGTGGCTATTCACTTGTATCAGAATGCCTTGCCTCTCAACCAAAGTAGATACAATTAGAAACTAGTGAACTCTAGGGTTTCAGGTAACTATTATCTTGAAAGTTCTCAACACATGCCTCTGGGTAGTTTATATCTACCAACCTCAGGTGCTGATGCACCAACAGAATATAAACCCAACTTTTATAAACTCAAAGTTTATTGATGGTAGGGAACATTTAGGCAGCCTTGCTGGTTACCAAAACCAAAAACAGCTAACAGAACAAAGAACCCCTTGTACTTTAAAGAGAGGAAGCAGAAAGAAACGAGATACATAGGAAGTGTCTGTGTGATAGAAGCATACTGTTTAGATATCAGCAAGAACTCACACAGGTCATGGGCAAATATTTACCATTCCGCACTATTTTATCTAGTTTGAAACTGATTGGCTAAGGGTACTGAATGAAGAGAATAATAGCTTTTACAGTTTACAAGGCAATGAAGTGCCTTTTGAATATTCTTGTAATGCTCTTAATGTAAGGATTTTGATGGGCTTACAAAAAGAACTCTGACAGAAAATTTGGAAAACCAGATCCCAGTGGAAGATAAACTATTTGACATTACCAGTGAATTCCTAGCAAAGCTTTACTGGTTGCTTACTGGCCTCATCAAAGATCCTTAATTTGTCTAAGTACCAAGCATCCTTTCTTATATAAGTTCCCCATTTAAGATAATATCCCAGAATATAGGTGCCAGAGCAGTAACTATTAAATGCCCACATATGGTGTTTTATGGGAAGAATCTGATGCTATTATGTTGCTGTCACATGGATACTTGGCTTTTAAGCCAGGAATACACACGCTCATAACAAATGGCTTTTTATGACTTCACATACACAGCCCTGATGCACAGAACGTATAGAGGAAAGATTGCTTATTTTATGCAGGCTTGGCATGAACTCCATTCCCAATTATAGGGAATAAGGGGACTGGATGAGGCC
Source organism: Phyllotis vaccarum (assembly GCA_033318265.1). Lineage (NCBI taxonomy): Eukaryota > Metazoa > Chordata > Mammalia > Rodentia > Cricetidae > Phyllotis > Phyllotis vaccarum. The sequence goes on along the minus strand of JARWLC010000004.1, from coordinate 133,818,180 downwards.
AATGAAAGCATAGACTGGAAAATGGAAAAGATAGCACAGTGCCTTCACATAATAAAGACTGTTATTGTTCAAATTGTAACAATATTGTTTTGTTTTTTTCCTAATTTCCCTCCATGATCTTAAATGTTTCTGTCTTCTATAGTGATGCCAAAATGTGAGCTGTCTCACTCATCAGTGGCAACTCTTTAATCTTTCCTTTTTGGCATAACCACATAGCCAAGGTAGTCATGGATGATTCATGCATCATTTCATGCTCAGTGGCAAACTTTTCCTTCTCCCCTAAAAACACCTAAGCCTTTAAGAGCAGAGTTGGGAAAAAAGTGAAGGTCGGAGACAGATGTTCTCCTGTTGTTCCTGTTGAGGGTTTGTATATTTCAGTATTTCCAGATTTGAGCCGTGTGAAACATTTTCTGCAAAATAAGAAGCCAAGCCAAATTTACTGGGTCTGCAGACAAAATGTGAAGCAGCTGGATTTGATTGGTAACATTTGTGTGCAAGAAAACTTAGTGGCAAAAATAAAGCCAGCATTTTCCCAAACTGGAGTCGACGTGTCTTTAGGCTATCTCTTCCATCTATCTTCTCTGGAGAGAACTTTGGATTTTTGAAAAGATCTCATATAAAATGTACCAGATAATATCTCAGAGTATTGGCCTGAAATATTTGCCAAGCCCCCCCCCAAAAAAAACTGACCGCCCAGAACAAGCAAATATGTTGTTTCTCATAATCAAAATTCAGAGGTAAGAAGAAGCAAGGTCACTACGCAACCTGAATTCAAATTGCTGAAAGTTTGTCTTCTATTCATGTTGTTTCAAAAGTAAAAACCAAGAGGCATGCTCACATTGACTTAAATCTGCAAACATACACAGCAAAACTTGGCAATAGTGGCACATAATGGAAAATTTACTGGGTTTACTGATGGTAAAACTTTACCCCATATTCCAAGTAAGTTCAGGTAAAAATTGCCATCTCTCTCTCTCTCTCTCTCTCTCTCTCTCTCTCTCTCTCTCTCTCTCTCTCTCTCTCTCTCTCTCTCTCTCCCTCCCTCCCTCCCTCCCTCCCTCCCTCTCTCTCTCTCTCTCTCTCTCTCTCTCTCTCTCTCTCTCTCTCTCTCTCTCTCTCTCTCTCTCTCTCTCTCCCCCCAAAGACAGGATTTCTTTGTGTAGCCTTGGCTGTCTTAGAACTTGCCCTGTGGGCCAGACTGTCATTGAACTCATAGAGATCGCCTGTTTCTGCCTCCCTAGTGCTGGGATAAAAGTGTACACCATCACTACCTGCCTTATTGTGTTTCTTAAAAAAATAATGTAATGTAGATTTAAGAATATAATAGAAACAAACAAGCATATTCTATTTATGAGATAGGGCAAAATATTTACAATGATTTTCATATTTTAAAAAGACATCAATAAAAGATAATAGGAACTAGAAAAGATTCGTTTTACTCCATATTTCATTTTAGTTACCTGAAAGACAAGTTTTTACTCAAGTAAGAAAAAAATGATGTAATTTTCTTAAATTTTCCCTTTTCTTTGGAAGGAAATGCTCTTGTATGTTTGTTTGTTGTGGAGCTCCAATGCACATGATAGCAGCCAGAACCATAGTATCTTATCAAGCTGCAAGAGTCATCATGCCAATTATGGCATATCAAGTCTCTCAGGCTATATTTTGGGTGTGCAAACATGAAATATTAGCTAGTTGACAGGTACATTTCTCATTCAAGCCCAATTTTACAATGGAAAGTGTATATTAGACACAATTTATTTTTCTATAATAAATAGTACAGTCCAATATCAGAGGACTTTGGGGAAGAAACTCAAGGCCAGAACCTGGAGGCAGGAATAGATGCAGAGGTCATGGAGGAGTACTGAGCAAGGGGGATGTACTTGGACTTCCTTATTATACCTCCCAGAACCACCAACCATGGTGATTCTGCCACACCAATTATCAATCCTTAAAATACCTTAAATGCTTGTCTCCAGGCTAATTCTATGAAGGTATTTTCTCAATCAAGATTCTGTCTTTAGCTAGCACTCAAAGACACTTTATTTTGATTATAGAACTGATCAGCCAAGAAGACATTACAGTCCTAAACATGTATGCATTGAACTTGGAGTTAAATGATGTCAAATAACACTTTTATTAAACATCACACAATGTACCTTATTCTCATCGGCCCATAGAAATATCTATAAAGTAGATCCCATACTGGAATATCAAACAAATCTCAGAAAATAGAGAAATCGAAGTAACTCCTAGTATCTTCCCTGACCATGATTTGATTAGCTCAAAATCAATAGCACAAGTCATTTAGAAAATACACAAAGTCATGGAGAGTAAATAACACTAAAGAAAGATGAATGAAGAAATCAAGGGAAAAAATTAAATTAATGGAAATAATGAAAATGAAAACACAAGATGCCAGAACCTGTCGGACACACTGAAAGCATTTCTATAAGGAAAACTTATTGCAATGGATACCTACATTAAAAAATCAAACGAGGCACAAATAAATACCTCAGGATCTTAGAAAAGTCAGTAACAAACAAAACCCCAAAGCAGTAGATAAGACAATATAAAACCAGGGCAAAAAAAAATCAATGAGACAGAAACAAAAGTAAAAACAAAAAACAATTCTAAGAATTAATAGAGTTAAGAGCTAGTTCTATGACAAGATAAATAAGACCGATAGATACTTAGTCAAATCAAACAAAGGAAGAGAGGATCCAGATTACTAGAACTATAGATTGATTGGTAGGGAGAACAATCGTAGGCACCAAAAAATCATCAGAGAGCAAAATACTTACTGTTCGAAAATGGATAATTACGTTGAAAATCTTAAAATAAATGAACAGATTTCTGGAAACAGCTAAACCACCAAAAGTAAGCCAAGAGGGGATCAACAACGGAAATAGACCGTAACATAAAAGGAGATAGAAACTATAATTAAAAAGACTTTCCTATAGAAAAAGTCCAGGTCTCTTGGCTTCATAGCAGAATTCTACCAGACATTTAAAGAATTAAAAGCAATACTTCCTGAATTATTTAAAGGTGGAAGTTTTTTTTTTTAAAAAATATATTAATTTAAGATTAATATTTATTAAAATATAAGTTAACATTTGTGATATAGGTAACGGCTTATATAGGTGCCTGATAGATTGGATTATTTATGCGATGGACAATGGATGCCGAACTGGTCTCTCTAGCAGTCAGGAACTAAAAATGGGGCCTTTTAAGATCTTAGTAGCCTCTTTTGAATGGGGTTGGCCACTCCCCCTTTAGGATCCAGGGACCCTGGATAAGTGTCTTCAGACCTTATCAGCTGACACCTGAATTCCCCCCCCCCACAAATGAGTCACTTTTAACGTCTTCTATACAGCTGATCTTACTGTAATTCTAATACCAGGTGAAGATACAACTAAGAAATAGAACAAACCAATATCTCTGATGAATATATATGGAACTTTTTAAAAAACTTTGCAAACTGTGTTGGGGAATATTATTTTCACTGTATTATTTTATGCCGATGATTCTTTAACTGGGTTCGGGTATGTTGTATTTGTTTCTTCTACCTTTTTTTAATGATCTAATGATGTGTTACATTTGTTTCACCTGCCTGCCTAAAGTACCTGATTGGTCTAATACAAAGCTGAATGGCCAATAGATAGGCAGGAAAAGGATAGGCGGGGCTAATGGACAGAGAAAAAGTAGGGGGAAATGAAGGCTAAAGAGCCGAAGAAGGCAATAGTGAGGGAGAGAGAAGAGACACGCCCTTGGCCAGAAGCTAGGCAGCTGCCAGAGCAGACAGTAGAATTGCAAGTAAAATGTCCAGAAGGAAAGAAAGGTAAAAACAAGGCAAAAGGTAGATAAAGAGAAAAAGGTTAAGTTAAAGAGCTAGATGAACAAGCATAAGATAGGAGTGAGCATTCATAAATAATAATGTCTCTGTGTCATGACGGGGGAGCTAGTTGGTCTAAAATAAGAGAGCCTGCTATAAAACTGAATATAGGAACAAAAAGGTCATAGTTTTGATTTGCTTTCACATTGCTACAATGACCATGAACAAACTCAGGGAAGAAATGATTTATTTCACCCTTATGGGAAGTCAGGGCAGGAACTTAATGCAACAACCTAAAGACAGGAACTTATAGCAAAGGCCATGGAAGAAGTCTGCTTACTGGCTTGTTTCCCATGGTTCACTGTTAAGGGCCGAACCACCTGAATACTCAGCTCCCTCATTGGCTATCAGTGCTGGCTTTTCCTCGTTGGCACCATCAATCTGAAATTTGTAGTTTGTCAGTCACCAAGTGCAGCAACAGATTCCAGGTTGTTACTGCCCATGCTTACGCACATGCTTATGCACACCACCAAGGCAGCTGAGGCCCTGCCAACCTGGCTGGCTCCTTTCCCACACATCTCTCAGCTTGGTTTTCATACAACCCAAGACCATCTGCCTATGGTAACTCTGCCTACATTGGACCAGGCCCTCTTGCATCAACCATTAATCAAGACAATGCCCCAGATCTGCTTGCAGGCTAGTCTAATGGAGGAATCTTCTCACTTCCCAAATACCTCAGTTGTGTCAAGTTGACAAAACTAACCAGCATAGTCACCTACCCCAATAATTTTGACTTTATTCTGAGATGCAGAAATGGTTTAACTTAAGAAAATAAAAATGTATATAGTAGACTATATATAAAAGAAAAACTCACAGTCAATATGACCCTAAATGTGGAAAATCTGGAATAAATTCCATTAAAATAAGAAATGAGACAGAATTGTCCACTATTCCTACTCCTTTTCAGTATAGAACTTGAAACCCCAGCTAGATCCATAAAACAAAATGAGAAAATGAAAGAGTACATGGGAGGAAAGAAGTCAAATGATATCTGTTTTCAGTTGAAAGGATAGTGTCTTAAGGTTTCACCATGACCTTCCACATAATAGTCAGTTATGGAAAGAGTCAGGACAGGAATTCAAGACAGGAACTGAAGCAGAAATCATGAAGAAATGCTGCCTTGTGGCTTAGCCTGCCTGTTTCTTAGAATACAGAGGACAACCTGTCCAGGAATGGCACCGCTTACAGTGCACAGGCTCCTTTCATCTCAATCATTAATCAAGGCAATGTTTCACAGACTTAACTACAAGTCAACATTTTGAAGGCATTTTCCAAGGTAAGAGTCCCTCCTCCCAGATACATCTATGTTCATATTAAATTTTAAAAACTACCCATCACAGATAGGATACATAATAGAGTTCAATGAGTCCACCAAAGTATAAATGATCAACACTTTCAGTATCAAATTTACTTACAAAAATAAGTCACTGTTCTCTATAAAAATAATATACATGTCAAAAAGGAAACCATGGAATTAGTGCTATTTACATTAGCCTTTAAAACGTTAAAACATGTAATAAAGTAAAAGACATCTACAATGAAAATTTAAATCTCCGAAGAAAGAAATCTGGGAAGATGCATAAAGATCAAAAGATCTCTCAATGCTTATAGATTGGTACAAGAAATATTGTAAATAATGCTGTCAGGGCAATCATACTGCATCTCAGGTTATACTACAGAACCACAGTAATCAAAACAGTATTATGGTGGCAAATAAACTGAACAAACTTGGGCTTAAGAGCACACAAGGACAGTCTCATTACATAACGACCTAAAAAACTTAAATGTTTTTAGCAGACAGTGAAATACTAATTCCAATTATATTGAGATTTAATCGTGTCCGAATCAAAATGGCTGTGACTAGGAAGACAAATGATATTAAAGCTACAAATGCTGGTGAAGACTCGGAGGGAGAACACATATCTCTGCTGTTGCAGATGCAAACTGGTGGTTCTGATATGGAAACGAGCAGAGAGATTCTTCAGAAAGCTAAAAAATAGATCTTCCATGGGACTCAGGTTATACCACTTCTGGATATATACCCAAAGGACTCTACAACTTACTTCAGAAATACTTGCTTACCCATGTTCGTCAGTGCTCTATTCACCATATCTAGGAAAGAGAAGCAGCTTAGATCTTCATAAACTGATGAAGGAAGGTGCTATACTAGCTACCAGAGAAGGAGTTATCGACAGCCCTACCCAGCTGTGGATCCTGTGAAGAAGAAAATGCAGAAGGGGCGGGAAGGGAAGGGCTGATTTGGTGAAAAAAACTTTGTATTCATGTATAAAATTGTGTGTGTGGGGGGGGGTGAAAGTATAAAAAATAAATAACCCTTTTTGAATAATTAAAGAAAATATAAAACTGGGCCTGGTGTCAAACACTAGGGAAACTGAGGCAAAAGGATTTCTTAAGAGTATGAGGCTAGTTCTGGGATTTTCTCAAGAAGATTTAGTGTACCTTGTCTCAGAAAGAATTAACATTTTAAAATATAATTTTGTATGCAATAAATGTATTTCTGTTTAGTCCTAATTGAATACATACTGTCCAGTTGCTCAACTGTAACACTGTATTTAAGAAGCCACTCCTTATGTTTTGTGGAAATTATCATCTGCCTGCAACATCACTGTGACAGTGCCAAGCCTGTGGATTTCTATGATTTTCCATATTCCTCAAGTTTACACCGAGTCACTGTTCACTGAGTTCCAGATACTTCCCATGAATTAACTCTAATTTTTGTGACAGCTCTCTGGTTTAGAGATGATGAAGATCATGCCCAATAGAAACTTGTTGGTGTGGTGTTGCCTCTCCAAAGCCACACTCTGCACTAAGCTCCATTAATATCCAAACATGACATACATGACATTTAACCATTAGGATTGTTCGTGTTGATCAGATTTTTAATCCACATATAAGAACTGGCCTGAAAAGAAAGAAAGTAGAAAGGGACTCTGTTTATATTTTAGATTTTAAAGCAAATTAAAGTTAAAAACATGGTCTTCTCCTGAGATCCAAGCCTAAAGAAACATTTGGAATTATAAGTCTATAAATTAAAATAAATTAAAGGCAAAATTTATAGAATTTACCATGGTTATACATTTCTGCATTGATTTGTTACTGAATTCATTTTAAAGAAATGGTTTGTTTGTTTTTATTATTCTTTTTATTGCTAACTTAAAATAGACATGCTTGTTCTCTAAAAAACACAAAAGCCTTTTCAAATAATGAAAACAAGATCCTAGAGGAGTAATCACAGAGTTCTAAAGGGGAAAACATAAATTTATAAGTGAGTGTCTATGAATTTGATGACCTACAAATTCACCATGGAGCCACTTTAATCCATAAAATACAACATATTTGAATGCTTAGCAACTGCATAATAAAAATGAATATGGACTAGAGAAAGTCCGCTGAATGCTCCTTGAAAACCAGAAGACTATTTTAGCACCTGGACTGAATTTGAGGGAAACTAAACTTGAATTAGAGTTTTGTGTAGACACCAAGAAAAAGTCAGTGGTTTTGGCTTATTCCGTGGTTTATTTAAAGACAGAACTTAACATAAAGTTCTTGGAACACTGCCTTACGATTTGGCTATAAGAAATGATTGTGTGTGTGTGTGTGTGCGCGCGCGCTTGTGTGTGTTTTTGTGTGTTTGTGTGTATGTGTGTTTGTGGGGGAGAGAGAGAGAAGACAGAGAAAGACAGGGAGACAGAATTGAATGAGAGTATCTTCCATTCAATGTGCTCACTATGCTCGTTATTTCATTTATAGTACATAAACCTCCTTCTCAGCCAGGCAGTGATTTCATGACACTAAAAATTAAGGCAGACATTTAAATAGATAAGCTTAATCTTGTATTAATTCAACTTCATAGTCTTTATTGTTTTTAAAATGAACAAATTTTATTATGAGTACAGAAAAATGTGCAGTGTTGTGCTACACACCATCTCACATACATGGGTGGGCTTAAAAGACTGTCTATGAATGCCATGACTGACTGATGGAATGGGATTCTGGATCCAGGCCTATACTGGGAGTCAGACAAATGCTGATTGAATATATCATCTATCTATTGACTGCAGACCAACATGATCAATAAAATAGATTTACTCACATTTTAATGTCTATGGGAATGAAAAAAAGGGGCTATAAAATGAAACTAAATGCTAGAGCATGTGATGGGCAGAATGGTTCTTTTCTGAAGACTGTATCCACTTAATACAGAGGTACCCAATATTTCATGAAACTCAACCAGATGTAGAAATCTACTGAAAACAGTTATCTTCCATCTCTCTCTTTTCAAGTAGGTACAGTCAAAACATAGGCAGCTGAGGTGATGTACACATTCAAGAACCTAACTGCATGAGAATAGTAGCTTATCTACAGTGTTGACAAGATCCCAAGTATTAACTTGAAATAGAAACTTACTACTTAGAACTTAGAAAAGTAGTTTAGCGTGAAAAGAACAGTGCTAGGTAAGAAAAACAAATAGTGTTTGTGCTCCAGTGAGGGGCTGCAGCCTGCGCTTGTTAACTCCTGTTTCTTTCACTTAAAAATGTGAATTAAAAAATTCTGGCTTAAGATGAAATATACACGATTGAGACTTTTAATTGGAAATCACTATTATTAGGAGAATTCTAACAAGGTTAAAATTTTTGATTGCGTTCAAGGACAGGGCTGCCACCTAGATAGAATATATACTGTTTTGTTCCCTGTTCTATGAATCTATTGATTCACTCTTTTATTTTTTGTTTAGAGTAACTACCGTGCATCCATAGTTATCTGGGAGGGTTGGGAGAAATGTGCCACCTGAGGAGCTGCATGGATTTGCTCTTAGTAGCCTCGCCATTTCTATACATTCAGAGATGTATGTAAGTGTGAAAGAGGCTCTGGGACTTGACACTGAAGACTGAATTTTTCCACATGTGGATAAGAGCAGTGGTTCCGAAACTTGGCTACAATCAGAGCCATCTGGGTAAGATTGGTTTTATATAAGAAATTCTGTAGATATTTCTGAGAGTGTTTCAAGTTTGAGAAACAAAAATCCAATGCCAATTAATTCCCCTTGGCTTGGAGCTGTGTTTGTGGCTACCGGGGCTTTCATTAAAACAGATTAACTATCTAAATAAAGTTGGAAAACTTCTGTGGACACTTAATAGAAATTCTTGAAAATATGCATGGTCTTAGTAAAGTATGAAAAAAAAATCTAGAAACAAAGCCCTTTAAGCCCAGTTAATGGACTGGATTTAAATTCAAAGCCCAAACAATAGTTCTTAAAGAAGTGTGTTCAGAAGGCATGCAACAATTACTATATAATGGCTACTTAATACACTGAATTTCTTTTTCAGTGTGGTACAAGTCTCTGGTAAGTGCCTCTAATATAACTTTAGGATACATCTCTTGTGCTGTGGAGTAAGGTCATATGACACACAAAGCCTATTTGCCATTTGAAAAACAACTTTTGGATATTATTAGATCAGTTAGTCATCTGTTTCTCAGGAAAGTGAGTGTGATAACGCACCAGTACTCACTGTTCATGGACATCTGCCACACACCACAAAAACAGAGAAGGTCTTAGAGAGCAGTGTGGAAGAAAAGCCTATTTTGCAGGCTGTAGATGCACGGTAATCAGTTTTGCTTTGTCGGCAAAGACCCATGTCTAGAAGTAAAACTTGCTCTGATTCTTACTTCTAGATTAATTAAATGAAAGAAAAAATATGGAATTTATAAACATAAAGGGGGTGGGCAGATTTCTCCGGATTACTCCATCCCCATAAAAAGTGCCCTCTGTAGTAAAGTTAAATTAATGGGTTATACAATGTAAAAATACAGAATCTCTTTTCAACATTCCTGTGCCTGTGAAATGAAATATGTTGCTTTAGTGGCAAAGATAAATATATTTGTGCCAAAGATTGACTACTTTTGTTCTTCAAAAGTAGTTTCAAATAGACTACTACTTATAATTTACTGTTCTATGTTTTGTATTCTGCCATATGTGACAAACATATTCAAACATGAATTTGTACTTCCCAGCATAATGATAAATAAATTGTGCAACTACTAGGAAGACATAGCTTTATATATTTTGTTGGAGATACAGTGGCAGAGATTGGTTAGATGTTTTTTCCTGCCTACCTGGCACAGAGGTGAACTGTGTTTCTTAGCTTCCCTTGAACATAAGTCAAAGTGAAAGTGATGTACATGGTGCTTAGAACTTACCCACTAAAGCATCCAGGGCAATTTTTTGCATTCTTCATTAGCAGGGTGTGATGAGGGAATGCCTTTCTGTATGCTGTGAATAGCAATCTTTAAATAAAGGAGCTGTTTCAGCCCATGACAGACACCATAGAAAAAATAGGTGGGGAATCAGAATAGATAGGAAAGGAAGGTCAGAGACAGACTGAGCCAGTCGCCCAAGAAGAAACATGTAAGGAACACAGGTGAGCCATGGGCTACGTGGCAGACAGATTAATGAGAATGGGTTGAACTGAGATGAAGAAGCAAGCTAGCAATGTGCCTGAGCCATAGGCCAAACAGCATGAACTTAATATAAGTGTCTGAGTCATTTTGGGGGGCCTAATCAGCAGTGGGTAGCTAAGAGGTCTGAGACTACAGGTCTGTGGGTCTGCACCTCTGGCCATCCAGGACCAGGAAACCCCATTGCTATAGATGGCATCCCAACATGGACCAGAGAAAGATTAGAAAGTATTTTAGCACAGAAACTGAGCCAAAGAAACTTCCAAATTGTGTACCTGAAGCGGGTTATTGTACAGAGAAAGCTCCGCATCTGGCCACATTCAAAATGGCGCACGCAGACTGACAGCAGGCAGTAGAAGCAGTAACCAGGCCAGTTCCTGAAATCTCACAGAAAACTCAGTAGCATGTGATTGATTTTAGATTTTTGTTTATTTTGAACAAAAAGGAAACAAAGATGATTTCTTAGTAGCAGCATTTTCTTGAGTTTGCTCTGTTTGCTGGTGATGAACAGAGACACAGTCCCTTTAAGAGAACTTACTGATTCAGCTTTATCTGCAAAAACTATGTGGCTTTTTAAGAGAGTGTGAGTATTGTAAAAGCTCTTCTGGTTGGAAGATGATTAAGGATTCACAATAAAACATATTCAGATGAAAAAATAACCTGTAAATGGGTTTTACAATGTATGTAAAAGCTACATAGGTTTCAGAGAAAAAAGATAAAGTCTTTAAAAAGAGAAATAGAGTAATAAAAATATAATAAGCCATGTAAAGATGGAAAATAGACACAAAATCTGGATTTTGGTTATTATTGTGTTTTCTTTTAGTTTTTAAACTATTAATGAGCTAACTATAGAAAGACAATGGATTGCAAAAGCTGCTAATTTAAACAAGTATATATTTTTTAAAGGTATTTTGATTTTGAAATTTGTGTCTGGGAATTTATTGCTTTGGAAAAGTTCTGCTTTTGTTTCCACATAAGATGAGAATTTGTGGATTGCTTCCAGGCAAATATGGTTTCATCAACCAAGACCCCCTGAAAAAAAAATCTCTGATGGGAAGAGATGGCCATATCAGCTTAAGGGCTGAAGACTATGATCCAGTCTCAAGAAACCATGAGATTTTCAACGTCCCATAATCAACAGGAAGTAGTAATGGAAAACTACGCCCAAGTTCCCAAAATATTGTTTATAAATGTTTGTTTTCATTATAAATGGTTAATGGTCATAGTTAATCTCTTTCTAAGAAGAAAAAGGGGATATAGTATATGAATGATTTTTAAAAATTAGATTATTGAATTTACTTAGATCAGGAAATCAGCTACTAATCTTAAAATGTTTTACATTGGTATGGATTTTGGTTTATTGATACAAATTTAAGGTCAATTCTCTTATACTGTACGTATTTTTTTACTCTTGTTAAGATATGATGTTTATGTAACTGATTTAAAATTGTAATGTATAATTAAGAAATGCATGTTAGTTAGATTTTTAGGTACACAAAGACATAATTCAATTAGATAGGTAATCTTCAAACACTTCTAGGACTTACAGAATATGGCATTTAAAATGTTTTAAGAACTTAGACTTTTCTGGACAGTGAAATAGGTCTGTTCCTGGCAGCACCAATTTACTTCAAGAGAAATATGGGCATTGAAGAAACTCCATATGGAGATTAGTTTCTTTGTGGCATCATTTAGCCACTGGACATGAACCTGTTCTTATATTGACTGCTTGACAGTATGCTGTTTAAACTGGACATGCATGTTCCATAGGAAGGCGACCTCTGAACTTTGGCAGAACAAGCTGAGATGGTCATTCAGGTTCCTGCTTTGCAGAGAAAACTGTCAGACATTCTTCAGGACTCGAGGAGAAGTGACTGATGAATGGGCAGAACAGATTTTCTGCTTGACTGAAATAAAAAGAGACTCTGAGCCTGTAGGCTGAAGATGGATGCCCCAACTTTGTAAAGGAAATTTGGGTGACTGTACAGGCAGATAGGTGTCATCTCTGTCATTTCTAGATTTTGGAAGTTGCTTGTACTTCCTGTTTACTTGAGTAAATGTATCCTTCTGTGGTCTTTGATGTAGTTGAAGATTAGATACCTATAGGTATAGCTTTTCCTAGCTATTTTAAAAGGTATACTGGATATGAAACTTTAAATTCATAGGATAAGATAGAGTATTTTGCTTTAATTTTGCTAAATATAAATAGACTATATATTGTAACTGTAACTTGCTTGATAGCTATTTTGTTATATGTAATTTTGCTATGTTAAAATTGAAACTTTCCTTTTTGATTAGACAGAAAGGGGGAGGTGATAAGGGAATGTCTTTCTGTATTCTGTGAATATCAATCTTTAAATAAAGGAGCTGTTTTGGCTCATGACAAGAACCATAGAAAAAATAGGTGGGGAATCAGAATAGGTAGGAAAGGAAGGTCAGAGACAGACTGAGCCAGTTGCCCAAGAAGAAATATGTAAGGAACACAGGTGAGCCACGGGCCACGTGGCAGACAGATTAATGAGAATGGGTCGAATTGAGATGAAGGAGAAAGCTAGCAATGTGCCTGAGCCTTAGGCCAAATAGCATGAAGCTAATATAAATGTCTGAATCATTTCTGGGGGCCTGATCAGGGGCGGGCGGCTAAGGGATCTGGGACTACAGGTCTGTGGGTCTGGCCCTCTGGAGCCAAACACCTCATTGTTACAAGGCTGGATATGTTGGGTGGATTCTATAAACTCAGGAGAGAATTCAGGCACCTAGTAGGGTAACACTAAATAGCTCAGTGACATCTGGATTTCAAATTTCTTCAATTCTCACATCAACTGTTCTCTTTGTAATTATGTTGGCGAAAAATTAAATCTTATGTAAATCTACTGATATTTGGTGTTGTGAGTCAAAGGAGCCTGTCACATAGATACCTATATATAATGTGCAGATTAAAGTAGGATATTGCCACATTATAAACCTGAAATATTTAAGAGTATGTAGCAGTTGGCTAGGTGAAAAATGTTTACTGGATTCTGAGGAGACAGAGAGCTTTCTTATTCTACAGAGACCAGTATTCTGCACAAGAAAGGGAGATTCAACATCCATATAACTCATAATTCAGGTAAGACATCTTACTAAATAGCATGGATGACATTATAAGTTGACTATGCTACATTAGCACTGTGTAAGGTTGTTCAATAAGAATGGTGACTTGAGATAGGAATTCATGTGTTTTCCAGAGACGAGAAGGATTAAAATGTGATTAATATTGAATAAACTTGACTGTAGGCCATGAGTAATAATAAGACTCAGCAGCATCACAATCTTTCCAATTATAAACACCCTCTTAAACTCAGTGCACAGATAAGTGTGTAAGAGAGAAAGGAGCTGAAATGATAAACACAGACAAGGTCTTTGGACTAGATGGGTGCAAGGCCAAGGGCACCAGGTAGAGACTCTCTAGAAAACCTGAATGTCACTGGTAAAAGGGAAATGATAGCAGAAAAAAATACACATGAGCCGAAGCTCCACGTTCCTCTCGTGTGTCCTATGAGCTGTTTTCACAAAATAGCTCAAGAATTTCAAGAGAGTGGTGGGTGAGTGCTCAACCCTAATAAAGCCCATGTCTTAAATTTCGGTTTTCTTTTCCCTACATTTTAAAAAAAATCTTATCATTAGAGGTTGATCAGAAGATTTGCTAAGTTCAAGGGGAGAGAAAAATAAATCAAGGGAAAAATATACATCGGGGCAGGTATAATTAAATCATAGATTTTAAATCAATAAACCCTGTTGAGCCTACCTTGACTATCCACATCCTTTCGTAATTTGTTCCCACAGTCTTTTGGAGATTGGCATGTGACTGTGCATTAGTATATTTACAGTATGGCTTTAGGTGATACTTGATAAATACCTGTATATTTGCTCGTAGTTACTAGGATTTTGGCTGCACCATGTAACAGTCAGCAGCTATATTACTGAAGGAGGCACCAAAGAATGATGGTTTACCAAGCAACAGTGCTTGCTAAATACCATATTGGTCAACCCAGCTTCAGTAGAACCATGAGGTATGAGTATCAATACTTGATTGAATCTAGGAAGAAGTGTCAGTAAAATTCACTCAAAGCAAGTTTATAAAATTGTTCAGCTAAGTGGCTAAATGGTTAATGATTTTAGGTCAATGTTTGGAGGTGATTTGTTGTTACCTAACTATAAATAATGGATATTTTTCGAATGTAAATGAAGCCTTTTATGCTTTTTACGTTAAAATTAATAAATGATAATCAGTAGTAACTTTTCAACTTAAAAGTGCATCACTTTTTGATAAATGAGAAAGAAAGCAAAACCGGAAAATAAGCAAAGTAATGCAATTTCTTTATGAACATTTTTTGGTGAGGTTTGGTTGAATAACAAGGTAGAGATTTATGTAGGAAAGTAGGTATATAGGCAATCCTCTAATCGGATAACTTACTGAAACATGATTTGCTATGAAGCATGTGCTGAAAAGTCATGCACAAAGGTTCTTCATTCTGTGTCATGCTCCTACAAGCACATGGCACTTGAAGGACTGTCCCAAAGGTTCCCAGGTAGGCGGCCCTGCAGCTCTCACTCCCAGAACAAGTAAGGTCTTGCTTGCCTAAGGCGCTGATGCAGGCCTCATCTTCCTGGCACTTTCCTGTCACACGGGGCCAGCATTCCGACTGGAATGTTCGATAGTGCTCCCTCGAAAAAGAGTGAAGGACTGAATTAACCTAAGAATTAGAGTGATTTTTACCTCTAGCCCAATGAAACACTGGCATAGGCAAAATGAGTTTAGGTCTCAATACAAAGCTAACTTTGTACACTCTCAATCTCAGGGTCGTGGGTTCGAGCCCCACATTGGGCACCAACTTTATCACGAAAGAATGAGACTCAGGGATAGATCTCTGAAGAAGTTGGAGATACTAGAGGGAATAAACACCACAGTCAAATCTTACCCAGCTGTCTTCTAGCTTCCTCAGTCTCGATTCCCTTGGAATGGCTTCCTCTGGGTTTCAATCCTGTCTTAAGTACTCTTTCAGTAATTAAGGCGTGGGCCTACCACACCTGCTTGGGAGCCTAGAACTCCTTCTATAATCTGATGTGACCTTGACTCAGTTGGGATTAAGGGTGTATGTAGGTCACCACTCCCAGGATACTCCCTGTGCTGGGATTAAAGGTTTGAATCACCACTCTGATTTTCCTAGACTGACTGTGGTTAGAGCTCTGGGGCTTCTGGAGCTTTTACTAACCCCCCACATAGACTGTGGGTAGATTCCCTCTAATATCTCCAAAACTTCTGAAACTTTATTAAATCCCCACACATAAGCGAAATGAGTTTAGGTCCTAATACAAAGCTAACTTTGTACATTCAAGCATCGCTCTGGAGTGTGGAGTTAAAACAAGCAAACTGTGAATTTGTGTAAGTTACTGTCTTTTCATGAGGCTTTCTCTTATCGCTACTTTTAAATCACAATGGTTATAATTATAAATTATTACCTACCTGAGAGATTTATTAAAAAAAAAACTTTCCTAACCTCATATGATTTTGGAGCTAACATTTAAATACTGTGCTCGATCAGGAAAATTCAAATAAGGCACTTCAATCCACTCTTCCTACACAATGGGTTGTATTTAATTCTTTTTCCATGCTCCTAATTATACCAAATAGAATTTACAACATTATTTTGAGATTTACTTTTTTTGGACAGCAAGAACTAAGGCTGGGGATCATGTTTCCCCAATAGAGATCTCAGAGTTTCTAGCAACCTGTCCAGTCACCTTAGCAGATGAGATTGAAGCCCAGACACAGCTTGCTCGGGGCTGCTTAAACTCGCAAATCCTTGGTTTTCTGTCTATATTTTATTTGACTTAGTAAGGCCAAGTAGCAGAACCTTGCTTGGACACAGACAGTGACAACTCTCTCCCACCCCAGTTTGATTACAAAGATTAGACATGAGGCACACTACAGACCTATAATCCCATAACTTGGGAAGCTGAAGCAGATAGACCTAGTCTGAGACCAGTGGGGATGCCTGTAAAAACACCCTCTCAGTTTATCCCATATTTTCATTATTTCCCATTTCTTACTCATGTCCCATACTGTCTACATAACCATGTGTTTCTGACCATTGGAAAGATAAATTGAACTTGCACATAAAATCACACATGTTAACAAAAAACTCCATGAAAAAACAAGAGTCAGACATACTGACCTCATTCCTGCTTCCTAAGCAGACAGAGTACCTGCACAGGACAGTTGGAATCAGCTAGCAGTTAGAATAAAAGTTTTAGCAGAGGACATAGATCTCTCAAAACGTCTCTCAAAATCTGCAAGAGTCTCTCCATGGCAGTAGTTCCCAAGCCCTGGTACCTCACCCTGTTTAATTTCTGATTTGCCTTTCTGTCACTTTCCTCTTGTAACACTCTATCAGAGGGTGCCAGGCCCTTTAAAGGCCACTGCATTATCTTGTCTGGTGGATTGCTGTAGTACCTTAAGGGACCCACTCACTCATTTCTCACAGGGCAAACACTCCTTTTGGGAGCATTCCTCAAGTTGCAAGTTTTTCAGTCTATTTCTTAGGTTTCTGCTGTCTGCTTGTTTTTGAGATGGTAACTTAATTTCAACATTTCCCCCTTCCCTTTTGAGACTCTGGAAGTTAGACTCCCTGGTAGCCAGGCAGATAGGGACATTTGGTAAATTTCCAAGATGTCTGGCTGGCTGGCTGGCTTCTTCAAAATGACCAATTCTAAGAGAGGAAACTCTTCAGAGACTTAAAACAAACAAACAAACAATAAACACCAAACCAAACAAATAACCATCCTGGTGAGAAGAGACTGCTTCTCTTAACCAAGGGTCTTTTTATCTGTGTGTCTGCTGCCTGTATGTGTGGGCTCAGGACTGTCCTTACCTTTCAATTCTCTAACTGGCAGAGAAAATGAACTCCATGCAGACCGTTCAACTGGATCACCTCTCTCCCTCCAAACCTTTTAAATCTGAAAACCACTCATAGCAGCACACATTTTCTTATTAACTGTCTACTTTGCCTACAGTAGATGGCAGAATAGATGTTCCTAATGGATGCCTAGATAGGTGCCTGACTCGTGTATATTTTGAATGAACAAATAACAAGTCCTTTTACTCTTCATGATAGACAGTGTCCAGGTGGGAAGAGGGGAAAGGAATACATTTCTCACATCAAGCAGCCGGGTTTGGTGGGAATGTTCAGAAGTACCTTGTTCTCAATCCACAGGCTGATAATGAAAGCACTCATTTCAAAGTTTGGAGAAGCATCACGCCAAAATTAACAGCCTTTTTCAATATAATAGGCCATGTGTGCTGGTAACCTGGTAACCCAGTATTCATGGGGCCAAGGCAGAAGGATTGTTAATTCAAGGCTAGCCTGCTCTTACCTAAGACAAATAGAACCTAAACAACAACAAAGATTCTGTAGTCATATATATTTTTTAAAAGGCTAATTAAAAAGCTGACGGTGGAGCAGTGAGTGAGACAGATGAGGGAGAAAAGATAATTTCAAAAAGCCTGGCAAACTGAGATAAAATTGTAGGACCCACACAATGGAAGAAGAGAACCAACTTATGAAGATTGCTGTCTGTATATAGTCACGCGGGTGCACACACACACACAAACAAATGTGGTCTTTAAAAAGTTGATATATAGGCCATCATAGATCAACATAGTGGGTTTCTTTATTATAAAATCCTACTCTGCATTCTACGTTTGAATTTCACAAAGGATACCACACATGTACCACAGATTCACAACTGGAATTGTCTGGACTTTCTTTACACCATTTTGGACTATGGTGGGAACTCCAGCAATGGAAGGAGATCAAATGTTAGGACTGGACTATAATAAATAAGGTGCCGAAGTAAGAAAGCAAGGAATATGTGTTTTTACTCACCTGCATAATTCATCATTTCGGCAAGTGTGAATTACACTGAGGCAAGTGGGGGGTGGAACTATGTTCAGTGCACACGGCTTGCTGTGAAGAGTTTCTTTGGACTGCTGACAGGGTATATCAGATTGAGCGCAGTCACAAAAAGCCAACATCTGGGCAGTGTTAAAAGGCATATTTTGATAGAAGAACCGTATGGCTGCTTGGCAATGTTTCACATCACACAGATTTCCATTTGCTGAGCATGCTTTAAGGTAAAGGGCCAATTGTGCATTACAAACCACATCCCCTACGCATGCCTCTGTCACTTCTAAACAAGACTGCATCTGTTTGAATCCTGAAAGCAATACAAAGCCCAGGTCATAGAAAAATAAGCATAAAATTGTACATAGAGAACCTGAAAAGAAAACTGTGGGGATTCGATAAGGTGAGTTCAAGAGTGTACCAGGTTGCTAAGATTTCTTTAAAATTATAAATTACTGAGGCTTGGGGGTACAATGTTTGAATCCTCTTTCATTGATACTATATGTATATTGTGATCCCGATTGGTGGGGAATGGACAGGACCAAAGTGGATCTTTACAGGACAAAAAAAATAAAAATAAAAAATAAAAATAAAGCTCTGACTAAGTTTCTCAAAAACAAGCAATAAATTTTTTGAAATAGAATTTTAAATGAATAACTTATTGTGAGCTCATGGTCATGAGTCAAAATCATTGTTCTGTCAATTGGGGATGGATAAATTCTCAGCACAGGTACTACACAGTTATTGCTACCTAGGAAAATGCTCATATTCTGATGAAAAAAACTTATAGACAGCTACCTCTACCACCACTATAGGCATATACATAAATAGTTGGCTTGCATGATATAAAATATACTTAAATTTTACCCAACCTTTTGTTTTGATGAAATAATATTTTTTAAAATATCCATAAATAGATGACAGAAGGGTAAGGTAGTTGTTTTATAACCCTTGTTGGAAAGAATGTGTAGTGGATTATGTTGTTACATTGTAAATAATTGTCCTACCCACTGGTTTAATAAAAAGGCTGATTGGCCAAAGGCAGGCAGGAAGTGTGGACACAGAGCTACCAGACTAAGAAAACTCTGGAAACAGGAAGAACAGAGTGAGATGCCACACAGAAGGCAGACGAATCAAAGGACAACTATGCTGCTCTGAGAAAAGGTACCAAGCCTCATGGCTAAACAAGAGTCATGAGTTAGTTTTAGAGTAAGAGAGCTAGAAAGTTATATGCCTGGGCTGCAGGTCAATAAGCATACAATTATTACAAATATCTACGTATTTCAGTGGGAGTATGGGATTGTGAGTCTGAAAGTCCGGGCCACCAGGCTAGGCTGGAAAGTTCAGGTCAGAAACCTATTACTACAAGAATGTCATAATTTTGCAACATATTTTCTTACTACAATCTTTAAACTACACAAATTATTTTGTATCAGCATATCATTAACATTTAAATGATTTCATCCAGTTTTTATAATGTAGATAAAAATGATAGTTTATACATATTACCATGATGTAAAGGAGTCATTAGGTTCCATTTGTATTTATTATCCCTTTTCAGGTTATCTAGAAAGAAAACAAGAAAAGATTTTTACTGTTGAATAGTTGTCGAAATGTACAAATAATTGTAACACTTATCTAACTCTGGACATTTAAATTTCGTGAGAGAGAGATGTAGGAAAAACATACAAGTAAATTGAAAAGGCCTTCTTTCGTGTATTCAGTTGCTTGAAGATATAAGTTAATGCTAATGGCTAGACTTTGTACAGTGAAGCAAAAAAAAAAAGGTTCTGAGGAAAAAAGACAGAAGTGGTATTTTCTGAATGAGAGGGGGAGTGAGAGAGAGAGAGAGAGAGAGAGAGAGAGAGAGAGAGAGAGAGAGAGAGAGAGAGAGAGAGAGAATAAATGAAAAACTTCCATACCAACAGGATCATAAATCAGATAGAAATGCAATTTTAAATTATTTCCACCTCTGATTCTTAGTCTCTAAGAATTTCAGGATCCATAAAGGCATAATTGGAAAATTTCATTGACAGAATCTTTCATTCCACAAGCGTTAGCTGCAATTTGACCAGGTACCAGGTCGCATGCTTGAGAATATGAGCATTCAGTCCTTGTGGCTGACATTCTACAGCCACCTAAGAAATAAACACAGCTAAAACCAACACAAAATACAAGAAGCAACAACAGGCCTGTGCAAAGAGCATTAAGGAAAGCAGTATGATCAGCATTTCGTTTTCGTTTTAAAACATTTAATTAATATACTTAGTTGTCAATTGTCACTAAGACATCTTTTTTTTTTTTTTTTTTTTTTTTGATGTAAACATCCTCGGATGACTTGTCCTTGCTAGGCTGTCTGTGCTCTTTGCTCATCAGCCCTCTGCAAGCAAACAACTGTACAGCCAATGGCTGTGTGTAGAGCATCTGCAGACTCTAAACAGCGCTAGCTGTTGTTACTGTATAAATTTATATTTCTGTTGATTAAGGTCAAGAGTTATCATTTCTTTTAGAATCCAACTTCCTGTGTTTCTGAGGAAGAAATGACTTCTATTTCCATGCTACTACCCCATAATAAATGAAATTCCAAAAAAATGAACAAGCAGAAAACAGATTTCAATGAGTCCTACAGGTTTTCTAGAATGCAAAAGCAGACATACTAATAAAGATAACAAGCTACTTGAACAAACACACAAGTCTGTGTTATGAACTAAAAATAGTCAAGGAATTTGTAATCACTTTATTGTTATTGACTGAATATTTAAGCTTTGCTTTCAAACAGGAATATTAAAGCTTCAGCCCCAAGTGTATATGTGTGTGTGGATATGATGTTCTTAAGAAATCAAGGAGGGACAAATAAGGTTGGAATGTTGGTGTGATTGGGTGGTCACTGTTTTTTAAAGAAGATGCACCATATACTTCTTCTGTCCCCTCTCATACCCATTCCTTACCACACAATAAGAAAGGCTCACATAAGGACATAGCAAAATGCTGAAAAAAAGGGAGACTCCACCAAGAGAATACCCTAGTTGGCTATCTGGACTTTCTGTTCCAAAACTCTGAGGAATAAAACTTCTTTTCTCAAGGCCAGTTAGTCTATAGGGCTTTGTTCCCAGCCTGAATAGAACAGTCAACTCATTGTGGGAGTAGTTATTGCCCAAACAACAAAATATTTACTTTTAGTATAAAGAGTGAATCTCATCTCAGATATTAAGCTATTTTATGTGCTACAATAAACTTTCTGTATATTAAATGCCAACCTCCTTTCATTTCACCTGTGTATATGTAATATATGTGTGTGTGTGTGTGTGTGTGTGTGTGTGTGTGTGTGTGTGTGTGTGTGTATATATATGCACTTTTCTAAAAGGATATTTTAAACAGTAGGTTCATTATTGAAACCTAGTTAAGAGATAGTATGTTCCGGGAATAAACAATTATGAAGCAATCAGACCTGCATTTGCATTATATAATCATATAGGCATACATCAAAAACTTTAAAACATTTCCTAAATTTGTGTCAGAATCACGGCCATTTGTCTCCTTTTCCTCAACATGATCAGTAAGGACTGATGTTTACATTGCGTAGAATCAGGCTAGGCTGTTTTTATTGACTGTATCAACTCCTGCATTCTCACAGTGACTCACTTGTATGAACAACTTGGGAATCTGGCCTCATCTCACCCTGCTACCATTCTGGTCTATGTCGATGTTAATCTTGACTAGCCCAATAAGCTTAATATTTATTATTGAATCATTTTTTTTCTTCCTCTATGTTTTTACTTTCTATGAAGATCTCATGTTTCTATGTTATACATGGAATCAAATGTAAATTTCATACTTAGGACTTGAGATTTCCATCTGGATACCTAGTAAACATTTCAGACTCAAAATCTGCACATCTAGATCTGGATATCTTCGCTGTCCCCCACTAAAGCCTTGTCTTCCAGGAAATGTCCATATTAATGAAAGAGACGACAGTAATATCTTTGGAGTTAGTGATTCATAAAACATAACAAAAACCTAAGAGTCAACCTCAGCTCTTGCTCATGCATTCCCATGTGATTCATTCGCGAATATAAACATATATAGAATCTACTGCTTTTTATATTGGTCTGCCATCTAATGGCTGTTTGCTGCACAATAGGAGACAATTCTGCAAGCCCAGTGTTGTATGTAAGCAACCACGTTCTTGTAGCAACCACAACGTATTTACGTCCAAGCCCATGTGTTCCTTTCCTTTCTTTCCTGCTAAGCATTTGTCTGAATACTGTGCATGCAAACTGGCTTCACCATCTGTTTCTTAGGGAAGTGGCAGGAGAAAGCCCTTTCTTGAGAATTAAAGAACCTAGAGAGCAGTCACTTTGTTTATTTTCTCACTTACCTCAGAGGTTTAGAACGTATAATGGGAAGGTATAGACACTAGATAAATGAATATCTCTTGTCAAGTTTTATCTGTTTGTTGGTGTATGTGTATGTGTGTGTGATGTGTGTATGATGTGTGTATGTGTGTGTATGTATGTATGTGTGTGTGTCTGTTTGTGTTTTTGTTTTTGAGACAGTATCAAACTATGTAGCTATGGTTCTCCTGGAGCTCACTCTGTAGACAAGACTGGCCTTGAACTCAGAGATGTAGCTGCCTCTGCCTCCTGGGGTCTGGGTTAAAGGTATGTGCCACTTCACCTGGCTGTTTCTTTAACTTTAAATTTTCTTTGAAATACAGCAATCTCCTTTTTGAAGGATAGATTGTCTTCCTTCACTGTATAGACCTAACACCCTGTAAATGTTTCCTAAGCATTTGTTCAATGAGTAAGTGAATAAATAAAATTGGCAATATAATAACAAATTAAGTCTCATTGCTTCATTCTTCCTGATACCCTTGGTCCATCATCATCGTATGAAGATTTCCAAAAGATTTAATTTAACTTCCAAGAGAAATTTAATATTAATGACAGATAGAATCAGGAATTAAGTATTCTTTAGTTAATGCATTTTTATGATTATGTTTAATGTTCCTAAATTATTCCTTTAAATACCCACCTGAAGCAACATCCTCCTTGTGTCCATCCTCATTGACTTGACTGAAGCTGGGAATTCTATTGATTTGAGTATCCTGTATGCAAATGTCTTCAAACAAGCTTTTCCGAATCCGAATGCAGTCTCCTTCTAATGGGAAACTGCAGTGGCAGTTCCACAGAACTGTCTCTCTCAGTCTCTCTCTTAGGGCCACACACAACTGCCGGCCACTAAGAGTACGGCATTGGGCTGTTTCCTTACCACAGGCTCTCTTAAAGTTCTCATGGAGCAGAGTGCAGTGCTCAGAGTCCTGGCAGGTCTCTGCTGCCCTGACACAGTCATCCTTCCTTTCAGCCATTAGAGATGTGACATTTGGTAGTGGCACCAAATAAGAGGGTAGTGCTGCTTCCTCTATGGATAAGGTAAAAGAACTGTTTAAGAATTAAGTTGGTCTAGTCATTATGTGTTCATAAGACGCTTTAATGTCTTTTAAAGAATATAGATACATCTTATGGATATTTTGATATCTTTCAAAACACTGGAAAATTATTTTATGGGATCTGTTTCAAATTACCTAAAATTTAGGAAAAATTACAGAATAAGTTTCAATTGTGGAATTAGTACTGAGTTTCCATCAGTGATACTTTTGTCTTCATTACATTTTAATAATTGAGACAAATTTCAATCAATTTAAATATGTAAATTTTAATACATTACTTCTATAAACTTTTAAGGCTTTTCATTTCTTTTTGGAAATGTGCCTACACTGAAAGGTTTCTCAGAGGTTTTCTTATTCCTCTGCTTATATTCTTTTAGGTGTTTTATTTCCTAATTCCCTTAGCACCTCATAATACTTAATTCCACACATACTGTTCCACTCACACACATGCGCACAATATAAGACAAGGTAAACTAAACTATACATATAAATACAATTTATATTTTGCTTTTACACACAATAAAGTGAATTATTTTTATTTTGTCATACTCAAGTACCAATTTTCACCACTTAGGGACCATTTTATTCTACTTAGAGCCTCATATTACACTCATTCCATAGAAAGGAGATGAGAAATGTGACTTGATTATAAAGCTCTAGGTACCCTTATCATAGGCTTTGGGATCTGTTTCTAAAATGTTTGTCTTTTTCTGAGGTAATTTAGATTATCCCCACAGTGAACATCTCATGGACATTCTCAATCCTTCAGTGGTCTTTTATCTAGTGGGCTACGTTGCTCTTATTGTTTAAGATTTTTAAAATTTGGTTTTATTACATAATTGTTCTCTAGAGTTTCGTTTTTCAAATGTTTCATAGATATATGAGATAAACAGCATATAACTAACTTCATGCTATACAAAAATTTGCTTACAATCTACTTATGGTACCATTATAAAAAGTTGTCCATAGTTATAACTATGGAATATGTTTGAAACACACACTATTGTAGTATTAAAACACTTTTCAAATAAGAGCTTACCATAAGTTGGACTCTTTAATATGAACAGAGACCTAGAAAGCCCAGGTACAAGTTGTGAAATCTATGTAAATGAAGGCTTGTGGTGAGATTCAAGTGTCAACTGATAAGATCCAAAGACGCTTATCCAGGGTCCCAGACTCCTAAAGAGAGAATAGCCAACCCCATTCATAAGGGGCTGCTGAGATCCTGGGAGGGCCCATTTCCTGGTTTCTGACTGCTGGAGAGACTGGTTCGGCATCCATCGTCCAACCACTCAAATAATCCAGTCTATCAGGCACCTATATAAACTATTACTTGTGTCATGAGTATTGGTTTATATTTTAATAAATATTAATCTTAAATTAATATATTTTAAATATCTCTGTCTATCCCTTAAGAAAAAACTTTCAATTATTAAATTTTTACTTTCCCAGATAAACATTTTTAAAATAATTTATATACTCTACCATCTACCAATATTCTAAAAATATTTAATATACATTACATAATGTTGTTTTAGTTATAGTTTGTGCTTTATCCTCTCCTAGATACTACCTCATAATAATTCCTATTATATATAATCTTAATTTAAAACCTTCTTAGTTATACCAAAAAAAAAAAAAAAAAAAAAAAGGATGTGGTGGGATAAGGTCCGAAGATGCTTATTCAGGGTCCTGAAGGGGGAGTGGTCAACCCCATTCATAAAGGCTGTCCCATATAGTTAGTTCCTCTTGTATTGGTCTTTATATAGTTGTTTTTATTAGAAAGTGTGCATTTACAATAAGCTTTATATCTACTTAAAAACCAATCTGTTTTATGATATGTATCAGCTGTAATTGAATATGTATATAGAATAAATCAGGCTAAATTATGTAATCCTACTAAATATTCATTTTACTCTATGATGTTAGCTACTAAACAACTTTACTCATCATATGTCCATTGCACCAGAGATTATGATATCTCTATATCTATATTAACTGAATCATAACTATTTGTATGAATGAGAATATGATTTTGATGTTCAAACTTCATTTGAGAAATTGTTTACAAAATATATTTGATGATAATGTATTTAGTTTCAGTTACTGTTGATAGTATATATAGTTTCAGTTACTATTCTGGAAACTTTGGCATAACTAAAAATGCCCAAACATTAATAAAATGTACACACACACACACACACACACACACACACACACACACATTCTGGGAAGTGTTTTGGTGACACCAAGGAAAGAGATTTTTTTTTTCTGCAGACTGGAACAAAATAAATGAAGAGATTGAGACTAACACGACCCTTTGCCTTTTAATGTGTATTGTAGGCAGTTTATTAGGGGCCTTTTGGAAGGACACCCCTCAAATAGTCAGTCCATAGTGAAATGCACTTGAAAGGCCATTTAGGTCCCCACCTTTAGGTCATGAAATAGAAGGGTTCTGTTGCCTGGATTGTCTGTATTTCACATTGCAGGGTTAAATAAATTTCTATTATGTGAAAAGCAGGATTTTTTGCATATAAAATGACTTCAACCTCTCTATATTAGTCTGTATTGATTAACTGATGGTATCTTATGAAAATAACATGAGGATGGCCATTGAGTTAAGAGTTTAATGTCTTGGAAAAAATGAATCACTATTTGGATAAGCAGTTCAAATGATTGCAACTCAGTCTAATTTCAACCTAAAACTAAAGAAGATACACTAATTGCCAACATAATGTCATTTCCACACTCTATTGTGCTGATTTCTCACATCTATCTACAACAGTTCCTTACTTTATCTGTCTTCTTTTTCTGGCTTTTGAAATGTGATAGTTTGTAATTTTTCTCCGTATTGCTAAAAGAAAGAAGAAAAAGGAAGGTGGTATGAATGGTAGAAAGAACCTTAAGGAGGTAGGAGGCCAATGAGAAAGGTGGAAGACAGATAAGAGAGTGTGGGTGTTAAAACAGTCACAGTGTGCTTGAGCTGAGTAGCTTTTCATCAACTTGACAACTTTTGGGTTTTTTAATTAGATTGTGAAAGTTTACAGGCAAATGTCGTTCCTCATTATTTTTTATAAATATGCCTTCACACTCATTTCCACCTGGTAACCAATTCCTCATTATTATAATTCATAATTGAAGCATGTCTTATAATTCTCAGGACTACTATGTTAGCTTGAAAATGTGCCACCTCTCATTAGTTTAGACATGGATGATCTCTGTTTCTCTCCCCCCCCCCTCTGATTCTCTTCTAATCCCTTGGAGTGACTTTTTAAACAAAAAGAGGTTAATTTTGCATTGCATTTCTCTGTTTAAAATCTACAACAGTTCCTGAGAGGAATGCATGCAATCTAATCTCTTTAAAAAGGCAAGTAAGTCCAACATTCCCCGATTTAGAGCATTTGGCCTCTTTCCACATCATCTTGAGATGCTTCTTCATCTTATAATGCAGCATTAGAAGGATTTGCTGTTTCCTCAAATGGTTGCAGTTTCATTTTATTGTCTCTGGTTATGATATTTATTTCTTTCTCCCTCCCCAAGGAGCCCAACTCACCTAACTTCTACCAGTCCTAAGAAGTGTTTGAAGTTGCAATTATTTCCTGCTATGATATTAAGTACTCTATGTGCCCATTCATTGTGAATGAGTGCATGATTATCATGTAGAACATATCTTTCTGTGCAGATAGATACTGGGAAATTTTTCCTTTTGTTAGGAATTGAGGTGGTCGGAAATAGGGTTTTTTTCACGTTAGAATTAAACTGGAAATCGAAAGGAAAGTTATCTAGGAAACCCCAGGTATCTGAGAATTAAAAACCTTCTCATTGAACTACACAGAAAAGGGATGATGAAGCGGAGGAGAAGATAATTTGAAAGGACACTCAGGTGAAACCTTCTGAAATATCTTTCCTCAGGACCAGCACACAGAGGCTGTAGTTCAGGGGAGCAAAGGTTACATCTCACGAGACCAGGTGAGCTTGGTAGTGTATAAAGGACTACCACATGGTATTGGTTTGGAAGGCATGAAGCAGTCAAGAAGAGCAGCTAAAGCTTGGCACCATGCAGTTGCAATGGAATCCTTTCAGTGGAGCCAGGAGGCCATTTGCAAAGGTTCAGTTTAAGTTGAAGTGGAGGCCCACAGATTGAAGGGTTTGTGGGGAGAAGCTGAGGTTTGTCACCAAGGACTATAAAACCCCTAAGTTAAAAAAGAAAGGCCAGAAGGCTATGTATGGAGACACAGCTTCAGTTACAATAAGGACACTGGCATACTAGGCATATTAGAGATATTGGGACCATGAGATGTCTACTAAAGATAAGCCTACGAGACAAGCTGTGTTCTGTAGACGGCATAGCCAAAGATGTGGAACTCCCCAAACCCTTTGAAGTTCGGAAGACTGTGAGTGAATCTCAAACTCTGACATTGAGATAGTTACACTATTGGAGTTTGGTTTGCTTTGATCTGGTTGTAATTGTGCCCGGCCTTTTCTCTATCTGAAAAAGAAGTATGCAATTTGTCAAAGAGCACGTTCATTCAGTGAAAAACAATTGATGCTATGAAGACTCTTTATAAAACAAACTAAACTGGCTGCAAAGGCATTTTTTCTTATCTTTGTAGTATTGTTTTATTATAATTATAAAATATTATATTTTATTTATTCTTTGAAATTTTGATACCTGTTTACAATGTGTTTTGACCATATTCCTTACAAGTTTCTTTAACTTCCCCCAGACCCACTTTTGTCTCACTCTAGACACTGTGTCCTCTTCTTTATTCTTTTATTATTACTATTATCCCATTGAGTCAACTTAATGGTATTTGAGAAATGGGTATAGAAACATTCACTGGGACATGGACAACCTACCAGTATCAATATCTCTCTAAATAAAGTTGATTCTCCCTCTCTTTTTAGCCATCAAATGTCAATAACTTCTCCACTAGGACCTTGGAAATTCCTTTCCTACTCATGCTGGAACTTTGAATGACTTTATCTTATGTGGGTCTTGTGCAGGCATTCATGGCTGGTGTGGGTTGACTGGAGTATTGGCTATACCATGTCCATAAATCCTCCTCAACCTCCTGCCCTTACAGTCTTTCTGCTCTTTCTTCCTCTATGTTTCCTGAGCCTTGATTCTTGGGGTTTTACAACTGGATCATCTGCAGAAGAGCACTCAGCACCATTTTTTGTTGTTAAAAATGAAAGTTGAAAATGAAGGCCCATTTATAGTCATATGAATTCCACCAAATATGACAAAAAGACACTACACCCACCCACCCTCAGAAAATAACACACGAGTAATAAAAGGACAGTACAATTTCTACAGATATTTTAAAAAGACAACCAGAGACCACAGAAAGCATACTAGAGATCTACAGAGACAGAAGTCATAGAGTCACATAGAAACAAACAAAAACAAACAAATAGCAAAAAACACTATAATATAAATAAAGTGAATGGAAGATAAACTGGTGTGAAATATTATTTTAAGATGTGTTATATTTGTTTTAATGATGTAAAGATGTAACTGATTGGCATGTGTGATTTCTACTGATGTGGGATGTCTTTCTATGTGCTTGGAATTAAAGGGACTGTTCTGGCCTATGGCAGGCATCTTAGAAGTAGGCGGGGAAATCAAAATTGAAGCATAGATAGGGAAAGGAGGGCAGAGTGAAGAGAGATACAATCCAGCCACCCCAAAATAATATGTAAAGAAATAGGTGAGCCATGGATCACATGGTCAGACAGATTAATGGAAATGGGTTGAATTAAGATTCAGGAGCTAGCTAGAAATACACCTGAGACATTGGCACAACATGAAATTAATATAAGCCTTTGTGTGGTTATTTGGGGCTAGTCAGTCTGAGACTGCAGGTCTGTGTGTCTGGACCTCCAGTTGGGTGGGCCAGAAACCTCTCACTACATGGAATATTTGTGTTAATGGTGCAAAGACATATTGCATTCTTCTGTGTTGCATTTGTTTAACTCTGTGAAGATGTGTTACTTTGCCTGTCAAAAACATCTAATTGGTCTAATAAAGAGCTGAAGGGCCAAAAGTAAGCACAGGCAGAAAGAATAAATAGGAGGAAAATCTATAATAAAAAGATCAAGGAGCCAGAAAAGGAGGAGAGGATTCCAGGGACCAGCCACCTAGCTACATGTCAAGCCACAGAGTAAGAAGTAAAGACATACAGAAGTAGAGAAAAGTAAAATCCCAGAGGCAAAAGGTAGATGGGTTAATTCAAGTTACGAAAAGTTGGCTATTAATAATCCAAGTTTAGGCTGGGTATTTATAAGTAATAATAAGTCTCCGTATGTATTTATTTGGGAGCTGGGTGGTGGGCCACCACAGAGCCAAAGAATAAAGAGTAATAAAACATCCAGCAGCATACACTCCAAAAGCTCACTCATGACATAGAAACTAGACCAATTCTATAACAATCAATCATACAAATTTACATTTTTATGTATCACATGATGAGTTATACAACTATAGTACTTTTAAATCAGTAATTAAAGAAAGAGAATCAATTATTTCTATACTGTTCTAGAGTAAAGAAAAGAAAGTATTTCCAATTTAGTTTTAACAGCCATCATTAGACATAGAATTAATAATAAAGAAAGTATGTCAATATCCTGCTTGAACATATTAACAAAATATTATCAACTTAAATAGAGTAAATGTACAACAATGAATGTACAGTCACTGAGCAGGATTTAGGTAAAAAATAAAGAGTTGATTCAACTAATATTACCTGTCTGATTGATGCATTTTTTCCCAAAAAGTTTGTTCACTGTACAGTAGAGGTCATCAATGCAAAGACATGCTTTAAAATGGAAATGTTTTTTAACCAAAGACTGGATACTCAGAATACAATGCGATGAATTATTTATCTTGCAGGAATCACCTGGATTTAATAATCACACACAACAGTGAAGATATTAATCTGAATATAAATTCGAGTTCTCCATCCCAAAGTACTTTTAATGCATCACCCCAAGAAATTAACAATTTTATCTTGGTTTGTTAATGGATGTTCATCAAAGTGACTTTGTCTTCCATATTTTAAATAGTAAGTAGAAATATTACTGACTATGAAATGCATTTTAATGTGTAAATATTAAGTTTGGTAAGGGGATAATGCTCAAAGTACCATTCCCTGGGTACATAGGTTACTGAGAAATCTCTAAAGAAGTTATTTCTTTTGTTTCTCAAACACTGAGCAAATCAAAACAAATTAAGGTATGCTGAATAGACAAAAACCTTGGACTCTGTTTTTAAGCAATCCACTATTGAGAGGCTTTGATATAAGAGCCTCAGGATCAAGGGTGGAGTTGCTGGTGTAACTACTAAGAATTCCTTCAATGCTTAGGAATTAAAAATACCAAACAGAAAATAGAGAAACTTGACCATGCCACCCCCTACGGTATGCTTACTCATTTTATACTTCTCCCTCATTGCTCCCAAGACGGGTGTAATTTTTCTACTATATAGCAAACAAATGCCATACTACTTGAGCTACCTATGGCCCCCAGGTGCATTTTTTTAATTTAAAAATTTATACATTATATTTAAAATATAATCACATCATTTTCTCCCTTCCCTTCCTCAAAATCTCAAAACCCCTCCCTTTTATTCTTTCAAGACCCCCCACTCTCAAATTTTAGTATTTTTCTTCTCTGATTATTATTGATACATAGATAGATAATAGATATGCATATGTTTGCACATGTAGTATATAAATACAACTCGATGAGTCTGTTTTTATTGTTTGTGTGAATATGTGTTCAGAGCTGATACTTTGCATTGGAATAGCAAATCGGCCCCTCAAACTCTCTCATTCTTCGCACTCATTAGTTGCCTATAGTTCCTTGTCCAGGGGACTGATTACCGGAGAGTTTTCCCTTTATCACTCACTAATATGTCTGCTAGTCTTGCCATTGTTCAAATTCTGTTTCTATAGCCATTTTTATGAGAGACTGTTTCACAAGAGACTTTGGAAAGATTCATAAGCGTCCAGTAAGTGGCACTGACATGATGGTTGGTGGTAACCAGAAGCTTTCTAATTGGAATGAACCCACTCAACAGGAAAGAAATCATGCCTCGTACTAGATACATAGCCAGCTTCCCAGTCTAATGAGATCATGGATCTTCGAAGAAAATTTATTATCAGTTTGCCAGACCTACTATATTTGAAATCTTATCTTTATATTCACAGATAAATGTAGCTACCAACTCTCATCAAAGAAGTTCTTCCTTCCTCTCTCTTTTAAGGTTTATTTAATTTTATTTGTGTGCCTGAGTGTTTTGACTCCATGTCTGTCTGTGCACAGCATGCATGCCTGGTGCCAATGCAGAACAGAAGCGAATATCGGATACCCTGGAACTGGAAGCTTAAGACAGCTGTGAGGTGCCATGTGGGTGTTTGGAATCTAGTATAGGTCCACTGGAAAGTACCCAGTGGTCCTAACTGCTGAGCCATCTCTCTAGTCCCAAGGACCTCCTCTTCATAGTAAATGGATACATCACAAAAATCACAGCTGAACACAATCCAGAGATCAATAAATCATGCCGAACTCAGGCAGCCCCAGTGGATCTCAGCCAACACCAGTAGATACACCTATATCACAGTTTTTGCATCTATGGCTCCAGGAACATGATATGAGAAGCAGATAGAGAGATTATAAGAGCCAGAACCAAAGAAAGTCTGCTTGGGAACAGTCTAGAAGTGACTTTTAAAACAAAATATGCATCTTCATTGTTTTCCCCACACAATGCTTCCTAAAAAAAAATATACTTTAAAGCTTCCTATATTGTAAAACAATGTTCTACACAGTGGAATGCCAATGCTTGCTGTTCAGTTGCTCAACACTCCCCCCACCTCCCTCTAATAATAAAAACAAAATCAAGAACATAAACAAAAATGGGCTATTAAACAGGCCCAAGGCTCCACGGCATTCAGAGAGCAGCTAACCACATCACATATGCCCAGAGGTTGAAAACAAATGGAAATTGCATTTATCCCCTACCTGGTATTTTTTAACTGGAAAAGTAATTTCTGGGTGTGGCAAAGCTATGCTATAGCCTCTTCCTTGCCACTGTCAATTACAAACACTCTCAAACTCGGAGCCTAGCATTCTTGTTCCTGTTTCTCAGCCTCCTCCTGACGCTGTGTGACCAAGTCTCTGGGTGCTTTTCCTCTTCACAACAGAAGAAGTCTGTTCTCAGAGTCTGAGGTGGAAGAGTCTTCATTCTTGCATTTCACTCTGCCTGCTCAATTCTTACATTTTCTTTCAGTCAGTACAATTTTTGCTGTAATCCTGAACCGTCATTTGAACATTTGCATGATACAAATCTTAAAACATATTTTAATTTGTCCAATAGGAATGGAAAATAGTATACATATTATATTATAAATGTACAAATAAAATTTCAGTCACATTCAGCAAAGTAGGTATATAATTATAGAATTCATAGTAAGAGATAAAAAATAATAATTTGAAAATTTGCTGAAATCTTGCTGACCTTCCATGTCACTATATAAGGGCTCATTAATAGTACAGTACTGTAACTAAGTTCACTGATGACGAGTCAAGTATCAAGATTAAATATTTAAAATAAAAATCATTTAGCTCTTAGGATTCCATAAGATAATATGAAATCTCACTGTGATATTGGTAAAAAGAACTCATTTGGATGGACTTTAAACACCGGTTTTACCTGGAACAATGCAGGTGTCTTCCATTGATCTCCATGACTTCTCACAGCTCATATCAGCCAAACACTGCTGCATTAAATGTGCACAGTCATTTGTCTGGGAAGAGGATTCATTTTCTGAGCTTAGCCTCACAGCTTGAACAACACAAGTAATAACAAGAAAACAACATGTTTGCAGTGTTACAGTTTGATGGACATTTTCCTCAAATCTAAGTTATTGATAGTGAAAGACAGAATTACGGACAATAAAATGTGACAGAACTATTATGAGGATAAAACGAATTTCCCTCCTCTGTTGAGTAATCATCTTTCTGTATGCTGTGAATATGTGGTGCTACCATTGGTTAATAAATAAGGAGTTTTTGTCTGTTGCAAGACAGCTTACAGCCAGGTGGGAAATCCAAGAGAGATACAGGGAGAATAAAATTAGGATCAGAGGAAAGCTGTGGCAGGGGTGGGGTTGGGCAGGTAAAATGTAATAGAACTCAGATAAAGCCATAAGATTCATGGTAATACATAGATTAATAAAAGTGAGTTGATTTAAAATGCATGAACTAGCTAGTGATAAGCCTGAACTATAGACCAAACAGCTTGAAATTAATATAAGCCTCTGTGTGTTTATTTGGGACCAAACCGCTGCAGGACATCCCTCCCCATAGTTGTGCATTTCTCTGTGTAAATAGGTAATTCTCAAACAATGTAACTTTGGGACATTTTCACACGTATGCGTCCTTATAATTTGTCTTCCTTGACTGAGCTAGGGCTTCTCCCTTATCTTCCTCCTCCTTCACATGGCTCCTCTATTTGATAAAATGTTTAATACCCTTAAGTCATTGAGAAAGTGCATAATTCATTGGTGTTGCATCTCACATTCGATAGAATGGTTCTTGTCAAGAAAGCAACAAACAACCAATGATGGTGAGTATGTGAAGGAAGACCCACATTCACTGCTAGTGGGAGTGTAAACTGGTGTAGTTACTGTGGAAATCAGTGTGGAAGATTACCCTGAAACTGAAAATAGACTCAGCTCTAGCATTCTTGGGTCTACACCTAAACAATTCTAAGTCCACAAAGCACAGAAATACTTACAGATACATACTTTGCTGTTGTGCTGTGTAAGGTCTATTAATTGCTTGCTCTGCATTTTCACCTTTCATTTATTCCTCAATTTTCAAAACTTTTATTACTTTAGTTCCATCAAAACCACTTCTAAAAACAGATTTATTTCAATTTGTGTGTATGTGCACTTGTGCACACTGTGTGGATGCCCATAGAGACCAGAAGTGGGAGTCAGATCACTGTCCTTTAAAGTGATAGCAAGCTGCTAAGGATGAGCACAGGGAACCCAACTTGTATTCTCAGGAAGAACAGTAGTACTCTTAGTTACTGAGTCATCTCTCCAGCTCCCAAACTACTTCTATGTCTTTTTTAAAAATCTTCAACATCACCTGCAACACTTTTAACACTTTGTCTCATATGTCAGTGTCTGGTTTCTTTGATGATTTGTTTGCCATAGAGTCTACCTCT
Organism: Phyllotis vaccarum; assembly: GCA_033318265.1. Lineage (NCBI taxonomy): Eukaryota > Metazoa > Chordata > Mammalia > Rodentia > Cricetidae > Phyllotis > Phyllotis vaccarum. The sequence continues at coordinate 133,783,177 of JARWLC010000004.1, read as the reverse complement.
TTCCGTAGAAATGGTCTCTTCATGATTTACCACCTTGTACCATCTACTGAGAGTGAGGCTTTCCTGTCATCCATCCTCTTAGCACTCAGTTAAAAATATATTTTCAGTTGAAGTTCTGCTTTTACAACTTCCTTCACTTTATTCATAATCTTCAGAGAATCCTATTTCTTTCATTGTTTGATACAAAATATCTAGATGAAAGATTCTTTAATATAGAATGTAATAGTTTCAATACCAAGCCTACATAAAAAGCTATTTCTTCTATTAGCATGTTATTAAAAAGATTCCAGACTCAGATTTATTTAGCCTGGTCTTCTTCATCAATCCTTTATGATAAATCACATAATCAGCAATGGCACTGATAATGTAGACATCCAAACAACTCACGAAAAACATACCACACTCTCAACTTCATTGTCTCATATCTATCCTTATAAAGTTTGTGCCTCTGTGCTTTGAGCCATTGAACACTTTTTTTTTTTTCTGACCAATTCCATGACCGCTGGATTTGTTTGACTTAGAGAAGTTCTTTATGGCACTTTATGTATGGTTGGTCTCTTTTGGTGGCTCCTTATAACATGGCTTTCATATTCCTTATCATATGTAACTCAGAAATCTTAAAACTTTCTGTAGTGTTCCAAGTTGCCATGTCATTTTGAAGTTCACCCACTGGCCTCTATTAAATAATCTAATTATTGTCCTCTGGGACAATACTTTGTTCTTTAAAACTGATTATGATCATTACCTATGTTATGAAAAACTCTGAATTTTATACTATATTTTTTTTCTACAACTAAAATGAGCAAACAAACTTTTCTTTTGTTTCCCTGGAAGCTTAAAAATCTCTATTGTGTAGAATTTCTTGCTCTGCAGTATGTGTTCATGGGCTTATCTACAACACTATACTCTCTAGATTTATTACTAGATAGGTAACAGGGGAAATTCAGGATTGAATTCTCAACACACAGATGCATTTTATGGGTATCCAATTAGTATATGTTGATTTCCTTCAGGTTATCTCTTTATAGATAAGGTCTATAATAAGTAATAACCCATCCAGATGTTTTAAAGCTATTTAAAGGGAAGTTTTCTGGAAGAAATAAAGAAAATAGCAGTCCACATTTAGTGTATTTTAGAGTTGAATCAGTGTCTTTTATCAAACATGCAAAATAGACGCTTGCTTTCTTAATAAGTGAGAAAATGGGAGAAAATATGAACTGAGTCAGGGATACAAACTATAAGCTTTATTTGAGCTAAGGCATTTAATTATTTTAAAAGATGGATTAATTATGAATTTCCTATGACAACAAAGAGTTATAAAATATTAAGTAAATTTCTTTTGTGTTACCTCTTTCCAACCCTTGTTTTCTAAGAATCCAAGAAGATTGATTGGGTCCTATATACAACTTCCCAGGTTTCTACAATAAGGAGGGTAGGCTCATGCATTTATATCAGTCATGTTTTTTTTTCTTTATAAAGATTTATTTTACTTTCATGAATATTTTGCCTGCATGTATGACGTATGTGCATCATATACAAGCCTGGTGCCTGTAGAGGCCAAAATAGGGAACTAGATCTCTTAGAACTGGAGTTACAGATGGTTGTGAGCTACCATGTTGGTACTAAGAATTGAATGCAAGTGCTCTAAGTCACTGTACTCTCCCCAAGTACCTCAATCATAATATTCTTGCTGAGGGCTAGGTTGTAACTTGAGCTAGAAACTTTCTGTTTTCTTCATGTGCTTGTGGAAAAGCTTATCTATCCAGTCTGTACTGCAAGATGACAAGCACAAAACGCAAGATGACTATTGTCAACTCAACACAAGTCCAAGATGACTTGTACTAGTTCAGATCTCCAAGGATTCTGAATTTGGGATTCATGTTTAAAGCTTAATTTATATGGAAATGGCATTTATTGGCTATTATTATTTTATCTTTTGATGTTTTGTTTGTTTCCTTTGAACATAAAGTCTCTCTATGTAGCTTAGTCTAGTACTAAACTCATTATATACCCCAAACTAACATTAAGCTCATGACCCCCTGTTTCAGAGTTCCCAAAGCTGACATTGCATTAATGTGCTATCTTGTGAAAAACTCAGGAAACTTGTATTTGGCTGTGTTTCACCCTCCCTAGGTGCTCAGCAGGGTGAGCCCATGTGATCTCTTCCCCAAATGTGTTTTACTTCCTTTCTTCTTTTCAACTTCTTGTTGAATATTCCTCTTGAATTTTACACCATTTTCCACACTTAAATAGTGTACTTAATGGTCTAAGGAAATCATCTTAATGATTTGGCTCACAAAAATTCAAACCATAGCTTTCTCTTTCCAGTCTCTGATTTACTTGTTCCTTACTATGATCTATGGTTTTATATTTGAAATGGGATTTGTCAAAAATTCTACTGATGTAAAATGAAAAAAAAAAAAAAACAAAAAACAAAAAACAAAAACATGTTAAAGTAGTAGTAAGGAAGGAAGTAGAAAGACAAAGAATGATGTAGATCTTATTGCACTCTTAAGGATATGTAAAGCCCATTAACAAATTCACCATTTCCCCAATAGTTTTGGACGACAGGAATTTGCATCATCATAGCATGTAATTATGTAGTACTGTACACGATCTCTACAGTGTGGGAAAAATTCAGTCTTAACCATGTTATATATAGTGTCTTTTCTCATACAACCTGGTTCCTGTTAATTTGGAAGTAAAGGAGGATAGTCGATGACCACAGCCTGTTCAACCAAAGCCTTGAGAAAGAAGCAATACGGTTTGTGTGATCTGATACATTGCTGCAAAAATAAAAACTCATTGATTTATCTTTATAACAAAGCTATAAATACTAGAAACTAATAAAGACACAAAGAAACATATAAGAATGAGAATTATAGTAACACTAGAATTTCCATAGAGACACTGAAAATGTGCAAGGGAGCCCTTACTTTCTGGCTAATTTTCTTGAATTTGATTTATTTTGCTTTCCATTTTCTTTTTAATATAATTTGGAATAACCTATATTATTTTCTGGCTCTTATTTAGCTGCATTTGTCAACAACTATAGCCAATAGCAAAGAAAATATCCCGGTTTGTTTATTAACATCCAGTATAATCACTGAAATCAGTATGTAGATGCTAACATATCCTGAAGAAAATACTAACCTTCATTAATTACATGTCTACCGAGTAGATTTTTTTGTGGACTCTGTGTTAAGGGAAAATTATTTGGACCAACGTCTTATAATGACCCAACACAAGAGAGTTGATTCCACATTTTACCTGTAGGCCATGAATTTCACTCAAGAGGCAAGGTATTTAATGAATACCTCAGCAGCTTTTTTTTGGGTGACCCTGGGTATTAGTAAATTAGGGGACAGTTTGTGTTTTTTTCTCTCTCTCTTTTCTCTCTTGCTTGTTCTCTCTCTCATCTGCTTTCAAAGCTAAACAGATAAAACTGTGTCATCCTTTGACTTGTAATTATATACTAAACATTGTACATTTTTCAAAGGTTCATCCACATATGAAAATTCAATAGATCATAGTCAATGATTCAGCGTCATTTGGGTTGTTTTGCAGGATCAGGACCAATAATGGGTAATGAAATGCTCATGTTTCATATTTTTTATAGAGTTAGAAACAAGTGACTAGATAAATGTACATTTCTCAAAAGCAATAAATAGCACCAAAGTAAAGGTAACATAACTGACATTTCTTATTATATGTCCCTGTGAACTTAGGCTAGATGGGACAGAATTCAGTGTACAGGAATTAATATTGAAATAAATTCAGAACCAGCAGCACAGTTCACTTACCCAGGAAGATGAACACTATCATGCTGGACAACTTGAGCTGTTCTCCTGGAAGAAAGGCAGAAGTACTGACACCAGCCAACTTCTCAACTGAAATTTTCGGAGTAAGGTTTCAGTTTCTACTCTCCCTTACTGAGAACACAGGCAATTAGAATCAGCTTTTGATGTCTGCTTCCTCACCAATTTGTTTTGAGCTGTGAACTTTCCTAATGATATTCAAATTCAATTGTCTCCTTGGTGTGTAAACCCAGGATATTAGCTTCCACGAAGCTTGCAAACTAAATAACAGGGAAATGATGCTTGACCATGTTTAGTCCCCTATTTGCAAAAATGCCTCACTAAGTCAATTTCTTATATTGTCAGGATATAAAAAAGGAGCAATGGCACAAAGAGCCCAGGAAAATTCTTGTAAGTTCAAGTTACAGTAAAATGTGAAATGGGTATGTCTCATGTTTGCAAATTCTTCAAACCCCCAAATGACTAAAATTTATGCCGCTTCTGTTACATGTCCCAGTTTCTTCAAAACCCAACTACAGTGTGAAAAAAAGACTCCTTTCAGAGATATACAAACATCTTCACAGGAAGTTAACTATTCACCGTATCTTCATTGCTCTGACTTAGACACTGCTCTTTCTCACTTTAATCTACAACTTCCTTGAACTTAAATGAATCAAATTATCCTGATCCTTTTCAAAATCTGTTTATTAAATATAAATTATTATCTTTGGCAAAAAAATAAAAAAAGAGAGAACAGGCAGATGAAAGGAGCATCTGTGTTCCCACTGCCACATAATTTATTGTTTTTATTACATTCTGTTAATGTTCATTTTACATAAGAAGAGAAATTAGATTTATTTTCAGATTGCTTGCTGTTTACAAAAACCCAGTGAGATGAACTTATTATAAATTATCCCTGTATATTTAAGTGAATGACTTAATATCAGACACTACTCTGAAAATGGATTATGTCATGCTTGTAAACCATAGAATGTTTATATGTAGGTTTTGTGTAACAGAAATTGGCTAATGGCGATATTACACCCAGTGATTTATTTGATAGGGGAAATACAGAGTCATAAAAGTTAATCTCCTCTCTTTTTGGGTGCTTGAATTATATCAAAAGAGACAAATCTCAGTGATACCCAAAATGTAGCAGTGACTTGTGAGTAGCTTTCAGAATCAGGATATATAATTCACTGAAGTGTTTTAGAGGAGGCAGTTGCAAAATTTTGCTGAGCTCCAAGGGGGAGTAGACATCGACTCTACCTCCTGGTGGAAAAGTACCAGCACAATATTAGAAACACAGCATATGAAATGGGATATGTCTTGATGAAATAATAATTGGAAGATAAAACCTAGCACACATACAGATTTACTTATTAACTCATGTTGCCTCATTCTGTTATGTGATTATACTTCAATATAAATTCTAATATAATTTTCATCACTCTCCTGATGGTTTCTGTGCTTTCCTCTCAGCCTGACCATATGTAGGCAATTGTTCATATTTTACTCTCCAGAACCCATTTCTGTGATCCTCAAACACACTAAAAAAATTACCTTTAGGGTTCATTATCTTTGTGCCACCACACTGAAGAAAACAGCTTTACTCAGTTTACTGGCTATGTTGGTCAGCTTTCTCTATAGTAAAAAAACTTATACAATCTCTCTATATATTTAAAGAAAGGGGATTTATTAGAATAATTTATAGGCTGTGGTCTAGCTAACCTAACAATGGCTGCCACAATGGCTGCCACAGAAGGTCTGAGAATCCAGTATATGTTTAGCCTATGAGGTTGGATGTCTCAGCTAGTCTTCAGTGTATACTGGAATCCCAAAGAAGTCGACTCAAAGGCCAGTAAAGAAATGGAAATGCTAGCAAGAGCAAGCAGGCAAAGAGAGCAAGCTTCCTTCTCATGTCCTTACATAGGCTCCCAGCAGAGGATGTGGACCATATTAGAGAGGACTCTTCCACCTCCAAAGTTCTGAATTAAAGATGTATCCTCTCACCTCAAAGATATGCATCTTCCCACATCAAATTCAGCAAAAATTCCTCACAGGTGTGTATTGTGATATATTGTATATCAAATAAAACTTGCATGAAGATCAGAGGGCAGAGCCACCCACAGAGTTAGCCATCGAGGTCAGGCAATGGTGACACACACCTTTAATCTTCTCACTCCAGAGGACGAAGAAAGATTTGTCTGGATCTCCGTTTGTTCAAGGCCACACTGAGTTGAGCTACATGAGATTAATCTAGTCGAAAGGAGAAACAGAGCCAGGCTGTGGTGGCACACACCTTTGATCACAGCACTTGGGATCATACACCTTTCATCCTAATTAGGAAGGTTGAGGCAGAAAGGATATGGCTGGACAGGGAAAGAAATGCTAGGCAGAAAGGCAGGAGTTTAGCTCTTCAACTTTTGCTTCCTTTCCCTTCCTCTATTCAGCCTGAGGATTTGTGGAGACAAAATCTACCGTCTTTGGTCTGAGGATTGAGTTGTGATGAGAAGTGGCTGTGTCTTGTTTCTCTCTCTCTGATCTTTCAGCCCCCCCCCCCCCAAATATCTGGCTCAGCGTTCTTATTAAAAGACCAATTAGGATGTGTGCAACAGGTATGCCCTCCATTTTTAGGTTTTAGTAAATTCCAGATGTAGTTAAGTTGACAAGAAAGACTAACCATCACATTGGCTTTACTTGTAATCACTTACTTTAATTTCTGCCCTCTACATCATCAGTAGCACTTTCTCAACTCTACTTTCCAAGATGCTTCCTATAACATTCACATGCAGTTGAAATCTTTCTGTCTGTGACTCCCTCAATTGTCAGACATTTGGCTTTTTGTTACAGAAATTTATCAGTTTTCTCATCATGCCCCCAGTCTTTAATTTCTCAAATAAATGTTCAGTTGTTTTATCAGTGAAATAAGAACACAATCCCTCATGATTTTTTGTTTGAATGTATAGCCATGTTTTCTATGAGGGGATTTTAAAGTACTGTGTTTCACTATTTCCCTTGCTCACCGTCTCTTTCTCCACTCTTGGTGTTCTGTTTGCCTTTCTATGCGCTCTCTGATCACGATTCCTCTCTCGGTCCTTCCCTCCTCTTCTGTTCCACTTTACATTTATACACATACACATGCTGAGGGATTGCACCTAAGGGAATTTGCTCAGTCACTGAACTAAAGTCTACAGCCTCCACTCTGAACATTATTTTGAGCTGCAGACCAGTGAGATGACTCAGAGGATCAAGGTAGTTAATGCCGATCCTGATCTGAATTCAATACCACTATCCCACGTGATAGAACAAGAAAATAGTATCGAACAAGTGGTATTTTCACCGCTACACATGTGTATGTCATGGGATTTGTCCCTCCTACTGGTTTGATAAAAAGCTGATTGGCCAGAAGACAGACAGGACATGTGGCTGGGGCTACCAGAATAAGAAAACTCTGGGAACAGGAAGAGCAACTGCACATATGTCTACCCACACAAACATACATACATGTACTGTGCAAACACACACAAAGACAAACACAATATGAAGTTATTATTTTTCTAATATTATTGATGGCCAAACAGATATATAATATAAGTAATTTTCCATGTTCACAAAGGAGGTTAGCTCATAGTGGATGATCAAAATCACTATAGAACATTGCTTCCACTTGTAATGTTCATCAATTAGCATTGAGATGGCTAATCATATCTATGTTTGATTTATTAAGATTTTCTGGATGACCAAAAACAAGTTTTGTAAATAGTTCAACATTTAAAGAACAAAATGTGTTGTACACAAATGTGTTATATATGAATATTAACAGACTTATACAGGCATAAGTTTTTAGCTTTATATTTAATGTTTAAGCTTTATCCAGTTGTTTTATATTTACAGTGCCTATATTTTATTAATATATTCTCAAATTTGTAGAACTTTCTGATCTTGGATAATGCCACTTTTGTCACGTTTTCACCTTAAATTTTACTGTGCCTAATTAATACTAACTATTGTCTGTTTATGCTCAGGGTACCTTTGCTCATAATTTTAGTTTAAATTTTTTTTTTACTAATTTAAGTATGCTTGTTATAAACAATTGGGAAGTAGAATTTTAGTATAGTTGGTCAAGTATTTGGCTTGTTATGATATATATTTTTGATGCTTATTGTTGATATTTTCTTATTCTCAATGGTTTTCTTCAAATTATTATTGTTTTTAATATTTGTTTTCATTCATTTAATTATGTGTCTCCTTGTAGGTAAGTGCACAAAGATTTCACTTCTCAGGAAAAACCGGTCATATCAGATCCCCCACAGCTGGAATTGCAGGCATTATGAGCTGACATGTGCTTTCTGAGAACAGAATTTGGGTCCTCTCAACGAGCTCTTAACAGCTAAACCATCTCTCCAAATATCCATCTTTCTGAAAACTTTTCTAAACCATAGCTAGTTTCCCAATGAATATCTTTGTAGCTTTTCTCCCCAAGTCTTACTTGGCGTACTAGTTAAACACTTTGTACTGTGGTGTCATTGATTGTCGAAGCAAGTAGTCCCAAAAAGTACAGACTGAGATGTCCTGGATCATCTGGTCCCTTCCTCCTCCTGAATAATTTGTGCATAATAGATGTAGTTTCAATAGCACTTTGGGTAGTCATACTTTATCTTAGTGTGTGGCTGGAATCCTAGGCCTGTATCACCTGCAGGCTTAAGGTGATGATGCCTCCTCCTCTCTTAGGAGTTGAACCTGAGGTCACACCCTGCAGACTGAGCAGATGCTCCCTGTCCTCTTGAACCTGTGTATTACAAGGTGAAGATAAGTATATGTCACCCTCAGTAAGCCATTCGCTCTGCTTTGTACTCTGTATTTAAAGCAAATTCTACCCTGAAAATACTGAATTTCAGTTTGGAACTGTGAATGTAGGCATCAAGATCTGCTGCTGTGAACTCACTGTCTTTGTTTTCTACTGTTTTTAGATCTTGTTTTCACAGTATTTAGTAGTATTTCTATAATATCTTCCTGAGAAGTATCCTTTAGACAGTAATTGTCTCAAATTGCCAGCCTTTGATACACTCTGGATTCAGAGTTCACAAACCAATGTTTTTTCCCCACTTAGACACAAAAGCTAAAAAGGGATTTAAGGATTATAGGGTAGGATTTATAGTGTGATGTAGGAAGTCAGCAGACAGAGAGGGGGACTGTTGAGAGACATCAACTGAAGTGCAGGATCCCTGTAAAGAGCTTCAGAGACTTGGCCTTGGGGTGGGTTTTTCTGGAAGATGTTCCTGAGTGAGAATTTCATGGAAAGAAAAATGTGTTTGATTACTGGTGGTAATATATGTTAACACCCCTAGGAGAGAAAAAAAGAAGTGAGAAGAGAGACAGAGAAAGGGAGGGAGACAGAGACATGGAGAAACAGAGAGATTAACACACACACACATGCACCCGCACGGGGGGAGGGGGGGGTGGAGACAGAGACAGAGACAGACAGAGACAGACAGAGACAGAGACATAGAGAAACAAAGAGCCTAACACATACGAGAGAGAGAGAGAGAGAGAGAGAGAGAGAGAGAGAGAGAGAGAGAGAGAGAGAGAACATATGGGAACACACAGAGAAAGGCACACGGACAGAAACAGAGATAGAGAGACAAAGACAGAATGACAGAGAGGCAGACAGGCACACAGGGGTCAGGGGGATAATAAGAGTGTCTCATCCAATGACATTGCTACAGAAACACCACTATTACTGAGGGCGACTTGTAGAGTAGGCAGCTGGGGTGGGGTGTCAGGTGTTAGCTATCATTTGGCCACAAGGCTACCAAGCTGTCTTGTTTCTGGTGCTTGTGGCAGCACATGAAGAAGAAGGTTAGGTTGTATTACCAGTTGGGAAAAAACAAGAGAATTCAGTGGGTATACTTCTTCATATGCTCATAACTCAACCTCACTCTTCACACAAAGAAAGAAAGCATAGTAACAGGGATAGAAAATGTGTGGAGGTATCTGAAGTTCTTAGCTCTCCCAGCTCTGCTAAAGTGGACCATGGCCAGGACACATTGCAAATACAATATGATCACTATTATTGCCCACATTTCATACAGATATTAAAATTGCTATGTGTTTTCCAGCCTTGTTGCCACTGGCTTGTTTTAGATACAAACTGTATCTGTTAAGGATGCTACCAAGATGGCTCAATGGTTAAGATCACTGCTCTCAGAGAGGACCAGGATTCTATTCTCAGCATCATTGGCAATGTACAATGATCAGTTATTTGAGTTCCAGTGGATCTAATGCCCTCTTCTGGCCTCACATATGGTGCACAGAAATATATTCAGGCAAAACACCCATAAAAAACAACAACAAAAAAAACCCAAAAAAACCCTTTTGGAGAAAACTATCTGAAGTCTAAACAACATCAGGTCTCGAATTCACAGGTGACATGACTATTAATATGCTCTTCAGACGTTGTTTGCCATTTATCTCATAGCATAAGTTTCAAATTTCCTTTTGGTGTCCATCAGTTTTTATATGCCCAATGCTATTTCCTGCTAGGGTCCAGTTTCTCTTTAAATGATGTGCAACTCCTGGCAAGATGATCATCTCTTCTTCACGATGTGAGTATGTTGTTTCTGTCCAGACCAGCCTGCCTTACATCTGCTTGTAAACTCAAAGGAAGCATTTCTAAGCAAAACAGGAAACTACCCTCTTTACGCTCTGACAAGTAAAACTTGATCAAACTTTAAATATTTTTTTGTGTTGGGTGGATGTGAGTGAGAACTGAATCTTCTTGAGCATACATCTTTTCATATAATATTGCACTAAATAGGAAACACTAATTTTTTTGTTATTATCTGATTTTACTTAGATGCCCTGATAAAACATTCTGACTAAAGCAATTTGAATAAAAGAGGGTATTCTTGGCTTACACTTCCAGGTTGTAATTTATTGTAGAAGGTGACCAGAGCAAGAACTCAAGGCTGGAATTTGAAGCATAAGCCATGGAGGAATGCTGTTTGCTGGTTCACTCTCTGACTTGCTTGCAGGCTCAGACTCAGCTAGTGTTCTTATAAAACCCAGGATCATCTGCCTGCGTATTATACTTCCTTTAGTGGACTAGGCCCTTCTGCACAAAGTAAACCAATCTAAACAATCTATCGCTGGCATGTCTACAGAGCAACCTGATAAACAAAATTTTAAGTATTCAAATAGTTAAGTAATGGAATAGTTGACAGCAGTGAATGCTACCAAGGGTGGCTAGAGAGCTGCTCATTGGTTAAGAAGGCTTGATGCTTCTCCAAAGCACCCAAGTTTGTTTCCCAACACCTTTATAAGGTGTCTTACAGCCAACTCCAGCTTCAGGGGATCTGATGCTCTCTACTGACCTCTGTTGGCACCCAGACACATAGACATAAAAGTAAAAATAGAAGCAAATCTTTAAAATAATGCTAGTAGGACATTATCCTCATCTCTCCTTATTCTGAAGACTTGCAAAATTAAATGATGTAAAAGAGCTGTGCAAAGGTCTTTTCACTTCCTTAGTTAATTAGGAAAAGAATTTTGAGATTTTCTGAGAGGCACTGTGCTAGGCAGTGGTTAGCACACAAACATTTGAATACATTTCAGTCCTTATCTACAAGTAACTCCATAGAAAAGAAAAGGCCCAGTTATATACTGACTTGGGAAGAAACAGTACTGTGATGTACTTAAGGGACACCAAAGAAATCGACAAGTTAGTAGTACTGAAAAGACAATTATACTTTTTTTTTTCAAAATGTTTACTTTTTAACCTTAAAATTATAATTGTCCTAGTGTCTTGTCTTGATGCTTTCTTTTCTGATAGAACTTTCTGTTTCCATAACTTATGGGAGAAGAAGATTATTTTGGCATAAAGTCAAGATTACAGTCTTATGGTGGAGAGAGTCAAAGCATCAGGGACTTACAGCAGCTTGCTCCATCCATAAGAACAGAGCAACGAGTGTGTCCTGTTCCTCTGCATCCTTTATCTTCAAATGTAGTTCAGATCACATTCACAGAATAGTGTCAGCCAGAGTGGATGGACCTTCTCATATCAATTAGCAAAATTAAGGCAGTTTGCCCGGAGATCTCTCTCTTAGATTATTCAAGTTGACAACACTAACCATTATAATAACTGAGATGTACATTAAGATTCGATGAAAAACACAAGAGAAAACAAAATAGATCTGAAATGTCAAAAATAGTTTGTGGGAAATTTAGTAAAAATTATCCATGCGCTCTATCATGGTGTATAGAGTTACCAGATCACACTTGGGAGTCCTGAGATACATAAACCAAGGCAGTTCACACTTCAACTGAGGCCTGAACAAAAATAACCTATTCTGTCCTCAGAAATTGGATTTGATATATCTTGTCTGCACAGGCCATAATTTTTAAAACCGAGACTCTAAATTTCCACTTATATTTTTCCATATCTTAATATTTAAGGTCTTGTGTCTAAAATACAGGCTTATCAACTTTAAAATTATTTCCTGAAACTACATGCATAAAAAATACATGTGTAGCTATCTGTCAGTTTCGCTTAACATTCATCTCTTTACATTTTCAGTAGTTTTTAATTCCTAGATTTCTAACGACTTTACGTATTGCTTAAAAATATCATTTTAGTATCAAATGCAATCTTAAAAAATAGCATAGTATGAAATGGAGGTAAATAGAAAAGAAAGTTATTAAAAGAAAGAGAAGAGCTGAATGAAGATCATTGTATGTACTATTGGCCATGACGTTTTGTATATTTACCAAAGTGGGATTAAACAGTCTACGGATCTCCTGATATCCTTCCAGCTCTAAGAATGCTTCTCTAGAATTCTATTATGATATCAATACACACACACACACACACATGTGCACATACACAGAGAGAGAGAGGGAGAGAGAGAGAGAGAGACAGAGAGAGAGATATCCTCTACAATAAAAATCTACCTGTGGTTAATATTAGGAAGGGTTGTAAAATACTGAAAAGCAATAAAAGAATTGTTTCCTCTACAGAAAACCCTCTAAAGATACCATTTTCTGTGATTACAAAGGACAGAAATAAGTTTTTAAGGTTTCGATATCTACAGTTATGTTCTGAAAGACTATCTGGAAGTCTACTGCTAACTTAGCATTAAGTGACACCATCTGATAGTGGTAGGAAGTTTTATTTTGACTTATAATTTTTGAAGCAAACTAGTTTAAGTTGAAAGTTTATACTTAGAAGAACGCCTATGAATCTGAATGAGGCTAGAATTGAGGCCATGTTGTTTAAAGGAGCAGAGCTGAATAATGTAGGTCATGTGAAAGTTAGAATTATGTTGCAATTTCCTGAACATTAAGAAACCAAACAGCAAATAGACTACAATGAAATCCTTCCAACTAGAGTTCCCATTCCAGACCTGGGAATAGAGATCCACAGATATTCTCCATGAGATACAATGGTATATGCCCTAAAATGGGTGAGGGAATTGTTGGCTCCCTTGAAGCATAGATATGTGCAAACTGAGAGATAAAGGATAGGAAAATATCTACGCAGCCAATGGAAGCCAAGAACATATTGGTTTAGCTACTACAATATTTGGTAAAAATTTAAATACAAAGTCATCAGGGAACTATGAAAGACCACTACATATTAATAAAGCAAATAATTGCAAATTTTTAATCATCAAATCTCAGGGCTTTTCATTTTATAGATCATACTCTGAAATGCTCGTTTGAGAATTTGGCTAAATCTTATGATAATGGAAAGATATAGCTACATTTCACACTTAATGTTAGACATATTTTCCAAACAAAATTAAAAATGAAAAATTATAACTCAATTGAACTTAACAAATATTTGTAGGATATTATATCCAACAGATAGGGAATATACCTTCTTTGTAGTGGCCCACAGACTCTTCCCTAAAACTGATCATAGTATAGACTTCAAATTAAATGTTTAAAAGTCCAAAAAAAACAAACCCAAATTATTCCTCTTATCAAGTCCTAGAGGAATAAAATAAGAAATCTGAAATCAGCAGTAAGAGAAACTTCAGCGCATGAGTTAATCTTGTCTACTTGAGATGTAAACCTAACTCCTGCTGCCGTGAAGAGGTTTTCTAGATTCGGTTAAATGAGTGAAAGACCCACTCTAATAATGTGAGTTGCATCATTTTATAGATGAAGGTCCTACACTCAATAAAAAGAACAAAAGAATGGACTGGAGGGAGACTCCATGGTTAAAAGTGCTTCCTGCTTTCCCATTGACCAGAGTTCCACCCCTACACCAGATAGGTCACAAGTGCCTTTAATTTAAGTTTCAAGGGATCCAGTGCCCTCTTCCATAGGTAACAGCATGTGCAGTACTACATATTCATATACATTCATATAGAACAATAAAAAACATTCAGAAAAAGACAAAGGAAGCTGGGCACCAGCCTTCTCCTCTCTGATGGCTGAGTGCAGATGCATTGCACCCATCCTGTTGTGTCTCCCCTGCCATAACCAAGGGAATCTTCTTAAACATTGAAATAAAACCTTGCAATTTGTGCTGTTTCTTGTAATGTATTTTTTTCACAGCAGCAAAATACCCCAAAGATTACACATTGTAACAATGGAAGTGATTGGAAGTAAAACAACATACTTTCAAAAAACAGCAACAAAAAAACAAACCTGTGGGTCACTGAAGAACCAGCAGGGGCATTCTAAAAAGCCCAAAGCACAGAAAATAATGGTACAACTTACTCAGGTATCTGAGATGTGGCTTAGGCAGTTCCAAGAGAAAAGTTTGTAACTGTAAGCACTTCCATTAAAATATCAGAAATACGTAAAACAAATATTCCAGTGCTGTGTCCCAAGGTCTCAGAAAAAGAATAACAAGCCAGCTACAAATGCAACAGACCGCAAGAGAAATTGATGAAATGGCAGCTAAGTCAGCAAACCTGCCCGAGGTAATTCATTGGAAAGATATACAGTCTGACAAACACTTAGGCAAAATGATTACAAGATGAGCAAGAAGACCAAAATTTCAAAAGTAGAAATGAAAAGAGAATAGCCCAGAAGAAAATGTGCATAATGTACTGGTAGGATGGCTCAGCAGGTAAAGGCACTTGCCACTAAGCTGGCAAGAGGGAAAATTTTTTATGATATAAAAAATATAAAATTCTTTATAATATAAATTTTTTATGATAGAAACAGGGCTTCCTGAAAATAACTCCAGTAGAACAGAATATAATCTTAAAAATCAGTAAACAGGACTATATGTAATTAAAATCTATGTACAGCAAAGAAAACACCAAAATAAAAGATAGAATGGGAGAAAGTCTGTCTTACTTATACATTAGACAAGGGACTGACATATGTGTGTGTGTGTGTGTGTGTGTGTGTGTGTGTGTGTATGATGTCATCATATCCATATATGTATATACACAATATATATGTGTGTATATATGAGTATGTGTGCGTGTGTGTGTACTAGCAAAAATTGAACTCTGAGTGAACACCAACATCCTTAAAAAAAAGAAACACAAATGATCAATAGATATTTGAAAAACTTGCTCAATATCATTAGCCATGAAGGAAATGCAGATGAAAATGCCTTTGATACTCTATCTCGCCCCATCAAAATTTCCATCACCAAGAAAACAGACAGCTAACGTGAGCAAGGATGTAGGAAAGCAGTAACTCTCTTTCGCTCAAGATGGGAATGTAAACTGGGGTCACCAGTGTAGAAACTGGTCGGAAGGCTCCTCAAATTGCTAACGATAGAACTAACACAGATGTTGTTACATTTTTCCTGGCTATATGCACAGAGGCTTGTAGTTCCTATCACAGAGATTCCAGCACTTCAGCATTCACTTGCTGGGTATAAACTGTGAAGTCTCTCCTCTTCTTTCCCCCCTTTTTTGAGCTTTAATTCGTTTGTTCTGAAATTTGTTCCCTGCTCACTTCAGAAGACAAGGTGAGTCTAATGGAACTGGATAAAATCAGTGTGGTGAGCAGCTCTGGGGCTTTGGAGTGCAGGACAAGGGTAGACTTGGAGAAAAGCAGGACACATGGCCACCCAAAATCAAGTGAAGAGGACAAGGCCAGGGGAACCCTCCACAAGTTCTCCTGGGTCAGTCCTGTGCATGGCCGTTGACTCGATGGAAGGCAGGATGCTATGCCCACTCTTCGGGGCTGGTGTCTAGTGTGTGACTGTGGAATACTCCACAACATCCTCAACACAGACAACCTCCTCTTGGAACCTCATTTCAAAATAGCTTTCTTCCTCCGGGGAAGCTAAACGATATGTCAATCATACTTACTTATGAGTCAAATGTTTGTCTTCACCATTTTACGTTTTCATAAAGGTTAGAATAAAATTTTCTGAATAGAAATTGATTTTAAGAATTTAAACTATTTGCATTAGGTGCTGAAGTTGTGAGAATCAACTGGATAAAGGAAGAGCCAACTAGAGGTATAGTTTAAAAGTTTAATTACCTAGAGAAAACTAGCTCATGCATTTGCAGACTGATAGTTCGTTGAAAATTAAGGGAGTCATTCTTCTCAGTCAGAAACAGAAGGAAAGTTTGACTCAGGTAAAAGCTTCAATGTTTAGTTCTATAAGTGTGTGGCTTTATATAACTTTTATGAAATATCTGTGTATTTAATATTAACCTTTATTGTAGTACCTCCTCTTAGAAACAATATTAAAAATCTTTTATATCATAATTATCCCTGGTTATATAAACTTATTGGAAAAATATTTTGGCCATCAAGTATGGCACCAGGGTTAATTCAATTCTTAACTGCAAAAATTTGACAATAATTATGAGCAAATATCCAATTTATGTATTGAACAACAACACAATTTTTCACATAGTACAGCAGGACAGTGTAGATGTGATTATGGGCTTCTCAGTAATATTTTACTTAAAAACTACATAATTCAACTTTGACACTTGGAGACATACAATCATGTTGTTTTGATAAGAAATATCTTCATGAAAACACAGTACAATCAGGCATAAAGGACCTTAACTCTATGCTTGTTGAACAGTTAACCTGATACAGACATGGATACAATAATAGAAACACATTTTATGAAAAACCTAGATTTTCTAACTCCAAAGCCTATAAAGAAAATTTAAAGAATAGAAATACGTGGCAAGTTGGGGAGTCTTTTGTTCCCCTTTACAATGGCAGAAAACTGTAGAAAAACATTCCCTTTGAACGTGGAGAACTAACAGTGCTTTTAATGTTTCTGCTCTTTGTTTTCTGCTGTGCATAAAGTAATGGAATGGATTGAAAATTAATACTTTCCTACTTCTAGAATGACCCCCATGCCATTATTTTGCTTCAAGAAATGTGAAACTATTTGAAAATAATCTTATACTTCTGCTGTGACATGAAGTGGAAGAGTTCTCTGCTGAAAGCTGAATTCCACTGAAATGTTTCTAACTGTAAGTACTAGTCATGTTTTTTGAAATGGAGCTGATTCTTGTTTGATTCACAGCTAATGCAAACCTGATATTGTTACATTGTACCAAAATGCTAATAGCCCTCATTTTAGTTATGATTAGTAGCATGTCTAAGACACATTCACATTGTCTCTTATAAATATAGTTACTATTCTTCCTGAATCAATGTGCACTGGGGTGAAACCGAGTATTACTGTGACTACCACTTTTGCACTAAACTTATCAATGGTTTATAACTACTTAATAATTCCACATTGTGGAAAATTTAGAAGTCACTTTAATTTTCTCACTAACTTGGGATGATATTTAGCCCCTAAGGAATGAACTCAAAATATCAAGGTTTTCATGATATTATAAAATTTCATAAATCATAATCTCAACTATATTGGATAAAATTATTATACCATCCTTATTAGCAACAAATCCAAATGCTGTTAACGTCTCACATTGAAGGTTTGAAATACAATAGAAATAAAGGCAGATAAATGTTCAATGTTCAGCATTACTCAGCTCCAAAATAAACCTTTCCCATAAAGTCTTCTCATATGTGTCATTGTCACACAATGAGGTAAGTAGTGAAGTAACCCAATAACATTGCTATGTTTTGGGGTCTCCTGTTTTTGTTTTTTTTTTTTTTTAACTATTTGTCCTATGAAGGTCACCATATTAATCCAAATCACTCAGGATTCATGGATCCTAAGGTTGAGAAATATATACAATGCTTCATGATTCCATTCCCAGAGTTTCATCTACGTATCAGTTTCCCCCCCAGGCAATAGTTATTTTTAAAAACGAACTGCTTCCATAAAACAGAAACTTTAGTAAATAAAATTGGTAATTGGGAAGTTTTAATAAAATCTCAAGTCGTCCAGGTCACTTATAAAACACATAAATGCCTTAAAATTTATCTTCTTGGACATCACACTAAGAACACAGTGGCAACTGTTTTGTAAACCATTATCTCTTTGAGATGACATGGGTGAGATTCCACATCAGCCTCTTCTCAGACCTCCAGCCAGGTCAGCAGTGGCGCCGATGGTGCTCCCTGTTGCAGACACCTGTGCAGTAAAACATTTTATTTCACACAGGCTCATAAGCTGATGCTAAGAGACACCATTTAGGCCAGTGGTTCTCAAAGCTAACATGCATCGTAATCACCCCTCGGATTTGTAAACACACACATTCCTGGTACCAAACCCAGAGCATTCAGGTTCAGAGAGTGTGGGGCACATGTTTAATCTCAGGTGTTGATGGTCCAGGAACTGCACCACATTAAGCATCATTAACTTAGAACAAACGAATTCTGAGTTTTGAATGATCATCACAATTCCACTTGTTTGTCTCACTCTTCCCTCCCTCTTGTGATCTCTCTCTCTCTCTCTCTCTCTCTCTCTCTCTCTCTCTCTCTCTCTCTCTCTCTCTCTCTCTCTCTCTCTCTCTCTCTCTCTCTCTCTCCCCCCCCCAACCTGACTACTCTTTCATCCTACTCTATGCTTTCCCTCTCAAGGCCTCTTCTCTTGTTTATATAATAAGGATTGTCATCTTAGAATCTAATACTGTCTAGCAACTCAGAGTTAATGAAGCTCAATTATATTGGATAAAATCATTATATCATATTTATTGAGCTGCAAGGCTATTAAGGCTTATTACCAAGAAGATCTGAAGTTACTTTCAAATCTTAAAGTGCTAACTGTCATCACAATCAGAAAATTACTTCTCTCCTTTCATGTAGGGGAGAAAGGGAGACATTGAAAGTGATCATGTTCATAGATAAAGAACATCACAATATTCAGCCTTATAATTTACATAAACCTCATATAAGAGGGTAGTCCTGGCTTCGAGTACTAAAAGGCACATAGTAACAAAATCTTAAACTTTTGAAAAGAAAACATGGATAATTTTGTTGCATTAGTTTTCTCCGAGAATGAAAATTTGGGCAAAAGATAAAATGACAATATAATAATTTTTTAAAATAAAATTTCTCTTAAATATTAAATATATCTTGTTTAGACATAATCAGAGTGACTACTCTGATATGAAGAGCAACTTTATAAGTATAATTTTAAACTTTTAATTTAATTTAAAAGTGAATACTTGCATCAGAAGAATTTTGCAAGCAACAAATTATTTCAATCCCATGATTTACAATTATCCAAGATATACTCTACTTTGCATTTGTACACGAGTTAGTAGCAAGACTTCTGCTTTCCTAACTTCCCATCCCTTTGCCTCAGGCATGCTAGAGTTACTAATACAAAGAGCATAGTATAACTAAATGGGGATGAGGGGGTGATAACAGTACTGCCAGGGTTGTGGTGGGACCACTGTCTTTGGCTGTGTGAGACTGATCTGCCATGCCTGGGAATCCTTAGCCTCTCTCCCTCACTAGACTACAACAAGCCTTGTTTCATGTAAATGTTGATCTTTATTTTCAGTGATGGGAACTGAACCCCGGCCTCGTGCAAGCTGATAGGGAAGTACCCAATTATTAAACCCTGTCCCCGACCTGAATTACGTAGCCCTTCCCCAACCCTGGTTGCAACCACTTTTCACTTCTTTTTCTCTACCATACACTGCCATATTCTCACTCCAGCAACGCCCACTAACTTATTGTCCCTTGATTTGAAAAATCCATTAACCTGGTTTTTAGCTCTCAATTTAAATGTTAAATCCTCCTCAGAGATGAAGATGATTATGTTTTAGTAGTTGCTGCAAAATTTTTACTTTAATATAATCATTTTAATTCTGTATTGCACACACCCACAAAATCTAAGATATCGTAGGATTATAAACCTGAGAACATTTAGGAAATGAAAAGTAAAATTAGTGGCAAATTAAGCACAACAGTACATGTTTCATGTGATTTGGATAGATTTTGAGTATATACAAAATGTATGTTAGTCTTTTAGCATATTGAAATGATAGTTTTGTGATTTTTTAAAAAAATTATTAAACCAATTAATATACGTCTGTTGTTAACTGAGAATCGTGATTGTTATTTCTTTCATTGGTTGAAAGAAAATGATTAATTTTCAGTGATTTTTTAGCAACCATCTTGAGTTGTGAAATAAAAATAAAAATAAAATAAAATGAAAATTAAAAAATTAGAAATGTTCAAACCCTTAATTGCCACAAACTTCAGTTCACAGAACTAAAGAGAAATAGCCTAAAACAAATTCAGCTACATTTTGAGCATATAACGTGTTAGAGTAAATGGTTCAGGAAGTTTTTCAAATTTACGTGTTTCCAAAGCGTGATCAATTTAAAAAAAGAGAGAGAATGGATTGACAAGTAACTTTAGGTTTAAATCAACTGGATACTAAAACTTCCATTCACAGAGTCTGTATAAAAGAATAGTTTGAGTCGAGCATCGTTGTCATAGCAATAGAGATTCTACCAGTTTTGAAGCGGTCCTGCCCCGTTGGCTGCTGGGAGTGTGCTTATGCTGGTAAGCACCATGTGCTCTGAGAGTTTTGATACATTATCAAAGTTGCTGATCTGCGTGGTCAGTGACTTCCTGCTTTCTGTGCTTGTGTGTCCCCTGGCGAGCCGATCTCCTTGGCGGTGATGAACCCCAAGACAACAAGAAAAGGCAGCTTTAAATTCCTCTCGAAATTTTCCTGGTAGACCGGAGAGAATAAAAGGAAAGTGAATTATGCATAAACAGCTCAACACTTAGTACGCAGGGCACAAATGAATCATTCCCTTGAGACAGACGAACAGTGAGGTGGAGCAGTTTGCATCAATAAAGGAAACAGAGAAAGGAAATTAATTGATGAAGCATTTTCCTATGTAATACTTGGTGGGTTTTTTGTTTGTTTGTTTGTTTGTTTGTTTGTTTGTTTTTGTTTTTTAAATCAACCGCCCTCCCGGGTTTCTCCTTAGTTTTTAACCCTGTAATAATATTAAATGGCTCTTAGGAAAAGTTTGCATAGATACCTAATTGCTTCAAAAGCAATGAAATCTACATTGTATATCAGTAAATAAACAAAGATGTGTTATAAAGATGTTAGTACCATAAGAGATTAACAAAACGGAAAAAATAAATTGAAGTATTTATGAAAATTCCTTTTTCATAATCTATATGTGGCAAAATAGGAAAAGAGACTGGAAATGGTTTAGAAAGTATTTATCTGTAAACTATGAGATTTTAAGCATTTAAGAAGATGAAATGATCATCTTTATTGTTGGAAACTTTTTTCTCTCTGTGCTTAAGTTATTTCACTAAGCTAGGAGGGACTACCTGTAGTGGCTGTTCCCAGACCTAGGACAATGGCAGGCACACACCAGGGTTACTTGTGGTTCTATCTGACTCTGCTTAACTTCCCCATGACTCTGCTTTGGTCTGTGTCTTCTGCTTCAAATATGTGTCTCCTCACTTCCTTCAGGTCTCCCCTACTCAGAGTCAGAGTACTATAGCAAGTGTGCAGTGATTAAAAGTGAAAATTGTACTTTTCAGAAATAAAATTGGTTGTCCCTTTCTTTGTCCACCTTGTGATATTTTGTGTAACCTCTAAGAAATAAAGCTTGTCTGAAGATTAGAGAGACAGAGGAGTAAACAACCAGAGAAACTTCTCACCACAACTGAATCCTCAGGCAGAAAGGGGAAAATCCTGTGTCCAGGACACCTCAGACTGAACGCCTCTTAGTCTTCAGGCAACAGAAAAGGGAAGAAAGGTGCAGGGAAAGGGGAGCCCAGGGCTGAATTCTTGTCTCTTTCTGCCTTGTATTATTTTTTCCCTGCCCAGCCATAGTACTTCCTGTCTCAACTTTCCTAGTGCTAGAAGTAAAGGCGTGTGCTTCCCAAGTACTGGGAGCAGAGACATGGGATCGAGTGCTGAGATTAAAGGTGTGGCCACCACTGCCTGGCTCTGTTTCTCTTTTGGACTGGATTAATCTCATGTAATCCAAGCTAGTCTTGAACTCATGGATCTCTGCCTAAGTGTGCTAAGATTAAAGGTGTCTGCCACCATTGCCTGACCTCTATGGCAAACTCTGTGACTGGCTTTATCTTCTGACCTTCAGGCAATCTTTATTTGATACACAATTCTATCACCACAGCAATTTAACATTTTAATACATAAAATCACAAAATTATATTTCTGGGTGTGATATTGCAGCAAATGTATGTAGTTATCAAAGTTTACATGAGATGAAATAGATGCTAACATTTGTTATATACTCATGGAAAATCCACTTTTTGAGATCTATAATAGATCCTTCTATTTGTCATTATCTTCCCATCAAATCTATCTCTATTTGTCCTAAGTGCTTAGACAAATTATGTTAACTGAAAAACTAATATGAAATTGGAAGACGAAGACACACACTGTTTACTTAAATGTACATTAGTTTTCTTACATAGAAAAATGACTATATAGTTAAAAATGGAAATAGCCAAGTCATTGGAACAAAACAGTATAAAAATCCATCTAATTGAAGCACAGTATGGATATGATCACTTGTAGGTTTCCCAAGTTCCAGAGGATGGCCCACTCTCACATGAATATGGACAGTTCTAATTGTATTTGTTGAGTGATTAAAAACGAATAAATGGGAAGTTGGTATGGGTATTATTGGGAGATCATGACAAGGATTTGGACAGAAGGAGTAGAGATTGGGGAGAACATTTCTCACTGTGTATATATATATATATATATACACATATATACATACATATATATTGCAATATATAACATGTAGTTATATATATATAATAAATATATTAGAGAGGAGCATTGAATCAGTTATAGATGTATGTATCTCTTAATTTAAATGCTATTTATGAGCAATGCTTTTGGTGGTTAGTGAGAATTCAAGTAACTCAAGTATTACCCACAAAAATTAAAGTATAAAAATATCTGAAACTGGATTGGTTCCAATCCAGTTTTAATTATGCTATGCATTTTCACAAAAAATAACCCATATCAGTGCAAAATAGGTAAAGGCAGTTCATACGTCTCAATCATAAGTTTGATGTAAGGGATGCAAGACACTAGAAATTTTACCTTTCCTTTTATCATTTATTCTACGTTTTCCAAGAAAACAGATTAGATCATGCCCACTGACATGCTTGGTGGCGTGTATTCACTTTCAAGAAGAAGAAAATCAAAACAAATTTGGAGAGTGGCTATGTCAGCTCATTCAGAAACTAACTTTTGTGTCTACTTGCAAAATGCCCAGGGCATGTGCTTTAGACACTTTACCCTTGATTACAGGCTTTAGGAAGAAGCGTTGAAAGCTTACCGCTGAGGAAATTATAAATGATTGGGTTTGCAGCACTGTTAGCATACACCAGCCAATGAGAAAATGTGAACCAAGCGTAGACAGTCTCTCTGTCTTCGGTGTGTGTGAACATCCCAAACACTCTGTAGGAAGAGAAACAGAAACACAAAATTGAGATTGTTCTTTAAATTATTAAATCTAAAGGTGAACACTGACACTCGGTCTCTTTAGGATGGTTTTAGGTACCCATCAGAACGTGTACATGAATCAAAAGATGAATCAGATCAGAGGAAAAGGCTGGAATCAAAAAAATGTAAATCTCTTGTCTAGATGCTGAATTACCGGTCATCTTGTTTCTAGACACGATTGGCTAATCTTGTTGCTATTGCGTCATTTTTAAACATTTATTTTACATGTATAGGAGATAGCCTGCATGCATGTCTCTGTATTACTTGTGTGCGTGCCCAGAATCTACAGGGGTAAAAGAGTGTGCTGGGTCTCCTTCAACTGGAATTACAGATAGTGGTCAGCTGCCATGTGAGTGCTGGGAATTGAACCCTGATCCGCTATAAGACCAACCAGTGCTCTGACCCACTAAGCCATCTCCCAGACCCATCATATATATTTTAATTATCATTCCAAAGCTGAACTTTTAAATTCTTCCCACTTTCACTTGAGCCCTGATGAATGGATATTTTCTCAACTCTAATGTTCCCAGCCTTGCTGAAATTTGTCACAAGATGTCTCTGTATACAGGCTGGTTTTTAGTGGGTAAGATTATGATGGTCTTTAGGTTCATGACTTTCAAGTTTTCATATATTATGTTAAACTGAAAATTGTACTGCAGTACTCTCAAAGGCCATTTTTGAACAATTTTAACATTGTTTTTCTTTGGTGTGAGGAGATTAGACAGGGTGTAGGTGGGATATGTTTCAAATTTAATAAAACCAGTCTGAACCATCAGAGGGATCTACCCACAGTCAGTCTAGGAGGATCAGACAGTGGTAACTCACACCTTTTATCTGGGAGTGGTGACCTACGCCCTTAATCCCAGCAAGATTAGTTTACAGAAGGAGTTCCAGGCTCCCAGGCAGGCAGTGGTGGTTCCTTATCCTTTAATCTTAATCTGGATGTGAAGCAACTGAGTGAAAAGGATATTTAAGGCAGGCATAGAAAGACAGAGCAGGCAGTAGAAGCCATGAGGAGTGAGGCTGAGGAAGCTGGAAGACAGCTGGGTGAGATCTGACTATGGTGTTTGCTCTCTGATATCTCAGCCTTTCCCTGATATCTGACTCTGAGTTTCCTTTATTCGTGCAACAGGGGAAAAAGAACTTCCTGCGAAGACTTAGTGATCTGAGTTCAGATTCACAGAATGCACATAAATCTTGGTGTATTAGTGCACATTTGTAATCCTAGTAAGCCTATTGTGAGATGGGAGGTGGAGACAGGAGAATTTCCTGGAGTGCACAGCCCAGCTGCAGAAATAAAGAGAGACCCTGCTTCAAAAAACATGGAAAGCAAGAACTGGCTCCTGTAAGAGTTCCTCCTGCCCTCTAACCTCCATACCTGTGCTATGACATGTATGTAACAACAGCACAGATACATACAGACACAGGCAGACACACAGATATTCACACACACACAGTCACACACACACACATAGACAGATACACACACACACACACAGACACACACAGTCACACACACAGACACAGAGACACACAGACAGACACACACACATACACACACACAAACAGAGACACAGACACACACATACACACACAGACACACACAGTCACACACAGACCCAGAGACACACAGACAGATAGACACACACATACACACACACAAACACACAGACGCAGATACACACACACATACACACACAGACACACACAGTCACACACACAGACACACACACAGAGACACACATGCACACATCCACATAATTTGCAGCTACTCAGTAATTTCTAGGATGTAGAGACAACGCATTCCCACCTGGAGGCCCTATCAATGCTTTTTGTGATTTGTGTATTATGTTTGCTTTCTAAAGAGAAAGATGCATGATAGAAATGAATTTCTGGGACAAAGTCATGCTCTATAGTGTAGTCTGCAAAACTACAGAAGTTTTGTGACAGAACACAGACAGGTGAAATGCACAATAAGCCACAAGTGCTTGTTCAAAATTTCTGAAGTACAGGACACTTTGAGAAATTAGCTTTAACTGACTAGGCAAAAGATTACACTTCAGGAAAAGACGTAGGATTTTACAGTGCATGACAATAAATAAAAATAAGACTGTTATGCAAGGTAAGGATAAATTTAAAGATATATATATGTGTGTATATATATATAATCTGTATACAGTAAAAACAATTTTCAAAATTATTTTAAAATATTTGTCTATATACAAACAGGTATATTGTCCAAAACTTGCAAAAAGTTTAAATTAAGCTTAAAATTTCCCCCCAGAATAGGTAAGAATTTAATTCAGAATAATAAGATGAGTATTATCGACAAAAGCAGATCTGGAAATGATTAGAAGGGGAGGTGCAAGAGCCGAGATAGAGATAGAGAAATTCAAATGTGCATCCCACAGAGTGCTAAATCTATTTAAAATATTTGATTTAGACTAGTGAAGAGCAGAGAGGGAGAAAAAAAAAGGAGGAGGGGGAGGGGAGAGGGAAGGGAAGGAGGAATATATCCAGTATCCTTCATTTTTGTGTTCTTAATACCGGAAAACAGAAACTAGCAAAGTGCTTAATATATTTGTACTTGACTTCTTTGAGGAATAGAAGGTAAGAGCCTCAGCAGAAACAGAATAAATTATGTCTTGTGAGCAGATACACATCTCAAGAATGGAGCTTTCAAAAATCTTAGACCAACCTACAAGGCTATAATGTTTCCGAACAAAAGTTTATTTTCTACTCCTGCATTGAAAAAGCCTTTAAAAAAAGCAAAAACAAAGGCCCCCAAAGGAGAAATCTTTGCACCTGGTTACACCACCAATGTCTGATTATAGCCAAGCCTACCTGTCTCCATGGTCTGCAGCTGGGAGGAGTATGATCCTGATTCTGACTTGGGGAAAAGGGACAGAAGCAGTTCCGGTCTGTTATAAACAGAATTAACGTTGCCTTTGGACTAGCCTGCATGTCACAGGCTTGATTCTTCCCAACAAAGCTGACTATTCAGGCAACACAGTCTACCCGCATCCTGACACCTGCCGATCATGTCGGCGGTCAAAATATTTTTGAACTTCAAAGTTTTGTCTAAAGTTTAACAAATTAGGCACTTATGCTAACTGGAAAAATACGCTATCTGTTATAGTAGTATATTAGTCAACTCAGAACTGTAATTGACATTTATTTAATTATTTATTTATGAAATTAGTTGTCAAAATACAATTTTCATTAGAATGTTTTCTCAATCTGAGACTTAGAAATCAACCCCAAGAGGTCAGGAAAACAACCTTTTCATCTGCCATTCGACTGAGGATCTTCACTGAGTATTTTCTTAAGTTTTCTAACAACTACATCACTGAGTTGGCTGGATAGACAAAGTATCTAGCAACGGGTTTTGTCTGTTTAGGAAGAAAAGAGTTCTTAATTAGACGTCAAGCTGTTTCATTTTCAAATAAATCCACGGGCTTTACCTCTTCAGCACATTGAGGATGCTGATTGGTAGATAGCAAATTGCAAAGACCAGAAGTACAACCATGAGCATCCGAGCGGTTTTCCTCCGAGCTCGGATCTGCTTTATCTCAGCAGCCACAGCGCTAATCCGGGCTTTGCTCTGCTGTCCAGACCCTCGGGGCTGGGGTACTGACTGCGGCTGCTTCCATTTTCTCTGAACCACGGAAGAAGTTCCTGGAATCTGAAAGCAGAGGGATCCCTCATTGATACTTAGCAAAGTTCCACATTGAAGTAAAGATTAAAAGACAGAAGTTTGGTGCTTAGAATTGCCATCTCCAGAGCACTGGCTTGGCTGTATGTTTTTTAGCATTCATTCAAATGCTAAATACATTAAGTTAAAAACAGCTTTTATTGTTGTTGTGTTAAAGCATGACAACTTTGTCAAGGTCTAAAGAGAGCAATAGAGAATACATGCCCTTATTAAGAAGAGAAGTAAAATATAAAGAGAAGGAAGCTAAGAAAATTACAACTATAAATACTTATTATAAATCCTAGATTCAGATGCCACCAAAGTTTAAAACACTAATCTGGTTTCCAGACATGGACACACACACACACACACACACACACACACACACACACACACACACACACACACCAAAATTAATTTTTGATGCGTCATTACTGCCATCTGCTGTCGTCAGGAGACATAGCAGCCAATGGGCTATTGCTTTTTAGGTAGGATGTTTTCTGCCTCTGGTTCAGACAAAGCAAATCTATGTATAGAGGGAATAAAAACAAGCTATTCTCCGTGATTTACTGTTCGCATTTACAAAATTGCCTGAAACTAATTTTGCAATTTGTCCTTCCTGAAAACACACAAATACAATGAGAATCCTTCCAGGTCTTACACTAATATTCCAAATAGCCACAATTTGTAGCAATTACATTACATAAGATGCTTTTCCTTTGATTATCAGTTAGTTGATAATAGCAGAAAGTTCTACCAAGCATAATATGTTCTTAATTATAATCTCATGAAAGTTGATAGACCTTAGCAAAACAGTAAAATTCAGCATGTGCCTTTTTTTTTCCCTTTTTGATAAGATGTGCCAATAAGTATACTACTGGGACAACTTGATTCTGTTACAATTATTCAGCTGGTGCTTTTATCTTTGCAGTGCACACTGTATAGAGGCATGTGTTCCCGAGGCCTTTCAGAATGAAGATTACATGGAACCCGTGGCTATTTACACTGTAAGATCAAAGTCTGTTAGAGAATATTTCATTTGAAAATGGAGTTTTGCTTTGATGTCTAAAAAGATGGGTCTCATGTAATACTTGGCCATATTCTCAATTAAGGAGATCAGGATGTAAAGGAAAACATCCCCTGCAACAGAAACATCTATCTCATAAATGGTGAGGGCCACTTCACAAACCTCTGGGAGACAAGAGCTAAAAATTCTCCCTCTTCTGTGATTCTCTTGTGGTAATGTTTAAGAAGCTTATTGAATTTTGATTTTATGTACATGAGTGTTTTGATTTCTTGTATATTTGTACACCACATGTGTTTCTGGTTTCTGCATAGGTCAGAAAAGGGCACTAAATTCCTTGGAACTAGAACTGGATGGTTGTGTTGAACCTGGGTCCTCTGCAAGAGTAGCCAGTGCCCTGCACATCAAAGGGTATCTTCAGCCCTGGGGCTCTCTTTTTTTAAAAAATAGTTTTAGAAACAACTTTTGTAGAAGTGGCAATGGATCTTAAAATGTTCCAGAAGAGTTCTATCACAAAGCTGCTAAGTACCTGCTAAGTGGTCTTGAAGTTGTTTCTAAGTAAAACTGTAAAGATCGTTCTATTTTTGATTGTTCCCATGAAGGAGAGAACCAATATTCTGCCCAAGGACTTCTCAAGTCTCAAAAAACATAACAATGAAGATAAAGTGCCACAGGGTAAGAGTTGTGGCCCTTGCAATGAAAAGAAAGAGAAATGTGGAAATGCCATTTTCAGATAAGGACCTGAATGCAGAAGGTGTTTAATCTTTCTAATCATTCTTTATTTACAAACTGTTCAGAGAACCTGAGCAGCCCAAGGAAGAAAGCAGAAAATACATTAGGAGTTATCACATCAATTGACTAACACATGACCTTAAGTCATGCTCAATGTGTCCTTAAAGGTAAGTTATAAATCTAATTTTATAGATTTTGACCAAAAAGATACTAAGTAGAATATTTTAGATTCTATCTTTAATTTGTATGGAACTTCAAAACCCATTCTTTTTTAATTGTTAAAAGCTTCCTTTGGAAGACTTATGTACAAGAGAATAATCAGTTTTCATGTATATGTTTATATGCACATGTGTTCATGTGTGTTCAGATGCTTGTATGTGCCCAGCTTTGTTCATGTGTATGTGTGTACACACACTAGAGGTCAGAAGAGAATCTAGGCTGTAATTCCTTAGTTGACATCCATTTTATTCTTTAGACAGGCTCTCTCATTGGCCTGGAACTTTTCACGTAGGCCA
Organism: Phyllotis vaccarum; assembly: GCA_033318265.1. Taxonomy (NCBI): domain Eukaryota; kingdom Metazoa; phylum Chordata; class Mammalia; order Rodentia; family Cricetidae; genus Phyllotis; species Phyllotis vaccarum. Next base: position 133,753,554 of record JARWLC010000004.1, on the reverse strand, counting down.
CGTTGTCTGACTAGTTAGCCTTGGGGATATTCCTAACTCCTTCTCTCCAGCACTTCGATTACAAATATGTGCTATAATATCCAGAGTTTTCAAGTGAATTTTGGAGGACTTTTGTCCTCATCCTTGCAAGGCAAGGAATTTGCAGACTGAGCTATCACTCCAGGCCCCCAAATTTTGAATGCATGCCTTGTTACATTAAAGTAGTAATACAGATATAAAAGATCCAGAAAAGACAATTTCCAAGACTTGGTCCCCATGGAAGGTCTTTCACCAATAAGTCACTGAGGGCACCATAATACCTAACTATAGAAAGCAGACCACAAGCATGATTTGTATATCACACTGTAATTGAACTACGTAAATCATCTTTGCTATGAAAACATATTATAAAAGAAACATGAACAATAATCATTAGTTCCCAACACCATGTAAATGATGGATACTGAAAAAGAAATTAAATAAGCTGCCAGATAGAAGAGAGGCAATTCAAGTTTCTGGACTGCCAGAGTTAATTTCATGAAAATGACCATATGAATGAAAGTAACCTCCATATTTTTTGTAATCCCCATTAAAATTCCAAAGACATTTGTCAGAAAACTAGAATAAAAAAAAACTTGATTGCATGTAAACACCAATGACCATGCATGGACAAAACAACCCTAAACAGAAAGAACACTGCCAGAGATATCATAAGACCTGGCCTTAGGTTAGGCTATAAAAACACAGTGAAAAAGACAGCAGGCTATTGGCACATAAATAGACATGTTTATCAAGAAACAGGATAATGAACACAGAAATAAATGCATATCAATGGGTACCTAAATTTGAAAAAGGAAACAAGAACATTCACCGGGAAAGTACAGCCTATTCAAGAAATGGCAATGACACACCGGATATGTAACATTCAGAAGAATGAACTTAGATCCAGAAATTTAGCCTTCTACAAAAGTCAGTTCCAAATGTCAGAGAACATTCATTTCAGATGTAATTTTTATTTTTAACTATGTGCGTGTGTTTGTGTATGGCTAATGTGAGTGCACATGCCCACAAAGACCAAAGGTCTTGGGTCTCTCTGGAGTTGGAACTACAGACACTTGTGAGCTGCCTGACATGGGTGCTGGGAACTGAATTTGGGTCTTCTGGAAGAGCACAGCATGCTTTTGACAGTGGAGCTATTTCTCTGACCCCGAGACCTTAATTTAAACTAAGACTTCTAGAGCAGATCACAGGGAATACACTTGTTTTGGGTATTGTCACTGATATAGATAAGAACTTTCTGAGTAGAACCCTAATGATGCAGGGCATAGTCTCAAGAAACACGAAATAGACTATGAAATATGAAAGTTTCTACACAGCAAGGAAAATTATCAGCAGAACAGATAGATATTTCACAGATTAGGAAGAAATTCTTTGCCAGGTATACCTTACACAGGGAGCATGATCTATATAGAATATAAATATATAGATTTATAGTGATTTATTTAAAGCACTATGAAAATTAAATACCCAAACCACAAAACTGCCAGTCATATAACAGGGCTAGTGAAATGAGTAACTAGTTCTCAGAGGAAGAAATGCAATGGCCCAGTAATGTTTTCATAACTATTTAACATACTCAGCTATCAGAGAAATGTAAATTAAGACCACTTTGAGAATCTCTCTAGCCCCCATCAGAATGAGTGTGTCTTAGGTGGGCTTTCTTTGGCTGTGATGAAATGCCATGACCAAAAACAACTTGAGAAGAAAAGGTCCCCAAGGGGATCACAGTCCCTCATGAAGGGAAGTTAGGGCAAGAACGCAAGGCAGGCAAGGACCGAGTTGGAGGCACTGGGAGAATGCTGCTCTTTCGTTCCACATCACTTGCTCAGCACAGTTCCTTTCTTTTTCCATCCTCCTTATTTATTCTTTGTGTCTTTCACATCATGCATCCCATTTATTTCTCTGTCCTTTCATATCCACCCTCTGCCCTTGCAACCTCCTCAGCCCAAATACGATGAAATTTAAGAAAAAAGAAAAAAAAGAGAAAGTAAAAACTCAATCTTGTCATGGAAGCTGTAGTGTGACACAGTGAGTCATAATCATAAACCCTTATGTCCACATATCTTTACTTGCAAGTGTTCATTACAGAGTACCATGGATCTGGTTCGAGGCCTCTGGTTTCTGCTACACTAAGGATGCTTGGCCCCCACTGGAACTCCTCTTGGTTATCCTGCTGTTGCCTTGTGTTATGGAAATCCTGCAGGTTTGGGTCTGCAGGTCCAATTCCTTCATGTGCTCCAGCAGATCACAGACAGGGCGAATGTTTAGGAAATCTGATTCTGCCTCTCATCAGCTGAACACTAGTGGCCACTATGCCGTGCCTTCCTGGGAAAGCAGAACTGACCCTGAAGATGTAGGTGTGGAAGATCCAACCCTGAGTACATCAAAGCAGGAGTGGTCCCGCCCCTTGCTCATGAGAGCAAAGGGTGAAATCATCCAGGACAGTGCAGGAGGGGAGGACAAGGGAGAGCTGGCAGGCTCACCAACCCTAAAACTATCCAGTCTCAGAACCAGGATTATGTGTTCGTCTTCCCCAACAGCATGCTTTATTTTATCACACAGGACCAAAAGCAAAGTGGCACTGCCCGTGGTGGGCAGGGCCCTCTTAACATCAGCTATCAATCAAGAAAATGCACCACAGGTTTGCCAACACTGACAGACCAATCTGGTGGAGGCATTTTCTCAATTCAGGTTTCTTCTTCCAAAATGAGGCCATCTTGGAAGCAGCTAGGACACTACCATCAAGAAAACAAATGACAATAAATGGTCATGATGTTGTGGGGAAAGAAGGGCCTTTATCTACTGCTGGTGAGATTTGTAAACTAGTACAGTCACTATGGAAATCAATATTAAGGTTCGTTAAGATGCCCAATTCTAACTGCCATATGACCCAGCATTAGCAAAGAACTTCATATTCTACCACAAAGATGGTTGCACACCTATACTTGATGCTGCATTATTCACAACAATAAGGGAACCGACCTGTATGTCTGCCATCATCAACAGCAAAATGGATAATGAAAATGTGACACCTTCAGAGAACTGAAACTTACTCAGCTGTTAGGGAAACGTTAACTATGAAATTTGCAGGAACTCAGATGTTACTGGCAAGTATTACTAAGTGAGGTAACTCAGTCTCAGAAAGACAAAAAATATGCTCTTTCTCATATACAGCTCTTCACTTTTAATGCTTGTAGAATCTTGATAACTCATTCTGTCTCCTAAGATAGGTCTGTTAATATTTTCTTGTTTATATTCATCAATATTTGTAATTTGGGGTTCTGTTTTGTTTATGTTTATTTTACATATTGTGTTACTTTATTTCTCAATTAGTATTTTATTTTTTTATTGCTTTATACTATAACATCTAAATTTTATTGTATCTTTCACTAGGTACTTTTTTTGAAAACAGCATTTTTCTAGTGGTTACAATTAGCAGCTTAATTTAAATAATGATTAATACCAATGAAATTTTAATATGTATAAATGTGTATTTTTCCAACATCACTGTACCCCCCTTCATCTTTCCTATAAGTTATGCACTTATGCATCGTAAGTTGAATTTTTAGTTTTATTGTTTAACATAATTGTATTTCAGTTTGGATATAAACATAAAAGTGTTACAAACAAAAGTATCCTTATAATAATTTCTTAATGTACCTAAGCAGTTATATTTATTTGTGTTTTTAAATTTCATTCTTGAGCTTGAGCGTTGCCTTCCTGCATCTCCTTGCCTTCTATGACCTTCTGTTCATTTTTCCATACTAGACTGATTATTACTCATATCACTGCATGAATTCTAATTTTTCTAAAATTGATGATGAATAAAAAATAGACAAGATCATGGACACAATCATGAAGTAGAATATTTTTCAGTCCTTGAAAAGTTAAAATACCATCTGACTTAAGAAAATACTATTCAGAGATGGCTGACCCATTGGGAGCTCATGAACTCTAAAATGACAGCTGAGGAACCTTCATGGAAAGGAACTAAACTCTCTGATTGCAGATTACTGTCAAACGGCGTGGGCAGTTTGTGGAGTCTCTTGCAGTAGGACCAGAGTTTATTCCTGGTCCATGAACTGACATCTCGGAGCCCATTCCCTACAGAGGAACACCTGAGTCAGCCTTGATACTGGGGGGAGGGACTCGGACCTACCTCAAATGGATATGACAGATGAAACTGATCCACCTTTAGTTTCTTTGCCTTCTTTGGGGGAATAGATGGGAGAATGCAGTTGGGGGAGGCCGAAGTGGGACCAGGAGGGAAGGGAGGGAGAGAAGTGGTAGATATGGGAAAAACTTTTTAAATAAAAAAATGAGAAAAAAATGAAAGAGAACAAAAAAAAAGAGAATATACCATTGTTAGCCTCAACCAGCTAAAATAGTATGAGACATACAAGTGCTTAATAATATCTGTAGAATGCATTAACAGAAGTTTATATAGTAACTAAGATCTGTTATTAATTCTCAGAAGGCTCAGACTGGACTGAATGATGAAGTATGCACAAATAGCCAAGTGATCATGCTTAAGAGCTTTCTGAACAAGAAGATCTTGAGAGACCAATCTGTGGTTTCATTGTCAGTAAATTCTTTGAATTGAATTGTCATAGGAAAGGAGAGAAGTTACCAATTCAAACAAGACAATAGCTACTTATTTTAATGATAACGAAAGTTCTTAACAAAGCCAGACAAGGGCACACAATTTGCTCACTGATAATTTTACACTTTTTAATTCAAAAGTTCAAGACAGAAACCATGCATCTTTGTAACTTTAAGCAAATAGGATAGGCCCTTCACTTGATGGCTCTCTTGGTGTAACCTATAGCAAATGCTCTGTCTGACAGCTCTGTTTAGAGGCAGGAACAGCTAGAAGCCAAGCGCTGCTCAAGCAGAGTTCTATTTAATTATCCATCTGGGGTCAATTTACTTTATTACAGCTGTAAAGTGGGCTCAGCTCAACTTGCCAATTTCCATTCCAATCTGCTTTTTAAATGTTTTAGTTTCACAGCTGAGGCATTTTACTGCAAATCTTTTAAATCATGTGGATTGTACGAAGAGGGACATTGCATCAAAACGTGTAGATCATTTCTAAGCCTGTAATACAATTTGAATCTATTTTAAAGTTTTGAAAATTGAGATATAGAAGCTTAAATAATAAATACGCACATTGTTTATGATTCAAGAGTCATTTACACGTTAGAGAACATTTTCAAGTCCCTCCTCTGTGTAAGGCAACTGGTAGCAGTTGTAGACACAACGGCAATAGAACAAATTTTGAATTACTCCTTAAGAGTTTTAAAGGTACATTAATTTTTAAAGCAAGTGAATATGCAAATATATGTAAAACTAAATAATGGGAGATGATTTTGACATCTAATATGCTCTTCAGAATCTCAATCTATACTTTTAACATCTGCATAGGTATATTGTGATTAGTAGCATTAGTATTTTTTTTTCTTCTTTGAGAAATTATCATATTCTAATTTTTTTCTAAAAAAATCCTCTGCATGGATGGACAATAGATTTCTATATACCCTCACTTTTTGAAATTCTCATTACTTTTTCTATTGTATTAATTTTGGCATCTAATAGTTAGAAGGATACAAAGATTCAGGATACTATATACTGTCATCAATCAATGGCCTACAGGAAACTGAAGAAACATTGAAAGGCTATTCTAAAGTCCCATGAAAGAAGTTCATCTTTAGGCATGTTACTCGGTCACAAGATATGTTACTTAGTGGCAAAGATGTCACTCAAAACATGGCCAGGTCCTGAGTTTGTTCTTCTAGCATTAAGGAGGAGGAGGAAGAGGAGGAAGAGGAGGAAGAGGCAGAAGGGTAGGAGGAGGAAGAATATGACAAAAGGCACCAACAATTCAGTACATGCCAGTTTAGAAATGTAATCAGACTTAATTGAAAGTCCAGCTGACAACACAGACTGCTGAAACACCTTATTTAATGAGTTAGACACTAATTTCAATGATTTGGATATTTAATCCACCTAATGTGTATGAATTTGTGAGCTGTGCAGACCTGCTTCAAACATGAGGAAGTGAGGCTGGAGACGTGACTCAGTGGTCAAGAACACTGGTTGCTCTCCCAGAGCACACATGTGATAACTGACAATTTTCTGTAAACCCTATCCTAGTAACTTCTTGGTACCCACGGGCACTGTATACACATGATCCCCAGATACACACATATGGTTGAATACAATAATAATTTTAAAGAAGTCAATAATAAACTTTGTATAGCTATCAAGAAGCTTTCCCAGAGGACAAATTCATGCATGCTAGGCTGCATTTGTTTGTACATTTTCATGTTGTGATACTGCATATCATTTGCTGTCAACTTCTGAGAAGGCCCTGTGACTTGTGCCTTTTGTCAGAGAATTAAATATCTGTGCTTTGGCCAATGAAAGATTATAAAATGCAGGCTCACAACAGTAATTTCAAGAGCTAGTAGATATTTTTCTAACTCTCTTCCTTTCCTTAAATACCCAGAATGCCATGTCCCAGAAAGCACAGCTAGCATAATAGACTGGTAGATCTGCAGCTGACCCCAGCACTGAAGTGAAGTGAGAGTACATGTTGCTGAGAACAGCATGTATCTTTAATAGCAGAGTAGCCTAGTAAAAACTGATACAGTAACACATACAAGAATGTAAGATATTACAATAACAAAGCATCCTAGAATATGTACCATTGGCTTTAAGTCTGAGAAAATAATTTTGAGGAATAAACAAATCACTTCTTACGTCTTACAGTAGTTTACTTTGCTCTTTTGCTTTGTTTTGATTAAAAGATTTGGAGGACAGAATGTGACTTGGCTTTGCTACAGACTGTAAAAATGTCACAAAAGTTATAAATAATATGTAAATATAAACAGAATATATTAATGTGTAAAATAACACATATGAGGAATGTATTATCTATAATAATACATGTAAAATAACATATGTGTGAGCATATTGAAAGTAATTATTAAAGGAAAAACCTGAAGTAAAAAATTAGGAATTGCATAATATACAGAACTAGAAATTGCAAAGCTGCGTGGTTCCAGTCAATGAAAATGGCCTTGAAAAGGTGTTTCGAACATAAAGGACGAGGAAAATACAAATAAACCCTTGCCCTCAAAGATCAAATAGGACATTTTAGAAATCAAAGATAACCGATGCTTAGGATGTTTGAAAGTGCTGAACAGAAATCTAGTATTTTACAAACTTCATACATATATGTATATATATGTGCATATACATAATAGAACATAATGTGCCTTCATGTAGGTATGGATATATTGATACAAAAGTTTAGTGGTTTAATTGGAGTTACTCATGGAATAATTCCCCTCCCAGAAGCGGTAAGTTGCCAAAGAGAAAGCCTCTTGCCAAATGTTGAATTATTGGTCAAGGAAGTCCTAGAGAGTACTGAAAGCAAATCAGGCTACCATTATTGTTCATTTCCTGCAGAATTTGATGGTAATACACTGTTGCTGATGATACTACACACTTTGATGTAAAGAAATAAAAGTGTTGTTGACAGAGAAGATTCCTCCCTCTTAGCTAATTTTCATAGTATCCGAGTGCTATGTATGCAGTGGGCTCGAAAAGTCATCAGCAGTCTTAATCAGCTCTGAGCCTTTGAGCCACAGTAAGGACAAGTATTGTAAGATACATCCAAGGTGCAAAACTAGCGTAAATGTTCAGTAGATGACCAACCACTATCTGGTTAGAATTTAGGGGAAATTTTAGCAAAAAAAAAAATATTGATTCATCCCTAGAATTTATGAACATCCCCCAGCCCTAAATTTCTGGCAAGGTAGTTATATAAGAGGAAACTCTTTGGTCTATAGCGTCAAATCAAATATTCCTGTCTTCACACCCATATACTGAGTAGTCTTCCACCTCTTTAGAGAAGTTTCCTTGTTGTTATGAGTGGCAGTTAATTATTTCAGAAAGTTGCAACTAGATAAAGTGTCTACTGAGTGTCTGTAGAGAACTCAGTCAAGAATGGTACATATTTATTAGACCCTTTACCTTCACAACTTGGAGACCTGTGCATGAGGGACTGGAAAGGAGAGATTTGTAAGAGCCAGATGTTGTGAGAAGCTGGGGCCAAATAGCATCTTCTGGAAATGATAAGACCACTATACTCATGAACTAATATTAGCTATAGCTGCCTTTATAAGATATGCCCAAGATGAAGCCAATCAATACTCCATTATGTATGTAGGATGGCTCAGGATTTCCTACTCCTATCTGAGAGGCTAGAAAGTTGACAAGTGATATGTAGGAGTCAAGATTTCGAGAAATAAGTTTTCTTTAAGTGTGTGGCTCCTTAGGTTGGTTGACCATACTTGAGTGGATGTCCTCAAGTCCATCAGTAAATTAGAGGCATAAATTTTACTCTGTATTATTAAAAAAAAATAAGATATGACTTTGCAAGGGAAGAAGTGTTGATATGGGAGGAGGTAGGGAGAGAAGTGGTGAGTAAATATAATTAAAGTACATTGCACAAATATATATATATATATATATATATATATATATATATATATATATTCACAAGTAATAGAAATTACTTCAAAACAAATAGAATTGCTATTAATAAATTAAGATGATGTCAGTAAGTTCTTTCTTGATTACATAATGTTAGAGAAAAGAGACCAACAACCTATTAGTTCACAAGCTTAATAAACTCAGTGTATATCCATAGTTATAGAGAAGGAAAGATATATTTTTATCATGTAATAAAATGTACTAAACATAAGAGGTTTAATGATATCCACTCTGCATATTTTCAATTCTCCACATATTTACAATTCTGCTGATTTCTTTCAAGTTATCAAGATTCAACTTAAATGTTCCCAGCCTTAGAGACACCTCACTTCACCAAGCTCTGGTATCTTATGTATGTATTAAATGGGCTGTTTCCACTATGTGTCTGATTATATCCTTTCTTAAGACTGAATGTACTGGCCACATAAACTGGTGGTTAAGCTTAACACTTGTATGCAAATATATTAAAATATGACAAATGCATGACTGAGAGAATGAATGAAATCTCACGGTTGGTGCCATTTTTAGTAATGACAGTAACCCTAGTTCAGAATTAAAATATTTTCAAAAAAGAATTCTTAATTATCCTGGGTACAGAAGAGGAATGTAGGGTGGGTAATGGGGGAGCAAAGGACAGCAACACCAAGTTGTCGTATTCTTTAATCTACTGTACATGAGATCATTGAAGTTGAAGATGTAACCGATATGTTAAATGTGTTGCAAAATTTTTATTTAAAGTACAACCATTTATATTTAAACTCTCCAGGAAATGGAATTAATTCTTGTTACTTATAATGAAAAGTAAAATTTATGATTTTACTCCCAAGATTTGGAGAGATGGCTCAACAGTTTGAAACAGGCTTCTCTTTTAGAGGACCTAAGTTTGGTGCCCAGAATCTGCATGATGACTCCTAATATTCTACAACTCATTCCATGGCATTCCATGTCCTCTTCTGGTCTCTGAGAACATTGTGTACATGTAGTGTGCTGATATATGTGCAGGCAAAACATTGCATAAATAAAATAACAACAAACAAATCTTTACAAAGAAACTTAAAATTGTTACTCCCAGAACAAACAAATAAACATACAAACAAATAAAATAGAACCTCAATTAATTATTGATGTTGAGATTTTATCAAAAGCATTGACTTTTTAAGACAGAATTTAAGACATTTGTTAAATATCAGTAGACTGATATTTTCATATCCAGAGTCTCATACTTTAGAACAATCCTGTGTTTATATGTTATATTAGTTCAATAAATTTTTAAATTTGTTTGCATATACATTCTAAAGAAGACACAGACAAACTATTTGATATTACTCACCTGTCGGCACCAGAGTTTACGAAATATTTGTAGATAGGCCAGTATCATAAGACACAGAGGTGCCATGTAAGTCACCAGAAAGAAGCAGATGTGGTACATTTTTGGGTAGATGTCACCTGAGATAAGAAGCAAACAGTAAAGTCTCACATTAAAATGACGGATTTAGAAAAGGGGTAGCTTCAGCTTTTCATTCGAAGTATAAATATATCTTCTTTACAACTTCATTTGTATGTTTTATGCACACATGGGCAAATGATTAAATATTTCACTTAATATGTCAGATAAATAGAAAGTAGTCATTTCTAAATTGGGAGTGATCACAATCTAACCATGATCAAGAAACGTGTGCGCCAAATGGCTCTTTATTTGGCATACATGCATTTGACTAATTAAAATACACGATTTTGGATTGTCTTATATCTTCATTTACTAAAAGAGGCCTGATAAAAATATTTTTTGATTAAAAAATAATGACTAAATTCTTGTTTAAAAGAACTATATGTGAATACAGTTAATTATTCTCATTAGAATGTAAGTGGTAATATTTGAAAGGATTAAAAGGATTAGGAGTTATGGTCTTGCTGGAGGTAATGTGTCACTTGAGATGAACTTTGAAGTTTAAAAAGCCCATGTTAACACCCACGCTCTCTTGCTTATAAATTAGAATATAACCTTCAGTTACTTGTCTAGCACCATGTCTGTGTACATGCGGTCATGCTTCCAATCATGTTAATAATGGACTAAACCTCTGAAAGTGTAGGCAGTCCCCCAAGTGAAATGTTTTCTTTCATAAAAGTTGCCTTGGTCATGGTATCCCTTCACAGCAACAGAACAGTGATTAAGTTAGCTGTAGAATTATTACCTCTACATTTAATTAAGAACAAATGTAAAGAATGAAGCCTTGAGTATTTGCTAAATTGATTATAATTAGCAATTTGTACTTAGGAAGGATCATAAGAAGTACATTAATGTCCATATTAATAGTAATTTACTTAGTAATTTTGCATTTAGTTATATTACTGGTTATATTTTAAATATAGCCCTAATTTTAATGGCCTCTGCCATCTTAAACCCGTAACTTCTTATCTGGAATTGATAGAATTTGAGTCTGATGTTTTTTGTATTCTTCACTTTGAAAATATCTTTGTTGTATTCTGTAGCAGGAGAAGCATGGTACATAGGCTCCTGGGAGGTGTAAGAGACCCATTTGAGATGTCATTTTTAGATTCTTCCTGGGTCAGGAGGCACTCATCTGCCCCATTCATTTCTGACTTCTTTTCAAGTTTATCTTGTACAACAGGCTCTCACATAAAGAGTGATAGAATTCAAGTACTGGAGTAATAACAGCATTTCCATTTGAAGTACAGCAGCTTGGACAGCATTTGCTGGGCCACTTTCAAACTTGAAGGTGACCTAAGCAATTCTCAGGGACCTGAGTGGCTTTTGTTTTCTAAAAAAGTATCACATGCCAAATGTACTTCACACACAAATATGCCCATGTACACACACACATACATGCACACACCTTTGAAGCTTATACACACTGAATCTCTAACAGCTGCATCAGACTAAACTGAACAGATGGAAGAAAGTAGATTTAACATGTAACATTTTTTTCACACTACAGTGAGAAAATATCTATAGTAGATATCATTACTTCCATAGCAATTTGGAGTTTTGAACAGATGGAAGGAAGGTAAGTTCTGGTTATTTTAAATAAGTAGAGAAATTAATAATTAGCTAATAATTTTATATTATGATGATTACTTATGCAAAAATTTTGGTCAAACAAAACTATACAACAGGCTAGCAATAGTATATTACTGCAAAGGTTATAATGGTAGTGGTCTTAAAACCTACTTTCATTTCTTGATTAGAACTAACTGAAAACTTAATCTACTGAAAATTTAAGTTGCATATGTTGAAAATATCCTTGAATCCTTCATTTGATAATAATCATTTTTTCAATATATTTATGAAACTTATAATCTAGAATATAGTTATATAAAATTTGTTTCGCTTAAACACTGCCTGAATTAGAAAGTAGTATTTTGAAGATTGATGAATATATATCTGAATCTCAGGCTGCAGATGTAGCTCAGTCGGTAGAATAATTGTCTTTTATGATTTGAGTTTGATTTTTAGCATTGTACAAAACCATGTCTGGTGGTGATCATCTATAACCACAGAGTTCTGGGGTAGAGACAGAAAGATCAGTAGTTCAAGATCATCTCTGTCTGCATGGAAAATTTAGAGCCAGAATGGGATAACATAAGAGCTTGTCTCAATAACAACAACAACAACAAATCAGTGTCTTTATTCAACTGCTTGTAGTGGTTTGCGCTGGTAATCCTAGCTTTCAGGAGGCCTAGGCAGTAATAATTTATGTGTTGAATCCTGGGACCGATGATAGCCTGGGCTTTACAATGAGTTCCAGGGTAGCCTGAGCTACAAAGAGAGTTCCAAGATAGCCTGGGCTACAAAATCAGTTTCAAGACTGTCTTGGGCTACAGAGTGAGACCCTTTCTGAGATAAAATCACAGTGTCTAGAACAATACGTGATAGAGAGTTCATATTTATAAAACATTTGCTGAAGTGATAATGAGATGATTACTTCTCAGAATGAGTGTTCAAAATGTGTAGCTTTCTTGCAAATAAACTTTATCTTTAGGAACTAAATGTTAATTTACTAACCAATAAAATATATAAGTAATTCTGAAAACGATATAGTTTTATAAATATGGAAAAGAGTGACTGAGGCAAACTATAAACATATTCAGTGGTGAAGTTCAAAATGAAGTTGGTTATACAGACCAATTTGCATATTAAAATGAACATCTCAGTTACAAACCTCGTATTTTTTTGGTGGTTGGGGTTATCAGTCTTTTTGTTTTTAATACCCATGCTAATGATGATTATGATTGTTTTAGAAATAATTGGTCCATGAATGACCATTCACCCTTGGCAACACTTCCATTAAGAAGTTCTCAATCATCTTGCACTATGTGTGAAGGGCACTTATTTGAGTAACTTCTCAAAGTGAATTGACAAATGGAGGCCAGTGGGAGTTCTTCCTATATGGTATAATTTGATGATTAAAGTATAACTATTTATTGTGACTGCTTTTGTTGAATTTAGAGGACAGATTAAAATATAAGAATTCTAGGTCATAAATTAATCTCAAATTGAAGATAATGTATTCTATAATCAAAATTTAAACTGGGTTAAATGTAATTAGGGATATCTACCATATAGAGAAGTAGTGTTATAAACTATGATTTCTATGGCATGTGGTGTTCTGAGTTATGGTGCTTGTCCTGTTTTTATTTATTTATTTTTCCAACTTAATGTAAGCTAGAGTGATCCGGAAAGATACAATCTCAATTGGTAAAATGCCTCTATCACACTGGCCTGCAGGTAAGTCCATGGGGGATTTTCTTAACTATTAATGTGGAAGGGTCCAGCCATGTTAAAAAAATACTAAGTATCTTCTCATGACCCTTTCTTCAACCTCAGAGGGTCCTACTTTCCAGTAGGGTTCTTGGACATGCACACACGGCTTTATAATCTTGAACAGAAAGTATAATCTCTGTAAGGCTCAATTTAGTCATGAATTAAGAAGGGTCAGGCTACAGTCACAGGCTGCTTCCCAACTGTAATTTACTGTAAAAAATTTGTGTAACTTCAACTCTCTACTAAAGTATTTTCTTCGGGTGGCCTGTACCCCAGAAGATATGCCTCCTCCCTTTTTCTTCTTCTTGACATGAGGGCCCAGCGAGTGGGTGATCTTACTTTTTGCAAATTATTTTTTCCTTCTCTGAGATATCTCTTCCCTGCACCAAACTGGAAAGATCCATATTTATCTTTAATACTTCGCTGAAACGTTAGTGTCTCCTTTGTAAACATTTGTCCAAATGGTCAGAGTGAAGCTGTTACCTCATCTGTGTCCCTAGTTCTGGGTACACAAGTCCATTAATCACACTGTGGTTTGTCTCTCAGCCTCACTGGAGAATGTGCTCTCTCAGGCCTAGCATGCTCTAAATGCTCTAGATGTTGTTTGAACATTAAATAAATGGGACATATGATATTTAAAGAAAATATTTAGGAACTTTCCATCCAGTTTATTTTTTGACTGTATTATTAAGGGGAAAATTTATAAAAAAAATATGAAAGGTAAACAAAAAGCAAAAGCATTATAATGTTAGAAAAGAGGAGAAAAACGCATTGAAAAATATCTGCTATTTTGAGTAACAGGAAAGATAATTGTAAAATTTTACTTATTTGATTTCCTTTGGTTGTTTTTCCTTCTGAGACTGAGCATCACTGTGCAGCTCATTCTGGTTGAGGAGTCAGGATCCATCTACCCGAGGCCCCCTGAGGTCACCTGGCTTAATCCATCTTTCTAATAAATGTGACTGCATGTCTGTCTATCTTACAACAATTCTTTCCTGATATGTAAATTTTAGTGTAATTATCTAGAAGAAGCAAGTTTGATCCTTTCAAATTTCACAGGTAGCTAGTACATATCATACTGAAATGTATGATGAATTTATTTTTTGTTCTTTTCTCTGTCCGTATCTCTGTCTCTCCCATGTGTATTTGTACTGTTAGACAAAGACTCTCAGGCTTCCAAAATTCTGCTTGTTTATGTATTACTGGCATGAGTGCTAGCTGTTTACAGACATACACCACACAGAGGTGATTTTTAACTGATGCAATTACTCACTCAGTAACTGAGGATCTCTGTGATAAAGTGATGGTCTCAAACAAACAAACCACAAACGAACAAACACAAGCCTAGTTGCATTTGAGACCATTAGGAAACTTGGAACTTCCAACAACATGATATTAAGCCAGTTTATAAATATCTTTTTATTTTAAACAAGAAAATAAAACTCAATTGGCATTTCCTTAAGCTAACATATTTAATTTCTAAAGCTATGCTGTTATTCCCCCCCAAAAGTAGCATGAAAGTAGCAGATTTCCTTATGGCATTCTTTTGCATACCTAGTTTTGGTTGGCTATCTCCCCACTTTTCCCTCCCCCACCTTCTAGTCTTGTTTTCTGGTCTATTCCCTTCCATTCTCCGGATGAACCATTCTACTTTTAAGGTTTATGTTATGTGTTCTATGGCTCTTCTTGTCTTTTCTCTTGAAGTATCTTTTTTCTTCCTCTCACATGGGCTCATTTCTAGGTTCCTGGTATCTACCTTCCTTCGTTTGCACATAAATTCATATTTAAAAAAATTTGGTGCTGAAATATACACATAAAAGAACACATGTAACACGTGTCTTTGGGGGCTTTGGTTCACTCTATGTACTATTTCTATCTCCATCCATTTTCCTGAATATTTTTACTGTATGATTGGATAATATTTAATTTTGACATGAACCACATTTCCATAGACATCTATGCTGATTCCCTTTCTTAAGTATTATGAATATAGTAGTGGTAACAATAACTGTGCAGGTTTCCCTGAAATAAGACACAGAGTTCCTTAGGATTATGCCTGGAATTAGAATAACTGGGTCATATATCATCTCTGTATTTTGTTTTTTTGGGAAACTTTCATATTGATTTTAATAAACTGTTAATTCACAATTTAATTTCTTTCATTGTCTAGTTTATTTTTTTTTAAAAATTAAGAAATAACTAAAAATGAGTCTTTGAATACATCTCCATTGTAAAAAAAATTTGAAAATTAAAAATTGTACATAAAACACTTCCAGAAGATGTGAGTTATTTTTAGAATTGTGCTGTGCTTCAACTTTGTTTTTACAGAGAAAGAGTTTTGGAGAACTCTTTTAACACATATTAATAAAATATATAAGCCCAGCTTAGCAGTAGTGATGCTAATCCATGCTTTGTAGATCCCCCGACAATGTGAGTACATGAGTGAGAACTACTTACCACCCCAGCGCTCATCACATACTGTGAAGAGGGTGGTTTTATTGGCTAAGCCAGGGAGCATGCTGCTGCACTCCATAACGATGGCTTGAGGAATCATTATTATGCAGGAGACAATCCAGATGATGACGATGCTGTTACGAGCCCGTTTGGCTGTGCTCTTGAACATTAAAGGGTGACAGATTGCATACCATCGGTCCAAGGCGATGCAGCTCAATGTAAGAACAGACACAGACACTGACACAGTCTACAGGGGAAAAAGGGAACATGTTTCAAGAGAATTGCCAGGTGTCAGAAAGGTGACGTGAAAGCCTTTGCCTTATCAGTGAGGTAGATACAGCAGAAAAAAGTGGATTCAGCCCATTCTACATAATAACTCATGTGAATGTCTTGCATGTTAAGAAAATGGATGATAAAATAGCAAACTAGAAATACATCAGAAAGTTGTATTTCCTTTCAGATGTAAAGTGGGTGTTTTGAAACCTTGCAATTTTTTTTTATATTAAAGCTTAGTTTATAATGTATAAATAATTACAACATTTACTCAGTTCTGTAGCTTTTCTGATAGTGTAAATAGGATTCTCAGATGGAAAGAAATTATACATGTCTGTATTTTCCTTCAATCAAAAAGAATGACACGACATGTGAATTTTAAATTATCATGCAAGTCTTTACTGGTTATATTTCATTAGCATAAATATTTCATGGGTATGTTCTTTGTATTTTTAAATAACAAAATGTAATTTGGTTCAATTTATTTTCAAAATAAATACAAATAAAATTTTAGATTACATTAAAAGGGAATTCTGTACACAATTATGTATGCTATAATTTGCTCGCTGACAGAATTAATAACTTACACCTAAAAACATGTAGGTCCTCTCAGTACAGACTTTCATGTAAACAAGTGATTCTTCAGCTTGGAAATTTAAAGAAATAAACATTTAAACCCTGTTGATTGCTACATAATCAGTGTGTGGAGCTATCTTTAATAGGGTTATGGCTAGGGGCTATGGAATTATGTAGTGAACTTATATGCAAAATGCCTAACTCAAGTCTTCCACACAAGCACTAAGCATTTGCTATTATTTATTATACTTATAAGGATGACATTTATCATGATACTATGATTTTTAGCTTTCATTTTTGAGTTTAGAATTGTTTTTTTAAGAAAGACCATACATAGAAAATCTAACTATGTTTCTAAACTCTTGGAGGGGTAAGTTAATCTTATGATAGTTGATGACTATCGAAAAGTTTAGGCACCTTCACCATTAAAAGAGTAAAAGATTCATGTCACTATTAGGGAAAGTATATGAAAGTTTCTTACCAGAGGTCTAATAGGTATCATTTATTATGTAGTTATAAATTATTAAATATCTAAGAGAGCTATTTTAATTATTTAGCTAAATTTATTACATTTGAATGATTCTTAAGTAATTTAAGAATTTTCCAAAGTATTATATCATCCATAAATCTAAGTTGCATTGCTTTAGAAGAAAAAAGAAAACAAAAATCACACCAAGGTAGTAAAAACCAAATATAACCAAATACTCCTGTAGAGCTTGGTTACATTGAAACGTATATATACCCACATACATAAATAATTAGGTCACATATCAGGGAAAAAAACAATTAGTTTTAGGCTGTGGCAATAGGAGAAAAACTACTTGACTTGAAAAGAAAGCTTTGTTACTGTGCCCTTGAAATCCAGGGAAGGCCTTTGCTCCTGCATGCATTTCTTGGTGCATTTCCATGCTTCTGAGGAGGTCCTGTTAAAGGATCGAGTTTGTTTCCAGTCTGTGGTTGTACATTGGTTTTCTCTTGTGGAGAGGGATAAACTGGACACTGTTCATGCAGGAGTCAGAATCTCTGTTCGTCCTTTGACATTTAGGTTGTGCTCATAAATTGTGTTATGTGAAAACAGTGTCAGTGACTTTAAGAGTGACGAGTGACTAGTGCCTGCATCCCTTGATGCTAATGCTACTTCCTGTCTTCTGTTTCAGCCTCTGAGGAGGCTTGGAAGTGCATGGAACAGCAAACTATAATTGCATTGGAGCCAGAATGCACACTCCTGGCACAGGTGATACCTTCTCACAGAATCATGGTTTCTATCAAAACATTTGGGACATGAGACAGATATCATGAAAGTGATCAGGCAATCAAGGGTCTGGACAGTTGAAAATGCCCTGAAACCAAAGGAGTCTACATTTCCTACTGGATGATTAGAGAAGTAGGAAAACACTGTTTGCTAACTTTAGAATTTTCTGCTCCTTTTGCTTTTCTTTCAAACTCTTGCAGGTAATCATAGCTGTATAAAAATTCAACCATAAATTCTTACTGAATTGTTTCCTATGAGATTATTCTCTTTTGTTCATTTTGCTGTTTCTCCAAAATTCTTATTATAGTTTATTTTGTTATCAACTCATGGCTCTCAGCATGCTAGCTCCACCAACCTTGTAATTAAACATAATTTATATGTGTAGCTTATAATTTCTATGACATCATCATATATACTATAAGTGATATGTAGTAGGAAGTTTCTGACCCTGCCAAGCACTGAAGTCCAGACCTACAGTCCCAAATAATCACACAAAGGCTTATATTAATTACAAGTTGATTTGTCTATGGCTAAAGCTTATTACTTGCTAATTCTTACTACTTAAGTTAACTCATATTTCTAATTTATTTATATATAAATAAATATTATTTTATTTGGTACCTTTCTGCTCAGTGCACCATTCTCATCTTCTTTTCAATGTATCTGATGCTCTACTGCTTTTCTGCTCTTCAGAATTCTCCTAGTCTTGTTGTTCCACCTCTACTTCCTGTCTAGTCTTTGGCCACTCAGTGTTTAATTAAACTAATAGGATTTACAGATATTTACAGTAGTAGAGCATAGTCCTACAGCAATGATGTCTGTGGTTTAAAATTTTACTTCTAAGAGATCATTGAAGAGTTTATGAATTGAAAGCCTCTAACATTTTGGTTCTAAAGAATAGTTCTATTTCTAGTAATGGGTATTTGTGACCTTTTGTAAATTTTCATATGTGAGACTCATTATCTCTTCTTGCAAACATTGTGCTAACCATCTAGAAAGATACAGGGATTGAGAGCAAGGGTAGATGGGGACCTTGGGATGAAACAGAGAGATCATTTACTTTTCTTTGACTATCTACTTCCTAAGTGGAACACAGTCGGTGTTTTCCTTCAGCATTTACTTCCAAGGGAAACATAGCTCTTAGGGTTCTGTTGCCATGCCACCATCAGGATTTTTTTTTTAACAAAGACTTTACATTTATAAACAATTCATTTAAAACTATTTGATCTTAATTTTTTTTAAAAAATGTCAAACAGATACAGAAAGACTGCACTCACTGTTTACCACTGTGACACTAAGTGATGATACTAGTAACCAATTCTTACTCCAAATACATGGTTTTAAATTCATGATGAAGTAAGCCTGGAGGCATGAGATTTATCTAAATGAACTAAATAATCTGTCACAACAGTTATAAAAGGTAGATCTTATTTAAATGACCATTTTCAGTGAGTGAATTTCCAAGAGTTTACATATTTCACTTGGTAGTATATCATCTAGAAATTGCAGAACAGACATTCCCATCCTAGAATCAATGCCTCAAGTTGCCCTTATTTGACCTCTTAATTCCTTAGGATGAAAAGAAATTATTGGTAAAAAAGCCCTGATAGTCTTAATTTTGAAAACAAATTGCTCATGGTTACTTGAGCTAGGATAGGCTTAATTATTACTTTGTTCAAATGATTTATTTAATGATGAAGACTGTGAAATAATTAACAGCAGTGTTGTCTCAATTTTATCTAGGCATGAACTTGTTTACTCAGCAAACCTCAAGTATTATATGAATTCTTTTTAATATTATAATAAAACCCTGGAGCCAGATATTGGGGAAGAGCTGAAATATCAGAGATCTGGGAATAAAGCACAGCCAATTCTCATCCATCCAACTTTTCAGGTCAAACATGGTAAGTTCTATCTTCAGGGGTCCTCAGTCTGACTGGTGACTCAGACAGAATGGCAAACTTCTCCTTCTTCTGCCTTATATTTCCTTCTCCCTCCTCAGCTATTTTACTTCCTGGTTCAATTCTCCTAGAGCTAGGATTAAAGGTGTGAGCTACCACTGCCTGGCTGTTAGGCCTTGAACTCCTAGGGAGCCAGACTCTGTCTCTCAAATGACTGGAAAAAAAGGGTAGGTCACCACTCCCTGACTTTCACAGCTGTCCTCTCATAGTCTAGACTAATTTCATTAAAATATTATATATCACCACATATACCCTTTTGTGCAAAAAATAAAAAGATTATAACTAATATAAGAAAAACTATACATAATATGTACAATAACTATATGTAATACACACAATGTATATTATCTTCTTTAAGTATTTACTTTCTGAAATCATTAACTATTTTACCAAATAGTGATGACTATAATTGAAAACATTTAAAAAATAATTTCTCAAAGGTCCCCCAAAAGAATTACCTGTAAATAAGGAATGACCTTGCAGAGGGACTGTCCAAAGAACCAGGTCTCAGTGATGTCAACAACTAGGGTGGCTGGAAGGCAGGTGATGGTCACAAGCACATCTGCCAGGGAAAGGTTGACTATGAAGTAGTTGGTGACTGTCCTCATGTGGTGATTCTTCCACACTGCCACGCAGACTGATATAGGAAGAAAAAGAGGTGGGGAATAAACCAACAGGCTAGATAGCAACAAGAAAGGTCAAGAGAATTAATGCTGTTATAAAGTCCATACACATGCGCTGAGAAGGAAGAGTTTAAGATTGTGCTGTGGTCACTCAGTCTGTTAATCTCTGTGAATTTGGGATCTAAGGTTAAGATGAGCTCATTGACTTGACATTATATTTCCTATTCATAAGGGCTGTGCTGTTTTGACTTGCATGTCAAGTCAAAGGGCAGCCACTGATTGATCTTCCTATGGTTGGAATACTCAATATGTAGGAAAATATCAACAAATAGCTGCTGTTCATAGGAGCAAATGTTTTAGCTTCAGCCCTTGGAGGAGGCAGAGATAGGCAGGGCTCTGTGAATTTGAGATTAACCTGGTTGATGGAGTGAGTTCCAGGTCAGTGAGGCACCGACTGAAATCATACACAATAAAACCTTACCAAAGAAACCCAAAACAAAAACGAACAAACAAAAACAGAAAGAAGAAAAAGAAAAGAATTGCTGAGGTTGTACCATGTCTTCTCACAAATCTGTTTTGTGGACAACCAACAGAGGAAAACTATTAACTATGAGAGAAAAAAAAAAAAAACAAAAAAACAAATACATTAAACAACCTCCTATAACACTCAGTTATTACCCAACCCTGACTTTGCTATGAATTTAGCCAAATAGTTGATATATTTTTACTATTCTACTTGGACAAATTTTACATTACGACATCATCAGCCATATTTCATGTGCGAGATAATTGAGACAAAGGTATTTGTTGGACTTGTTTGACAACTCATAAAGTACAAAAGCAGTTAATGATGGTTATAAAATCCCATGTGATAGATGTGTACTTTCTCCACCTAGACTACCTTCATTTTTGAAAATGAAGAAGTTGTAACAGAGTATATTTAAATTCTAGGCTACAGTCCTCTCCTTTTTAACACCCTTGATGGACTCTGAACAGCATCCTCAAATCAAACATGGTTGGCCTCTTCAGTGCATTGTGGGAAACTCGAACCTGTGTTAGTCCATTTGGCTGCTTTTTACTTGAAGAATATCAAGTTTCTACATTCTATGCCCTCCAACTGTCTGTCCCATACAAATTTCTAAACCACAGGCTCCAGAACCTATGCCATGCATATAGTTCTAGTCTCATATCCTAATGAATTTCAGTAAATGAAACTATGATTGTTTCCAGGGTATCATTAGCCATCTGAACTATATGCAAATGATGCTGTGATTGGTAACCTTAAGATGTAGCATAGGAATAAAGCCACCTTTTTTAAAATTTAAGTACCTGAAGAACTTAATTTTGACAATCATCTATCATCAGGATGATTGGAAAAACAATGCTTTTACTAGTTCCTAGGGCTGAAAATGATTACCAGCTCTCAATTGTTGTAACTTTTAAAAGCCTATATTTTGGAAGATTTAATTTAAAGTACTTGGGGAGCATTGGAGACCCATCAGGAGGGGGAACTGGACCCTCTGGGAGTGGGGGGGTCTTTTGACTGGCAAGAACAGTGTGTGCAGCCATGAGGAGTGGGATCAGACTGTGTTTCTGCTCATGGGCTGGCACCCTTAAGCCCATTCCCTATAGAGGAACACCTAGCCCAGCATTGGCTTTGGGATGAATGAATCAGATGTGCCTGGAGTGGGTGTGCCCCGCTGAGCTGGCCCACCTTGGGACTTCTCACCCTTTTGGGGGAGGGGATGGATGAATGGGGAGTAGGGAGGCTGAGGGTTGGCTGGGAGGGATTAGGAGGGAGAAGGGAAGGAGGAGCAGGGGGATACATTGATGGAGATGACTTTTTAATTAAAATAAAATTAAATTAAATTATGAAAGAAAAAAAGTACTTTGATCCTCTAATTTCAACGATGTAATAACTAGAATATCTAGTGGCCTTAATTACACTACAATGGTTTCACTTGTGATACTGCCAAATAAGTTATTTCACATAAATACTTGAAACACATGAATCCTACCAATTAAGGAGAGCATTATTGTGGTTTGTAACAAGAAAATGTGAAATCATTGAATATTTATGATACTTTTTAATGTATGCTAAACTGTACAACTTAGACACACAACTAGAAAGAACATAGTGCTTAAAAATGCAGTTAGTTCTGCTGTTCCTCTAGACCAGAAGAAATGCCCTTCCTTGCTTGATTCCCTCTAACTTCCTGTGGTCCAATGGTAATCATGGCCTAGTCTGGAAACCTTTATCATATAATTCCCACCCACCCCTTGGTGGTCACATGACAGTATTCTTCATCTATATCTTTGTATAGTCATCCTCTTATGAAAATCACATTCATATGGGGCTACAGTTTCACTCTAGTGTTGTATAAAATTTCATCTTCACAAATTTCATCTTTGATGACCCCATTTTCAAAGAGCATCACCTTTGGGAGCTGGAACAACATATTAATAGTTAAAAGCACCAACTCTTCAAGTGAACTTGGTTTTGTTCCCAGTACCTTGATAGCAGCACTTAATGATTGTCTATAAATCCAGTTCCAGGGGACCTGTGCCTCCTTATGCCTCCTCATGCACCAGACATGCAAGTGATTCCAAGAAATACATTCAGAAATAAAACAATCATACACCTAAAATAAAAAATTAAAAAAATATATGTATTCAAAGAAAGTTATTGTATTTCACTATATCTTCTGGAGGTAAGAGGAAAAATTGAACACTAGCTATAATGAATAAGTATTTAAAGATCACCATTATGCCCATTCTCCCAGTCTTCTGCACCTAAATTCTCAAGACTCTCATATACACCTATGATTCCACATCACTTATCACTCTGGTCCCTGTATTCTGAAGATGTTCCATATTATCAATAATGACTCTCAATCAGCCATATTTAAATGTACATGCTTTTAGGTATAGTATGTCAGAGGAAAGAACAGGATGACAGCTAAGTTTTCTATCTCACTGTTACGATTCCAATGACATATTGCTATACCTAGAGATGAGTGCATTGCTCAACCCTTATCAGAGAAGCTTCTTTGTGCAGTAGATGGCAATTAATACAGAGACCCAAATTGGACAGCATGCAGAGTGACAGCCTTCGTAGCACTTAGTCCTAGGATGTTATCATCAAACCCCTCTCCTTATGGCCCATGGATCTGTGTGAAAGTGGAGGTGGAAATTTTATAAGGTCCAGAGAATGTAGATGACTCCAAGGATACAGCATATTACAGAGACCACAAGTTTGATGCACATATCAATTCAGAGACTGTGGCAGCACAGAGACAGGCTAAAGCCAGCCTGGGTCCCAGTACACAGGGTGGGGGGAAGTGAACACTGAGTCACACAGCTGACAAGAAGTCATTTTCAATTAATATTTGCAGGCAAAGCTTTCTTCAGTGGGGTGTCACTGGGCATATGAACTACACCCAAGGGTATGCTTCATGTCCAGGAGTGATGGGCAACACAAAATGAAGTCTATAAGTTTGTTTTTCTTTTTTGTGTGTTGTATGAGTGTGTGTGTTTGTGAGAGAGAGACAGAGAGAGAGAGAGACAGAGAGAGAAATGTACACAGACAGAGAGATAGAGACAGATAAATGAAGGGAAAAAGAGCAAGAACATGAAACTGAGTGGGTAGGAAGATGGCGAAAATCTGGAGAAAGGGAAAGAAAGATGAAAGTGTATGAACAAATAGGACACCAAACCATAAAATAATGCCAACCACACTGAAAGGGGCGTCTTCATTTCAGCTAACAGAGTCAAGAGAATCTCTCAGATGCTCTCAGATGCTCTCAGATGCTGGTCTCTTACGATTCTAAATGCTGCAAAGCTGAAAATTAGAATTAAACACCACGCATTATTATCCCATAGAGGTAACAAAAGGAAAAAGAAATCAATAAAGAACATTATTGGGAGAGTAATGGAGCAGTTTATATTAGAGCTTTATGTGTGACTGTATTATTCTGTCTCTTAAAAATAAGCTTAGAGTTTGCATTATGTCTGTTCAAATATTTATAGATTATGACTCTACTTACTCATAGGGCTTGCTTCTCCATGAACTTTCACCATTATCTGCATACACAGCAAGGTAGTTTCACCCTCATTGACTTGGCCTCTCTTGTGAAAACATTTCACATTATCAGGATCTGTTTCAAATGGCCTATAAACTGCACACAGTCCTGAAGGTATGTTTTATAAATCTGTGCAGATATCTATTTGTTTACTCACCCATTAAAGATTAAAGCTACAACAGTAACTATTTTCTTCTTCCACGGCATAACAAATACATCAAAAACTAGGTTTATAACCTTTGCCCAGATTTTATATTTCCTTTCCCCCTAGCGATCAATGCCTGAAACTGCAAGATATCTCTCATCTGTTATGCTTGTCCTTCTCCTATTTGGTAATATGGTACTACAAGAACAGATTACTGGTTGCTGCAAATATGACCTATAAATCTGTAGTCTTGTAGAAAAAGTTTTGTGACACCCTAACAGAAACTGACAAATTGTATTGTCTTCTGTTACGTATACTGTCAGTGTGTCTAATCAGATTCAAGATCAGTATGACCTTGGAAAATGTTAACATAAGAGATTAGCTGAAATACATGTACTTAATGTTGCTATTAAAAAAAAAAAACTCCACTGCATGTAAATTCAATAGGAATTACAAAAAGAACACAGGTCATAGCTCAGAATCCAGATAAAAGGTCATAACAATAGAGCAAGAAAAGAGACATGGTTTGTGCTGCAAATTTATGAGATTAAAAACATTCATTAAGTCAAGAAAGAAAAGAAAAGGAAAATACCCAACATCCCCGTAACTCTTAGCCCCGACACTATCAAAGCCTCCTGACAGCTCTGCCATGACCTCTGCTTGGATGATGGTCTTGATCACATATTCTGTTGACATCAGCTCTTTAGCCCTCACAGGAGCCATTTCCATAAGGAATCTTCACAAGAGATTTCTTCTTGGTTAAATCAATATTTAATTATGTAATTTTCAGTCATTCCTTCTTCCAACTTCTACCATATCTCCCTTGCTCCTTCTCAAATTCATTGTTTCTTTATCTTTAATTATTATTTCATATATGTAGAAATATAAGTATATAAATAAAACATGCTAAGTGTGTTTAATGTTTCTTGGATATATATGATTGGGGACAACCACATTACATTACATAATCAATTGGCGGCTCATCCCAGAAGACTAATTCTGTCTCTCTTAGTATACCTTACCTGCCTGTAGTGTAGTTCTTTGTCTAGGGTTGCGATCTTGTGATATTTTCCTCTTCTATGTTAACATATTTATGGTGCTATCATTCTTCATGTGTTGTTTAGGGAGCCATATTGATAAGGTATCACAGGTGTGGCTTCCTGGTCATTTTTAGGAGATAAAGTAGCACAGCAGATTTCCCAGTCCTCTGGATTTTTCAGTCTTTACAGTGCTCTGGAAATGTCCCCTCAGGCTTAGGTATGGGGATTGTTTTTGAGGTATCAATTTGTCCTGAGAACTTCATGATAACTTGTTCTCTGTATTTTGACCACTTGTAGCTCTCCTTAACGATCTTCTCTGCTACAAAGAGAAGTTCTGATAAGGGGTGAGAGCTATACATATCCATGAGTATAAGGGTAAGAAACTATACTGGCTTATGAAGATGCTCATAGTAGGTTCTTCTCTAATATTCATGACCTCACTCGCTCCAGGTAGTTGGCAGGTTTGCAGTACCAGGTATGATTTCCCTCCTGTTAAGTAGACTTTAAATACAATTAGACATATGTTGGATAACTGCTAAAATAGCGTGTGCCACTTTTGTGCTTTAGGGATATCATATCATAGTGGTCACCCGTTGTGATTCATATTTATAGGTACCACAGCTATGTAGGACTATTGACTACTTTCCTTCCTTGGCAGCATGAATTATGAAATCCACTCCCCAGGGAGGAGACTTTGGGTTTTATCCAACTTGACACTTTTGAGTCCGGTGTTTAAAGTGCACAGTGTCTTCAGAAATAGGAACATAATCTCAGCTTCTGGGATGCAACCAAGGTTAGCAGATATAGCTGTATTTTTGGGGAAGTCTTTTGACATCCCTGGCCAACAACTTTAAAAGGGTTTTCCTGTGTCTGGTAATGGGGTTTTTGCTAGTCTATGGTTCTTGAGAGGAGCATTATTACACTGAGTACTTCACTGAAACAAAAGTGTGTGTGTGTGTGTGTGTGTGTGTAAACACATGTACTGAAAGTGTACATATACACTATATATATACATTAATATATTCTTCATATAATTTTGATACACTATATAATTAATAAGGCTATTTTACAAACATTTTTAATGCCACTTATCCCTCTCCCTTCTCTTTAGAATATGCTTCCATCCTCCTGCCTCACACACCTTCTTCCCATTTTTCCCTCCATAGCATCTGAATCCATTCCTTCCTCTTTTTAGCACTCTCCTCACCATAAGGTCCCTTTTTTGCCTTTTGGTTTTTATGGTTACTCCATCTTATTTACTCACATCTGAAAATTTGGTGCTAAGGATAAAAGGGCTAATAAGGATGAGGGCAAATATGTGGCATTTGTCTTTATAGCTCTAGGCAACTCCACTCAGCATACAGTTTTCTAGTTCCATCATTTACCTGCAGAATTTATTTTTCTTTATGGATGAAGAGTATCTCGTAGCATATATGTACCACATTTTCGTTAATCATTCATCAGCTGAAGGACATTAAAATGGCTGTTTCCATTCCCTAGCTATTATGAATAAAGTGGCAATAAGCATGGAAAAGCATGTATCTGTGAAGGAGAATATTGAGTCCATTGGGTATGTCAAAAGTGGTACAGCCGAATCATATGATAGATTTATTTTTAGCCTTTCAAAAACTTGCCACATTGATTCCAAAAGTGGCTTCACAGTTTATGGACCAAGCCACAGTGAATGAGAATTCCCCTTTCCCATACTCTTTCCAGCACTGGCTGCTGGTTGTTTTGTTGACTTTAGACATTCTTAAAGGAGTAAGATGAAATCTTAAAGTTGTTTTGATTTTTAAGTCCCTAATTGCGAAGGATGACAGTTTTGATATATTTCATAGCCATTTCCATTTCTCCTTATAGAAGCTGTTTGTTCTGATTAATAGCTTGTAATTTAAATGCCCCTCCCTGCCCCAACTCTTTGATGTTTGCGTTCTTTATGTGTTCTGGATGTTAATCCTCTGACAGACATATAGATGGCAAGGATTCTTTCCCACTCTCTGGAATTCCTCTTCACTCAGTTGAAGATTTCCTTAGTTGTATAGAAGCTATGTATATTATTAGTATATATATTAATTTTATTAGTTCCCACTTGTCATTGTTGGTCTTAATTCTTGGGCAACAGAGTGCTATGAAGGAAGTCCTTTTCCACACATATATTTTGTGGGCATCATGCCTTTTTTCTCTAGCAGTTTGTGTCACACTGAGGTCCATCTAGTGTTAAATACTGCACTAGGTGGTAGATATGCCCTTAATTTCACTCTTTTATGTATGGACATCTAGTATATTTAGCATCTCCAGAACCTGCTATCTTTTCTTCAATCTATACACTGTGGTTATGTGTTCTCATGTTTGGATCTTCTGTTTTGTTCTATTATCCTATGTATCTCTTTTTGTGCTAATAAACTTTTCCCCCATTTTTTAAATTTATTTAAAAAGGTTTGTTATTCCATGTATACCATTGCTTTCCCTCCCTTCTCTCTTCCCAGTCCCTTCCAGTCCTCCCTCAGCCTCCACCCCAGCTCCCATCCACTCATCCCTTCCCTAAGGAGGGAGAGGAGTCCGAAGGTGGGTCAGTTCAGTCTGGCATATCCAGTTGAGGTAGGTCTGAGTCTCTCATCCCAGTATTAAGGCTGGGTTAGGTGTTCCTCTGCAGGGAATGGGCTCCGAGATGCTAGTTCATGCACAGGAACACAGTCTGATTATACTCCAAGAGGCTCCACAAACTGCCCACGCCATTTGACAGTCATCTACCTTTGGAGGGTTTAGTTCCTTTCCCTGCAGGTTCCTCAGTGTTTGTTTCTGGTTCAGTGAGCTCCCAATAGCTCCAGTCGGCCATCTCTGTGGGTCTCCTTCTCTTCTCTTTCCTCATATACACTCTCCCATCTTTAACTTCTCCTGGACCACAATGAACATGGGATGTCCTCACTCATAAGTGAATTTTAGACAAAAAGTAAAGAATATCCAGGCTGCAAACCACAACCCATGAAGTGCTTTGGAACAGAAGGAGCTTAAGAGAGACATCCAGGGATCCCCCTGGGAGAGAAAATTGAGAAGATATTCTGAGTAAATTGGGATCATAACACGTAGTGACCAAGGAGAAGCGGGAACAAATCTTGACAGGTGATGGTTGAGTGAGAGGAGCAACAGAGAGGGAGAAAAAGAAATAGATACCTTGATAGAGGGAGCCATTGCAGGCTTAGAAAGGAACCAGGTGCTAAGGAAACCTTCAAGAATCCACAAGATGTCCCTGGCTAGGACTCTAAGAAATAGTAGAGAGGATACCTAATCAGAACTTCCCCTATCATCAAATGAATGACCACCCTGTGGGGATATGTTTCAAATTTAATAAAAACAGTCTGAGAAATTCAAGGACAGATCCACCTCTTCCACTCTTTGTTTTTCAAGACAGAGTTTTCTGTGTAACAGTCCTGGCTGTCCTACAACTTTCTTTGAAGACCAGGCTGGCTTTGAACTCACAGAGATTCTCTTGCCTCTGCCTCCCAAGTGCTGGGACTAACAGTATGCACCACCACTGCCTGCCTGGGAGCCTAGAACTCCTGTAAACTAAGATGGACTCAAACTCAGATTTGATGGGATTAAGGGCATAGGTCACCACTCCAGGATATTCCCTGTGCTGGGATTAAAAGTGTGAGTTACCACTGTCTGATCCTCCTAGACTGAATGTGGGTAGATCCCTCTGATATCTCAGGCTGTTTTTATTAAATTTGAAACATATCCCCACACCACCCTAAGTGTTATTATAGAACCTTCATCCACCAATGAACAGTCCAGCTGAAGGGAGAGAGAGAAGAGTGTATATGAACAAAATGATCTTAGTACTATAACTCTGTACCATATCAGGAAATCAGAAGTGGTAATCCATCTAGAATTTTTTCTTTGCTAGTTTGGTTTTTATTTGTTTTGATTTGTTCAGGATTGCTTTGGCTCTCCAGAGTCTTTTCTGTTTCTATATGATTTTAGTTTTTTTTTCTCTCCTATTTCTGTGAAAAATATTGTGTGGATTTTTGTGTAGACTCCATTGTTCTATAAAATGCTTTTTGGACAACAGTCACTTTTACAATATTAATTCTTCTGAACCATGAGCATACGGGACATTCTTTATTCTAGTGTCTTCCTCAGCCTCTATCTCTTCAAGATTTGCCATTCTCATTGTAGAGGCCTTTCACCTTCTCAATTAGGTTTATTAGTAGACACTTTATTTTCTTTGAAATTATTGTGAGTGGCATTGTGTCTATAGCTCATTCTTAGAGTGCTTGTTGGTGGTATTTAGAAAGATTTTTTTTTTTGTAAGTTGATCTTCTATTTTACAAATTTACTAGAAGTGTGGAACATTTCTAGAAGCCTGGTAAAAATTTGAGGGTCTTTTATGCAAAATATGACACCATCTGCAAATAGGGATGATTTGATTTTTCCTATTTTTATCACTTTAATTTCCTTTTCTTGCTGTTATTGCTTGCTAGTGTTGTAAATACCATATTAAAAATGAGTGGGGACAGTGGACAGCCCTGTTGTTTTTCTGATTTTAATGGTATTGTTTTCTCCATTTATCATGACATTTACTGTCATCCTATGTTGGGCTTGTCATATATAAAGTTTACTGTGTGGAAGTATGCGCCCTTCAGTCCTATACCCTATGAGATTTTTATCATGATGCAGTGTTGGATTTTGTCAATTGCTTTACCTGCATTGACTAAGATGATAATCAGTTAATCTTTAGACCAGTTTATGTGAATTATTAGGTATGTTGGACAATACCTACATCTCTGTTATAAGGCTTACTTGATCATGATAGATAATATTCACAAGTATTTTATTGAGGATTTAAAAATCTATATTCATTGTTCTGTATGGTGGTATATTAAATAAAATTAGTCTGTAATGTCAGAAAATCAACCATAGAGCCAAGTCATGAAAGCCAGGAAGTGGCGGCACACACCATTAATCCCAGCACTTGGGAGGCAGGGGCAGGAGGATCTCTGTGAGTTTGAGGCCAGCCTTGTCTACAAAGTTCCAGGACATTCAGGACTGTAACAGAAATCCCTATCTCCAAAAAACAAAACAAAGAAGGTAATAAAAGGCCTCAAAGCCAGGTGGTGGTGGCATATGCTACTAATACCTGCAACTGGAGGCAGAGGCAGGTAGATCTCTCTGAGTTCTGCAAAGCAAGTTCCAGGACAGCCAGGACACAGAAACCCTGTCTCAAATAAACAAACAAAACAAAAAAGACTAGAGATGTCTGTAGTGTTTTTGTTGTGATTGTGGTTGTGGTGGTTGTGGCAGAGATTTTACCCGGTTTGGTAATAGGGTAATAATGGCTTCATATGAACAATTTATACGTCTCTCTCTCTCTTTCTCTCAGCATTATTCTCTTTGTGAAGAAGTGATAGCCATAGATCTTCTTTGAAAGTCTACTAGGATTTGTTGTCAATCTATCTGGGCCTCTGTTACTGTTTCAGCCATCCCATCTGTTTCAAATCTGTTTAAGTTTTTTGCTCCCTTGGTTTTATATTCATGGTTAGGATGAATCTAGAAATGTGTTGATTCTTTTAGATTTTTCCAACCTAATAGGGTACATTTTAAAAAGTATTTTCTTATAATGTTATATATTTCTTTAGTGTCTCTTTAAATTTTTTTCTGTTCATTTTGGATTCTGTTAATTTGGGTTCTATATTTATTTCTTTTGGTGAGTTGGGCCAAATTCTGTCTATTTAATTTATCTTCTCAAAACAAACAAACAACTCTTGGATTTTTTTTTTTTGATTCTTTGCACTTTTTTCTTAGTTTCTGCTTAATTAACTTCTGTCCTGACTTTCATTATTCTTTGCTATTTACTGTATCTGGGTTTGTTTGTGCGTGTTTTTCTAAATTGTGAGTTGCATCATTAAATTGTTTATTAGTGCTCTTTTTGAGTTTTGGATTTTCCTTGTGATTTTTGTGTGTGTAAATGTGCTTTGTCCGCAAGTAACTCTGTGCCATTTACTTTTGCCTGGTGTCCATAGAGGCTGGAAAAGAGCTTTTTATAATCTAGACCTGCTATTATAGATCATTGTAAACCACTATGAGAATACTGGAAATAATCTAGGTCCCTTGGAAAAGCATCCAGTGCTTTAACCTCAAAACCATCTCTCTAGTCACTCTCTGATTTGTAAATACAGATACCTAGAGCTGTAATTACCCTTAGAGGACTTCATTTGATGTATCCAGAGGTTTGGTTGTTCTGTGTTTTCAATTTTACTCATTTTTAAATCCTGATTTCCTGTTTGGCCCATTCAACACTCACAAATGAGTTATTTGATCTCTATGATTTAGGATTTACTAGACATTTGCTTGCTCTCTGTTTTAAGTTTCATTGTATTATGGTCAGATAGGATACAGGGAGTTGTTTTGACTATTCTGAAACTGTTAGTGTTTGTTTTGTTTCCAGGATGTGTGCTCTATTTTCGGGAAGCTTCCATGATCTGCTAAGTAGAATGTGTATTCCTTGATCCAAACGTTAACTGTGAAATATTTGTTGAAATATCCTGTAGCTGTCTGTTAAGTCCATTTGACGTGTGATGTCATTTATGTCTGAGGCTTCTCCGTTTAGTTTTTTCTTCTTCTGACTATTGGATAAAGTGGAACGTTTTATTAAATCACCTATTCTTAATTTGTTGACATTGTCCTATGTCTTTAGTTTCAGTGGTACCTTTCCTTGAAATTGGGTGCTGTGAAGTTTCAATTCAAAGAATTTATTATTTCCTAATATTCCCCCAGCTTATGTATGTTCCTTTCTTGTGCTTAGAAAACTTTTATTATTTTCTCCTATGCTCTAATTTCTCTTCTTTATCTTCAAGCCCTGATATTTGATCTTTTACTAATTTAATTCTACTTGTAAGGCTTCCCCCCCCCCCCTTTTCTAGAAGTTTTAGCTTTCAATTCTATTTTAATTTCATCTTGGTTTCTCTTTATATATTAACTTTGGTTTTCTTTTTATGTTCTTATTTTTATTTCTTATTTTATTTTCATCAAAAAATGTCGTCTCCATCAATGTATCCCCCTTGGTTTTCAAAACTAGTCTTATGTTTATTTTATTTCATTTTTCTTAGGCATCACTTGGAGGTTTATCTCTGTAGTTTATTATTTGTAAGTTTATTGTGTTATTTGTGTCTGTTTAAAGCTTCTGGTTATCTTTGATGAACTTTATGATTGTTCTTGTATGTTCTGTGTCCTGGGATTTATCTAGATTGTTCCAACTAGATAACAATGGAAGACTGATGGATTTGGGGAAAAATTACTGTATTGATCATATTATTTGTATTTTGTGGTGAGATCTAGTCCTGTGGACTTCTTGGTTCTGTGTCTGATGTTGACATAGCAGGCTGGGACTTAACACAGAATGTTCAAGTCTGAAAGTTGAATAAAGCCTAGCAGGATGAAATTATACACAGGGGGCTGGGATGACACTCATACCCCAAACAAGGAGTATGAAGATTGTGTGGGCAGTGCTCACTTGATTTTTTCTGAGGTTTGGATATGGAACCTGGGATGGATCTGAAGATTAGAAGGGTACAGTAATGGTAGGATCAGGTGAACTAACCAGGCTTGGCTCTCCTGCAAGTTATTTGGTGATGATCTGGGCCAGAGAGGTTTATGCAGCATGGGTTTAAGTCATGTAGTCATAGAAGACCTGGACTGGTGTGCAAGATATGTGTCCATGTTTGGAGCTTGGGGGCCACATGAGCATGCCTCTCCACAATAGGCCTGACTACGAATGAAGTCAGAAAACTCTAGCAGGGTGGGGCTGGTACTAAGCATCTAGACTTGGATGTTTACAAGTGCTTCTTCTTGGTGTGAACATTTGTTCTCCCCTGTGGTGGATGATTATTTAGATTCGTGTTTAGTATTAACCCAATCTGTCAGGAAGGTTGTAAACAGTTGAATGATGTTCTGTTTTGGTTTGTGGCTAGAGGGTCTAGAGTAATCTTAGCTGGGTGGCAATTCTTGTCAGCCTCATGATATAGGGTGCCTAGCAAGGTAGTAGGTGATATGAGTGGGAGGCAGGCAGAAGGGGAAGTATGTCTGGAGATTTACAGGCTCTTCCGGATGGAAACAGCAGGATGCAGATGCTCAGTGGAGTGGTAAGAAAGACTACAGGCCAAGAGATGAAAGATGGAGTTCTTGTCCACTCTTCCTGTCCTTAGGTTCTACTAGGAAGTGTCTGCATCTAGCAGCGCCAACGGTGAAACACCCAACACAAGAGAACACTGTCTCACTTGCCCATTAGGCATCTTCTGTGCACAGGTTCAAATACACAAGAAAATGAGGAAAGAAGACTGCGAATTCCCCAGCCTGGGATACATATCTAGACCTTGTGTGAGACAAAAAGAGCCAAAACACTGTAAGTTTAAGCACGTATATTTTATGCTATAGATATTTTATCACAACTTAAAGAATTGCCTCCCATGATAAAAATAAATATACAAATTGTTACAAGTTACTGTTTTTCTAAAAATTTTACATGACATTTTTTCGTAGAATTCACTTTATTTACAACTGATAAGTATAAATCAATAATTTCATATAATAATGTGATATTGCAGTGTTTTAAATATAGGTATTATTGTATACTGTTTAGAACAGCATGGGTATGTCTGTCCACTCACATATTTGTTATTTATTGTAAAACTTCCTAAATCCTTTCTTGTGGATTCTCCAAAAATACATTACTCCCTGCTTCTGGCCCACTGTGTACTAACACACTTGCGCTTCCTTCTCTTCCTACTATGACGAGTAACCCTCGATCAGTATGTCCTTATCCATTCCCACCCTTTCTTTCTAGCCCCTGGAGTCACCATTCTATTTTTCTTGATTTTGAGGTCGGCTGCTGTGGGAGATTATGTTGTTACACTGTAAATAATTGTCCCACCCACTGGTTTAATAAAAAATGCTGATTGACCAAAGGCAGGCAGGAAGTGTGGGCGGGGCAGGTAAGAAGTGTGGGCGGGGTTACCAGACTAAGAAAACTCTGGGAACAGGAAGAAACAGAGCAGAATGCTTGAGAGAAGCTGGAAGAAGCAGAGGACAACTATGCTGCTCTAAGAAAAGGTATTGAGCCCAATGGCTGAACAGGATAAGAGTCATGGGTTAGATGAAGGGAAGAGAGCTAGCAAGTGATATGCCTGGGCCTGAGGCTGATCAGCCTAAAACTATCATATGCATCTGTGTGTCTCTGCGAGTCTGGGGGCCTAAAGCTTGAGGCTAGGCCCAAGAGTCCAGGCCAGAAACTTCATACTACAGGCTGCTTTTTTCAGATATGAGGGAGATCATGTAAACCTGTCCTTGTGTTCATGGCTATTTCATTTAACTTTATAACCTCTAGTTTCATCCACATTGCTGCAAAAGACAGGATTTTATTTTTTGAGCATTTGTAGTATTTAATTTTGCTACATAACATTGTCCTCATTCATCCTTAGATGTTAGACCCATCAGCTGTTTCTATTTTCTTGACAAACGCAAATGGTGATACAATGAATATGGCAACATAAATCTTTTGGATTCATGATTTCATTTTGGGGGGAACTTTTATTGGCAGCAGGGTTTCTAGGAAATTTCAAACATTCTAGGAACTGAAATTGTGTAAGAAAAATTATAGACCCTGTGCAAGAGCCACCTTCTTGGGTAAGTTTCTTCTGCCCTTCGTCTCCGTCTCTCAACTCTCTGCCACCTGCAAACTCACAGACCCAGTGTCATACACAGGCCTTCAAACCTTCTCTGTGTGACAGCTACCTTTCCATATTTGCTTTCTCTTTCCCAGACCCACTGCTGTCTACCCATCCTCAAGCCTAGTCAGAAGGTGCCTGGAGACCCTCCCTCATTCATGAACCCCTTCAGCTCTCCTGGGAGTGACCCCCCTTGTTGGTGATGCACACAGAGTGGTAAGCCTTGAAACAATGTACAAAGAACGAAAAAGGACTCAGTAGGATATACAAACATATATGCACATATGTGTATATGCATAAATATGTGCATAACAATAATAAAATTTGCTATCAACTCGAGGGGTGGTGGTTTGGGAAGGGCTGGAGGGAGAAAGGGGAGAGGGAGAAGTTATGTAATTCTATTTTAATTAAAACATATTTTAAAAATTAAAATTACAGTTCCATTGTTCTAATGTAATATCATAAACAGAAAACAAATGGTCTATTGCAGGAAGTCTCACTGTATTCTGTGAAACAAAGAATTCTTTGAAACATTTAAAATTGCAGCATAGATTGGCAGTTTAGGTACACTACTTATAATGTCGACACACTAATGAAATGTTAGTAATGACTTTATTGTCTTCTGGTCAGAAGCACTATGTAGAATATTGATTCAGATATTAAGGAGTCAATCTCTTATCTGCAGTCACATAAACACATTTCAGGAAAGTTGTCAAATAATAGTGTAGTTCCACCCAGTACCACAAAGTGTCAGTGAAAGCCCTTAAAACCATCTACTTTAACATTTCAGGGAGGTTTTCAACATTCAGTCAATTGTGATTTTATTAAAAATTGGAAATTAATATGTTCATTTTAAATCAAATTTCAAACACCAGAAAGAATGCTGTAGAAAGGCTAAACCATGCAGTGTATTCCCAATTGAATGGAAATGAGTTGGTTGAGGTGAAACACTGCAGTTAACTTTGCTTTAGTGTCTGAATGGAATCATTGATGATTGAATCATTCTGAGGTAGATCTAAGAACCCAGTAAGAGGGCATCAATATGGCCCTGAATCCGAGTACCACTGAGGCCCTTTCCCTGTTCATCTCCACTCTACCCATCAGTGTGGTATCATTCCTTTTTATTTCTGGTTTTGATTTTATCTCCTTCTACATCTACCAACAGTCTTGACACATCGACCTGCCTCCACCTCCACATTCTGGCAAAGTCTGTATATTTCTCTGGCTCAGAAATATTACACAAATATGGCATTTCCCTATTAACATGCTTCCTGGCTGGGATCCTGCCATAAATGCTGCTGAATTAACAATTTGTCACTCACAATATTAAGTAATATTAATAGGCAGGAATCTTTTAAAAACGGTACTTTAAAGGACAGATCTATAAAATGACTTTCAGTTTTTATTTACCTAAAAAAAATATATAGGCCTGTAATTTAAGAAATAACTCAGATTCACCTGATCCTTATGTGGAAGTGGTCAGGTCTTCTCCAACAGTTTGAGTGTAACCATGGTCCTGATACTGTGAGGCAGTGCAGGAATAATTACCACACAATAGGAAGAATTTTACTGGAAAGATTTAGAAAGAAAGTATCTTCACACACACACACACACACACACACACACACACACACACACACGCACACACACATGCACACACACAAGTGCACACACATACACACATGCAGACACACATTCTCTCACACACATGCACACACACACACACACACGGATGCACACACACATGTACACACACATCCATACACACATGCAGACACACATTCTCTCACACACATGCACACACACGTGCACACACACACACACACACACACACACACATGCACACAGTGGAAGAGAGAAGAAAGTAGAAGGTGAAGAGAATGTGGAAAGAGGAGAAGGGAGGTGGGAGAGGGAGAATCTAACGACAAATTCTTGTATAGAGTAAAACAAGCAGTTTTTAAAAAATGCTGAGGATGGATAGCAGCTACCTCTGAGTGCCACCATAGTTCTTAGCCAGGATGGGAAGACTGAATCAGAACAGGCTCTACCTCTTGTGGGATGCCAGAAAGAAATACAGTGCAGTTTTTCTAGATATGAATGGGCATCTGTGGCTCCACTGTGGAGATGGCTCTGAGGCTGGATGGGTGGTCAGGCCTAGTTCCCACAGATCTGACAATGCCTGTGTGTCAGGCATATTAATAATATCACTCCAGTGGACTTTGTGGTGCTCACTTCTAACTTTTTCATCCTTTACACGTAATTCCCCACAAGTCCCTACTCTAATGCAGCCTTACACAATTGCCCCTGCACTCCTATCCTGTTTCAGAGCTATTCAAGGGCAAATGGTCAGTTTTTATTTCCAATTTTTCTGTACTCAGTAGTTGGCACACACTAGCAAATGATCCTTCTAGTGATGTTTGGCTTCTGTTCAACTTAATGCCAAAAAGAACTCACATTTTTATTTTTTTTTACAGGAAAAAAAATTTTCAGTATAAGACATATGTGATCTTGAATTTCTTTATTTTTCTTCTTCCCTTAGTTACTGTTATTAGTTCCTACAAGTCTAGTGTTCATCTATAGTATACCAACAGTTACAATCAGAGTTTCTAACTCCTGGGTACCTTTCTGTACCTCAAGTCTTCTTTCTACAATTTTGAGTTATAATTTGGACATCATCTTTGCTGACTATGAAAATGACTGAAGGATTTTAAACAAGAGAATAACAATATCCTGTGTATAGCTGTCAAACAGCTATACTCCTGAGGGAGTATTTGAAAATTACATGTGACTCTAATACAGTACCAGAAGGATCAATTTTTACACTATTTTTTAAAGTTTCAGTTAAATAAGTTAATGACCAACAAATCCGTAAATTACTAATGACATAAGGACAAAACTGGAATGGAAACAGAATGCTTCAGTCAGTGAAGGATTAGTGGAACATGAGATGAACAGGATATGATGATAATTACTATATGTGGTGTCCAACAGCTGGGGAGGTGTTCATGATACTGAGGTTCAAAGAAAGAATTAAGAGGCTGTGCTCAGGAGCAGGGGCATACTATGAGGATTTCTCCCATGTACATATGGTTTGAAAACACATGTAAATTATCCTGCTGTCAGCACTCAGTTCTGTTTTCCAGAAGACATACTTCATTAGGGGTAAATATTCATGAATCACTAGTCTAGAGACAGTGATTAAGCAGCTGAATGGCTAAGACACACTAAGGATAGAGTACAGATAAAACAGCAGGGACCATTCAGACATTGGGAAATATTCAGGAAATGCAGATTGTCCTCTGAAGTCACATTTATAGCCTTATCACATGCAAGAAATAGATTCCTGGTAGTGCCAGATAAGTTTGTTGCGGAACAAGCACCCTATATGAGACATCTGGAAGCTATGAAAATGGAACCTAGTATCTTGCTACCTTGCCCAAGCTCAGTCTCGTCTTAACCATCAGAATCACTGAATTTATCTCTTTTCTACTGGAAGAACATCATTGAGGCAATATGCAGAAGGATCAGTGTCTTTTGATGAAGTATAGGAGAGAAAAACTCCAGCACTCAATTCCTGTGTAATAAAATCTAAGGATTTAGAATAAAATGGAGAGCTGAGATCTATGCAGACTTGGAGCAGAACACTGAGAAATTCAATGAAAAAAAAAAAAAAAAAAAGGAAAATTACTAGAGCCCAGGCCAATTAAGTCAGTTAGGATCTTTGTCTTTTTAGCTGAAGCTCCAGTCATGAACCTAGGAGAAATGAGTCTTAGCAGACAGGGACTTTAAATGATGAAGTTCATATGGACGGCTTCCATGCACTGACTGGACAGATGTATTCTGTCCAATGCTAACTGCCTAAAGAAAACAAATCTCTATGGGAAAGAAAGGTGTCCAACAGCTGGGGAGGTGTTCATGATACTGAGGTGCAAAGAAAGAATTAAGAGGCTGTGCTCAGGAGCAGGGGCATCAAACAATTATTATAATATTTTTATGCAAAGTGGTACCTTAGTTATCCAATAAAAGACCTGCAACTGTACAACAAGAAAGCACCAAATAACCAAGAATCTTTACAGCAAAAAAATTGAGAAAATTGAGGGTGACTTTATTAACAATTGGAATATGTTGCATCTTGTTATTGGGACTATCAGGCAATAATGAGAAAGTTTTAAAGAGAATGCAGAACTTAAAAATGCTGAAAAAACAAAAAATTGAATTTATTGATTTAGATGAAATGGGCCCAGGAGGAATATTCAACCCAAAGAATGGAGAGAAAAGCAGAAAGATGCAGGGAAGCCTACAAGTGAAATGTGGTAAAAGTTTTAGTGCATAAAATATTAAATTCTTGGCATGGGTCAAGGAGAAGAGGAAGTTAAATTAAAAGAAAAATAGCAGCGAGGAAGATATTTGCTCCAATCTGAGCTGTAGTGTTCATTCACAGACTTAAGAAGTGGTACAAATGCCAACCAAATAGATTAGAGAAAAATGTTCCTTCCTTACATAATTACTGAAAAGCAGCATCAGAGATAATCTTAAAGCAAAAAGGAAAGATAATTTCTAGGTTATATATATTTTGCAAATTTCGTATATTTTACTTACTATTGATTTTAATTTTTGTTTATTAATTGGCAATTTGAGAACGCAGTAGGAGACTACTCTTTAGGTGTCATTTTAGAGATGTCTTGTGAAGAGTTGTTGGGTACTTCATGAATACTTTTAAATTTATCATCATAGTTATTGTGTTTATTTATATTTAGACCTATTTTTAAACTAAATATTCTTTAATTAGTATTTTGCAAACCTTTATATCTCCAGTATTGTTTATTATATTTTTAATATTGTCTGGCTTCCTTTTGACTTTTAAATGCTTTTTAAAATAAATGATGCTTCATTTATTTTTATTAGTCAGAAACTTTTTAAAAAATCTAGTTGCTGGCCAGTAAGTGAGTGTTTGAGTGGTTGACATCACAAATGCTCAACCCAGAAGTGAAAAAATTAATATAAGTAAATTGTAGCACCCATCCTTTCTAATTTTGCAACTCAGATCATTTCACATACACAATCCCATTAAAGGATGCCAAAGAGTGTCTTAGCTAAAGGCTGAAAATAGCAGACTCACCTTTTAAATAAGAGTATGAGACACATCTCCACAAAGCTTTCTGTCACAGGGCAAAGTGTTGTTTCTACCACAAACCGCATTAGCTTCTGCTTTATTTCAATTTGTATTCAAGGAACACAAATACATTTATTGCTTTAGTACTACATGTCCAGCTTTATTAACTTTACTAATTGTAAATAACAGTTGTCTTGTTGCCCTTAAATGTGCTTGCAATAGCTGAATAAATAATTGGGAGCAGCAGCTATTTGCAACTTCCCCCATAATGACCCGTTTAAACCTTTTGCAAAAATATGACGTGGTTTGGTAGCAAACGACCACTTTGAATCTATTTGTTTCCTTTGCCTTTAGCTTTAGTGTGTAAAGGGGTGAGAGATACATATACACTTCTTATAAAGCTATTTCAAAGGAGAAAGTATTTCTTATAGTTGAGTATATAAATATATGATAGCTACTCACTAAAAATGTATATTTACAGCCAGATTAAAATATAATGAGATTCTTTATAAGAAGTCTCTGGCATGTGATGGCCAAGACTGGAATAATCACTGATTCTTCCAGAACTTTAATTGAAGATGTTTTCTGTGTTCAATTTTAAAACTTGACCTTCGGTGAGATATTCATAGACACTCCCTAGTTTTTGATTTCTCACTGACCATGGTAAGATATCATCCCCTCAAGCATCATGTTGGAAGTCGGTTGCTTAACAAACTTCACCTCTATTTAAGAGGTGAGGGAGGGTTGTGTCACCACTACAGGTGACCAAGAGGAATAAGGACAAGGACACAACCACCGCTGCTTCAAAGCTCATACCCTATAAGTTCTGTAACAATTGCAGACGAATTTGGAATTGTGGGATCAATTCCAAAAACTGCATGTGTTACTATTATATCTATCAGTTATCCAATTGACTAAATAATATTTGCCAATACATACTAGCTGGTATAAAAATGAATTACATAAAATCATTGCAAATAGATTAACACTAACAGATGTGAAATAAAATATTTAAAGTAGTTAAAAATATACAACGTATGGTGTTGTAAGTTAAATGTAGAAAAATTGGTCAGAACTGTTAAACTATAGAGCAGTGCCTTACTGTAGGTTTGATTTATATAAAAAAAAGTTCTCATTATCGGTCCACCATGTAAATCATCCTCACCTACATTTGTATTGACCGTTTGACACAAGCAAGACTACAAGGCATAGGACTGATAGCAGTATAGATTTGGTTTCTGAATCTATCTATACAGGTGTTGGCAATTTATGTAAATAATTTTGTGAATCCTTTCTACACTCTTTACTTTCTGTCATTAATATATGCTATTTTTTTCTTAAAAATTAAACAGGTATTGAAAAGGAACCCATTAAAGTAAAGGTCATTTCATAAAAAAAAAATTATATTAGATCGGTAAACACAAAAAAGTTTGTAAATGCATAGATTTTCTAAGAAATTCATTTTTACATAATATAGACAGATGAGACCTCCATGGAAGGGTGGAGTGTGATAAGGTCTCAAGGCCTACAACTTCAATTTCTATAAGTCACTAGAACATGTTATTGGAATTTTCTTGGTCTGTGTCCACTGACATTATTACTAAGGAAATTGTATTTCCTTTAAGAAGGCATGCTCATGAAGAATATTGTGCCCCTAACTTTGCAGTAAGTCAAGGTCTTTGAGATTCAGAGATTCTTGCAATTTGCTCTACATTTCAAACCTGCTCTACATTTCATACAGTGAATAATCAGACTCTGATGTCCCAGTGCAACATTATAAAACCTTATGATATTATAAGTTTAATATTTTGTTCTTTCTCTATTAAAACTGCAGTTATTTATAAGTCTCACATAAAATATTTTCAATTGATAAACTTTAATTTTTTTCATCTCTTTTTTTTCAATCATTATTCTAGACTCATTTCTCCATTATCCATTATGTAGTGATTCATTATGATTAAAAATATCTTACATTATGAGACTAAAATTTCTGCTGGACCATACAGCCAAATTTCCTTGAGGTGTATTATTAACTTAATAATACTTAAACTGCTAGCCTACTGTGTACTCATCCTACCTTGTTAACTTGTCTTTAAGATAACAATTTAATAAGCTACCTTGCCTTATATTTGCTATATAATCAAGTCTTAC
This sequence comes from Phyllotis vaccarum, assembly GCA_033318265.1. NCBI lineage: Eukaryota > Metazoa > Chordata > Mammalia > Rodentia > Cricetidae > Phyllotis > Phyllotis vaccarum. The sequence goes on along the minus strand of JARWLC010000004.1, from coordinate 133,710,781 downwards.
AACCTAAGCTAAGACAGTTATAACCTCAAATTATCTATTCTTCCATGACCATGACTCTAAAGTAATGTGTGCATGTTTGTAAGTGTGTTTTATTAATCATTTGGTAAAAAAAATAAATATATATTTAAAACAATCTTGCAAACGAATTGTCACCATAAATATTGAATACAACATGCAGAAAATTTTTGGTAAAAAAGATGCTTCTTAGACTATTTGCTGTTTGTTTCCACTGGTGTCATTTAGAGTCTGTTGAGTCAGTAACTTAATCTCTCGTAAAATATTTCTGTAACATATCTCTAATTCCTTCCTCATGTGGTACTTTCTTTGTTGTTCAAAAACATATTCTTTACTATATCATTATTCTATCATCGTGTAATGTGGTATATAGTGGCCTTCTTAGAAAAAATATTTGTAATAACAGTAAGAAAATCAGTATTATAAATTTTATATTTTTAGTATTTCTTTGATGTGGGAATGCATTTGTGTACGCTGTGAATCTCAATCTTTAAATAAAGGAGCTGTTTTGGGTCAGGGCGGGCACCATGGAAGAAGTGGGAAGAGAGTTCAGAGTTTAGGTAGGAGAAGCAGGGCAGAGTCAGGCAGATCGAGCCAGCCGCCCAAGGAGCAACATGTAAGGAGGCACGGGTGAGCCACGGGCCACGTGGCCAACAGATTAATAGAAATGGGTTGATTTAAGATATAAGAGCTAGCTAGCAATGTGCCTGAGTCATAGGCCAAACAGCATGAAGTTAATAGAAGCGTCTGAGTCGTTTCTGGGGACCCGGGCGGCTGGGTGGCTAAGCGGTCCCGGGCGGCAGGTCTGTGGGTCTCCGGACCTCTGGCTGCCCGGGACCCGAGAACCCGCTACTACAGATGGCACATCCAACGTGGGTCGATTATCCACTTAAAGCCTGAGAAAGATTAGAAAGGGTTCTAGATTGCAGAAACTGAGCAAAGGCAGCTTCCAAATTGTGTATACGAACCAGGTCATTGTACAAAGAAAGCATGGTCCGGGTCACATTCTAAATGGCGCCGGCGGACTGGCGGCAGTCAGTGTAAGCTGCAGCGGCAATCAGACGGGATCCTGATAACTCACAGAAGACTCAGTAGCATGTGATTGATTTTAGATTTTTGTTTATTTTGAACAAAAAAGAAACAAATTTTCTTCGTAGCAGCATTTTCTTGGGTGTGCTCTGTTTACGGTCCGTTTAAGAAAACTTAGTGATTCAGCCTAATTTGCAAAAACTGTCCTTCTTTTTAGAGAATGTATTTTAAAAGCTCTTAAGGTTAAAAGATGATTAAGGATTCACAATAAAACAGATTCAGATAAAAAGAAAAACCTGTAAACGGGTTACAATGTTTGTAAAAGGTACATAGGCTTCAGAGAGAAAAGAAAGAGGTTAGAAAAAGTTTTTAAAGCGAGAAATAGAGTAATAAAAATATAATAAGCCAGCACGTAAAGGTGGAAAATAGACACAAAATCTGGATTTTGGTTGTTATTGTGTTTTCTTTTAATTTTTTAACTGTTAATGAGCTAACTGCAGAAAGACAATGGATTGCAAATACCAAGGCTACTAAGTTAAACAAGAATGTATTTTTTAAAGGTATTTTGATTTCAAAATTTGTGTCTAAGGATTTATTGCTTCGGAAGAGTTCTGCTTTTGTTTCCACAGAAGATGAGAGCCTGTGGATTGCTTCCAGGCAAATATGGTTTCATCAACCAAGACCCCCTGAAAAAACCTCTGATGAGAAGAGATGGCCAGATCAGCTTCACAGCTGCAGATTATGACCCAGTCTCAACAATCCGTGAGATTTTCAACGCCCCTTAATCAGCAGGAAGTAGTAATGGATAACTTCGCCCAAATTCCCCAAATATTGTTTCTAAATGTTTGTTTTCATTATAAATGGTTAATGGTCATAGTCAATCTCTTTCTAAGAAGAAACGGGGGATATGGTATGTGAATGCTTTTTTAAAAAATTAGATTATTGAATTTACTTAGATCAAGAAATCAGCTGTTAATCTCAAAATGCTTTACATTGGTATAGATTTTGGTTTATTGATACAAATTTAAAGTCAATTTTATTATAATGTATGTGTTTTTCTATTCTTGTTTAAGGTATGATGTTCATGTAACTGTTTTAAAATTGTAGTGTATAATTAAGAAATGAAGGTTAATAGTCACTTTTGATAATCAAACTTATAGTTAGGTTAGTTAGGATTTTTAGGTATACAAAGATATATTTCAATTAAATAGATAATCTTCAAATACTTCTAAGACTTACAGAATATGGCATTTAAAATGTTTTAAGAGCTTAGACTTTTCTGGACAGTGAGACAGATCTGCTCCTGGCAGCACTAATTTACTTCAACAGGAAAATGGGCATCGAAGAAACTCCATATGGAGTCTACTCTATTTGTGGCAATGGTTAGCCACTAGAGAAGAACCTGTTTTTATATTGACTGCTTGACAGTATGCTGTTTAAACTAGGTTTAGGTTCCATAAGAAGATGACCTCTGAACTTTGGCAGAACAAGCCAAGATCATCATTCAGGTTCCTGCTTTACAGAGAAAACTGTCAGACATTCTTCAGGACTCAAGGAGAAGCAACGGATGAACTGTGCCAGAATGGGCAGAGCAGATTTCCTGCTTCACTAAAATGAAAAGAGACTCCAGGCCTATAGGCTGAAGATGGATGCCCCAACTTTATAAAGGAACTTTGGGTGACTGTCCAGGCAGATAGGTGTCATCTCTGTCCTTTCTAGATTTTAGAAGTCGCTTGCACTTCTGGCTTACTTGGGTAAATATATCCTTCTGTGGTCTTTGATGTAGTTGAAGATTAGATAGTTATAGGTATAGTTTTTCTTAGTCATTTGAAAGATATATTAGATATAAAACTTTAGTTTCATAAAGATAAGGTAGATGATAGAATATTTTCTTTAATTTTGCTAAATACAAATAGACTAGATATTGTAACTGTAATTCTTGCTTGATAGCTATTTTGTTATATGTAATTTTGCTATATTAAAATTGAAACCTTCCTTTTTGATTACACAGAAAGGGGGAAGTGATGTGGGAATGCATTTGTGTACGCTGTGAATCTCAATCTTTAAATAAAGGAGCTGTTTTGGGTCAGGGCGGGCACCATGGAAGAAGTGGGAAGAGAGTTCAGAGTTTAGGTAGGAGAAGCAGGGCAGAGTCAGGCAGATCGAGCCAGCCGCCCAAGGAGCAACATGTAAGGAGGCACGGGTGAGCCACGGGCCACGTGGCCAACAGATTAATAGAAATGGGTTGATTTAAGATATAAGAGCTAGCTAGCAATGTGCCTGAGTCATAGGCCAAACAGCATGAAGTTAATAGAAGCGTCTGAGTCGTTTCTGGGGACCCGGGCGGCTGGGTGGCTAAGTGGTCCCGGGTGGCAGGTCTGTGGGTCTCCGGACCTCTGGCTGCCCGGGACCCGAGAACCCGCTACTACATTTCTTTATCTTCTTTTTGAGATCAGCCTCATCAACATATTGGTCCCTTAATATAAAGCCCAAAGCCAGGGTTGGACAGTAGTGCAGTTCTTAATTTCAAATGCTCTGTTAGCTAAGTGTGAATTCAAATAAATAATACTGTTACACAAACATCATTTAGATTCATGGTTCTTTAATTTATGTTGTTTGCCTAAATATGTTGCTAAGTATAACATAACTCATTCAGCCCATCTAACTATATCCAGAAATAATCATGTATTCATGCATTACAGATAGAATCTGAAAGTCGTGGATACTCATCACATCAGGAAATAGGAAATTATAGCGACTCAGAGTGTAGCATTGAACTTTGCCCACATAACTAGAGCAGAAATCAATAGATGTCATTGATAACACCCTAATACACCTTTCTGTTCATACAAAATCCCACGCAGCGCAGGGACCAGTCTAAACATCAAGGGGACAAATTTATGAGTAATACAGTCTCCAACAGAGGTTTATAGATAAAATTCAGAGTTCTGCTCTTTTTTGTTGTTGATGTTGAATTAGTAGCTCTTGTTAAAAGACCAAATGCACTTTCACTAGTTGGCAATCCATATTTGTTTTAGGATTATCCAGATATAAATCTTAAGCCAAATCATACAATAATGCCTTCAAAGTGCTGTGACTTCCAGTGAAGATCTTTAAAAGAAGTAAAAGTGGCCTCATTACAAATGCTATTTTTGTTCCGTGATGGCAAATAACTGTCAACTCTTCTATATCTGTAATTACAATTTTTTTAAAAAAATGCATTCAGATTGTATTTTAAATTTTTCAATAAATCACTGCATGACTTCCTTATTAATAAATACCAATAGGAGACAGAACAAAAGGGTATTTTGTTATAAATTATAGTTTACTTCATCCAACCTTCCACTCATGACAAGAAATGTGCAGTACCGTAGATTTGTAGAGTAAATTACTTAACCATTCTATGTGTTTAGAATCTCTTACGATGTTTTCCCTGTTCCACTTTTTACTCAGTTCTTAGATGCTCATTCCTATTATAAGTTAAAATTTTCTTCCCATTGATTTAGTTAATAAAAACAATGTGTCCCTTGTCTTACATATACTCACAATCTGATTAATTGTTTTAATTTATTTCAGATGGTAAATCTACTTTGAAATAAGTCAAGTCTATATATATATATGACTTCATATGAAAGCTACTGAAAAGGAGACAAAATAATTATACTCATGGAAAAGAACAAACTCTACCCTATGAGTTTACACATTTTGCTTAGTTCATGCCCCCTAAAAAGGTTCCGTTCTGTATATCATCATGTTTGACATATAACATCAACAAATGTTTTCATTAATGACTGTCATTATTTACAAATCAAAAACCACTCATGTAAAAAAGAATTTAATTTATATTTATTTGTTGGCCAATACAAGTTGGATAGATTTCTGAATGTATTTACAATCCTAATGCTCAGCTTTAGTAATCTATGCATTTTCATTTCTAAAAGTAAGGGTTCTTAGATTTATAAAATAATTGAAAATTACGTTTGGTCTTACAACTTTATAGAAAAATTAAAAAAAAAAGATTGAGAAGGATTAACTTATTTTGTGTGGTCATACAATCAATTACTTGTAAAGACAAAAATATAATTGAATGTATATTCTGAACAGATGGCTATTTCACTGTATGATAAGCCATAAACTGAAGAAATTAACATAATGCAATAAAATAATATCTAAAAAATATAGTCCATGAATCATTAAACTATTATTAATGTTTCTGTTTAACCTCAGATTTTAGTATGAAGTCATATTAATACTTTTATAAAATTAATTAAATTATAATTTTTGTTTTTTTTTCTTGTGGTACAGTGTTTTAAACTCAGGCCTTTTGTATAGTAGGCAGGAATAAAAATAATAATTTATAATAATATATATGAATCATTCAGTTTTCAAAAAAATGTAATTTTGTTATTTTTTTCCTCATTAATTATTATCTGGTTAGAATAAGCCAGGGACATGACCATCATTCTTCTCATGAGTATATATCAAAATAATCCATAGTTTCATGAGTTTTGACAAGCAGACAGTATTTTTATCATAGTTCTTTGACTCCTTCTTTTTCCCCAAAGAGGCCAGATACCCACCAAAACTTATACTTTTTGTTTGTTTTGTGGTTCTTGAATATAGAGTCTCATGTTTAATAGACAAATATTACTACTGAAATATATCTCTAATTCTACTTATTATGCTTCCAGTCTCAGAGTTTTAATTAACCCTAGTTCCTATATAAAACTATTTATTATTTTCTTATATTTACTTTGGATAGTGCATAGTTAAATATAAATTACATACTTTTATTTCAAAGAGATACAGAAATCATGAGGTACTATCTTAAGCATGATATTGCTTCTACTTATAACTATCATACAATTTTACATTTTGTATAGTTACCATCAGTGTTTCTCTTGTTTGCCTTGTAAATGTTTTCTACCTGATGAATTTAATAAATAGCCCCATAAATGTATACAATTTTATGGGTTAATTAAAAATTTAAAAAGCCTTTAACTTGTAATTTGTTAATAGTAGCTCCTGCACACATATTTTTAAAAAACCTCTTTGAGGTATAACTTAGTTATTTCCTTTACCAGAGAGATGACCAAACTAAAGCGTTGTAATATAACAAGTTATGAGGAAATCGTGGGTGAAACTGAACATAATCGTATTTATTCAACCCTCCTTTAAATACATAGAATAGCACACCTTTAAAACCAGAACTTTTAATCTCATATGCCCTTGAAAGGCCACCACCATTGAAATAATTGACTATATTAATGTTGTGTATTCCATTCTGTCTCTGTTGAATATACTCCACTTGTCACTCCCTATAAAGCAGCTTGTTGAGGAGATGTCTATTCCAGCTTATTGTTCCAAATCAAGCTCTACCTTGAGTAAAGTCAGGGCAGGAACTCAAACAGATTGTATTTGAAATTCTTCAATAAATCACTGCATGACTTCCTTATTAATAAATACCAATAGGAGACAGAACAAAGGGGGATTTTGTTATAAATTATAGTTTACTTCATTCAACTTTCCACTCATGACAAGAAATGTGCAGTACCATCAGAAATTGTAGAGTAAATTACCTAACCATTCTATGTGTTTATAACACAATAGTTCTATAACACGCTTTATCCCATCTCAGTGATGTTGCCCTCTTCTTAATCACAGGTTACTCTTGTTCCTTGTGGCTCTTTCAGCCTGCTTTCTTAGAGTACGCAGGACAATCAGCCACGGATGACACTGCCCACACTCAGCTGAGTCTCCCAAATCAATCATCAATCAAGATAACACGCCACTGGCTTGACCATAGGGCATTGTGATAGGAGCATTTTCTGGACTGGTTTCCTCTTCCAAAATGACTCTAGAATGTGTTGACATAAAATGGGCCAGCACAGTTGATCCATTGTCAACACCACACAAACACATCTCTCTTGTATTGTAACCTTTCTTCCCTCTGCATCTCCAGTATCTCATATTAATATTAATATCACAGTGTCAAATAGAACATCTTCTTAAAGCCCCATAGTCTTTAAAAATGCAAACACTTTAAAGTTAGTCTCTTACAACACCCCACATCTAACACTCCAAAATCTCCCCAGTTCTCTAAAGTCTCTTTAAAAGGTATCTAGTGGCAGATGTTTGAGATAACAAATAAGTGAATCCTTTCTTATTTGAAGACAGAATAACAAGGAAATAAGCAAACTAATCAAAATTGAATACCATTAAAAGTTATTAAAGTTATTAAAAGTGCATTATGTCTGGGCCCATCACTATCGCGTTCCCTTGGGTTTCTTTCTTCAGCTCTATATTTAACAGTACAGTCAGTTTTCCTAATAGGCTCAGGTCACCCCCACTCATCTGCTGCTGTCCTTGGCATTCATCCCATGGTACTGGCATCTCCAAAATGCTGAGGTCTTTATGCAAACTGGGCGACACCTTTAACAATAGCCTTTTCTTTGCTCCCTTCTAAGTCTGACCCTGTCTCCAGGGGCAGAGTTTCAACTCCTCTCCATTATTATCCTCTAAGTTCTGGAGCTTCTGTTTCAGATGAGGCTGCACATTCATCAGTAGCCTTTCATGACCTCTCATGTTGCAAAGCCTCGGCTCATTTCTGTGAATCTTTCATGCTTACTTATCGAGCACCACCTGAGAAACTCTTACATATTACCAAGTTCAGCTACCAGCACCAGGTGCAGCTTTGGCCTTTCTAGACCACAGCTTCTGTGTGCTGGTCCTGAGGAAGCACTTCCAAGAAGAGTTGGCCTCAGTGACACTGGTCTCTTCTTAATCACAGGTTATTCTTCAGCTGTAGATGACTAGTATCACTGTTCCAGAAAAGCAAAGGTTTCGCTGCAGTGGTTTTTAATTCGAAGTACCACATGAATGGTCCCAATGGAGGTTTTAAAGATTCCCATAAGTTCCCTCTGACACTTTGCCAGCCTCCATCCTCTGCACTGCTCTCAGCATCTTCTCACTTCTCATTACATCTCATTAGGCTCTGAGCACCCGATGGCTTTTGCAGCCCAAAGTTTCAAAGTCCTTCAACAGTTCTTCACAGAACACAAGGTCATGCTTTTTCCAGCAATATCACATGAGCTGGGGCTATTTTCTGTCTTACTTAGCGTTCTACTGCTGTACTAAATCACTGTCATCGAAAGCAACTCGGGGAAGAAAGGGTTATTTCAAGTAATAGCTCTATAACACGGTCTATCCACAAGAGCTGTCAAGGCAGAAACCCAAACAGAGTAGGAGTCCGGAGGTGGGAACTGAAGCAGAGGTCATGGAGGATTGAGGCTTACTCGCAAGCTCTTGCTCAGCCTGCTTTTGTATAGCACTCAAGACCACCATCCCAGGGGTGCAACCATCCACACTGAGCTGGGGACTTCCATTTCAACCATGAAAACAAACAAACAAACAAACATGTAGATAAATAAAAGAACTCAGGTTTGCCCACAGGCTAACCTTGTGGAATATTTTGGCAATTGAGGTTCCCTCTTCCAAATGACTGATGCTTGTGTCAAGTTGACATAAAACAAGTCAGCAAACCATAATTTTATGCTTTTCCTAAGGTAGTTGATAGTTTACGCAACACCATGGTAGGCAGTAAGACTGCTATCACTGTCTCATTTGATTTTCCTCTCCTCCTGAAAATATTTTAGTCAATCCGTTTGTGCAGACTCTTCACAGTGATGCCTGCTCAATCTCCTCTTAGGCTTTGCTACTTTCCAAGATGTGTTGAGGACTTTTTATCTTGGTATTTGTGTATTCCTTTTATTTGCCTAGATTAACTTATATGTTGGGCTCATCTACTTGTCCCATAATGCTGAGCTGATATTGTTCAGGTTTATTCTTCAGCCTGGATTTTACATATTGCAGTGTTGATTGACATTCTCATGTGGGTGTCTAATAGACACATCTTAGATTGGGTTGTATCCAATCCAAATTTTTCTTTGCTTTTTAGGACAATCCTTTTGGTAACATCTTAGGGAGTATTCTCCCCCCCCCCCCCGTCTTTCTCCTTTATTCCCATAACCTATATGTCAACAGCTTTAGTGTATTGAGATTATGATATTTTTTATTGTTTCCACATGGTCCAAACTGTCATGCTGTCTGCAGCACCTGCTACAGAAATCTACAAAATTCTTCAACATTACTGCTCTTTGTCCTTGCTTAGTTTAGTTTCATTTAGAATGATACTACAAAAAAGTCTCAAAGTTCATGTAGTTTGAGAAGTGCTTTTGAGAAATATTATTATAAAAGGAGCATTGTGGTAAAAGAGTGAGACAATTAACAATGATAGAAGGCCCTCTAGGTGAGAACAAAGTATGTGTGAGCACACACACATACACACACGCACACACATACACATACATGCACACACAGACAAACAAAAACACACAGAGACAAACACACACACATAAACACACACACACACAAACAGACAAACACACACACTCATACACACAAACAACACACAAACACAACACATACACACACAGAGACAAACACACACACACACACACACACACACACACACACACACACACACACACACATTTTGTACCTATCTATTCAAGGTGCAGGAAAGTTAGAGGATCAGCAATCAATTTCTATGAGTGAAACAGGGTGTGGATTCAAGGGCCATACTCAGTGTCACTTCCAGCATGCTAAATATGTATTTATAAGAGGATTTGAAATCTCATAGACATTTTTGGGAGGTGCACACAAAACCCTTTCCTGCAAAAAGTAGGAGGTAAGGCTGGAATCTGACTTATTGGCTAAGAGCCCTTGCTGCTTTTCAGGAAGACCCTTGTTCATTTCCTATCACACACATAGCAGCCTACAGCTGTCTATAAGTCCAGGTCCAGGGAATCTAACATCATCTGCTCACTTAATTGTTCACCATCTCACTATGGGAAAAATGATCAAAATGTCCTGCTCACACATGAAGTCCTTATAATGGTTAAAACACTTCTATCTGGTATTTTCCTTGTTTCTCAACTGCATGTATATTCACATAACATTTAATATTTTAAAAGTGAGTAAAAATAGCAAACCATATATCTCACAGAAGAATAACTTCAATCCTATTTTGGAATGACTGCCTGTGAATTCATAATTTGGAAAGTCTTGTATTAATAAATGGCATCATTCTTAATTGAATCTGAGGAGAAATGCTGCCAGCCCTTAAGTGCTGTAACACTCCACTGGGACTCATCAGTGAGTGCCAGATCTGGAGATTGGTCTTCCCTTTAAAAATGAATGAAAGAGAAGAAAATTCAGTAGCAAAGTAAAAGTAACTCAGGCAGGAGGATAAAAAAGAAGCATATTTAGAAAATATTCTAAGAAACAGATGAAAATATTGGGAACCATTTTGTTGAAGTTTCTAAAAGATGAAACTGTTAAGGGATCCACTCCAGCAGACAATCTAGAAATAATCTACAATATGATTACAGCACCACATGGATATGGATTAAAACAAAACTATCCGATGAGTTGTATTGGTTAGTATTATGCCACCTTGACATAATAAGTTAGTCATTTGGGAAGAGGAACTCTCAATTGCAAAAATGCCTCCATAAAATCAGACAGGTCTGTAAAGTGGTTTTCGTTTTTATTTTGTTGTTTGTTTGTTTGTTTGAATAATAATTCATATGGGTAAGTCTCACTCATTTCAGGTACCATCACCCCTGTGTAGGCGGTCTTCATAAAGCAGGCTAAACAAGCCCTGAGGAGCAAGTCAGTGAGCAGCATTTCTCCACGGCCTCTGCTTCAGTTCTTACTTCCAAGTTCCGGCTTGAGTTCCTGACCTGACTTTCCTCACTGATGGACTGTGACCTTGAGTTGTAAACTGAACTAAACCCCAAAAGACCACTTTGATGCTGGACTGAAAATGCAGGCTCAAACTTGAGATCAGAGCTCATGTCAGTTCCTGTCAACCCCTATTACCTTGCTAATGTATACAAGTGTGGGTTTCCTCTGTGAGATGCTCTTGGTCATGGTGTTTTATGACAGCAATAGAGACTCTACGTTATAAGAATTGGGGAATGACTTTACATATGGATGAGGGGTGATAGAATGAATCTCAGCTCAAAAAAGAAAAAAAAATATAAGAATTCTGGAAATAATGAACTGTAACTCTTCAAGAGAAGATGATAGAAAAAAAAGAACAAAGATATTATTTAGGGTTGAGCATGGTAAAGCATGCCTTTGAGCCCAGGAATCAGGAGGCCGAGTCAGGAGGATCTCTGTGACTTTGAATTCAGCCCGTTCTATATAGCAAATTCCATGCAAAGCAGGACTAAAGTTTGTACCATGGAAGAAAGTTTAGTACCAAGAAAACAGTAGAAATGTACTTTAAGATAATGTATTTAACTTTTATTTGATGTGCATTGGTGGGAAAGTGTCAGATCCCTTGGCACTGAAGGTAAACACAGTTGTGAGCTGCCATGTGGGTGCTGGAACTGAATCTGGATCCACTGGAATAGCAGCCAGTGTTCTTAATTGCTGAGCTGTCTCTCCAGCCCTGAAATACATATATTAAAATATAATACTCACATCATTTGAAGTAAGAGTGATTACAAAGAGTGGAAGAAAAAGTAGTTATTTTCATTGAGCAAAGTTAGTAGCTGTTTCTCAAATAATCCTCACAGCATTAAAATACAGAGACTTTAGGGCAAATGCATACAGAATAAGATTTTAAAATGTATGAATAAAGGATCTTATGTTCAATCAACGTTAAGCTAATTTGCCTGTGAATTTCATTCTCTGATAGAATAAAGGAATTTCGCAACACCAAATCAATACACATATCAAAACCGAGGACAGAAATGAAAAACATAGAATATACTATAGTTAAATACTGAAAATAATTCAATAACTGAATAACAACATGCATATTAAAATATGTACAGAGACTATAAAGCATATAATGTTATATAAAATGTATTGACACTAATTATTACTATAAAGTCAAATTTATATTAAGTATTTTATGAATGACAACCATCTGAACTTACAGTTTTAAATTTTAATAATAAGGTTGAGAACTATAAAGAACCATACAATGCTATTAGGAGTTTTCTGGAGAAAAGATCAGTGGCTGGCTTTGCAAAGTAGTTGATGTACTTTAAGACGGATATTAATAGAATTAAATTTAAAGTGCTGACTTCCAAATCACTAAATAGTACTTTTAAAAATAACATAATAAAAAAGGTGCAACAGAGTATCTAAACAAATGAAAATTATAAGTTATATATTAAAAAATAAATGTGAATAAAGATGTTTTTTACAGATCATACCATGTTACAATGGAATGTGCAAATCCAGTATTGCAATGTGTGGCAATGACTAGGCCTGTCTGGCAGCAAATCCCAGGCTTCCATCCTTGTGCCTATTTTCTTTTATATTTGGAACTCAAGACACACAGATCTTTGATGGATTCATTCAGGTACTGAGCAGTTGGTAGTGTGGAGTGAATCACATTCTGATGGATTTAGATTTTTAACTGACTCTTTAAATCCTCCCTTATGAATTTTTCATTTCATTCACACAAACAAAAAAACCCTATAATTTTAATATAGTGCCTTGGTATCTTTGTTAAATTCTCAATTACAGTGAAGTCTATTCCTCTCATCTTAAAAATTTCCTCAAACTCTACCTACTTGTCCTTTTTTATCAAAATAAAACAAATACAATTATTTTGGTGCAAACATAAGTACATCAAACATTTTGAGTTGGCTCTAACCTGAAAGCCTCCTTCTTGCTGTCTAGTTACTATGGTAACAGGAAATCCTATGCAAGCCAAGACAAAGAACTAATAGTCTTTCCCAGATGCAACATCTATGAACCACAACAATAACCAGCATGGCATCATATCCTTAATAGTGCAAGTGACATTTACATATTGGTGGTAACCAACAGCTGTCTACATGGACTTAAGGCCTACTTACAGGAGGAAAATCATGCCAGCTACTATAAACTTAACCAACTTCTTGGGAATAATGAGTTCAAGGACCTCAAAAACGAATGTACTACTGCTACTTTGTTAGACCTGCACAATTCCTAACTACTTTCTAAATTTTACTCTTATACTCATAGGTAAGCATAGTTATGAACTCCCAATGCAGCTTCTCTTTATAGCACATAGAATCCTTCACAGCACACCAAAACTGAATATGATGAAGAGATTAATGGAAATCTCAGCCCCAGCAGATGAATCTACATCACAATTCTTGCATGTCTCAGGAACATGGCAGAAGTGGGGGCCAAATGACCATAAGAGTAAGAATACTAAGACTGTGCTATGAAATAGTTTCTCTTAGAAATGACTTTATAAGCAAGACCAGAACAATGGCAATGTCCATAGATGTGCCAAAGTATAAGCAGGAAGGTTTCATGAGCTTCCTGTGGGGTAATGTGGGGGTATTGTGTTGTTTCGTGGTAAATAATTGTCCCACCCACTGGTTTAATAAAAAGAGCTGATTGGCCAAAGGCAAGCAGGAAGTGTAGGCGGGGCTACCAGACTAAGAAAATCTCTGAGAGCAGAATGCCAGACAGAGCACCAGGGAGAAGCCGCAGGAAGCAGAGGACAACCATGCAGCTCTAAAGAAAGGTACCGAGCCACATGGCTGAACAAGAGACATGGGTTAGATGAAGGGTACAGAGCTAGCAAGTGATATGCCTGGGCCTGAGGCTGATCAGCCAAAAACTAATGGAAGCATCTGTGTGTCTCTGCGGGACTGTGGGACTGTGGGTCTGTGGGCCTAGACCTTGAGGTTAGGCCGGAAAGTCAGGGCCAGAAACCACATACTACAGGGTAATGCTATTGCACATTATAAAGATTTGTTACCCTTATTGATTTAATAAAACATTGATTGGCCAGTCGGTAGACAGAAACTAGAGGTGAGGAAACCAGATTAAGAGAATTCTGGGAAGAGAAAAGGCAGAGCAGCAGATACTAGTCAGGCACAGTGGGAGCAAGATGAGAATGCCGCACTGAACCAATGGTACAAAACCACGTGGATAAACATAGATAAGAATAATGGGTTAATTTAAGTGTAAGAGCTAGTTAATGATAAGCCCGAACTAATGGCCCAGCAGTTACTATAAAATTAAGCCTCTGAGTCAGTTATTTAGGAAATGGTCCCTGAGTGTTTGAGAACAGAAACTTAAGGATCCACCCCTAGACAAAGAGCAATAGGCAGTTAATGACGACTGGGAGAGGGAGAATTATCCTCTCTCAGGGTTATGCATGCATATACATGTATGTAACAATAATAATCAGAGAAACATGAGCTTGCCACTTTGAGAGCAGAGTCATAGAAAGCATAGGAGAGATGCACTTGGTGGGGGGTAGAGAGCGGAAAGGGAAGGAGAAAGTGATATAATTCTGTTTTAATTAAAAATGTATTTTAAAAATGAAAAATTAAACACAATAATGCCCCTAATGTATACTTCTATGGATTTTTTTAATGCTGACTAGCAAGCATTTGTATAACCTGAGCCAGAAGTCATGACTTGTATTCCTTCAAACATTTTATTCATAGTTCCTTTTGTGGGCAGGAGTTTAGTATTTTCTACATTTTAAAAGGAAAAAAAAAATAGTGTTCTTTAAATTTTATTTTACTATTTTTTGAGAATGGGTTTCATCATGTAGCCTTGACTGGCCTGTAACTCACTACACAGAACAGGGTGATATCAAACCCATAGAGATCTGCCTATCTTTGCCTTCTGAGTGCTGAGATTTTAGGAGTGTGCCATTGTGGTCAGCTCATCCGTAAACTAATGACATGACCCTTGGTTAATTCTAGACTTAGTTTTAACATTAAGATTGGCTTTATGGTCAGACTAGAGGCAGATGGGGTTTAAATTAGTGTTGAGGGGTTAATGCTTGGCAAAGGACCAAGTTTAAAGGTTCAGGATCAGTGAACATTTAGGGCTGTAGGTGGGGTTGGGTTTAGTGTTAGTTCCATAGTTTTGTTATGATACTAGCTTTAGAGGAGACTATAATCTCTTTTCATTAGTCAGAGGCTGGAAAATCCAAACTTCCACTGTACCCATCACATACACAAGACAAAATTATCTAAGACTCTCCAGAGTGCAAATTATTGGAGGGAAAAGTCAAGGTTTCATAGTTATTACCTTCTTCCTTTGTCCTGTTACCATCACTTTCTCTTTCTTTGTTCCCACCAGTATAAAACACGTTTGTTCCTATTTGACTCATTAATTTTAAGTATATTCATCTAAATCTAATGAGTATAAACTAAGTAAGGCTCATATTACAGAAAAGGCAGAAAAGCCTTATTCAGACTAGGTCCGTGAATTCATTCATTTGAGATTTTTTTCCTGAGCTCCAGAAATGGTTCTCATTGGCTTCCGTTATGATAACCATAATCCCTTGGTCTCCTGGCTTTAATTTTCACTACTTTAGTTATCTGCAGCCAACTTCTGACAACAATAAACAGAAAATTTTAGGTGGATACAATTTATAATGTTTAAATAATTTCATTCTGCGGCATGACAATGCCTCACAGCATCCTAATCTGTTCCACCCTAAAGGAAAATATACCCTTTGTCTAACATAAACATTTTCTGTATCTTACTGGCTTGTTAGCCACTCAGAAGTCATGATTATTGAGATGTCATAGACCTCAGTATGTATATATAGAACAATTAATTTTACTTAATAATTATCTTCAAATTAAACAGCATAGGTGGTTGAAGTTAGAGTAGGCCAAAGAGAAGGCAAAAGCATTTCATTTTTTAAATGTAAGGATAAAATTCTTAACATGATGATGAAAAGGGGAGCACGATGCTGACAGCTTTGTAAGCTTTCTTCTCTCCCTCCTCTCTTCTCCTTTCTCCTCCTCCTTCCTCCTCTCCTCCTCCTCCTTCTTTTGCTTCATCATTTTCTTCTGTACCTGACTTAAAAGCTTTTACTTTTTACTGACTGACCTATAAATATGTACACACAGGAAATATGTGTGTGTGTGCACACACCCACCCACTCATAAACAGATGCATAGACATAGACATACAGGCACAGATACACAGACACACACAGACACACACAGAGACACACACAGACACAGACACACACAGACACAGACACACAGACACACACAGACACACAGACACACACATAGACACACACACACACAGAAACACACAGACACACACACAGATACAGACACACACAAACAGACACACAGACACAGATACACACAGACACATAACACACACACACAGACACACACAGATACACACACATACACACATACACACAGAGACAGACACACTTTCTAGGGCTTCAGTTATCCATCAGAGAGCACTACTATACTACTATAGATGATTCACTTTAAGTAGAAAAGAAAAAGGTCTTGGTCATCTTTAGGTCTAATGATTCACACTAGCAAAATTCGTACAAGAAATAAAATGTATGTTTGTTTTTCATAGGTTTATGAGAATATAGAAGATAGCATGCTATGATTTCCTCTTGAATAATCTCTCATCTCTTGGGGTGAGTGAAGGCGGATAGGGAGTTAAGTCTGTTCTTCCAAGTCCATCATCCCTCCACACAGTCAGTATATTAAGGGAACTGTTTCCTAAAGAAGTGGCGTCATCGGGGAAGAGAGGGCAGAACATGATTCCTAAGAAGACAAAGCCACTAGGTCCTTATGCTAGAGTGGACGTGCGAAATTCTTAATGTTTTAGACATTTTAGAGACATGCGAATCTGTGTCCCTCCTCATCTTCTATGTTGTTCTTCTCACTTTCTTTAACTTAAGTGATGTCATCTGGTTTTATATTAAAATAACTTGACACATTCTATTCCTCATGATACCTTTATCTAAATTTACTTTAAAAGTGGAGTAATTTTCTTTTCATTTTATTATCTTACATTGATTTTTTTCCTCCCCTGCAGTATTTTGTATTTTAATGCTTTGTTTTCTAAGTCAATTTCTTATTGATTTTTAATTTTATTTTCATTTATTTTGTTCGGCCTTCTTCCTGAGTCTTCATTCTTTTCTCTATCCATCCTTTATTCTGGAAGAAAAAATCTCTAGTTACTGAAATCACAGTGGTTTTGATAGTGATTTTTTTTCTGGAAAATCTGATGTGTTGCAAATAAAATGGGACTTTGTCTATATCATTGGGCATAAAATATTTTATGTATCTTTCCATGCTTGTTTTTCAATCACATTTTGCTTTTCCATGATTATATTTCATTTAAAAGCTGCTGTTGTTCTTTTAAAAGGTCCAAAAAGTTAACCCATTTAGTTTAAAAAGCATCAGACAATAATAAGTGATATAACTAATATTTAATTATTTTGGTGTCATACTCTGAATTTACTCAATGACAGAACACATGTATTCATGAAGAGAACACCACAGTGCTGGGAAATTGAGAAGAGTCTCCAAAAAGTCTCATCTGTTTTCTCTTGATGTTGTTAAATGTATATATTAATGCCCTGAACTTCAAAAGCCATAGTTTGAGTCTTACATTATTGACAGTGAAGCAGAAGTACATATATTAGAAATGTGTTACAATTTTAGATCTGTTGGGGTCCAGGTGATCACAATTCCTTTCTAAAGCACAAACACTGACCTATATGTCTCCACATGACTGTGGAAAACTGCAGGCAGGAGATAAGGCTGAGGCAGAATGTCCTCCAGGGAAAAATAAGGCCAAAAAAGGCAGGGAAGTGCAGAAGGAAGAAGGGAAGTGAGCTAAACAGACTCTTCATTCTCTGCTTGTAGTCACATCGCCAGTAGCTAGAGAAACGATGTATCAACAGATGTGAGAAAAACAAAAATTGCTCATTCTTTAAATGAACCCAGAATCTTGTGTCTCTGTCTAAGTAGGCCCTCCCTTTTAGGTCCCTGTGATGTCCACACCTGTACCCACTATAGCACAGAAACAATGTATTTGAATTTGAAAATGAAGACATAAATTAAATATTGTATGCTAAATCATTCTTAAATTTTTAATAAATAATCAAGATTTTTAGGCAATATGCTTGTTATTATTCAAATAGCGTGGATAATAATGTGAAAATACATATGTAAACAAACACAAAGTGTTTTACCATATGCAATATGAACTATTATCATCTTTTAAAGCCAATGGTTACTTTGCAACTGTTCATGTAGAGATTCATCCTAGACTAAACTCTTTGGTCTCATCTTTGAAGGATGCTTGTTAAGACACCATATCTTAGAAATGAGGTGAAACAATGGGGTATTCCAGGACGGTAAATAAAAACTTCCACCCTGGAAAGAAGCCCACCAAGTCTTCAAGTTTAGGAAGTAAGCACTTTAAAGGCCCCAGGAAGTCCCTGAAACTGACAAGATGCTCTAAGTCTCCCTCTCCTCAAGCATATACAAGCTGTAATATCTATTGAGAGAAACTCTCAGACGAGCTAGGTTGTCTGGAAGACAGCTCAACAAAACAGCTGGACAGAAGCCTTCTGGCCTTCTGGAAGACACTCAGATAAACTTCATTTTATTTCACAGGATGCTGTCCAAGGCACTGAACTGTCTGCAGGTTGTACACTGTACTCCAGTTTTCCAGTTTTCATCAGCTGACATCTATGCTGGGACAGGGTTTTGATGCATTTGGATCACCCTCACCCTCATTCCTGTAAGTAAAGCCCAATGAAGCAAATTGGTTTACTTAGTTCCTTTTGGGTGGGATCCTTCCTTTGTCCTGCTGTAGTTTTCCTGCCTGGGTTGAGTAGAGGTTGACTGTCTCCAGAGCGACTGTCATACAAGAGCTGCAGGAACTATTTTCTCTGGTGTGATCTGTAAATAGGCAATCTCACAAACAACCTATGTTTCCAGTAGTGTCACAGATGTTAGAAGTGTGAACAAATAGTGAAAGGGGCTTGATAAAGTTAAACAACCACTATGGTTTGATACTTGAAGTGGTGAAGAGAAAATACTTTTTCCTTGTTATTTGTATGATATCAAAACTTGTAGGGAGCAAAATTATGGTTTGTGTCCAAGCTTCTATAGCAACTTTGAGTTTTATCTTGCCTAATCTGTAATTCTCTGCTTTGCTGTTCAATCTCTGACATTGACATTTTATTTTCATTCACATACAGATATGTGTGTGTGTGTCTGTATGTGTATGTGTGTGTCTGTATGTGTATGTGTGTGTGTCTGTCTGTATGTGTGTGTGTCTGTCTGTATGTGTGTGTGTGTCTGTCTCTGTGTGTGTCTGTCTGTATGTGTGTGTGTCTGTCTGTATGTGTGTGTCTGTCTGTATGTGTGTGTGTGTGTGTAAAATGCATACTCATATGTCTTAGCTCTCTGTAGAAGACTGGATACCCCTGCTGTGTTTTCCTCTAATTATTGCATCTCTGTCCTCGCTATGATGCTGCTAACTTCCCAAGGTCAGTGATGATATATTTTTGATAGCTGGTGCTTATAATTGCAAGAAGACTCTAAATAATAGACTCTCCATAGTGGTTTTGAGGAGGATGACTATTTTTACATTATTGAGATTTACTTTATACACACTCAACAGAGACACAGTACCAGGTAGATCTCATCAGAACATCAAGATGCAAGCTGTGAGATGAAATATTTTCTTATTGATGAAATGATTATTTCCAACTTGCCACAGGAAATCAGTTCTTGTGACCTTGATTTTGTTATCCAAAAGCTTCTAGCAAATTTGTTTTTGCCAGTTCTCAGATCTGAACATACATCTTCTTTTCTTGTACCCATGATGAGAGTTTCAGTTTTAATCATACTGATGAATAAAATGGTCATTAAACGAATAACATACTTTCAGCTCTTGTACTGTATTTGCATTTGTGAATGAATATATGATATTCAGAGATGGTCTATGGAAAAGAAAGCCGATTATATTTGGCAATGAAGACACTTAAATGTTTTAGCAGTCACTACCCATCAATACTATAATTAAACACATGTTAATAAATTGTGATCTAAGGGGCATAAACTTGTTTTAGAAAATAACTTCCATAAGAAAAATCAATAAAAGCTTAAACATATATTAGTTGTAGTAGTGAAATGGTAGTTTCCATCTTTAGTACTTTGTAAAACATGTCATTTAAAAATACTATCATTATGACTGAGAGGGACAGGAGACCCACATGGATGCCCCAGGCATACCAAGGAGAAAGCATGGCAAGCATTTGCAACTCCAGACAGTCAGGCACTATAATGGTGAGCAAATGTATGGTATAGTGCAAGAGAGAGGGAGAGAAACATAAGGTTTCATGCCCTGAGGACAGAGGCAGATCTGAAGAGGTCACAGTGGTGAGGAGATGCTAGGGTGGCCAGCTTGCTCACTATCAGGGTCATGATGATATCTGGTTCGGGGCTGCTGCCAGGGTGCATTCTGGGCCTGTGGCCCTGTTGTAGCTGTGTGGTCTGTGTTGATGTCCATGGCTCTAGATACCATGACATCAACACAGAGTTAGGTAGGCTAGCTGCACAGAGCTGTCCCTGCTCTACACTGACTACAACACCAGGGAGAAGTGGCCCTGCCCCTCACCTATGCAGCGCTCAGGAGAGGGGCTTCTATGCCCTGCCTTGGAAGCACAATAGAGCTGGCTATTTGAGAGGGCATGGACTAGCTGGCCCGATTGGTGCGGGAATGGGAAGAATGGGTTCTGCCTCTTTGTCTGCCACATGGTGGTGTGGGTGAAGGAAATATGGCCCCCTTCCTTCTTATGTCACCTTCTACAGAAAGCAGGGGAGCTGACCCAACCCCTCCCTAGTATCGATGATGTAGCAGAAACCATAGGTCTTGAACCAGACCAGGGACTCTGCAATGAACACTTGCAAGTAAAAACATATGTACTAAAGGGTTTATTGCGTGACTCACCGTGTTACACTACAGCTTACACGATGCGATTTTTTGTTGTTGTTTTTTCTTTCTTTCTTTTCTCCTACTTCTATTTGGGGGGTGGTGTTAAAAAGGCAAAGGACAGGTCTGAATGGACAGCGAGGTGAATGAGATCAAGATGTATGATGTGACAGACACAAAGAATAAACAAAAAGAAAGTTTAGAAAATGCTATTAATTGCACTGACATATCTTTAAAGTGTATGAGAAACACAGAAGCATCTTTATATACATATATATGCAGTACAGTGGAACATTAGATGTGTTGAAATCTAAATGAATTTATTTAGTTTAAAACTAAACTAAATATTCTCCAACTTGAGCATAATGGATATAACTAGACTTATATACCTTACTCTATATTTCCCAAAGACCTACCTTTCAGAAGAATAATGTTGGTAAACTCTGAAAACTTAAAGAAAAATATTGGATTAGATAGAGCTTGCCAGGATGTTATTTCTTTCTTTATAACATAAAAAATTAAGAATCTTTGGGTGAAATTTTCATTTCAAAATCTTGGTATTGTCAGAATCCTAAACGAGTTATTTATTTCTTGTTATTCTTTTAGTGTCTTCAAATTTTTAAATTATTGTTGAAAAATTTTAATGTTTTCTAAGTTTCTTGTAATCTCAACATATGACAAACAGCTTCTGAAATTCATGACTTAATAAATCAGAGCCACTAACAGCGACTCAGTGCTTGGCTTTCACAATGCTTTGGTAGTGACTCTTCTTTAATTGTCAAATTATCACTTCAAGTCTTTCTATGACTTAACTGATTAACTGCACTTACTTTGCAAAAGCGATATGTGTATGTAGAATCTGTGTAATGGTTCAAAGGGCACAATAAAATGAAGTGACTTTATTTTAATCTTGAAAAGCTGACTTGTTATGTAGGAAATACTGAAATACTTTTGTACTACTAATTCTATTTTGCAATGAAATTTACTTAGACTTCAGACATCTTTTCTGGTGTAATGTTGCATAATAAATTTGTTGATTGTCTATGCTTAAAAGAGCATGCTAATATCCAAAGCTGTATCTATACATTAATTGTGATGTAAAAATATTACTTCAAAATTTAATACCAAAGAAACTTTTAGGGCTCTGACATTTTTAACTTCTTTTATCTCCCCCATTGTTTCCTATTGGTTCTTCTGTTACAGTTCTAACTTCTAATTCTACTTCAAATTATTCTCTTGGTAGTTATTGGCATAATCAACTTTTATTTTATGTAAAAGTATTTTTTTTTCTAGTCATCTGCCATCTCTACTCAGAGGTACATCTTTACTATTTCCTATGGGAAGAATTTCTGTCTGCTAAGGCCCTATACAAAATGTAAATTTCTAAGTCTCTAGCCTTTGGAATTCACTTTCAAGAGTTAAAGTATGGGCCTTGAAATTAGATTTTTGATGTGCATTTAGCTTTGATTTTCTGGATGTTTTTAAAGTACATGGTTCAAGATGATTCTTTTCAAGTCTTAAGTAAATATAAAAGGAGGAGGAGAAAGCTGTTTAGAAGAATCATCTTGCACAGGGAGTTTGGATGGAATAAAGTAAAAAATACAAAAGCCATCCTTGAAAAATAAGAGAATGGACTACAGAAAGGAGAATGGGACTAGCCAGAAATTTCTCTATAATGAAACCAGCCTGCACCCCAAGCCACACTGAGCTGCTAGTGCTGAGCAAAACTCCATCAACTGATTTGGGGGAAGGATTCCAAGCACCAGTCACTGTGAGCTCAAGAGAGAGTCTGTATCACTAAAATAGCAATCAGAGGTTGCTTTCAGGGTCCATGCCAAGGGAGGAATGTAAAACAAAAGCCACCAGGACAGAGTTCGTGGAGTTTGAAGTTGGGGTGGGGGGAGACCACTGCCATTGCACAATCAAGAAAGAGAGTGAAAGTCCAGAGAAAGCATAGCAAAATATGGAATGAAAGGAAGCCTCCTGACAAGAACAACAGCCCCCAAGCTTAATGTCTGGAGACAGCAGCAGGGGTGTTGTATAAGTCTGAGGTCAAAGATTCTCAGTATCTCCACTTCAACCTAACCACACAAAAAATAAGTAGTCTTTATTCAAATGACCATCATAACAAGAAAGAAATCAAAGAAACAATACTTTTCAATTACCTCAAAACCAACCTGAAATAATGCTAAACAAGCGAGTGAAAGACTTGTATAATAAAAACCTTAATAAATGTGAGGAAGGAAAATGAAGAAACAGAAAGACTGCCCATGTTCATGGATTGGTGGGATTAATATTGTAAAAATAACCATCTTACCAAAAGCATCATTCGGAAGCAATTATACAAATTCAGTGCACTCCTTGTCAGAATTACAATAGTTCTTCACAAAAATTGAAAAATACTCCTATATATCATATGGGAACACAAATACACATACACACACAAGATAGATAAAATATTCTAAATGATAAAAGAACTCCTAGAAATATCACCATCCCATATTTCAAATTGTACTAAATAGCTATGAAAATAAAAAGAAAGCCTGGCATTTCATATAGCAGGTACATTGATTAATAGAGTAGAACTGGAATCTCTTATAGAACTCTATGCTCTTATGAACAACTGATATTTGACAAAGAAGCCAACAAAATAATTAAAAATACAAATAACATACTGGAGAAACAACAACATCTTCAACAAATAGTCCTGGTCAAAATGGATGTCGACATGTAGATGAATGAAAATATATCTGCATCTAACACTTTACACAAAACTCAATTTCAAATGAATCAAGGACTCAACGTAAGACTGGATATCCTAAATCTGATAGATGCGAAAGTGGGGAATAGACTTGAACTCATTGGCACTGGAAAACACTTTCAGAACATGTCCTTGAAGGTTCATATATTAAGATAAGCAATTAATGTGTGGGACTTCATGAAACTAAAAAGACAAAAAATAAAAGGACAATCATTCAAGCAAAGGGCAGACTATAAAATGGGAAAAAAATCTTTCCCAGTTATACTGAGGATTATTATCTGGAATATGCTAAGGGCTCCAAAAACTGAACACCAAGAAAACAATTTAAGCAAGATTACAAATAAGGTATAGAAATAAACGATAATACCAATGGGATTTGCTGGCAAGTGGATGGAACTAGAAAAAAAAAATCCTGAGTGAAGTATGACCCAGACCCAGAATGACAAATAGGGTATGTATTTACTCATAGATTAATACTGGGAGTAAAGTACAGGATAACCAACCTACAATCCACAGCCCCAGAGAGGCTAGATAACATAGAGGTTCCAAAGAGGGGTGCATAGATTTCCCTGGGAAAGGGATGACCCTGGATATACTGGGGGCAGTGGTGGAGAAATCGGATGTACAGAAACTTGTGGGAGTGGATTGGGTATGCTGGGGGAGCTGGAGGTGGGAGGTGGGTTGAGGACTGGACGGAATGGAGAGCAGAGTAACAAAAGAGATGTCTTTATTGGGAGGGGCAGTTCAGGGTTAGGGAGAAAACTTGTGAAAAAGAAACTTCCAGAAATCCACAAGGGTGACCCCACCTAAGACGCCTAACAACAGTGGAGAGGTTCCTGAATTGGTCATCTACTGAAATCAGGTTGCTAACTACTATACCTGTCGTTAGAGAGCCTTTATGTAGTGACTGACGGAAGCTGATGCAGATCTTCACAGCCAAGCACTGGGCTAGTTCAGGGAGCCCTCCTGAAGAAGGAGAGGAGGGAATTTTACATAGATTGGTTTGTTTGAAGGCTCCTTTTGTAGCAGTGAGATCAAGACCTATCCCTGACACTTAGCTGGCTTTAGGGAACATGTTTCCCATGCAGGATTACCTGGCCCAGCCTGAATGCAGGGGGAGGGGCTTTGTTCAAGCCCATGAGAAGCCTGCTTCTTTCTGAATGGAGCCAAGGACAGGAAAGAGAGGGAGGAGAAAAGGAGGAAGGGAAACTGAGGTCATATGCAAAATAAATTAAAAAATGTTAGTTAAATAAAAACAAGAATTCTTAAAGAATGAACTATTTTACAAAGTTACATATCCTTAACCATTGGGGAAAGGCAAGTTAAAACTACTTTGAGATTTATCTTATCTAAGTCCGAATGGTCGAGATCAAACAAACAAATGAGAACCATCTATACTGGTGAGGTTTTATGAAAGGGGGACACTTACTCATTGCTGGTGAGAATGAAAACTGGTGTGTCCACTATAGAAATCAATGTGGAGGTATCTCAATAAACTGAAAACTGTTCTACTGCAAGATACAGCTATGCCACTCTTTGGCACATACGCTACATCTTACCAAAAGATACATGCTCATTCAAGTTCACTACTCTATTCATAATAGACAGAACTTGGAAACAGCCTAGATGTTAATCATTTGATTAATGGAAAATAAAAATGTGTTACATTTACACATTGACTATTATTTAGTTGTTAAGGAAAAAATGGAATGTGTAGGTAAGAGAATGGAACTAGAACCACCCTCCTGAGTAACCTAGACTCAGAAGAACAAATGTAAGAGCAAGAGATGTTTCTGACATTTGTGGATGCTAGCTGTAAAGGTTTGTATATGTGTGTGTCACTCAACATATTCACAGAGGGCAGGTAGCTAGTAAGTTATTGAGAATAAGAGGGGTATTCCAAGGAAAATAAAATAAAATATAGTGTTATAAAATAATAAATGGTAAATTAGAGTAGGAGAATTATAATTTGGAAGGGGTAGGAGGGAAGGGTAGAGGAAAGGATATGGAGAGGGTTAATTAAAATTGAAGCCTTTTGGAAAACTATATGGAAAAGTATTAATGTAGAAGATTGCCAAAATAAATCCACATATAAATGGAATTTAAATGTAGTTACCATATAATGGGAGAGACAACACACTAACTAGACATTACATGCTACTAAATAAAACCCCCAGTATCAGAAATGGGCTACATCTCTTTAATCATTGACCAAAGTAATTCCATAGATTCCACCAAATATTACAAATTATTGTTAATGACATTGATTATCCTCCACAACCTGACTCTGGTAAGACCTTGTTTCTGAAGACACCACATACTTCTGTCACTAAGCATGAAGAAATTGAATTTGTGTTTGACTAGAAGCTTATCCCTACTGGTTAGCATTCATAGTGCTGCAAAGGGGCTGTACAAACTATCAGAGAAGAAAAATAAACATAAATCTCACACAGCTACAAATCCCATGGGATACAATAGCATAGTGCCTGAGAGGTATACTCACCGGTGCAATAGTGACTCAAACATTACAGGAGTAACCAACCACTCTTGATGGGGTGTATTTTAAGTTTCGCTTCCTGAAATGAAACCTATTCCCTACACTGTTAATTATGACAAGAACCTGAGACTAGATAGTAACGAGCCCTGGTGGATAACCTACAATTGTTCTGCTCAATCATTGGTCCTCAACCTTCTTAATGCTGCAACCCTTTAATATAGTTCCTTAAGCTGTGGTGGCCCTCAATCATAAAATGATTTTGTTACTGTTTCATAATTATGAATTTGTTCCTGTTATGAATCATAATGTAAATATCTGATATGCAGCATATCTGATATATGACCCCCAAAGGGTCACAACCTATAGGCCGAGAACTGCTACACTAACTGAGCACAGTAATAAACATTAGTAATGGAATACTGTTACACCTATAATTGGTGCATCTCTGAACCCTTATCATAGAAGCCGCTTCTTGCAATAGATGGAATTCAACACAGAAACCCCAAATTGGAAAATGCTAGAAGGGAAATACTTTGGAGCACTCAATCATAGATGAAATATCTGAATCATACTCCTTCGTTCAAAACTGAGGAATTTATATAGATGATGAGGCAGAAAGATTGTAAAAGCAGGAGGTAGAAAGGTAACTCCAACGAAACCATGGTTTCCAGACCAACAAAAAATATGGGCTGATGAACATACAAATTACAGAGATTTGGATGGCACACACAAGACCAGCACAAGTTTAAAGCAGACAAAATCCTAGACTGGAGAAGGGAAGCTGATGGACTGTCCCATCCCTAACAAAGAAGTTCTTTCCTATTGATAATTGCTTGGAAAGAAAAAAAAAATTCTGATGTGACACATAGGATAGCAATTACACTCCAGGTAAGGCAACATGCTCAGGAATAGTTCTCCAACACAAAACTGACTCCATGCTTTTTTTTCTCATTTTATGGTGTGTATGTGTGTGTGTGTGTGTGTGTGTGTGTGTGTGTGTGTGTGTGTGTGTACTTTTTCTTTATCGGATATATTTTTGTCTTTTCTTTTAATTGGAGAGAGAAAGAATATGAAGTTGGGTGAATATAGAAGGGGAATCTGGGATGAGCTAGTGAAAGAGAAGGAAGAACACCAAAAACATATTGTCTAAAAAATGTTAACACAAAAACAGACCAAAACAATCCAACTTTCTATTGCCTGAAGAAATGCATATAAATAAGAAAGGTATCCCCACAAATTGGGAATCAAAGGTTAAAATGGAAAAAAAGTTGGTAACTTTAATCTCATATTGTAATAAGGTAGTCTGCCACCAAAACTAATCACAAGATACAAAGAGGTCCATTATATAAAAATCATACAGGTGATATAACACTATCAAGTCTTTTGTTTCATAAACAAATGATTAAAGGATAATCACACAGTTCCTGACATAACAGTAGCAAAGTTCAAATTTCTCTGTCATACTTAGATAAGCATTATAAAACCTAAATCGTGAAGAATCCTAGAAGCTCATTTCTAGCATAAAGCAATGGTATGGAATATGTATATACAAAATTTTCTACTTCACAAATTGGGAATGAATATTCTTCTCCATGTCATATGAGTCTTCTCTAAAATTAAGTATATTATAGGCTGTAACGCAAGCCTTATCAAACACCAAAAATTATTGAAATAATTATAAAAATCTATTTATTTTGTAATAAAACCAGAAATTACAAACAAGAGTAATATCAGAAGCTAAACAGATGCTTTAAATATTTGGAGAATGAATAATATACTTTTGAGTGAAAAGCAGGTCGTTGAAGGAGAAAGGCTTTTTTAAAAATTCTTGGAAACAAATTAAAATGATAGGGGAAATCCTGAATCTTCTGAAATATAACTAAAGCAGGACTAATTTGATATAAGCCTTCCCAGTTAAAAAAAAAAAAATTAGCCTAATGATATGCCTCAAGCTTCTAGAAAACCGAAAAAGGCTTAGCAAGTAAGGAAACTGGAGTATGTCCAAGTATGTCACCAGGTATAACTACCCAAGTCTGGTTCCCAGGATCCACCATCTGGTAAAAGACAAAAAGTGACTCCCATGAGCTGTACTCTGACTCCCACATGGGCACAATGACACCTATGCATCCACACATATACACAAATACAAATATGCACACTAGGTAAATAAAATACAATAAAAAGCAGAAGACAAACTCAAACCCAGTAGACAGTAGAAACGATATTATGACAAAGAATAAAGAAAAAATTGAAAGAAGAAAATAACTTTAATAAAAGACTCTGTGCCCTGCAAAAGTTGACAAGACTGTCGAAGCCTGTTAAACCAAACACAAGAAAATGAGGGGAGGTGAAGCTGCTCACTTGGTGGTGAGAGTGAATTCATTGCAATGGACTCCTGAGAAATCCAGTTCACTAGGGAATACTCTGGAAACTTATATTTCAGAAGGCTGAAAAACCCATGAGAAACCAATAATTTACAAATGCGTACAAACAAAAGTACAGATCAATTTCTGTGATGAACAAAGATAGAAAAATTGTTACTTGTATACCTGTAAATGGTGATGAGGGGTCCAACAAGGATAATATATATCATAACCAAGCTATTTTCATCTCAGGGGCACAAGCAGTTTCAACATGTGAAAATCAATAAGTATAATACAACATATCAATAGACTTATTAACAGAAATTAAGGAACTATCTCAGTAGATATAAAAAAAGATATGAGCAGCATCCAATATGCCTTCATGATAAGATGTCCTGTTCAATCTAGGAAGAGATGGAATATACAGTACCATAATGTTGGATATATGTCATAAATCTATAGCTTAAATTATACTATGTAGAGGGAACTGTATTCTCTTTAAAATCTGGGATGAGTCTTTGCTCACTGTTACTTAACCTAATGCTCAAAGTGTTAGCTATAGCAAAAGGTAATAAAATGTAGAAGAGATAAAAATAAGAAAGAAGTCAAGCTGTCTGTATTGTGATCACATAATTTTATACTAAAAAAGACCCTACAGATTCCACTAAATTTTTCTTAGATCTGACAATCACTTTCAGTAACCAGCACAAAAAAATCAGTAATAAACCTACTGAGAAAAAAATAGGAATTTTTTTATTATCAATAGTATTTAAAAAATACTCAGGAATAACCCTATTCAACAATGTGAAAGACATGTACAATGAAATACTTTGAGACCCTGAAGAAAGAAAGCAAAGTAGATGTTAAATGATTCTCCTGGGTTCACAGGATTAACATGTGGAAAATGCTGATCTGCAGAAGGGCATCTACAGATCCAATACAATTCATTCAAAATTCAAACGGCTTCACAAAACTAGAAAAAATTCTTAAAATTCATGTATGAACAGAAAAGACCATATGTTGCAAAGCAGTTCTCAACATAAAGAGCATTGCTAGAGATGTAACTGATTTACCGCAGACCCCTCGTGACAAAGACAACATGGGACCAGTGAATAAATAGATATGTGGACCAATAGAATACAAAATAGGATCCAGCAGTAATTCATGACAGCTATGGCCATCTGATTTTCACAAACATGTAAATAATATACACTGAGAAAATAGGTTATTTTTTTAATAAAAAATGGTGATGTTAAAACCAGAAAGCCTCTTGTAAAAGAATTTAATTAGATATATTTTTTCTCACTCTGTACAATAATCAATTCAAAGTAGATCAAACACATTAATTTAAAACCTGAAATCGCTAGAGGAAAGCCTGCTGGGAAAGTGCATCAAGATATAGAAACAGGGAAAAACTTTCTAAATAGAAATAATACAGGAAACTCCTCAAGAATTAACAAATACGATTCGATTTAATTCAAAAGTTCCTGCGAGGCAAAGGAAATTACTGTCAAAGTGAAAAAACACCACACAGCACAGGAGACAATATTTGTCACATATATTCCAGAAAGAGGGTAGATATATAAAGAACTGCAAAAATTAAACTCATCAAACCTGCCAATCAGTAAGTGGGCCAGTGACCTGAACATACAGCTTTTAAGAGAAGTTACATAAGGTACCAATATTCTTAAAAGCATTCAACACCTTTAGACATGAGAAAAATGCAGATGACAACTACTTTGATAATCTATTTCACCCCAGTCAAAATTCCTATTCCAAGAAAAGCCCTTAGTGAGAACGTGAATAAAGAGGGACCCATATATATTGCTTCTGGGAATGTAAACCAATGCAGTCACTATCAGTGGTGATGTTTCTAAAATAAATTAATAAATAACCCGTACAAATAAAGCTGGGACCCTTAATTATTGCTTCAGAGAGTGTAAACTTATGCAGCCACTACAGTGGCATATATTCAGTGGATCCTGTATTGTATCTGAGTTCTTATACTTCTACTTTTTTTTTTATTGTTCTTTATCTGTAATAGCCAAAAAAACTACGATCAGCAGAAGAAAAAACAGTGAAAATGTGGAATGTATGCATGATGGAGTTTTATTCAGCCTTATAAGAACAAACATTTGATAAAAAGATAAAAAGTAGAACTTGAAAATATTATCCTGAATGTGTTTTGGGGAGTGAGTGTAGTTACGAGTCATGATATCAGAAAGAAACCTGTCTTAGTTACTTTTCCTGTTGCTGTTAAACTATTCTGACAAAAGCAACATATGAGAGAAAAGGTGCCTTGGCTCTCAGTTCTTAGTCACACTTCATCAAGTTAGGGAAAGCAAGCAACACAAGTTTGGGAGAGCTGATCACATTTCATCCACATTCAAGAGCAGATCAAACTGGATTAACGTATGTATGCTAGTGCTCAACTTGTGTTCTCAATTTTATGCAGTCTAGGATCTCCATCTATTAAAGGGTCCTGCCCACAATTAAGGTAGGTCTCCCTACATAGTTAAAGTATTAGTACAATCCTTTACAGACTTCCTCAGAGGCTTATTTTCATCTAGATCATCCCTCACAGGCGTGCTTCCTAGGTGATGAGCGACAATTACTACAAGCCATCACAGGCATGTGGGGGGAGGATGGAGAAGGAAGAACACTTGCGGAATAAAAATGTAAAGGGAAATACTGAGTGTGAAGATGTATGAACAGGAGGAGCTGAAGAAAAAGGAGCTGAGAGGTGGGTATAGCAGGAATAGTATAGCACATTCAAAATGAAACTAGAGTTGGGGGAATCTGGACATTGAAGGGGGATAAGGAGATGGAATAAATTGAGTGAGAGGAAGGGGTGACTAAAACATAAACATGGAATGAACAGTTAAAAAGAAATCTTCATCTCTTTAAATTAATTAGGAATAATTTTAAATTGAATGTGGGTATCCTGCATGGGCCAATAATACTAATTTTAGAAGCCATAAGTGTTCTAGTGAAAATCCCAGTGTGGAGTATAAGTTCCTTTGGTATGAGTTGGTGGTCATGTATGCTCTATAGACCTTCAGATGGCATAGGCTATTGACATTGGTCTTGTTTGCTCACCTGAACTATATTATAAGACCCTACTGGTGAAGATACCACAAACCTTTGTCCTGCGTTATAGGGAAATCAAGATGGAATTGATTTGGACGCTTCATATCCACTAACTGGCTGTGTTGTACTGCTGGAAACATTATGTGACAGCTGAGGTAGAAAAATCATGAAAAATATTACTCATCAGTAATACAGGATGCTACAGGATGAACCTACCAGGCAAGTTGTACTCAATATAACAATAGTGGCATGGCTGTTACAGGTTTAAGCAACCACTCCCTGCTTGGTTTCCAGACCTGTCCCTTCAGAGAGAATACATGTCTGTTACTGGAAATGCAAATATTCGTGACTGGGGTCACACTCATTCATGAAGTCATAGACACTGGGGATAATTTACAACTGTTATCTTGTAAAATGGACATATACTACACTGGCTTCTAAATATTTATACTTAAGCTGAGATAACTGGTGTTTTCAGATTTGGTCAGAGAAACTCCATTTTGCAACAGTGTCTGAAAATGTAGAAATTCTTGGCTGTTTTGTAAACTGAGAATAAGTCATTGTTAAGTGTTCTGCTCTAAATGGGACACTGATATCACCCTTTCTGGGATCAGTGAACATTACAGAGGAGGAAACAGAGAGAATGTAAGAAGCAGGTGATTGGGAGGAAGGCTATAAAGGCTTGTCTTCTTGGCATAGCAGATGCTGTGATTATCAACACCAGGCAGCT
Source organism: Phyllotis vaccarum (assembly GCA_033318265.1). Lineage (NCBI taxonomy): Eukaryota > Metazoa > Chordata > Mammalia > Rodentia > Cricetidae > Phyllotis > Phyllotis vaccarum. The sequence goes on along the minus strand of JARWLC010000004.1, from coordinate 133,678,454 downwards.
GTAGTTCTTTGCAGTCGGCCTCTCAGTAATCAGCCATGGGTAGTGGAAGGGATTATGGGACCACATCCCTCCCTGGATAACTACTGACTGTTGATGATACTGAGAAGAGTATCATTCTCCAGTGGTGTAGTCATTGCTGAGCCCCATGCTGATCCTCACGCATGTGCGTATGACAACCTAGATTCACCTGTGTAGATCACAGAACCACCAAAATGGCATGGAATAAGGAAGTGAACTTGTAGGAAGGAGGAAGAGATGGAGAGTACTAGAGGAAATATGGAAACATAAGTGGTGCGCATGACTGGAATGCTTTGAATATATATATGAAATTGTCGAGTATATGCTATTGGAAAACAAGAAGGAAAATCACAAGAATCGTTACCTTTTTATGCTAATTAAAAATAAGTGAACATATTTATCTACTTTATATATTTCTTACAGTTCATCTTATGTAAGAATAAAACATATATGTGTGAAACAAAATATATACGTAAAAGAAAATAGAGTAAGAATGTACTTTTCATGGCGTGTAGGGAATGAAACTCATTTGAAGCTGGATGGCACCATGTTGACATTCCTATAGCAAAGGTGATTCCAACTCCTGTTACCAAGTTTCCTCTTCTTCTACGCACTATATCTTATCTATCTATCTATCTATCTATCTATCTATCTATCTATCTATCTATCTATCTATCTCTCTCTCTATCTTATTTATTTATTTATTTATTTATTTATTTATTTATTTATTTATTTATTTATTTATTTATTTAAACAAGCCAAAACCTACTCATTATCAAGCACCGTTATTTTTAGCTCATATCTGATGAGTTGCCAACTTCCAGCTTCATAGAGTCGTTTGTATTTATTTCATATTATTTCTCTTCATCTGCTGTGTGGACTTGACCCTAATAATCGTTGTCCTGAAGAATCCTGAGCAAGTTTCGCAGTTTCAGATCTCTCCTAACTTCATTCTTAGTATGTCTCAAACTGATCTTCCACCCAAACACTCTCACCTGTGACAACAAAGATTTAAAAACAACTCCAAGGAATTTTTAGAATTACAGTATCGTCTTGATGAATTTTTCTTTTGATGAATATGTAGTGTCCTTCCTTATCTTTTATGATTAGTTTTGGTTTGAAGTCTATTTTGTCAGATAATAAAATGGCAGGAATTTTTTTCTTTGAATCTACCATTAGCCAATGTTACAGACAAGAAACACAAAATAAAGACTCACAAAACATCAAAGGAAGCAATTTAAAAAATCAAAAGAAATATTTTGCTAAATTTATCAGCAAGCACATGAAAACCAAGGCTTTTTGGGATTTCTGAATTATTTTGGCAATGTTTATGTATAGTTATTGTATAAAGCTATGAAGTATTTACTACTTTACCAGCTTGAATGGAATGTTTTTGTATTCTTGGAACTACTTAAAATTATACTCACAGGTCAACAAATTGAACATCATGTATTTCCTTTTCAGTGACAGATCTGACCCCAAGTCAGATCTGCTGCATATTTTACATTTCCCTTTTCAATATCTGCCATGTTGTCGTCTATTATTTATGGCTTAGACTAAAACATACAATTAGAAATTCCTTGTAGGTAAGGATCATGTCTCATTAACATTTTTATTTCATCTACAAAATGTAATAAAAGAAATGAAAGAGACTGAATGTGGTGGGTGTTCAAAAATATTTGCTGAATGAAATAAGAAAAGGAAATAGTTGTAAATTAAATAATCCTAGAAAACCACCATGGTGCTGCAATTCATTGTGTCTTCCTGTTTGCCTCTTACCTCTATATGTGACTGTGTCTTCTATACTTTTGTTTCTACTTGGGTGATAAAGATGTGCTCTTATAACTAGAAATTCACAATCTTTAGGGAATTTCATTGTTGATAACAGTACTTGGCACTTAAATTAATAGTAAGAAGTCCTTTTACTGAAAGTGAAAAGAGCATTTCTGGCTTATCCCTTTATTTGTCTTTCCATTGTCAGCCCCTATAGCACCCATGAGCAGGTACTAGGTCAACACTGAGCCCATGGTGATTGTGGAATTCAAGACCTTTTCAGGTAATACTACAAGAAAATACACGTAACAGTTTGAATTTCCTTCAAGTCCATGGATACTTTCAACTTTTATAGACTTAACATCTGCATGCCAAAAATAAAAATGGAGAGCAGAATGAAGAAGTTAGTCAGTGTTTAGGAAGGAAAAGGCTACTCCCAAAAATCACAGAGCAATGACTCTCCAACACTGAATGTTGCCACCTAAGGAAGGAGTTAAACCGTTGTTGGCATGCTTGAAACACCCTGTACTCAGATAAGGATGTGCTTCCCTAACAGAATGTTAGAGTCATGGTGACATTAGGTTTCTGCTCTCATCATGCATTTGGAACATGGAACTCAAGTGTATTTGTAGATTCATAAAAGCAACTAGGGATTATTTGGAAACAAAGATAGTTAAAGTGAAGATTTGGTACATTATGTAGCCTCAGATATTGCAGAAGTATAGAATATTATTTAGAAAGATCTTGGTGTACTTTCTTTGAAAAAAAAAAAAAAAAACTAAACTATTTCAGTTAAAAGTTTCCTAGAGGAGCAAGCTAGTTTCCTGTTATATGTCCCTGAGCAATGCCGAAGGGCTTGTATTACTGGAAAGAGATATCTTAAATGGTACCTGACAGTCATTGCTTTAGTAATTATAATTCTTCTGTGCATGTTTCTTTAAAACATAGTACAAAAGTAGGGCTGAGAAGTTTACATTTTATCCTTTGTGGGAATCTACGTCCAGTCCCAGTACTAAAAATAATTAAACAAACACAACAGATTATTTCTCTTTTCTGTTCTTTAAATTTTTAATTCTTTGAGAACTTTGTACATTTTAAATCACTTCACTCCTTTCTTCCCAGATCCTTCCAACCCATTGCCAATTCTATAAAGGTCCAACTTTGTGTCCTCTCTTTGTAAAAATAAACCCATAAAGTCCAATTAGTACCGTTTATACTCTTGAGTGTGAGAGCATGTATTGGAACGTGATCAGGTTTTCAGGGACTATATATTTAACAAAAACTGCTGAACTTTTTCCCTATAGCTATGAATTACCAATAGCTCCTTATCCAGGGTGGAACTTCAGAACCAGAACACTGAGCTGGATAAGACTATTTACTTTTATCTGTGAGTAGGGGAATTACGCCTGCCATCACTATAGAAGCTATCCAGTAGGGCTGAATCTCCAGGTCAGGAGTAGCTTGGTTTCTCCATGTTTTGTGACTCTAGTGTGGTGTCTTCAGCAACAGGGTCTTGCTGTCAAGTTTGGGTTTCTACTTTCCTGAAGGCTACTTCATTCACAATGGTAATACTTAAAAATATCCTTTCGATTTTGTGAAATTCAACATGCTGAAAATTTAGAGAAGAATATTACAATTGCATAATGACATCAGCGTATTCATTTTTGTGTGCAAATTTGTGTGCATTTATGTATGGCTGGGAGCTTGCTTGCCACCATGTGCACATGAAGGTCAGAAGACAACTTATGGGGATTCTTTCTCACAGCATGGGGTCCAGGGACTGATCTGAGGTCATAAGGCTGGAGAACAGGTCCATTTCCCACCGAGCTATCACACCTACCTGGGATATCATAGTTTTAGTCAATGTTGTGTTTTCATTATGAGCCAAGAACAACAAAAATTTTAAGCATTTTTTCTTTCTAAAAATTTAAACTGTACGACGTTGCCAATCTAAGGAGAAATGTTCACTAGTAGAACTCTAGATTTTAGGCATGATGCACAGGCTACTCTTGGCCCATGCCTCATCACAACCCCAACTTTTCTGCAGTCTTTGCTGATCTGTGCTTAGGAGTTGCCAGTTATCATCACTCTACTGCAGTCGATCTTATTTCACGATCTTTGGTTTTGCATTATTTTCTCTGGTTAGCATACTCTTACCTAATTTGCTTACCTGAGTAACTTGAATCACTCATTAAAACTCAGTTCAGTTAGTTCTTTTTACCCTGTGTCGCCACCTAATTGTGCAAAGGTGCTTACCAGTCTTCTCATTTGTTTTTATTTCTTTATGTGCACACTTCTTCCACCAGAGCACTTGCCACATTAAACCAAAACAGTTTGTATTATGTCTCTTCAACTGGGGTGCATGCCCCTCCGATTTTTTCTTTATACCGCCAGTCTTAGTACAGTAATTGGCCTAAAACCCCTCAGTATTTTGAGCTAATTCAATTGCTACGCCACCAACTACTGAATTTCTTTCATTCCCCTTATTCTGACCTTATGCAAATTAAAATACCATTTAGTATCATACCTTTTCTCTGGCAGAGATGCATACCTCTCAGCCTCCTTTGCAAGTAGATTGGTACAATGTGATGTTATTAGATGAGGCTCAATAATCATGGGCATGTTTGTCAAATTATATTTTTGCTAAAAATTGTGTTTTTTAAAAAAATTATTCCTAGTTCACTCTTGTTGTACCATGGAAACCTTGATATACGCATCAACTTACCTGAAAACCTAATTGCTTAGAATAACCAAAGTGAATTCTGAATTCCAGAAGGACCAAATATTGGGATGTAACTTGGATGGATAACTCTGATTCTGAGTCTGTCATTAAGTTTCAGTCAAGTGGGTTGGAGAGACGGCTGAGTGGTTAGGACACTGGCTACTCTTCTACAGGTCCTGAGTTCAATTCCCAGCAACCACATGGTGGCTAAAGTTGTTAATAGTCTTCATTTTATTACTGTCTTGTGGATGGAGAGTTTGAGCCCAGTCCAGATAGGCTTGCTTCAGAAGAAAGTACTTAAGACTAAAAAAAAAAAAAAAAAAAATGCATTCTAGCTAAAGTCTATAATCTTCTAAAATGTAATTTTAGGAGCAGCATACTCTTTTATCTTCTGGATACTGTTGTCACCCAGACCCAAACCAAGATGATATGAATGTACAGGAGACAAGGTATGAACACCAGGAAGCAGGGGTATTAGAGCTGCCTTGGTAACTGGTTACCTCAGAACCCAGTTGCTGAGATGGCACACAAAGAGTGGATGTATGGACCATGAGTTATTGGATAAAACATACTTTCTAACATGCATTATTTGATAAATTATCCAGACACAGGGTTGAATAAATGGCTCCATGGTTAAGACTGCATACTGTTCTTGCAAAGAACTGAGACTTAGTTCCTGGCATCACATGGCACTTCGCATAAGCCTGCTACTTCAACCCAGAGAATTTAACAATGTGTATAGGCCTCTGAGGCATCTGCACATATACCATGATGCACATAAACTCACAAAGGCACATACACATAAACAGTTTTAAAAATGTAAAAAAGAAATAATAAAGTTTTGTAGTGCCAAGCCAATAAAAATTCAGGGTTTATTTGCTATTATAGCAGGAATTTATTCAGACCAGTCACAGTTGTAAGCAGTTTAAATGAACATGGCCTTCATGGGCTCATGCATATGAATTCTTTGTCTCCAGTTGGTGCAAATATTTGGGAATTATTAGGAGTTGCTGCCTTGCTGTTGGAGGTGTGTTGCTGGGGGTGGGGCTTGAGGTTTCCTTTTCTAGGGACATCCCCTATTAGCTCTCTCACTTTCTGCCTCAATCTTGTGGATCAGGATGTAATCTCTGAGCTACTGCTCTAGGGCCATGCCTGCCTATCTGCTGCTGTTTCTCACCATGATGGCCATGGACTCACTTTCTGAAACTGTAAACCCAAATAAACTCTGTTTTCTTTAAACTTCCTTGGTTATGGCATTTTATCTTAGCAATAAAAAAAAATTAACTAAGACAAAAAAAAAAATACTATTCTGCCTACAGAAAAAGACTGATGCCTGGAAAGACTTTGGTCTTTCAAGGACTAATAGTTATTTCTTACTTCAAAGCAAGACATTGAAATCACTGTCTTATTTTGACACGTTATTGAGTTTGATTCAATGTGAATGTGTTCCCACAAAGTCAGGAACTAATGAAGATTTTGCAGAAGACTTCGAAAAGGTCACTGTGTCCCTGGTCTTGTCCTCTAGAGTGATAGGAAATGGGCAGTTGTTCCCACTCTGAGCAAACACCTACAGGATATTTCTACATGCCATGCTTTTCTCTCATAGTGACTTATGAGAACTTGACTCTTTTAAATTAAATGCAACCAACCTCAGAAAGGTGCTCTGATGAGTAATGAACATAAAAGTATAGCAACATTTTCTAAGAGTAAATACTCTATACATATTAGACATGGTTTTTGAGCATTTACTATTGAAAGGAAATTATCAGCAAAGAATCAATCATCATGATATCTAAGTGAGAATAAGGAACAAAGTAGACACTTAATTTGAGGAGCTAGATTTTTATGAGGCAATAGATTTAATGATAGGAACGTAGATGAAAATATCTATCAAATCTACATGTTCAAATTAATAATCCCTAAGATCTGTTTAATAAAATATTGATATTTTAAATGCATGACTGTGTTTGAAAACAAAGAAAAAGGACAAGGGTCTCTGGATTACCTCATGTTTTAAGTGTTCTTTGTCTTACATTATGTCTAACAATAAGACTTTCAACAACATAAAATATGTTAGCCATAATTATCTAACATTTCTCCCCCAGTGAGTCAGCTCCCCAGAACAGGCAAAAGCCTTTTTGGCAGGATCTCTTTTACCTTGCAACTTTTTCTTGTAATGTAACCCTAGCCTGACCTTGGCTTATCAGATGAGCTCATCCTCTGAGCCGAAGGAGTGTAGTCTATCAGAGAAAACTGTGACAGCATGCCAGTACAGTGCTGCAAGCACTCTAGAGGGCACCGGGGGCCATTGCCTGCTCCCTTCCTTCACCTGTGCTTCCCACGTCGGGCTTAGATGATGAAGAGCACGTGAGAATTACTAGAACCCAGAGCATCCGTCTGACAAATTCATAATTGAGACTCAGAGCTGTCACTTTCTGTGTAACTGGACTTTCAGATTAGTAAAAATGGCACTTTTTTTTCTCGCATGTGTTAAACAGCCATTGTTTCTACATTATAATTTGATTGTATGGTGACATGGAAACATGTGAATGGAGCCTAGCACATGGGGCTTGCACATGGTGTTCAATAAATGGTCTTCATTGCTCTTTACAGTGGGAAAAGAAATGGGCGACAAACACATCAATCATGCATGTCTCGTGTTACGAGTGATCCATCCCAGTGAGTTCTTACTTATCAAAGATAGTACCACTATCAGGCTAGGGAACTCTGGATTCCTGAGTCAAACAATAGAGGGCTTCATGGCAGAAAGAGCAACAGTAGTGGGTGGTTTCGAATGTGAAGATCCCAGTGAGCTAGCACGGGAAAATTTCAAGCATAACTAAGATGCTGGATGATGAAAATTCTTCAGTTACATTAGTTATGATCTTCTACTAAAATCAGGGCAAAAAAAAAATCAGAAACCTGAGACATTGTGTTTGATTTTTAGATTAAACATACTTAAAAATTTATTATTCATTTATTATTATTTAGCTTTATTTCTCTACTTTTGATTTCCAGGTAAGGTGCTGTGCATATTCTAAAGTTTCCATGGGAGGGCAAGAGTGAACTAGGTAAAAACAATATCCTATTTCTTTGACCAAAAAATGTGTGATAAACAGTGTCATGATTGTTGGGTCTCACCACATTGTATCAACCTAACTGCAAAGGATGCTGGGAATAGAGTTGTAGCTTGGCAAGTACCACTTCTAGGATATAAAATTAACTCTAGAAAGCAACTGCATTACATATATACCCACTATCTCATGAATAAAAGTGTCTTTAACTCTTATTGGTTAAATCCTCAAGTGGCAATGTGGTTCAACCTTACTGAAACATTTATAAATCATTATTTAGAACATTACTGATAGACCAAATGACTGACAGTAACTACAATAAACAAACAAATAAATAATTTATGAGAAAAATATTAAGAAGGACTTGAGTGGAGAGACAGAAAGGCAACCTTAAGCAGACATTACTAAAGGATGGGTATATGGATCTGATAGGAGAGGGAGAGAGTAATGAGGCCAACTTCATTATCCTTGTTCCTTCTAGAAAAACATTTCTTTAGAAATGGGGTGAGAACAGAAGCCTGAGAGCTACATAGATCAAGATGAACTATGGTAGCAAAAGATGGTTTTAAACCTCAACAGGAAACACTTCACTAGTGGAAATAAAGCAACAACAAAAAAAGACATTAATTCATGCTCACTATATCAAGAAAAGTATGTTTGTATACTCCTCTTTATATCAAGTGAAAGTACTTGCATATTATTGGTGATGCGACTTTTAAAAAACGACTAATATCAATGTCAGTTTTGTAATTAGGAAAGGGGGTTTGGGGGAGTTCAGAACTTGCTAGCAGGACACACCAAGGGCAAGAAGCATAACTAGCAAATGTCCATTGTTTGAACGGTTCTTTTTTTTTTCCATATTGAGTTATGACAGGGAAGTTTGAAATTTTCTGGGTGAAATAATTTTATTGGACAAGGAGAAAGAGAGGTAGATAATTGAATATTTTCCTAGGCATTTAACATTCGAATGAACAGAAACATCTTTTCCTTCAATTTCTTTTCAAGGAATAAAGGCTAAAGATTACATCTAATTTATTTATTTTAGTATCTCAAAGTATTTCCCTTTTTACACACATCAATTTTATAAATAATTGCTCAAAGTACATCAGTTAAGTAAATATGGAGTGGACTTGCTTATAACATGTAGAACCCGACCACCTCCTGCTTCCTAGGACTTAAAGTTCCATAATTAGACATGCATATGACTTTCTGCTGGAACACAAACACTCATCAACTCCCATTTACAGTAATTGTACCTTTTTGTGAATGACTTTGTCATTTGTTTCCAGGAAACTGCTTTCTATCTCTGCAAGGAGCATCCTTATAATGAAGTGGGGACATAATGATGGTGAGGGATTGTCAGGAGGAAAAAGAAGAGGCTGAGTGATCAAGACTTTGCTATTATGCTTAGACAATATTCTGCTGCATCACTTCACAAAAGGACATTGTCAGAGAAAGGGCTTCTAGCTAATGGCATTACATTTGTAAGTTCAACAAGGTTGATATTTTCCAAGCAATCAGTTACATGAAAGCGCACATGTTGTATGGACCTGAGGGTCAGTAATTACATCTTCTCTACTTCTGTACTGTGGTATGTCTCCTTCATACTTGTGGTATCCATATATTACACATGAGTAGTGTCACTTCTCTTGATACCCCAAGTAGAGCTATCTGTACCATGAAGCATAAAGGTAATCTTCTTCTAATCCATTTTGAAGATTTGACAGTGACATCAAAGATCAAGAAGTCTGTAAGTAATGATGCTGCTCGTTTATTCAAATGTCAAACCCAAACCTCACCAGTTTTCAGGAAACATGTCAGTAAAGTATGCAGGAGCTTCAGTTCACTCAGGGAAGATTTCAGTGTTATTCAGATGTAATTCAATCCTGAGGGAAATAGCTGTCAGTATCTAGAGACTAGAGTTCTTTGAGTAAACCTTTCTTTTAAGCTGAATAGTACTGGGTGTTTAAAGACTTGAAGCTGTGGACAGTTGGCATTATAAAGTAGCCTCAGTATAGACATGTTATTCTTCCTCCAACCAGCATTATATATATAATGTCTGAACTATGCAATCAGGCCATGAAGATTGCATCACAGTGTCTATGCAAAGCAAACTGGAATACATCAAAGAAGAGTCCATTTATCACAAAAATTCAGCCTGAAATAAAATTGGGGAAGGAAAATGGTGATGGCTTATAGCTTTACCTGCTTTAAAAATTTTTTACTTTTCTTGAATTTAAGATCAGTAATATACCCTTTTCCTTCCTAGTAGGTTTTGTGTGTGTGTGTGTGTGTGTGTGTGTGTGTGTGTGTGTGTGTGAAGTGAATGAATGATAGTGGTACTTTATTGACAGTGTACAATGATCCAGGGGAGAAAAAGGAAGCCCCATCCAATAGACTTTTTGCAGACAACCCACAACAGAGAATCTATTCTCTATATGCTTTCTGACTCTAGAGCAGAATTACAATCAGGAATTCTGGATCTGAGATCAGAACAAATGGAGCTGAATCTGAATCATGTCCTCTAATAAGCCACCATTGTTTTACCTTCTAGTGTGGTTTATTTTAAGATTTGAGCAATAGTGTATATGTCAAGTGATCTTGCAAAAGTAGATACCCAATGCCAATGCATGTTCAATTTCAGTTATTTAGTTAGCAATAAGTATGGGCCACATGCAGTAATTGGTGCTATGCTCATAGTGCTCTGTTTACAGCTGTGACTCTGAAGATGGAAAGGTGGAAATGGAACAGACTCACCATTAAAAGACATATTTTTATAACAAGAGGCTGAATCACATCTACTTACATGTTCATTCACTTTCATTGGACTAAGTGGACTAAGATTGTCTTTATTCTTGATCTTAAAAAAATTAAAAATATTCTAAAACAATAAAGAGCAAGCTAAAGTTCTCAGAGATTTCTTGTCTCATAACTAACATTCTCAGTCACATAGTATCAGCTTATCTACACTGTGAATGGGAAGAGATGGTAAAGCCCTGTAGCTCTGAGAACCTTGTGAGCTTCTTACTTTGATTGTATCTATAATCTTTGCATTTTACTTCCCAGGTTTCCAGCGCATTGCATGTCACTTCCCTCTCTCCCCTTTTATTGGGGAGATTGCACGTCTCCAGGCTGCCTGCCGCCTCCTGTCATTTTCAACAGATTTCCTCCACACTGCCCTCTGCATTTGAAAAGCCTCCTGTTGTCCATTCATCAAGGTACAAACTCCTTCCATTCACAATTTAAGTCGTAGCTCCTTCCCTAAGGAGGCTGCTTTTCTTGAAGGAGATCCTCATCTTGCCCTAATGAATCCATCTCCACAGACCTCATAGTTTCATTACCCCTCATTTTATCCATTAGAAATGTGGTTGGGAGAACAGTAATGAGCGAGCAAGGAAACCTGTATTTTCACAGACCAAGATGACTCTGTCTGATATTATGCTTAGTCTCATTGTAAGAAAAAAAAAAATCAGTTGGTACGAATATTTTTTGAAACCAGTAACAACCACTCAGTGGGGCGAAATATGTATTGGTTAAATGAATGGATGAAAGGATGAATGAATGAGTGAATGAATGAATGAATGCTTGAATGGGTGGTGAGGACAAGCTCCGGAGCACTTTTCTTGGATGCACCTCCTTCCTCCTGCTGCTCCAGGTTTCTGTTTAATTCTGCTGCTGTGACTGAGAGAACTCCTCTGCTTACCCGCTTCTGCCTCCACTCTGCCCCTTCATAACCACTTCTTGACCTGAGCCCAAACCTCCTTGCTAAAGGGCATGGTACCGAGCTCACGGAGGCCTTATGATTTCATCAGTTTTTCCAGATGCAAGCCCTCCACAGTAAACCCATCCAGCCTGCACACGTTACAGATTCCCCTACACTCAGCAAATCCACCTGGAGGTCCTCTCCTTGTGCTTGTAACCTAGGTTCTCTGAAACAGAAACACTTTCCCTCTTTTCTCTGCAGAAACACAGTAATCAGTCTGGAGATCGCTTCTAGTTTGTAAATTCAGAAAACTTAACAACAACAACAACAAAATATTAGGAGCCTCACCCAAGAGCAGCGACCTCTTTGTTTGCACCCCTGGAGAAGGGAGGGGTCTCCCAGCCTCGCAGCCTGGGTGGAGGGGAGGTGACAGCCCTTCTGGAGGGTTGCCCGCGAACAGACTCACCCAGGACGTTCCCGATGAGAGCCACAACGAACACGATGATATACCCTGCGATCAGGACCCACTCATATTCTTTCGGATGTAGGTACTCCCTCCACAGGTACCTCAGGAATTCCTCGTCGTCATAGTCTGTGGGGTTTAAAAACGGCTCTTGAGTTTCATTCAGCTCCGAAGCAGATGACCAGTTGCGACGAGGGAGGGAATCCTCCGATTTGGTGCTGGACATCACGGACTGGTCCTGTTCGGCTCAGTGCTGCAAGCTTGTCTCCGCCTGCCCCATGAGCACCGGGGATCCGCGGTGGGAAAGGCTGCGCCGCCGCGACCAGGGGCTCCGGAGCCGGGAATGACGTGAAAAGTTCCTGAGCCAATGCCTCCGGAGCCCTGCGCCCTGCAACTTCGGGGGCAGCTTCCTTGTCTTTGCTGGGGATTTGCACCAGAAGAAGCTGCTGAGGAGCTAGGGAAAGAGAAGGGGAGGCTGCAGCAAAGACTAGGAGCAGAGATTTACCTTGACCTCAGCTCCAGCTCAGTCAGTCTTCATTCCAACAGTGAGTCTGCAGCCCATAGCCTCTTCCAGGGTTGCGGGACAGAGAGATGAAGCTGAAGAAGAAAAAATGGGGAGGGAGGTGGTAAACACAATTACCTTAAACTATTTCATTGTGGACCAAATGTCCTTTATATATCACTTTCTCCCGGTTTTACATGCAATTTCTATAATATATACTGGCGTGCATAAGACTGTGGACATGGCTGGAAGGTCAACACATAGTTAACACAGGATTCATGGCTTCACTTGTCTTTGTAATGCAAATGTAAAAGGAATCATGAACCACTCGTCTCAAACAGGCCCATGCAAAAGTCATTTCATCCAAATATTTTCATATTTAATACAGCATCACATGTTGTATTTGTATTCACATTTAATACAGCATCATGTGCCAAGTTGGCAGTGACTGAATTGCTTAGGCATTGCCTGCCACTCCTTATCAAAATTAGGAAAAGATAATTTTTAATTGAAGGTTGTATTTAATAGGGATTTGCACTTTCAAGGGCAAGTGTAACAAAACACATTAGAACCTACTATTATTCTGCCAAACGGACATAGTATTAAACTGTCTCCTAATGACTTATTATAGTAATAGATTAATGCATCTCTCAACCCTCATCAGCGGAGATTCTGTTTACAGTAGTGATGATTAACTCTGAGACCCAGAACTGGCCAAGGTACAGAGATAAAAGACTGCATGATGTTTAGCCCTAAAAGAAACATATTATATGACATCTCCTCCTCTGACAGCCCAGGGATCAGTTTGGGAAGAGAGATCTATTGGTCAGAAGCAATAGATGACTGCAAGGAATCAGTGTCTTCTGAGCACAGTAGAACAGCTCACATATGAATTCGCAGCGATTGTGACAGCAGGCACAAGACCTGTGCACATCTGAGCCAGAGGAAATTCCAGCATGGAGAGCTGGGTCCAAAGTACCAATTCTAACTAAAGATGTATTGGTGGTTGTTAACTACTGGGAGGGTAATTTAAAAGAAAATTGTAAAGAGTATATTCTCTGGTAAGTCTCCCATCTGCATGAAAGACCCTGCATCCAAAAGTATCTCTGCTCAAATTAGCCTTGATGGGTTAAAAAGAAAATAAAAACACAAAGTTGGGAATATAGGGAAGGCAGGGTAGATCTTAGAAAAGTTGAAGAGGGAAGTATATAGGATCAAAATAATTATAAAATTCTCAAAGAACTAATAAAATTATGACATATTCATGCATACATACATTTAATTTTGTTAGAGTTTTAAAAAGACCATTAAGATGCTAATGTATCATCCAAAGAGTCATCCATTCCTCCAGAAGTATTGGCACCCACAGAAGTGCAGATCGAGGCTTCTATGGGCTTCATTCAAATCCACTGATACAAATCTGGTACCTGTTGAGGGCTGATGTCTTCCTATGACTTCTTTATACTTGATCTTCCTTACCTACAATATTTATTTCAACTGTGAATGATAGTTGTGCCTTTGATTAGATTCACACTTAATAGTGCCTGAAAATTCCTTCCTATTGGTGATCTATAAACATGGGCTCCATCTGTTATTTCTGAGTCACTATTATTAGCTCTCATTGATGGGCATTTAACCTGTATATACTTTGTCTTCCATTTAAAAAGTCTTCTACTGTGACTAATCATCTCTCTGTCTTACAGTTGTCAGTGGGGAGAAATAAGGACATCTTCAAGACTTATTCCAATGTGCGCCTTATGTTGTAACTAGCCTAGATTTATCTCCAGTCTATGAACGTTCCATTTCCTTTTCTCTTTGCTTTATCAGGTACTTTCTCTGGTACTCTAGTGACATAAAAATTCCACTGAAACTTCCCAGTTATAATGCACTTTCCATTTCTCTACATGTAAGAGAGATGATAAATATCTCAGTCCGTCATACTATTACTGACTGGATCTCTCCTCTGTGCCTGCTAACAACTTTTATAATTTCTCAGTCTACCACTCTCTTTGAAATCATTCTCCTGCTCATAAAAAAAATGGTGTCTACCCAATATTAGGGCACACTATTATTTCACATTAAATCTTCTAATTAATAGTTTCAAAACAATGTCTTGTATTTGAAAGCAGTCGGAATCAGTTTTTTAAAATAACATTTTAGAATGTATTATTTCATTGCCTTTGGTCTAAAACCAAGTATAAATTATATGATTTCACAGCACAAGTATTACTTGCTATACATATAAATTTTTTCATTAATACTTTCTGTAAAAGTGAGACGTATCTTGTAATACTCTGAATAATTTCTATTAAACATATTTGACCCTCCTAATAACCGTAATATATTAAAAATTAGTGGTGAGGAAAATAAGCCATAGACTAGATTTTCTTTTATTATTTGTTAGTGGTTTTACTTAGCTTGCTCAGCAATTCCAGAATAGCTTTTCTGTCCCATCTATTATTTTCTTATTTATAGTCTGAAACCATTTTGCTGTCTTTTTTCTAGGCTTACCATAACTTTCTGGATTCATTTCAGTAGATGTTTCTGAGTATTTAGTCTGTTTCCAGTAATTTGTCTAGAAATGAAGACCTTAACTATGAGTAAGATCACCTTCAATGACCAGGCAGTTGTCTGGGTGATAAATGTATAGGTTCAGTTTTGTGAGGTCATGAAGAAATACATTAGTCAGCAAGCAGAAACCCAGAGTAGATGGTTTTGTCACCAGAAGTTTCCCCTAGCTGATTCCTTAAGGACAAAGATGAGGTTACCCAATGACTAAAGAAAGAGGCTTTCAAGCAGAAGAAATGGGAAAATCAGAAGCAAAAAAGGTGAAATTAAGCAAGGGTTTATTTGAGACTGTCATTGGTAAGAGTGTAGTAATTACCTTGGAAAGAAAGAAAGCAGGCAGAAGTCAGCAAGGCTCTGCTGTACAGAAAAGAGTCTGCACAGGTCTGTGGGAACTGACTGGAGGTGGATAATACTTGAAAGTATGAGTATGAACTGAAGTATATTTCTGAGTTTAACTGTACATTAAGACCACTTTCAAGTCACCTAGTACCTACATATTCCTTAAATACACTATAGTATTTCAATAAATGTACACAAATGTGCAATGATCAAATCTGGGGTAATTAGCATATTAATCACCCCCAAACTGCCATTTTTTGTGTTAAGTACATTCAAAACCAACGTTTTTAGATATTATGAAATAAACCATACATTGTTTTTAGATATGGTCACTTTTTTTACTCCTCCTTCCAGGTGTGATTTTGTACATGCTAGCTAATCTCTTCCTACTCTTTCGTACACCAACCCATTCCAGTCTTTGGAAATCACTGTTCTGTCGTCTGCTTCTGTGAATGTGGTTTTAAGAAAAGGAACAGAGAAGCATCCTGTGTTTGACTTCATGGCACTTATCACTGCTTGCCTCTCCTCTCTGTTGGAATGGAGACTGAACTTTCTCAGTAATAACTTCACTGAGAGTGTGTATGCCCCAAATGAGTGCTGACATCTCTATGCCTTAAGCACACATTTACTTACAACACACCCAGGAGCTAAATCTTTCTGAAAAGTTTATAGTTACAGAGGTTCTAGAAGTCTGTAAAAACGGAGATGAGTACTCTTGATCAAGTGTTACTTTGGGATTTTACAGCAAATGAAATTATTAAGACAGAGGAAGATTCACCATGCACATTAAGAGCCATTTGTCACAATTCATTGTGAAGTATGTGTCCTTTATACCTCTGTCTTTATATTCTCTGTTATAGCCTTTTTGAAAATTAGTTTACTTTTATGATTACGTAGTCATATATATTCTAACAAATGTCTATTCAAACTCTTATAATTCTATCACCATCTTCAGTTTGTACCACAGCCACAGCCACAGTCACACTTCTTTTCAGTAGCAGAATTGTAATATATTAATTCTATCTTCACTATCACCTCTATACATATTCCCCCTTTCATTAAATTCCTATATAAATTTCATGCCTTTCTGTTTTATTTTTATTTTGCATTTTTGTTAAGTTAGGGCCATTTACATGAATTAGAACATGAAGTTATCCAATGACATATGAGACACTCACCAGTGGCTACACCACAAATGACAATGATCTTGGGATCATTTCATTCCCATGAGCTCCCCTGGATGAGTAGGGCCCCATGACCCCTCTCCAATCATTGACTCAATTTTTGACAACTGAGTCTTCTTTAAGTACTGTGCGGTCTGTGGTGAGTTTAGAAGTGCCATGGCCATGTCTTATTCAAAAGACACCATAACCCTAATTTTCCTCATTATTTAGTTCTAAATTCTTTCCAACTCCTCTTCCACTATGTTTCCTGAGTCTTGCAGGGGTTATATGGATGCCCCATGTATGTCTGATGTTCTCCACATTTTGACTATGAGTCTCTATATTGATATAGCTAATGGCAGATAGAAGCTTCTTTGAAGACTGTATCATTCTATGATTATTAATACAAATATTGTGGAGACAGTTTGACAACATTTCCGTTTAGAAAAACAAAAGTAGTGAATTTACCCATAGTGCTTATGGTCTCCCCAGCCATGAGCCTTTAACCGTGTTCACAGAATTAGGCATTAACTCACTCTTACAGAGAGGGCCTCAGAATAACCAGAAATCATTGGTTATTCCCTTAACATTTCTGTCACTACTATACTAGTAAGCATCTATTTCCTGACAAGTTGGTTTGGATTATAGGCTTTAAGGTCCAAAACTGGGAAAGACTTCTTACTTTATTTTTTTTACATAGAAGCCTGCATAGCAACTTCAGGCATCATGAAGACCATACAGCTTGAAGAAAGATTCTACCTCATTTCCCACATTGTCTCTGAATTTTACCACCAAAGTGTCGCACTCTCTTTTGATTGTGTCCCATCTTTAAGAAGGTCTTATGTTCCTTTTTGCCTCTTGTACTGCAATATTGAATGCTTTCACTTCATGACACTTTCATAGAAATATTACTATTGTGGGATATTGCATTGAGAAGATAGATTGCTGTGATTGGTGTAATAAGATGCTGAATGGCCAATAGCTAAGAAGGAGGCATAGGCAGGATTTCTGGGGAGATAAGGGAAGAGAAGGAAGAATCTAGGTGCACATGAGAAGCCAGGAGACAGAGAGGAAAAGGGAGGCACAAGGCAGAAGAGAGGTAACACCATGTGATAGAATGTAGATTAATACAAATGGATTAAGTTTTAAGGGCTAGCTAGGGATAAGCCTAAGCTAAAGGCCAAACTTTTACGTCTTTCTGGTTTTTGTTTTGTTTTGTTTTGTTTTATAAGCTGGAGCCCCCCCCCCAATAAATTCCAAGTAATTTTGTTGCCCAGTATGGGGCTTAAGTATTCAAACATGTGTCCTGAGTAAGCTAAGTAAAGTTCTTGACAATGATCCAGATGTGACTTCCTAGTCCTGCAGTCTCTCAGGTACACAGAGACCTAGGTACTGGCTGCTGCCTGTGATTTGGAGCCACCTGACAGTACCATGTGCTATGTTGAACCATGCAGCAGGTGACATGGTAGCTTAAGATTTGTCTGAAGTGGTTAGAGAATGCTGTAGATGCTTAGTAAAGCAAAGTCCATATACAGAAAACCTCTTAAAAGGCACAGTTTATTTAAAAATTGTCTTAGATGCTAAAGAAAGAGAAGAAAATGGGTAGTCACAAAAATAGTTTAAAATAATAAGTAAAGTCTCTAAAAAATAAAATAACATAAAAAGAATAAGCCATATAAAAATGGGAAAGATGCAGGGAGACTGGAATCTATATGGTTTTGTTGACTTTGAATTTTGTAAATGTGAATATACAAACACAGTAACTAAGGGACATTGGAGTATGAGAACTGCTAAATTAAACCAGCCTATATATTTTAAGGAGGTCTTAACTTCAAAATGGAAGTCAGAAAATATGTTGCATTTGGAGAGAAGTTATGCT
The DNA here is from genome assembly GCA_033318265.1 of Phyllotis vaccarum. Classification (NCBI taxonomy): domain Eukaryota; kingdom Metazoa; phylum Chordata; class Mammalia; order Rodentia; family Cricetidae; genus Phyllotis; species Phyllotis vaccarum. The sequence goes on along the minus strand of JARWLC010000004.1, from coordinate 133,660,250 downwards.
TTTGTTTCCATGGGAAACAAAAATTATGGTTCTCTTCAAAATTAGGAAAGATTAGATTTGATCAGGTGAGACTTCCTGAAAATTTTGGCTATAGACATGAAGAAAGAAACCAAGAAAGACTAAGATAAGTGATATGTATGCTGATCCCTCTTTATGGGACAGCTTTGAGACTAAATGAGACATGATAAATCTTGTTTGCAAGAGTCTTCATGACTTATCACTACATATCATGCTTTTAGACTTCCGCAGCAAACTTGTTGCCCATGAGACTATCTCAATCTGAACTCCCTATTTTATGTAGTAATTCTAAGGGTCTGGAGAGTTGGCTCAGCTGTCAAAATCATTGTCTACTCTTACAGAGTAGAATTTGAATTCTACTGAATTTGATTCCCAGCTCCTACATAGTGGCTTATAACCATTTAAACTACAATCATGGTAGGGTGGGGTCAAATCTAGATTTTGTGGACACTAGGCATGCAGTTAGTATACATACTTGAACACAGATAAGGCAACATGGAATTAATTAATTAATTAAATTAAGAAAGATATAAAAACTATGTTTAACTGAGGTAATACCATATACTATTTTACATATTTGGACACTTATTTACAAGCATTATAAAATGGTTTGAGTATCTTCATATTCTTTTTTAAAAATTTACATTACATTTTTATTTGTTTATTTTGTGAAGAGTAACACATGGAAGGCATTGTGCATGTGTAGAATTTAGACTACAGCCAGGGATCTATCTTAGATCACCAGGGTTGGCAGCAAGAACATTTACCAGCTGAACTATCTTACCAGCTATATATTCTTATCCCTCTGTTTCTGACTAAGACTGTGGTTATCCTGGTTGGCACAAGATATTGCTTATTGTTCTTTTAACTAACATTTCTCTTGTGACTAAACATACTATACCAAACATATTTTCATTGGCTACTTAACTCAATTATTTATGAAATTAGTGAAACAATTGTTCAAATTATATTTTGGACTTTTTAAAAATATATTATTTTCCTCTATGTTTCTATGTTATAAACATTTAAAATATATTCTAGGCAATATACTCTCATGGAGTAAGGAGTTTCTGGACCACCTGGCCCATGGTCAGAACCTATAGTTTCACAGATGGCTAGCCGCAAATAATCACACAAAGTCTGTAATTATACTAATCACAAAATGTTTGGCTTATGTCTCAGGCTTACTACTTTCTAGCTTTTTCAACTTAACCTGTTTTCATTAATCTGTGTATTGTTACATGGCTCTTGGCTTCCCTGTGCTTCTTTATATCTTGCTTCCTTGGACAGCAGCTCACAGAGTCTCTCTTGATTCCATCATTCTCCTTTATTTATGTTTGAAATTCTTTCCTGCTTCTAAGCTGCTTCACTATAGACAAACAATTCTTATATTATCCAATGGCAATTGACAACATACAGAAATTCATCCCACATCACTTCCCCTTTTCTGTTTATCAAAAAGGAAGGTTTCAATTTCAACATTGCAAAATTACATATAACAAAACAGCTGCTAGGCAAAAATTACAGTTACATTATCTAATCAATTTATATTTAGCAAAATTAAAGAAAATATTCTATTATCTGCCTTATTTTTGTGAGTCCAAAGTTTCATATCTAATTTACCTTTTATTATAACTAAGGAAAACTATACTTATAACTATATAATCTTCAACTCCAACAAAGACTACAGAACAATATAATATTACCTGAGTAAATAGGGAGTACATTGCAAGCAACATGCAAATTCTAAAAATAACAGAGATATCTAGCTACCTGGATTGTCACCCAAAGTTTCTTTGTAATGTTGGGGCATCCATCTTCAGCCCTCAGGCCTAGAGTCTCTGATATACTCTTTAGTGAGGCAGGAAATTTGAAGGAGTGTTTTGTCCATTTTGACAAGGTTTGTCAATCACTTTTTTTTTGTATCCTGCAGAATGTCTAGCAATCTCTGTGAAGTAGGAACCTGACGAATAATATTGGCCTATTCTGGCAAAGTTCAGAGGTCCCTTTCCTACGGGTCCTGTATGTCCAGTCTGTGCAGCATGCTATCAAGCAGTCAAGGCAGAACAATTTCTTGTTCAGAGGCTAACTTTTACCACAAGAAAAATAAACTCTACAAGGAGTTTCTTAGATGCCCATCATCCTCTTGAAATAGATCAGTGCTTCCAGGAGAAGATATGTCTCAATGTCCAGAAAAGTCTAAGTTCTTAAAGTATTTTAAATGTCATATTCTGTAGCTCTTTAAAGTGTTTGAATATTACATATCTAATTGAAGTAGAGCTTTATATATCTAAAAAATCTAACCAATATGACTATAAGTTTGATTATCATAGATGATTAATTACTAATTTATATTTTAAATTATACATTAAATTTTAAAAGGAATTGCATAAACATAATCTCTTAAATAAGAATTGAAATATACATACAGTATATCAAAATTAATCTTAAATTTGTATCAATAAGTCAGAATCTATATCAATATGAAGTGTTTGAGTTTAACAGCTGTTTCTTAGATCAAACTAGAACATTTTAACAATTCTATATTATATTTTCCCCTTTTCCCTAGAAAAGACTGACTATGAAAATTAATCATTTATGACACAAACAAACTTTATAAACAATATTTTGGAATTTGGACATAACTTTCATAAGCTATTCCTGCTAATTGGTGGTGCTGGCAATCTTATGGTGGTCCTGATGCTAGATAATCTTAATCAGAAGCCTTGAAGCTGTGTGACCACCTCTTCCCATCAGAGATTTTTCAGGGTGATGAGACCTGTTTTTTTTTTTTTTTTCTTAACCAAGAATGAATTCAAAGCCTATAATTTTCCATGGATATAAAAAGAAAACTTCTCCTCCAAAGTAGCAGATCTTTTAACTTAAATTGTGAAGTCAAGGCATTTTCAAAATATGTACGTTGGATTACTCCAGCAACATTTGAATCAAATGTCTCTTACCAGCTCTTGTTTCTTCCTCAGTAGCTCAGCTGTCTAGCCATTCAAAGACAATATAACATACAATATTCAGACTCTCTGTGTATCTTCCACCTTTATGTGGCATATATATAATTTATATATTAATATATACAATATCATATATATATATATATATGACTTTATCCTTTTCTTTTTTCTTTTCTCTCCCATGCCTATGTATATTTTTAACACACTTTAAACCATTTAGAGGTTTTTTTTTTTTTTTTTTTTTTTTTTTGGTCTGAATCTGTCTTTACTGATTATCTCTTTTTTTCTGACTACACCTTTAATCTGCTCTATCATGGCTAAGATTAAAGGCTTGGCTAGGGTGGCTGGCTAGCTTCACACAGCTCCTTAATCTAGCTTCATAGAGACTTTAGCTTGATAACAGAGGTACTGGCAGGAGACATATTTACCACCCAAATTCTGGGTCCACATTGCTACCACGTAGAGCACTGCCAACACCTGCTCATGAACTTCATTTTAAGTATTTGTCTGCAGGGCCTCTTAAGACAGCCACAAGTTTTTGCCACTAAGGCTGAGTCAAGAAACCTCTCTTAAAGGAGCTGTACCTCTGCTTGCCACCAGCAAACAGAGACCTCCAGAGAAAATGCCTGTGCGATGACTTTGTTCCCTTTTTGTCTTATGTATAGAAACCTTAAATCTGTCATAAGCAGCTTGTCCTTGTACTGAGGCTTCTGTAAGACTACAGGAACCAGCCTTGTTGCAGCTCAGACTGCAGGAAGCAAATCCACCATTTTGTAACTCAATCCCAAACATCACTCTGTACCATGGCCCACTTGAGAGACAACTAGAAAGCTGTTTGGGGCTCTGTTTATGTGTTCTCGGATCCTTTTAAAGCATGCCCAGGCCTTATGTGATTGTATGTACCCCATATTAGAGTACCGTTTGTAGCTAGAAGTTTCTGGTCTGTCAGACCCAAGGTCCAGACCTGCAGTTCCACAGCTACTTAGCCCCAAATAATCACACAAAGTCCTATATTAATTACAGGATGTTTGGCTTCGGTCTCAGGCTCATTACGTACTAGCTCTTTCAACTTAAGCCATTTAACTAATCTGTGTATTGCCACACGGCTCTTGGTTTACCTGTCTTTCTTTCCATCTTGCTCCCTTTGGCAGTAGCTCACGGAGTCTCTTCGGACTCCACTCTCATTCCTCTTTATACTTTGGAATTCCCTCCTGCCGTTAAGCTGCTTCATCATAGACCAAGACAGTTCCTTTATGACCCATTGGTAATTGACAGCATATAGAAAGACATCTCATATCAGTCTTTTTCTTTTTTGAATATATTTTTGATTTAATTTTTTTTCCATATATAACACTGCTTCTCCTCCCTTCCCCCTCCCAGTCCCTCCTCAGCACCCCATCCCATCCCATCATCAGTTCCCTAAAGAGGACAAGGGGTACCAAAGTGGGTCAATTCAGTCTGGCATATCCATTTGAGGTAGGCCTGAGTACCTTATCCCTAGGTGTCTGGGCAAGACCTACATCCAACAAGGAATGGAAGTAGAGGCAGAGATCCATGGCTGAGCACTGGGCAGAGCTCCTGGTCCAACTGAGAGTGGGCGTGAGGTGGGAGGGAGTCTATATGAGCAGTCTGTTTGAGAAAGGTTCCCATGGTGATGGCTGACTGGAGCTCTGGGGAGCTCACTGAATCTGGAATTACCACTGGAGATCCATGGGAGGGGGAGCTGGGCCCTCCAGGGGTGGGTAGCTTTCGATTGGCATGAGCAGTGTATGGAGCCATGAGGGGTGAGATCATGGGCTGGCACCTCCCCTGTAGAGGAACATTTAGTCCAGCATTAACTTTGGGATGAGTGAATCGGACTTACCTAGTATAAATGTGCCATGCTGAGCTGACTGACCCACCTTGGGACTTCTTGCCCTTTTGGGGGGAGGGGCAAGGCTGAGGGCTGGCTGAGAGGAAATCGAAGGGGGAGGGGAGGGAAGAGGGAGCAGGGGGATACATTAGTGGAGATGCACATATTTTTAATGAAAAAATTAAATTAAATTAGAAACAACAAAAAACAAAAACAAAAAAAAGAATGAGAGAACCCCTTGTTAAGAATCAGTTAACCAGATGCATAAAGCCAATTTCTGTCCATTCCATTCCATGTCTGCCTTTATGTTACTGCAACCTCTAAAATATTGTGTCTTTGTCATATATTTTTATGATCATTAAGTATGAGTTTCTCAGCTTTGTTTTCTTCCGAAAGCTGTCTTGACTACTACTGTGTCTTTAAAATTCCATAATGAATTTGAACTCTACTAGCCCATGTAAAACAAAAAAAAGTATTTGTAACTTTGATAGGGCCTTTGCACATTAATTTCCAACAAATTGCCATCTTAAATCTTCCTATCTATGAACATAGGAGCTTTCAAATTTATTCAGGACTTTTAATGTATTATCTTCTATAATATTTTATATTCACATTGAAACACAGTCTCAACTAAATTTAGTTCTATAACTCTTATTCTTTCAGATGCTATTGGAATTTTTATTTTACTTTCCTATTGTTCACTGTTAATGTACAGAAATATAAGTATGCTATTTTATTGCTATTGTGTCCACAATATTATTGAATTAGTCATGTCTGCATGTGTGACTGTGTGTGTGTTTATGGCATCTTTCAGAGATCATTTTACTTCTTTCTTTCTAAAATCTAGATGCATATCATTTTTTCTTTTTTCTTTTTTTTATACCTATTGGCTAGAATAACCTGTGAAATGTTGCTAATAAGTCATGAACCTCCTCTGTCCAGTCCTGATTTTATTTAGGGCTGTATTCCATCTTTTACAGCACACTGGGATAATTGTTGAGGTTGTTTTTGCCATGACCTTTGTCATTATGTAATTTCTTTCTATAATGTTTTGATAAATGATTTTGGTTGTTGGTGTTGCTTAATCATGGAAAGGTATTTGCTTTGCTAGACTGACTGTTCTATGTACATTGAGATGATTATGCATTCTTTACTTTTTTCTTTTTACTATGGCATGTTACTTGGATTTATTTTGTAAGGTTAAACATTACTGTTTCTTTGGAAGAATCCCATTGCTTCATGTCATAGACTCCTTTTATTATTCTGCTGTATTGATTTTTTTCTCATTTTCTGAAGTTTCTGTGTATCCCTCTATAAGAGATTCTACTAAGTAATTTTCTGGCCATATTTTTAGCTGGCTTCAGAAGCGGCAAAACACTAGCCTCATGAAAGGTTTTATTTCAATTTTATATTTTACTGAGTGCTTAAATATAGAACAGCAAATAGATGAATTAGAAATTTTGATTGTTTATTTCTGAGTTAATCACTTCATATATCTATAAACTTTAAATCACAATAATTATGTAAAATTGTAAGGAATTTTAACATAAGAAGATTAAGAAGCAACAGTTTGAGAAAGAGCTGTACATTAACTAGGATTATTATAATTAACTGGTTTTATTCGTTGTCACAGAATCTTGGAAATCAGTCACAACCTTCTCAGTTTTATTACAAGAATCTATTGTTAGTAATAGTAAATATGACAAAAGATTTATATTTCCAAGAATATGTATGAAAAAGAATATGCAAACAAGGCTGATGCTCTTGTTATGTATTAGCTTATTTTATTTGTATATTGCTATAATCAAATAACTGTTTATTTTCATAATTTTCTGGAGAATATAGTAACTGAAATTTGGAGAAATGATACAAGGCTATACAGCTAAAAAGTTACAAATAACATTTTACCCTATCACATAGTATTAAATAACAGAAATGAATCATTTTTCATTCATATCATGTGCTTACAAACTATTAAAATGTAATAAGCATTTCTCAAATACTCAATTGATTAAATGAAAATAAGAATAAGAATAAATGAATTTATCTTCTTTTAATACCATAAAATTAACCTTTCTGTTGTTTTAAAAATTAACTTCCTTAAGAGCCTTTTATTAATGCTTGAATGAAATGTCACTGCCATTGCGCTTGTTGAAAATACCTAACCACCACCCTCGCATATCTCAACACTGAATAGCACTTAGGCCTTGGCAATTCAGACAAGTATTTTCTGAAATAAAACACCATACACTTACATAAAACATTTAATGTTAATACTGAATATTTTTCCTTAAAGATAAAACCAAAACCATTGTTGGAAGTTTTAGCTTATTAATAAAGATGTAAATTGGGATACATTTAAACATCCTTGACTTTTTCTGTGCTGATGGAGAATACTATTTAAATATAAAGTTCAACTCTTACAAACAAGCAAAATAAATGAGTTGCTTTAGTTAATAGAGATTACACCTTAAAATGCAATGAATACATTTAAAAAATGAAATTAAAAGAAAACTATTTTAAACTGCCAATTAAGACATGGATTCATTTTATTGATTTAAGATTGTTTTTGTTGCTCTTTTAATTTCTGTCATATATTATTTTGATAAAAATTATGTATATGTAATTCATATCAGGTTCTATACTTAAGTAGTATGAACATGCTAATCTGTCATTGGTTTTACAGTTTCACTATAAAAATCTTTCATTTCCTAGAAGTATTTTTTATACGTCCTTACAACTGGAATTTTCCTAATTTCAGTCTCTAATAGTTTTATAATTATCACTCGGTAATGCAACAGAGATCTATACATTGATTTTTTTGATGCTGCAACCTAATGAACATACTACTTGATTCTAAATTTTTATTTTTCTTAGTGATAAAAATGTATATGGATTTGTCTCTGCATTATTTATTATACACTTCAAAGCAAAGGTTCCTTGACAGGGGCTAAGAGAAACACTAATCTGTAGCTATAATAATAAACATTTAGAAGGCAGGTTGATATCATGTCAACTTGTCAAAAGAAAGTTCCCTCTTAGGGCCCATGACCTCCATGGCTATGAGCCTTTGAACAAGGTTACATACCAGATGTGCATTCCCTCCTGTCATGTAGACTCAAATGCAATCAGAAAACAATTTTCCCTTAAGTTGCCCTTTTTAAAAATCTTTGATAAACTCAAAATTAATGAATTTAATTATTATTAATACATGAAAACAATTCAAACATACAAAGTCTTCTAAACAATTTTTAACCAGAAGTTCTGAAAACCAGGTTCATTTATTATGGTGATGCACAACATTTCTTGAAAATAGTACATTAAATTTTACAAAGGTATAAATGGGAAACATGAATAGACAAACCCCCTTCAGAGTATATTTAAATTTATTTTTAATCTGCTAATAGAGTTGGTGCTCATACTATCATATCCATTAATCATACAAATGTTGCTTGAAATTCATTCAAAGTGCCTGCACTAAAGGGCCCACATTTAAATTTTAGTTCCCTGTCCATCTTTAGAGAATCTGTTTGGTTTTTTAAGATATTCTGTCTTGTTCGTTTGCCCGTCTTGGTCAATTCAAAGAGGAGAATAGAAAGTACAGCTGGTATTACTTGTAATGACAATGTGTCCATCTCACTTCTTATCCACAGTTCTGGTCAACTGCAGTAGTTAGTAAGATGTTGAAATTGCATGGGCACAGCTGCACAATGTCAGAACAAATTCCTGCTGTGCATTATTCAAGCCCATTCAGTGTCCACACTGGTCTCAACATTAAATGCACTGAAGATGCCTTTTGAAACACAACAATTATTATGAGCACTCCTTCAACTGGCATGGATTTTCCCAGGAATAAACATGTTGAGGTTTCAGAATGGAAAGCAATTTGAAAGAATTGCAGACATAAGAAGTGATGGAGAATAACCAATTTAATAATCAATTGAACTGGTGTCTGTGGGATGGGAACTTCTTTGAGGTTCTCTGGTTATAATTGCACTAGAGTAATCAACCAGATGAGAAATAACCATGAATCAAGTGAGTATCATTGCAAATGTTTTGAACCACAGATGTTAACTTTTTTTTGACTTATGATAAGATCAAAATTCACAGGCACCATAGAAGTAGGAGGAGAAATCAGAGCATAGGTAGAAGAAGCAGGGCGGAGTCAGGTAGATTGAGCAAGCTGCCCAGGGAGCAGCATGTAAGGAACACAGGTGAGCCACGGGCAGACCTGATTAATAGAAATTGGTTGATTTAAGATGTAAGAGCTAGCCATAGGCCAAACAGCATAAAGTTAATATAAGCATCTGAGTCATTTCTGGGGGCCTGAGTGGTGGCTGTGGGCTACTAAGGGGTCTGGCGCGGCAGGTCTGTGGGTCTCGGCCTCTGGCTGCCCGGGACCTAGAAACCTCATTTCAACAGAAATGAAGTCAGCTTTCATTAAATGTAGTTCTTAAACTCTTGTAGCTTGTATAGGTGTTGAAGCATTTAATAACATGTGATAGACTCTATCAACCACTAAAATGTTCATATAAATGTGTCACACTGTGTGGTACTTATCCATATATTCTCAAGTTCATAAACTCAATCTAGTCAGGATTTGAAGCATCTCAGAGACATGGTTTTCCCGTAAGAGAACTCAGAATAAAGGGAAAAAATATCACCACAAATTTCACTGGAACAGGAGTTGGTTTTCCATTCTTTTTCAGAGATAGGCTTTCTCATTATCCATCTCAATAGATATCCTAGTCACTGGCCTCTCAAAATTGTCATAAGCAAGTTTGTAGTGAGTGCCTAGAGGATGGGAGGTGAGGAGAGGTTTGGAGGTCACTGCCTGACAGTCAGGATATTTAAGGCAAATGGTACCCACCAGGTGGTTTCCAGTCAGCAATTAGTATTCCAGAGTTCAAGTGATTGCCTCTGAAGAGAGATGCTATAGAGCTGATGAGTTATCATTACCCTTTCTGTCATCTTTAGCAACACGCTTGTGTTTCATAGTTTCAACATTGAGCCATCTTATGGCTCACCAGAAGTTACTTTAAGAAGATTATTGTGTTCCCCCCAAGTCAAATAAATATGAACTCTTATTTAGATACACATATTCTCCTATATAGATATAAATTTCTGTAAACATATATACCATATAGTTAGATAGATAGAGCAGAAGTCTGAATACTTCTTGGACATTTTTTTATTTTAAATTAATTTTGTCCTGTGTCATCACTATGTTTTTAGAAATTGAATTAAGGTGATTCTCATGCAAGGCAAGCTTTTGACCACTGAGCTGCAGTGGTCATTTATAATATTTTGTAAAATTCTCATTTTTAATGTTTTACTAGTTATTTGGGATTTTTATACAATATATTTTGATCATAATCACCCTAAATCACTTTTTTAACTGTTTACAGACTTTTTACCCCCCTTAACCTTCAAATTTTGTCTTCTCTCTTTCTTTCTCTCCTCCTTTCTCTCTTTTAACTTAACTTATCAACTCCAATTTGTTCTGTCAATATATTCTGGGTGGGGCCATTGACTGGAGCATGATCTACCCACCATGAGCCACACTATTAAAGAAAACAAATTCTGCCTTTCTCAGAAGATATCAGCTGTTCATAAGCTCCTCAGATGAGGACACTCATGAGCCCCCTTCTCTCTCCATGCTAGAATAGTGACTGTGATGCAGGATGTCTTTCTGTCTGCTGTGAATGTCATTGGATAATAAAGAACCCGTCTTGGCTTATTGCAGCATCTTAGAAGTAGATGGGGAAATTAGAGCATAGATAAGGGAAGGAAGGCAGAGTCAAGAGATCCAGCTGCCCAAGAATCAACATATAAAAGTAACACAGGTAAGCCATCGGCCACTTACAGAATAGATTAATGGAAATCGGTTAAATTAAGATGCAAGAGCTAGCTACCAATATGCCAGAGCCATTGCCAAGTAGCATGAAATTAATATAAGCATCTGAGTAAGTTCGGAAGGTCTAAGCAGCAGTGGTGGGCATGTCTGGACTTTGTGACTAGGCTGGGCCAGAAACTCATTTTACATGACTGGTCTAATTTTATACAGAGTTTATGGGGGTGAACACAGCTGCTGTGTGTGTATGAGTGCAGGGTCCTGCCATATTCTAAAGATAATATTTGTCTTGTGTTCTCCTCAACATCTAACTCTTAATATCTTTTCTATTTCTCTTTTGTAATGATCCTTGAGCCTTGGGGGAGAGGCAATATAAATACCATATATATACATATCCCTTCTATGACTGAGAACTCCAGTAATGTATTCTCTTTATGTTTGCCCAAGTCTGGGTGTCTGTGCTAACCACTATCTATTACCCAGGAAACTTCTCTGATGAGGTCTAAACACTGCACTAATCGACCACTGAAATCAGCCCTATAATATTGGAGAATTTTGCCATTTTAAATACAATGATTGTAAACTTTGTTTTACACTCAGTGTTGGAAACATACATTCCTTGCTTATATTTTTTTTTTAAAAAAAGGAATGGTCTCCAAAAATATTTCTACCTACCCTGCTCTCATAGACTATAATATCCATTGAAACTTCCATGGTGATTTCAATAGAACATCTTTCTGAGCTAAATGAAGATTAGCTGCTCCCAGAGTAATTACAAAGCAAATATTTTCCTTACAGCACATAGCCATGCATTACTATCTTCAAGTATTAAATTTGAAGAGAGTTTCTATCAGGAGATAGTATCAAATTCATTAAAAAGAACATCAAAATGAAACACTGAAACGCAACATAATTGGCTGGTCCACTCCTACATCAATCTCAGTTAGGCCTATTTCTAGTTATATAAGCTACCTGAAGCAAATATACACTTGTGTGATAATTTCAAAATAGCAATACCTATTTTATAAGTTGGTATAAGTTGGCACCTAAATTCTCCTGACCCATGATGATAAATACATCAGGTAGTGACTATATATGTGTACATATGTAAATTTGTAATATTCCTTCTAAATGCGGTTGATATAGAGTACCTCTGTTCTTTAGCTAAATGTACAGAAATGCATGATTCCGTTTATTTTAATAAAGTATGTACATTATTTGTGAAAAACAATGAATTAACTTGTAACATACTTTTACCAAAATATTAACACACAGATAAACTATATATCCTATATATATATAATAAGCACATTATTTTATTCATATAGTTAAAACAATAATAGTAAGTATTAAAGAATTTTGAGAAAGTAACAATGTAATCATTTTAAATATTCTCTACGTTATCATTCCTCAAATTATCTGTGCATTTGAAAATCTGGGCGATTTTTAAATCCCTAAACCAAGGAAATTTCCCAACCCAATTAACTCTGAGAAAACATCAGTAGTTTGTAAAGATCCCTTGGTTATTTCAGAGCACAGCAGAACTTGAGCCTCTGCCCTAAACTCTCCTTATCTCATACGTGGTCCGTGCCCCCAAAGCACTGGTGCCACAAGGGAGCTTACTAGCACTGCAGAAAAACGAGTCCTACTCCAGACTTCTAAATCTGAGTCTATGTTATTAGTGGGATCCCCAGGTATTTCACATTCATATTGAAGCTTGAATCACATTGTGTGACATTCTAAAGGTAACAAAAAAACCAAACCCTAAACAGAACAACACATAGAAACTAATTCTAGCAAACACAAGAAAAGAAAATCCTGGAGTTTTCCACAAATCTTATTGTAAAAGTATATTCTGATATTATTAGCCAAACATTGGTTACTTTATCTGCAATATTAAATATTCATTCCTCTTTCCAATAAAGTATCTTACAGTTTCCCCAAATCCATTTAGCATTTTGACCTTGAAGTGTCAGTTTTTTTATAGATCCACATTGTGAAAATTAATGTCTGCAAACTGTTTTCTGTATAGTCATATAAATTTTATAGCAAGATGAAATTTATGATGTTGAATGAATAAATTATTACTTTTACACTAATGCCAATGTATTTTTTCAAGTTCTTGTATTTAAATAAGATAGACATCTTAGTAGATAGTGTTCTTTTGGAAATAGATATTAACATAAATCAATGCCATGCTAATCTGATTACTCTTCTCCACTTTTGAGCCATTATTAGTTCTATATTTGTGAAATACCTACTAAAATTTTTATAGGAAGCTTTGTCACAGGCTCACTCTATTATAGTATATCATTGAATTGCAAATTTAAGGCAAAGTCCCTTTGAAGAACCTTTTGATACAGTTTTTCTAAATGTTCAGGTCAAACTGCTTTCTAAATATTTATATTTACATCCATAGATTTGTGATGTGCTCAGCTTTTGTCAGGGAAGCTTCTCACCACAGTAGGTGGTAGTTAATGTGAGACGCAGCACTATTCAAGTGTTGAGAAAAATGTGACTTTGTGAGCTCAGCCATATTGAGACAGCTATATAGATGTCACCCCACAAAACTTAGAAAACATTGTGGATGAGGGGGTATAAAAACTAAAGAGACAGAACGCTAGGAAGAACACTGTAAAATGCTGCCCTTAGTGTGGCATGGTTATTAGACACCGGACTCAGCAGCTGTAGTAACTTACACAAGATTGTCACACCAGAAAGAAAGGTAAAAATTTCAGTATGTAACAGGAAAGGGGCAAAGTCCCAGTCCTAGTAGAAGAGCATTAAGGGAACAGGAAAGCACTTTTCTTTAGAAGTGTGGCAGCTGATGGGTCCCTGTGAGCCAGTGCACAATAACGTATACTAAGGTAGTACCAATTGAACAAAAAGAAATAAACAAATAAATGGATGGAAGGAGGTGTGAATATGATAAAATGCATTGTATATATGTATAAAATATTCAAAAGATAAAAGATTCTGTAATAGTAGATAGATGCCATTATAACATTGTCCATTCCTGTGGAATGCACAACATCAGACTTGCTTTGGAAAGAGAGAGCTTCAAAGTGAAAAATAGAACAGGTCTAGAAAAATGATCAAAAAGAGCCAATTAGGTGTTTATCACAGTGGTCTGTCTATATGTGTAAGGTTTTTGGTGCAGCAAAACTACCAGAGCATGGGCCAAAGAATGAAGCTTTATTACGGGATGAAGTGTCTCTGAGAGAAGGGAGGGCAGAGGCATCAAAAGGGAAATGGGGTTTTCACGGGACAAGTTAGGGTGGGTTGGAGAGTGGCAGTGGTGGGAAAACTGCTACACAAAGACACTGTCATAAAGGGAAATTTTAAGGTGGGACCTCTGGCCATTAAGATAATGGGATGCTGCAGCAGCCGTCAAGATAATATGCTGTGGTCTTGGCTCATATTCCCGAGATGTTCAGAAAATGCAGATTATGTTACCCTGAGAGGGCCGGTTCCTCTTGACCAGACACTTGGGCCAACCTAACAATATACATATGTGAATATGAAGATGTAAATATAGTAGCAATAAAATCAAGTCATGTCTCCAGGCTTAGCGACTTAAAGAATATGAAGTATAGGAGGATAAACCAAGTATGATCTGGAGACCTCTCTTTAGGGTGAAGCGATGAGAAAAGGCAAAAACAAAATCCCAAAACAAACAAGCAAGACAAAGAAGAAAAAAAGAATTTCTCTTATGGCTCAAGAAGACAGTGATACATACCAATTCTTTTGCTGAGTGGCTCGTAGCATTAGGAAATTTACAGAGAGCAGTTCCGAGTCTAAGAGCTTATGGGCTATAAACATTTACAGAGCATAGGGGAGAAAGCAATTTTGCAAATGACACTGAGAGAGTGCCGCAGTGGAGATGAACCAGGATAGGACTGAGTAGCAGCTTTTGTAACCAACATTCAAAGGTTCCATCTTACAGACATGCTATTGAAAAAGACTTCCAGTTTTATTGTTATTATTATCATCAATATCTTATCATTATTGTTCTTAGGGGAGGTAAAACAACGGGGCATTCTAGGGGGAAAGCTTGAGAAGACACAGGGCGCTTAAACAACAAAATGCTCTAAGAAGTAAATCAGGAAATAAATAACTTAACTCCTTCAGAAATTTCATGAAACTGACCAGGTACAATACACGTCTCCTTTCCCAAGCTTATGTAAGAAATAAAGGATTCTGAGATACACTTCCAGACAAGCTGAAATGCCTAGAAGAAGCAGAGACTATCTGAGTTGCCTGGAGCAGGATTCAAGCAAATGAGCTACTTGCCAAGGACCTTATCCAACCTGTGGCACTGCCTGCAGGTTGTGCTATACACTGCAAGTTTCCATACTTCTGTAAATAATTCAAATAAAATACATTGGTTAACCAAGTTGGACAATGGTGGGTGATTTGGGATGTCCTTCTGTATGCTGTGAATTACCATTGAATAATAAAGGAATTGTTTTAGCCTACAGCAAAACAGCTTATAGGTATCCAGAAAATACAAACATAGATAAAGCAGAAGGAGGGTGGGGTGAGACAGACACTTTAAGCTGCAACCCAAGAGAGCGAAATACAATGGAACACAGGTGAAGCCACTAGCCATGTGGCAAAGCATAGATTAAGGAAAATGGGTTGAGTTACGTTGAAAGAGCTAGCTAGCAATAAGCCTGAGCCATAGGCCAAAAGCTTGCAGTTAATATAAGCTGTTGCATGATTATGTGAGGTTAAGTGGCTGCAGGACTGCAGGTCTGGACTTTAGGCGGGATGAAACTTCTGGTTACAAGTGGCATTCCAGTCTTTGGCATGATCTACATAGACTTTAGAAAGCTTTATAAAGATTCTAAAAAGGGAGTCCCAAACAGCTTTCTAGTTGTGTCTCTCAAGTGGGCCATAGTACATAGCTGAGTTCAGGGAGTGCAAAAACCTGCATGAGGCTCAATTGATAGGTCCTGCTGCCAAACATTTAAATCAAGTTTATGAGCAGCAGGTGGCAGTGCATTACTTGGTGACAATGTAGACCCTAAAATTCCGCAGAGCTGGCATGGTAGAAGTAGTTCCTGCCAGTATCTCTGTCAAACTGCCATAGCCAAGTCTTTAATCATAGCAACACCTTAACACATTAAAGGTGTTATTAGAAACAGTAAAAGGTAAGAGATATACAGTAAAGACAGATTCAGACAAAAAAAATAAAAACAAAATAAAATTAAACAAAAAAATCAACATGATTTATAATGTGTTTAAAATATATGTAGGCTTGGGAGAAAAGACAAAGGAAAAGGATGGAGAAAGCCGTGTGTGTGTGTGTGTGTGTGTGTGTGTGTGTGTGTGTGTGTGTGTGTGTGTGTGTGTGTATATATGAGTGTGTGTGTGCGTGTGTGTGTATATGAGTGTGTGTGTGTGTATATGAGTGTGTGCATTTGCATACATGTGTATGTTCATTTACGTGTACCTGTGTGTGCGTGTGTGTGTATATGAGTATGTGCATTTGCATGCATGTGTATGTTCATGTGCATGCATGTGTGTGTGCATGTGTGTGTTTGTGTGATGCAAAGATAAAAATAAACAAAGAGTCTGGGTACTGGGTTCTGTGTAGTCTTTGAATTGTTTGACTGCTGAGGAAGGAGCAAGATCTGATAAGAGACAACTGCTGGATTAATCCAACCTATATATTTTGTAAATGACTTGACCTTAAAGTTAAAATAAAGACATATACTACTTTGGAGAAGAGCTTTTCTTTTTATTTACACAGAAAATGAGAAACTATGAATTTATTACAGATTAAGAAAAAAACAGGTTTAATCATGGAGGACACCCTGAAAAGTCTCTGATGGGAAGAGATGGTCACATCAGCTTCAAGGCTACAAACTAGGTTGATTCAGCCTCAGGACATCCCCTTGAGATTGCCAGCGCCCTCAATCAGCAGTAATTAGTGATGGAAAGTCATGTCTAAATTCAAAAAATATCATTTATAAATATTTGTTTTCATTATAAATGGTTAATGGTCATAGTCAATCTCTTTCTATGGAAAAAAAAGAAAATTTGTTATAAAATAATAAAAGATAGATTATTAAATCTACTTTGATCCAAAAAACAACTATTAATCTCAAAATACTTTACATTGGCCTGGATTTTGGTTTATTTGATTATTGATATAAATTTAAGGTTATCTTTTTGTAATGTATGTAAATTTCTACTCTTGTTTAAGGCATTATGTTTATATAACTTATTGAAATGGTAATATATAATTCAAATATAGATTAATAGTTAATTATCTGTGATAATTAAATTTATATTGATGTTAGTTAAGTTTTTAGTTATACAAAGATATATTTCAATTAGATAGGTAATCTTCAAATATGCCAAAGACCTACAAAATATAACATTTAAAATATTTTAAGAACTTAGATTTTTCTGGACATTGTGACATGTCTGATCCTGGAAGCGCCAACATATTTCAAGAGGGAGATGGCCATTTCTTTGTGACAAAAGTTAGCCACTAGGAAAGAGATGATTCTTGCCTGGCCTGTTTGGCAATATGCTGTATCGACTGGACATGCAGGACACATAGGAAAGTGACCTCTGGAACTTTGCCAGAACAAACCGAGATGGTCCTTTAGATTTTTGCTTCACAGAGACTGCCAGACATTCTGCAGAACACAGGGAGAAGCAACTGATCAACTATGTCAGAATGGGTGATACAGTCCTTCAAGTTTTGTGCTTCATTGAAAGGTATGCCAGAGACTCTAAGCCTGTAGGCGGAAGATGGATGCCCAACATTACAAAGGAATTTTCATGACTGTACAGGTAGCCATGGTTCTGTCATTTCCAGAATTCGGAAGTTGTTTGTTTACTTGGGTAATATTATATTCTTCTGTGGTTTTTGATGGAGTTAAAAATTAGACAGTTATAAGTATGTTTATTCTTAGATATAATAAAAGGTAAATCAGATATATTTTCTTTAATTTTGCTAAATGAAAATAGGCTAGATATCTTAACTGTAATTCTTGATTGATAGCTGTTTTGTTATAGTAATTTTACTATGTTGAAATTGAAATCAGATTAGACAGGAAAGGGGAAAAGATATAGGAAATCTTTCTGTAGTCTGTAAATTACCTTTGTATAACAAAGGAACTGTTTTGGCCCATGGCAAGTCATTTTAGAAGCAGGCAGAAAATCTGAGCATAGATAAAGGGGGAGGAGGCCAGAGCCTGACAAAGAAGCTACAAACTGCTGCCCAAGGAAGCAAGATGTAAAGAAACACAGGTAAGACACAAGCCATGTGAGAAACATAAATTAGTATAAATGGTTAGATTCAAGAGCTAGCTAGTAATAAGCCTGAGCCATAGGCTGATCAGTTTGTAATTTATATAAGTGTTTGTGTGATTATTGTCACTAAGTAGCTGTAGGACAGTGTGACTTCAGGGATAGGCTGACTGGCCAGAAACTTCTGGCTACAATTGGGCTTGCTTTGTTAACTTGTAGGGTCACCACCAAGGAAGAAGAAACTTCAACTGGGAAAATGCTTCTATCAGACTGATTTGTACACAAGATTGTAGGAGACATTTTATTGAGTAATGCTTGATGTAAGAGGGTCCAGCTCATGGTAAGTGGTGCCAAATCTAGGGAGATAATTCTGAGTTGTGTAAGAAATAAGACAAGGAGAGGAGAGCAAGCCAGTAAGCAGTTATTTCTCTATGGTGTTTGCTTCAGTTTCTGACTACAGGTTCCCACCTTGACTTCCTACTCTGACTTCCCACAATGGTGTCTTGTGATATTTGGAATCCAAGCAAACCCTGTTCTCCTCAAGTTACCTTTGGTCACAGTATTTATTCCCTGAAAAACAGACTAAGGCAGGTGGTGACTTTACTCTGCTTTGTCATTGATTACTTTGTTTAATCAGCTGTCCCCAGGAAAAGTGTCACAGACTATATCATCACACGTCAATCCTCATAGGATGACTAAGATGAGATATTTGTCAACAAATATCTTCTATAGTTCAGTCTTTCCAAGTGTGCTGCTTAACTGACATGTGAATTCAGGTCCTTTGTGAAGAGCTGAAGAGTAACGTAAAACCAGTGTACAATCACGGGTGTAATAACAAAAGTGGACAGTGAAGAGCTTGATGACTCTACTATTTGAGCTTGGGGTTTTTTTTGTTGTTTTCTTTCTCTCTCTCTCTCTCTCTCTCTCTCTCTCTCTCTCTCTCTCTCTCTTTCTGCCTTCCTTCCTTCCTTCCTTCCTTCCTTCCTTCCTTCCTTCCTTCCTTCCTTCCTTCCTTCCTTCCTTCTTTCTTTCTTTCTTTCTTTCTTTCTTTCTTTCTTTCTTTCTTTCTTTCTTTCTTGAGACAGGCTATCATTAGTAGTTGTGATGAGGCTGCTAAAGAGCAAGTCATTGGTGCCAGCTTTTTAAGTTTGTGTGTGTGTGTGTGTGTGTGTGTGTGTGTGTGTATGTGTGCATATGTGTGTACACATATATACATGTCTGCATATATGTGTATGTATACATGTATATATTTATACATACATATATACATGTGAATATGTGAGTGTGTAGTTTTTAGTGTAACCCTTCTCATCTCAAATTCTGTATTAAATGGCCTTCACTGTTACCTACCCTGGAGCATTAAATCCAAAAGCTCACATTTAGAAAGAAATGGCAGAATACAACTCAAAATAAATAGTAGGTACTCTATTAAGTGTCTTTTTTTCATATTAACTTGAATTCTGCAGCCTCGAAAACCATACCCACAATTCCAAATAAGACAACTGTAAAGAAAAAAACACTTTTTTTCATTTTATTACTTTTTATAAAAAAATCTTTTTTATTCATGTATCCCTCTACTTCCTCTCCCTTCCCTCCTCCCAGTCCCTCCCTGTCAGCCTTCAGCCTCCCCATCCCAATCCTCCCATACCCTCCCCCAAAGGGAAAGAAGTCCCAAGGTGTGTCAGCTCAGCGTGGCACATCTCTTTATGCAAGTCTGATTTCCTCATTCCAATATCAAGACTGGGTTAGGTGTTCCTCCTCAGGGAATGAGCTCCAAGGTGCCAGCCCACACACAGGAACACAGTCTGATCCGACCCCTTGAGTCTCTGCACACTGCCCATGCCAATCATCAGTTTCCTACCCTTGGCAGGCCTAGCTCCTTTCCCCAATGAATCTCCAGTGGCTGTTCTTGATTCGGTGAGGTCCCCAGTGCTCCAGCTAGGCATAACTGTGGGAATTTTCCTCATAATCCCTATCCCCTTGCCCATATAGTCTCTCTTCCCCTGCTCTTAGCTGGATCAGGTGCTTTGTCCAGTGCTCAGCCGTGGACCTCTGCCTTCACCTCTATTCTTTGTTGGATGTAGGTTTTGTGATGACATTTAGGGAGGTTATTCATTTGATTATAGGGAAAGTACTATTTAGGTACCCCCTTCACTATTGGTTGGAGACCTAGTCAGTAACATCATGTGAGTTCTTGGAGGTTTCTGTAGCACCTGATCACTTTCCAACACTGGAAAACAACACTTTTAACCAAGCTAGTTTCCCTCTGTTACTGTGCAAATTCCATATCACAAAAAGTGATACCTAAAGAGACAGAAGGAGAACTGGGTTGTGGACTGGGAGTGGAGGGCTTTGCTAGCATGCTCAAACCCAAGACCCAGTTCTGAACCCCAGCACAAATGTTGGGATTGAGAAGGTAGAGACTGGAATAATGGAATTAAAGTGTCACCTAGGATCCAGATAGTGGGTCTGTGAGATCTACTGTTTTGAAATAATTACAGGAACCGAAGGGAAGCATCTTATTCCGATTATAGGAAAATCGTAAAACAAAGCGGATAGTTTCCAAGTGAGAAAGGAAAATATCAAAAACATACTGTAAGTGTTTGGGGGCTAATCTCCCATGTTTATTGGCATATTAACTAAGAAAGCTTGATAAATATTGGAAACCACCATTTCATTAACCCAGAACTTAGTAAAGGATATTATTTTGTTTAACAGTTGTAAACCTTTCTGGAAATATAGTAATTTTGTATATAATATTCTACATGTAATTTAAGGATATAATCAATCTATTATCTATAATCTCTATCATCTATCATTATTTGTATATTTATAAATCTATCACCTATCTATCATCTATGAACTCCTTATCTATCAATTATAATCTATCTTTATCCATTTATTTGTTGGAATATTATATCATGGTTCTAATGTGTTATAGGATGTGTGCATCTCAAATTATTATTTCTTCACCCTGATATATTAATTCTTCAGGCTGTCTTAGTTATTGTGTATTTTTGAATAAAATAATATGAGTGCCTTTGGGTTATGGATATAATAATATACCACCAGGAAGAATGTAGTTACTCCCGCTTTGTGTATGTATTGGAACCAGTGCAATTTCTCTATTTAAAAAATGGTAAATTCAGGGCTAAACAATGAGGAGAATTTGTTCTTGCAGCAAATCAGGTTTGAGTTCCCAACACCCACATTTCACTCCAGTTCCAGGACGTCTGATGCCTTCTGCTGACATTGCAGGCACCAAGCATGTACATGCTGTATCGACAGACATATAAGCAGTCAAAACAATCACACACATAAATTAAATAAATCTTAAGAAAATCACCCAAAATGCTAAACTAAACTCTTGAAGTACTGTGCAGTAAAAATAAGAAATTTTTTCTGCTGTCAATGATTTATGTGAATTTATATATTAAATCTTTAAAATGCCAACCACATAGATCTATATCCAAGAAAATAAATAACACTTATGAGGCACTATTACTTTTCTGAGCAACTATGACTCACTGGGAGAAATTTGGTCTTAAAGTTGAAAGACATAGGTTAATATTTAGGTTCCACAGTGTAGTTCTGTAACCCTGTCTCTGTACCAAAAAGTAATGTTAATTTATTCCTAGAATGTGTGTGTGTGTGTGTGTGTGTGTGTGTGTGTGTGTGTGTGTGTGTGTGGCTTTTGTATGGAGTCAGTGGTCAACCTTGGTATGACTCCTCGTCACTGACTATATTATTTTTTAACAAGTGGTCACTCATTAGGACGTGCTTGATTTTTCTAGGCAAGCCAGTAAGTTCCAAAGTTTTGCCTGTCTCTGCCTCCCAGCTCTGAGATTATATGCACTCCGTGTCTGGCTTTTTACGTGCTCTCTGGAAATCAAACTCATATCCTCATGCTCAGCAAACCCTAAGTCTCACCCATATTTAAAATATAGTATGTAAAACATTTACAAAATATAAATGTCTGTAATGTTACTTATACATGTAACTGATATGCTTTAGTGTTCTCTAAGTATATCCTGACAGCAGTAAAGTGCAACCTCCACAACTCCCACTGTGTTTGGCTGTCTCTCTCATCTATATGTGGGTTCCTGGTATATTTTATAGGTTGATCTTAGATTCCTGGAGCTCAGGCATCAAACAATCTAACTACTTCATCTTCCAGAACATCTCAGATTTAAGGCATCCCTTGTTGTTCCTAGATAAGAGCAATGTTTTGAAAACTGATTTTCTCTGTTCTCTCTTCACCTCTGTCTGCTCTTTAAAAGAAATATTTTTCTGTGTAAATTAATATCCTCAAATAAACCTTCACAAAATCAGAGTTATGTGCTTAGAGAAATCAGAAGAATTAACTAAATGCTGGAGCAAAGGATAACCTAGTGTTCCAAGGCTCTCTAAATGCTAGACAGACCCAGAAAGTTGTTTCAGTTGTAACCCTTAGCATTTAAAATACTATGAGAACAAAGAGATTTTGTTTAAAGACAGTGAAATAGGGAGACTTTGTGGAGACACCTTGTTGATTATGTATTTCACTCTGGGAGACTGATGGAGACACCTTATAGGTATCCATTTCACTCTCCAATAGATTGGTGAAGACACCTTGTTAGTTATTCATTTTGCTCTAGGGAAACTGATGGAGACACCTTATTGGTATTCATTTAGTTCTAAAATATCTAGATTATATTCCACAAATCAGAGCACCATTGCATTTGCTCTGGGGATGTTCCAAGGGGCTAGGTCATAGGTGGGAACATTAGGGTTTAGAGATAGCACTGTCATGTTTCATATTATCAAATAAATCACCTCGGCTTTCAAAATAATGGTTGACATTTCATTAAAAAAATTAAAAATTATCCCAACAGCTATTTCTATTTCAAATTGGTCAATTTTGTGCCTTCTGAGTTTCAAAGAAACACTTTTTTTGAACGGAAAAAATATGAAATCATCATTAGATTCCACCTACTTTAGTTGGGGGAATAAGTAATATGATTTCCTGTGGTTAAGCTTGTTGCTTGTTTTTCTTTGACCAATAGAGAGAAAATCTGAAAATGAAATCAAGTTCAATATTGTGGATAATAATACCTGGCACTTACAACAGAGTGCTTTGAAATTGCTGGTCTATGTACACATTACTTCCTTTGATCCTGCAGGATTACATGTGGAGAAGAAGGTAGGCACTATTGTATTGCACTGAAAAGTAGAACCAAGACTTTGTTTTGGGAACTTGTCATGTTCATTAAGAAGCAGTAAACAATCAGACAGATGCAAAGTTTAGTCATATAAAAATGGGACTCTCCAGCCTTGATTATTTTACGCCGGTTTGCCATACAAATAAAAGTCATTGGATGTCTTTGGTATAAGAAGATGATTCTCTGGATTGCTGCAGCTGTCTACTGGCTCTGATGCACACCAAGTCCCTCCAGTCTAGTCTTCAGACTGTACACAGTGTGTTTTTTGTAGAACACATTTACCCATGGTCCTTCCTCTTAATTATAAACCTCCAATAACTAGTCATTTCAATAGAAAGAGGATCTGTCCCTGTCACTCTGACCTGTGAGGCCCTCCAGAATATAGCCTTTGGACCTTTTCCTCATTTTAAAATTTAACCATATTTAATATCTTCTAACCACAGCTAACTAGAATCTGAACTTTGGGCCTTTTCTTCATCCCATTCCACAGCATTGCTTCTTTCTCCTCCCGTGGTTGTTATTATTGTTATCATTATCAAGAATGCAATTACACTATTTCTTCTTTTTATGTCATTGTGACAAAACTAGCCATATAACCACTTGCTCTATTTGAAATTTACAGCTTCTTTTATTAACTGTTTTACACACTTAAATGTATATACATACGTATTTCTAAATATAACCTGCACAATTTATATAACGTTATCTTTAGGTATGTTTTCAGGGCACAGCTGGTGTGTGCTTCCCTAGGGAAGATTGTTTCTCCTATTCACAGCATTCCTTAGATGCCTGTAGTTCTTTATGTAGGGTTGAGACCTCATGCTCTATTCTTTTTGGCATATCTATCATTGGTCTTGTCACTCTTGTGTCATGGTAGTTATGCTGGTAAGATTTTATGGCTTCAGCTTCTGACATTACTAAGAGACACACGCAGTCTCACAACAAACTCCTTGATTCTCTGGCTCTTAAAATCTTTCAGCTCCCTCTTCCACAATGATTCCAGAGCCTTAGGCACAGAAGTTGTTTTATAGATGTATGCATCGGGACTGGGAAACGCAATGCTGCATTTTGATTGGTTGTGGTTTTCTGGATAGCCTTTGTGAAGGAAAGTCTCACTGTCAAAGGGAGAGGACTAAGTTTTCCTGTGGATATAAGGACAGATCTATAGAATGTAAGTGGGGACTATGCTAGTTTGGTAAACTCTTCCCAGGCTTTCAGGTTTGTTCCTGAAACACTCTTCTCCTAGACACAGCTACCATCTGCTTACAAACACCTGCTTCCATTGCACACAGCTATTTGGGTCCTCTAACTGACATCTCCTCACAGAGACTAGCATACCCCAAATTCACACTCACTCCCTGTCTCCCATTCTTTATTTCTAGCTCCTAGGAGCATATCTTGCAAATAAATACATCTTGAATAAAACATGAGTGGATAAATGGATGGATCTAGTTGAGAGGAAAGAGACAGATCCAGGCTGGCTTTTTGCCCATATTATGCTGTTCATATTGGACTACTCATTACCGGGCTAGATATTTGAAAGATTATTGTGATATGCAACCTTTCCAGAAATCTCTAACTCTCAGACTGCTTAGGAAATTAAAATGGCACATATAAATTTTTGACTGAAACTAAGATGTAAAAGTGTAAGTTATATTCCAGAAGTTATTTACATAAAAAGTTATTATAAACCACCAAGAGTCTGCAAATATCTGTTCCTCAGCTCACTAGCTAGAACTAAAATAAGAGCTTGATATCAGGCAGTGTTAATATATTGCCTTGTATTTTTGACCAGACACTTTCTGCAGTACAAATATAAACTTAATAAATTAACAGTTTCTTTCGAACTCACAGAGATGGTGGCAATGTGCACAGTCCCTGCACAGGTTTAAGCCAGAAGGGGTCCCAGCAATGAGAAGACAAGTGTACATAAGCCCCATCTCTAACCCAGAAGCTCTTTCGGTTGATACCCTTCACAAAAGGAAAAGTAAGTTTTCTCCAGTGGATCATCACTATGTATACAAACCACCCTTGAGGACAGAGCCCATGCCTAGCAGTAAATGGCCATTGCAACAGGAACTCCTCAGCATTTTCTTACTCTTTTATATATTTGTTTTCTACTTCATTCTATTTAGTTTGTATTTAATTTGTAATATTTTACTTTATATTACTTTAGCATTATTTTTGATGCATGTATTCTGACAAAAGAGAGAAAGAAAGGCTGTGTATATGGGTGTGTGAAGAGTCAGGAGGATCTGAGAGAATTTGGAGCAGAAACTATAACCTGTATGAAATAACATTTTAACTAAAATTAAGTTTATTTCATTTTATTAAATTTTGTCGTTATTTGATGAAGTTTAGCCCTGGAGGGAAAACCACATAAGTCTCATAAACACAGCATACTGGTTTTTTTTTTTTTTTTTCTTTAATGTTAGATGCCAGAAGCAAATACACTGACCACATACATTTGAATGCACTCAGTTTCATCTTGTCAATCATGTAGTACTGAAACAAATCTTGGGATCTGCTGTTGAGAGTAAAAAGAAAATAAGCAATAGAGCTACCCATCCCTAGGTAAGGTAAAGATTACGTAAACTAAGATAATAAGAGGGAAATCAACTGTCATGGACTGGCTAATTGGAGCCATTAGGAATATTTGGTTATCTCCGTCTGAGGTCCCTAGAAAGATCAGGGAGTGGAAAACGGAAGAAAACCAGGTGCTACTAAAGAACTGACAAAGGAGTAATTGTTCTTGATTTACAATTCATTTGAGCCAAAAGGAATGAAAATTACAGTAGAGATTTTTTTTTCTTAAGTTGATATCTAAATGTGAGGCCTGTGGTGGTTTGAAAGAAAATGGCCCCCACAGAAAGTAGAATTATTAGGATGTGTGGCCTTGTTGGAGGAAGTGTGTCACTGTAGGGGTAGGCTTTGAGATCTCCTGTGCTCAGTGTCTCATTTCACTTCCTGTTGCCTGTGGATCAAGATGTAGGACTCTCAGCTCCTTCTCTAGCACCATATCTGTCTGTACCATGTCCTGCCATGACGATAATGGGCTAAACTTCTGAACTAGAAGCCACTGCAATTAAATGTTTTCCTTTGTAACATGTGCTGTGGTTATCATGTCTCTTCACAGAAATAGGAACCCTAACTAAAACAAGATCTTTAATAGTTTTGACCATTATGATGTAGACCAGCAATAAGAATACAAAACAGTCTTAGGGAAATATTTTTTAAGGGTAAAGGAGAAAAATAACTTTTTCTGGATCACTTGAAGCCAAGTATGGGAAGAATCACGTCTACCTGGGCTTTCTAAGAAAAAAAGAGATGACAAAGGCCATTGCCAAGCCAGTGAGCTTCAGAAAGGCTCTGAAGATTGAGCAACAGTTCGCATAAGGGTGTTAGTGATACAACAGTCTAAATAAAAAGACTAAGCTTGTTCTGGGCTAGGTGATCACCTCAACAGGAAAACATGCTAGAGATGGAGATTGTTCACTTAGCCTGGGGCTTCCACTGAATCCAGGAGAGGCTGATAATGACCTAATGGGCGTAGCTGCAGCTACTGTATCTGTCCACCCTAGAACCTTCCAGACCAGGAACTCTCACAACAGAGAAGTGTGACTGAGGAAATATCCATGACAGTGGTTCAGAACCTCTCGGATCCAAGAAGACAATTGCAATGGCAAAAAGAGACAATGTCCTGTCCCCCTGGGACCTATATCAGGCAAGCAGCTTAGGCCAGCTCTGCTTACCCCTGTGGAGGTGGGAGATGCATGTGGATGTACCTCAGGGTAAGGAAATAAGCAAGTTCCTGGAGATTCACTGTTGATTATGAAATTGTAGCTGAGGTAGTGCTCCCCCCATCCATGCTAAAGTACCAAACATCACTGTTTACAGAATTTTGGTTGGCCTTGTGTTTTCTTTACATTGCTGTTCTAGGGTTTCTATTGCTATTGTGTTAAGGAGATAAAAGGTTTATTTTCTCTTAGAGTTTGTAGTCTACCACTGCAGGAAATCAGGGAAGAACCCTGAAGTCAGAAATTGATGCAGAAGCCATGGAGGAAGGCTGCTTACAGGCTCAGTCCCTATGGTTTGCTCAGCTTTCTTTTTTAGAACACCTAGAACCACTTGTTTCTGGTTGGC
Source organism: Phyllotis vaccarum (assembly GCA_033318265.1). Classification (NCBI taxonomy): domain Eukaryota; kingdom Metazoa; phylum Chordata; class Mammalia; order Rodentia; family Cricetidae; genus Phyllotis; species Phyllotis vaccarum. The sequence continues at coordinate 133,632,944 of JARWLC010000004.1, read as the reverse complement.
ATTGCGCACAGCACACTGGTTCCTTCACCATCGATCATAAGAAAATGCCCTCCCAGTTTGCTTACAGGCCAACCTGTGGGGGCATTTTCTCAGTTGGGGAGCCCTCTATGAATGACTGTTATTTGCATCAAGTTGACATAAAACCAGATAGCACAGCCACCCAATACCATTCGTGGTAACAGCTACAATTTTTATTTACTTATTTATTTTTAGTGTTTTGTAGATAGAGAAGACTACCATAGGATTAAAACAATAGACTTCTCACAATGACAAGTAAATGTTAATTTTTATACTCTTTTTACAGCTAGCGTCTTTGATTCTAAGTTGTATCATTCAAATTCTTTATGTAGTCACTCCCATAAACTTGCAGAGTTCGGGATGATATCGGATTTTCCCCTGGCCCATTTCTTGTGATTATGAAAAATAAGAATAAAGCATGGCCCTGCACATATGAAGTATCAAACTTGATATCAGGAGTCTTTAACACTTTGCTGCTAGAGGAAACAGTTAATAAACAAGATCACTGCTGTGTTTATTCTCTCTCTCTATTTCGACATGAAGAACATTACCTTTTTCTCTCTCCAATGCACGTACGTTTTAAGAGTGGAAGGAAGGTTTCCATTGGCAGCCAATCAGGCTGTCAGCACTTTAAATACTGCTAACATACTCTAACGGGGTTTTATTCCTTGTTTCTGTCATTTCTGTCAAAAGATAGAAATTAATTTCAGAAAATGTAGCTATAGTGAATTATTTCATCATGTTTTTATACTTCCCAGTTTATGATCCAAGGTCATTATGACAGAAGTCCTCTAGTGCCTACCCACATCTGATTTCTCCTCCTCTGGCTATGGTACTATTTCTGGAAAACGGGTTGTGAGAAGACATGATGAGGAATTTACTTGCTGCCTTCAGAGCACTTCTCTTGCCTCAGCAGCTGAAGAGGCCTGGGCTTCCAGATGGAGTAGATCAACCAGCCAGCAAGGGTTCTCATGAAAAACAGGGTACATGTCAACAAAGGGGCAGGCGGGGTGAGTGAGAAAGAAGCTGTTTGACATACATTATTGAGAGTCGGAAGGGAGTAAATCTGTGTTTCCCACACCACACTCTAAAATAATTACTATGTCAGATAATAGGTATGTTATTCAACCTAACTGTGATAGTCTTTTCAAATGTATTACATATTTAATAATCACTTTGTTTTTCCTCAAATATATGAGTTTTAAATTCTTAATTATAATTTATGGAAGAATGTAAAATTGAAAAAGAGTTTAAAGTAATTTTAATTGTGAAGATTGTTACATAGAAGGTATGAAGCTGAAGGAAAAGAACGTAAGAACATTTTCATTCTCAAAAATTTCGGATTTTCATGAGGAAAATCACATTTACTTAATAACATTAGGCTAACTGAGAAAACACAAATTATTTCACAATTTTTGAACCTGGAAATAATTTTGAATGCCAAATATTCCTTGATGTTTGAAGCAATAGAATCGAACCAGATCACATTTAAAAATACTAAACTATCTACATCCAACTCTTTCCCTTAAATAATTTAATTATTTGAGAAGGAAGCATTTTAATTCTCTGAGAATCAATTTTATTCATAAATTGCAATTTATGTTTGAACTTAAAAAATAGCAAGGCAGACAGAAAAATAAATAATATTGCTTCTGTTGTTCTTAGGGCTACAGTGATTGATCATTAAGAACAGATGGTAGGATGAGAATATATGATAGCCTTGGGTTCATAGCCAATACATTAGTTCTGAATAGCAGATGACTGTGAGTCCAAGAGAGGAATACTCTGAGAGGACATGAGGTTTTTTAACTTGGGCACGTGTTATTTCTGATTTAATCTGTATGCCTTCTCTGTGTTATAAGAACTACTCGTGTGTGTGTGTGTGTGTGTGTGTGTGTGTGTGTGTGTGTGTGTGTGTGTGTGTGTATGTGTGCGCGCGCGTGTGTGTGTGTGTGTGTGTGTGTGTACACTTATGCTTTCTCTTCACAAATATAAATGTGTGCAAACATAGAAAGCAAATCAGTGGTAAGAACACGTCCGTCAGCTTCAACTTTGCATGCATAAAAACGCTTGTGCAAAGGACTAAAGAAACACCAGCAAGAAGACAGGAAATAGCAAACTTCATGTGTTCCACCAAGGTAAAAATTAACCGTAAGATAAGTTCTGCTGTTACATATACTGGTATGGATTTGATTTTATAGTCAACATAAATGTGCTTCATCTTTTAGCGATTAGCCACGTATTGCCATTCCACCAAGCTAAGAGGACTATAGCTCAGTGGGTCTCAGAACTTGTGGATTTCATCTGTGGTTATTATCTATTCTAGCTGTAGATGGATTTACATGAAGCTAAACAGCATAAATACCAAATGCATGTGTGGTAACATCTACAATTTTTATGTATTTACTTACTTTTAGTATTTTGTAGCTCGGGGAAGACTTCCATAAGATTAAAACTATAGGCCCCTTGTAATTACCAGCAGATGCTAATTTTCATAGAACAACCATGACAAGTATTACCAGAACACATACCTTATTGAATGAAATTTTCTTTTTTAATAAGCACTTATACTACCATATTTTCATGAGATTTATTGTAGTAATAAGATGGCAAAAAATTTAAGTTTTCTTGTCCCAATGAAATTTTGTATGAGGACTTTGCCCAAATTTATATTTTCCCTTCAGATGTGGCCCTGTTTTGTTTGTTGAAATATAAAATTAAATGACTTAAACTTCTAAGGAGTGAATTGAAGATGTTAAATAATTTAAATTATGTAATTAATTTTATTGGAAGTGATATTTAAAACAATCTAGACAATCAGCGGACTTGTAAAATTATAAATTTTAACGTTCAAGATTGTTGATGGCTAGCATCATTTAAAGATGTTAAGTCCAGTTCAAGTAAATCATATTGTTCCTGCTCCTGTTAAGAAAATTCTGAAATCGTTTAAGTAATTGTTTTTCTTTTTTTGTTTTTGAGGTACATCCTCTTCTAGATGATCTGGATCTATCTGCCTCTCTCTCCAGAATTATGGGCTACATAACATGCTTCCTACATCCAGAAAAAAAATACGTATATCTTTCTCAAAGATGAATTACTTTCACAGTTTTCTTCAAAATCAAGTAAGAAAAAGTCTGAAAATCCAGAACCATATAAGAAGGGAATGACTGTGTATTTATGACCGGTAATAACAAGATGGTAAATGTAAAGTTACCCCTTCAACCATTAAGCTGTAAATTTTCTGAAAACCTGTTGGAAATGCTGCTGTTATTGGCTATAATATAGGCTCTTCCTGAACCTATTGTTTCATGGTGCTAGTTTACTTCATGTCCAACTTACTCTCACTCATTCTCATCTCACGCCACCACTTAGAATCTTATTTGCTGTTTCGCTATTCATGTAACCCCAATTCTTTCCAATTTCTCTCTCAGTTAATCAAGTCTGTTGTCTCTTGGGATTATGATTCACTAACATCAAGAACAAACATTCATTTTTCCTGTATGTGAATATGTGTCTATGTCAGAGATACTGCCTGGGAAAATATTGGTTTGAAATCTTAAAGGAATTTTTGATTATAAACCATTTCTATGTATTACTATATAGAGGATGGGTAATGATAATTGAGAAAGAAAGAAAACATTGGGTCTTGTAAGATAAGGATGGATTTAAAGGCCAACATACTTTTTCAGGCCCTGTTAAAAATATTCGTCTTAAATGGGACCTCTGAAATTAAAAGTTCCTAACATCAAGTAAAGAGACAATTTACTGGCTTAGTATCTGACAGAGAAGGCTGATGTCTCTAAAACACACACACGCACGCACACATGCACACACACGCACACACACACACACACACACACACACACACACACACACACAAACGTAAAAAAAAAACAAGAAATCAAACAACACAACTAATATGGATAATTTCCAAAAAGAACAGAAATATTTATCTGTGAGCCGGCATTACTGGTCCTCGTTAGTATGTTTACTTAAAGAACTGAAACAGACACTTGCACATGAATCTTATTGTAACATTACTCAATAACAAAGTTAGGGAACCATCCTTTGTGCCCAGAAACAGCAGAATGGATAAAGAAAATGAAGAATGTATTCATAACTGAACATTTTCAGCTATTAAAAGGGATGAAGTTATTCCATTTTCAGGAACATGGATGTATTTGGAAATAATAATATTAGTCAATTTAAGAGATATAGTATTACATACAGACATACATACAATTTTATGCAAGTAGAAGCAAAACTATTTTGTTTTAGTTTGCAAGGTTACAGGGGATGACATTTTGCACATTAAGACTACTGGAAAAAAAGGCATTGAGAACAAGTCCATATATTGTCTGTCAGTCACAGTGAATCTGTGCTGCCTCTGAGATTCATAAATGAAGAGATTATATAAAAATATATTAATGTTCATAATTTGGAGTAATGTTATGCTAGTTATCAAAGTGTGCAACTCAGTAGAATTGATCAATGATTATAATATGGACAGATGTGAAAATGCTAATTGAGGAGGTGCTTGTGGGTGTCATGGCAGGCAGGGAATCTCTTGAAGAGGTGAGTATCAAAATTGTTTTCAGCTTGACTTTGACAGATTGTATTAAACATTGGGAGTCTTACCCTTTGGGGGTAACTTTATAGATGGTGGTATAATTTGGGGAGGAATTTTAATTTTGAACATTGTAATTTTGAAATTACTGTCATAAGAGGATATAATCTGCCAGATTTTATGACATGAACAGGATAATTTAGGGCTATGCTTGCACTGAGGAGAACATTTGACAAATGAAAAAGTGTCGTCAAAAGCAGAGTAGTCAATAGAACTGCATGGGTAGAATTAGGCAGTGGCAAACAGCTTACCAAGGGACACATTGTTTATAGGATTAATATTTATTATGGGGTCATGTAAATATCCACTGATACGAGATCGAACCTTAGGACAATTCTTGGGGGTTGGAATGCCCCACGTGACAGCAGCAATCCTCCCTTCTAGAATGCAGAAACAAACAGGAAGGGCTGGCCACACACATCCCCCGGCGGTTGTTAAAACCTCAAAGCCATACCTAGGTCTTGTTCAAAATCACTTGAACCTTTCATATCTCCCACTTTTATCTAAATAAAAGAGTGCTAAACCTAAGAATAAGGCTATATACAATAGAAATAATTATAAGGTAATGTCCAGAAGAGGGAAAAAGCAAATAACATAAAAAGTCAAAATACAACTAACAAACAATAAACATAAAGTATATCTTAAATATCTAAGATATTTGCAACTGGCAATATACAGAGATTGCTTCAAAGCTGTTTATTTTAATAATATGAATCTAATAGCTGAATACTTTTAGCTAAGATATGAGATGGTAGTAACACTTTCTATCTAGTCTTCAACCCCATCAAAGACCTGAGAAGGAAAATATATTACCTGAATAGACTAAAAGCATGAACAAGTAACTTCCAAAATTTAGGAGGGAACAGTCAGATGCCTTGTTAATCACCCACATCTTTTCTGCCAAGTTGGTGCATCCACCTTTTTTGGCTACAGACCTAGGATATCTGATAGATCTCTCCAGAATCAGTGTTGAGGGACTCAATTATTTTTAAGGTTGGGGCTTAAAAATGGCCATGTCAAAACAAAAACAGAAATACAAAGTTGTTAAAGAAAATTATGCAAAAATTATTATTATTATTATTATTATTATTATTATTATTATTATTATTATTATTATTATTATTATTTAGAAATATGGTTTTAGCATCCAATTCAGAAAGGAGGTGAAAAGGTGAAGGTTTGGACTTGCAGACTGTGTGACACTTGAGTCCAACTCTCTTATTTTGTGGAATTTCCTGTAGCCCTTTATGGTCATTGTACTCTAGTAAATCAGCACCCAGAAGGCCAAACAGCAAGAGTTAAGGTTCTTCTGGACTCCCATTTCTGTACAAAGGATACAGCAGATAATCCATGTGAAGGAGAGAAGGTGTAGAGCAATTGTGACTAATCTAAGTTAGGGTCATAAGCCCTGACTTAGATTCACAATCCCAGGTTCATCACTATAGTCTCCTTGAGCATTTCTTGTGGGGAAAGATGATTGACAGCTATGGTACTGTTCCAAGCTGTTTGTCATTGAGAGCTGTGCTAAATATCAGATACAAAAAAATAGACTCAGAGTGTTTTAAAAGAGTATATATTTGTTTATAAGTATTAAATGTATCTGTATTTCTGCTAGTTTACTATATTTAAATTTTTTACTACTTAGATTTGAATTCTCAATGTTGTCTAAGCAATGACAAAGTTAAGAAAATAATCACAAGCATCCCATCTCCATATATTTAATAACGTAATTTGATGAGCTGACCTCATATTGTAAATGTATTCTGCTCTATTCTATCATTTATATTTAACTGTAGACAGATGTTCCAGTCAGTCTGTGTGATCCTTTTTTTTAAAGCTTAATGTCTGATGAGAAAGAAAAATCATTTAGTTCTGATGCGAATCTGCTCCTTTTGGCCTGCAACCTCACACTCTCCCTTTTTATGTAGTTATAGTTCTGAATAGTTTGTGAGACAAGTTAAACACTTGAAACTCACATCACATAGACTCCTGGGCCCTCTCATATTTGCCACTGAGTGGTGGCTCCTGAATAAGCAGCAGACACTAGAATACAAGTTTGATTTTTTTTCCCACTCTTTACAATTCAATTCATAATAATTAATTTTAATGTAATCCTTCTGAAGCATGTGTCCAGGTCAAACTGAGTGTGTCATTAGAGTTTCTTTTGTAATCAGATATTCCCATTATTTCGGTTGTAATTGAGTTCCGGTGGTTGTTATCTTCTCCTTTTGTGTTTCTCTTCTTTCCTCCTCTGCGCACACCTAGGTTTTCTCTCCTTCTCCTGATTTTTTCTCTTTTCTCAAGAATATTTATTAGCTAGTAAAAGAAAAATTATAGTACAGGTTAGACAAAATCTACTATCATTTAAATTTTGAGAAATAGCCAGTATCTAAATCTGTTAAATTTTTGATAGCAATCATATTGACATGCCAATTTCCTTCTAGTTAGTAAAAATCATGAAATAATTATTACAACACTAAAATGTATCTTACATTTTAAAGACATGTCTAATACTGTGTATGTCCACGTGCACCGAGTTTAACTAAAACTTTTGGAGAACTGTCACCCATATCTTGATCTGAGATTTTGACTTGTCCATTTGTAATTAAGTCCAAGAACCAGGAATCGTCACTGGTAAATTAGAGCTTGAGAAGCAAGACAAACTTCCCTCAACTTCTTATTAATTATTAACTTAACCCACTGTACCCCATGTTTTGATAGAGTTGGCATCTTGTAGTCCTCAAGAAAGGACTCATGCTTCTGTATCAGACAACCAACTGGTATGTTTCAGGCCAAAGTCTAAAGATAAAAGTGTACCATCAGTAATTTCCTTGTTGAATTATCACCTTAACATCTGAAGGGAATGAGTAATTAATACTTCAAAACACTCTGGTATGGACAACAGAAAAAACAGAATTTTCCTTTTCCATGTTAATATCATCTTTTTTCCTTAGTAGTTAGGTGTTGTCATTATCAAGAGGGGAAATGTGAACTGCACTTAAATGTTTGAATAATTCCCATTGTCACCTGGGCTATCTACTTGCAGGCAGGGGCTCTGTGGAGGAGGGAGGTTTGTTAGTACTGACTAATACTGAGTCTATCATTGGGAAAAGGAGAGTATGCATGCATTCCGAAAGAGTTATTAGAATGCACAGAGCTAGATTGTTGTTTTGTTTGTCAAAGTATAAAATACATTTATTACAAGATCAATAAAAATATCTTGCCTTCCTAATAAATTTATCATGAAGTATTTTTAAAATGCAATTACATTTTATTTTACCTCTCATCCCTATGAACCATGCAAAGGCTAACATGGGTCCTTATTTTCAATTTGATGTTAATGTTACTTAGCATTTACAGCATAGGCAAAGATTTTTAAAGTGTTTCCCGCTGAAATTATGATAGATAACTTAAAACAGGAAGACTTTAAGCATAGAAATTACTAAAGATGCACAAGATCATGAAAATCATTTAGAAGAATTCTGAAACACTTCAATGGCTACTCTATTTCTCCATTCACAGACCTCATGCAAAGTAATAAAGAAGTCACTATTTAGGATATGAAGGTTCTATTGTGATAATCATTTAAGACACTGGTTATTTACTCTAAAATCTCAATGTGTAGAGAACTAGATGTCTTGAGTGAGAAACCAATAGCAAAGAAAATACTCTGCCAAACTCTCCTTCTCGCTATGTACTCATGTCCAACCCTCCCTTTAAATCGTGTCTTTGAAGATGTGCTGCGAAGAGGTACTAAGAATAGAAAACAGGTAAATAAGAAAAAGGAACAAGATATACTCATGCAGGTCAGGTTATTTGTGTATTTATGTTGATATCAAGAGTAGTGGAGAGAACAGTATCTTAAGTTCTTGTAGATATAGATTATTTTGGAAATGAGAAAGCTAATTGTTCTGGAGATCAAAGAATAGGAGAAAAGAAGAACAGAAGGATATTTTCTTTGTATCAAAGACACTTTGAATGTGAGCCTCTTTGAATGTATGCTAATTTTCATTTTAAAATAAGAATATATTATTTTATTTATTATCCAGTAATTAGTGGTGTAGATTTTGAAGAACAAATGCAAAAATTTTGACATATAAACAAACCAACTATTTTAAAAACAAGTATGAATAAACTTGGGCACTTTGTGGTCCTTGGAAGAAGAAAGCTATCAGAGTAGAGGGTTCTTTGATGGCCTTTTGACTTACAGGTAAGGTCATATGTGTTTGTAAATACCACCTGTGCATACCAATGACTTGAGTGGTAACAGTAGAAGGGAGATCTAGAGGGGTCCATGGACCAGCAGTGGATGGGCTAGGTTTAAAGATGAGGGGTTTTTTGAGGCTGATTTGATGTTTTTTTGTTTTTTTTTGTTTTTTTTTTTTTTAATGGTGCATAAGAAAACAGAATTTATAAAAATTTAGGTGCTTAGCAAAGACTAGTATCTCTTTTACACCTCCCGACTCGGCCCTTGGGATGATTTTTTAAGTGTGGTGGTTACTCAACAAATATTTACTAAACTCATCTTTAAGTAAGCACGAAAATTACATAACGATTGAATTAAATACATACCTTGAATGTTGAAAAGCTACAATTTCAAAAGAAATCCTCCCCTGCAATACATTCACATTCAATGTTTTCATTTAGCCAAAAGGGAGGGTTTTGACAAGAATTTGATCTTTGTAATCCTATCCACACTGACCTTGAGCTTCCTCTTTCTGGTAGATTGGCTGAGGGAGGCACTGCTAAGAGATTTGAAACTCAAGGTTGAATTATTTATGTTGCTATGTGGAAAAGTGTTTGGAATAAAGAGAAAAGAGCCATGCAAAGCGGGTAATGTCATGCATTTTAAGTCTGCAAAATAATCTGTAGCTGACTGATTCAATGAGATGTTTTTCAAAACTATTTCCATTAACACATAGACACTATAATAATCCTACTTACATAAGCTTCATTTGACAAAAAAAAAAAAAAAAAAAAAAAAAAAAAAAAAAAAAAAAAAAAAAAAAAACCCAATTAGGTGGGGAAACTTTAGAGCTGAGCCTTCTAGTACAGGACTGACAGTCCAGCATGTTAAGAGGTTAGGATAGAAGAATACAAGTTCAAAGCCAGCCTGAGCTAAAGAGTAAAACCTCTTCAAAATAGAAAGTAAACATTAGGACAGGCAAGAGGTAAAGCACAGTGGTGGTAGACTTGAGGTCCTGGGTTCAATCTCTAGCACAAAACAACACAAGACTAGGCCAGCAGTGGGGAGAGAGAGTAGGAGGGGAAGGGGAGGAAGGAGTCTAAAGATTGAAAAAGATTGAAGGAGGAAAAGAAAAAAGGAAACAGAAACCTTAGGTTGACACTTAGCATGAAAATGAACTTTGTCTGAAGTAACTTGGGTCTTAACTCATACATAAGCCCGGGGTAAATTATTGTATAGCACCAAGTGTATGTATACTCACTGGGATTTCCTGGAGTCAGTACAAATAGCTACATTGTGTTCTGTCAAGTATGAATGACTCAACTCTCAATGCAGATTGTTTCAATAAGATATCCAACAGGAAACTAATGTTGTTTATTGTCCCAACTTTTATAGACTGTAGCAATGGCTTTGCTATGACTATGTCACATACTAAACAGTGAAAAACATATTTTGTTTCCATGAGCTTACATGAATTACAATTCTTCATTTCCTGCAATACCAAGGCAAACACTAGGAAATCTAAAAGCAGCTGCTTGTGACTTGATTCAGTATAGTGTATAAACTGCTGCCCAATCTTTGGGAGACGTGTACTACTGCATACATAGTTAGCTGCATATTCTGCATACAGCAATTTACAGAAACTTCAAAGCAAAACTTAATATGTGGTGCTACTTTCACCTGAAGCATAGATAGAATCATCATATATATGTTATATTCTTTTCTTCCCAACTGTGTTGATGGACTTCCTCCAATGGTAGATTTTGAGGGCAAATTGAACACTAAGGTTTAGTTTCTAATTACTGAAATTCCTGAATAACCTTAAATTATAACTTACAACATGGACAGAAAGCCTTTATGCTTAGATGTTAAATAACTTCAGGCAAGAGTCCTCTACATTTTCAAGATTTTATAAAATATTACAAGTTTTATGATGAAACACTTCAAAGAAATTTTGGGAGACAAACATTCATCTGGACAGTACTGAACTTGTTGCTAGAAGGGACTAAGAACAGTTGCAGACATGATTGCCATGATTACTACCGTGGCCTCCACTTTAGCCCATGATAACACTGGGTGACAATATGGAGATAAATGATAAGTCCGCAGAATCAGAGCATAATATAAAAGTGAAACATGGTTAAAGAGAATCTAATCAAAACATATAGTGGCACAATTATCTCTCAGGGAGAGCATCCAATGATCACAAAGATTTATCTCTTCACTTAGGTGAGCACCTTCTATATTGACTCCCAAAACAGTAAGAAAGGACTTCTTTCAATACGTACCACAAATATCCTTTTGATCTTTCTTCTTAGAAAATCAAATATCTGTTTAGTTAATAAAAATTTCCCCCAGGGGACATGCTTCTTCTGTTTCTACTTCAGTATTTCTACAAAATGCCACCCCTCCTCGACCCCGTGGATTTGCATTTCCAGTTAATGGGGCAACTAGCTGCATACAACAGATCAAGGCAAGGCATACATATCAAAGCTTTTCCTGATTTTGTGCCAGACATGAAAAAGATTGATGTGGGATTGTCTTTCTGTATGCTGTGAATATCATTCTTTAAATAAAGAACTGTGTTGGCCCATGACAGTCACCTTAGAAGGGAGCTGGAAATCAAAGCATAGAGTAGAAGAAGGAGGATGGAATCAGGAGAGAATGGATCCAGCCACCCAGGGAAGCAACATGTAACGAAATAGGTGAGCCATGGGCCACGTGGCAGGACAGATTAATGGAAATGAGTTGGGTCAAGATGAAAGAACTAGCTAGCAATGTGCCTGAGACATGAAGTTAATATGTGTCTGAGTCATTTTGGAGGGCCTAAGCAGTGGTGTGCAGCTAGATGCCTGAGATTGAGGGTCTGTGGGTCTGGACCTCTGGCCAGATGGGGCCAGAAACTTCTCATTACAAAAGATCAGTATCTTAGTAACATACTATAGTCTTCCTGAGATTGTAGATGAAATTCCTGAAAACAGCTCAAAACTGCCACACAAGACAGGAGAAAAGCATGTGAATGCTATGTCTTCCTTTGTTCTAGCATTATGAGGTGGTAAAATAGGAGCACACCGAGATCCATTAAGACCAAGAACCTACATGGATGCCTCACATCTTAAGGAAAAAACAAACAAACAAACAAAAACCCCTGTGCTGGGCATTTTTAGCTCTTTCCCTACAGCTAAGGAAGAACATATTAAAATAGTTTTTTTCAGGCAAGCAGGGTTAACCTTATTTAAAGATTTACTTATTTATCATCATACAAATCAAAACTATTTCTGAATTTTCTGGTGTCAAATAAAGTCAAATGGTAACTCCAATCCCCAATGGGTAGAGCTGGTGAGCCCTAGGTCCTTCCTTTCCCTAGCCTGCCATCTTCCCTGGGCTTGACTAGTTTTTGTAAACATTTCATTATATGGTATTTAGTCTTCCCTAAGGTGCATCATCTAATATTAAAAATTTGTTTTTAGCACATATATCTACACATAGTTTAAATGCAAATGAATTTTCAATTAGCTTCTTTTTCTTCCAATCTCTATTTTCTATCATGCTACTGCTTTAAATATTTGTTCCTTTTAAAATTTGTATGTTGAAGCATAATCTTCACTGTAGTAGTTCAAGGGCCTAATCACCAGGAAGTACTAGGATCATAAGGTAGAGGATTTATTAATGATATCAGTGTCCTTAAATGTAGCTCAAATGGGGACTGGAAAGATGTCTCAGTGGTTAAGAGCACTTACTGTTTTTACAGAAGACTTGGGTTTGTTCCCCTGCAACCACATAGTGGCTCACAACTGTCTCCAGTATCAGAGCATCCAACACTCTTCTGGCCTCCAAGGGCATTGCATGTATGTGGTGCATGTGAGGAAAATGCTCACTCACACAAAATAATAAAAATAGTTTTTAAAAATTACCCAAGAGCCACAAGCTGAGAAGGTGACAATTACTTTTCTCTAACATAGAGCTTCCTCCAAAGATATCCAGCCCCAAGTTCTCTCAGCTCTGGACTCATGTGCACATGAGCAATGCTCATGAGCAAGTTGTACATACACATATGAATATATGTGTATATAATAATCATAATTAAAATTAAAAAGTGGTAATAAATTTGAGTTGGAGTAGACACAGAAGGCATTTGAGTTGTAAGAGGTAGAAGTGTTATAGATGCAGTGTCGTGTACTAAGTTTCACAGAAAATAAAATTTAAAAGAGAAAAGAAACCATGTATCTGTTATTTTTCTCACACATTATTTTTGTTGGCTAGTAATTAGTATTTTTCATAATTGCTTTTATGTGATGTCAAAAATATTAAAGCACTTAGCAGTTCCCTAAAGCAAATCTCGAATAGATTAAGCAATTGCCATCAAGCATTATTTACACAAGAGGTGATTTACATTGAATATATATCTTTACTAATAATCTGAATTTCCCTTCAACAAAATAATAGTTTAATATTTACATTTGGTTTATTCGCTTTGGTGTATCTGCTTACTCATATATACATGACATACATGTGGAAGTCAGAGGATAACTTGTAGAACAACTATTTTCTCCTTCCTCATTTGGGTGCCAGTGATGAAACTCAGGTTGTCGGGCTTGGCCACAAGCATGCATATCCACTGAGCAATATCACTGGCCCAGAAATAATATTATCTAATAACTTGTAATTGATCCTAAAGCTGTTATTTTATAAGTTATTATTAGTGGGTATTCTTGGATTTCATTTTGATATTCTATACATGTATATAACATATTTTGATTCTATGATACAATTTTGTAGATACGTAAACCTGGGTCAGTTCAGCTCTGAATCTGCATTATCACCACCACATCAAGGAGGTACACTGCCAAAAAAAAAAAAAAAAAAAAAGATGTATCTAATCATTGTGCTGTTATTATTTTCAGGGTCTTTTGTTACTGTTTTGAGGTCTCGTTAGTGCTTTGAAAATTTCATACATTATATTTTGAACATATTAAGACCCCTCCGTAAGTCTTTCAGTTTTACACCTTCTCCTATCCATGGACTTTGTATTCTCTTTTTTTAAAGGAAGAAGGAGAAGGAGAAAGAAGAAGAGAAGGAACAGAAGGAGGAGTAGGAGAAAGAGAAGGAGGCAGAAGAGGAGGAGGAAGAGGATGAGGAAGAGGAGGAGGAGAAGGAGGGAGTATAGGAAGGGGAGGAGGAGGGGGAGGAGAAGAGTGAAGTATAGTATGTTTAGTTTGTTCTACCATTTGCTCTAGGATATGCAGCTTTCTACTGGATCATGATCAACTGGCGCTGAGTCACACCCTTAAAGAAAACTGACTGCCCATTTCCTGGAAACTAACAGTTGTCAATAGCTCCTTAGCTATGCATGAAATTTTGTGTCCACCTCCCTGCTGGGATATTTTATAGATTGGGCTTGCACAGGTTTTGTGCCAGCTATCACACCATTAAGCCACATGTGCAGCTGTAGTCATCTGCTGCCTCCAACTTGCAGACCCTTCCACTGCCTCTTCTGCAATGATCTCTGAGCACTCTGAAGTCTCTCATTTTGCACCCATTGCCTAGTGTGGGTCTCTGGGTAAATTATCGGTTACTTCAGAAAAAACTTGAAAGTTTCAGTGGCTTATTGAAATGATGGAATGCTATTCTGTGGTCCTATTTTAAATTGTAATTTTTAACTTTGTATATAGGCTTTCAGAATATGCTCTATCAAATCATGCTAAATAAACACATTCATGAAACTACACCAAGATCCTTACAAGTACACAAACAACGTGAGCACTTGGCTTCTTAGAAAGAAATGTGTTAATAATTAAATTTATTCCTAAAACATAAGTCTCAGATAATAATCTCACAGATTGGCAAGGGTGACATGTTTTTATTTACTTCCAAGCTTTCAAATTATGGATGTTTTGCAAGAATATCCAATTTGCCATTTTGTCTCTAACAGCTTTGCTGATAAATATCTTGATGCAAGTATTATAGAAATTTGTTCCAACATTAGCCAAAAGCAAGAATTATTTCTTTTTATCATGTAGAATCTATGATGCCTTTATTACAGCTTACATTAACCTTGAAAAATGGAAAAGCATACAATTCTAACTTGAGATTCTATGTGAGTTAGAGATGTAGCTCATGACTGCAGTGAATGCTTAGCACCTCTCGGGCTCACTATTTAATCCTAAATACTGCAAAATAGTTTGATAAAATAATGTTATTGAATTAGAAACTCACAAAATTTTTATAAAAGTTATGTCCAGAAATAATTATGTACTCCCTTTAATTTAACTTCTTTAACAACCGAGACAATCATTTTAATGTCTTGAATCATCATCATATTTAAACTATCATTATTGTTTCCTCATTGTTAAAATCTGAAAATTTCCTATCAGTAGGGCTATTTTTGTACCTGTTCTCTCTCCGTCTTCTTCCCTCCCGTGTGTATATGTGTATCCTTGTTTCCTTAGTTCTCAATTCAAATTGTAATGCATGCTTTTATGTTTGCTTTGTTGGCCTTGCCTATATTTCTCAGTCCTCTTAACATATGAAAATATTATCTATATTTTTTCTATTCCCTTTTCTTCTCCAACCAAATCTCCTGCTACACTTCTACTGCATATCATCAGCATTGTATAAGGTTATGTTCCAGTCTGCATGCAAATATATATCACGTATTCTTCATTATCCAGTTGGGTATAATTAAAAAAACCCTAAAAACAGATTATTCATTTAAAAACTTAACACTAATATCTGGATTGATAATAAATATGGCTATATTGAAATTTAAAACACTAACCAAGCCAAAAATGCCTTTTAAACTCCCTTCCTTAATCTAAATTGTTGTTCAATGTCATTAGTATGATGTGAATCTATATTGCTAGCAAATCATAAAAGATATTCATCTATAGGGCTTGCTGTCTTTGTTTGCCAACAAACTTAATTATAAAGCCTTCATGTGAAAGATGGATTAGAAGAATAGATGCATCTTTATCTGTAAGATCTAGATAATTTATTATTTGAAATGTCTGGCATAAGGTTCCAAAATTGGCTGACTACAGTCATTTTGAAATAATAAAGACAAGTCACCAAAGACCTTGGAAGGGAATAATGCCTAGAGCAGAACACACCCCACAATGAAGACACGGGGGGTATTTGTTTGATAACAGAGAGTACTGAGAGTCTAATAAATAAGTGTGTCATGGCTCATGTAATATTGTTATGAAAGATCACAGAAGTCAAAAAGCTATTAATAGCTTGGACTTTCTAGCCAAAAAGAGAATGATCAATAAATTCTCAGGAGACATTAAAGTGTTAGCACACAGGCAGCAGCCCAATCCTGTCATGTCCTAAAAGAACACAGAGTGGACTTCCAATCTGTGATAATCCTACAAACAAGATGCAGCAGGCCTAAAGGGAAGCTATTACCACGATCCTTGATGACACAGAAGCAGTGTTCGTATCCCATTACCTGTTATCCCAGATGCACATACAAATATGTTATTCCCCTGAAAGCAGTGTTTTAACTTTGTTAGTCTTTTGATTTCTCAAAATCAAGAAAAATAAGTAACTGCACTTTCTGAGTGGATCTGATGAATTTATGTGGATCAGTAAAGGAGTAAAGGTTATCTTATAAGGGCAACATTAATCATGCATTAAAAAGTTGGTCAGTGTTCACTGGGCCTTTCTCATGTCTTAAATGCAAATTTGTTGTGGTAGAGATCACACATTGAAGGTCAAGGGAAAAAGCAAAAAGAAGCAAACAAGCATTTGTTGAGACAGGAACTAGTGAAAGAAAGAACAGGGACAGTTAAGTTATAATAAAACCCTTTCAAATGTAAGAATGAAATAAGAACACATTTGTGTACTTTTCCAAATCACAGTAACATATACATGTGACTAAAAGTAAAAATTTGTTAAGAAATAACAAGTAAGCTTTTCATAAGGACACAAGTGTGTGTGTGTGTGTGTGTGTGTGTGTGTGTGTGTGTGTGTGTGTGTGTGTGTGTGTATGTTTGTTAACTTTACCATCTATTGAGTTAGGACATCAGTGATTGTGCTTTTCAGTCTGAACACTTCAATCAGATAAACTGAATGTCTATGTATACTAGGTAGAAAGACTAAAAGCCTGCAGATAAATAAGAACCGATAATACACAAAGTGTAAACTGAGAGACCTATGACTTTCAAGATACAAGTTCCTCTACAAACTTTTCAGTGGGTAAAACATAACACAGACCTATGTGGCAAGAATCAAACCCGAGGAGCTGGAATGATGGCTTATAGCTTAAGAGCACTTGATACTCTACATAGCATCTCAAAACTGCTTGTAATTTTGGTTTCAGGACATCAGATGTGTACAATCATACATACATTCATGAATAGAAATAAAAAGTTTGTAAAGTGGTACCATTTGGGTGGCAAATTGGTTTATAAAATTTCCAAATGTTTCTTCATAAGCAAGAATTGTCAGTTACAATGGGGAATAATTTATTGAAAAAATACCCCAGTGACTGGCAGTCAAAGAGTGCTGTGTCAGTTGTCACAAAAGAGCAGTGGCTCTGGCTGATTTTTTCAGAGAACAGTAAATACATCCCAAGTGTTCATAAGCAAATGACCAACTCTGCTTTCTTCCTCATCTTGTTTACCCTGTGAGCACATACACTATCATAACTTTCCGCTGTATCTTTTCCTGCCAATTTAGAACTCAGGTCTGCTGCCATAGGGCCCAGCAGACGCTGTGAGGCAGTGTGTCTTCCCAGAGCACAGTGCCTCAGCTTTGGATACTCATGAATCAGAGAATTTTCTTGTGCCCTGGAAAGCTGCTCTACCTTCAGGTTACACAGCCTTACTAATTCATAGTTACAGACATTTCTTCTCAACTGTTCCTCCAAACATAAACTCTTAGATCCTGTCACCCAAATGGTAGGACTGTTAATCTTGATGTTAAACGTTCCTCTAGATGTCTCTGTGCATAGACATTGGTGTATACACATAGCTGTTATCCTACTGTGCATAAAGGTTTATGTCCTTTTTGTATAAACTTTGCATAAACTTTTTTTTGCCACATTAACAATCTTAAACAGAATTTTAAAGCTTATTGTATCTTCCATTGCCTTTCTGTGACACCATTTGCCTGCTTCACATGGGAAGGGGTACATTGTTCCAATGTTCTGCCCAGGTGGAGCTGCCTGCAATGTTGTGTGAACCTGTTGGGCTTCCTTCATGCCTATGTGCAAGAGAAACTCCCTGGGCCCATCCTTTAACTCTCGCCTCCAATTAAATTTCCAGAGGGCTGGGATTGAGTGACTGGAGAAGGGGGCAATACTGAAAAGATTAAACACCAGTTCAAAGTAGTGGTACATGCCTATATATTATCAACATTATCAAAAATATAGTAAAAATAGAGAAGTGTTTATCAACATAGATAACGTGACAAACGTATCAAGAAAGTTTTGTGTTATAATGAAAAAGTTTGAACGACCACGTGAACAGCCCTACTTGAGCTACTGTTACAAGTCTGAAAAGAATGTCTGATTCAAACACAAAATTTTCTAGTAAGTAAAAGCAGAACTGTATGTGGTTTCAAACAAAACTTAGATAATACCACCTCATTCATTGCCCCTGAAACATAAAGAAATCCGTATGGAGCATAAGGACAAAATAAGCCCATGATTCCATCGTAGGAAAGAGATGCTTAAACAAAGCTTTAAAGAAGCCAAAAACAAACTGCAGGTGCAAATACTTGAAATCCTTGGAAACTGCAAACAGAGTGAAAAAAAAATGAATACAGACAAGAATAAACAGTGTGGATCCTAGAATTTTGCATTTTTTGCTCTTAGAAGATAACAGAAAACACATATAAGCCTTGCCCTAAACAATCTGAAAACTGAGAAGATTTATGATATAATTTTTTTTAATTTATTGATTGGTAACCTATGAGAAATTGAGCTCTCAGAGAAAAGCAAAATAACAGACATCTGAGACCACTGAGCTTTGGCTCTGTAAATGTGCCACTGATACTGTGTTGTCTGTCACTCAGCTGATAGATCTGTGTTGTCACTCAGCTGATTGATAGATCTATGGTGTGCCACTTAGCTGATAGATTTTGGTGTCACTTATCTAGTAGACATATCTGTTGTGTCATTAAGTGAATAGATCCAATTTCAGGGAATCTGGAGTATCTGTCATTGTAAGACAAGAAATTTGGAATAGGGGATGCCTTCCCAGATGAGAGGGAATTAGACAAACATAGAAATACTAAACTCCAGGGTACTTAATGGAGTCCCTTGTAGTGTATTATCTATATGAAATTTATCAAAAGAGGCAGTTCCTACCAGCTGGCAAGCCGGTGAGAGACCTGCCTCCAGGATGTACCACTACCCTGCAAACCACTGGACTCTGTCCATCCAAGACCCACTCTGTTGTCCATCTCCAGATCCTGAACATTCTCCCATTGCCAGCCCTCCCCTACAATGCCAGCAGACTACAGAGGCACAGGCACAACACACTCAGGTTAGAAGAACAGGAGAGTGACTGGCTTTTCAGCTGAACTAACCCAATACCCAGACTCCAAATCCAGAACACATTCTGTACCCCTCCCAGGACTTGGCCCCTAACTCTGGTAGAATTCCACTGCTCTGGTATAGTCCTGCAGCCAGCATGCAAGAAGGTGAGAGATCTGTCTCCAGGCTGTATCCACCACCCCAGTCACTCACTGAACTCTGTCTCTCCAAAACCCTCTCTGCCAACCAATCCCATGCACCTGAACATACTCCTTGTGACAAGGCCTTCCATGAAACCCCATCAGACTACATAGTCACAGGTACAAATCACAGTAGTTGGAAAAACAAGTGGGTGACTGGTCTCCCAGCTGGACTACCCCAAAGTTCAGGCCCTAAACCCCAGGGCACATCCCATGCCCCTGTACCTCTCATCACAGCACCAGCAGGGTAATTGGTCAGCCCTCCCCTGAAACCCAGGCAGACTGTGTAGGCACAGGCCCAAACCATAGCAGTTAGAAAAACAGTCCCTGCCAGCCAGCAAGCAGACTCCATAGGAGCAGGCACAAACCACAGGACTTATAAGAATAGGCACTGTCAGGACACACTGATTGGAAAAACGGATGCATAAGTGCCAGTGTAAGAAAATTCAACAACAGAAAGGGCAATATGGATCCACCAAAACTCAGCGATTCTACCACAGCAAGACCTGCACATCCCAATGCAGCGGTAACAAACAAAAATGACCTTAAAATAACTTTATGGAGATAATAGAGGCCTTTGAAGAGAAAATGAAAAAATTTCCTTAAAGAAATCTAGGAACAGACAAACAAACTTGGAAGAAGTCAATAAATCTCTTAAAGAAAGCCATGAAAAAAACAAATGGGTGAAGGAAATGGTTCAAGTCTTGAAAACTGAAATTAAGCAATAAAGAAAAACCAAGGGAATTCTGGAAATGGAAAATCTGGAGCAGTGAAAAGGAAGTACAATGTAAGCATCACCAGCACAATACAAGAGATGGACAAGAGAACTCAGGCATTGATCATTCAATAGAGGAAATAGATTCATTAGTCAAAAAATGTTAAAGCCAATAAATGTCTAACACAAAACATCTAGAAAATCTGGAACACCATGAAAAGACCAAACCTAAAAATACTAAGGATAGAAGGAGAAGCATCCCATCTCAAAGGCACAGAAACATCCAACAAAATCATAGAAGAAAACGTTTTCAACCTAAAGAAGGACATACCTGTAGATTCCAAGCTCTGGATCTGAGCAGAAGGGAGCTAGGCAAGCAGCACTTAGACTCCTAGAGTCCTGATTGGGAAGGGGGTAAACTGCACCCCATCTTCAGACTGTAGACAGGCAAGGGTAGATGTAACTTTCAACCCAGTTAGGCTATAGACATATTCTGGGAAAGACGGCTTGACTAGCAAGGGTCAGAGACCTCAGGAAGGAAGGAGATAGGGTTGAGGTCCTGCCATGGCCTCTTCCGGTCCACTATCCTGTGTCTGTGCACCTGTCTCTAATACCTGTACGTCTGAGAGAATACCTGTCCAGAAAACCAACCCCTCTTTTCTATATACATGGCCAGAAGGCTACCCTTGTCTCCCGCTAGGTCCCGCTCCCCCCTTTTGTATGTAAGTGAAAAGGAAAAACTGCAAACATCAGAGTTGGCTGGACCAGCTGTGACTTTTAAACATGTAATAATGTACAGAATTGTTGGTGTTCAAAGACTCTGTGTAACTGTACATTTGTAATTAGAAATATTAAATATTAATTTGCCATTAAAAAGAAGGGTATGGTGGGATTTAGGTGTTAGTTGATAAAGTTGTAGGGCATGTATTTAAAGTCTTGGGCGCCTGAAGGGGGTGTGGCAAGTCTCGATAGAAGGGCACGCCTATAAGGTAAAAGAAGCTTACAGTCACCCAAATAGACTGAAAAAAATTCCCCCAACCCATATTAATCAAAACACTAAACATACAAGCCAAGAAAAGACTCTAAGAACTATAAAGGAAAAACGCCAAGTAATCTGTAACGGCAGATATATCAGATGCATACCCAACTTCTTAATGGAGACTTTAAAAGGCAGTAGGTCCTGGACAGATGCTTTGTAGACACTAACAGATCATGAATGCCAGCCCAGGCTACTATACTCAGCAAAATTTTCAATCACCATAGACTGAGGAAAAATAAAGATACTTCACGACATAACCACATTTTAATAATACCTATCAACAGATCCAGCCCTACAGAAAGTACTAGAAGGAATACTCCAAACAAGGAAGTTAGCTACATCCATGAAAACAGAGGCAATAGATAATCCCACACCAATAAAACCGAAGGAAGGAAAGCACACACACCCACTACCAATACCACCATTATCAAAATCAAAAAACAAACAAACCAAAAATAGGAATTAGTAATCACTGGTCATTAACATCTTTTAATATCAATGGACTCTATTTGCTAATAAAAAACACACAGGCTATCTGAACGGATATGAAAACAGGATCCATCCTTTTTTGCATACAAGAAATAAACCTTCAGAGAGATATCACTTCAGAGTAAAGGGTTGGAAAAAAGTCTTTCAATCAAATGGACCTAAGAAGCAGGTCAGCGTAGCAATCCTAACATCCAATAAAATAGACTTCAAACTAAAATTAATCAAAAGAGATGGGCAAAGACATTTTCTATGTGTTGAAGGAAAAATCAATAAAGATGAAGTCTCAATTCTGAACATCTGTGCCCCAAATACAAGGGCATCAACATTTGTAAAAGAAACAGTATCAAAGCTTAAAACACACATCAAAGCCTACACATTACTAGTGGGAGACTTCAACAGTCCACTCTCACCAACGGACAGGTCTGCTAGTCAGAAACTTAACAGAAAAGTAAGTGAACTAGAAGATGTGATTCAAGAGGACTTAACAGATATCCACAGAACATTTCAACCAAACACAAAAGAATGTATCTTCTTCTCAGCACCTCTAAAACGGACCACATACTCAGTCATAAAACAAATCTCACAAATACAAAAGATTGTAATAACCCTGTATCTCATTGGATCACTAGGAGTTAAAGAGTTCAACAGCAACACAAACTACAGAAAGCCTACAAACTCATAGAAATTGAACAGTCCTAAACCAAACCACTACTAGGTCAAGGAAAAAATTAAGAAATTAAAGACTTTCTAGAATTAAATGAATAAGAATCCACAATATACCCAAATTTATGAGACACTATGAAAGCAGTGCTAAGAGGACAGTTGCATGCCCACATAAAGAATTTGAATACTTTGCACACTAGGGACTTAACCGCACACCTAAAAGCTCTAGAACAAAAAGAAGTAAACCTGTAGAGGAGGACAGACGAGTAGATGGCAATTAATAATCAAACTGAGGGCTGAAATCAGTAAAATAAAAACAAAGAGAACAATACAAAGAATCAATCAAAGAGTAGATTCTTTGAGAAAAATCAAGAGGAAGACAAACCCTTATCCAAACTAATTGAAAGGTAGAGCGAATATCCAAATTAATAAAATCAGGGAGTAAAACGGAGACATAGCAACAGACACTGAGGACATCCAGAAATTATCAGGTCATACTTCAATAATCTGTACTCCACAAAATTGGATAATCTAAAATAAATGGACATATGGAAACTAAATCAAGATAAAATAAACTATTCAAATAGACCTATAACCCTCAAGGAAATAGAAAGTCATTTAAGGTCTCCCAAGCAAAACAACAAACAAACAAACAAACAAACAAACAAACAAACAAACAAACAAACAAAAACCACCTCAGGGCCAGATGGTTTCAGTTCAGGTTTCTATTAGAATTTTCAATAAACAGCTCATACCAATACTGTTCAAATTGTACCACACAACAGAGACAGAAGGAACATTGCCAAATTCCCTTTTAGAGGCCACAGTAACGCTGATACCTAAACCACACAAAAATGAAACAAAGAAAGAATTACAGAGAAGACTGTCTTATTAACATTGAATACTTAACAAAATGCTGGCAAACTAAATTCAAGAACAAATAAAAAAAATCAACCATGAAAAGTATGCTTTATCCTAGAGATGTAAGAAAAGTTCAATATATGAAAATCTGATGATGTAATTTATCATGTTAAAAAAAACCTGAAAGAAAAATAACCACATGATAATCTCATTAGATGCTGGAAAGACTTTTGAAAAAATTCAACACCCCTTCATGATAAAGTTTCTGGAGAGATTGGGGATAAAAGAAATATCCCTAAACATAAAAGTAATATACAACAAGCAGACAGCCAACATTAAATTAAATGGAGAGAAACTCAGAGTGATTCCATTAAAATCAGGAAAAAGACAAGGCTGTCTGCTCTCTTCAGATCTATTCAATATAGTTCTCAAAGTTCTAGCTAGAGCAATAAAGCAACAAAGGGAGATAAAGGGGATACAAACTGGAAAGGAAGAAGCCAAACTTTCGCATTTTGTAGATGATATGAGAATATACATAATTGATCCCAAAAATTCTATCAGGGAGCTATTAAACTGATAAATACCTTCAGTAATGTGGCTAGATACAAGATT
Organism: Phyllotis vaccarum; assembly: GCA_033318265.1. NCBI lineage: Eukaryota > Metazoa > Chordata > Mammalia > Rodentia > Cricetidae > Phyllotis > Phyllotis vaccarum. The sequence goes on along the minus strand of JARWLC010000004.1, from coordinate 133,609,051 downwards.
AACTTTAAAAATTTAGTAACCCTTCTATATACAAATGATAAGTGGGCTGAGAAAGAAGTCATAGAAGAAACACCCTTTGTAATAGCAACACGTAATTTAAAATACTTTTGGGTAACTCTAACCAAGCAAAAGACCTGCATGACAAAAACTTTAAGTTTTTGAAGAAAGAGATTGGAAAAGATCTTAGAAAATGGAAAGATCTCCCATGCTCATTCATCAATCCTATTGACAAAAAAGCATTAATTATGCAATAGAAAATAGAAAACCTCTTCAACAAATGGTGTTGGTGTAAATAGATGTCAAATGTAGAAGAATAAAAATAGATGTATATCCATTGCCATGCAAAAATCTCAAGTTCAAGTGAATCAAAGACCTCTACAGAAGTGGATCAATTTAAAAATGGGGTACATATTTAAATAGAGAATTCTCACCAGAATAATCTCAAATGGTTGAGAAATACTTAGAAAACTGTTCAGCATCCTTAGCTTTCTGGGAAATGCAAATCAAAACAATTACGAGATACCATCTTAACCTGTCAGAATGGCAAAGATAAAAAATGAAAATGATAGCCTATGCTTGGGAAGATATGGACTAGGAGGATCACTCCTCCACTGCTGGTGGCAGTGCAAACTTGTACAGCCACTTTGTAAATTAGTTTGGTGGTTTCTCAGAAGTCTTGGGATCTAGCTACCTCAAGACCCAGTTATTCTTGGGCATATATACAAAGGATACTCAACCACACCACAAGCACTTGCTCAACTATGTTCCCAGCAGCATCGTTTGTAATAGACATAACCTGAAAACAACCTAGATGCCTCTCTAAGAAAAATGGGACACATCCACACAATGGAGTATTATTCAGCAGTAGAAAACAATGACATCATGAAATTTGCAGGCAAATAGATGAAATAGAAAAGTATTATCTGGAGTGAGGTAACCCAGATACAGAAAGACAAACACGGTATGTAATTATTCATAAGTTAATATTAGATGTAAAGGATAATCAGGCTGCAATACATAGCTCCATATAAGTTCAGTAACAAGGAGGACCCTAAGCAGAACACATAGATTACCCTGGAAAGGAAAATAGATGAGATCTCCTGAGAAAATTGGGGGCTGAAGGATGGTGTGGAGTGGAAAGGATGGGAGATTGGGAACATGAAGGATCTGATTGGTCTAGTTAGGGGCAGGACAGAGGGGGAGGGTAATAAAATAGATACCTTGATGGGAGGAGCCATTATGGGGTTAAGGAGAAACCCAGTGCCAGGGATGTTCTCAGGAATCCAAAAAGATGACCCCAACTAAAACTCCTAGCAATAGTGCAGAGGGTGCCTGAACTAGCTTTCTCTTGTAATCAGATTGGTAACTAGCCTAATTATCACTACAGAGCCTTCATCTAGTAACTGATGGAAGCAGATGCAGAGATCCACAGCCAATGACTAGTTTGAGCTCCTGAAGTCCAGTTGAAGAGAGAGAAGAGGGATTATGTGAGCAAAGGGATCAAGATCATGACAGGGGAACGTATAGAGACAGTTGATCTGAGCTTGTGGGAGCTCATGGACTCTGGACTGACAGCTAGAGACCCTGCTTGGGATTGACCTAGGTCCCAGTATATAGGTGACAGTTGTGTATCTCGGTCTGTTTGTGGGGTCCCTAACAGTAGGATCAGGACATGTCCCTGGCACAGGAGCTGGCTTTTTGGAACCTATTCCCCATGCTGGAATTCCAGGGAAGGAGCTTGGTCTTGCCTCTACTAGATATACCATACTTTTTTGATTCCCATGGGAAGCCTTACCCTTTCTGAATAGAGAGGAGTGGATGGAATGGGGTAAAAGGGAGATGAGAAGGGAGAGGGAGAGGTAATGGGAGAAGAGAGTGGAAACTGTGGTGAGTATGCAAAATAAATGAAAAAATTAATAAAAAGAGTTATCAAAAGATAGATATAGAGACAGACAAACAAATAGGATAGACAGACACAGATAAAGATACAGAGTCAGAGACAAAGAGACAGAGAAACATAAAGATCTAAGGCCAAAACATTTTTAAAATGGGAAACTTGGAGGATTTGAATGTTTTGGTTTCAACACTTATAATATGGCACAATAATAAAATCAGTATAAAATGTTACAGCAATATGCATAAAAGCCAAAGAAAAGAATACTTTGCTTATAACCAGAAAGACATAAATATGCGCAGCAATGATCTTCCACAAATAATACTGCAGTTGAATTACAAGTAACAAACATTGAATTTAAATTCTTATATCAAAGCATAAAAAGATTTATACATTTTGTAATGAGTCTGTATCTTACAGTTGAGGACATAAAACTTTTCTAATATGTATAGACACAGAAGGACAGTTGCATATTTTAGCTCACAGTGGTTGTGAGAGCATGCATAAACCTATGCAAACCCAAACATTAGTGTACACCAGCAAAAGGAAGGGGAATTGGGGCTAATGTTTCAACTCTAGCTGCTGACAATTGTTAGCGGTGGGGAAGGCATGATCAGTTTTTTTTTTTTTTTTTTTTTTTTTTTTTTTTTTTTTTTTTTTTTTTTTAAGTGTGAGCTCCTGATAACTCAGGCAAGCTCTAGTGGAGGGTCACACATCCAAGAATATTTGGGTAGCAAAATTGACTGATAGGAATAGAAATGACACAAAGCTGGATGGAAAGAGAAGAGGAGACAGACTTGGAAAGAGTTGTGGCAGGAAGACTAAATATGATCATATGATCAAAACTCATTGTACAGAATTCTTAAGTGATTAATAAAGCTAGTAAAGTTTTTGAAAAGAAAACATAAGGAGGAGCCTCGAGAGATGGCTCTTCAGTTAAAAGTATGTACTGATCTAGCAAATGACCTGAGTTCAATCCTAGCACCCATATCAGGAGTTTAATACCAATTCCAGGAGGATCTGAGGAATCTGGCCTCCACAGCACTGAAGCACTCTCTCTCTCTCTCTCTCTCTCTCTCTCTCTCTCTCTCTCTCTCTCTCTCTCTCTCTCTCTCATACACACACACACACACTGTACATATGTTTATGACACGACTGTGTGCATAGGCTTACCACATGTACACACACAAACATACGCATCACATATGTACCCATAACATGAATGTGTGCCCAGGCACTGGTACACACAATTACACATTCATACATGTGGTGATATATTGTATATTTAATATAATAAGCTTAAAATATTAGAGGACAAAATCACCCACAGTCAAGCCATGAAGGTCAGAGAGTGGTAACTCAAACTTTTAATCCCATCACTCAGGAAACAGATCTTTCTGGATATCGGTGAGTTCAAGGATTAACAGCCAAGCAGTGGTAGCTCACACCTTTAATCCTAACTCTAGGATTATGATATTGAGGTGAACCAGGAAGTAAGAGAGCTGGGCAGAGCAAGAGAAGAGAGTTTTTCAGCTTTCCCAGACCATTTCTTTCCCTTTTGGCTGAGGACAGAGGAACTTGAAGTTGGAGGAATCCTGGAGGCAGGTCTGAGGATCCGGCTGGATGACTAGTTTGTTTCTGATATTCTAACTTTTCCTAAATATCAGGCTCTGGGCTTTCATTATATACCAACTAGAGCTTGTGCAACACACACAACACATACACACACACACACACACACACCAATAACATGAATGCATGTAAAGACACATGCAAACACCCAACACACACATATCCACAATATAAAAGTGTGAAAAGGCATTGTAACAACACACACACATCCATACACAAACTGTGAACTGTGTGTAGGCACTGGCACACATAAACACACATTCACACACACAGACCAATAACATAAATGTGTGCACAGGCGGTACACTCACACACATACACCCAACACACACATCTCCACACTGTAAATATGTGCACAGCATTGGAATTCACACACCCCCTTACATCAATGTGTGCATGACACTACACTCACACACATATACTCAAGACACATATCCATAATATAAAAGTATGCCTTAATATGAATAAGTTAAGGAAGTAAAAAGGATGGAGATTTGGCATGTAAAAAAAGAGGATAAAGGCATCTGTCAAATACACAGCATGCCTTCTAAAAATTCAGAAATAGAGCACAAGACATTTTAAAACTCAGAAAATATGATCAGTTAGTTTTTCTAGTTTATACTGTAATATTTTATTCAAATTGATGTTGCATTGAGCTATGAAAAAGCAATACAGGTAAAAAATACTCAAAATATGTACTGAACTACAGGAATACAATAATAACAGTAATAATAAAAATATTAATAGTATGTAGTGGATGGAATCGTTTTCTCTAAATATTCATTTCAGTCATAATCCTTGAACTTCTGAATGTGGCCTTTTGAAAATGGGGTCTTTGCAGGTATAATTACATTAAGCATTGCAGTACTGAGTTAAGTGATTTATAAGACAGAAGGTCTGAGGTACAGAGGAGCAGGGAAGAAATTCATATTGAGATAGAAACAGGACTGGAATTACATTTCTACAACCCAAAGGACAGCTCAAATTTCCAACAGACTAAGAAAAGAAAGTGGGGAAAGGGTCAAAGGGAAAGGGGACATGAGGATGGGACAGGAGATGAGAAACTGAGTTTATTGAAGCTATCAGAATGGATTCAGAAAGCAGATGATGCTTATGCTAACAAATCAACAACAAATGGGTGTGAGTGTGGTTTCAATTTGTACAAATAAACTAGGATAAACATATTAGAATAAAATTATAAGAGGAACAAAATAAAAATAAACAATTAAAGTATTTAGTAAAAGGAAGTGAAGAGTTTCACTTATAAAAGTAAAAGCCCCACATCCAACTATTATATATTTTCAAGACAAATAACTGAAGCAGTTTGCAAGTAAAGATACCCCATCACTCTGCTCAGTGGTGGAGAGTGGATAAGCATGACCCAGAAGTCATTAGAGAAAAATGTAGCTGCTAATACTGTAATTAGGTAATTTGACAAGGTCTCACTAAGGATTTGGGAACTCACTTGGCTTCCCTTCACTTAATTTTCTCATTTTATACATCCAAAATAACAATATGCATCTCACATAGACTCACATGTAACTCCCTGAAAGCAATGGCTTGGATTCTAAAAATGTGCAAGAAATTATCATTGGTTTAAAAGCCATATGAGAATTTTCAAAAATAAGAACCCAAGGAGTTTGAAGGTCTACAAATCCTTTTTGAAAAAATTATTTCATGTTGAAGTCTAATCACATAAAAGATAGCAACAAAGAAATATAATACTATGCTAATGAGATGGTAATGAGAGCGTAATTATGCAAATTGTGGTCATAGGAAATAATATAAATGTTACAAACTTTAATAATATAAAAATAATCATGTTTTTAATATACCATGTGCAAGACAATGTCTTCTGTGAGATTTTGCTGATTTTTTTTTAAAAAAACTTTGTTACCAAAAAACCCTCAAGAATTCTTATAACTGCTAAGTCAAATATTCACAAAAATGCAGTATGAAGTATTTAAAATTAATCATCTAAACTGTTAAAACAGCTCTGTGCATTCTAAATAAACATTAAAAATAAAACCAACACTACATACATTATAACTTAAACTGTTTTAAAGCTACTTTAAAAGTAGCAGCAGCGAGGCAAAGTTAAATAAATTAAAATCAGAGATAATTCTCAAATCAATGAAGATAAATGATTGAAGCTTACTAAAAGAAGAAAAAGTCCACATTGGTTAACTATTGTTTAGGTAGAACTAAACAGTATGACCTATGAGCAAAGCTTAACAAATCTGAAGTTAAAGCTCAGAAGGTTGTACAGAAATAAAGAGATATTCAGTCACTTTTTAAAAGTCCTTGATGAAGCAGGATATGATTGTTCACACCTTTAATTACAGCACCCAGGAGACAGAGGCAGGTGAATCTCTGTGAGTTTGAGGACAACCTGGTCTATAGAGTGAGTTCCAGGACATAGAAACTCTTCCATCAATATATTGCTAGATGAAAAAAAAATATACTTATGAAAGAAAACAATAAAACGAGCAAGATTTTAGTGTTAATTTATACACAGTACATTAAAAGAGCCAACATGAATATTTATACATCCAACAAGGGCAGCATTGAAACTCATGGAGCATACAAAGCAAAGTAAAGGAAACTTGGAAATGGATAGAGAAGATTTGATATGATCAACAAACTTCTTCACATAAATGGCCATTGTCAATTACTATAAATGACAAATTGACAAAGTAAAACAAATTATTATCAAAATGTAATTGTTCAAATCATATAACTTGGTCATACCTTAACAGGACTGGCATTTAGTAGATGAAATACAAAAGAAAATCTGGTCAATTCCAGTGCACTTGATGAATTCATGTTTTCTGGACCAGCTGGTAAGTGACAACTAATTACACCCCAGCAAATAATAGCATTTCATAATGAAGATTATAATAGCAACAGTACATAACAGCACGAGGCAGTATAGGGGTTTCAGGTCAGTATTCTATGATCTGTAGCAGCCTACTATCTTTTTATAACTGCAACAAATTATCAAAGACGGGATGGAATAAAAAACATAAATTTATTTTCTCACTATTCTAGAGGCCCAAGTCCTATGCTGAGGCACCAACACAGAGAGTTAGGGCTATAGTTGAGTGGTAGAGTGGATGCCTGGCATATACAGGGCCCTGGGGTCATTCTGAGCACTGCTATATAAGGGGGAAGGAGAGAAGAAAGAACCAGTGGAGGAGGGGCAGAACATGCTGGGGAGGGGAGCAGGCATCTTCTGTTTGGTTTCCGGTAATGACATCATCATTATGTGCTTAATCTTCCTCTCTGCTCCTTCTCCTGAAATTAAGAGGACATAAGCCCCGTGGGATTGGGACTTCTGTGATTTATTGATCATCTCCTTAAAAACCTTGGTTCCAAATAAAGTTAAATTAACTGTCAGGGATCAAGATATAAACTTATGGCATTAATACTATCCAGTTCATAAAATATGAATAATTATTAGTATCATGATTGGAACCCAGTAAATGTCTAGTACTGTAGCCTGCTTTCAATTGATATTTTTGCTAAGAGAATAAAAGAAATCAAGCACTTTCGAAATTTAAGTTTCATCTATGTTATTTTCTGTTTCTTCAATTATTTAAGTCAAATAAGTACTTCTTTGGAAACCTCTTTGATAAGACAAGTGTAGAGCTTACTCTTTTGTTAAAAAGCTATGCATTGCATTCCCATATCATGGAAACCAATACAGCAGAAGTTCGCTCTTTTAAAAACAAAATCCCTCTCTTCTCTTCCTTCTGTAGGATAACTGTCCCTTAAACTGAGGTCACACTTAAAAATTGAAGTTTTAGCTCATTGCATGTTGTAAAGTATACTTTACATGCATGTTTGATCACGAAATAATTAATAAAGAATTTTGCATCACATTCCCATATCTCCTCACTTATCATGACAACAGTAGATTTTACTGGGCATATACATAAATGCATGGAACTCCCAGAAGAGGTCTATCTGCAAAGAATAGTTAACTGTTGGATACAGTGTCCACATTGCAAAGAAGATTCAAAATTAGATGAGCCATTTCCCCCTTTAACTTTAAAGATAAAAGGCTGAATATAGGTATATAAACTACAAAAAGAAACATTTCAAAACCCAAGTATGTTTGACTATAAAAACGGTCTATAAACCAGAAGCATCTAGACTTATTATGCTAAGGCCTAAAAAGTAATAAAGAAAAGGACATAGAAAACATTCACTCCTCTGTAAAAGTTTTCTTATGAATGTACTAATAAAATGAGATTCTTTTGAATAATGTTCATGCTAACTGTCCTGACAGATCAGTATCAGAAGCTTTGTCTGCTACAGATTCCCTCTTAAACATTGAACATCTACAGAAAGGTATCATCCAAAAATGTTTCATAAGCAGAATTACTGATTTTATCTAGGAGTAAGCTATTTTCGCTCAGTAAGCCAAAATGATACACAATGCCCAGAATCTTAAGTGGCATATTTGTATTCATCACTTTTCTTGTTGCTGTGAATAAGGGAAGGTTTATTTTGGTCACACCCATCAGAGCAAGAGACATGATATCAGGACTGTGAGGTGGCTGGTCACAACACACCTGCTTTCAGGAGGCATGGAGAGATGACTGCTGATATCCAGCCCACTTCCTCCAGCCCAGGAAGAGTGCCACCTACATTCAGGGTAGATCTTCCCACCTCAGTCACACCTATCTGGAATCACTCTCATAAACAAACCGAGGGGAATGTTTTCATGGTAATTATAAATTCCATTAAATTGATGTTCAAGATTAATCATTATATCAACATTATTTTCCATCTATCACACTTGGCTGGAAAAATATATCACTATACTTCAAAGGTGTTTATGACATTTTGTTTGTGTTCTGAAAAGCTTACCTGGAGATCAGAGGGCAGGGATATCACCTAGTTAACCGTAGTCTAGGCAGTAGTGACACATGCCTTTATTCCCAGAAAGTGGGAGAAAGAAGCGGGAAGATCAGGAGTTCAAAGCCATCCTGGGCTACACAAGATTGGATCAGTCTAAAAGAGAAACACAGTCAAGCAGTGGTGACTCACACCTTTAATCCTAGCACTAGGGAGGTGGAAACACTAATGGAGACTGCCCATTCAGTCTGAGGATTCAGAATACCCTGTTTGGTATGAGATTATTGTAGAGATAAAAAGTCTCTAGTGTCTGGCTTCTCTGCTTCTCTGGTCTTTCAGCTTTCACCCTCAGTATCTGACTCCAGGTTTTTATTGATAAGACCAATTAGTATTATACTTCACAAAGGTAAATATCATAATGACACAAAGCCATAGAAATACTTACCTGAAACCACTCTCTATTTACAATGATAAAAGATCAGTATGTCTAAATTGTCTTGGGAACCCTAGACCTTGAAATACCAATCTATTAATGATATATGAAAAGATAGTGTTTTTCATCAATATTTTTAGGTTTGTATTTCACAGTGTCACTGTTAATAAATCTTAGAGCACAATTCCTTTGATATGTGGTCTTGAACATATAAGAGAATTGCAAAACTTCCTTCTTAAATGTTAGAATAGAAAAACAAAACTATGCCTTGGTGGCAACAATAATCAGTGAATGGATAATAGGAAAATGAATAATGAGAAAAGTTATTACACAAAAGGAGAACATTATAATAAAATTAAATCAATTTTCACAATGGTTTAACTTACTGAATTTCCATGCTGTTCATATTCCTGGAAATGTTTTTAATCAGAGAATAATTTTTCTATCACCAGATATTAAAATTTTCTTTACGTTTCCTTTTTATGTATTATTGGAATAAAATATGTGATCAGTCTCTGGGTGTAATCATTTAGATACCATTCCCAACATTGTTATCACATAACTTTTTGGTATCTTTTGTCTTATTTCTCTGATGGGTAAAAATAATTTTATCAGATTATTAAATTCTATCATTATAAATAGAGCCAGTGGCTATAAGATTCATCAAAAGTAGATACAGTAAAATTATCATAAAATACATTTAGGTTCTGTCATATTCTTTTATTTTGGTGTGTGTGTGTGTGTGTGTGTGTGTGTGTGTGTGTGTGTGTGTGTGTGTGTGTGTATGTATCTCTGGATTCAGCCAGTGTTGGTAGGCTTCAGATATCCTTCTGAATTTACTGCATGTAGGGTTGGCATTTCTCAAACCTAAGAAGCTGTATAAAAGTAGAATGAGGACAAACAACCCAGGGTCCAGGACCCAGAGTGCTAAGATTCTCTGCAGTCTCCAAGGTGCTTAGCCACTTTTACCTATTTTGGATAAAAGGGATATACGAGAATATATATTAAAAAGCCTACACAAATCAATTCCTAATTAACCAGTGACATGTTCACATGTATTATGAGAGGTCAATATTTACTTGGTACTTTCCAAGTAGCCAGATATTTTTTGGGAACATATGATCAACTTTCTAGTCCTCAGAATCTTTGAGGCTGCATCTAAACTTTAAAACTCTATCTGAAGGCCACCTACCATTGCTTAAACTAGCTTTTCAGAACAAATATTTTCTTACAACTTGCCTAAATGTATTCTTTAGCCATCTATATGTTAATAAAATTAGAGAATTTCAAACATGCATTAAACCTTTATAGAACTATGGGATAGAAAAAGTTGTGAAGTTTTTGGTGGAAGGACAGAAAGCAGAGAGCACAGAGAGCACAGAATCTTGTCAAGTTCTCTGATCCACAACAGTGCCCTACTAATGATGTGAAAGAAGAATGATCTCTGGTCTTGTCATCTGAGGCTTCTGAGACCTTCCTTGGAGCTCTTTGCTCATAGTTCATTTAACTTACTTGTGAAGTGAGCAAGAAAGATCTCTGTACATGACAGAGATGGATGTGGAAGAAAGTAAGCTGTGAGGTACAAAGACATCAGTATAGCACGTGAAAAATAAGAGCTTACTTGTTTACAATGAGGATTGCATGGCGTGGAAAAAGAATATCATAGGACTTAGTACAAAGCATTACAATTTCTCTTTTAAAATATTCATTCTACTTTTGTTAGTTGAAGTGAAGCTGCAAAGTCTTCTAATAATGTGCATACATTTAGCATGCCCCATTCTCTGCATAGCTTTTTAGCATGGTATATTTGCTAAATCTGATGAATCTGACATGGAATCATCATTCTAGATCAATCGTTTATCATAAAGTTTGATCCACCCTGGTGTACAGTCTGTGGAGCTTAGAAGACCATAGAAGCTTTTGGCAACCACAATGGTATTACACAAAGCTGTTTCTCTGCCCCCAAAAGTCTTCTTTGATCTACCTCTACACATCCTTGACAACTATAGCAATCACTGATAATTTTGTTATTTTCATAATTTTACATTTTTCTAAATATCAAACATGTAAAATTTTATAGAATCTGGCCTTTTCTACTAGGTTCTTTCACATATTAATATACAGTTTAGTTTTATCAGTATCTTTTTATGCTTCGATATTTCTTTAACAGTGAATAATTTGGTTTTCTAGAAAAGTTTATTCATTTTTATGCATCTTTATTGTTTTTAAATTTTAAAAAATTGTAGATAAAACTATTATAAATATGTTTGTGTATTTTATGGGGACATGAAATTTCAGTTTGTGTAAATACTAAGGAATCTAATCATTGGATTGAGAGAGGAATTTTTTAGGTACTTTTAACCATTGTCCTGAGAAAATTCCTGACAATAAGTAACTCAGGGGAGGAAAGGTTTGTGTCTCCTGACCATTATATCTGTAAAGCTGTGGCAGCAAGAATGTGGGACAGCCGATCAAAATCATGAAGGAGAGAGAGAGAGAGAGAGAGAGAGAGAGAGAGAGAGAGAGAGAGAGAGAGAGAGAGAGAGAGAGAGAGAGACTAAGTTTTTTAAAGTGATGTAAAAATAAATACAAAACGGATACATTTTTAGAGGTAGAACTAGAAATAATAGTGAAAGATCCCACTATCCCCAGCCCTTCTACTGTCCTATATTCTTCTATGACCTTGCCTCCTCCCCCCTTATCTCCAAACAGAACAAAATACTCAGTTGAATAAAAAGATTATGAAAGACTATTTTAAGATAAAAGCTACAGTTAGAAGAAACTTATACATTTATAACTTATCATTTATACATTTGTCTCCCTCTGTGATGGTTAAACAGGAAAGGATAAGAATCAAATTCTACTTAATGAGCTTGACTTTTGACCTTGTCCTTTTTATTACTCCCTGTTTATACCGTAAAGAAACACAAATGGGCATTAGTTGCTTTGTTTTGCTGAGACTTATGCCCTGGTTACATTGCATGAGTTCATTTTAATTGCTTTCATGTAATTGTGTTTTTATGGTTCAAACTCAATTTGGTCCTAAAATTCATAAAATATCCAAAGAACATAATTTGTGGCCACTTCCTTCTATTTTTAACCTCATTGGACGCTAAAATTAACTACTCTTCACATCTTTAATTTGATGCCTGAGTGAATCTGTAAATATAAATATTTTAGGATGAATTTTTGATTGCTACAAACTCATTGACAAACAAAGCAACAATAATAAAAAATAAGACAAGGTCCTCATCTTAGTTAAGTCTGGATAAGTTACATTTCCAAAAATCTGAGATTAAGGAAGAAAACATGGTCTAAAAAACCTACTTAGTCTGCTTAAAGGGTTACCAAGAAGCTGTAATGTTTAAGTTTATCTAAATGTAATTTAGATTATATGATGTAATTTTTTTCAATACACTTTTGACAAAAAAACTTCACTCTAAGCCTCTAGACTAAAGAAGATAAAATAATTTAGGTAAATTACTTGATCAATGATAAAAATGGGTGAGAGATGGAGTCCCTTAGTCCAGATGAAACAAAATGGATAGCAAACAGTTTACACTTGAAATGATACAGTGACTATGTGAAATTTGAAAATTAACTTATTCTACATTGTTAAATTTCCCTCATTCTTCACATTGAAGAACAAGATTTCTAGTATTAGAGAGAGAAAAAAGAAATATTGAAGAAATCTTAAAAAGATTTCTATAAAGCTCAGTTGCATGCAGATAATTATTTATAGGTAATATTTTTTTAATTTTTCCACTATTTAGAGATAGACTTTTAGCATGAAGGTCTTATATCTTATAACCCAGTGGACATGATGGTGGATCACTAGACCAGTTAAAATACTAAATTTGAACTAATTTAATTTCAAATGTCTTAATACTAAAACTATTAAGAAAGATATGACCTGGTGCTGGGGAGACATAATAAGGTCATCTATATTCTTTACCAGATTAAAATCTGCGAATTTAACAATGACTGGTCTGACAAGATAACCAGTAGATAGATTAAGCATTGCTATGAATGATATGAATTATCTTAATTGCCTCTCTGTTGCTGTGATAAATGTTACAACCAAAGCAACTTGGGGAAGGAAAGGATTATTTCACCTTGCAGCTTACATTACATCCTAAGAGAAATCAGGCTAGAAACTCAGGAAGGAACCTCAAGGCAGAGAGTCAAGCAGGTAGAGAGCATGAAAGAACATTGTTAATTGGCTTGTTCTCCATGGCTTTCTTCATTTGCTTTCTTATACAACCCAGGCCAAATTGCCCAAGGGTATCACCAACCAACATAGGTTGAACCCTCCCACATCAATTGGATTGGCTAATTGGCAAAGGGTTGATTTCCCACAGACCAATCTGATAGAGGCATTTTCTTAATTGAGATTACTGATTGCACATGCTAGTTTGTATCAAGTTCACAAAGAATTAAGAAGAATGTGAAGGTTAACCAACTACTTTTTGATTGAATCTGAGGCATATGTAGTTGAATAAGAATGTCTCCTTAAACTCTCATGTTTGAGTACTTGATCTCCATTTTGTGGGGCTGTTTGGGAAGGTGAAGTCTTGCTGAAGAAAATATGTTGCTAGGGGGCAATTTTTCAGACTAAATGTCTCATGTAATATTCAGTCTGTTCTTTCTGCTTGGTTCTGGTGGCTAAGATGTGAGATCTCAGCTTCTGTCACCCTGACTACTACACCTCTCCTGTTTCCCCATTATGACAGGACTCTTATTCCTTGGACGCTGTAAGCAAAAGTAAACCCTTGGTTGCCTTGGTCATTATATTTTCTTAGCTTACCAAGACAGTCACTCAAATAGATTGGTACTATCTATACATTTGACCAAGAACCCATGGTTGGTAGCTCATAGGCATCAAAGATGAGTGCACTAATATTTTTCTAAGTGGTCATAGTATCAAACTGCCCTCTAGATTTTTTTCTCTGAATCCATATACGATTGCAGCTCTCAGACCCCACCAGGAGAATTCCTTTATGCAGCGAATAATGGTTAGCACAAAAATTACAGCTGGTTAAAGTACAGATTGTCAGTGAAGTGCTCATTCACAAATTGGGCATATCTATGACACCTCATGGCATTTTGTTTTCTGTTGTTTGCTAAATATCCCAATTAAAAGTGTCTTTGGGAGGAAAGAGTTTATTTTCACTTACAGTTATAGTCCATCACAGAAGAAAGCCAGCCAAGGAGCTTAAGCCAGGATCCCAGCGCCAGCAGCATTAAGTGAAGCAGAGACTACAGAAATGAAGTGAAGCAGAGACTACACACACACACACACACACACACACACACACACACACACACACACACACACAGAGAGAGAGAGAGAGAGAGAGAGAGAGAGAGAGAGAGAGAGAGATTTTTGTCTGGTAGACTAATACCCAGGGAACTTTACACTTGCTTCTGTCCTTAGCTGTTACCCATGGTCATAGAATCTATAATGCCCATGTTTCCATTGAACTGAGGCTGTACTTTCCTGGAATCTTGAGATTTTTATGTGTTCTAGATACTAACTTACAAAGATGTGGAGCTGGTAGAGAATTTCCACATTCCATTCCACATGTAGACTGCCTCTTTGTTGGAGTAATTTTGTGTTATACAGAAACTTTGTAGTTTCACTTATTAATTGCTGGTTCTTTTTCCTTTTCAGAGTCCTGTTCAGAAAGTCCTTTTCTGTGCCAGTGAGTGTAAGTGAAATCTTAATTATTTCTCCATCAGATTCTCCTGGAAGACATTGCTGGCTTGTAGAAGTCAGAATATACCATAACCTGGCAGCTTTCTTTAAGCTCCTCAATGTATGGAAACCCCCTTGCTTCCCAACATACTTTATACCCTCTACTTAGCCTTAGCTGGATAATGTCTCTAGGTCTCATGGGTGGCATTTAACTCAGCTACCTCCAAAAACTCTTCCCCTGATGACCAACATGGTAATTAGGCAAATGTTCTAGCCATTTTGGTACAACCCTACTGCCATGTATGAAACTTTGTGATAGAAGCCTCTCATTTAATGCAAATTAGGGTCTGTCCCCAGAATCCCCAACCCTATCTATTCATTATACTCTGGAATAAAGGTGAGCTGATTCACGGAAATCTGTCTCCCAGAGTACTGTCTCCATTTGTGCTCATGGGTTGTGTAAAAAGCTTTCTGTCACTGCCGTTTCCCACTCTTAGATTGGTAGCTGGCAGGCAGAGAGGAAAAGAGGATTCCCACAAGATTAAGATATCATGTCTTATATTGGGTCCTTCATCCATTTGGAATTAAACAGAAAAAAAGAATCAGCAGTTAATGAATGGAACTTCAGGAAACTAGAAAGTTTCTGTATAACACAAAATAGCCCCAGCAAAGAGGCAGCATACATGTGGAATGGAATGTGGAAATTATTTACCATTAGGAAGGACTTTTACTTTTTATGTGTATCCATCCAGTCTGGCCGACTCTATTTGTTGAAGATGTTGTCTTTTCTCAAATGTGTGTTACTGGCTTTTTTGGTCAAAATTCAGGTGGCTATAGGAGTATAAGATTATATTTTTGTTTCTAACTCTATTCCATTGATTGTTTTGGTTTTATATTAGCAGATTACTAGTCACATTTCTATAGCTCTGTAGTATTGCTTGAAATCTCTGGCAGTAATACCTTTATCAGTTTTGTTCTTTTTCCTGTTGTTAGTGATTATTTTAGAAAATCTGGTTTTATTTTTTTTTAATCTAAGTATTCAAACACTTTGTTGAAGAGGTTTCTGTTTAGTTTTTCCCATTTAGGATTATGTTGGCCAAGGCTTCCTGTAAATTGTCTTTAGTGTGTTGAGATATGTTACCTGGGTCCTATTTTCCCCAGGACTTTACTCATGAATAGATGTTGGATTTTGTTAAAGGCTTTTTTTGTATCTAATGAAATAATTGTGTGGTTCATTAGAATATCTATGTGACAGATGGTATTTAATGATTTATGTATTTTGAACACCTTTGCATCTCTTCGATGAAACCAGTTGATCATAATAGATGATCCATTTTTATGGGTTTTTGAATATAGTTTGCATATCTTTTACTGAGAAGTTTTGTATCTATATTCATCAAACAAATTAGCTCTTAGTTTCTTTTCGGTTGAGTCTTTTTGTCTGATTTTGGTATCAGGTACCATTGGTTTTGTAGGACAAATTTGGAGACATTTCACTCTTTTCTACTTTTTGGGTTGTTTGAGGAGTATTATTATAAGTTTTTCTTTGAAGGTCTGGTATAATTCTGATTGAATCAATCTGTCCCTGAACATTTTGCTTTAGTTGGGAGATTATAGATTGCTGCCTCTGTATTTCAGGATATTATTGTTTGGTTATAGTTTTATTTTTTGCTGGATTTAAAATATGCCAGATTTTCTATCACCTCCAGATCTTTGCTTCTTCTTTCTTCTTTCCAGTGTTCCCTAAGATAGACACACGAATGGCTCATTACTAAGGAAGTTTATTCTCAAGCCTCTTTCGTACAGAGCCAGCTCTGTCTGTCCACCGTAAGCTGTAAGCTTCAGAGGGCTCGAACTTTCCCCAACTCACATCTGCTCTAGTTAGAAATTACCACTAATGTGACATACATTTCCACTTACATTATTTTGGCTTTTCTTTTCTGGAGGTGTTGGTATGTAGCTGTAACTCTCCTTGAAATCATCATGTAAAATCTGGTTGCTCCCAGGTTCTAGTTCTCCTCCTGCCTCAACTTCTCTAAATCTGGGAGTGTAGGCATAAACCATCACGGCAGATATTTTGTTTATTGTTTGATGCCAATTCTATAAATTCTCAGACTTTTGTATGCTTCATTCATAGTTATTTGATAACCTATACTGTCTGTTTATTAAAAATTGTTTCATAATTTAAAGAAACTAGATGTTGAAAAGGAGAGAGAGGTAGTGGGTTACCACTGGGTAGTAGTAACAACAAAAGCCAACCCAAAAGGGGGTGGAGCTATCATTGTCAGTGGGAGTAGAGCAGAAGTCCTTAGGCTGTTAAACCCACACATGGATGGAGGGGAGCCCTGGATTCTGAGGAAGGAGAGGAACGTCAGAAGTGTCTACAAGTCTACATCAGAGAGCGTGCCGAGTGACCTTTTGGGCATTTAAAAAAGCAAAATCTTAATTTCTCTTTCATATAGTTCATTGTTATTTGAGATAGAATGAAATAAAATGCTTAGGAATATACTCAACTCAGAAAAATAGAAGAAAATGCAAAAATCTGGTGAAAGAAACTGAAGTCACAAACTGAGGAAAAAGTGTCTTGTTCTCATGGATAAAAGAGTAAATATTAAGACATTCATGTTAGCTGAGCTGTTTACAAATTCAAAACAGTCCTTACTAAAACACAAATCCCATTTATTTCTCAAAAACAAGAATGATAACCAAATGTTCATGAAAAGGTACTCAAATAGTTAAGGGGGCGGGTTTACAAAAGAGCAAAACTAAAGACATAGTACTACTATTTCCAAACTCCACAGAGATGCAGATATAAAAGCAGTAATATGGACCAACAAAACAAAACAGAAAGCCCAGAAACTTGTCCAAGAGAGTCAGGATCAACCACTTGTAAAGTAAATAAAGATAGCAATGAGACACCGTGCATAGAGAATAGTCTCCAAGAAGGGTTAGAAAAATAAGGTATCAGATACTAATCTCACAGCATACACTAAAATCTACTCAATATGGTCTTAAACACAATAAAGGCTTAAAGAAAAAAATATAAAACTATAAAAGTACAAAGCACGGAGGAAACTCGTTGATGATTATTCTTAAGCACAATGTCAAAAGCATAGGCAACAAAATAATTAAAGATGACATAAAACTGAACATTTATAAATCACGGGCAATGGCTATTAAACATGGAAACATAATAATCACAAGGAGAAAATAGTGTGTGTGTGTGTGTGTGTGTGTGTGTGTGTGTGGTATGTCACTGAGCATGCGCAAGATAAAGATTGATATTCAAGTACATGATAAAAACCTCCAGAAAATTCTATGGCACTAATTAGATAACATGATTTTAAAGAAGCTAAAAGATTTTTGTAAAGAATACCGATTAATGGAAACTAATCAAACAAAAGATGATCATAACTGTAACTAATCTTGAAAATACAAATCAAAATTACAATGAGATGTCATCTCACATGAGTTAAGATGACATTAATCAAAAAAAAGAGAAAAGATCAAAAGCAAGCGTTGGTGAAGACAGGAGGGGGGCGGCAAAGTCTGAACATTGTTTGTGAGAATGTAGATTGATATAACATTGTATTAAAAAAATAAAAGTTGCAAAAATATTAAAACACAACTACTGTACAACTATTGTTATGTTTTGTGGATATATATTCAAAGGAATGATATTTGTAAGTGAATGATCAATTGTAAAGCACAAAGAAGAAGGATAGAGAGGAAATAAAAATACTTTATGATCTAACTTCTATGTATTACTTCAAAAACAGCAAAAATATATGAAAAAAGTAGAATTGTTGATACTTGGTGGGATATGGGAAAAATACAGAACAGTGAAAAATTGGAGTTATGTACAAAGAGTAAATATAAATAGCCAGTGCAGAAATTGAGAAAGTGGTTAATTATATTGTACTGTCTACTGGAAACGTGTCAAGAGAGATTGCCATTAGGAGAAGATAAGTGCATGAGCTGATGAGTATATTAACACTAATCATCTCATTTTTGTACCTTTTTTTCCAAATATATCACATTGTTAATTTTAGCACACTATACATTAAAAATAAAAACAAATAAAATTAATATCTTGCAGTAGAAATATAAAGAATTACAGGACTTGTAAGATACTGAAATAGCACAGACCATTAATGAATCTTAAAATGTTTTGCTTAGAAAATCAATGACTGACTAAATAAAAAAAGTGAAGAAAAAGAAATGGCAACAGTGGGAGAAAGAGGGGGGAAGGGGTGTAAATGAAACTCAAATAGTTCCAAACTGAGGGTATGATAGAGTAGATCAAGGCATAGAGAAAGACCTATGTTGAGTGCACCATTCCTGCAGTGAATGGCTATAGTAAGCATTTAAATGCTTCTGAATCTAATGCTCCTGGGATGGATTTAGAGGGTCCAGCCTAGTATTTGGAGTGAATACTTACAGCTAATGTCTTACTCTTCCTCTCTCATTTCTGCCTCTACACATCACAGGATGCTTGTTCTTCAGTAATTTATTACAAAGACCCTTTGGGTTGGCAGTTGACTGTATATTAAATTACATGGTGTCTTCCTCTTTCAGATAACTTTTAATTTTCTCCAATTATTCATGTCTCTAAGTTATTGATAGCTGTGTTTAAAGCTCATTGGATAATTTAATTATCTTAAGGAAACCTAGAATATCTCTTATTATGTCCTAAAATCACATCTTTCTCTATTGTAAGCATTCCTATTATCAGTACTAAGTAGTTTGAATTTTAAATTCAGTTGCACTTCTCAAATGTTACAGACACCACATTTATATTTTATCATCCATGCCTGTGGGTTTGGGGGAAGATTTTATAGAAGATTCATTTTCAACCTTGCAGAATATGGTCCCGCCTTTATTGTCTTCCCTCTGGCATGACATGAAATAAACCACCTGAGATTTACAGCAATAGCCTTTTCCTTTTATATCTATATCCTTTAACTGAGAAATTTTATCCTTCTTCTATAGAACATTGAGTCCTTAGTAGCATTTCTAAATTGGAGAAGTGGATAGTCGAACTTTTCTGAGTACCCTTCAGCATGAGAGATTTCTACCACTTGTCTCCCTGCCTGCTGCCATTTCAGAGTAATTGGTGGTGCTTTTTGCCTGACCCATTGCCTTGTGTGCCTATTCAATGACTTGCAGCATTCAACCAAAAAGACCACAGAAGACAGTTCTTCATATTTGTATGGGGAAAGGATGTGTGAGTAAAAAGCAAGTGTGGTAGACTTTAATGACTGCTTGACTATGCTTTTGTCTCTGTTGTATGAATTTAACATTGGGTATTAATTATCATCGTCTAAACTATCTTGAGGAAGTGACTCAACTCTATAAGGTACACATCCAAGCACACACACAAACACACCTTGAGGTACTGTTTTGGTTTCCTTAAGTTAAAGAATCAGAGATTCTCTCCACCTTATTTATCATAGAGCCTTCTATTCAATTTTGGCAGAAGTAGGGGTAGATAATTGGAAATCTGTAGCACTTTGTGGTTTTAAATTGTTGCCCATTGATAGAACGTAAGTTTCAATCCAGGATACCTTGTCCATACTTGATGTTACATCATCTCTCCTGTTAGTCTCTCTCACAGAAGTTCCCTGTGGTGACTGTCCACACCCCTATGTGGCACTAGTGCCATCTACCTTATTTGGATGATTCCACTCTTTTCATGTTCACAGAGTCCTCCCAAAGTTAATTCAAGGCATCTCTACCACAGATGCCAGAGAGAACAGGTTGATAGCTCCAGGACCTCATTATCTTCTGGTTTGTTTAGTCATTTTAGGATTCAATATGCAAAAACATTGGCAGTACACATTTAGAAGGGTAATGTAGTATTGTGTATCCATATAGTAAATTGAACAGAACTACTGTTTTGTGGCTCAAAGTTAGAAAAATCACAGAAAGTTATATATTTTAGGAGCCTTCCCTAAATGACAGGTCTATATTGCCTCAACTACTTAGCATTTCCTCTTGACCAGTGAATAAACCTCTTTTGAGTAAAGTGCTAAAGGGAACATAGGAGGTTTACAAGACCAACACTGTGTGGGGAAGTTACTAAAAAACTTGCAAAAAACCCAAATGTGTTTTCTGAAGTCATTTTAAATCTTCAACCTGGGACAATCACATCTTCAAAAATTAAAAGTATAAATATAAATAGTATGAATGCTAATAATTTCATTTTCTAGAAATTATAAATATCTAGGACATAACAAGAATTTAGAGTATGTTAAAGGTTCAGAGAGACTCACACTCATGGCAATGTTTGCTGTGTGCCAAAGAATATGTGGAAGTCATCACAAAGGACCAGATGCACATTAGCATTGGTTTTTATAAAATTCTAGATTTTAACTGATGATGTGACACAAGAAAAAGGGACTTTTTGTCTAGAAATGGAAATCAGGAGAAGGACTCATGCAAAAGGGTATTAAATAAAACTAGGTCTTAAAGACACAGCATATAGGAACGCTTCCAGCCAGTGGTCAACTTAAAAGAACAAAGCTGAAGAGCTGTCCTCTTTTTAGAGAGGATATCCAAAAGGGAGTGGGATGCAAATGTGGATCCATCTCAAATATACAGCAAATTGACAAAACATAGAGACATAGATAGGCTGGAGAAAACCAGTGCAACATTAATGTCTTTCTCCTCTTTAAGAGCAGGATTTTAATGCCCAGTTCTATCTCATACATAATGAATACTCAATGAATATTTGTTGAGTGGAAAAAAAGCCAAAGAAATGAAGTTATCAAGAAAATATCTCCTCTAAGGATTCAAAACCATACTATTCAATTATTGGTATTTTATGTATATCAGAAGTTGTTAGTCTTGTTTGTATAGTTTATTTAAGGTTATGAAATTTAAAAAAGCTTTCAAAGAATAGCAGTATAAGGTTAGACATTATAGATGAAAATTTCTCCTTCACTGAGACAATAATATTATTGCTATCATTAATTTATATGCTTTCTACATAAATTTGTATTATAAGCAAAATATACTATATCTTTGAATATTTTAAATATTACAGATGAATTATATATTCTGTGTTGTGCTGCAAATTGTACTTTATTACATTTGTGAGATAATACTGATGCAACTCCTCCACATTCATTTTATGGCTGGATAACATTATAATACATAAAATATCATAACTCATTTATTGTCATATTTCTGTTTGGAGGCTATTGTAAGGAATGCAGTTATGAAAAGCTATAATTCTTTCATATAATTTTTGTTTATGGAGGTTTTCAAAAATACTCTTCCAAATCTTCGAGGTAAGACAATGAGGAAGACAAGACACCATGTGTTAAAAACTTAATTCTGTGGTTGTGACTGTGCCTGTGTAACTGTGCCTCTGTGACTATGCCTGTGTGACTGTACCTATGTGACTGTGCCTGTGTGACTGTACCTGTGTGACTGTGCCTGTGTGACTATGCCTGTGTGACTGTGCCTGTGTGACTGTGCCTGTGTGACTATGCCTGTGTGACTATGACTATTTGATTGTACCTGTGTGCTTGTGTGACTGTGTCTATGTGACTATTTCTGTGTGACTATACTTGTGTGACTGTGCCTGTGTGACTGTGTCTATGTGACTGTGTCTGTGTGACTATACTTGTGTGACTGTGCCTGTGTGATGGTGCCTGTGTGATGGTGCCTGTGTAACTATGACTGTGTGACTATGCCTGTGTAGTAATTGCCTAGGACTGTTTCTGTGCATGACTGTGCTCTTCAAAGCCACCATTTTTATACCAGAGGCATTATATTTGCCCAAACTCACCCTTCTAATTCAGTTTCTGGAACTGTCTTCTTAGTTTCCAGAAGGCTCTGCAATGTAGGACTTCCTTTCAGTGTATACAGTTCTCCCAACTTGAGTCTCAGTCACTTGGCCGCTCACCTGGGCTTTCATCATCCACCTCTTCAGAATGAGCCACAGCTTTTGCTCTAATAAACTCCTCTTTGTCTCTGTGTCGGCTTTGGATGTTTCCTCTCATGTAGACAAACATCTCTAGATCCGTGACTTTAGCACTCTACCAAGCAAAATCATAGAAACAATCTTATAGGTTCTCTTACAAAAATAAAGAAGAATTTTATTTTTCAGTAATAACTAAGTTCACCAAAAATGATTTTTTAAATATACGGTACAAGGAAACTTATCCAAATGTCTGTTGTAAATATGTAGAAACTTTTAATTCTGGGTTTATTTGTTCAGATGGGAATTATAACCATAACTGTTAATGACTGGGTTGCACCCTCCCATTTCATAAGCTGAAGTATTAGTCCTCAAAGTAGCTGTATTTACATAAAGGGCCTCCAAAGAGCTCAAGATCTAAAAGGTTGTGAAGATATCGGGGAAAGACTACTTAAAGACATAACAGGAGGATGCTTTTAAGCCAAAGAGATAGGCCACAAGATAACTAAACCTGCCAATATTTCATCATGGAATTCTTCCTCTATATGGTGAGAAAATTTTAAGCCACTCAGTTTCAGGGTTTTGTCATAGTAATGTTTGAAAAGCAATTCATGCTTTTTTCATAACTCCCAGCCCTTCCAATGCTGGGACTCCTTAGCATACCATTTCATCTTTGAGACACATGAAGTGAGATCTAACTCACATCAGCCTAGAATCAGCTATACCTTGACTTTTTCTCATTTCACAGTTAAGTATTTATTGTGAGAAGACTGTTTTCCATCTCCACTTGTCTTTAACCAAATGTGAACTTATACATGGTTTTCAGATTTGTGCCTATGTCTATGCAGATCTGGAGGCCCTATCTCCTGTCCCTTGTGTACTAAATAAAATTCCATTGTTGCAGGTTATATATATATATATATATATATATATATATATATATATATATATATATCCTGTTGATTTGCAAGCAGCCATAACTTCAGAATTTATTACCACACTCTTGACTTAAAAACAACACAACAGACATGGATCTTAGAGAAAACATCATTTACATTTGCAATGAACGTACAGACAGAACATATGGTCAAATATAAACATTTCAGATTATATTACAAGTCTTAAGTATCTTAAGTCATATATCTTTTGGACACATGAGATTGAAGTTAGCATATCTATTATTACAGTAGTAGCCACTAGTACTATTACCAGAATGAACTCAGGAAAATAGAAAAAACAATGACAGCATTCAGAATATTTCCTGGAAACTTAAAAACTCCTTATAATATTCCATTTTAAATTATAAAATAACATATTCATAATTTTCTTGAGATTTAATTTTTTATTATTTTAGTAGATTTTTTTATGTATTTGTGTTATGTGTGTGTGAATGTGTGTGTGTCTTTTGTCTCCTTGACTGCCAGTGAGAGTTTATGTAGACTACATACATGAAAGGACATACAGAGGACAAAGGACAGCATCAGATCCCCTAGACTGGAGTTTACAGATGTTGTGAATCACCTGACATGCATACTGGGTTTCTAACCTGAGTCATCTGCAAGAAAAGTACATGCTCTTAATGGCCTGGCCATCTACTCAACTTCATAGGTGACCTACTAATAATGGACACTTTGTCATAGCATAGCCTCCCCAAATGTTTTAAAATTGTAATTTATGATAAAAATTATAACACCATGTGCTATAATTATAGCTTAGTAGTGCTGACTGTGACTAGCTAACATGAGCCCTAAGAACCTCTAAATGAGCCCTCCTGCTCTAAATGAGACATGTATATCACACACTCTTGCCTTCAAGGCTTAGGGATCACATAAGAATAAGAAGCAGAAAGTCTTTAAGAGCTAGAGGTAGTGGATATCTGCAGAGGAATAACATTTGCCAGATACAGCAGAGTCACTGTACACATGAACTCATATCCTATGTGATGGCAGGCAAAAGATCTGGACAAAACCAAGCCAGCCTAACATCCCACCACTGTGATGTAAAGGTCATTTAAAGTTTTACTTCTAGCTGAGGTACTGTTAGGGATGTTCACTCTGAGAGATTACTCATGCTCAACTGGATGGCCCTATGCCCATGCATGTACAGGGAGCATTAAATGGTCTTTGTTGTATTAAAAACAGTTAAAGTGAATATGAGGAGGTGTGATTACACAAAATTCTACCTCTAGATAAAGAGTGGCTGAGAGGGGGAGAATTTATTTTTCTCAAATGATAAATTCTCATATACATTGCCCAAACCTAGGTTGTCAGCCTAGCATACCTATCATGCAAATTTAAATGGACTCAGTGGTTTGTGTGTGTGTGTGTGTGTGTGTGTGTGTGTGTGTGTGTCTGTATCTACATATGTAATAGTAACAATAAGAGAGAAGAGTTTGTGTATTTGGAATGGAGAAGGGGTGACAGAGGAAGCAGAGAAGAACTGAAATAATATAAATGTATTTCTCATATATGAAGTTCTGTTTATTTTTATTGTATTTTATATTATATATATTTTTTCATTAAAAATGTCATATCCATCAATGTACCCCATGTCCCCATACTCTCCCTTCTCCCCCTGACAATCCCTCCCAACCAGCCCTCAGCCTCTCCCCTCCCTACCCACCCCTCCCCTTCCCCAAAAGGGTGAGAAGTCCCAAGGTGGACCAGTCCAGCACATCCACTCCAGACACATCCGATTCACTCATTTCAAAGTCAATTTTGGGCTGGGTGTTCCTCTATAGGGAATGGGCTCCAAGGTGCCAACCACGCACAGGAACATAGTCTGATCCCACCCCTTGTGACTCCACACACTCATGACAGTCAAAAGCCACCCACCTCCTTCTCCTGATGGATCTCCAATGGCAATTCCTGATTCATAGAGCTTTCCAGACCTCCAGCCAGCCATCACCTTGGGAATCTTCCTCACAATCCCTATCCCCATGAAGTTCTTAATACTAGAATTAAAACATTAAAAATTATCCTATAATGTACTATTCTTGTTTATTCAAGAAGTAGCTCATATTTTGAAAAATTTAATGCTCCCAGACCTTGAAAAAAATAAAAAGGACAAAGGGCCATTCTATAAATCAAAATAAATACAAACAATACCCTCAATTACACAATAGTAGATATCCCTCAAAGACTAATAAGTCTTGTTGAGTCAACTGCAAAGGTATCTAGTCAGGGAGAGAGACTGTCTTTGTAGATAAATCCTATAATGAAAATTTTCTGAAAATTCCATTCATCAAGCATTTAGATTTTCTGAGCCTATTCTAAAGGGACATCTAGGTTCAGCACCATGAACCAAAATGCTGATCTCATTTTCCGCTTTATCCTCCTGACTCTGAGTGGGACTCAGTGAATCCCTCCTAGGATGACGCACTGCACCTACATCAAAACAGATGACCTACTGGTTAATCCAGAGGCCTTAGCAAAACTTGAAATATCCCTGCAAGTCAATCTTGTCTACATGCTGAGATCACTGCTGTAATGAAAAATAATAAAGAGAAGAACTGTCTGAACCCAGAATCTGAGGCTATTAAGGATTTTTTTTTTGGGGGGGGAAGGTCTGATAAAGCTTGTTAAACCATAGAGAACCACATCACTGCAGCATAATTAAATAGGTCCACATATAGGCACTCATCCATCACTTCCCTACATATAATTGTCCCTGGTTTTCACATCTACTGAAAAGGACCAGCCATAGCTGCTATTATTCTTACATGGTGGTGGATAGTCCATTATCCTGAGATAATAGTAATACCAGTATCAGAGCAGTGCCTAACTCTATTGCTAATAGCTGGTCTTGAGTCCTGGCTCAAATAGCTCATTATAAAAAGCTATATTGAGAAGTTACATTCTTAGTCATTATTCCTGATCCCAACCCTGTTCCTGGGACTCTCTTCATTTCTCATTCTTTAAGGTTTATGAAGAAATCTTTTTGTTATTCCATATGAAGTTGCGTATTTTTTTTTCAAGGTCTTTAAAAAATTTGTATTGGAAGTTTGATGGGGATTGTATTGAATCTGTAGATTGTTTTTGATAAGATTGCCATTTTTACTATGTTGATCCTACCAATGTAGGAGCATGGGAGATCTTTTCATTTTCTGATATCTTCTTAAGTTTCTTTCTTCAGTGACTTAAAGTTCTAGTCAAGCAGGTCTGTCACTTCTTTGATTAGAGTTATGCTGAGATATTTAATGCTAATTGCTATCATAAATGGTGATGTTTCTCTGTTTCTTTTTCAGCCTTTTTTATCATTTGTGTATAGGAAGGCTATTGATCTTTTTTTGAGTTAATCTTATAGCCTGCTAGATTTCTGAAGTGGTTCATCAACTGTGGGAGCTTCCTGGTAGAATTTTGGGGGTCACTTATATATTCTATTGTATCATCTGCAAGTAGAGGCAGCTTGACTTTTGCCTTTCCAATTTTTATTCCTATTAACTCCTTTTGTTCTCTTATTGTTTTAGGTAAAACTTCAAGAACTGTATTGAATAGGCAAAGAGAAAGGGACAGCCTTCTCTTATTCATAATTTTAGTGGGATTGCTTCGGAGTTCTTATGCATTTAGTTTCATGTTGGCTGTTGGCTTCCTTTATATATCGCCTTTATTATGTTTAGGTATTTTTCCTGTATACTGCTCTCTCCAGAACTTTTACCATGAGGGAGTTTGGATTTTGTCATGTGGGATTTTTTTTCTTTCAAGTTGTTTATAAAATGGATGACATTGACAAATTATCATATGTCAAACCATCCCTGCATCTCTGGGATGAATCCTACTTGATCATGGTGAATGATTTTTTTGATATGTTCTTAAATTCAGTTTGCCAGTATTTGAGTATTTTTGCATTAATGTTCATGAAAGAGATTGGTCTTTAATTCTCTTTCTTTGTTGTATCTTTGAGTGCCTTTGGTATCAGTATGATTGTAGCCTCATAAAGAGTTTGGCAATGGTCTCTCAGTTTTATTATATGGAAGAGTTTGGGGAGTATTGGTTCTTCTTTGAATGTCTAGTATAAATCTGCACTGAAACCACCTGGCACTGGGCTTTTCTTGCTTGGGAGACTTTTAATAACAGCTTCAATTACCTTAGGGGTTATAAGTCTGTTAAAATCATTTATCTGGTCTTGATTAAATTTTGGTATTTGGTACCACTCCAGAAAGATGTCCACTTCTTTTAGGTTTTCCAAATTAGTGGAGTGTAGATTTTTGAAGTATGAACTAACAATTCCCTGGATTTTCTGGGTGCCCTTTTCATTTCTGATAATGTTAATTTGGATAATCTCTCTCTCTCTCTCTCTCTCTCTCTCTCTTTCTCTCTCTCTCTGTCTGTCTTTTGGATAGTTTGAATAAGGGTTTATCTATTTTGTTGGCTTTTTCAAAGAACCAACTCTATGATTCATTGGTCTTTTATGTTGTTCCCTTTGTTTTTATTGTGTTGATTCAGCCCTGAGTTTGAGTATTTTCTTCTCTCTACTCCTTCTAAGTGAGTTTGTTTCTAATTGTTCTAGAGCTTTCAGCTATGCTGTTAAGTCTATTGTGTGAGATTTCTCTAGGATTTTCATATAGGCCTCTAGTGCTATGAATTTTCCTCTTAGCACTGCTTTCATTGTGTCCCATAAATTTGTGTTTGTTGTGGATACATTTTCATTGAATTCTAGGAAGTCTTAATTTCTTTACATTAAATTTTATTATTTTTTATTGAAAATGTCTTTTTATCCATGTATTCCCCTGAACCCCCTCTCTTCTATTCTCCAAATCACTCCAAGCCAGCCTCCAGCCTCCTCACCCCTCATCCATCCATACCCTCCCCAAAAGGGCAAGAAATTCCAAGGTGGGTCAGCTCAGCATGACACATCCACTTCAGGCCAATCTGATTTCATCACCTCAATATGAAGACTAGGTTAGGTGTTCCTCTGTAGGTACTGGGCTCTAAGGTGTCAGCCCACACACAGGAGCACAGTCTGAACCCACCCTTTGAGGCTCCACATACTGCTCATGCCAATCTATAGCTGCCTACCATTGGAAGTCCTAGTCCTTCTCCTGATGAATCTCCAGTGGCTATTCTTTATTCAGTGGGATTCCCAGCTCTCCAGCCAGCCATCTCTGTGTGAACTTTCCTCATAATTAACCCCTATCCCCTTGCTCATACAAATTCTCCTCCCTTTCTCCTGGCTGGGCCAGAAGTTTGGCCCAGTGCTCAGCCACGGATCTCTGCTTCTCCATCTATTCTTTGTTGGATGTAGGTTCTGTGATGATACTTAAAGTGATTATTCATTTGATTACAGGGAAAGTACTGTTCAGGCACCCCCTCCACTATTGCAGACCTAGCCAGGGACATCCTGTGAGTTCTTGGAGGTTTCCCTAGTACCCAGTTCCTTTCCAACCCTACATTGGCTTCCTCTGCTGAGATATCTATCTCTTTCTAGGTCCTTCTTTGCTCTTCTCACTCAATAATCTCCTTCTTTCAAGATCTGTTCCCAACTCTTCTTTGTTGCAACCTGTTATGGCCCCAATTTGCTAAGTGATCTTCTCTTATTAGGAGCATCTCTGGATGTCTCTCTTAAGTTCCTTCTAATCCCAAGCTGTTCAGAGGTTGGCGTTTGAAACTTGAGTATTCTTTGCTTTTTGTCTAAAATCCACTTATGAGAGAGTACATCCCATGCTTATCTTTCTGGACTTGTGATACCTTGCTCAGGAGGATATTCTATAAATCTGTCCATTTATCTGCAAATTTTAGAATGTGTTTTTTTTGTTGTTGTTGTTGTTGTTGGGGTTTTTTTTTGTTTGTTTGTTTTTTTTTGTTTTTTTTTGTTTTTTTTTTTTACTGCTGAGTAGTATTTCATTGTGTAGATGTACCACAGTTTGTTAATCCATTCTTCAGTTGAGGGGAATGTAGGTTGTTTCCAGGTTCTTGCTACTATGAATAATGCTG
The DNA here is from genome assembly GCA_033318265.1 of Phyllotis vaccarum. Classification (NCBI taxonomy): domain Eukaryota; kingdom Metazoa; phylum Chordata; class Mammalia; order Rodentia; family Cricetidae; genus Phyllotis; species Phyllotis vaccarum. Next base: position 133,579,666 of record JARWLC010000004.1, on the reverse strand, counting down.
CAATGAACATAGTTGAGCTAATGCCTTTGGGGTGTAAATGTGCATCCTTTGTGTATATGCCCAATAGCAGTAGTATTGCTGGATCCTTAAGGAGACTGATTTTCAGTTTTCTGAGGAACTGCCACACTGCATTCCAGAGTGACTATACAAGTTCAGTTTCTTTATTTCTTCCTTGACACTGAGATGGTTCAATTGAGAGATGTTCAGTTTCCATGAATTTGTAGACTTTCTGTGATTTTTTGTTTCTTATTTCTCTGTTGAGCTTCTGTCTGGTGGACCTATCCATTGGTTAGAGTGGTGTATTGAAGTCTCCCAGTATTAATGTATGGGGTTTGATAGAGATTTAAGCTACAGTAGTGTTTCTTTTACATGTATAGGTGCCCTTTTGTTGGGAGCATAAATGTTCAGGATTGAAAATTTACCTTGGTGGAAAACAATCCTGCCCAATAATAGAACTTCAGGAGGCCTTATCATTCCTTACTTCAGTAATAAAAACAGCCTGGTTCTAACATAAGAGCAGATTTGTGGGTTAATGAAATCAAATTGAAGACCTTAATCTTAATTCACATGCCTTTGAATACCTGATTTTTGAAAAAGAGGCCAAAAATAAACAATGAAAAAAAAAGATAGTATCTTCAACAAATGGTACTGGAATAAATGGATTGTGATATGTAGAAGAATGCAAATAGATACATACCTGTCATCCTTCACAAAAATCAAAGCCAAGTGAATCAAAGACCTCAACATAAACCCAGCTACACTCAACTTCATAGAAAAGAAAGTAGGATATACCTTTGAATGCTTTGGCAGAGGTGACCACTTCCTAAATATAATACCAGTAGCCATAGACAATAAGAACAACAATTAATAAGTGGGGCCTTATTAATCTGACAAGCTTCTGTAAGGCAAAGGACATTGTCAATAAGAGGAAATCACAGCCTACAGAGTGTGAAAAGATATGCACCAGCCCTACATCTGACAGATCACTAAAATATATAGAGATTCAAGAAACTAGAGGCCAAACCCCCAAATAATTCCGTTAAAATGGGGTTCAGAGCTAAATAGAGAATTCTCAACAGAAGAATTTCAAATGGCAGAAAGACACTTAAAGAATTGTTCAACATTCTTAGTCCCAGAGAAATGCAAATCAAATCAACAACTCTGAGATACAATCTTATACCTGTAAGAATGGCTAAGACCCAAAACACAGATGACAGCCTATGCTTGAGGGTGTGTTGAGCAATGTGAACACCCTTCCATTGATGGTGGGAATGTAAACTTGTACATCCACTTTAGAAAGCAGTATGGCAGTTCCTTAAAACAATTAGAATCAATCTCCCCAATGGTCCAGCAATACCACTATTGGACATATACTCAAAGGATGGATGCACATTATAACCCGAAGGTCATTAGCTTACCTTTGCTCATAGAAGCCTTATTTGTAATAACCAGAATCTGGAAACAACCTAGATGCTCCTCAACTGAGAATGGATTAACAGATTGTGGTACATTTACACAACGGAGTACTACTCAGCAGTAAACAAAAGAAAACAATGACATCTTAAAATTAGCAGGCAAATGGATGGACTTGGAGAGTTTCATTCTGAGTGAGGTAACAGAGGCATACTAAGATAGACAAATTATATACTCATACATAAGTGGAGTTTGGACATAAAGCAAAGAATATCCAGGCTGCAAACCACAACCCCTAAACAACTCTGTAACAGAAGGAACTTAGACATCCAGGGATCCCCCTGGGAAGGTGAAATAGAGAAGATCTCCTGAGTAAATTGGAATCATAATGGGAAGCAAGCAATGAGAGGTGGGAACAAGTCTTGAGAGGAGATGGTTGAGTGAGAGGAGCAACAGAGAGGGAGAACAAAGAAATGGATATCTTGATAGAGGGAGCCATTGTGGAGTTAGAAAAAACCTGTGCTAAGAATACCTCCATGAATCCACAAGATATACCTGGCTAGGGCTCCAATCAATAGGAGAGAAGGTGCCTAAAAAGGACTTCCCTATATCAAATGAATGACCACCCTAATTGTCATTATAGAACCTTCATGCAGCAATGGATAGAGGCAGAAGCAGAGATTCATAGCTAAGTACAAGGCTGAGCTCTGGATCGAGCTGGAGAGAGAGAAAGAGAGAGAGAGAGAGAGAGAGAGAGAGAGAGAGAGAGAGAGAGAGAGAGAGAGAGAGAGAGAGAGAGAGAGAGAATATGAATGAATGAATGAATGAATGAATGAATGAATGAATGAATATGGGCAAAGGGGTCAGGATCATGAGGAGGAGACCCACAGAGATAGTCTGACAAGAGCTATTGGGAGCTCACTGAAAATGAGCTAAGCCCTCCAAAGGTAGATGACAGTTTGTGGATCCTCTTGCAGTGTGACCAGAGTACATTCCTGGTGCATGATCTGACATCTCTGAACCCATTTCCTGCAGAGGAACACCTACCCCTGCCTTAATACTGGGATGAGGGACTCAGATCTACCTCAACTGGATATGCCAGACTGAACTCACCTACCTTGGGACTCCTTGCATTCTGTGGGGAATGGGTAGGTGGTAGGGTGGGAGAGTCTGAGGGAGGACTGGGAAGGACTGGGGGAAGGGAGGGGAAAGGGAGCAATGACAGATATGGAAAAAAATTTAAATAAAAAAATCTGTATAGAAAAAATAATATATTATACAAATATAGGACACACGCATATATAACATAGTAGTTTTATATGCTATTAAAAACTATAAAAATAAAGCTTTTATTTCTAGTTTACTAAAATTAATTCTAATGTAGACAAAGCATTAATGACAAATGGAATTTTAAGAACAAGAACGATCTTCATTTCATGAGTTTCTACTGCTGTGTTCCCAAGGAATCATATTTTTTTCATAACTCCAAATACATATAAGAAGCTATAAAAGCTTTTTAATGTGAATATAATGAAAAATCTGTACAAATTTAAATTCTGAGATATGTATTTTATATTTATTTTCATTGTGTGTGAAATAAATTGTATAATTAAGCATATGCCAATAAATAATTAGAGAAGTTTTAGAAAATGGGTAAATATTTTGAACGCTATGCTAAGCAAATATGTCTGATGTTTTTAAAAATAAAAAATGGTACATCACATGGAAAATATTAATACTAAATATTGAAAAAATGTGATGGTACATGCCTGTAATTCAAACACTTGGGAGACAGAGATAGGTAGATCTCTGTGAGTTCAAGAAATCTGGTCTACATGGCAATTTCTAGGCTAGCCAAGATAATATACTGAGACCTTGACTAAAAGGGATAAAAAGGGGGAAGAAATAAAAAAAGAAAAACAAACCAAAGTTATTCAGACTGAACGTTCATAAAGTACTGAAAACTGAAAAAAGAAGCAATCTACAAAAGAACACACGACATCGGGAGGAGGAAGTGATGGGGAGGGATTGGAAGGAAAGGATGTAGGATAGATTGCTCAAAACCTTTTCAATGAAAGTATAAATTTCTCAAGCAGTTGAAAAAATACCTTAAAAATGTTTATACAGTTTCTACAGCATTCCCAGATTACTCTCAGAGTCACTGAATTATGACGACTATGGAATCTACATTCTAGTGGTAAAAGGCAGACATCGAACCTATCAGCATAGGAGATAAATCAGGTATTTTCAGAGGACACAGTAATGGTATAAACCTGATAATCCCAACAATGGAATGTAACTCTAGCAGAAGGATGAGAAAGAACCAAGGCTCTCTATTTTGTGTGAGAGACTTTACTACTCTATGATGGGCAATTCAGATGCAAACTAGACAGTAGATTTCAGAGAAAACTAGAGTGTTTTTATTTATGCTTTTTTTGTTGGTGTGTGTATGATGTGTGAGTAGGGAACAAGGTATCAGAGTAGAGATTAGAGAGTTATATATAGAAGAGTCGATACTTTCCTTCCACATTGTTGAGACAGGGCTTCCCTTGTTGCTTCCATCCTGTGTAGGTCAGGTTAGCTGGTCCTCAAACTTCCAAAAGTTTGTCCTTCCTCGTCACCACCCCATATTGCTTCAGAATTTCTTAATTAAATACGTGCAGTCACACCTAGATCTTTTAGAACATGGTTATTACTAATTGAACTCTGGTCCTCACGGTGCATAACAAGTACTTTTATCCACTAAGCTATTTTATGGGGTAATTTAACATGGTATTGTTGATGTGGAAATTTGAGAATTATATGGCAAATAGTTATTTTTAATAATTCAAAAATGTATCTATACGTTGGTAGGATATGCTAGATTGGACTTAATAATGTGCCAAAAGTTGTGCAGGATTTTTATACAGAAAATTTTACATTTGTAATGTATGCATTTTCTCCATCTGAAAAATATTCTATATCAACACTTAATATAAATGCTTGACAAGTTTGCCATTTTTTAAACCAATGGAGCAGAATTCGCAGTGTGAATACTTCAGCAAATCTAATCTCTCCAAATATCTAATTTACTTACTGCTATCCATCAGTAATTATTACAAATGTAAGAAAAAAAAGAGGATAGAAAGCATGATAGTTAACTTTGATTATCAACTTAGCAGGATTTAAAATCACTGTGGGAACAATCTTCTGGCATGTGTGTGAAAGATTTTTTTTCTTAATTAGGTTAGATGAAGTAGGAAGATTAACCCTAGGGTAAACAGAATGACTATATGGGCTAGGATCCTGAATGGAACAAAAAGGAGAAGAGGATCTTGGAGGAAGAAATTATCTCTCCTTGTTTCCTGATTGCTGATTCAGTGTCATCTCCTATTTGAAGCTCTCCTTGCCTTCACTTCCTGTCATGATGTATCGTCTCTCACACTGAGCCTAAAGAAACCAAACCTCTTAAATTGCTTTGTGGGGCTTTTTATTATAACGATGAATAAAGTAACTAACATGGGAAGCAAATAAAAAAGGGAAAGAAGAACAGATAGAAAGGAAGAAAAAGATAGAGAAGAGGTGAACGAATATAGGGAGAATGACTACTCTAGTATCTATTAAACTTTGCTTGCATTGTAGTCTTCAAGGGACAGCCTTGAAAATAGAAGACCTGTTAGATTATGGGAAATTCATCAGCCAGATGTGGAGGAAGTCAGATACATAATATGCTCTTCTTGCATTTTTAATAATTACTGAAGGACAGCAATAAGTAAATAAGATATTTGGAGAGGCTGCATTTGCTGTTTAGAGCTTAGATTGTTGTTACATCTAATACAAGCAATTGCCATGGGATTTGAGTGAAATAGAATATATAAACTATAACACAAATCCTCAAGAGAAACTCAGCCATAATCTAACAGGACTTCTATTATCAAGGCTGCCCCTTGAAGACTGAAATGCAAGCAAAATTTCTTCTTGTATATATTGACATTACCATGTAATTTTTGTCCATTATACTATTTATATGTCATACATTATTGTTTTCTGTACATTGAACCATGCATGCATCATTAGACTAAAACTAACTTGATCATAATATGTATTTATATTTTTGTTGTTCACTTTTTGTAGTCCTTTTGGTTGTTTTAATTCTTGAAACAGAGTCTCACTATGAACCCCAGATTATCCTTAAAATTTTTGATCTTCCTGTCATAAACTTCCAGATGTTGCAATTATAGGCATTAACCAGTATGCATAATTGTATATAATCTTTGATATTATTCAACTCAGTTGGAAATTATTTTATTGATAAGGTTTCCAATATTGTCAAAAAAGATATTAATTCCCTAAAGATCTGAGAGAATTTATCAGTGAATCCATCTGGTCCTGGAGTATTCCTAATATGAATCTCTGAATGTTGCAATATCATTTATTATAGTTGTCTCATTTTTACATTTTCTTGTTTAAATATGGTACATAGTATGTATTTAGAAATGCATCAGTTTCCTGTTGTTTTGGGGAATATGCATTTTCAAAATATTCTCTTATAATTTGAATTTTGGTGAGAGCTGTTACAATATGTTCATTTTGCTTTAATTTTATCAACTTGATTAATTTATCAGACTTGCTCATCTTTTCTCAGAACCAGCTCTTTATTTACCTTATCATTGTTATTGTTTTCTTGGGTTGCAATTTATTATTTTTTATTATAAACCATATAGTGTTTTTACTTCTGGTTCTGAAATACTTTGTCTGGGATGGCAAGCTATGTCACTAAGTTATTTGAGAGTTCTCTGATATTTTTAATTAAGGCACTAATAGATATAAAACTGCCTTAGCTATATCTCACATATTCTAATATATGGTACTTTCCTTTGAATTTTGTTTTAGGATTTTTAAGTTTATTGCATTATTTTTTCATTTTATATTCTTTGGAAATTCTAAATGAATCCTGTGTTTGAATGTAAACATTTTCCCTTAGATCTTGGGAAGAATTATGTGATAATATAATTGAATATGTTTCATTTATTATATAGCTAAACTTCCCTTTCCACATCAAAAAGGTTAGTGTTTTATTTCTTATTTCTTTATTTTTATTTCTTCTTTATTTCCTTAAATTATGTTCTATAAGCATTGAACTTTGTGGTAAAGAATACACAGGTTTCTCTTTATTGATATCTGAAGGCAATAATTTTAACATTAGCTCCAATCCTCAATGTTCTTTCTTCAAATCTCATTTACTCTACTGTTGATGCTGCTAACTGATAGTTTATTTTCTTAGTAAAACTTTATGTGTAAGATTTCCGTTTTCAAGATTTATATCTCTTTTGTGAATTTCCACTCTAGTTATAAGCTGCCTTTTTTTTTTACTTCATGGCCCTTCTTCTTTGTATTCTTAAACACCATTGTTCTTTTGAGGTTTCAATCCCCAATACAACAAAAAAGAATAAAAATCCAGACTGCAGTGAGGGAAATACAGAAACAAAGAAACTATATAAATATTGCAATTTTTTAAATATAGAAATAAGGATGGGAAAGGAGGTAGAGTGATATAAGCAAACTATGAGATTATGACTGTTAATACCAATTAATAAAGAAAATTATAAGAATAACTTTTTAAAAACATTATTAAAATCTATAGCCATCAAGGAAATGTAAGCTAAATTTGCTTTGAGATTCATTTCATCTCAGTCAAGATGACAATCACTCATATAAGAAAGGACAAAATTATTCTGGCCAGTAAATGGGGGAAGGGAAATATTATAACTCTGCTGACAGGAATGTAAACTGATATAGTCACTACTGAAATCATTAAGTAGAGTCTTCAAAATACTAAAAATATAGTTACTGTATAATTCAGCTCTGGGAATGTACCTGAAGGATTCTAAGTTAATACACCAAAATGATGCTTACACAGTCATGTTTATTGATGCACTACTCACAATAGTCAATATATGCAACCAACCAACATGTCTATCAATAGGTATGAAAAGAAACTATGGGATCTCGAGAGATGCTGGATATTTCACTTATTAATGAAACAAAGGCACTTGGTAAATTTGAACACTCCCTCTTGATGAAAGTTCTAGAGACTTCAAGGATATATAGAAATAACCCCAAATAATAATGACTATATGAAACAAAACTAGATTAAATGCCATATTAATGGAAGCAAACTCAAAACATTTTTCTCTCAAATCAGAAATGAGGAACAGGTGTCAACTCTCCCCTCTCTTATTTGATATAGGACTGGAAGTTGTAACTAAAACAATTAGGAAAACACACAAATGGGTAAAAATTAAAATGGAAGAACTTAAATTGACCCCTTTTCACAGATAACATGATTCCTTGTATAAAATGATCTATTGAAGGTTGGAGAAATAGCTCAGTGATTAAGAACATGTGCTGATCTTCCAGAAGACCAGGATCAATTTCCAGAAGTCACATGGTGGTTCACAAATATCTGGAACTCTAGTCCAAGTAGATTCAATGCCCTCTTTGGTATCCATGGATACTGTAAGTACATGGTACACAAACAAACATGGATCAAAAAGACCCACACAAAAGGAAGTATTTTATTGGGTCTGCTAGATAAGTCTTGGACCTAATTAACACAGTAAATCTGCAAGGTACTAAAAGTATTATTTAAAAAGTCAGTAGCTTCCATGTATGCCAAGAGTTTACTTTCAGAGAAAAAAACAATTAGCAAAATATCCCATATAAATTAATTCTAAGGGCTGGGAATGTAGTTTAGAATAGACTCCTTGTCTTATATTAAGGAAGCTCTGAGTTTAATCTACAGCACTGTCAAAAATATAGTTAAGTAAGTAAAATTTAAGTAATAAAATTAGGTATTTAGGATTATATCATCATGAAGTGAAATCACTCTAAAAACTTTCAAGATATTGAAAGAATAAAACACAGAAGAGACTAGACAATAGAAAGACATTTTATGTTTCTGAATTGGCAGGATGAATATTATGAAAATGGCTATACTACCAAAATTAATTTACAGTTTTAGTAGAAAATGCATTAAAAATACAATGCCAAAATTCACAGTCTTAAAAAGATGCCAACACAAGAATTTATGTAAAATCACACAACAAAAGCAAATAAACAAAACACCCACAAATAGCTAAAGCAATCCTAAAGAGTAATAACAATTGGGGGCATTATAATATTCCAACTCAAATTATACTATAGAGGTATATTGCTGAAAGCAACCTGGTACTGGCATAAAATCAGACACAAAGACCAACAAACTAGAATAGAAAACCTAAAAATACATTAAAAGAAATTATGCCTGCTTAATGTCTTACAAAGGAGACGAAACACACATTGGAAGAAAAGTAACTTATTCAACAACAGTACTAGTAAAGCTGAATTTCTACCTGCTGGAGAATGAAACTTGATCATTATCAGTCATCCTGTACAAAATACATTTTAAAAATACCAAAAATCTTAATTTAAAATGTGAGACTGCAAGAAGAAAACATAGAGGATTGTGTTCAAGACATTGGGGTAGGAAAGGACTTCTAAAGTTGAACACCAGCATCACAGGAGCTAACTTCAAAGATAACACATGGGACCACATGAGAATAGAAACATCTGTACAGAAAAAGGAATAAATCAGCAGAGCAAACAGACAGCCCATAGAGCGGGAGAAAAATCTTTACCTTTCATACTTCAAACAAAGGGCTAATATCTAGACTTTACAAAAAACTGCAGAAACTAAATGCCGATGAAATAAAACTGTCAATCAACAAATTGGCAGATAGACTGAATAGATAGTTTTCAAATAAGAAATACAAAGGCTATTAACTACTTAAAATATGTTCAACATCAGAGAAATGTAAATTAAAACTATTCTGAGATACAGCCTCACTCCAGTGAGATAATTATCAATGTATTTGACAATCAGTGTTGGAAAGAGTGTGGGGAGAAAAGAATCCTACCAAAAAAGACTAAATATTAGGGTATAAGGAAAAACTGAATATAGTTAATGGACATGAATTATGAAAAAGAATATAAAGATAATTTTTTTTTTTTTAGTTTTAACTCTGTCATAGAGTTCTCATTTGTTGGTAGTGGCTAAGTTCATAAAAGCATATTCAATAAAGAAAATGGAAAATCTACCTCAAAACTCCACAGCTTCAGAACAGCTGTTCTCATTATACAGAAATGTATTGAGATGTATAGATTTCAGGTAAATTTCACTGTATAGCATTTTTATTTTCAAGATTTTTAAAAAATAATAAACATAATTAAAAACAAACCAACAAAATTTAACATTGGGAGTGAGGAAATAAGGTAGGAAGTAAAAGCTGGATTCTACTTTAAGCTTTAGCACTTAAAAAAGAGAACAGGTATTTGAGGATAGAATGGGATGTGAGAAAGTTTGAGGAAAGCGATTGGAGAGAAATAATTATATTTTAATTTTGAATAAAAGAGTTTACATAAAGGCACAGATTCAGAATCTTTTCTCCATAGGTACAAGAAGAAGGGCCTCTTGCAACTCCTAGCTGATTCCCTGGGGCAGCAGGGGACCTATTGGGCCTTACCATTCAAGATTACGGTTGGTAACATCAGGGATTCATGCATGTGTGTTTCTCTAAGTCACAATGGCCTCTTTTTTTTCCACTGACTAAATATATACATGCTTCAAGAATCAGTGTTGGCCTAGGAAGATGGTTGAATATTAGATGACTATTCAAATGTCTATGTGGCCAGGGTGGCATTTTCATCCAGGATCGCCAGCTTAATCTCTCAAGAAATGGAGTGAAGTTAACTGTGTGTGTTTATGAGTCTCTTTGAGACAAAGGCCAGTGTGTCTGGATTACACAGAAATGACTTGGTTTCATTTGAGAGGGTTAAAGCTTCATACAATTCATTCTTCACACCAAGTATAATCTGTAACACTTACAGCTGCAATCAGACTGTATCCACAAACCATTCCATCCCCAGATGGTGACTGGCTATCCAACTAAACTCCTATACTGACATCTATAATCACTGTGCAATCAATACGGGATCACTGTCTGTTGTTAGATGGTTATCATTTTTACTTAAACCCAATATGTTACCTTGCACAGCTTTATTTTAAATAAAAAATAACTTTAAATACCAAAATAAAACTTCAGATGATGAAGCTATTGTTAGGAACAGTTTTCATGAGATTCTAGATAGCTCCATTGATATAAAATCTTATCTTTTGTTTTTTATAACCTATGTTCATTTTTGTTAATCATTTCAGGCCAGTGGAATATCATCTTAAGTTTTTGGAATTTATTAAACAAATCCTAGAACTTTATCCCTTCACTTTATTTGATTTTTTTCTATGGGTAATTTTGTGTTTTCATAGAGTAATCATGCAACTTTACCTTTCCCTAACAGGGACCACCCCCCAATACCATCCTGTTCAAATGTCTTTCTATATGGAGGTACACTGCCTACACACATTGGAGTTTATTTGTGAGAATGCTATAAAAAAGAAACATAGTAAAATTCTATCATCTAAACACATAAAAACCGAATCTATAGATAAAGTTTATAAGCAAAGGGATTGTATAAAAGGAAGAAAGCCCAATTAACTAAAAACATGAAAGCCAAGATGTTCTCTGTTGCTGGGTTGTGTTATCTTTTAACCCACTCGCACAGATGTGTGTTCTTAAGTAGGAACTGGGAGACATTCTTGTCAGTACTTCCATCTGTCAGTCTTCTCACCATTGATGATGTCTTTCTGATGTCCTCCCCCTCACATTGCTACAATCATTGGAAAATTACAAGGACAAGAGAGAAGGAAATGGAGGGCCAGTGAGAATGGTGGCCTCAGTGTGTGAAGAAATAAACTGAGAAATGGCTCCGCTGTTAAAGGCTAGGCTCACAACCAAAATATAAACTCCAAATTGTAGTACAACTCTTGACTTTCTGCCAGGTTGTAAAAAAATGGGAGACATCCTTAGAAACAGAAGTGATTTACAGCAAAAGGCATTCTTAACAAAGAACTTCACACCTTAGACCCATAGTTTTCAGATTATAGTAATGCATAGATCCACCCTAATAGGGAAAACACATAAATCTGCAAGGTAATATTATATTTTACTGTACCATCCCTGAAAAATATAAAAGTGGAAATGTGTAATAACTTCTAAAACAATAAATAAAAACTTCTAAAACAGTAGTAGTAGCAACCTTATATCAGGACACAAAATATTTACTATTTTGGAGGACATAGCTGCACCTCTCTGAGATGTATCACTCAATATTAAAACATGGCACATGAAAGAAAAAATATTAAATTGCTTCATCATTAGAATAGAAATGCATATTCTGCAAACAAAAATTTTAAGACAACAAAACTGTACCACAGACTGAGGAAATACCTTCAAATCAAATGCCATTAATTTGCTTGTATCTAAGCTATAAAAATAATCCAATAAATAACTGAGAAACAGGTAGGCAAAACTCGAAACTCAAAGAAGAACCTAAATAAGCATCTTACTACAAAAATATGCATGGAAAACAACAGTATGGAAAGATAAACCAAATTTAAAATAATGTATCATTGCACAGTCACTAAAATGACTAAAACAACAACAAAACCAAATGAAAAACCAAACAACTTATAATTTGCAACCACTTGCATGAAAGCATCAGTACAAAGTCCCAGTTTGCATGGGGGGGGGGCATGGAAAGTCAAAGAGGATTGGGAAAGGAATTTGGCAGTTTCTTTCTGAATAGTTTCACAGTGTGCTCTAACAATGAGGCTACTAGCTATTTAACTAAAATGAAAACTAATAACCATACACGATCTGTATGCAAATGATTATATTGCATTCCTTAATCATCACCAAAATATTTAGGGAAAAATGTCTGATATGGGAATAGACTAAGTCATATAAGACACTGATGTAATACAATATAGAGAATGAGAAGCTCAAACAGATGGTGTGCAAGGTTAAAGGCTAGGAAACCCAAGTACAGTTAACACTAGAAACATCAATGCTATTAGTGCTGGTAAATTAGCTGGGCAACTGTGTCATAAAATATCAGGTTTTAAAAAGTAAAAATCAAGTGTGAAGCATATGGAGGCCCTTTTTGCTATCTTCTGGAATGGGGAGAAGAAATGTAGAGTGCCCACTGCTAAAGTTTATAGCCATTATAAGGAATTCACCATTTAAGTTTCTATGGTAGTTACTGGAGGTCTTAAATTTAAATAGAAGCATGATGTAACAGAGTGATTTTAAAACAAAAGAATAATTCTAACTGTTGGATAGAAAAAGACTATTGAGGGGGTGTTAAATTGACAGGATCAGTTGAGAGTCTATCAGAACATTCAAGTAACTGATATTCCAAAAGGATACTGAAGGTACCAGGTGTGCGGTATTTGGGTAGTCTGAAGCTGAAGGAAGTTAAGGGAATATGAGAACACATGGATTGAAGATATTAAACCCTCAGTTGCCAAGGAGATTCCCAGTGTAAGGTTTAGGAAATGTTCCAGGATGCAGATGCTAATCTGACAATGAGCAACATGTGGACGAGAAGATTCAGGTGGGAGAGTTTATACTGCTGCTTTTATCTCCTGGCCAGCAAACTTTAATTTGTAACTGTCAGTCTCTAGCGCCGTTAGAGGGTGCATCTCAGACCAAAATAAAGGTCACAAATGGAACTACTATGATAAATGTGAATTATAGATGAATTTTTCTTCTTGGCCACCAGCTCACAAAAAATGACAAGGAGACGTGTTAATTATGAGGGCTTGACCTTAGCTTAGGCCTGTTTCTAACTATCTTTTATAACTTAAGTTAACTCATATTTTTTAATCTACATTTTTTTCATGTAATACCTCATCTCCATTATGTACACCCTCATTATTCTTTGTCTGGCGGGTAACGTCACCTTTCTTTCTCCCAGAGCTCTCTGCCCACAGAAGTCTTGTCTAAACTCTTTCTGTCTAACTAGTGACATTCAATTATTTATTAAATCAATAACAGTGACATATCTCACACTGAGTAAAGGAATATTACACAGTAGTGGATATTGGATATTTTGATGTTTATGCTTCCATGTAAGTCATTAAAAAGTATTCCAAACTTCACGGTGCACCAATATTTTATTCTTAAATTTGTATGTGCATATGTGTGTGCCTGTATGGCAGTCAAAAATTATCCTCTGGTGGGATTCTTTAGGTGCCATTCATTATGGTTTTTGAGACAGTGTCTCATTGGTCTGGTATTGCAGTAATTCTCATTCCCAATATCCTATATATAGGATTAATATTTATTAGAGGGTATTTTTAATACTCACTGATACAAATTAAACCTCAGTGCAATTCTTGAAGTTAGGATTGTCCTGCAGTGGGTTGCTGATCTGGTCTCTGAGAATGTAGGAACAAAACAGGCCACTCAAGATCCCAGCAGCCTTTTTCAATAGGGCTGGCCACACTCCATTCAAGCGCCTAGAACTCCAGAGACATGCCTTCTAACCTTCTCAGCTAACAATTGAATTCCACCACAGTCTGGTGCTCACTGACTTGATACTTTGCCAGTCTCTGCCTCCCCAGAATTGGGATTATAATTTCTACCACTGTACCTGACTTTTGTTTTTTAAATAGAGGTTTGAGAGATCACATTCAAGTGGTAGACTTGTTATTTCTTCTGAAATAACTACCTTTAATATGATGTGTACTTTATGAGAGCACACTCACACTGATACTTTGAATAAACAATTTAGCAGATTCAGTGTTTACAAAGCACTTGATGCTTTTTGTATTTTTCAGTAATAACAAAATATCTGATAAAACGCTTTTGCATTAAGCTGAAAAAAATAAGCACAATAAAGCATAGAGTTTTCATTAAGTTTCTGTTTCATGCCAGAGAGGAAAAAAGGAGCATGGCTTATTATTTGTACACTTATGAATGTGAGGATCAGAGAGAGATGCACTCACTATCTAGCTGAGGTCACTCCACTGAACTCAGCATTTCCCTTTGACTAAACTTGCCTTTTCCCAAGAGTTTGCTGAGGAGCTATATAATCACTCATTCATTCATAGGCAGTCTTGTCACCTTGATGACTCCTTACAGAAACCCCAAGCCTACTTTAGGAATAGAAGTTGCCGCACTTCACAGAGACGCCTGACATGGAGGGCAAGAGCATCCTTTTACATATTCTTTATGTTTTTTTTATTATGCTTCCCTTGCCTCTTCTCCCAACTCTCAGTGGCACGGTACTTGCCATTTATGAGTATATCTGCTGTCACTTTATTACACAAGATTCCATTACCTGCAGCAGCCTTTAAACTGTGCTAGCACAACTCGGGACAAATATATCCTTTCCCTACGGCTCTATCCAGGATGCTTTCCATTATGAGCAGAGACTTGCAGCTAGCATATAATTTTATTGCTGAATAATAAAAAAAAATACACATAAGTTTTAAAAAATGAACATGACATAAAATTTCCAAAGTATAATAATATAACCTTTTTAAATTCCTGCCTGGCCAGTCTTGGGAAGAGAAGGTGGAAAAGTTAACCAGTGGAAGATATACATTACAAGCCCTGCCATGCTTGCTTCAGGCAGGCTAAGATATAAATAATTTCAACACTAACACTTAACACTTTGTTACAAGACAAACATAGCACAAAGAAACCCAACTCAGCCACATGCATCCCCAGCACTATTAATGGTCAAGTATATTTGTACTTTTGATATTATTGGAATCTTCTATCACCCTAAATACGACAATTGACTTTGAAAAATATTCAAAGGTGCTACAACATTATAAATGACTATCAACAGCAGCTGCAAGTCTGATGTGGAGAGATTCTTTCAACATTTATTATTAAGATACTGTGCTATAATGCCAGCAACCTGAACAGATTTGCTGTGTATAATTTTCAAAGGTGTAATGAGGCACTCCTCAACCAAACTGAAGAGAATAATACTGTCTTTAATCAACTTAAATGTATATAGAGAATATTCTCAGAGTCTTCAACACTTTATTTCACAGTACAAAACATTGTATGTATTCAACCAGGAAATTTTTCTAAAATTATCTATAATCTAAATATGTTTATTTAAGGCAGGCTATCAGAATTTTTAAGTTAAATGTGAAAAAAATGATAATTTTCATTTTTAGAAAATACAAATTTATCCACTACCAATATAATGTTTAAAATCCCTTAGTATTATCAAGAAGTACCAAGGAAGTGGTGAAGACAATTTCTTCCAGAAAGAAAAAAATACTATCATTTAACATATTACTTTATTGATTCTTTGGGAATTTTACATCATGCACCACAATCCTGTTCAACTCCCATATGCACGTCCATATTCACCTTTTACCCTTGAAGTGCCGCCTAAGTAAATTAATTAAAAATAAAACAAAACCCACCTGATCCTCCATGTTTCCCATCTCTCCAACATCTCTCCTTTCTCCTAGTAACAATGGGAGATGGGCTCTGTCACACAGTATACCTCTTTGTCCAATCAGCCTCACCTGCCAATGAATCATTGGTCTGATTCAAAGCCTCTGACACACATCAGCACTGGACCATTACTGAAACTCCTTTTGGATGCCCTGCCATTGCCCCAAGTCATAGAGACTCTGTAGCTATAGTTACACAGGGCAAGCCCCTCCACAAGCTTCAGCAGTCATAGAAGGGGTAGATATTAAAGTGGGCCAACCTAAGAACAAGAATGGGAGTGTGGGTGGTAGCTGAGCTGATCAGTCTGGGTTACTGATACCATGTCCAGGCCAGGGACAGAACCAGTGCTCTTAGGTCTAGGATATCAAGGCAAATGTTCCCATGCTGTGGTGAGGGGTTGTGCCTCCTCTTCTGAGTATAGAGAGGAAGCAGATCTCCCATGTGGGGCAGGTTAGTTTTTGGCTGTAGTGTCCAGGGAGTGGCAAAGCCAGCTTTCTCAGAAAGGGCAGGATAGCCTTATATTTCAGCACACAAAAGTTTTTATGACCCTTTGTGGTAATATAGTCAATGGATATCAGCACAGACCCAGCTGCAGCAGAACAGTAACCCAAACATATAGACATATCCCTCAACAGAAGTCCTGGCCCAGACAATAACATGGCCCTGTATGGCAGTACAGGCTACCCAGATCAATATGGCCCCAGCAGTGGTATGGCCTTCAGCACCAAAATAGCCACTTGCTGCAGCCAAGGTGCTAGGCATCCAAATGGCCCTTGAAAGTAACAATGGACACAGACATCAATTCATATCCAGGCTTGGTATAATCATAGAAACAGACATGGTAGCCTGGGTGTCACTATGGGCCCAGGTAGCAGCATAAGCCACTCAGATCTGTATGGTCCTGGCTGAAATGTAACCATCAGACACTCACCTGGACTCAGATGGTGGCCCAGATCCCAGGCATTTGCATGGACTTTTGGTGGTAAGAGGAGGAAAAGGCAAAAGTTCCTCCTCTTTGTCTACATACCTGATCAGTCTGAGAAAAGGACTGAGTGAGAATTGAGTGTGAGCCCAAACCATGGCAAAAAGCAGTGGAAAAGAGACACTTGGAAGCCAAGGAGGGGTCTCCAGAAAACTCTAAGCAGAGACAATATTGTATTTCTAGTTCTTGACACTGTGAGAGTAAATTTTCTGCTGCTTGGGTTCCCCGATTAGTTGTTATAGGTTTCTTCATGAACCAATACAGGTACAGTGTGGAGACTGATGACTTCCACTGAGAACCTGTTACATAGACAGCTTCATGACAGAGGAAAGGCAACAGTTACACATCAGACATTCAGAGGGTAAGGTTTACCAGGATAAAATTTTAGTGCGCTTCTTTACTATGAGTTGACGCACGTGGGACTGGACTTTAACAGGAGATAGTTACTTCACAGAAATTCATTATGTTTTATTAACTTGCAAATGAAAGTGGATTTAGATGAAGGTTGAAGAAAAGTTATCAATAGGGTCAGTGAATTAGTAGAGCAGAACTATATTGTACGAGCATTAGGGATTTTAGAAAATACTTTCTTTAAGTGTTTAAAGAAGTAAAGGGTGCATTAGAATCTGTAAGATGAGAAGTCAGTAAGTGATATGATCATGCATCTCAATTTTGTAAATGTCATTTCTCAAACTCATGTTAAAAATTAAATTTCTAGCTTTTAAAGGGCTGAAGTTTTATGAAGTTTGGGAACCATGAAGACTATGCCTTCATGTGTAGGTTAGTTCTGCTACTATGCAGGTGGGTTTATTCTTTTGGGAGTGTGTTCTTTGTAAAATATTAATTTTGGTCTCATTTATCTTATCTTTTGTCATGGGAAGATGAAGAAAGATGGTACCTGCTAGATGTTAGCCTCCAAACCGTGAATTAATGCTATTCTGTTCATGAAATATTGTCTCTCAGCCCTCTCATCCCAGGCTGGAAAGAGCTCAGCAGTTAACAGTACTGGCTGCTCTTCCAGAGAACCCAAGTTCAATTTCCAGCAACCACATGACAGCTCAAAATTGTAACTCCAGCTCCAGGGGATCCAACATGATCACACAGACATATAGAAAAAATACCAATTCACTTAAAATAAAAGTAAATCATAAAACAAAGAAAGAAAAAGTTAATCATTCTCAGATATCCTATTATTTCAGCACAAAATGAACTAAGACACATGAATATATAGATGTGCATATATGTAAATAAAAACTGAAGATCAAATTTCCCTGTTTAAATTATTTTACTAGGTTCAACATAAAACCAACTAAATGTAGTCTTAATAAGTTTTCATTGCAAGTCTTCAACTCAGTCTATTACATATTCTTGTTCTCACATTGTCATAATACTATGTTCTAAGAAAATAATAGTGGAATTTGCCAATATTTGTATAGGATGCAGGTTTCTAAAAATCTTTTGTTATTATGAAAGTAATAGAACTTGCCATTATGTTGTATTACTTTTAAAATTACATATTAATATCTGTGCCTTCTACAACATTGAAATCGTTGTATGATTTCAAAGGTAATGAGTGCCACCCTACACAGCATACAAACCATTGATTGCCACAAAGCCAATGCTCACTGAGCATTCATCATGAAAATAACTTTTCTTTCTTTGTTAAAGGAGGGCAAAGGTATGACTTAAGTTGGTATTTAAGTGCTCACTTTATGACCTAGCCACATACCAATTTGTGACATATAAATGTCGGAATTTCACCACCAAAAGATGATTGTACTTTTATTTCTCCCCTAGAGAATGTGTCTCAAACTAAACCAACACTCTACTGTTCTCATCAGTGACACCAGCATTTGTCAGCCCTTGAGTGGTGGTAGATGGAATGAAGCAACCACCAGTGGGCTGGTGCTGTGAAGGGAAATGAGCAACCTAAATGTCAAGGCTGGAGCTTTTGTCTGATACTGTGCTTTAACGTAGTAAGAATGATAATGACCACATATTTATCAATCTTTCCTCCATGAAGCAAGCCATTATTTAGTGATTTATGTATATCCTTAAAATTAATCCTGCAAAACACACTGCACATTTGAGGAGGAATTACTGTTCAGGGTCAAGCAGCTGGCAGATTATTACCTTCATATCTTTTTATCTCAAGCTCTCACTTTTACCATCTCATTTCCAGCAGAGATTTTGAAACAACACCTGGGATACTAGGCACTATCAGGAGGCTTTTATTTTGTGACGAGGATCCACATTGCTTATATGTTTTATTGCATTCATTCACCAACGTAAGCACTGGTTGGTTCTTGTTCCCTGTGTGAAATATCTGGATCCAGACTGAAAATTGAAGCCTACCCTTACCACTTGTGCTTAGCAGCTCCCCCTCCATGCTCTAGTCTTCTATGTTCCCATGGCATGTCTGCTTATCTTCAGATGTGAATTTGCAGTTTGGGTCTGCTTCCTGAATCATTTTTCTTGTCCAAGGACAGGCCTGTGTTGCACAGATCCTTGGATTGTCTATACCTGACTAATTAGTTCACAACTGCCTTGCTTTTCAGTTTTACTTCTTTTAGTATTTCTGAAGACTTCACCACAGAGGTGCATGCACGTAAACACACACACATACATCATTGTGAGGAAATTCATTCATTGATATGTTCATTCTGTGCGTTCACTGTACACATACTTGGCATTTGTTAGAGTCACAGCTCAAAAGAATCCAACACCTAGGATCATTTTAAACTCCCTTGTTAACTTAAACTTGATGTTTAATGCATTGACTAAATCCAGGGCTATGAGGGTGTCCAAATGACTACTTTTTACTGGGTGCTGAGAAAGCAAGCCTCAATAAAGAAAAAAACTTTTAAAATGAGAATTAAACAAAAAAACCAAGTCAATGCATATAGATACAAAGAAAATATATTTCAGATATCAATTACAAAAGAGAAAATTTGCTATGATTAAATTCATTAAGTGTCCCATAAGCCTTTACATTTGGAACATGGCATGTGGGAAAACTGTAGATGTAACTTAAGTTGGAAATCATGATCATAAGATTTTACTACTAATTTCACTGAGAGTTGATGAAGGAATTTTTATTTTTGAATATTTTAATTGAATCAGAATTACCTCACTGTCCCCTTTCCCAGCTCCTCCCAGGCACTATCTCTCTAACCCTCCCATAGCTTATATTCTCAAGCTGACATTCTCCTATTCTTTGATTATTATTGTTACACACATACTTTTTAAGGGGAAAAAATATGATCTAATTTCTCCTT
This sequence comes from Phyllotis vaccarum, assembly GCA_033318265.1. Classification (NCBI taxonomy): domain Eukaryota; kingdom Metazoa; phylum Chordata; class Mammalia; order Rodentia; family Cricetidae; genus Phyllotis; species Phyllotis vaccarum. Next base: position 133,559,585 of record JARWLC010000004.1, on the reverse strand, counting down.
TAGAAAAATGATTCTAGCTGCTAAGTATAGAATGTCTTATATGGAAACAAGACTGAATGAATAATGACCCCAAGGGAGAAATAACACAGACTTATATTGTCAGGAACACAGAGGACAGAGTAGGCCATTAGCAACTTAAGTTGGATGTGGCTAGCAGCCAGATTTAATAAAACTTATGTTCTTCAACATGTGGTAAAATGATCAGGGAATATAGTAATTTAGAGAAAGGATAAAAACAAGAATTTTAATGTAACCATAACAAATTTGACATGACTGTTAAAAATTAAAATAATAAACTAGATACACATCTCTATAATTGAGAAGAGTAGTCAAGCATAGAGAAATAAATTAGATGTTAAAAATTCAATGATACTTGAAGGTAGGGGACCCAATGTTGAGAAGTGGATTCATCCTGAGAGAAGGCCTATTGTGCACAATTTCTTTATATTCCTGATAAATTTTATGTAATTGTAATGTTTTCAAATGGCCTGATTGGCAGTCTCAATTAATTTTGCTCATCTGGACATCTGTCTTCTAACTTCTCCACAGGCTCCTCAAAGGAAGCAACTTGTATCTGTTTTCACTTGGATATTGTCCCTTTTCACAGGTTGAATGTATATTTAAAATGAGATTAAAATAAACTGAAGGAAAGTAAGTTGTTAAAAGAATGAAAGATTTTCTGGAAGTCATTTAAATGCAAATGTTTTTCTTTTCTTTTTGTTTTTAAACTTACCTGACAATAATAGGTAGTGGATAGCACTGCTTCTGCACAGTTTAACGGAAAACAATTTTCTTATTCTAAAATTTTATTTTCAGTACCATACAAAGTTATTATATTGTTATTTCTGCCAATACTAAAGATGAGACACAAACACACTCTCTGGTTTTGAATCCTGAACTTAAATTGGTGTGGGAGCAGTTTATTTAGAAGTTATCCCTATAAAATAGAGAGGCAGAAGGGGTGAAACAAGGAAAGAAGGTAGGATAGTACTAAGAACATCTTTACTACTGGCAATCAGAGCCTGTTCATTTGAGGGAAATTTTGAGAACACATGTTGAGTGTATAGCTTAGAGGTGAGATCCATGGGGGCCTACATCCATTCTATGTGGTTTAGTAAGCTGTCTGTCCTTCCAAGAGGGATGGCTCCAACTAACAAAATGGCTGTACTGAGAGAACCCATAAATGAATAGTACCAAACTGTATTACTTAGTGGGGTATTGTGGTTTAAGTGGTTACACCTAAGGAGTGTGAGAATGACTTTTCCATAATGATTTCATGAAGACAACCTCAGTTGTTTTACACTAAAACTTAAAAAGAACATTTTAAGGAGAAATGTGTTTTTAACTTATTAAAAGTTCCCTTCCCAACTGTGCAAACGGTCTTAGTCTTTCTCAGTATGGGGGACTTTCCTTCAGAAAGAAATGGAGACAAGTTTCTGTAAGTTATGTTAAGCTTCTTTAAACAAATAATGACGAGAAGCAGAGAGAATGGAATAAGGGCTGTTTGTATTTAAAAATTAGAACACAGGCTTTGAATTTACAATAAAGTCACAGCATAAAGCTCCCTAATTTGTTCAAGATTTTAGCATGGTATCCATGTATAAGAAAATATAATGACAGTAATAATAAACTGGAAAAGTTAGAAATGTTGGAGAAGACACTTCAATTTAAGTCCCAATGTGGTGTTATTTGAAACTGTTGCTTTGGGGAGAAAATTTTAGTGACAGCCTTCCCTTATGGTCCCAGCAATGCCTTTAGGGGAAAGCAAAAGCCCAGACAAAAAACTAGAGTGACCCATCCCCATGTGTGAAGACTCTGAAGCTACACAGCAAGGTGACCCTCTGCAACCAGGAAGCAATTGTCCTTCACTAAGAACTAGGTCTGCCCACACTTGAACCTTAAACATATCAGTCTTTTGTAGTTTCAGAAAAAGAACTGAGCTTTAGCATCTAAACCATAATCTTTTCTTATAGCTACCAAAAATCACTAAGATATTTCAGCAGAAGTTTTGCTAAAATAACAGGTAAAAAATATGTAACACCCTCTCTTTACCCTTTTCTGCATGCAATGCACAACCTTACCTTTTACCTCTGACATTCTTGCAAAGTATGCTTTGAATAATTTATGTCCATACTTTCTGAAGATGAAACACTAAATCAATTGAATTACTTAGATGGAAAAGTTATAACCTAGAGGAGACTCAACAAAATAGCAGATAATCTCTTTCTTCCTTCCAGAGTCACACACAGAACCTAGTTGCTTCATGATAATCTAGCTGAAACTAGTTTCTGAGTCTTAGGTTTCTATGAGTCTGATCAGTTCTGAAAACTCTTTGAAATACGATAGTGATCAAATTACTACCTGCTAAATTAATTTTGTACTTGTCTCAATTATAAGACCAGATATGCTATTCAGCTATACCTATTACAGACCAGAAATAATTGTGTTAAGTGAAAATAATCTATATTTTGTTATTTTGTTTTTATTTACTCAGAATTGAGCCCAGGGCATTATTGATGCTGGCTGTGGCATCCTGAATTATAACCACATTCATTGTTATATCATACCATCAACCCCACATTCTGAGAAATGGTCTCCACTAAATTGCCTACAATGTCTTGAAACACATATACTCCTGCTACAGCTTTCCAAGTAGAATTGCAGGTGTTTACCACCATTCCTGTCTCTATATGCTACTAAAGAGAATATATGTATAAATATTACTCAAAAACATGTATACACTAGATGACCATGAACAGATCACAGTGAATTCTTAATCACTAAATCCTCCACAGTAAAGGGTTGACAAGATTTATATATAGGTATCTAGAAAAAGAACCTCCAATTTATGCTACCTTATTTATCTGTATGTTTTGTGATGTTTTTTGGTTTTTTACAAGTCTTTGCCCATCTGATATGAGCTCATAGGTATCAATGTTCTTATTTGCTTTCAGCACACTTGTATCTACTGTTCTCAACAAAACATGATGCTTGCTGAGGGTTGTTTGCCAGCACTATAGGGTTTTCCTCTCCTCTGCTGCTCTATTGCTTTGCTGTCCTTCATTTGATCCTTGCATCTGGTTCTCTTGTCCATGTTAACATTCACCTAGCTCTTTATCCTTTATTTATTTATTTACTCATGCTGATCAATCAAACTATTTTAATTATGGGATTCAATGTCGCATACTCAATGTGAAGAGTCTAAGATTATTGTTCCTATGTCAACTAATACTTGTCAAAAAGAATGACAACATTGAATAATTACGGCAAGCAATGATTGCTGACCAGACACCTGTGACCTTGAAACAGGAGTAACTAATCCCAATCTGGAGCTGACATTGCAGTTGTTTTTCTTATTATCTTCAGGTCTCATAGAATCTTTATAGTATGTAAATGCCTGTTTAAATTTCATTTTCATATCACCTACAATCAAATGTGCTCATCTCATTTCTGGATCATTACAATAGCTTAACTTCTTTTCCGGTTTTCCCTGATCACAAAGTGTAAATCAGATCAGTCTTTCTAAATTACCAAAATACCAATTCGGTCTTATAAGACCTTTGGAGAATCAAGTGCTCTGTATTGACATGCTGGCGGTGCCTGCAAGCTGCAGCCCTATTGATTGCTCTTCATTGTGCTTCTCTCAGCAATCTCCACTCCCGTTAAGTTGGTTTCTGAGAATTTCTGTAGTATATCAAGCTCTCTTAGCTCCAAATCATGCTCATTCTGCTTCCTTTCCACTTGAAATGCTTCAGGTTTAATATCCTTGAGAAATCACCCCAAATTCTGTACTCTTACCCAATGAGCTCACATGTTGAAATATCACACAGTCTTCCTAAGTGTGGCCATTTTATGTGTTGACTGAAAAATGAGTAAGGAAATTCCCCCACTCCCCAAATATTTTCTTTTACCCCGGAATAGCTAAATTCCCTGCCCTGTGATTGTTTGATTAGACTCTGAGTAGCATTCATTAGCGGTTCCCCTGCTCGTCATTCTTTCCTGCTTTATTAGACCAGTTGTGATAGCAATGCAATGGACTATGAGTGCAGTTACAGCAGACTATTGTATCAACTCTACAGAGTAATAATAGGAACTTTGTAAAAAAAAAAAAAAAAAAAAGTAATCAAAGTAGCTCACATGCAGCATTGGTTTTAGTCAAATTCATTGATACCACATGGAGCTGGGATAAAAGGCTCACTTCATAATGAAACACTTTCTTTGTGTACCAAGCACAGAGTGAAAAATGGTTGCGGGTGCTGTATTTGACTGAAAGTTTGTGAGGTTTTTCAGGGCCTATGAAGATCAGTTTCTGTTCTAGACTTCCTACTTTGTGATTAAGAAAATGTTCAGCTTGGTTTCAGAATAGTTAATACATACACTCCATGATGTTGTTTTGAGGTACAAATAAGATACTGTGTTTAATACAAATGCTACAAAAAACAAAAAACAAAACAAAAAAAAAAACAAAAAAAACCAAACCTCAATAAATTCACATTTTTCCGAATCTTTATAGGTGGGTTTGAATTCTATGTATGCCATATTCTAGTAAGCAATACAACATCTTATTTTTCCTTGAAAAAAATAATAGTATCATCCTTGTGGGAACACATTAAAAATATTTGAGGGTTTTTTTTTTTTTTTTCCAGGCTGACTGGCCGTTAGCAATTTAATTCATTAATTTTATCTGTATATAAATGTGTATATGTGCATTAAATATCAAACATGCATGAATCTTATTTAGACTCTAAGAATATAGCCATTAATAAAATGGGGGAAAGCCATATTATTGGTTTACTTAAATTTTAATACTACCATATTTCCAATAATTGAGTCACACTATCATCATTTATAGATGAAGAGACTGAGCTCAAAGCCTTGGCATGTTTTGTCCAAAAGCTAAATCAAATAAAAAGAAAATCAGAAGAGTAAAACTGAATCCAAATTGGCTTCCCTCTGAGATTACTGCCTAATCTTAATGCTATATGTCTAGCACATACTTCTTTGTGCACAGAGTGAATAAGAGGTAAAGTGTTCTAAGGCTTCAAAGTAATGATTCAGAGAACATGAGCATACATACTCCCTGATATAGCCTGTAATATGTAGACACCATCAGATATTTATATTTCTATATTATTAAATGAGCTCCCACTTATGATGAACATATTTGTAGCAAAGAAGAGCTTAATTAATTAAGAAATAAATTATTTTATTAAAATTATTTGGAGGAAGAAGGAAGACTTGCATGGTGCATTAGGGAAGGAGAATACCTCATTCATGAAATTCAAGGACAGAATCAATATTTTGTTGAGCAGATGAGTACTTTTACTGCAAATTTGTATCTAAATGTAACTCTAATATTTTAATGTCTTTCTTTTACACAAGGGAATAGTACATGCTGGTGATTGAAGAGAGGTGGATTTTCTTTCTGTTTCTACTTTTCTCTCACTGGTTTAATGATCCTAGAATCTTTAGCATATAAAAGGGACACTTGTAAAAATTTATTTTTTAGAATAATGGATTGTGAATAAGGTACCCAGAATATTTATTTCATTGTCTATTCTAAAATATTAACAGAAGATATAAATATTGTATTCAAAATACTTTGCAAATATGTAATAAAAAGTGTTTAATACCAATATTATGATATTATTTAAATAACTTCATGTTTTTAAATCCCAATGAATAATGTCATAAATCAACATTATAGCATGGCATTTTATTTTGAGCAGTTTCAGATTTACAGAAAAAAAAATGAGCAAATAGTTCTCCTATTATGTTTCTTCAACATTTCTCTCTGAAATTATTCTATTCTAAACACATTATATTAGTGTTTTAAATTGTCATGAGTCTTTTATTATCAATATATATTGGAATCCACAATTTTATTGTTATGCACCTCCTGCTTCTGACAAATTTGTAGCACCCGTCTATCACTACTGTGGTGCTCTGAAATCACTTAAAGGAAGGAGGAGTGGTTCAGGTGAGTCCTGGAAGCTAAAGATCTCATTCTTGAGATTCAAGGACAGTATTAGTAACCTTGCTGGAATGGATGAATTCTTTTGCCCATATCCTACAGAATAGGTCGACTTCCCTCAAAACTTCTATGCTTCCTTCTGCTCCCACTTACTTCAGCTGAACCCTAGACAACCATAGTTTTCTAGATATCAACACTCTTTTCCAGAATGCCATATGGTGGGATACTTGGACACAACCTTCTCAGATGGTGAAGTTCTTTTACTGAGCAGTGTGCATATTATGCTTCTGCATTGCCTGTCCTGAAGGAAATGTCCATCCTTTTTTCACAGAATACATTTTTGTCATCTAGCTGCACATGGTTCCACCTACTGCCTTGGCTCTTGGTTGCTTCCAAGCTTACTACTAGAATAAAGCTGTGATAAGATTCCTACTGAGTTACAATGTCATGCTAATGTCTTTCATCCTAGTCTTTAACATCTAAGCACAGGAAGCTTAACAGTTCTTTCTGAATAAATAAGCCCCAGGTGCTAATTATAAAGAACAAATCATTGGTATTAATCCATGTTTAAACATGTTATGTTTTTTACTCATTTAAGTAAAAAAAAAAATGGTTGTTCAAATATTTTATAACTTTAAAATTTCTAATATGCAATGTATATGTTATTTAAAAGCCAGGAACCAAAACAATTTGAATATAATACATGATCAAATTATCTTTAAATCTGGAAAACTCCAGAAGTTTTATTTTTAAATTGATTTACAGTATGTAGCCTTTGAATCTATAAAAGTCTTTAAAATATTTGTATAGCATGTATTTTTGTGCAAATGTTTTTTTTATAAAACAAATTATGAGTTATAGGATAAATTAATACAGTGCCAGAAATATGGCAGAAGTAGTAGCAGGGAATGATGCTTGATTGTTGAAAATATTCTGCAACAGAGGAAGGATTCTCACCTCCGCCAAGCACCTAGTAAAGAGGAGAGGAAAAGAGTTCAATATTAAGTGACTAGAGCCATCCACACAGGACTCCTGAAGACAGGAGCAGGACACTGTGCAAATGGAAGTGCCTGATAAAGTTCCATGGCTTATGCAGTAGCCGTGGGCAAGATTGATGAAGCAACTTGACTGGTACAGAAAATCAGTGTAAATCTTCATCTGTAGAAGTCCATGAGTGTGAAAGTGCTGCATTCAATGGTGTAGTTGGAAGTTTCTGTCCTTCCAACAACTCCCAAATACCAGGTAGTCACTTCCCAAATAATTGACACTGCTGGGTCAGTAGCTCAAGCTTGTTACTAACCAGCTCTTATCTTTAAATTAACCCATAATTCTTATCTATCTTTAGCCAGGTGGTTTGGTACCTTTTCTCAGTTCAGTATTCTTATACTGCTTCCTCTGTATCTAGCTGGTGACTGCATCTCTGTCTTTCCTCCCCTTAGAATTCTCCTAGTCTGATTGACTCACCTACATTTCCTGCCTGGCTAATGGCCAATCAGCATTTTGTTAAATCAATACCAGTGACAGATCTTTAAAGTGTACAAGAGTACTATCTATAAGATAGCACTTACCTCCTTGTACTTTTCAGAAGAACCCTGAATCTAATCTTCTTTGCTTAACTTTCCCCCTGACCATTGTTCATATAACTTGTTACTAACGCTATAAACAAAGAGAAACATCTATAATCCATTTTGTGTGTGTGTGTGTGTGTGTGTGTGTGTGTGTGTGTGTGTGTGTGTGTGTGTGTGTGTGATAGTGGGCATAGTTCTCTATACTACTTTCTGGTGATAGTGATTGGAGGCACTGGTACTCTTATGGAGACCCAAAGAAAATCAGGATTATGGTCAAGTCCTGATTGGAGCAGTCTGTGAGGCTGGATCATTTAATCCAGCTACCTTGAAGCTGTTCTGGATACAGAACTCAGAGAAAACTACAGCAGAGGTGCTCTGAAACATTGGATTATCTGGACCATTTATTGTCATTGGAGATCTTTCAATGGTTCTTCCTTGATCAAACATTATTTTTTTAATCCAAAATGTATCCACAGTCTCTCATCTTCTGTACAAATAAAAACAAAATCTCTTCTCCAAAGTAACATATCTTTTGACTTAAGTGTTTGAAGTCAAGGCATTTTCAGAATATATAGGCTGGATTAATACAGCTGCATTTATATTCTAATCTTTTAGCAGCTCTTGCTCCTTCCTCAGCAAACAACTCACAGACAACACAATAGCATATACTATTCAGACTCTATTTTTCATTTTTATTTTTCTTTTCAGTTTTTAATTTTTTTAAAGAACTTTTTCTATAGTTTTTATTTTCTCTCCCAAGCATGTATATATATGATCATCTGACCAAAGGAGCCTTTAATCTGCTAAACAGTGTGGCTAGGATTGAAGGCTTGGCTATGGTAGCTGGCTCCACCCAGCTCTTAGGTCTGTGAGAGCTTAGCTTCACGGTGGAAGTACTAGCAGAAGCCATGTTTACCAGTCAACCCTGGAGAATTTTAGGGTTCACACTACACAAGTAAAACACTGCTCCCACAGTTCATAAACTCCATTTAAGTATTTGATAACAGGGCCTCTTAAAAGAGCCTTATGGTTTTGTTGCTAGTTTTGAGTCAGGAAGCCTCTCTTAAAGAAGCCACACCTAGGCTCACTACTAGCTGTAGAGGAGCTGATTTGTCCTTGCAAAGCTTTGTTTTGAGAAGGGAGCTTTCAGTGCCTGAGGGTGGGGCCTGGGTCTAGGAATGTGTCTGACAGCCAATAGATATAAAAGTTAGATTCACACCAAAAGTTCAACCAGTAGATTCAGGACTTGGGTTCATGTTGGAAAGTTCAGTCAATGGCTACTGCACCCCATTACCCATTTCTGCTTATTTAGGTTTTCTTTTCTTTAAAAACCCTCTCACCTCTGGGCTCAGAGCCAGTAACCCTACACTGCATCAAAACAAAGGCTTTCTACCAAGTTCCTTTGAACTTGACAGTAAATCCTCATGTGCTTGCATCAAGTCTAGCTCCCTGGTCGTCTTTGGGGTCCCTCAACATGGGTATAACACCAACAAACAGAGCCCGCCTGAAAAAAAATGCTGCTACTAAGAATCCATGCTTGAATCTGTTCTTTTGTCTGTAGAATTGCCTTTTAAGCTGTCTCAGGTTTTACATAGATGTACATGCAGCACTGCTCCAAGGTATGGAGCAAGAGAGGCACCAGTAGTAGGAGCCAGTCTCCTGACTTGGTGTCTCTTGAGGTTTCTAAGACACCCCCCACTTCAAGTGAATAACTAGAGCCAGGAGGAAAAAGGGCAGTAGAGTGCCCCAGGTGGCCTCCTTATCCAGATCCTGTCCCTACCTACCGGAACACCAAGCATGCAGCCATGCAGGTAGCCAAGTGGCTAAAGCAGGCTTCTCTACCAGATCTCATTCCCTTTCACTGGGTCTTCGGAAGTTTGTTTCTACCCATAACAGGAAGCCCTGGTAAATGCCCTTGCCTCCTACAAACTGGTGACAGCTTCCCTATGCCACCGCTTCTGCATTATCTGACACTCAAGGGAACTTTCTTCTGGATGGAAATTTTGTTGTAAGTATGTAAAAAAAAAAAAAAAGAAGAAGAAGAAGAAGAAGAAAGAAATATACAAGGGGCTATTTTTTGAATATAGTGGATCAAACAACTCAGTTGAAAGAATTAACAGTACTGATCATCTTGAAGCAGAGCTTGTTCTGGCAGGTGTTATATGCGGGTAATTTATACAATCCTAATGTGCACTACTCCTTCAACATTCCCATTAAGTATAGGAGTAATCTGTTCTACTGGCATCCATATGGGTCATGGCAAGACTGTACCAAAATGTGCCAAGTTCTTCCTAGAAGAAAAATTGTCTGCATATGTAAGAGTAACCATTGAAATGTATCTGATCAAAGTTGTGACCACTTATTGCTATGATTGTGACTAAAAAGTGTAATGCAGAATATGAACTCAGGTGGCATATTACTGGCAAAAACAAGTGTCCATCCTAATGTGGTCAAGGATACAGGACCCTAGACATTCACTGCATAAAGTATTCCATTCATAAAGAACAGACTGCTCCAGTAGAAGCCCACTACTATGGTGACCAACTTAAATTTTCTACCCAACAGCCCAACTATGTTTTAACAGGGTAACATTTTTCAGAAAGGTCCCAGTGTTCTAGGAGTTGTGGAAGGGTGATGACTCAAGAATCTGTGTAAATGGCATTGGCCACCAACTTGATGAATGTGAATGCCAAGAGAATCTTCAGGTGGTGCTTGGAATTGCAATGAGTTTCTTTGTCCCAGTTTGGTTATTAATGAGTGAAATGAGTGTTTTGTCACATGAGAAAAAAGAATGTAGCAATATCCAGTTTGGTGTCACTTGAATGAAGATCACATGAACAATAACACCAGTACCAAGCCCTAGTGGCTGAGGCCCTATGAGCTCCATGCATGTGCTTTTGGCATATAGGCCCATGGGTTTCTTGCACAGCACCTGTGGATATGGGTATCATATGTGTGCTTTTAAGTGTGTCACTGTGTTATTTGGTACCATGCTAGATGACAGAGAATGCCAAGAATCCAGCAGGCCAAGTGACAGACAGGAATGTATAGTTACACCTTGCCTGGTTGTTCCAAAATTTGGAGCATCCTCCTTACCAGATAGTCCCCTTCAAAAAGCAATACAGTGGCACCATGGGTTTTGGACCCCATGCTCTGTGTCCTGTGGAAGAGGAAATCAGACTCATTATGTGAGTAGCTATGATATGCACAGTTCAGGGGCAGATGAGCTACATTGTGTCCACTTATCCAGGCTTTCTGAATATCTCTCTGCTTTAGCCCTTTGATCATTATTTTTTTTCAGCTTCTTGTAGACATGGTAAAACCACTCAACACATTTTATGCTTAAAATACTACCAGTCTGTTGATGAGAGTTACTGTGACCCTGAAGTTCATCTTGTGATTGAACAAGAAGTAGCAAGGCAGCCTATGTGCCCTCATACAGTATATCTTTATGTGACCATGAATGGACTTGGGAATTCTCAAACCTGAGGTTTGTAAAGGAACTCATGCTTAACCATGGACAAGCTAAGGATCAGGATAAGACCATATTTCTGAAAGACAAGACAGGACCAAAGAGCACATGGAGAGATTTGCCATCATTTTGCTGACATCTGTGAACCTGCCTTACAGTGGGAGTGTTTACAAGAGATCTTTGCATTTCCATGCCCCTTTCACTTGTCTGTGGCCTGTCATGCTATCAAGAATACAGTGGTATTTTTCAAAGAGATGGAGAAAATGAATCTATCAGCTAGTATATCTCATCTAGATCCAAACTATCTAAAAACGCAATGAATTGTAACCCTGCTGTTGGAAATCTACATATATCAAATATAATCATAGAATATTTTCTGCCTTCAAAAACTTGAATAAAAAGTGGTAAGGAGAATGAAGTAGATTATGGGCATTGTAGGCACCTTGTCACAACCCAGTCCCAAGGAAAGCTGCATTATTTTCTATGTAGGCCTCCCCTGAGATTGACACATTCTGGGGAGGAAGAAGTCATCTTTCTTGGCCACATCTTCTCTCTTAATGGTTAATGTTGGTGGGTGAATAACCCAACCATGTATAACCCCCTTCATCCCCTCATAACCCTTACAGCAAGGGACCAGAACCAGGAACACACTTAAACATACTGCATTATTCCTGCCTTGACTCCCAAGAGCTAAGATGATGGGTATGAGCCCTCTTCATCCCCTCCTTAACCCAGCCCATGCCTGTCATCAGAATCTTATTCCAGAAAGATGTGAAGTGCAGTTGAGAGGAAAAACAGAGATACTAAAGTGTTCATTTGGCCACCTACACACACACACACACACACACACACACACACACACACACACACACACACTCACACACTCACACATACACACACAGAGACACACAGACACACACACACATTCACACACGCACATACATGCACTCACATATGTTAGGAAAAAATGAGTTGTGGGGTTCTAAGTAGAAGAATAGACTTGATTGACAGGCATCAGTGTCCTTGCCTGCTGTGGGCTTCAGGAACATTGCTCCTTTCTTCCAATGATGCAGTAAACCAACAAGACTTCTTGGGATATTGATCCCAGAAAAAAAAAAATATAGGTCTGACATAATTTTCATCAGTATTCACTCCAAGGAGGCCCTCTACCTGTTCCCTCTGTGGTCTCAGTTAGCCATTTTAGCACTTGTTGATGGTTTACTTGACTTTAGTTGTACTGAAATCAGTCTTAATCATTCTTTTCCTTAGATCTTTCAAACAATTGATCTCAGACATTTGATATCATGGAGCTCTTGAAAACATAGCTGTTAGACTGAGGTAGTGACAAACCAATGCCTTATATGGTGTTATGTGTCACTTATATGGTAATTAATGAATTTCTAAGTTACCTTTCTAGTAGTAGATGCCACTCCAGTATTGTAGAACACTGCAAAATCATTACTTTAAAATGGTGCATTTCAGAATCATAGAAAAACACTCATGGAGCATAACATTTTGGAATATAATAGCCTTTATCTTAATAAATAAGTAAAGAGAGTTTGTTTAGATCAGTTTTAGAGTACTCACAGGCCAAGTGTGATGCGCTGAGTTTGATCTGCACCATAGGGGAACAGTGTTTACACTCCTGCTCTGTAAAGTGGCCATGATATCTTCTAACATGTCTGTCTGGCTCTCATTTAAAACAACATTAACAAGAGAAGATTTTAACCTCTATTTCTATAAAAATAAATAAGTAAAAAAGCTTAAATTTTTTTATGAATCAAAGAGAGTCAAAACATCAGTTCATTGTTTTAAGAATACTCAATTTAATGAGTTCTATTTTAATTGCTTTGGTATGTCTTATTGAACTCATTATTTATTAACAAAGATCCTATCATCAACAATATTTCACCTTCCAAATGTTTTAGATACCCTGAAGAATCAGAATGAGTCCCCCTCAAACAAAATAAATAAAGCCCCACTCATTTGGAAAACATATGAAAACATTTGTTACCAACACAGTGGGACTTTTCATAGAACAGATATACCACTAAGTAGTAGACACTAAGTCCTTGTTACATGTGGAAACCTAAATTGTAATATGAGTAGGTCATCCTGATCATTGATGCTGTTCCTAAATTGCAGATCAGCATTAAAACTCAGTTCATTAGCCTTGTCTATAATCATAAACAAGATGTTTTTTAGACTGGAAAATCCTCCCTTGAAAACTACAGAACAAATTTACTCCATAATAAGCTTGCAATTGAAAAGCAAAGCTACTTTTAACCGTACAATTTGGAAAGATCATGGGCTTACTTAGTTTATTCTGTGATAAATATGCTGTTTTAATATTCTTTGTTGTTCTTTACCCTTAAGTTAAACATTCTGTATTTAATTTTATTTTCTAATAATAAACACTCTTACAAGTAATAGGCAGGAATAAAAGATGTCTTTAGTTATCTCAGCACTTGGTGTTATGCCTGGTATTAATATCTCCCTTGAGTATGGACAAAATTGTATGTTTATTTTAACTAGTAAGGCAAAAGTTGGGAGCTACAGTGCCATAATTTCATTATTTTAAATTATTGGTGTAAGTATTTTTTTTTAATGTAGTGAGTATCTTTTGAGTTCACCAAACAACACATTATTATGGGTAGGTATGATGAGATCTTTGAGTTTCTAAGCAAAGGCTTTCATCTGTGTTGACAGGAGACACTCTTCTTCAGGTCCAGAGGAAGTGTGCTGTGGAGATAGGGCTTTATGGGAAATAACTTAAATGTCCTCTGGAGCAGAAAGCTAGCTCTAGTAGATAGTAAGTGAAAAGTCAGGGTTCTTATTCTTTTAGTTATGAGAGCACCCACACTCTGAATTCTAAAACAACCACATGCACTTGAAAGAGGACCAAGAAGATGTACCTAGATAAGTACTTAACTATAGACTTAGGACACCCTGAGAAGTGGGTTAAGTCAAGCCACCCCATGACTCAGTTTCTAGAAACCATGAAAGAATATATAAATGTGTTAAATGTCCTCTATGTGGTAATTTTCTATGCAGGTACAGAAAATAAATCCATTTATGTCTGTGTTTTTGAATCATGCCATAAATGTAAAACAGAAGAAACGTAATAGCATGTATTTTAGTATGTAATAATTTTGGTATGAGTTTAAATGAATGGCTTTCATGGGCACACAGACTTGATCTAGAAATTGTAGGACATAAATTCTTCAGATCTGCGGTACCTTACTTTCCTATCCTTGTTGTACTCATCTTGATGGCAGTCACGTCAGATAACCATCCTTGGATGACCTGAAGAGAACTACACCTCCTAATCAAACTAATCAGATAGGTTTCCTAGAATTTGAGTCTCAAGAACAGCAGCACTGAAAAATCAAGGCAGTTTATTTATATTTAAGGCAACTGTGAAGGGACTAAAAGAACAAAATGTACATTTTAGGAGGTCTGCTTTCTAAAGCAAGTTGAACATTTATGGAAAAGAGTAAAGTTTACAGTCGGTTCAAAAGTTGTTTTACTCTAGAGACCTTTTCCCAATTTTTCCACTCCAGCTAGAATCAAATACTTTTTACCTCTACTCAGTGAAGCAGAAAAATGAATTATTTGTACTTTGCTTTGGATTCTAGAAAATTTCTGACCCTTGGAAAGTTTTTCTTCAAAATATGTACCATGACCTTTGGTTTCCTATTTACTTTTGGGCTCTTTTGGGTGTCTTGGAGTTCCTCTGAGCCATTTGGAGCAGCTTTCCTTTGATGACTGGACTTGTGTTGCTGTGGGGTTTCTGGGTCCCAGGTGGCCAGAGGCCCAGACCATGCTGCACCAAACCCCTAAGCTGCCCAGCCGCCCACCACTGTTGCTTGGGCCCCCAGAAATGACTCAGACGCTTATATTAACTTTATGCTGTTTGACCTATGGCTCAGGCACATTGTTAGTTAGCTCTTACATCTTAAATCAACCCATTTTTATTAATCTCTCTGCCACATGGCCCGTGGTTCACCTGTGATCCTTACATGTTGCTCCTTGGGCGGCTTGCTCGATCTGCCTCTGACTCTGCCCAGCTTCTCCTACCTATGCTCTGATTTCTCCTTCCTCCTACTTCTTCTATGGTGCCTGTCATGGCCCAAAACAGCTCCTTTATTTAAAGATTGATATTCACAGCATACAGAAAGGCACTCCCACATCAGACTTGTACTTTAGGGTTCTTCAGTTGAACCCTTTGGGCTATTGTTGGTGAAGTAGACAGCACAGGAGCCGAAGCAGTAGAGGAGGGAGAGATCTCAAAGTTTCTGAGACCTAACCATAAGTCAATGTCAGGAACTGTGGAGATGATGCTCTTCTATTTCTTCTTCAGGAGCATTAGGCTCCCCTTGTCTGAGGTTTGCCTTTTTTTCTGCATAGACCTATGTATTTTAATCTTCACACAAGGACCCTGTCAGTTCTAGTGGAGAATATGGTTTGATTTCTTCAGGGTATACATGCAATATTCTAAAGAGACCAATGTCTTAAATGGACAGCTCTTGGAATATAAAATGTCTCAGTAGTTGAGAGGAGTGACTTAATCTTGCAGATAACTCAGGTTCAATTTTAGTATTCACACAGTCATTTGTAATTACAATTTCAAAGTATTTAACACCCTCATCTGGCCTCTGTGAACTGTGGTAGAAGTTTCTATATCCCACCCCACAGTCATTCTCAAATTATCACTCAGACACTTAATAAATTATAAATGCTCTGCCATTATCTCTGGCTTGTTACTAACTCTTACATTTAAGTTAAGCCATATTTATATTTATGCTTCTCATTATGCTTGTTACCTTGTTTTACATGTTCTGCTTGCTCAGTGGTTAGCTTGCTTTGATTTTACCCTTTTTCTTTCTAGAATTATCCTACTCTGGTCACTCACCTATACTTCCTGCCTTACTACTAGTCAAGCAGTGTTTTATTAAACCAATTCTATTGACAAATCTTTGCAGTTTTCAAGAGCATTACCCCACAGCATTTTCCCCTTTTAGTTTTCACCTTGGTATAGTAAAACCATATATAAGAAAAACAGTTATTAAATAAGAATTATAGTAACATATTCAATCCATTTGCATTTGACAAACTATCATGTTGGTGAGTAAAGTTTTATATTTAATTTTCTTTCTATTAATATAAGGAAATGTATAATTATAACTATCTAGTCTTCAACTATATCAAAGACCCTGCAAGGATGCAATATTATCTGAGTAAGTAGAAAGTGCACTGCAAGAAGTTCTATAATTCTATAAATGTCAGAGCTATCTGGCTACCTCGACTGTCACCAAAGTTTTCCTGTAATGCTTGGGCATTTATCTTCCTATAGGCTTCAAGTATCTGGCAAACTTTAGTGAAGCAAGATATTTGAAAGACTATCTCACCTACATTGGCAAAGTTTGTCAGTTGCTTTCCTCTGTGTCCTGAAGAATGTCTGAATTTTTTTTTCTACAAAGCAGGAACCTAAAGGACCCTCTCACCTTGTTTTGAAAAAGATTATAGGTCACTTTCCTATGGGCCCTGCATGTTCAGTTTATACAACATACTGTCTAACAATTCATGCAAGAGCAGTTACTTGACCAGGTGGCTAGCTGTACCACATTGAAAGTAAACTCTGTAAGAAGTGACTTCATGCTTATAATCATATTTGAAGAAATTGAGGCTTCCAGGAGCAGACATGTCACATTGTCATGGAAAGTCTAAGTTCTTAAAGCATTTTAAATGCCGTATTCTGTAGGTCTTTGAAGAGTTTGAAATATTTCTCTGTATGACCTTGAAAACACTTCTAACATGACTATAAATTTGTTATTATAAATGACCATTAATCTGTATTTCTTAATTATACATTGCATTTTTAAATGAGTTTCATAAACACAAGGCCTTAAACAAAAGTACTAATACATGTACAGTATATAACTTTAAAATTTGTATCAATGAATTAAAATATATACCAGTGTAAAATATTTTGAGATTAAAAAATTTATTGAATTTATTTTAATAATCTACCTTTATTTCCCATTAAGATAATCTATCCTATCCCTCACCATTTCTCTCTCATATCCCACTTTCTTATTCAAATATATTGACTATGATCATTAACAATTTATAATCAACTTCCTAAACAAAGACAAAAAACCATAGCTTATTTTTGGGAATGTGGGCATAGTTCTCTAGACTTCTTCATGATGAATGGGGTTACTGGTAATTTTGGAGGGATGCTTAGAAAACTCAAGTTTATGATCTAGCCATGATGGAAAAATTTTGTGGGTTTGGATCATCTCAAAGGCATTTTTAAAGTCTGTGGTTGCAGAACTCAGAGGAAACTGCAACAGAGATGCTCTGAAATATTGGATTTTCTGTCCTATCCATTCCAATCAGAGATTTTTCAAGGAATCTTCTTTGTCAAATCATATTTTTCTTAACCCAGATCGAACCTAGAGCCTGTGAAAACAAAAGCAAATTCTCTTCTCCAAAGTAACATATCTTTTGACTTAAACTTTAAAGTCAAGGCATTTTCAAAATCAAGGTTTATCTAAAAGAATTTATAATGAAATGTTTCTTAGCGGCTCTTGCTCATTCCTCTATAGTCAAAAATGACAAATACAGTACAATAACATACAATATCAATACTCTATGTGTATATTTTATCTTTACATGGCTTACTAATATTTTTATTGCTCTATTTCTTTTTAAAGACTTTCTCTACCATTTTTCTTCTCTACTTCAGGACTATTTATATTTTTAAATACACTGTAAACTGTTTAGAGGTTGTTTGTTTTGGTAGATACATCATGAACATTTAAACTGGATGTCTCTTCCCTGCTTTTTGGTCTGTGAGAGTTTAGCTTCATGGTGAATGTGCTCACACAAGCTCACACTACCCAAACTTTGGAGTGTTTTATAGTTCACACTGCCACCACGTAGTGTGCTACCTACACCTTGTAAACTACATCTAAGTGTTTGGTAGCAGAACCTCTTCAAGGAGCCATTTTTGTTTTGTTGCCTATAATGGAAAGCAGGTACTATCATCTTGACCTAGAGGCATGGCCTCTTGATTATCCATAGATCTGTAGATCTGGGAATTACTTTCAGCCTCCAAGGCACTAGTATTCAGGGTGTGGTCTGAGAGCCAGTTTAAGATAAGAGTGCAGGTCACAGAGACCTCTCTCTCTCTTGTGCCCTTGATGGAGGATCTAACCTACTGAGTGAAGCTGTTTGAAACCAGATCAGTTTTTTTCAGGATCTGTACAACTGCTTAATCCCTCTTGTATCAATAAGTGGTCTTCTTAAACCCTTTAATATATAAATAACTTTATCAGTTGTATGATATGGGAGTTTTTTGTATGCTGTGCATATCAGCCTTTAAATAAAAGACTGTTTTAGTCATGGCAGGTACTGTAGAAGAAATAGGTGGAGAATCTTTACTTGGGCAAATATTATATTCTTCTGTGATCTTTGGTATAGTTAAAGATTAGATACTTATAGGTATAGTTTTTCTTAACTACTTTAAAAGATATATTAATTATAAAACTTTAGATTCACAAAAATAAAATAGGTAATAAAATATTTTCTTTAATTTTGTTAAATACAAATAGGCTATAAATATTTATAATTTTAATTCTTGCTTGATAACTATTTTGTTATATATAATTTTGTTATGTTAAAATTAAAACATTCCTTTTTGATTAGAGAGAAATGGGGAGATGATGCGGGAATATCTTCCTTATGCTGTTCATATCAATCTTTAAATAAAAGACTGTTTTGGACATGGCAGGCACTATTGAAGAAGTAGGTGGAAAATCAAAATAGTTAGGAGAAGGAGGGCAGAGTCAGATCAGATCAGGCCAGATGCCCAAAGAAAAAAAACATGTAAAGAACACAAGTGAGCCACGGGCCACATAGCAAGACAGATTAATAAAAATAAAGTGAGTTAAGATAAGAAAAATTAGCTAGCAATGGGCCTAAGACATAGGCTAAACAGCATCAAGTTAATATAAGCTGCTAAATCATTTTTTGAGGGCCAAAGCAGCTATGGGTGGCTAAGGGGTCTGGGATCTGTGGCGCCCAGGACCAAAAACCTTATTGTAACAGTTGCCCATGATTAATCTTGTAATAGCTGCTGCTAAAACTGAGTCAGAAAGCCATCTCTTACAGGAGCCTTGTCTCCAGCAAAAGAACTTAGTTATGAAAAGCAGCTAACAAAGAAGCCAACTTTAACTCTGTTTTTGTGTGTTTAGATTCCTTTTTTAAAGCTTATTCAGGATCTACATGTATATATGTGGCCTTCAACACTGGGTGCCATTTGTAGGCAGAAAGTTTTGTGTGTGTTTGTATGTCTGACCCCAGAACCTCTCTCAAATAATCATTCAAGGGTTTAATATAAACTGTAAATGTTCAGGGCTTATTACTAGCTAACTCTTACACTTAAATTAATCCATATTTCTATTTATGTTTTCCAACATTACTCATGTCATGTTACCTCATTTTTATATGTCCTACTTTCTCAGTGGCTGGATGGTACCTCTTTGACTCTATCCTTTCTTGTACAAGAATTTGTCTAATCTGGTTCCCATCCCTATACTTCCCTTCTGGCTACTAGCCAAATAGTGTTTTATTAAACCAATCTGAGTGACAAATCTTTACATTGTACATGAGCATTATACCACAGCAGTAGACCATGCACAAATACTGTGCACAGGCATAAATTCATGTGAAATATTCACAGGCATAAAGTCCAAATAAATAATGCAAAAAGTAGAGTGCATATGGTCTAACAATAATGATGTTTGAAGGATAGACCTTGTTAATTTGGAAGCTTCTTTGAACAAATGTAGTGTTCTCTTGAGCTATTTGGGATATATGCCATGTGATCCAAAAGATTTGGAGCTCCTTTCAACCATTGTGACTTTGTTGAAACCTTTGAGATAAACAAACAAGAGTGTTGAGGAGATTTCTTCTAAAGTTCATATAACCAAAAGCATATTACTGCTTTATTCCCTTGCTACGAGTCAGGCAGAAGCATCATGTTCTGGTCTTTTATACTGGTGTCTAAGATAGCAATGGGTCAAACCCCAGTCATCACCTCTGGAGAATCTAAAACTGAGTACAAAAGCCCTAAAATCCTACTTTTACATATTTTTCTTTTAAAACTCACTGCAAAGTAAGAATTATCATTTACATGTATTATGGCACTATGCTCTTATACACCATAAATAAATAAAATGCTGATTGGTCAAGTAGCTAGACAGGAAGTATTGGCAGGGAAAGCAGACTAGGAGAGTTCTGAGAAGTAGAGGAGCAGAGCAACAGAAGTAACAGTCAGATGAAAGAATGAAAATGCTGCCTAAGCAGAAGGTACCAAGCCACATGGCTAAGCATAAATAGAAATATGAGTTAACCTAAAGTATAAGAGTTAGCAAGTAATAAGCCCGAGCCGTAGGCCAAACAACCTGTACTTAATAGAAGCTTATATATGTTTATTTGGTATTGATAGGCTGGGGATCTGGCTCGGTGGGACACATAAACCTAATGACTACAGACATGACTCTTTGGAAATGTGTGCAAATTTGCTTATGATTTGGAGGCTATTAAGAACAATTGATTTTGTGCCTGATTTTTTTTTTTTTTTTTTTTTTTTTGCTTTTGATGCTAGTTAAAATGCTAAGGTATAGATGCAATTTTAATATTGGGGTTTCATTGGGATTTACCTGAGGCAGAGTTTCCAAAATTCTAACTAAAATACTGATTTTGAGTTTACTTTTTAGTAATTTTCATCTGGTGCTTTCAAATGTAAATTTTGGAAACTGGTGCTGCTGCAATGGATTAAAAAATTTAGAGGAGATAATCTAAAGACAGTTTTAAAAAACATTTTTTAAATGTTTTGCAATATTCTGAACTTCTATTTCTAGGCAAATATAAAATGTACAATTAATATTAATTTTAGGCTTGTCCTGTGTAGAGGTACTTTTACTTTGGTTCATTTAAAATTAACGTAATTTTGTTAATGTAGTGAGGAGCTAATAATGCAGGACAGCTGTAACCCGTAATTTCAGTAACACACATTATGATGAAGTAATGAAGTGCTCTTTATAGTTCTTAAGCAAAAGAGGCTGTAGAGTCTCTTAAGGAGTAATCTGCTTGGTTAGCTCCTGGTAGGTTCTGAGTTCTGGTGCTTCTGACACCATTCTCAGTGTAGCAGACTGGAAACAAACAGCTAAAGACAGGAGACTTGCTGGTGTGTATGTGGGGAGCTATAGGAGTCACTATATTAACATCAGTAGCTCATGATGAAACTGAAAAAGATGGGAAATGATTCACATGTGAATTCATGAGATAACTATTTTTACGAAAATGCTTAGCATTGATGTAAATCCAGAAGCTAAAAATATTTATGACCACATCTTCTAAAGTCAGCAAAATGTTATACAAACCTCTGTGCTGGCTGCCTCATATGATGCTACCATACCTATGGGTTCACGTCCTGTACCTCACAATACTATGGATGCCCATTTTCAATAAACCAACTGGAGTAGCCAAATTAATAGTAAGAAGCAGAATAAAGGAGATTTATTCTATGTAGTTGAAAATTAGATAGTTATAGGTATAATTTTTCTTAGTTATTTTAAAAGGCATATTGGATATGAAACTTTAGATTCACAAAGATAAGGTAGATAATACAGTATTTTTTAAATTTTGCTAAATACAAATAGACTAGTTATTGTAATCATAATTCTTGCACGATAACTATTTTGTTATATGTAATTTTGTTATGTTAAAATTGCAACCTTCCTTTTTGATTAGACAGAAATGGAGAGGTGATGTGGATATGTCTTTCTGTGTGCTGTGCATATCAATCTTTAAATAAAGGAGCTGTTTTGGCCCTTGGTGAACACCATAGCCAGAGACAGGAGTGTAGTTAGAAGGAGGGCAGAATCAGAGACAGAAAGAGCCAGACACCCAAAGAAGAAACATGTAAGGAACACAGGTGAGCCATGGGCCACACGATAGGATAGATTGTGGGAGGTTGTGTTGTTTCATTTTAAATAATTGTCCCAACCACTGGTTTAATAAAAAGAGCTGATTGGCCAAAGGCAGGCAGGAAGTGTAGGCGGGGCTACCAGACTAAGAAAAATCTCTGAGAACAGAATGCCAGAGAGAGCACCAGAGAGAAGCCACAGGAAGCAGAGGACAACCATGCAGCTCTAAAGAAAGGTACCGAGCCACATGGCTGAACAAGAGACATGGGTTAGATGAAGGGTAGAGAGCTAGCAAGTGATATGCCTGGGCCTGAGGCTGATCAGCCTAAAACTATAGTAAGCCTCTGCGTGTTTCTGTGGGACTGTGGGTCTGTAGGACTGCGGGTCTGCAGGTCTGCGGGTCTGCGGGCCTAGACCTTGAGGTTAAGCCTGAAAGTCTGGGCCAGAAACCTCATACTACAATAGATTAATGAAAATGGATTGAGTTATGATGGAATGACCTATGCCATAGGCCAAACAGCATGAAGTTAATATAAGAGTCTTAGTCATTTGGGAGGGGGGCTAAGTAGCAGTGGGCAGCTAAGCAGTCTGAGACTGCAGGTCTATGGTCTGGACCTCTGGCCAGACAGGGTCAGAAACCCCAATACAACAAACACTGGAAAAAGGACAGAGATGTAGTGACCTCAAACTTGATGTGAAGGTAATGTCCAAATAGACAGCCCACCAAAGTCTCAGCTCCATGTCTCTACCTGCAAGATCATTTGACATGTTGTACATATTTTTCCAGGAGACAAATTCCTCTTCTGATGGCCCCAAAGCTTTTCCTGTTATTTCTCTGAGCAAGAGATTCCTGACAAAATTTTAAATTTTTAGGGTTCATTCCTTAAAGTCAGATAGCCAAGAGGAGAACGCAGATGTCTCTTTAGACTGCTCTTACCTGTCAGATAAGCTAATTGCCTGCCATGGTCATGCCATTAGGAAAGGTTTCTGCATTGCCTCCATACCACAGTAATCAGCATTCCAGGACTAAAGTCATTTGTTTTTTCTGCATTCCTTTTCCTGCCTGGGTACAGACCCCTGATAAAGGCTGACCATAAGAGGTGTTTATCATCTGACTTCTATCCCATTACTCACTACTCTTTGTTACTCCTAGCAAAGGTCAACCCAGGGCCAAACAGAAACTCTTCCTCATCCTTCCCTGTTCCCCTGTCTGCCCTGTGACCACATCAAACTGTATGTGGACATTCTGATTCCTACAGAGACAAAAGCCTCCCATGTCCTCCCCTACTCCTGAAAGTTATTTTTCTTTCCAAATAAAGTCTGCACTCTTTTAAAGAGATCTTCTTGTTTGTTTTTCTTTTTCCCCAACATTTCACCAGTTACATTTGTCAAAATGCAAGACTGCATTGAAAGTGCTAAACAGGTGCACAGGCTATTAAAAAAGAGTTCCAAGAGTTAAACAGAAAGAGGATAATACAAAAGAACAATTTCAACACCAGTGAAAATGACTTGTTTTAAAAAGTTGTTAGCAAACAAACATAGATAATATAGTTGCCATTGGGGTTAATGAAGGTATTATGACAATGCACAAGAACTTAGTATATCTTTATCATGATATTAAAGTGACTTAGGAGATAAAACTGTCATTAATAATAATAAATTATACACATACATATGAATGTTTCTATACTTAAGTGCTTGAGGATGTTTTTTGGTGACATCTAGACAATTCTATAAATATCAATATACTAGATTTAAAGATTGAATTTTAAACTCTTAATATAACTTGCTAGCCAGAAAGCTTTGGCAAATTTCATTGGTATATAAGTCCTCTGAATACCCTACACCATAAAACTTTTAATATCTCTCCAATGTAGTAGTCACAGTTTAAATCAAACAAAATTCATGTCTAAATTTTTATGTTTGGCATTTTTCCTTTTTGGTTGAAATATAGTAAAACATTTCTGTTATTTTTGTTCATCTTCAGGCAGTACTAACCTAAGTTTTATGGTATAATCTAATAAATAAAGATAGTTTCTCTATTTATTTGTTCTGATTTCGATATCCATGTTTGGAATGCATTTTTACATTATTCTATAGAATCTTTTAACTAAGTATTTGAGACAACTCTTTTTGATGCCAAATTATTAGAAGCATTTTATAAAGAATTCATACATGTAACTCACTTGGGTTTAGAACACTCTAAACCTGTGGTCATTTTAATAAAGTTGCAAAGATGCTGCCCTATTTCGTTCAGTGTTTTCAGTTGAAATTCTTAATTCAAGGTAATTTTTGGGTTCTAGAGCTTCATCTTTTTCATCCAGAAACCCACAATACATTTTACTACATGCAGCATCTTCTAAAAGATAAGCATAGTCTACCTTGCTGTGAACATTTGCTTTAACTGTTGTTAAAATATGATAAATACCCAGTTAACCTGATTAATGCATGACTGTCTTCAATTCTAACAGAAATTATGTCCTCCTTTTTTATTATGCGAGCTGTGTAGTAAGAGGTTTCTGGCCCTGACTTTTGGGTCTAGCCTCAAGGTTTAGACCTGTAGAACCCCAGACGCGCAGAGACACACAGATGTTTACAATAGTTTTCAGCTGATTGGCCTAAGGCCCAGGCATATAACTTGCTAACTCTGTACCCTTAATCTAACCCATGACTCTTAACCTATTCAGCCATGGGGCTCGGTACCTTTTCTCACAGCAGCATGGTTGTCCTCTGCTTCCTCCGGCTCCTCTAGGGCATTCTGCTCTGTGCTTCCTGTTCTCAGAGTTTTCTTAGTCTGGTAGCCCCACCCACACTTCCTGGCTGCCTTTGGCCAGTCAGTGCTTTTTATTAAACCAGTAGGTGGGACAATTATTTACAATGTAAAAACATAATCTCCCACATATCCCCTTTTCTCTTTTTAAAACAAAAAAAAAAAACTCCACATCTAATATGCTTTTCCCCCCTTATCTATAACAACTTATAAACAACACTGTAAATAAACACAAACATCCATAATCCATGTTTTGGGAATGTGGGCATCATTAGCAGGGTTACTTCCTGCTAAATGGGGATGCTGGCAATCACATAAGAATCCAAAGAAAAATGTAGGATTATGGAGAAGTCTTTAGTGGAATAATCTGTAAGGCTGGGTCATCACAGCCAGTCTCCTTGAAATTGTTCTGGATTCAGAGCTTGGGAAACTTCAACAGAGGTGCTCTGAAATGCTGGATCATCTGGACCATTCATTTCCATTGGAGATTTTTCAGGGGGTCTTCCTCTATCAAACTTTATGTTCTTTATCCAGGAATAAATCCACAGTCTCTCATTTTCTGTGAAAATAAAAAGAAAGCCTCTTCTCCAAAGTAGCATAATCTTTGGATTTCAATTTTAAAGTGAACTCATTTACAAAATATATAGGTTGAATTAATCCAACAGCATTTATAATCAACCGTCTTTTAGCAGCTTTTACTAAGTCATTTTCAGTCAAGATGCTTAAAGATAAGATAATAATATACAGCATCCAGACATTCTTTGTATTTTCCATATTTACGTGGCTTATTTTTTAGTTATTTATTTATTTTACTCTTTCTTTTATAAGGGCTTTCTCTACCTTTTCTTTTCTTTCTCTAAGCCTATGTATATATATTTTCAACATGCTCTAAACCACTTAGACTTTTTTCAAAAAAACAGTCTTTACTGTATATTTACTTCTTAACCTTTTCTGTGTCTGACCACACCTTTGATTACCTAGGGTGATTGACTCCACCCAGAATCTTCTATTTCTCTGTTTCTGAACACACCTTTAATCTGCCAGGATTCAAGGTTGGTAGGTGGATGGCTCCACCCAGCTCCTATTCTAATTTCATAGAATTTATCTTTTTAGCCCAGGTACTCTGGGAATTTTAGGGTCCATATAATCACCAACTAAAGCATTGCCATCTGCTGCTCATTAACTCCATTTAAGTATTTGGCAGCAGGGCTTCTTAAAAAACTCACAAGTGTTTTGCCTCTAAGGCTGTATCAGGAAGCTTCTCTTAAAAAACCAAGCCTCAGTTTGTCTCTGGCAACCAGAGCTTATCCAAGAAAATATCACCACTAAGAAGCCATCTTTGACTCTGTTACCTTTTTGTCCTTATGAACAGAAACCTCAAATACATCATTTACAACTTTTTGCTTATATTGGTGGTCCTAGACTTCAGGTACCAGCCATTTTACATCTTAAGCTGTACTCTAAAAAGCCTGTCATTGTAGCCCAAGCCCACATGCCTTACCAGGGCATGTCTGTACCATGGCTCACTTGAGAGTCACAACTCAGAAGCTGCTTTGGGCTCTAGACCATTTTTTAAGCTTTCTATTGATTTATGTGGGTATATTTTACTCATGTTGGCTGCCATTTGTAGTAAGAGGTTTCTGGCCCTGACTTTTGGGTCTAGTCTCAAGGTTTAGACCTGCAGACCCCCCACCCCCAGATGCGCAGAGGCACACAGATGTTTACAATAGTTTTCAGCTGATTGGCCTAAGGTCCAGGCATATAACTTGCTAACTCTTACCCTTAATCTAACCCATGACTCTAACCTGTTCAGCCATGGGGCTCAGTACCTTTTTTCACAGCAGCATGGTTGTCCTCTGCTTTTTCTGGCTTCTCTCAGGCATTCTGTTCTGTTTCTTCCTGTTCTCAGAGTTTTCTTAGTCTGGTAGCTCCGCCCACACTTCCTGCCTGCCTTTGGTCAATCAGTGCTTTTTATTAAACCAGTGGGTGGGACAATTATTTACTATGTAACAACATAATCTCCCACAGAGGTGTTAGAACATATAGATCATCCCCATTTTATGCTGTCATTTCTATTCATTTGAGATTGAATTTAAAGAATAATACAATTTTCTCTAGTCATATACACATCATGTGAACCTCTGTGATTTTTGATCCATGTGCTGTACTTACACACACACACACACACACACACACACACACACACACACACACACACACACACACACACACACTTCACTGCTTTCAGAGTTCTCCCATGTTTTGATTTTGTTTATTTGCTCATTTTATTCTGATGCTACTTTTCCTATTTTCCACTTTCCAAAGTTGTTTTCTTCTGTCTTCCCTTCTTGCCTCTTGTTTTCTGCCTCCCCTCTCTCCTCTCTCTTTCTATCTTTCTTTTAGAGACAATCTCACTATGTAGCCTTGGTTGTCCTAGATCTCACTATGTAGACTAGGCTGGCCTTGAACTCTGGCCTCTGTCTTCTGAGTGCTGAAATTAAAGATGTGCACCACTAAGCCAGGCTTTCCCTGTGCTGTCTTATTGCTCTTCCCTTATGTGATCACAATACACTGATGGTCAGTTCCATTTTCCTGAGGTTTTGTGCCTGAAGGAATGACCTTCTACCTTCATTTTACTGGATACAGGTGTGGTAAGCTATTGGAAGGGCTGATGAGCACATAATTTTCCATGTCCTTCTGGGTGCCCACAGGTTAACTGTTACTGTTTCTGACTGATCATGAAAACTTGTCTAGCTATGAACAAGGGAGATAAGGTCTCTGAGCAGGCCCACCTGGCAATCCTGCACTGGTTGATACTTCAGTTCTTCTTAACACATGAATCACAACCAAATTTAGAATTACCTCTTCCTCTGTTCCCCACACCACCTTAAGCTTTTCATCAGAAGTGTTCTTGTACATACTTCTTGAGCTGTGATTTCCTCCTTTAATCCGATTCTGCTGGCTGCCACCTTCTGGTGACTCATTTCTAGTCCACTGAGATGATGGCTTTTCTATTTCTAGTTCTGTTCTATGTTTTAAAAACTACACTGTTGCTAGTTACATAGGAGAAGTTCTAGAAGTTTAGGACATAGTATTATGACTTAAATACTGAATATGTGCTGCATATTTCGAGAAAATAATAAGAAAAGAATTTCACTTGAGGATATGGACATAAAAAAGAATTTGACTGTTTCACCACAAATAAGTTCTTATTCTGACTTGAACATTGCACAATGCATATGTTTTTTAAAATTCATAGGGTATACTATCAGTATGTGTGATTTTTGTGTGTTAAGGAAAATGTGTCTGTGACCTAACAAGAGAGAAATATCTAGAGTATGTGATCAGTCAAGAATTGTTAGAATATTTTTGAAATAGCACACTGAAGTGTGAACCCTGATATTTAGGTCACTAATGCAATGATATTGAGGTGTGTTTCAACTCAGCATGAGCAAAAGTGGTTAACAAACTGCTTTCATGGAACCTACCCTAATATTATACATGTAAGCATGAAGCAAGCCCCTATCCACTGATGGTAGAACAGAGTAGTGTACACAGAACGTTTACCTCCAATGAAGTATGATAGAAATAAAACCAAAATGTGGGAAGTTTATATTAGTCTTCATTCCCAGGTCTAACTACAGAGCCTCTGGAATAGACTAGATACTAAGGAGTGACATACAGTTCCAGTCTATAAGATTTCTATTTTAGCCAGAATATCATCTTTGAACCATTAATAGTCTACAGATATAGGTAATAACAATCCTACCACAATGCTCTGATGGTCTTGATTATTCACATGTTAAAAGTGTGACACAACTTGATGGAATTGACAGGTGTATTAGTTAGAATTCTATTGCTGTGAAGAGACACCATGACCACAGAGACTCTTCTAAAGGGAAAACACTTAATTGTATGGCTAATATTTTTAGGGGTTTAGTTCATTATCACCATGGTATGACATGGTGGCATGCAGACAGAAATGGTGCTGGATAAGTAGCCACGTGTCCTACATCTTATCTTGCAGGCAACAGGAAGTGGTCTGTCTCAGTGGGAATGGCTTGAGCATATATGAGACCTCAAAGACAACCTCCACAGTAATACACTTCCTCCAACAAGACTGCACCTACTCCAATAAAGTCATACCTCTGATTAGCGCTACTCCCTTTAGGGGCCATTTTTTTTTAAACATCTCATTCTACAACTTGGACCCCAAAGGCTTTTAGTAATATTACAATTCAAAAATGCATTCAGTACAACTTTAAAGGACCCTTAATCTATAAATTCTCACTTTTATTTAAAATTCTAACATTCAGTCTTTTCTGAAATTTACAAATAGTCTCTCAATTTTAATCTTCTGTGAAATTAAAATCCAAAGAAGATTATATACTTCCAACATATAATGATAAAGAATATATATTACCATTCCAAAATGTAGGGAAGGGAGCATAGTGAGGAAATATAGGATCAAACCAGCTAGGCAAACTCCAAACTCTGTATCTCCATGTCTGATGTCAAAATACTTTTTAGATCTCCAACTTCTTTCAGTTCTGTTGACTACAAAATACTTCTTTCTAGTGGGCCGGTTCTAGTACCTGGTAGCAGCTCTCTTTGTCAGGTATCTCTCAACTATGGCATCTCCAACATTGTTGGGGCTCCAAAGCAATCCAGGCTTCACCTGCACAGCTTCATTCAATGGCACATCTAGGCTTCCATTCAGGTATATCCTTGATACATATCTGGCCTAAGCAGCTTTCCTTCATCATGGAGGAATATTCTATAATTCATTCTATCCTTAACGCCATAACCATGTGGCCAAAGCTGCCGAGTCCTGATACTTGCTGGAATTAGAACATGTTCAATTCCATACTAACCAGTTTTTTTTTTTGATAATTTCTTTCACTGCCTAAACTTGGCTCCAGGAATTCTCTCTGTAGATCAGGCTGGCCTTGAACTCAGAGATCTTTCAGTTCCATATTGCCAGCTTTCAGTTTTCAATAGTTTCCTTCACTGCCTAAGCTTGGCTATACTTGAACTGCTCTGCAGAACAGGCTGTCCTTAAACTCATAGATTCACCAGTCTCTGCCTTTCCAGTGCTGAATTTAAAGGTATGTGTCACTACAGTCCTCTCTAAGCTTTTCTATAATTCTTTTTGACAAATTGGAGACTTAGGTGAGTAAAATCTTGCCCTGAGATTACCATTCCCTTTATTTCATTTCCTAATCTATCTCCTTGAATACACAATTTAGTGGCATTCCACTTCCTTTTCCTCTCAAATTTTACATTTTGTATTTTTACTTGCTCAGTTTGCTCCTTTTCATTATAGTTACAACAAATAACCTCATGACTGTTAACTAGGCTGTTTTGATAATTCCTATACCAACATTAATCCAAAATTCTTTGCCTTAGCCTCAGGCAGACCCTTTGAACAAGGACAAAAGCCAGCCATACCACAAGAATGATCTTTAAGCCACATATTAATATTCTTCTTCTCTGAAACCATTTGAGCCAGGTTCCACAGTCAAATAATTTTTAGTCCTACTGAAACACAAAGACACTTATATTAATTCGATGCCGATTGACCTGGTGCCCAGGCATATAACTTTATAGCTCTTGCTCCTAAACTAACCCATGGTTCTTATCCTATTCCACCATGTGGCTCGGTATTTTTTTTCAGAGCAGCATAGGTGTCCTCTGCATCTGCTTTTCTGGTGTGTCTTTGGCGTCTGTAGGAGAAAGGGCAAAACTTATACAGACCAAACTACAACTAAAAACAACTAATATAAGGTACATCTAAAGTATTGGTAAGTGGTGAGATACAGACATTACTTCAAAGCTGTTTATCTAAAAATCCAACACTCAAATGTTTTTTGATAAAAGATGAGATGATAGTAACCTTAACTGTGTAGTCTCTGGTCCCATTAGACTTGAGAATGAAAATATGTTACCTGAAGGTTGGAAGCACAAGAGAGTAGCTTCCAAAATTTAGGAGAGGACAGTGACGGTTAGCTAGCTGGACACTCACCCATGGTATGTCTGCATCATTAGAGCATCCTGTGTGGGGATTTAATAAAGTTTCAGAAGTTTTGGAGATACCAGAGGGAATCTACCCACAGTCTATGTGGGGGGTTATTAAAAGCTCCAAAAGTCCCAGAGTTCTAACCACAGTCAGTCTAGGAAAATCAGAGTGGTGATTCAAACCTTTAATCCCAGCACAGGGAGTATCCTGGGAGTGGTGACCTACACCCTTAATCCTAACTGAGTCAAGGTCACTTCATATTATAGAAGGAATTCCAGGCTCCCAAGCAGGTGTGGTGGGGCCACGCCTTAATTACCAAAAGAGTACTTAAAATGGGATTCAAACACAGAGAAGGCCATTCCAAGGGAATCCAGGCTGAGGAAGCTATAAGACAGCTGGGTAAGATTTGACTGTGGTGTTTATTCTCTCTAGTATCTCCAACTTCTTCAGAGATCTATCCCTGAGTCTCATTCATTCATGCAACAATCCTGTCTATCTGATATATTTTAGTGTGATTCTGGAAAACCTAAACAACATGATTATTACATGGCAAACCTAAGTAATGTTGATCTATAGTTCTTATTATCCTAAGGACTGAAGCTTACATTTTAAAATTAGGCAATATATAAATGGGTGTACAGTCTCTGAATGATGATTTCCAGTATGACTATCATGTAAACATTAGTTAGAGGTACATGCACTGTGTAAAATGATAACAGTATTCTAAATATATATCATATACACAATATCTAAACAGAGGTACACAAAATATCTTATGTATATATTAGGGCTAATATAATTATATATTATGACCAGTATAATTAAATAGGTAAAAATTACATAATGTAAATGACAATAATATGCTTAATATATATCAGTGTACAAAATATTTTAAACAGAGGTTAGGCATGTGCAAAATATAGCAATTATAGATTCAACTTTGAGTCCATATACAAATTACCTTAGATATATAAAACCATTTCAGATTTAAATTTGTATCAATACACAAATTATCTCAATCAGACATATAAAATAATTTCACATTTGTATCAATATACAAGCATCCATACCAGTGCAAATTGTCATTGGCTCATATTAGACCAGCAATTGTTTACAGGTAGATACAATAATCTACCTGTGTCTATCCTATCTATTCCCCTTTCTCATCTTTAAAAGAGATTCCTGAGTCTATATTATTGTTCTACCTTCAACCCAATTTTAATCATTAACTATCCTATTAGAATATAATTATCCATAACCCTCAGAGGACAGAACTTATGGGGAGAGGAGTATAGTTTTTCATTAGTGTGCTTTCTGCTGATCTGCTGATAATATAATCATTAGTTAGAGGTACATATACTATGCAAAATGATAACAGTATTTATTATATATTATATTTATGTTTATATATATATATATATATATCCTGAAATAGCTGGATATAATAAATTATCCAAACAGAGATTCAGCTATTTTATATATATATATATATATATATATATATAATCTTCCAAATGGAAATCCAGCTATTGCAGTAATTCTTACTTGCAATATACTATATACAGGATTAATATTTATATTTATTAGAGGCTATTTTAACACTCATTGATACAAATTAAACCTTAGTGCAATTTTAAAAGTCAGGATTGTCCTGTGATGGGGGCTGATCCAGTCTCCAAGAATGCAGGGATGAAACAGGCCATTCAAGATCCCAGCAGCCTTTTTCAGTGGGGCTGGCCACACCCCATTCAAGCTCCTAGAACTCCAGAGACACTCCTCCAAACCTTGTCAGCTAATATCTGAATTCCACCACAAGTAAGTTCATCTGGGACTCTTGCAACTGTCTTGAATAGTCTATATTTCAAAAGCAATCATTAAGTAGTATAGACAAAGTTCTTTCTTTCTCTGTCTCTGCTTCTGTCTATGTGTGTCTCTCTCTTCTTTTTTGCTCTAGATAAAATCACTGTGATGGGAGGCCCCATCTTCATTCCAAATGCTTTGGAGATTGAAGGTAGAAGAAATTGTTGTTTACAATGGTAAACTTAAACATTATTGATATCAAATGATGATTTTATGTCCTTTATGTCTACAGGAGGAAATTGTATACAGAGAAGATTTTAAGGTTAGAAAGGAGGAAATACACAGAGAAATAGGATTAAAGATAAAATTATAATAATATTCGTCCCTATATATTCTGGCTATCATCTGTCCCACACCAGGTACTTATAGAACTAGATTTATACTTTACCACATGGGGGAAATCCAGTTAGTTTTCTTTATGAATTGAATTCTTTTGCTCTAGGGATATTGGTTATTAATCTCTTCCAAAAAATTACTACAGGATTTTTTTGCCATAGTTCACTGCTCCTAATCGATCAATTTCTTCATTAGTCAAAGGTACAAAAATTTCTGCTGAGTCCTTTCCAGTCAACTGATGAAGTCTAAATTTCCCTTAAAAAAAAAAAAAAAAAAAAAAAACAGGTCAGAGATCTTTTCAATATATGTTTCCAACTTTTTACTAGGTCTATGTGGTAGAAATATCCATTCTAATGTAAAAGTTTCTCTTTGCATGATGACTCCTGTAGGAGAATGCTTAGAAGGTAAAATCACCATGCAATCAAGGTCTGGATCCATGCTATTCATGTACTTCTTGTAATTTCTTTTCTACCAAAGGTGCTTCTCTTTCAGCATCATCAGAAAATTCTCTGGAACTATTTAAGTCCTTATCACCATCTAAGATTTTGAATAAATTACCTAGCTCATGAATTTTTATACCAATAATGAGTCATAAATTAGCAATATCTCCTAGCAGTTTTTGGAAATTGTTAAGAGTCCTCAATCTAACTCTCCTTAGTTACACCTTTTGGGATCTAATTTTCTGTAGGCTATCCTAAATAATTTATAGAATCTCCTCTTTGTACTTACTGGGGGGCAATTTGTAGTCCCCTATCAAGCAATATTTTTTTCATTTCCTCAAACATTCTTTCTAATGTATCTATGTTTGTGTCTGTCAACATATAATGGCAAATGGTAGATTGTGTGAACTGTTTGTGTATCACTTCTAGTGTCCATTGTACAAAATATTGCCATAAGGTGGGCCTATTCAACATTCTCTGTAGAAGAACTCTCCATTGGTACCTCTTTACGGGAAGTGAATTATTAAATGAGGGCACTGTGAAAGCAAAATTTTGTTTGTCTTGTTCTTGTAGAGGTATGAAAAATAAAACAAAACAAAAAAACAGTCCTCTAAATCAATAACTATAAGAGGACATCACTTAGGTAACAGAGAAGGCAGGGAAATACCCGATTGTAAAGCGCCCATGGATTTAAATACCTTATTAATTGCTTTTAGATCTGTCACCATTCTCTACTTTTCAAATATCTTCTTGACAACAAATAAAGGAAAATTCTATGGACTGGTTGATTCTTTAATATGCTGAGCTTGTAACTAGTTCTTTAAAAGTTGTTCTAAGGGCTTTCAGTTTCTCCTTCATCAAGGGTCATTGCTGAATCCAAATAGGCTTTTCTGTCAACCATTTCAAAGGTAGTGCTGTGAGAATGTTTACAGATTGAGCAGCTAGTGAGCTATGCTTTTGCACAACTTGAGTGTCTGGTGATTGGTTTGCATAGCACTTTAAAATATTATTTTCAGAAAATTATTGAGTCTTTGGTTGACATCTGAGCCTAGAGGGATTTTAATCTGGGTATTCCATTGTTGTCGAAGGTCACAACCCCATAGATTAGCTACTATGTCAGCCATATATGGCTTCAATCTTTCTTTCTGACCTGATCCTATGCATTCAAGCCACTTTACACTCTGTTTCACTTGAGATATTGTTCCAATACCCCAAATTGAGTATCCACTTTCTTTGTAGGTCATCATGGATGCCATGATTGTGGGGTTATGATCAAAACATTAGCTCTCATGTCAACTAAGCCTTGTATATAAATATTATCTATCTGTATTTTCAATTTTGGTCTTTGTTTATTTATGGAATTATCCAATGCTTTATGGTCCTCTATTTTAGGCATTGGATTTCCTACTTGTCCTGAGAAGGTTATTCCTCCACTGTGACTGGATATGATTGAACCTTCTTTGGCTTTGAAATCTGATATCTGGTGGCTTCCTGGGAGAAAATCCAAGAGGCATTTCCTGATGGTAAAGGGTTGCCTTGTTTGCCCCTTGTGGATCTACATTCATTGGTCCAATGTTGCCCTTTGCTAAATCTTATGCATAACCCAGAAGGCCTTCTCTTTCAGTGATTCCTAAAATGGACATTATTTCCAAAAGTACCTTGCCTACATTTTTTTAAATATGGCCTTGTTTACCACAGTTACAGCAAGTGATGCCGTGATTCCTCACCCTAACCTTGGCAATGGCTTGGTTTACCCAATTCTCTTTGTCACAATGGAGAGATTCAACGTTGATTGAATACTGATCTTTAGTGGTATAAGTATTCTCTTACACTCTAGATTAGCATGTTCAAAGGACAAAGAAAGTATTTATTGCTTCCTAACTTCTGGATCCAATACTGGTCTATGTAAAGTTTTGGTAAGCCTCTGCAGAAAGTCAGTATAAGGTTCTTTTAAGCCTTTTCTGACCTTGGTATATGACTCAATTTTTTGTCCTGGATCTAAAATTGTTTCCTAAGCATTCAATGCACCAGTATGGCACAGCAACATTGAGTATTCATTGTAAGTAGTCTGAGCCTTCACATCAGCAAACATGCCTTCACCAAGGATTTGGTCTTGAGTAATTTTACCATGAAGCTCTAAGGCCCTAGCCTCTTTCCTAAGCCAATTTATTCATTGCAAATGTTGACTATAGTCCAATACAGCAGCTGTTCATTGCATCCAGTCTTTAGGATTTATTCTATTTTGCATTGACCATGCACTTAGAATTTGTTTGACATTTGTGGAGTGGATTCCATGGAATAATATGGTCTCCTTGATATCCTCTATATCTCTCATATGGATTGGCTTATAATTGTACTCCATGAATTCTGGGGACCATGTTCTTTGTCTCAATCATAACTGGAAATGATACTAGTGGAGAAGGGAGCATCCCTTTCATGTTTACCACCTTAGGGATTGTTTCTTCATCACCATAATATCTCATAGGAGGTTGTCCTGAATTGTTCTGGTTAGGTAAGTCTTAACGTCCTTTTCCAGTAGTGCAACACAGTCCTCCAATTCCTGAAGCTTGGAAAGCACCATTTTTGTCTTAGAGTAGGAGTTTCTTGAATAACCAGTCTTTCTAATGACCTCATAGAATCAGAAATTTTCTATTTTCATCATTAATGTGATTAATACATTTCTTATTCTCATCATTAACACAACTTCTTTTGTAGTTGTTAATATTCATGTCCAAGGAGGAAGATCTATCTGAAAGTTTGTCAGAACCAATTTTCAAAAAAACTAATTTTGCCTGCCAATTTATTGGTTGTAATTTCTATATTACACACTTTAGACAGCCATTTCTCATTCCTAGACTTTAAATAATCCATAAAATACTCATTCCTAAACTTCAAACCATTCATGAAATGATCATTCCTAGATTTAAAATCTTCCACCATTACTGTCTCATATTTAGAATGGGCATCAGGCCAATTTTTCTTTTTACAAAAAAATACAAAATACAGAATTAAGCTGCAAAGTAGCAGGAATGGGGATTTAAGCTCTCAAAAATATATTCATGAAAGAAATTCTCAATCACAATGGAAAAATATGTCCTGAAGTCTTGAGAAGTGGAGTTGTCAGCCAATATGGGAAAGAAAAAAAAAAGAAAAAGAAAAAGAAAAAAAGTATGCTAAGTAATCAATTACCTCAATTCAGATGTAATGGCGGTATTTGGCCAGCAGGTATCACAGTCACATTCAATGTCTTGCTCTGCATAGCACAGTGGAGTAAGCAGCCAGGCTGATTTCCACAATATAGCTGTGGTGCAAGAATTCAACAGGCAAACAGACCAAATAACTGATACAAAAGGCAGTTTCTCACAAAATCAGAACAATATGACAGAATCCATGTTAGAAGGGCAGTGATAGCTGCTGTTTAACAATTATCCCCATCCTGGGTGTGTGCAGCTTCGGGTCCACACTGCAGGTCTAGGTGTGCAACGCTGACAGTGAAGTGTACTGACTGTTGTGCCCCTGAGGTCCTGAACAGAAGCTGTAAAATTGCTGATGCTGCAGGGGTTCTAACTGTGGTCTGCTGGCCCATGGACTGTGGCCCAGCTAGCAAAGAGATTAAACCCATGCTGGATGCCAGCTATCCCAGAAAATTTACCAGCAATATATCATATAAAGGATTAATATTTATTGAGGGGGTATATGAGCACTCACGATACAAATCGAACCTTAAGACAATTCTTGGAGCTAGGAACTGTTCCATAATGTCTTTTACTCTGTTCCCTTTTTGTTCAATATAAACTGAAACCTTAAATCAGTAACATGCATCTTGTTGCTTATACTGAGTCTTCTGTGAGACTTCAGGAACCAACCTTGTTATATCTTAGGCTGCCTGCAGCAAGTCTGCAGCCATTTTGTCTATGGCCCAGATGCCATACCATCTCTGTACCATGGCACACTTCAGAGACACAATTTGGAAGCTGCTTTTGGCTCCATTTCTGTGCTCTAGAACCCCTTTTAAGCTTTCTCAGGCTTTATGTGGGTGTTTGATCCACCCAAGGACAACATCTGTAACAAGATGTTTCTGGCCCTGTCCAGCAAGAGGTCCAGACCCACATACCTGCAATCCCAGGCACCTAGCCTCCCACTGCTGCTTACACACCCCTGCCAAATGAATCAGATGCTTATATTAACTTCATGCTATTTGGCCTATGGTTCAGGCGAATTTCTAACTTGTTCTTTCATCTTAATTCAAACCATTTCCATTATTCTATCTTTCCATGTGGCCCATGGCTTACCTATTTAATTACATCTTGCATCATGAGCAGCTGGATTATGTCTCATTTGAAATGGTTTCTTTTGTAAATGGTTTCTTTTGCTTTGTTCATGAAATGGTTTCTTTTGTAAATGGTTTCTTTTGCTTTGTTCATGAAATGGTCTCTTTTGTAAATGGTTTCTTTTGCTTTGTTCATGGTGTTTTATCACAGCAATAGAAAAATAATACTTGAGTTGGCATTCTCAAAGAGAAATTTGAAAATGGTCAAGGTGTAAAAGATATGTTTGAAGAAGTAATAATAGAGAATTTTCAAACCAAAAGAAATGCTAAATAAGATGATAAATATTTTCCAGGCAGATTTAATGTGACCGTGTCTACAAGATATTTCCCACATTATGTATAGACCTCTCTTAAAATAGATGCTGAGGCAAATTGATGAGACATAAAGAAGAGATTAATGAGTAATAGAAAATCCACTGGATGGCATGAACTGGTATTAGCTAAACAAGCTCACAGTGTTGTAATGCTGCAACTATGGTGTGTAAACTACTCATCTCTTTAGTATGAAAATGAGAAGATAATAATATAAGCATGTTAATAGGTAATAGATACAAAAAGATGTAAATGAAAATAGTAAGGAACTAAAACATGAAAAGGAACATAAGTCCAGACTTTTCTTAGAACTTTCACACTGTCTTCTAAGTTTCTATCTTTATAATTATATTAGATTGATATCATTTCAGAGTAGCTTGTCATCGTAAAAAAGAACCATTGTAAGCCTCCTGCTTGCCACAAAGTAAAATCTGATAATAAGGAAATTTAATAAGCAAGAAATCTAAACACAATTCTAAATTCAATCATATAATCACAAAGGATAGTGTAAGGAAATAGGAAAAAAAGTAAGCATTTTTTCTAAAATATATTTTTGTTTAATCTAAATATAATGATGTTATTTTGCCCTGTAATCAGACTACAAATACCTGACAGCTGCTTCTAAAATTATCACACAGAGACTTATATGAATTATAAGTGCTTGGCCAATAGCCCAGGCTTGTAACCAATTAGCTCTTAAAGCTCAATCCATTTCTATTAATTGATTTGCTGCCCAAAGGCTCGTGGCCTTTACTTCTTTTTTATTTTGTTTTGGACTTGTTTGCCATCCAGCTAATTATTTCTCTTACTCTATCTTTTTCCTTCAGAGCATTTTGAGTTTAGCTTTCACCAAACCTTATCCTGTTCAGCTGTTTGCCAGTCAGCTTGTTGATTAAACCAACTACAGCAACAAATCTTCATAGTGTACAAAGGGATTATTCCACAAAATTTCCCCCTTTGTGTAATTAAAGAAGGAAAGATTTAACTTAAAATTATATACAACAAAACAATTATCAAGTAAAACTCAAAGTCACAGTATCTAATAATCCATTTGAATTTGACAAAATTAGAGAAAATATTTAATACATATCTTGGTTAATCTAAAGCTTTGTATCTAACTTTCTTTCTATTCTAACTAAGAAAAATTATAATTATAATGATTTAGTCTACAAATCCAACAAACCCCATCAAAAAGTGAAATGCTACCTAATGACAAGGGTATCAAGCTGCCTGGACAGCCATTCCCAGTTCCTATGTAGCATTGGGGCATCCATCTCAGGCCTACAGGTCTATAATATCTGACAGATCTCCTGTGAAACAGGGAATTTTGAAGGAATGTCATACCTTATCTTGGCAAAGTTTAGCAGTCACCTTTTCTGCATTCTGCTGGTTCAGTTTGAGCATTAACATTTAGCAGTTGAGGCAAAGGACATTTCTTTGCCCACATGGCTATCTTTTGCCATAAAGAAAACAAAATCCATAAGAAAGAACTAAAATCATCTTCCCTAAGTAAAATAAAAACTAAAAGGGAAATAAATATATACCTTCCATAATGTGTTACACCTATACCAAAACTAAAAAAAGACATAAAAAGAACATTAAAAATTAATATCCTCATGGAAATTAATTGAAATAATCTACAGTAAAAATATTAGCAAACCAAATCCAACAAGACATTGAATAAATCATTCCAGCAAATGCAAAGATAGTTTGCTAATAGAGACATTAATTAATAAACATGCTGCCTCATATAAATAGATTAAAAAGCAAAGACTCATACAGTTTTCTAAATACCAGTGGCAAAAGAAGTTGATAGTGTTCAACAGTATTCAGTGATGAAAATCCTGAACAAGATAACTAAATACAGAATTTATAATAAATAAAAGTAACTTACAACTAGCCAATAATATAGTAGGGTACCAAATAAACATACAGAATCCATAATGTTACTATATTCCTATTGCAACCTCAAAAGTGAAAAGCAGTTTCATTTACAAAATATGAAAATAAAAATAATGCTTTAAACAAATTTGATCAAATTAATGAAGATTGATGAAATCAGTTGTAGAGGACACAATAAAAAATTTATCAGAAGAATTAGTTTTATTAAATTATTTACATTACGCAAAGAAATAAACAGATTAAATATCTCCTTTATCAATAAGCCTTTAGAAATCAGAAAGACAATCCTAAAATATTAATGGACCTACAAGAAATCTCATATTACTGTGTCATAGATTTTGAAAAAATATGAAGTAGTAGTTTATGTGTTACATAAGTTCAACATACTCTACAAAGTTTAGGTGTTTACATGGATATACATATGTAGGTTAAAAGAACAAATAAAGAGCCTTAAATAAAATCTATAATTATAGTTCTACAATGAGGTGATTTTCTACTAAGGCAGAGTACTCTATGATGGGACAACAATGTTCCTACTAGATACCACAAGCTAACAAATAAAAAGCTCAGTGGAAGGAATGGGGTGCCTTTTTGGTGTTGTTGGTCTGTAAAGTCTTGTAGACCCTCAAACATTACTTCCAATTCTTGTTACTGTCTAGAACAATGATAAGACACAAATCTGAACACCACACACTCATAGATGGTTATGTTTGAATGTTTGTTTCAGTTGGTA
This sequence comes from Phyllotis vaccarum, assembly GCA_033318265.1. NCBI lineage: Eukaryota > Metazoa > Chordata > Mammalia > Rodentia > Cricetidae > Phyllotis > Phyllotis vaccarum. The sequence goes on along the minus strand of JARWLC010000004.1, from coordinate 133,518,866 downwards.
GAATGGTTTAGGAGAGATGAGAAAGTATGGCCTTGCTGAGGAAGTGTGGCTTTCATGGAGGAGGTGTGTCACTAGGAATGGGCTTTGAGTTTTCAAAATTCCATGCTAGGCATAATGTTTCCTTCTCTGCCTGCTACCTGCAAACAGGATGTAGAGCTGTCAGCTATTGTTCCAGTACCACACCTATCTGTTTCCTATCAGAATGATCATGGAATAATTCTCTGATATTGTAAGCAAGTCTCAATTAAGTGTGTTCTTTCATAACAATTGCTTTGGTCATGGTGTCTCTTCATAGCAATAGAATAGTTGTATGGGGTATTGTGTTGTTTCATAGTAAATAATTGTCCCACCCACTGGTTTAATAAAAAGAGCTGATTGGCCAAAGGCAGGCAGGAAGTGTAGGCGGGGCTACCAGACTAAGAAAATCTCTGAGAGCAGAATGCCAGAAGAGCATGAGAGAGAAGCCAGAGGAAGCTGAGGACAACCATGCTGCTCTAAGAAAACGTACTGAGCCCCATGGCTGAACAAGAGACATGGGTGAAGGGTAGAGAGCTAGCAAGTGATATGCCTAGGCCTGAGGCTGATCAGCTGAAAATTATTGTAAGCATCTGTGTGTCTCTTTGGGACTGAGGGTCTGCAGGTCTGCAGGCCTAAACCTTGAGGTTAGGCCCGAAAGTCTGGGCCAGAAACTTCGTACTACAAATAGTAACTAAGAAACTGAGTCACAGAACATGGAAAATCATGTTGGTACTTTCTGGAATCTTTATCAGTCCTGGCTAGCTTTCAAAGCACTGAAAGGTGCTATTCCCACTACCAGACGAAAAAAATAACCATCAGTCTGACTCAGCTATGAACCTCACAAGCTTAAAACTGTCTTTTCATAGAATGTGCTGAGAAAATTGAATCCATTGTAGAATAATGTTTAAAAAATGTCTATTCACATGTATTAAACATACAAAAATAAAACTTGAAACTCAGAAATTATTACAATAAAACACAGCATAAATACTTGACTACACTGGAATAGGCAACAGTAGCTGAATAAGGCCTCATAGTACAAAAAACAAATGCAAATAAAACAAATAGAATGACACCAATCTAAAATACTTAAGAATATTATATATATAAATGGAAAAATATTTATGAGCTTTATGTCTTAGAGTTGATATTCACATCTGTATGAAACATATAAAACTCACAAGCAGCATAATACATATATATAGTAAAAACTCAACAATAAGTAATATTCCTAAGTATATGATTTTAACATGAGTAAAGTACCAAGACAGATATTTTTCAAAGAAGACATTAAAATGTCCAAATGGTATAAGACAAAGTGTTCAGCATCACTAATTATCAGTTAAATGCAAGTAAGAGTCATCATTGGATATCAGATTCTCCATGAAAAGTAGTGATATCAAGGAGAAGAAACATAAGTACTGAAAAGGATGTGTACACATAAGAAAATTCCTGAATATTATTATTGGGTTTGTAAAGTCATAAATCATTATGAATGTAAAGTAATAAATCATTTATGGATGTAAAGTAATAAATCATTATGGAAAAGAACATAAAAATATTCTCATACAATTAAGGGTAGTTATGTCAACGCATGCTTATTGTTGTAGCTGGTAGAGACTATGGCAAGAAGATCATTTAAGCCCAGGAGTTTGGGAGAAATGCTGGTATATAGCAAAGTGCCTAGAGCTTTAAAAAAAAGCATTAAAGTAGTAATGCCACGTGATTCTTTAATGTCCAGTGTATGTCTAAGTAAATAAAAATAATTTGGTGAAGAAATCAATATCTGTGCTCCTGCCAAGTAATATAAGTAGCTTAAGTGTTCATTAACTGATGAATTGGGGGAAGGGGGATGACTTGTGTAAACAATTGGCTATTATTCATGGACAGCGATGAGCAGAATTATCTTATTCATGAACATTAGGCTAGAATTAGTCATCATTATGTTAAAAGGTGTATGTCACATACAGAGAGACAAGACTTACTTGTTCTCATTTGTATAATCTAAAAACAGTTGATAACATAGGAATTTGTAATAACATCATTACCAGAGCTAGGATGAGGAAGAAGGATGATTAAAGGTTGATAGAATGTTCTACACTACAGTTATGTTGGAATAAGAAGTGCTGGTGTGTTAGAGTACAGCAGAATAACTACAGATGATGTTAAGGTGCCATATATTATCCCAAACCAAAAAGAAATAAAAGTAGTATTAGTAGTAGAAGCAGTAGAAGAAAAAGGAGGAGGAGGAAGAGGGGAGGGGGAAGGAAGAGGTTCTAAGGAGTCAATAATAAATAAATAGCAAGTGATGGTGATGATAAATGTCTTAAATACTATTTGAATATTATACAATTTGTACATATACATAATGCAATATTAATATGCAATGTTTTCATGTTAGATAGTATCACAAATAAGTTTAACTTATTTTGTGGCATTGGGATATAACTTAAATACTTACATATGCTATGTGAGTACTTTATTGCTAAGTTACACGTGAGCCCTCCTTCACTCATTCTATTGTTGTTTTATTTTGTTTCAAGTTAAAGTTTCTTGAAATGCCCAATTTTATTAAGGATATATTAAGTGATACTGGTAACTAGGGTTTTAATCACATGTTTTTAAGAAGCCAAAGTTTAAAATATTCTTGATCATCAAATTCTGATGTCATAGATATATTCTGTGTTCAATGATTTTGATGATTTCAAACATCTCTTTTTAAAAATTATTTATTTACAGGATTTTTTTTCATTTTACGTAACAAGCACCCCTCTCCCACCCCTCTTCCTACTGCTCCTCAGCCTCCCCCAACGCCACCTCAACCATCAAATCCTCAGAGAGAGTAAGGCCTCCCATGGGGAGTCAACAAAGTCTGACATGTCAAACTGCAGCAGGACCAAGTCTGGCTCTACCCCTTGTACAGAGGCTGAGCAAGGTGTCTCTCTATAGGATATGGGCTTCAAAAAGCCAGTTCTTGGGCTTTATGAAACAGCCCTCCTAATTCTATCAGTTGTCAAAATGTACTGCATTTTAATATCATTACCTAGAGGTATGTTCTTAACTCATTGGAAATTCCCTTATAGAAAATAATTTGTTACATTAATAATTTTATAAAGTAAATAATTTGTAATAATTAATACATGGCAAAATCTTGAATTTGAACAATTGGACAGGTTATCTGCTATCTGCTAATCCTATCACAGACAAGAAGTAATAAACTATTTCATTTAATGCAGATTGAGCAAAACTGGAATTCTGGCACATTGGAGGCAACTCCAGAATAGATTTTGGATTACACAGAAGCTGCAGAAATGCAAGATAGGATCATATGCCTGGTGATCCTTCAGGCTCTCTCAATCTAATCTAATATTGTATGTAGGAGGACTTTTTTTTTAAATGTACTAATCTAAGATTAATATTTATTAAAATATAAACTAACACTCACAATATAGGTAACAGCTGATATTAGCGCCTGATGGACTGGATTATCTGAGCGGTGGACGATGGATGCCAAACCGGTCTCTCCAGCAGTCAGGAACTAGGAAACGGGCCTTCCCAGGGTCTTAGCAGCCCCTTATGAATGGGGTTGGCTATTCTCTCTTCAGGAATAACATCTTCGGACCTTATCAGCTGACACCTAAATCTCACCACAATTGTGACAGTTAGCTCTTCTTGGAAGCGATAGTAACAGTTGCCAAGCATGAAAGAGTAGTATGAGGCTGAATTGGCTTTCTTGTTTTCCTTCAAAAGTTTGTCTTTAATATATAAGGAGTAAAATTGCATAGTAAATATGGCAGTGTAAGTATTCTTTCAAATTGGTAAGATGAACTGAACAGTCATGGTTGCCAACCGTTACTTCATTAAGCAAGTTATAGATTTAATCTTCAGTGTAGTTTTATTATTTAATTTTGAAAAATCAGTAAGCGGAAAAACTTAGGTACAACAAATGATTACATGTCCTCCTCTCTCTCCAGAAACCCCTGTCACTTATAAAAATAGCCTTCTACCATAGGGGATAAATTGCTATAGTGCTACTTTTACTGTTAAATTGTGTAGCAATATTCTATGATTTGTTCATACGTTCACTATGCACGAACGGCTTGACATGAGCCATGCTCCACTGGCCCACTAGTAGCAACTAATTCCAAAAGGTGTCCTCCTGGAATAATGGCTGAGCTACTCCCCCAGCATGATTTTGTGGTACTATGCTGATTGAAAATACTATTTTCTTTAGGAAAAATGATATTTCTTCCTTTTTTCTGGCTATTTACTCTTAGGGTGCAGTGGAATGAACTTCTCTGACATTATGAGCTTTATTAAAGTCAATTCCAAATCACAGAGTTGTACCTTGCATTTATAACCATGACTATTCTTCTAAATAGAGGGTCTACATGTGAAGTTTCCCATGAAAAAATGTCTATTTTTCTATCTGAGCGAAGACTGTACTAGACTGTTGCTGCTATTTATTTCTTTTCTCACTGAAATATTTACTACATACAAACATCTTAGATCTAAATACAACTCAAATAAAATTGATATCCCGAAAGTTCTCTGAAATTCATAGTTAGATAACTATCAGCATTGTATGAAGTGATTATACTGGATAGCATTAGCTGTCAACTTGACACAGCTTAAAATCCCCATTTTATTTTATTTTAATTTAGTATTGATTGAATAACAGTCTTTATCAGCATGGTCTATGAACATGTCTGTGTGAGATTTTCTTTTCTATGGTAGATAGAACCATTTCTTATATTCCTACATTATATAATGTAGGAGCCTGAGCAAGCCAGTAAGTGAACCAGCAAGTCTTTCCTTGAGTTTCCGCCTTGACATCCTTCAATAATAAATTGTGACCTGAACCTTTAAGAAAATAAAGCATTTCATTCTGTATGTTGCTTTGGCCAGTGTTTTATCATAGTAACAGATGCAACAAGAACAATCATAAATGATACATTTCTTTGTCAAGACACTGTTTGTTTTATTTTTCTTACAGATTCGTTATTTCCCTTCATCTTCATGATAATGAATTCAGAGAAATGCTTCAAGGTTCCAACAGTAAAGTTTCTTGCAATGTCTAAATTTTTGCTTAGTAAAGCAGCCAGGCATTTATTGTTTTACATCCAAAACATCCTTCAATATTTTCTGATCGTTTGGACTCTGCTTACCTATTTCCTCAATTTTTACTAATTTCCCAGTACTTCATCATTTTTGGCATAAGTAAGAATGGATAATTATATTATTATATGAAAGAAGTATTCTTTAAATGCTCCTGGCAGTTTCTTTCTAAAATGAAAAAGAAACCAAGTCCCAAAGGAGTATTTTCCAGAATGTCATCCCAGTTTTAAACAAAGGGATCATAAGGGAAATAGTGTTTTTATGTCTTGGTGGAACATTTGCTTAGGTCTGGGTATTGTGTGATGCACTGTTCGTGCATGCCTCACTTGCTGTACAAGTTCCATCCAAGAACTTACCTGGAAATAAAGGAGAAAGCTGAAAGGATCAGAAATACAAATTTACTGCATATATGAGAAGTTCTACCTTTGGAACAGGCAGATTGAGTGGATATGCCCCATACAATTGAGAACACGACTCCCCAAGAAACTGTCTGGAGTGGGTGCTGTGAAGCCAGCCCATGCTCACAGTAGAGAAGTCTAGTTATAGTCACTGTAAGACAGATGCTTTCTAAGTCTGTCCTGTCAGCCTATAATATGAAACAAAAGTATGTGTGCTGTAGAAGTGGGGTTAGAGGCCTCAGACATACAAATGATGGTAAAGATCTAGATAAATCCATAGGAAATAAGTCTAAAGCTTGGTCAGAAGCATTTCTTGACATGCTAGTCATTTGAAGTAAATGTAAGGAAGGGAGGAAGACCCATAGAAAAATCACAAGAAATGGCAAATGAAGGCAATGTGAAGTCAGGAAGCATCTATAATTAGGAAAGCATGCCCTTTCCCCACAAGCAGCTTTGGCAATGCAGTAGCAGCAAAGATATTCATTGTTCCACTTCACTTCCTGTGAGAGCACTGGGATACCTGCACTCAGAGCTGATGACCACTAGACAAATCCTGGAGCAGACCAGAAGTGGAGGCAGCAGCAGTGAGAGTTTTATCTTACTTACAACTTCAGGAATTAAAGACAATAATACATGCTTTAGCAGGCCTCATCCTAATATTCTGGCATGTTCCCTAAAGCCTTATGTTCTAGCTATAAGAATAGAGTCACCCTTAATTTTCTGCAAAGAGGATTGCTGTTCCAAGTAGTTCTGGGTCTTTTAACCACAGACTTGTCTTAAGCTATATCACTTTTATTAAGAGTCTGGTTCAACTCCCCTCTATCTTCTCTAATCCCTGAGCTGTGTCTCTGTGCTTTATCAGAAGTGTCTAAATGTTCTTTAAAGAGCCTTCTGGATAAAAGTCTCTTCATGTGGAAAATAGGTTTTAGGGATTTAAAGTTTTTTTTTTTCTTCTCTTGTCTGATCTGCAAGTCCTCCTTTGCTATAGTAGTTAAGGGGAGCCATAAGGTGAAGTCAGCTTTAGCAATAGGCTTGAGATCAATTTGTGTCTTTTTCACAGGTTCTCACAGAAAGGGTAAGAACACAAAAGTCAAGTACTTGACAAGATTATTGTAATGATCCCTCTGTGATGAACAAGACATATGTTTAACCGAGGTGTGTGATGATATGACATAGGTGGACATATCAAATCTAGGTAAGAAATGAAGTTGTGACCAACTTTATCATCAAATGGAATGCTGTCCCTGATTCAGCTGGTGATTTAAAAGAATAAAAAGACAAGAACCTGAGCTTTGTGTGTCTCATTGCCAAAGGGATTTGATTTAGGAACTTCAAACCAGAAATCAAATAACACCTGTGTCTGTGCACAAGCTGGGCATTTACTAGATTTAAATTGTCACTTCTGGCAGGGATCACTATAAAGTACATAACATCATATACAAGAGGTGTCAGGGCTGAGTCTAGAGGGGTAAGGAGTCCAAAGCAGAAACTGAGGCTTAAGGGGCTCCCAGGAACTGCTCCGTTTTGAAGAGTAAGGATATAAGTGGGAATTTGGCAACCAGAACATGTCAATTTTCTTCCACCATTTTGCCTCTGTACTACAGTGTTGGGATTAGGTCTGGAAGTCCAAGTCAGTCTGAGCCCACTGAGAGTATTTACCAAGATCATTAAAAAAAAATACCTTGTTAAAGTCTCCCAGAGAACAGCATTTATGAGGCTAAACTTTGAGAGTTATGACAACATTCTTTATTTTTAACTGGTAAAAGTTTGACACAGTCTTCTCATATCCTTCTCAAAGTACAATAATACTACCTCAACCATTCTTATTTTTCTTTATTCTTATATATGTACGACTTTAAAGAGAAGAGTTGATAAATAGAAAATCTAATTTAAAAATTCCACATGCAATGGAAAATTGTTTTGTGTGAATGGGTTTGCCATATTTATGGCATCAACTACTTTGTGTCTTAGAAAATTTGGTCTGATTTATAATTCTATTTCAGCTATTGAAAAACATCATAAAATAATGTGGCTCTCACTCTATGCAGGAAAAGCAGGTTACATTTCATTGTCAAGTAAAACACAAAAGGAAAGAAAAAATTGTGCTTTCTTAGAGCTCACACTGGGCCATGGATGATAAGTAAGAAAGCTTCTCTTGAACTCTATATGAGAAGCACTTGTCCTGACTTCTGCCTGTATTGTTTCTGTCTCTGTCAAGTCATGCTATATATTGAGAATCACAGACTTATTTAATTTAGAAAGTTCACTTGTGCAGTATAGTTTAAGTGCTTAGTTATAGCAATCAAATGCAAACTATGTACAGGAAGAAATTACCAAAAATAATTTTCAAAGATAATTTTAATTGTTCTGTATTCCAAGAAAACAATTACCTGTCTTTGGAAGTTGAATAGACTTTTGAAGTGGAAAAATACCCAGTGAGTAAAATGTTCTGTGTGCTTCCCCAGTAGAATAATATACGGCTGTCTGTACATTTGTGCTGTTAAGATATAAAATACATCTTTCTTTATTTTTTAATTTACTAGAGAAAATAGGTAACAAGTGTATATTTGTTAAAAGACATATACATGTTAAGAGCATAGTTTAATATTATTGTATCAAAATACTTTTTAATTGCTGGCTACCTCATATAGTAAAAAGGCATTCAAATAAACAATACAGACATCTTCAGACATAAAATGTTTGATTATTTTAGTAGTGACACTATGTGCACTTCATGAAGTAATGTCAAGACAATTTGTTTTTCGTTTTATCATTAACTACTCATTCAGGCATACAATTTTCAACAAAATGTAAATTATTAACTATAACTTCCTCTAAATGGAGCACAAGACAGGGAACTCTCTGTTCTTTCATATTTCAATTTTAGTTTTAAAAAAGAATCGGGAAGGAAGTGAGATACAAGGCTGCCTTGAATTTATAAAATAGTTCTTGTCCCAGGAACACAAAATTACATTCCTTTCTTCTTACAAGATGCTGGTGAGGCTTCCAGTCCTATTATGCTCTTTATACGTAAGATGAGCCTGGCAAAATGAATACCACCCCCTCCTTCCTTCTCATCAAGAGAATAAGCAAATAGAGTAGTGTGAGTTATAGTTCTGACTAACTTACTGACACAGTGAATCACAGATATCCAAGTGTGGGCTTGTATTTATGGAGTCCTGTTAAAGGATCATCATTTCATAAAGTCCTACTGTGCAAGATACAGCTTTCTTTGATAATGGTGGAGATTTCTTCAGGCTGCCTGTCTCTGAGCATATTCCCCTTTCGCCACACACAATTCTAAATTCATTTTATTGTTTCTCTTTCCTCTGTTACTTAATACTTATAAGCTTATAGTGAAAATTTTGTCAGCATTGTCAATATTCAAAGAATGAGAAACCAGCTCCTACTTTTACAGGTTGTTGGAAAAAGCCACAAAATAAAAGTTAGCTGACATATTAGTACCATTTATTGTTGATCTTTTTATTTAAGCCAGAAACTACTCTAAACTGATGTGGGAATGTCTTTCTGTGTGCTGTGAATATCAGTCTTTAAATAAAGGAGCTGTTTTGGCCCTTGTTGAGCACTGCAGAAGAAGTAGGTGGGGAATCAAAATAAGTAGGAAAAGAAGGGCGGAGTCAAAGACAGTTCAAGCCACCCTTCCCCCCAAAATATAAAAACCACAAATAAGCCACAGGCCACGTGGCAAACAGATTAATAAAAATAACTTAAGATACAAGAGCTAGCTAACAATGTGCCTAAGCCATAAGCCAGACAACATAAAGATAATGCAAATGTCTAAGTCATTTTAAGGGCCTAAGCAGTGATGGGCTGCTAAACAGTCTGGGACGGCAGATATGTGGATCTAGACCTCTGGCTAGCCAGGACCTAAAAATCTTATTATAACAGATGGCATCTCTGGGTGGGCATGAACCACCAACCTTTGGTTAACAGCCTTTGCATTTCATTTAATGATCAGTACACATCTACAAAATGGGAATTACTATTAACCATATACAATCTTAGATAAGACATTAAGAGATATTGTATCTGGCCATATCTAGTAAAATGTCCTATACACAATTTTGACACTGCTCAGTTCCAACTTATTTATGGACATGCAGAGAAATCTTGGGTACATGGCACAAACCTGCTTCTAGCAACACAGACCATGAGAAAAGATTCATTGTAGAAAAAATGACAAATAAAGGTATTTCAGCATAAGAAGACATGGTCTCCTCAGCTCGTGGGAGTGAGGCAGAGCACAGCAAATGCACAGAGAAGAACTGAGATAGCTGCCTTAGGTTAGTTTGATTTGAGAATCTGCTATAGAAGGAAAATATTATGAAAATATGAATAAAATGACATAGAAGAAAATAATGTAATTTGATTAAGTTAAAAAATACTCAGATCAGCTGTCATAAATAATAAAAATACAAAAAAAACATTATTGTCATTCATCAGCAATCAAATATACAATCTGAACATCTAGCTCATGATATTTTGATGAATATGCTCTGTCTTCCCTTCCAATTTTAATAATTCTCTTACATAAATAATAGAAAGATAAAATCCAATGGCCATCCTTTCTGGAAATTGGAGTGCTCTTTTTAAAAAATATTGATTAATAAGTGTCTGTTTGTGCCAAATTTCTTTAGTGTTAATGCCACATCTGCTCCAGCTGTGTTTTTTTTGCCAAAGCGTGGCAATGAGGGAACTGCAGTGTTTTTCACCAGTTAGCTCAACCATTTCTTCTTGGACTATAATCCCAGGAGATGTGATAGAGTTGAACACCATAGGCTTAGAACTGCACTGTTTTTCACAAATAGAAATTTCACTTAGTTTCTATGCAATACTGCACAGTATGCTTTATTCTAATTTCATTAAAAATACTGAGTGTTAGAATCAGATATCATCTATTTGGAGTCAAGCACCATTCTTTTTCATCACATAGGACAGAACATTGTGATCCTTTCTGTTATTGTCACTCTCTCTGTTTTGGTGATTTGGGAGAAGTTTGGCCAATAGGAGACAAGGGAGGAATCCAAGTCCTGAAGGCAAAGGGCAGTGCTAGTATTCACATTCACCTAGACATTCACAATTTTTAAAGAGCCGTTTATGGTTCAAGACATTCCATTAATGTGTGTCTATACATGCTGTCATCTTATTCACAGTAGCTATGATACATGTTATGATGAGTAACTGCTCTATGAAAGTACTAAGACAGTATACTGGAATGGCTGGAAGCCTTCTTCACAGTGCATGAAGTGTCAGGATCATGGATCACAGTACTCCTCCCCTCTCAAACTAATTAAGACCTGTATTTTTCACCAGTAAAGATTTGCTGTTATAAACCTGGCAAGAAGGAGGCCTTGTTAAACACTGGAAACCCAAATCTGTGCCATGCCCCAGTCAAAGTCAATTCCCATTCTGTACATCTGATACTCCATTATCAGGGTTAACATATTTCATCCCCAGCTGATTGAATTTTTGTAAAAGTTTCTGCTCAGAAGTAATTCTGAATATATTTGTCACAAAGATACTTGGATAATTTTTGAACTTGAGTATCTAGATGTTAATAACCCTTGAGGTTTTGTACAACATACTAAATTGAATTTCTTCCAGTGTGATTGCCAGCATTCTGAAACCTAAATCCTAAGACACCAAGAAACTAGCTATAAAGCCAAGCCATTTCTCCTAAATGCTTTGCTTTGGATGGACTTTCCTTATTCGCAACAAGAAAGAGGGTCTAATACAACCTCAAGCTATTTTTCCCAAAGAGAGCACAAAATCATATAGAAAAGCACAGAATGATTAAAAAGTATACATTGGCTTTGTTTCATATATAAAATGCCCCCAAGAGCTTATACGTTACAAGCCATTTATCAACAAATGGTGTTATTAACTGGTGACTGGATACATGGGCACAATTTTCAATGTAGTAGTCCATTGGTGAGTTCATTAGGGAGTGGACTACTTGGAGGTTGTATGACAGATAGAAGGTGAACCTGGGTTACAGGAAGCCACCAGGGAGGGAATGCCCTAGATCCCTTGCCCTTAATTTCTTTTGCTCTCTGCTTCCTATCCACCAAGAAGTGAGTAGCCTTGGTCTTCTGCCTTGTCATAGACCTACAGAGATGAAAGGAACTGACTTTAAACCAAAACTTCTAAAGTCCTGAGTCAGACACATTTTCCCATTTAAGTTACAGCTGTCAGAGCAATGACAGGTTGAATTATATGAACACAAATGGGGGAAGCTAATTAAGGCCAAGACCTCTGGCCACACTCTGGCTCTTAGGTAGACCTCAAAAGAACTTGAATGCTCGGACTATTACAGTTTTACACAGCATTTGGTTAATTAGGGTAGATTTGAATGATACTGGTACATTTAGTGAATGTGTACAATTAAGACCTTGTTTGGACTCCATGCTTCACCTGTCCTTGCATTTATAGGAATCCAGTCAACTTAGCTATATGAAACCGAATAAATCTTTAAAAGAAGTAATGATTTCATAAGAGCAAAACAAAACAAAACTTAAAACAATAAACAACAACACAGAGACTTTGCAAAAGTACTGTCTTATAAAATAAGTCAAGAATAAATTCTTTTTCTTGATTCACACAAGCATTATAGCCCCTTTGTTAAAAAATCAGGTGTTCATAGGTGTGTGGATTACTGTTTGGGTCTTCTATTGCATTGATATACAAGTCTGTTTTTATGCCAGTACCAGGCTGTTTTTATTACTGTACCTATATAGTACAGTTTGAAGTCATGGAAAGTGATGCCTCCCGAAGTTCTCTTATTGAACAGGATTGTTTTGGCAATCCTGGGTTTTTTGTTAGGTTATATTGTACTTTTGAGGTCTGGGAAGAATTGTGTTGGGATTTTGATTGTTTATGGAACAGTAAATTATTTATAATAACTTCAGCTCCCTATAATTTGTTCCTTTGGAATTTGTAGCCATTTTCTTTAATATTGTTTATTAGTTCATATCTATTTCTCCATCTATTGGATGGAAGCCTACTTTCTGCACTTCTTCCTATAACTGCAGTTAATGACCACTTAGTGGTTAATGGTTTATTTACAGTAGTTAAAGAACTCTATTATGGGAGAAATCTAGATACCCAGGATGTTTTAAACTTATGAACCTTTTTTTTTTTTTTTTTCTCAGCCTGAGGTGTCAGAGAGCTGAGCAGTCTATCAGTCAGGTAGGCAGTGAGCTCTGCTTGGGGAGGGCTGAAACTCTCTTGGGCTTTATGAATTGAATCACTAGGAATACATTCCAGAATGATCCAAGCAATTCTAATCCTATTGTCAGTGGGGAGAAGCAGTGAGGGAAGTTAAAAAAAAATAATCCTGTCTATTTAGAAATCTAAGAACTTAGAAAAATGGTAAAGAGTTATTTAAATCTGAAGTACATTTTCATTCATGGGGGTGGTAACTTCTTCCCTTTTTAGCTAAGTAGAAAATCATGTTTCACACAACTAAGGCCCTTAGACAGCACATGCTAAGCTGTTTATTTGAAATCTACATTACTTTTCTCTACTCTGGAGCTTTATTGAAGATACATAAATAGTGTGTGTGACTAAACTATCAAATCCTACGGAGAAATGTGATGGAATTTTAAAAACTTGCTGCTTGGCCCTTGTATGCTGACTCTGAGGCCCTATTCAATCCTTGATATATGAAGAAAGATTTCTATCTAAATCCATATGATGGGACCAACAAGTAGCATTAGAAGAAATAAGACAGGGCTAATGAGTAATGCATATGTACTTATTACTTAATACATACTTCAAATACTAAATGTTCTGAGGACCTCATACTGTTATTGAGCATCGATTCACTTATTGCCCTCACAGTCACCATGTTCTTCATAACCTATGAGTTGTGTGAAAACTGTAGGTTTCCAGCCCCTCACTGGGCAGTGTTACTGGTACTTAAAATAACAGTGATTGGCTTTTTACAAAATATTGCTGCTGGGACAGATTAATGAAGGAATTTAGACATGTAGATTGTTAGTAAAGTTAAGGTGAAGATTTTTTTGTTAATGACTTTGAGGTAGAAAATCTTGAGAATAGTTTAAAGTTTAGAAAGGCACACTTTTAAATAGTTCAATGAGGGATTCATTGAGATCGGGAAACAAAAACAATGGTTGACTGGCTGTTACTGGTTGATGTACCTTTCTTATTAGTTTAGATTGGTGATCAAGGGTCATGATTAATTCTTTATACCAATTTCTGCCCCCAGTTTCCTTATTAGATTCAATAAAAAACTATTGATAGGTGAGTGTGTATGCTGAGGATATAAAGTGGAAATAACTATTTTTTTCATATGCAAGAGTTCAGATTTGTGCTTATTTAAAAATATTTTTATAATATTACTTTCTGAGATAAATAATAAAATCACTGATCCTTTCTTTGTAACCATAATATACAGACTTCCAACAAAGGAACTGGCTAAGAAAAGTACCTTTTTTACATGTACTTTGTTAACTTGTAACATGTTGTTTAGGCATGCATTGTATGTGGGTCTTTGGGAATAATCTGTTTTCACTTATAATATGCAAACTGTTTAATCATGTAAGGGAAATAGGAAACATGCTGTTTTTTACTTGTATTCACTGTGATCATTCACTTGAAAAATAGTGTTATCTAAGTACATTGTATTTTCTCATATTGGTTAAAAGATTTTGCTGGGGTATATAAGCTTTAAGGGAAAAAATAAAGTTGATCAGAGGGAAGACATCAAGAGAGATCTAAAGAGAAACATTAGGAAGGAGATAAGTGGAGAGATGAAGACAATAGTGAGATCTTGGAGGTGTGTGTGTGTGTGTGTGTGTGTGTGTGTGTGTGTGTGTGTGTACTTTTTCTCCTTTCATAAGCCCAAGAGAATTAAGTTTTACTCCTTCAGATTAGAAAGTCAGCTAAGTAACTAGTTCACCACCTCTGTACCTCCCTTTCAGTTCCCGGGCTGCTCAAAGCTGGTCTTTAAGACAGCAGATTTCCTAACTTCTGGAGTGACTGCCATTACTGAACTTGACTAATATAGATGTTATTTAGGCAAATTTGAATGAACAAAGCAGAGAAAGGATCATAGTGAGAGGGAAAACACATCTTTGAAGGTTTTCAATGATTAAAATACTTTACTGCATTGATAGGTACAAGGACAGAAAAAGATTAAAAATTATATGAATGTCAAATTGAAGGATAAATAGAATTTATTAAGACATAGTCAAGTTTTGTTTGTTTATATATTGTTTATGGTTGATTTTCTTCTATAAAACTTGAATGCCACTCCAGATTCTGAATAAAAAATTGACAAGACTTTCAATCTGAAAACATTGTTGATTTCCATTATGAATGATGCCATAGCTCCAATATTTCTTGAGCCTACATACGTCTACACCCAAATAGTTTGTCAAATGTAGTATCCAAGTCAGATTATCATGGATCATGATCATATTTTGACAGCTATGCATTGTTTTTTAGTTTTATTATAAAATTTATGAAGATAAGACATGGAAAATAAATCAATTCAGTGATTTCCAGGTCATATTTTCTGTCTTGTATACGGCAGAAATATTTGGGAAAGGTGATAGCTAGCACTTCTGTAGAATCGTGTGCTGTTGACTTTAGGACAGTGTTTTATTTAGCTGACATCTGTGTGGAGCAAGAGAATTCTGGTCGTGTTCCAAGTAAACAGTTGCCAACTCCCATATTATAAAGGTCCATTTCTGATCTAACTTCAAAAGCACAGACCATATGCTAGAATTGGATGAAAGGTATAGGGACTATGTCCAAGAAATAATTACAAATGATTATTCAAAATTATATTCCGTTAATCGCCAGTAAGACAAAAATTTATTCCTGGTTTCCACAGCCAGAATTTGCAGCAGGAAAAATTTGGTCTGTTAAATGACTAAAATTATTACATTGTCAGAATCATATTTTCATAATAATAATTTTACACCTGATATTCATATTCAAGTTTACTATTAAATGGCTATATAATCTGATTGTGATTTGCCTTTGCTGACCTTTAAATTCATATAATAACAGCTGTACAGTCTTTTATTTCCTCTCTAGTGTGAGAATGTTGTTGTCCAAGGATATGCTTTTGTAGTATGTTAAGATACATGGCCCCAAAAAGCTAAGGCACAGGTATTTTTACTGAATAGATGATGCACAAACCAGGGTATAGAAACAAGCTACTAATTAGTATTGTGATTGTATGCTGATTTATGAGCCAGCAAAATCATAATGTATTAACACATGCAATAAATTGTCATTGATGTTAGGATCATGAGAGTGATAAATAATGGGTCATCTTTTGTGGTGATATATGTTTATTAAAACAAGTCTGAAATATTAGAGAAAAGATCTACTCACAGTCAAGCCAGGAGTCAGAGAGTGGTAACTCGTACCTTTAATCCCAGCACTGGGAAAGATCAGGAGTGGTGCCATGCCTTTAATCACTTAACTCCAGAGACAGAGATTTTTTTGTGTTTCTTTGATTTCAAGGCCTAACTACTAGACAGTAGTAGCCCACACTTTAATCTTAACTCTAGAACATGATGCACAGTTGAACCTGGAAGCAAAACAATTGGGTGAAGAAGGTATTGAAGGCAAGCGTGGGAAGACAGAGATTTGTTCTGTAGAAGTGAGAAGGGACGAGGCTGAGGAAGCTGGAAGATAGCTTTTACCTTGAGAAGTTGGCTGTGGCCTGCTCCCTCTCTTTGATATTCCAGCTTTTCCCTGCTATATGGCTCTGAATTTTCATTTAATAACAGTTAGAATTCATGTTATAATCTTTGTTTGCTTCATTGATGTCCACTTCAAAGACTTCATTTTTTATTGTTATTATACTGGGTCACAAATTTTTTTTGTGTGATGGTGGTATGGGCAAATAACTCACCTTAGGAAAACATTGCTTAATTTAACTAATATTCTATCCTAATGAAGAAAGTAAATTTATAAGGTTAATTCTTTCCTTGAAATTGAAAGTAAGTCAGATATTACTAAATAGTTTTATGCTTTTGAGTATTTTTAACTTATCATCTGGACAAAATTCACTTTAAAACAAAATAACCCGCAAAAAGTAATTAAAATACAATTCTCATCTGATTGTGTCTTCTCCTTATTTCAGTGGGTTTTTTGGTATTTTATAGCATATGCTTCTTTTATGAAATTTCTATCCTTTTCTATGTATCTCTAAACATTTTAAGGAAGGCACTAAATCACAACAGATAAGATTTCATTCATTGACATATGTGATATATGAAAATAGATTCATTTTAATGTAATAATACATCTAACAGTAGAAATATATAATGCAAAGGACAATGTAGTTTTTTCTTTGACAGAAAAAAAGAATTTATGTTTGTATGAGTGCTAAACTCAAGCAACAGTTCATTTTTATCTCTGATTTGCATCTACAAAATATGAAGGAAATATTATTTAATCACACATATTTTGATTTAAAGAAAACATATAAGTAAAAGGGAATTTCAGAGAAAAGTAGAATGGACAGGCCTTAAAGAACATGTGATCGTCAGAACAAAGGAACATGAGGAATGCCCAGTCTGAACTCATCTGTCCAGATGCATTTGTGGCACATGAGTACTCTATTCTTTTCCTCCATCTAGCATATTTATTAAACATTTATCATATCTAGGGCATTGTGCTGTGAGTCATACCTTTAATTTATATCTTAAGTATGTCAAATTAATTTTAGTGAAATAGATAAGTATAATTCTTCACCCTAATTTATGATAATAAACCAGACTGAATAGAGCTGGTGGTTAAGAAAATAATGATCATGTTTAGAACCATGGTCAATTGATCTAGTTAAAAGTAATTCAACTTCAAAAGTATGCTGGTGGGAGTATGGATGACTTAATAAGACATTGTTAGAAGTGGGGGAGGAAGGCAAGAAGTTAGAGTTCAGAAAGAGGGAGGTTATTGAGAACACCTATTCTTAAGTCAAGGAAGGCTCATATATGGATGGAAGTGTGTGTAAGCACAGACATTATAAAGTATTGAATAGGAGATATGCTATTTCAAAGAATCACATTTTATTTTACCTTTGTGAAATCTATTCCAGTTAAGCACTATGATTTCTACATTTACTACAGTAATGCACCCTTTCCTGGAATTACTAAGACTAATTTTCTTAGCATTACTAAATGATTTAATACATAGTTCTCGAATTGAAATGCCAAGGCTACCTGAGAACACTATCCAGTACTAGAAACACAAATCCTTGGACTTCTCTGCAGATCTACTGACTGAGAATGGGTATCCCCTGCCCTGAGAGCTGAGATATAGAAATCTATGCTTGTATATGCTCTCCAAGTAATTATGGCCAAGACCTAAGCTCTGAAGTCTCCAGTCTTCTTACCACATCCTCAATAATGGAAAAATTCAGCAAATGCCAGGCAACCAATGAGCAGTCAACTAGAGAGATTAAGAGAGATACACTTTCTAAATACTACGAGTTTCTCTGTGTTAATTATATTAGAGACTGATTTACACCATTTCATGTTTATCTTACTTTATGCTTCAGTAAATTGTACTTCAGCCTTATTTGGTGTCTGAATGTGATCTTAATCATAGTCAGATACACTCAAGGTAATCTCAGAGACACAGTACACGGTGCAATATTATGTTCTGCACTGCTGGTCACATCTACGGTCTGAACTTGATACACTTTATCAAGTTATGAAAATGAGTTTGTTTCTGGAAAATACTATTTTTCTCATATATCCTTTGATTTTTACAAAAGATCAAATATCTCCTCAAGCATTTCCCTCTGGCTACTTCCTATGGTTTGTAAAAGAAGAATAACTATTCAGCAAGTGAGTCAAGTCGGAGACTGAGCAAGTGGCAAGACCAAGAACACTGGGTGTTTGTAAAGGTTGGAGTGGAGAAGACCGTGAAGCAGTAAAGGGCAGGAAGGAAGTAGGAAACCCTTGCTTTTGCTTCTTGGTTAACTAGTACTTTCCTACTTTTGACAGGATCGGGGGAATGGCATCCAGTCTGTCATACACACTCTAATCAGGGGACCAGAGGAGGCAGAAGTGCTTCATAGGGTGGTTCCTGTTCCAAGGCACACCTCTGAATCCACTCCTGGGAGTAAACTCAGCAGGTAACATACAACCACTTGTGAGTTTTGAGGACTCACTCTTCACTGGAACTTTTAAATGTTGAATTCTCTTTTGGATTTTTTCTTATGACCTTCTAATATACTTCCAGTGCCACAAGTTCTGTCTTATTATCTCAAGCTGAGTAACTATATTATAGCCAGAATATTTTAGAAACCATTTTAGTTCTAGTTCTATATTCTAGATCATTCTATCTAATTCTGTTGCAGGTGATATTTGAATATCCAACTTTATTGTGAAATATATAACATCATTAGAAAATAATCCTAGGCAGGAAGACCTTCTTTGAAACCATTGCACCTTTGAGTATAAGATCCCAATGCAACCAGTGAAAAATAATTTATCATATGTATACAAGTGTAAAACACAAGGCTGGAAAATCTGCCATTGGCTCTTTTCTCAGTTCTCAACCATCTACTTCTTTACTTTCCTTTTACTATTTCTCCGTGGATGCTTAGTTGACGTGTCCACTTCATTTATGTGCTCCAGCACAGATTACTTTCACACCTCACTTACTTTTCACCCAAGTTTCAGACTCACACTTCTAGTGGCTACTGAAAGTGCAAGCTGAAAACACTACACAGTTTTCAAAGCTAGTTATCTTTGAATTAAATGAAATTAACTTCTTTTCAACAAGATGACATATAATGCACAGCCATGCTGTCAGTTATATTCACCCTGGTCATTATGCAATATTGACACAAAATAAACATTAAATAACTATTCACAACTCTTATGTGTCAACATAAGTAAAAATGATAGACACACATAGCTATAAATTTTATTCCAGTTCTGCAATAATTATGGTTCTCATTCATAGTCATCTTACAGCATGAATGTATCATTTTATTGCCTGTTAAAAAGGCTTTGGTATACTGCAATACCACAACAGCTTCCTAGTAGATCCTAAATCTCTGAAATTCCATCCCTTCTATTATTAGTAGCTCTTCCTGTGATTTAGGTCACCTCAACAATTTTGAAGGTCATTCCATACATAAAAGCTGTCAAAGACTCCTTAGGGCATTCAAGATGAAGTGTAAACTCTGGCTTCAGGCACAAGGTGTAGCAATGAGGTTTTTTAGTCTCTAGCGCCCAAGACAAAAAATCCCCCATTACAACAATAAGGTCCCTCACTCTTTGCCTTGAAACCTTGCATCTAACAATTTTATCCTTCTCCTTTGCATTCCTGTAAGTGCCAAGGTCAAACTACAATATTCATTGTGTAAAAATGTATTTTCCATACTTGTGTATCTTCTCTTTTGTATCTTCTCTGCACGTGATACCTTCACTCTGATTGTTCACAAGGCATACTTGTTTTCTGACTCCTGGAATAAGGTACTGATTACACCTCATGTGTCTACCCAATAATAGACATTTAATGATAGCAAACAAACAATTGAACTCTTTACAATGTGTAAAACAATTATTTCTGGAAATTGGCATCATGACTCTACAGCAAAGGTGGAAAATCCAAGAGCAGCAATGTGCTGAAGATACATACATTTGTGCAAAGACCTAAAGGTCTGAAAGAGGGCTGTAGAGATGGCTCAGTGGTTAAGAACACTGGATGCTCTTCCAGAAAACTTAGGTTAAATTCCTAGAACACACAATAAAACTTAGAACTGTCTGTACTTTCAGTCCCAGGGCATCCATACCCTCATCTAGCCTCTGCAGCTACTAGGTATGCATGTGATGCACAGGAATACATAAAGGGAAAACACTCATATAAAAAAATAAGTAAATAACATTTAAAGACATTTGAAAGATATGTTGGTTTCTATGTACTTATTTGCTGTGGAAATCAAAACTGATTCTAGTCTCAAAGCTGACCACACTGATACTTTATATCCTCTTCCAAAAGCTATTTCAAAGTTTCTCATGGCTGAAGTCAAGTCAATTCCTGCATATAATTTGAGAAAAATCTCTTTTAAGCACATTGTGGCTAGTTTTCTTAAACTAACAAAATAATCAGTTATGATGACACCAAGATATAATCATATTGTATATTCATTGGGAGAAAGTCCTTAGAGTTTAAAGACACATAATAAATACATATGCTGCCCCTGAAATTGTTTCTAATTTTACTCTAATGAAATATTAGAGTAAAAAAAAAGACTTTGTGGCAAGACATTTTTATCAATGAGTTAATAGTTGGTTGATTTGTGAGGTCTTGAATTTTTTCATTCCATTCTCTCTTTTTAAAATTTTTTTCAAAGCCTGCTAGCAATAAAAATGCAAATTGTTTCAGGTTTATTTTCAAACATTATCTTATACAATGGGATAATTCATATATTAGTCTCTGACCTGTCAAATGATACAGTAAAAATTATCTATAATTTATATTAAATACTAACCATTTCACATACTCCTAGACTTTAAAAAATCACCATGGCATTGCTCTAATGTTTCTATATGGCCCTTGTCATAAAGTAGTAAACTGAGATGTTTTATGAAATTAGTCTAAAGAGACAAAGAGCAAGGTGTGACTTTAGAAGGACAATACATAGCAATATATTTTCCTAAGTTTATATATTTGAACAGAGTATTATCTAAAAAAAAAAACTATGAAGCGCAAAGATATAAGTTGTATTATCTAAGTATCTTTTTTCCCTTACTATAAATATAAGTCAAGAATTTACATTATTCCTAACTTCTCTTCTGGGTACATTCATCTGCAATTTTGCTTACTTTGCTGGTAATTCTCTTTTTACATTCTGAGTACTTAACATTGTGACTACACAGAAACTTTGGGTATCCAAATTCATTCCCTGGATTTTTAGGTATAGAATTTTCCTAATTTGTAATGATGTTCTGTATTTCTAAGTAGTTTTATTTATCAGCAATATTTTATTTTCTATGAAACAAATTAGGCCTTCTGGAATAGTATCAACTGCAGACAGTGAGTTTTTTGATATTCAGATTAATTATAATGTTGAAAACCCTGTACTCATCCTCAACCACCCATTTCATTTACTTTCAATTTAGTGTGAACCTTGAACCTAAATTCAATGAAAAAATCAATAATAATATATTGAAAAAATATATTCTGCTAAGTTCTTGATAGAGACAAACATATATTTATAGTGATGTCAATAGGTGTTCATACACATTACTTCATTTAATAATTAAGAGACATGAAAAATAAATATTTAAGCATGTGCATTGTTATAGTTTCTTCCTTTTTGTATTATTCTTGTATGTTTGAATTATTTTCACTAAAATGTGAATAATATTCCATAGTGTAAAAGACAGTGTTTATAATATGAGTGAAAATTTAATAGCGTGCACATTGAATTAAATCCTCAGTTTATTACATTGACATAAGAAGACATAAAACTAAGATAATGTCTAAGTCAGAAAAGAAATTTATTGGGCAAGCTTGCAAAACCTGACTCTGCATTACTAGAGATTGGCTAATTCTAGGTGATGCTTTAAAACAATTTGAGTGAGTCAATATGAAACTCAACACAAATGAATTTACAACTACTAACGCTGAATACTATAACAGAGCTTGGCTGCCACATTATTAAAAAGAATTTTTGTATTAACTGAACAGAAGTATGACATTTTTGAGGTTGGTGATCTCTCAGATTCCCCCCACCAAAAGAAGAATATTTTATGAGTGAATTGGGAATGGAGGGGATGGTAATGAAAGAATCAGGTGTGGGGGAAAGATGAAATGAGATTAAAGCAGGAAATGCAGGAAGAGACAGAACAGAGGGGGATTTGAGAGATGTATGGAAAACCTAGTGAAATGAAAACTTCTGAAAATTGAAGAGAATCCTGATGAGGTCTCAAAATAATGAAGGAGATGGAGTCTCAGTTGACATCTTGTCACCAAATGAAGCTTCCAGTACCAGGACTGGGTTACATCCAATTGAGTTTTTGCTCAAGTGGTCCCATGGAAATCTGCAAACAACTCAGGCTGTTGACAAGACAATAGGTTGCTCTTCACATGAACTGACAGCAAGGTCCTATTGCTGAAGACCACACACAAAATACTCATTGAACATGTAGAGGCTGACCTGGTGCCAACATAGATCCTTTACCTTTATGCTCTAATGCCTTTCCTATGGGAAGGCACTTGGCATACTACCAAAAGAGAAAAGTGAACACCAACCCACCACAAAACCTTTGATCTATAGACAATTCCAGATTGCCTTAATTAGCCTCTTCAAAACAATTCAGCCTGTTTGAAATCTTCTTGAGTTTAGATACCAAGAATCTAACCAAGAAATCAATGTGTTTGTGTTCCTAAGTGAGTGGAGATTATTCAGATCTTAGAATTTGTTAGTAATTTGTCTTCATCATTATACTTTAGTAACTACAACTAATGTTTACCTTTAATATAACACAACTTTTAACTTATAATACATAGACTTAAACTATTTCATAATCTGATACACTATTTTTTCCACCTATAGTATTTTGAGTTTTAAATAATTTCATATTATAGGCTGCTTAATGCTATGATACAAATACATCTGTAGAATATTTTATCTGAAACCAAATACTAACAATGTATGTTAAAAATAAAATACAAAATTTATTTTTAAAAATATATGAATTTACAGTAAAAATTACTTAAAGTAACTCTTCCAGTAAAAATGGAAATAAATAGGATGAATTGTGCATCTTGTAGCCAAGGAGATACATGCTAGCAATGCATTTAGGGTATTTCATTACTATGAGATTGTCTTAATTAATTTAGACTCCTGGCATAGCCTATAGCTTTTAGGCTATAAATTTTAGGCATTTTGCAATACTGAGGGCTGCGGGTCACTGTACACAGTCACTTTGGTGAATAGAACATCTATGCAAAGGAAAAGTATGTTATGAATACTAACTAGTCAATAGGACTCTCTGCTGCATATTCAGTAGCACACATGTACATGGCCCATTGTTGCCCAAATGAACATGCAAAGTGAAAGTAGTTACTGTGTATCAATTAAAAACAAAATGTTATAGGGAAGATGTGCTTATCAAATGCATTTTAGAGGTTTTAAAGTCGTGGAACATATTGTTGTTTTACATGTCTATAGTGAGTTCATGTTTAGAGATGTGTATGTGTGCACAAGGTATGATGTATGCCTGTGTATGTAGAGGCCAGATGTTGTTGACATCATGTCTTGTAGATCACTCTTGGCTTTATTTATGAGCCAGAGCCTTTGTATGAGTCTAGAGCTCATCAATTGCACAAGTCTAGCTAGACAGCTTGTCCATGGATCCTTTCTACATTTTCTTGTCCTCCTGTATTGAGATTACAGACATGCCTATATACCCTTCTGGTTTTTATGTGGGCAGTGGGAATCTAAACTTTGTCCCTCAATTCTTTGTGTATTAAAGGCTTTATTCACCACTGATCCATCTCCTTGGCTCATGAGAAATATTTTTAATAAATCATCATCTAAGTTCCTGATTATAATTTCTAAAGAGTATACCTGAATAAAGAAATAGAGAGTATAATAATAAAAAAAACTCAACAATGTAGAATTTGTACAAAATTATTTAATATCCATTTATTAATCAGAAAGTTAATTTGGAAGAATTTTTTATAATATTCTATGTATATAAAAGTTAATAAGTTGATTTGTTTATAATTTCATCACTTTTAAAAAATATACCAGAACCAAACTGGAACTGTAAGTAATAAACAGGGTCCCACATTAGTCACAAGTTCAGTTAATGTGAAGCAATGATTCTACTTTAAACCCCTTAGCTAAAGGTACATAAAGAGTCAACAGATATTCATAAAACAAAAATATCTGAGGAATAATAGTGATGCAGTGATAGTTCTTGAGTAAAGTGAAATGGAATGCATCAAAAACTCAATTCTGTCTGTATTTATTCACAATATGTACACATATTTCAACCCACCATGGACAGGTCTGGCTGTGCCCTTAGAGTGGAAGGATACAGGCATATTAGGACAAGCATCTCCTGTGCTATTATGTCATCTGCCCAGAACCACTTAGGGATCATACTCTGTTCCGTGTGTTCCTCTTTAGAAACTAAAGCTCTATGTAGAGGGAGAAGTGTATTGACAAAGTTTGATATCAAAATACATCTAAGTAATATCCTTCCGCCAATATTCATATGGCAAGTAAAAGAGAAAAACCATACAATTGAAATTATATCCACCAAACCTGGGCAATATCTAGTGAAAACTGTAACGACTGATTTTTTGAAGTATTATATGTTTTCTCGGTCTTAATTGTGGGGAGTTTCTCAGTGAGGACATTTTGGAAAACCGTGTTCACATTCAGACATTAGGGTGCTTCTAGAGGAAGACATTAGAAGGGAGATAATCAAAGAAAAGAGACTGAAGAGACTAGGTTATCATGCAAACATCTAAATTTCCTATGGAATAAAGCATTCTTCACTCCCCATTCCCATAGAGGAGCCCAGTGACAATTCAAAAGGATCTTTCTATCAGCCAACCATATTTTCATATGGTTTCATATGGAAGTTACAGTATTGTGTTACTGAACGTTTGCAGACGAACTTTCCCTCTGGTCTGATTACAAGGAAATTGGATTCTAAAAGTTTGTTTTTAAATCAAAGTTTCTATGAATTGGCCCCTATTTCATAATGAGAAAAAGTATGTCTCAGAATTCTATTTTTATATTAGTATTAGGGCTGATGGTTTCAAGGTCATCACGTTTATATTTCTGACAGAATCAGACCAGAATTGAAACAACTTAGCTATTTTCTTCAATTTCAATGGAAGGTTATAAAGATAATTTTGAATGAGGTAAACTGAATATCTATTCTGTATTCTTAGTAATAAAACATTTTTCTGCTATAAATAGTAGCACATTTCTGCAGTTTATAATGAGACAATGAGCAAAAGAGTGAGGTGATTAACTCTTCCAAAGCAGGTTCTCAGACCCAAGCAGACAAGCAGTGACCAGACACAGAATGCTGCACTTAAACACAGTGCTGTGGGATAATGCTCTTGCACACTGTAGAGATCTTTTACTAGTATTGGTTTAATAAAATGCTGATTGGTGAGCAGCCAGGCTGGAAGTAGAGGCAGGGCAACCATACTAGGAGAATTCTGGGAAGAAGAAAAGCAGAGATGCAGTCGCTAGCCAGATGCAGAGAGAGCAAAATGAGAAGGCTGCACTGAGGGAAGGTACCAAGCAACGTGGCTAAACAAATATAAAACTTATGGATTAATTGAAGTGTAAGAACTAGTTAGTAATAAGTCTGAATGACTGGCCCAGCATTTACTATACTATTAAGCCTCCAAATCAATGTTTGGGAAGCAGCTGCTGGTATTTGGGAGTTTCTGGGGGAATAGAAATTTCTTACTACTTCACTTCATAGGCCCTGTGCTGAAATCTAGCCTGAAGCATCCAGTGCTAGGCACATCTTGAAGAGAACATTAATCTCTGTGAAGTGTAGTTTTATTTAAATGGATGTCCTTCCTAAGATTATTATAAATATTTACTCTCAGGTTCCTTTCCCCACCTACAGAGTCTTTTCTTCTTCAAAGCCCAAATATTACAACTCACTCTGGTTCCCCCTCTTTTTATCTCATTGTTAGAGGCCAACCAGGAAATCAAAATGGCACAAAGCAATTAAGGCTGCCTTTGCCAAAGTCCCTCAGAACCAATTCTCCCCTTTCTCTTCTAACTTTGTCTACTATAATAACTTAATCCCAGTGTGCTCTGCTGTTCAGTGAAATTCAATTAAACTTTTCCTGGTTGATTCCTAGTCAGAAAACAAATCCTTTCTTCAATTCTAATAGGGCAGGGATTGAACCAATTGGGATAGAATGCTAATGCTTATGACAGAAACATCATAATTTGGAGCCATTATTTATTAGTTATATTACTGGGAACATTATATCTAAGTCTCATATCTCATATAAAACCTCAATAATTTATAAATAACTATGGCAATGTTGTTCTGAATATGTGATGGGACATGTTTGTTAGGCATGACCTGGGTATAGTTATGTACTCAGTAAATGCTGGGTGCTCCATTCCATAATCTCTCCTATTAGGATTCTTCTAAGGTAAATTATTTAAACAACATAGACATTGACATTTAATAGTATCAATGAAATATTACATTTAAATAATAATATAGTGTTCTGTCTAGCAATCTTCAAAATATTAAATAAGATATTTGAAGCAGTGTGGTGGTGGTGCATCCCTTCAATTCCAACACCTGGGAGGCAGAGGCAGGTAGATCTCTGAGTTTAAGGTGAGCTTGTTCTACAAAGCAAGTTCTAGGACATCCAAAACTAATATAAAGAAAACCTGTTTCAAAAAAAAATGCTTCTTGAATTTTACATGTTAGACATAAAATAAATCCACATTTAAGTTTCTGCAATAAATAGGAAGCTTTTCTTTAAGAATGGCAAATAGAGCACTGCATTGGTGATGCTTGTCCAGCATTTAGGAGGCAGAGGCAGGTGTATATCCATGAGTTCCAGGCCAGCCTACTCTGCAGAGCAAGTTTCAGGCTCCAAAGCTACACAAAGAAACTTTATCTTGAAAAACATAACAAGCCAAATGGTACATCCAGCATGGCTATACAATAATGAGAAAACAGTCCTGGCTTTCATTCCACATCTGATCTTTATTCTACCCAGATTTTAAAATCCAGACCACATTCAATCCAAACTTTAAAAAAGTGAACGAAGTTTCCACATTTGGGATGCCAATGTCACACAAGATTCAGAAGACTTTTACAGTTTTAGAATGTTTTATAGATAGAAGGGGAGGGTTCACATATTTTGTTTGCTTACTTTAAATTTTTATTACGTAATGACTATAAGAAATGGACAGGTGATGAAAAAGTGCAACGCAGAACACTGTATATTTCCTAAGGGTTAGAAAATAAAACCTGTGTGTATGTCTGTACTATAAAAGGCTGATGCATATAAGTGCAAACACACTTCAGGTTCAATAAAACATGTTGGCCTACACAATTCAAATGGTACTTTTTGTGCAATGCTGCATGGGAAAAATAATAAACTAATAAAACATACCAAATTATTCTATAGAATTAAACATATCAAGTTATTCTACAGAATTTATCAACAAAATGGCTTTGTTATGATTCCTTATTTTTCTGAAAAATATGAAAAAAATTGTTAAGCATATCACAAAGCATCAGTGATAAGGAATATGAAGGTTTTTTAAGTGAAAACTTTGGAATGAGTCATCAAAAATCTAAATATCTCTTCACTGAAGTTTCTTCTAATTGAGCGCTTAAGATTTTTAGTAGATAGAAAACAAAGAATCTCATCCCCACCCCCCTTTTAAGCTATTGCCATTTAAAAACAACCTTTCAATATATTTACTGTGGTAGTCCTTTGTAGACTAACGAAATACAACTAATTTTACCATAAAAACATTAACTTTCTGTACATAACTTCACACTCCCCCTATTCTAATAAAGAAGACTTGGCATGGTTAAAAAAAAAAAATCTGTGAGTGTTCTTTGGATAAATATTTACAGCCACATTCACTTTATATTTCAATTGCAATTTGAAATAAAAGTATTTCACTTGTTTTTGTGTATGAAGTTTCCAAACTTTTGCATAAATCCTCGGAACTTGTTTTCATTCGGGGAGTATGTATGATAAGCACCAGTCTTATAATTCAGCATCGGGCTGGACCGGCCATAACTGCTGCCCATAGCTGTGGATTTGACTTCTGGGCGGTTGACATGTGTATTTGTCATGCTGCTTGCTGGCTGAATAGAGCTCTCGATCTTACAAAATGGCTCAAATCGACTGTAAACGCGCTGGTTGGTTGAATGAGATCTCAGGAGCTCACCAGGCTTTAGCACTGGAGAAGAGGTTGGCCGTCTTTGAGGGGCAATGACTGTGTTGACCTCCTTCGAATCACGGTATTGGATCTGTTCAGTGTTAAATCTCGGGGCAGAGGCATCTCCAGCTCTTTCTGAAAGCCTTCTTTCAACAGGAATTGGAGAAGGAGCTAATCTCCTACTTTCCTCTGTATGGCAATTTATCCCTGGAGACGGACTAACTGCTATGTCTTCCTTGCTCTTGTGAATGCTTCCTTGAGAATTGGATGAGGAGGAACGCTTTCTTCTAGGAGAGGAATCAACTCTGGGCTCTGATTTCTTGGGCTTCTGATTCTCTTCACCCTCAGAAACCAAAGTGTCAGAACTACTACACATTCTGTAAAACGCAGCTGCCTTATTCTTAGATAGGTTTTCTTTCTTCTCTGGAGTGAGACTAAGCAAGGACCTTAACTTCTGAGACCCCTTCTTCAAAAAACTTGGCGAACCTTTAACTTCTTTTTTAGAAGTAAGTTCTCTGTTAGATTCTTCTTTATTCACATCAAGCAAAGCGGCAATAGACATAGATTTTGTGGCTGAGCTACTTGGTTGGTGTCCCTTGGTAGCCTCTTCTTCCTCCTCTGAGCTGTGGGTCACATTATGCATGCTTTTAGAACTCTTTAGCACATCCTCCTTCGGTTTTTCTGGTTGTCTAATCCGATTTCTGGTAAGGGTACTATACACATAATTCTTGCTATTTCCATGATCCAAATTGACTTTTGAGTGGTCAAAGGATGGGAAACTTCGCCTTTTGAGCAAATTCTCATTTTGCTGTTTTTTAAAGTTCTCCATATGCTTATTTGCACACAGGTTTGTGTATATACAGTTGTTTAATTCTGCTCGACCATTTGTTGTTTGGTTCAAGACTGCTGGTTGCTTTTCCGGAAACTGCAAGTTTTGCATTTTTGGTGCCTCTGACTGTGTTGGGAGCGTGGGGATTGATTCAGGCAAGGGTTTTTCTGCCAAGGGTGGGGCATTTGTGGAGTTCTCTGGGACCTCCCTAGGTGTATCACTTCCTTGAGAACCGATGATGGTTGAATTTGACGAGCTAGTCGTACAGCTGTTGACTTCCTTTTGTTCAGGCAAGGTTGGTTTAAACACAAATGAGGAACGAAGCCTTGAATGAGTATAGAGTGCATTGGCTTTCACGTTCTCAGGATTATCATATCCTTCAAATCTGTCACCCAGGGTGGAGCCATTTGAATCAGGTGGAACTTCTGAATTATCATTTAAGTAGGAGTCAATCCTCCAGCTTCGTAGGAAAGACTTTGTGGTATTCTCCAGAGTTGGCATCCGTTGCTGTAAAGAGCGGATATGATTATCTGTCCCATTAAATGACCTCCGCACATTTGAATTCCTTTCTGCAAGATTTGTGGTTTTTCTTTGGGCAAGCCGGTCAGCAAAACTCTGCGCAGGTACATTTTTTTGACCTGGCTGCCCTCCCCGTAATGAGGACGCTACACTGAGACTGTCTGAAGGCCTTCTCCAGTTCCCAGGAGCATTATTAGTTCGATTCAGAGCTCTGTTGAGCAACAGGTATGGTGTTGTTTCTGGTTGTTCCCCAGCATAACTATGCCTTTTCCAGTTTTCATTGATCTGGCTGGGTTGGAAGTGACGGATTGTGTTCGGGCCATTGAAGTTTGGAACGAAATGAGGCTTGTATCCATGGTTTCTCATGCTGGGCTTGTCATGGTCGTTGAAAGCATACATCCCTCTGCCTTTGAAGTAACTAGAATCTATTTTATGCATTTGGTCTTGTCTACCAAAAAGGTTTCTTTGGCTGGAAACAGAAGCTAAGGAAGAAATGGATCGCTGGTAAAGGCCATTCTCCCAGAGAGCTTTGCCTGGCTTCACCCTTGCTGATTCTTCCTGAGCAAAACAACTTGGGACACAGGACCTGGCATACAGTGTTCGAAATTCTTCATCAAATAACTCTACGAGGTGCCCGGTGATTATCTGAACCATGCTGAGATGAGCTTTTTCAAATGACCACATGAAGCTGAAAACAAAAGAAAAAATGAGAAACTTAATTTTGCTCAAAGGTTAATGATGCCAAAGAAATTCTACTGTAAATGTCATTTTAAAATGGCAGAAGAATTCCTGTTCTTGTTTTTCTTGGTTAGCATATAATATTTTCATCATTATATATATATATATATATTACATATGTATATATCTTAAGTAATAAGTCAACTTGACATCTGGTTTTTAAGTCCATTAAAAAATTTTTATACTATTTTCCAAAAGCTGAAAGAAAAGTGGCTATATATTTTGCGTCTACATCCACCAACATGTTCTGGAGTTAAAAACATTATAATTCACATATTCCCATCCAGTGGGATATGGGAAGAGCCAGGATAGAATAAAACAATAGAGACTTGGCTGACCTCTGCAAAGCTGTATCCCTCATGATGCCTACTTTCCTCATGTTTGCAGTGAGGACATGGATAGCATCAGTGTGGCAATGGCCTAACATGTCATAATGCACAGATCTGTGTAAATGCATGGAGTTTGAACCTTAGGTCCTTTGACTCTTATCTCTGTGAGGTATTTTATGTAATTTGGGAGGCAGGGAGCCATAAATAGAGCAATTGTGGGCAGTCATGGATGGACAGGCTTCACTATACTCAGTCTGTTGTTCCTCATGAAACATGCTATTTAAAATGCCAACCAGAATTTCTAAATAAATATACAACTTCTGAAAAATTATGGTTTATAATGATTCCATAATACTTTACACAACTTTCAATTCCTTTCCTACATGGTTTTGAAGTGAGGAAAATCTTGAAATTTGTTGCATGAATTCTGGTTATAATAAAGAAAATTCAGCCAGATATCAGGGAAAGGCTGAAATATCAAAGAGAGTAAACACCACAGTCAAATCTCAACCAGCTGTCTTCCAGCTTCCTCAGCCTGTTCCTCATCACTTCTACTGCCAGACTGTCTTCCTATGCCTTCCTGCCTTAAATACCTTCTTCGCCCAGTTGTTTCACATCCAGATTAAGGTTAAAGGCGTTGGCTACTACTATTTGGTAGTTAGCTTTAAGCTCACAGAAACACAGAAATATCTGTCTCTTGAGTTATGAGATTAAAGGCATGACACCATCACTGCCTGCCTGGGAGCCTAGAACTTCCTCTGCAAACCAAGCTGACTTCAAACTCAGATCTGCTGGGATTAAAGGTGTGAGTCACCACTCTCTGACCCTCCTGGATTGACTGTGGGTGGATCTCTTCTCTGATATTCCAGACTGGTTTTTATTAAATATATAGTGTATCACCACAGATATTTTATATCAATTTTTGAATTTGGCATTTGGGCACCTTAATTAAATAGAATCACAATTTAACAATTTAAAAATAAATTGATAATATTTCTTATATCAAAGAATATTTATGACACACTGGTGTTTATTGAAAAACAAAGCAAGACTAACACTATACTGAATGTAATATTTTATGTATAATACTTATATAGGAATGTGATATTTATTTGGGGAAATAAATATAAACATTTCTTAAATATACTGGCTGAAAATTAATAAAAAATAATAAATGATACTCTATACTTTTGGGATTTGTCATTCTGATATGCTCAAATTTATATGTTACTTCCCATAAATTCACGCTGTGAAAAAATATTTACTAGATACTCTTTATAAGAATGTGTGAGCCAGCAGGATGATCTAAGAGAAATGAAATGAAAATCAGCAATTAAAGAATTTTCTGGTGAATCCAGGCAGTGATGAAATGAACCTTTAATCTCGGCACTCAGAAGGCAGAGGCAGGCTTATCTCTGTGAATTGGAGACCAGAGTGGGATACAGAGTAAGTTCACAGACATCCAGGGCTACACAGAGAAACCTTGTCGGAGGGGGGGAGGGAGGGAAGGAGAGAGAGAGAGAGAGAGAGAGAGAGAGAGAGAGAGAGAGAGAGAGAGAGAGAGAGAGAGAGAGAGAGAGAGAGAAGAAGAGAAGAGAAAAGAAAAGAAAGAAAAAGAAATTTTCTTGACATGAGATTAGAAGTAGAAAAATAAAAATATCTTTCTAAAGAAAGGATTTCTCTTTCATTCAAATTGAAGCTGTGAATAAAGCAATGTTGGAAACAGTTAGCAATGAATAAATGTTAAATTAGCAAGGATGCAGAGTTCTCCAGAGAGTAAGAGTCAAAAGATATGAACAGTTTGTTTGGAAGAAACATAGTATAAAGGAGAGGAAGCAAAAACTGCCATTGTTTAGTCACACACACACACACACACACACAGACACATATACACATGCACACACACATGTACACACACACAGAGACACACATGCACACACAGACACACACATGCACACACATGCACACACACACACATGCACACACACATGCACACACACAGACACATACACACATGCACACACACATTTACACACACAGAGACACACATGCACACACAGACACACACATGCACACACACAGACACACACGTGCACACACACATGCACACACATGTGCACACAGACAGACAGACAGACAGATGAAGATTATGTGATATAAAGAAGTATATGATAGATTTGTGAGGTATGTATGTAAGTTTGAAACTTAAACTGAAATTTTGTTGGTTAGGATTTGTCCCCAAATTCAGTTAAGTTGTAAGAGGAAGAAATGTTTGGGGATCATTTTTCCAGTTTTTTTTTTTTTTTTTTTTTTAGAACACACTTGAAAGATGAGGGATTGATTTTACTATAAATACTATAAAGAGGAAAACAGAACAAAATACAACTCAACGATTATGAAATAAAATAACCCCAAGAGTTGAATTTAGGCAAATAAGAATATAAAAGAACTGGAAGAAGTTTCTTTTGGAATGATGTAATAAACTGCAGGTTACAAGTAAGATATTCAGCTAAGTGCTTCAAAGGTGAATCTGAATACCCAATGAGGCATTTGCAGGATTTGGGAGGGAATCTTGCACTTCTCTGTCACTTTTGGTGATTTGTGTCATCTATATGGCAAAAGCTACAGATCTTCCCTGTCAGTACTGAGTTCCTCTGTACAATCAATGTCCAGTATTTGCTGACAACAATAACCAGCCTCACTAGACTACTGTGTCCACATGGTGAATCTTCAGCCCACATCATTCTTTCCAGACCTGTCATTGTTTCAATCTTATTTGAGATAGCGCCTCAGGCACAGCTCAGGCAATCCATCTACACAAAGCTCTTTCTACCTCACACTCTTATATTACTCTTTCAAGCATCCTTTTAGTGTCCACACAAAGCAAAAAATCACCTCTGAATATTCTGGTTCCCAGAACTAATAGAAAAAATCAGATTATGCTGACATTGATTCCAAAAATTCTCACACTTTTACAACACCCAAATCCAAGTGCCATAAGCTAATCTGAGTCTTAGCTTCTTCATTTCCTTATTTGTCAACTGACATAGAATAGAAATCATCTTCACATAATAAAGACTGCTCATGTCATAATCCAATATAGGAATTTCTAATGTACTTAAAATAAAATTCAAATGCTTGCTTGGCCTAAAAGCATGCTCTCATGTGCCTTTATCCCAGGCTGGCCTTGGGTTCTTCTTGCCTCATCCTCTAGAACTAGGGTTAAGAGCAAGTATCACCACACACAGCTTAATTTCCTGGTTCATTATGGATAGGTTACCCTTTACCTAACATGTTCATATTTTTTCCTTTTGTTCCCAATCATAAAATTTATCTCAGGGACCCTATAAAGCTTGTTGAGATCTGTATATCCAGGTATGATACACTTAAGATACATAAAATATTTAATGACAAGCAGTAAAATAAATGTATTATTATTTCAAAGTAAAAAATCCTAAAAGCCAGAAATGTTTATGTTGACAGAAAGTATATAAGCTTTACTTAAATCTGTTATTGTATACATTGCTAGAATCTTCTTTATACACTGTTTGAAAGATAGCAGTAGGAAGAAGAAAAGTCAGAGACTGGAAACAATAACCCAGCACACTAAAGAGAAAGATTCAAACTAATGGTGAGTGGGAACTTTATCAGACGGTGTTTGCATAAGTTGAGTCCAATAATAATGAACCATTTAAGTGCAGAACCTCAAGATGCCATACTCAATTTAAGGGGTGGGTTATGCTTGCAAACCTTAGTGTTTAGGAGGCTGAGGCAGAAGGAGTTCCATGAACTTCAGGACTGCCTAGATTACAAATTGAAATCCTGTTTCAAAATGAACCAAAACAAGAAGAGAAAGGAGAAGAGAATCAAGATACATCCCTACAAAGATGTCAACAAAGCAAAAGAAAGCAGTGAGGACCAGGTCCAGCGTGCCCTGAAAACAGACGTAGCAATGGTAATCCTGTTAGGAATCATTTCTAACTCTCCAACCAAAAGACACAAATCAAATGAATGGGTAAAAATTCCAGATTCAAACATTGGCTGTCTTCAAGACTCCTTTCCGATCTAAGAACAGACGGGAGCCGAAAACAAAAGACCAAGAAAAGCAGTATCTTGAAAATGATGGCTAAGATACTGGCAAATGGCATCATGGTATCAGAGAAACCTTTGAAGTCTGAAATTTTATGCAATACAGACATCATATGATGATAAAAGGATCAATTTCCTTTAGAAAGATCGTGTTGGTTAAAATCACAATTGCATTCATTAATAATTAATGAATACCTATCGTCATTCACTATGATTGTATTTATGCATCAGATCTTTGAAGTATATTAAGCAAATTAAGACAGAAGTGAAAGAGAGTTATCAAAATAAAATAAATAGTAACTGCTTTCAATAATGGATTTATAAATAGATGGTTGAAAAACACTACATAACAACAGAACATAACAGAAACATTAAGAATGTCTATTAAGCAGAAAGTACATTCTCAGTGTCTATAAAAGAGTCTCCAGCACAGACCATTTTTAGACCCAAATCAAGTCTTGACAAGGAGAGGAAGATGTGATTTGTCAAAGTATCCATTCTGTTTATAGAGGAAAGCAGCAGCACAAGGGAGGCTAGAAAATTTCTATCTCAAGCTGAGCTTTAAGTAACTCAGAGACAGACAGAAAATGGGATTTGGGCAAACAGGGATCAAAGCATCAGAAATGTGGACTATGCTGGGAACTGAGCCTGGGTTCCTGGCATAGCACCTGCTAGTCTAGATTACACGTAACACACTGTCATCAGTGACTGAGCATTTGGAGAAGTGTGGTGGAAACTGTGCAGTCAACTGTAAAACAAGAGCAATGAATAGAGGAGAAGACAATGAATGGGGAAAACAGACAATCGAGCTAACAAATAAAACAAGCAAACAAGCAAAAACCAACCAACCAAAAACCAGGCATGTGGGAAACCCTGCTGAATGAGGGGCAGGCTGACTACTAGTGTGACTCCCAGCCCAATGGGATATGCTATCTCTACACACACAGAGACACACACACAGACAGACAGACAGACGCACGCACGCACGTGCGCACACACACACACACACAGAGACACAGACATATATACACACACACCAAAACCACAAAAAGGAATGGCACTGGAGGAAAGATTATGAGGTTGTCCTTCAGTTTACAAATGCAGCTGCACCTAGCTTGCTAACACATGTACACACACATGAAACATAAATACAATGCCTATTAATTTTGTGGTGGAAAATGAAACACTGCACCCATGCTGAGTTTTGACCCAGGTTCAATAACAAAAACCTGGATTGCTGGTGTAGTAGAAATTTGTGATACTTGAATGTCCTATGTAACAGTTCCCAGAACAACAAATGATACAGGGGGAAAAAATGTGACAATGAATTACAACTAACAAATTTTAAAAGAAATATATTTAAAATTATCTTGAAGTAGTACAGAGAATGAAGTTATTAGAAAGAGGGTTAGATGAACTATTAATATTTTATGCTCTTAGAAACTCCATATTCTCCTCTGCTCCTCCCAATGACCCAAGGTTAGAGGGACTTTCTAGATGAAGTTTATCTTGTTTTGGGTTATTTGTTTTGTTTTTTAAAAATTATTTATTTAATTATTTCCTATATGAAACTAAGTAGATCAGTTCCAGGCATCATAATATTTAGCTGTCAATATCCAGTAGTAGCGACAAAGAGGTAAATTCAGTACTAAAAATATTGTTAAACATCAAATCAAAAGGTGAAAATAGAGCAATTATGATGTACTTCAATAAGAAACACCATGTATAAGTAAAGTAAACTCTATCTTAATTAAAAACTCAGTTAAAGACCCTCTAAAACTGTGTCTGAACGAACGTATCCCTATATAACGAGACTTTAAAATGACTCATTAATTTCAAGTACTTGTAATTTCTGGTCTTTCCATGTTTTCAGTTGGAACTCCAAACAGCTTTTACAGAGAGGGAGCTCCCTGAGCCATAGCAAACACAAGCATGAATAACAACAAAAAGGAGTTCCAAAATAATAGCCAACATTATTATCTGGGAGATGAAATCGCACAGAAGTGTCATGTGGTATGATCCATTATTATGCTAATTTTATATAAACAAAGGAAAGTGCAAGGTGAATCACTCCTTCAAGACTTCAAGGTGTTATTTCTTTATGGATATTTAAATTTATCAAAGGGCATAGGCTTTGCTATTCTGGCCTGTTCACTTCTACAGCTCTCTGGAGTCATGCCAATGTCTATTATGAAAGGTCAACAGAAACTTTGTGACCTGGGCTTTAGAAGCATTTGTTAGAGTTTTTATCTGCCTGTTTATACAAATACACTATGTATCACCTTTGGGAGCAAGGCCAACTGGACATTATAGAGCAATAATTATTAGACATGTCTACACTCCAGATTAGCCTGACCAAGATAGGATTGCAGTTCTACTTTTCTTAGATACTGAACAATCCTACAGGAACATCTGGAAGACTCTTCAAAATGATAAACAACTTTTTTTTAAGACACTTTTTTTTTTTACATTGCTTCTATAGATGTCTGATATTTATTTTTTAAATTTTATTCATTGTTTAATTTTGCATGTGAAAGTGTGTGTGTGCATGTGTGTGTACGTACATGTGTGTTTGTTTGTGTGTGTGTGTGTGCACGTGTATGTGTGTATGCCAGAGGATAACTTCTTTGCATTGGTTCTTGCGTGGGAGTACTAGGGATCAAACTCAAAGAATCAGGATTGGAGAGAAACACCTTTCTGGGCTTAGTCATCACTCCAGCCCTTGTTTCTTTTCTTTTCTTTTTTTTTTTTTTTGAGCCCTTGTATTTGAGACAGCATCTTGATATAACTCTAGCTAAACTCAAGCTCACTATGTAGACCAGGCTAGCACTTGAGTTTGTGCCAATCCTCCTGCAAGCTGAGATTACAGACATATACTACCAAAACTGGCTAAAATGTTTGTTTCTGAATTCATATTGCACATTACATTTGCAGGAATTGGTCCACTTTTGTTATTTCGGAGTGACAAAACACCTTGAATGTTGGCTTACTGTTTGATGAAGAACTGGAAGTCAGGTAACAGGATTGTTCATAGTCATGTGAGCAGTCTAAGGACCATGAAGATGTTAGCAAAGCCAAAGATTCTAAATCTCTATGCTATGAATTCTGAATAATTTTTCGAATTTAAAGAAAAAATTTAAATGTATGTATCCATATGCTTATAAATTTGGGTGCAGTTCTAGAAGAGGCCAGCAGAGGGCTTAGATCATCACCAGGGCTGTTGTTAATGGTGGTTATGAGCCTTATGGTGGTTAGGAGCTTGGAACCAAACTCAGGTTGTCTGTAAGAAGAACAAGAGCTGAGCACCCCTTCAGCTCTTTTTTATTTCTGAATTTTAAGATACAGCTGAGTTGATTCTGCTAAAATTTTAAAGTAATAATTTATATGAATGAATGAAAATTGATGTGGGAATGTCTTTCTGTATGCTATGAATCTCAATCTTTAAATAAAGTAGCTGTTTTGGGCCATGACAGGCACCATAGGAAAGTAGGAGGGGAAATCAGAACATAGTTAGGAAAGGAAGGACGGAGTCAGACAGACCGAGCTGAAGCCCAAAGGAGCAACATATAAGGAACACAGGTGAGCCACTGGCCAAGTGGCAGACAGATTAATAGAAATGGGTTGATTTAAGATGTAAGAGCTAGCTAGCAATGTGCCTGAGCCATAGGCCAAACAGCATGAAGTTAATATAAGCATCTGAGTCATTTCTGGGGGCGTGAGCAGCAGCAATGGGTGGCTATGGGTCTGGCGCAGCAGGTTGTGGGTCTGGACCTCTGGCCGCTCAGGACCAAGAAACCACATTGCAACAGAAAATGCTTTAAATAAGCATAATATTCTTCATGGTGTCCAATCTGCTTGTCATCACAGAACCTTGATCTAGCAACTAATGGAAGCAGATGCAGAGATCTACAGCTAAGCACTGGGTTGAGCTCCCAGTTTCAGTCAAAGAGAGGGAGGAGAGATTATATGAGCAAAGGGGTCGAAATCATGATGAGAAAACCTACAGGGACAGCTGATCTGAGCTTCTGGGAGGATCTCACTGACTCTGAACTGACAGCTGGGGAAACTACATGGGACAGAACCAGGCCCTCAGGATTGTGTGTGGCTTGGCAGTTCATGGGGCCTCTGGCAGTGAGACAAGGACTTAGCCCCACTGTGTGAAGTGGCTTTTTTGGAGTCCATCCTCTGTAGAAGAATACCTTGTGAGCCCTGATACAGGGGAAAGTGGCTTTGTCCTGCCTCAGCTTGATATGCCAGACTTTGGTGACTCCCCATTAGAGGTCTTACTCTCTCTGAGGAGTGTATAGAGTTGGGGAGAAAAGCTGAGGAGTGAGTAGGATGAGGGAAGGGAGGGGGAACTGTGGCTGGTATGTAAAATGTAAAAACATTAAATAAAAAATAATAAACACAATATTCTTACCTGTAAGAACCATACATCACTTTCTGGCAGTCAACTAACAAAAATTTCTGTTCCATTTTCCCATGGAATTTTGCTCCTGTTTTTGAAAGATAATCTTGGCCTTTTACTGTCCGTACTCGAATATTCTACAATTATATGTAAACATAAAATAACATATTTAGAAGTGAGACATTTTAAGAAGTAAATAAATAAGAATGTAAACACATGAAAAACATTTATCTACTTGTTTTTTGTTTGTTTGATTGATTTGGTTTGGTTCTTTTTTTTTCAACAGAATTTCTCTTTCTCTATGTAATAGTTCTGGGTGTCCTGGATTCACTTTGTAGACTCAGGTGGCTGCAAACTCACAGAGATCCACATGCCTCTGTCTCCCAAGTGCTAGGAACAAAGGCATGCACCTGGCCCCAAAACACTTATTTGAAACAAACTTTTAAAACACATAACAATTCAATATTTCCCTAAAATTAAATACTCAAGAACCATTTCAAAATATATTTAATACAGCTTAAATGGGCATGTTCTGTTTACAGAGAATTGTTTCATAAATGATATTAGATTTCACTGTGAGAAATACTTTCTGACTGTAATAGCATAAAAATCTTTTTCTAAGTCAAATGTAACTGAAAAAACTAACTCAAGTCCCTTGACCAAGCAACACATATCAAATTATAGGATCACTTGCCAGAGGTCTCAAATATGTATACGTGAAACAGTATCACTAACTATTCTGGGTAGCAACTCCAGAGAGTGCCCAGGCATCCTCTATCAAGAAGCACATTCCAGAAGAAACAAGTCTTTGAACCTTCCAATATTTACTCTGTCTCTATTGTTTTGTCTTCATGTATACATATATATATATACATATATATGCTAATTTATCTTAACATGACTCAAATTTGAATAGAATAAAATAGTAAGCAAAAGTGCTTGAGGGGAAAAAAATGAATTCTTACCCTGAGTCGCTGAATTTGACAACCTTGTTTTTCAGTCATAGATAGAAAATGATTAAAATTGGACTCATCAAGTAAAATATATACAGATATCCCTCGAGTTGATGCTTCCACTATTTCTTTGAAAATATCCACATCAGTAAATATGTCCATCGCTATAGCAATCACCTGTTAAAGACAAAATTGAGACAGTTTAAGAAAACAAGTGAAAATTATGAAAGTGCTTAGTTTCAGTAGGAATCAGAGACAACAAAAAACAATTAAATGTATCACCTAGAAATGCATAAATGCATGTGTCATCTCTAAAGTCTGTGATAATGAATATAAATAAAGATAGAGTATGTGCAATTCTGTAACTTGGCAATCTTTGTATCTGTCTGAGTTAATGGAAATCTATATTTCAATTGTTTCTACTGTTAAAGGCAAATCCAAGCAAGGTCCCCAGAGCTGTTCATAAAGATAGTAAGGGAATTTTACATTTTTTTTTTCTTGGAAGGCCTCCAGGAAAAGGTGATATTGTGGCAATGGTTTGAAGAATGAGGTGTTGAAAGATTAAAAGAAAATAATACGTAGGAAAGGATGAAAGGCAGAAACAAAGAGACAAAGGGATATGATAAACAGAGCATTATATCAAAGCATCTGAAATTAGCTTACAGACAGAATCATCAAAAACTCACAAAAACAGCAAAATCAACAATAAACCAAACAGTCAAAGGTCAATACGACTAAGACAAAAATACCCTTAAAGAACAGGCCTCTGAATTGGAGTGCACATGGGCTACTTGCTGAGGGAGGGCAGACGCCCAGAAGTACTGAAAGTAAAATCATGTTTGAAGAAAAAGAAAATGGCTTAATTCACTTAAATATGTGCTGAACATACTCATTGACAACTTCCAGTGTGATAGGCAGTAAGACAAAAATGTCCAACCTTACAAAACTTAAATGGAACAGCAAGTATAATAGATCAGGGTTTCCTGACACAGGAATGATGTGACAGGCTCAGCACAGGACTCCCAGAGAGTGTTTACTCTAAACAAAGTGCAGCTCGCCATGTGAGTAGCTTAAGAAAACGTCATAGAAAAATCAAGCCATTTTTATTTACCCCTATACAGTGTTTACGCACAACACTGGATCATACTTAAATTATAAGAGATGCTGACATTCCTGAGATCACCGTAAAATACACTGCATCAGGCTTGGGGGAACAGACTTTCTTGCCCTAGCTTCCTGCTGTGAGGATCCAGAAAAGGAGAAAAGCAGAGAAAACCAGCTCATTTGCTGTCTTGAGAATATTATAATCTCAAGTATGTGATATCTTCACATCACATCCACGGGTGTAATTTATTTACTGTGCTCTAATAACTAATTTGATGAATATTAACTATAGAAAGTTTTAAAAAATTCATGTTTTATAAAACAAATTTTAAAATATATTTCTGACATAGTCTGGCAGTATTTTCGACCAGAAAACAATTTTAAGAAAGAAACATTACTATCCAAACTAATACTTTATTCAGTATATATGAAGCCATTTTAATTTACCAGCAACTTTCATGTAACAAGTTATTTTAGACTATGAAAAAGATCAAAAGCCTGTTTCATAGGGTTTTGTTTGCAAGAGGAATTGAAATCACTCAGCCAGTGAATGATTAGATCACACCAAAAGTAGAACAAATACCAGTTTTTCCTTTTTTAAAAAAAATTTCATTTTATTAAAAGAAAAATAATTCCCATACCAACTACCACTCCCTCTCCCATAAGAGAATAAGTCCTAGATACTAGATTATACATCTTCAACAAGCTTACTTTCAGCCAGTCACATCTGGTAGCTTTCCAGATGTCTGTTTTCTGTTCCCTCACTCAGTGTTTGGAAGTTAAGTGAGCTTTACAAAGCCTCAACTGTGCTTCAGAAGGTAACATAACAAGAGCTGTTGGGGATTAGTCTTGGGATAAGAAACATTAACCAGAAGGGAGTGTCCTCAACTTGTCCTGAATGTACTTCATGTTCACTGTGCTCTAGAAAATGATCACTATGGCTACATTTAACCAAAGAAGAGGTATTATCTAGGTTTGATATGAAATATAATACAGATTATGAAAAGAAAATACCAGTCATTGCAGTCTCATAGTGATACATATACTGAAAATATCTATTTTACAGATTCATGTGTGAGGATTGTAAACTTTCTTTATAAATGATATCATGATATTCATCTTTACAAGTATACAAACACTAAACCTGCTGTCTCAGTTACTATTTTATTAGTGTGAAGACACATTATGAACAAGGAAGCTCTTGTGAAAGAAAACATTTAATTAGGGGCATGCTTAATGTTTTAGTCCATGATTATTATGGTGGGAAGCTGACAGGCATGGCATTGGAGCACTAGTTGAGAGTTTTACATCCTGATCACAGGCATCAGGCACAGAGAAAGTCAGATGGGCCTGTCATGGGCTTTTTGAAGATTCAACTCACTCTTAGTGACTCACATCCTCCAATAAGGACACGTCTACTCTTACAAGGCCACACCTCTCAATTCTTCTCAAGGAGTTTCGCTAACTAGGGAACATTTAAACACACCAGGCTATGGGGGTCTTTTTCATTTTTCATTTTCACACATGCATGGTGAAAATCAGTGATAAAAAAATTTAAGAAGTGGAAACTTGGTAGTATGTTGAAAAGTATCCAGTATGATCCTGAAGACAAATGCCTGAATATTTTTCAGAAAAAAAAAAAATGCTTTCTGATTTCCAGGATTTTCTTTGAGTCTTGCTTGGTTTCCCCTATGGAACCTGCCAGCAACATACTTCCACAGGACCTATTTACTCAATAACACACGGCTGTAGCCTGGGTTAATGTTCTGTAGTCTCTTAGGTGCCATCACCACTCTCAAAATGCTTCATTTAAAGGGATTCTGTCTTCGCTGTTAATCATCTGAAGTGAGACAGAAAAAAACAACTTTCATGGCAGAAGAAATAAAATAATTTGTAATGGTAAAAATAATATGATTTATAAAAAATATTTAGGATAAAATTGAGCACAACTGAAAACTTTTAAGAATTCAGTAATAGAAATCAAGGAAAACAATGACTTAAGAGATGTGTATTTCTAAGTGTGCAAAACCTGTCAAAAATTATGAGCTAATGGGTTTCTAGAAACAAAATGAAGCTGCTATGGGGAACAAATGTGCCTGGCCCTTATTCCTGAGCAGCTTAAGTAAGAACTATAGCTTGCACCTGTATATCAACTACTTAGATCTGTCGTAAACTAAATAGAAAAGTCACTGAAGTGACTCTTTCCACAATAAATCAACAAAATTAGAGAAATCCTTAGAAGCATAAAATTCTAAAATTCTATGTTGCAGCAACTCATTTCTACTCTTGATAATGATGACTAAAATAATGTGGACAGGGCTTCTATCCTGCAATACAATAGATAGCTTCACTCTCAATACTGAACATGAGTTAAATTAGTCCAGAGATTTCAGGAGCTTAATATTCAATACCGATTTAAATATTCCAAACCAAACTTCATGTCAATAGTCCAAACGATCTAGAGTATTTAAAGAAACACATATTTTGTTTCTTATTTAATAACCTAACAAGATACACTATACATTGTTTAGAAAAGTATAAACTATCACTAATTGATAAAAATGAGAACAATCTAGATATGGAATATATAATAAAAGCCAACAGAAGAATGAAAGGGAAAGGGAGCACTGTGGGAGCAGCTGAATTTTACAAAATCTATACATATGCATGGCAACTCCTGGAGAAACTGATAAAGGAATTCCCACATTATTTGCATAATATAGGATGCAAAGTGCTTAATGTAAAATAAGAATTTTCTTTATTGCTTTTACCTTTATTTTACTTAAAGTTTTACACCAGCTCTATGCAAGTAAGCTTCCTTGTTTTTGAAAATAATTTCAATGGGGACTTGAAAATAAATTATGAGAAAAGAGAGAGGTCATCATGAATGAAACTGCAAAGGACGCATCATCCTTCCTTTCATTCAATCGTTTCATATGTTCTGATTTCTTCACACATTTTGAAAATTGACTTTTTCTGGGAAGTAATTTAGCATGGGCTCTCACCCCTAATCATGTCAGGTGTCTTAGACGAAGCAGGGAGTGGAGGGGGAAAAGTTGACCTCAAGACCATCCACCTCTATTTTCTACTAAAATAATCTAGCTATGTGATCTCACAGTCTGCCTTACAAAACCTCACAGGGAGCTCTCAGGGAAAGGCAAAGGCTGGAGGGGCA
Source organism: Phyllotis vaccarum (assembly GCA_033318265.1). NCBI lineage: Eukaryota > Metazoa > Chordata > Mammalia > Rodentia > Cricetidae > Phyllotis > Phyllotis vaccarum. The sequence continues at coordinate 133,474,231 of JARWLC010000004.1, read as the reverse complement.
GAAATGGAGAGAAGGAAGCACCAAAGCAGATTCTGCTCCTACAGAAAATCAATCAATTAAAATGCCTCCAACTGTGTGCCAGCCAGTTCTAGGAGCATCAAAGGGATGTTCCATAAATAGAGTTCTCTTACTAGTCCCAAAATCCAAGTCAAATTGGATAGAAGCCTCAAACATAAGGCTACAAAATATAATACTTTCAGAAGAAAGCAGGCTAGAAATAAGTCAGAACCATAAAATGAGCAAGAGATTTTGGGCAACACCCCAAACTATAAATCAACTTTGAATAGTAAGATTTTAAGATACTAAATATGACTTGGTTCTTCTTTTATGATATATAAAAATGAAGCTTTTCAAATATAGATAAAGGGTATTGTATTACTAAAACAACATTAAAAAAGACTTCAAAAAACTTTTGTACAACAAAGGAAATCACAGTGGAGAAATAATATAAAATATGGGAGAATATATTTGCTAACTATATACCTGTGAAGGGGATGGCATCCAGAACATGTAAGAAACTTCAAAATTTAATAGCACAAAGACAAGTAACCTAATCTAAAAGTAGGTAGCAGAAATCAAAACAACATTTACCAGAAATTAATACAAATATTTAATATGTACAAATAGTTAATAGATATAAATACCAATAGTTAATAGGTATAAACTGTTCAACATTACTAATGATAAAAGACATGTATATAAAAGTACAATGGGATATTTCCTCACACTAGTAACCATTGAAATTACCTAAATATTAACCATAACAAGTGATAGTAAGAATATGGAGGAACTCCATGGTGGGGAAGGCTGGAAGCAAAGCTTACAAGTGATTCTGATAGGAGCTCAGAAGAGTAAGATACGAACGGATGTGGACAGTGGAGTTAGTGAGTTTCTGAGGAGAATTCTATAGGTCAATTCTCTTTGGCAAGTCTATGCTTTCTGAGTAAATATAAATTTAAAAGTAATGGACTGTAGTATTGAATGTAATTGCCCCCATAGGCTCATAGGGAGTGACATTATTAAAAATGTAGCTTTGTTGGAATAGATATAGCCTTCTTGGAGGAAATGTGTCACTGTGGAGGTGGGCTTTAGGGTTGTAAATATGCTCAAGTCATATTCAGTGTCTCAGTTCACTTTCTATTGTCTTTGGATCGAATTGTAGACTTCTAGCTCCTTTTCCAGCACCATGTCTGCCTTCATATCATCATGACCCATCATGATGATAATGGACTAAACATCTCAACTATAAGCCATCCCCAATTAATCGTTTTTCTTTATATAAGAAAAAGAATATGGAGTAAAGGAAAACCCTGCATATTGCATACTCTTGGTGGCAAGGTAAATCAGAATAGTTGCTATGAAAAACAGTACAAAATATCTTATTAAAAAGGACTAAATTATAGAACAATCAAGGACCCGCAGGTGAGTGGGGGCCTTGAACATTTGGTAGAAGATATACCGGCAAAGAGTGGATGAGTACTGATCCAAGTTGGATTGGTCCACCCAAACAGGAACCCACAAGTGGCAGAAGCTGAGAAAGCAGAGAGCAAACTAAATCTAAGCAATGATGATGCACCCAGGTACATAAGACCAACAGTATTAGCTGGGGGCATTGGAAATGGAGATCAGGTAGGAACTGACTGAGTAGGGTATCTAGGTGTGGAGAATCAAGGTGACAAAAGGAATAATGAGATAGAGATGTGTTGAACCACGGACATGATTCATAGTTACTGCTGATACTTTCTGACTGTCAGGGAAGACTAATGATGGATCTTAAAAGCCTAAATACCTTGAGTCTGTATGAGCAAAGGGATAAGGATTATGAGGAAAATTCCCACAGTGATGGCTGGCTGGAGCGCTGAGGAGCTCACTGAATTAAGAACAGCCACTGGAGATCCACCAGGAAAAGGAGCTAAGCCCTCCAAGTGTAAGCAACTATGAACCGACATGAGCAGTATGTGGAGCCTCGAGGGGTGGGATCAGACTGTGACCTATATGTGGTCTGGCACCTTGGAGCCCATTCCCTGCAGAGAAACACCTAACCAAGCCTTGACTTTGGAATGAGGAAATTAGACTGGCCTTGAGTAAATGTGCCACTCTGAGCTGACCCACCTTGGGACTTCTTGCCCTTTTGGGTAATGATGGGGAGGGGCGAAGCTGAAGGTTGACTGAGAGGAAATGGGAGGAGGGAAGGGAGGAGTACCATAGGATTCATTGACAAAAATGATATTTTTAAATAAAAAATAATAAAATAAATAAATAAAAGCCTAAATACCAGGTTCAAAGAGGAAATGAATATTTCAGGCCAGCATACCCTAGATCTCTTCTGAATACTGCAAACTCTTATACAAAAAAATAAAATAGCCAACCTGAATTATAAAGAAGATGGAAGTGAGAGAAAGAAGGAAGAGACTCATGTCATACTAGCTCCAGACATAGAAGTCCCAGTGCAGAAACAAAGACAACACGAAAAGCAAGACAATTATCCTCCAAATTGCACATCTCATAGAAATGGATTCAAATGACAGTGACTTAAAAGAACCCCTAAAGAGTACAAAAAAACCCAAATATATTCAGTCAACACAAAGATATCATGAAGTACTCCAAGAAAACAAACAAAAACAAACAAACAAACAAAAAAGCAAAATAAAATACAACAACAAAAGAAAGAGATGGATATCTCGATAGAGGAAGCCAATATGGGGTTGGAAAGAGACCAGGTACTAGGGAAACCTCCAAGAACTCACAGGATGTCCCTGACTAGGTCTCCAAACAATAGTGGAGGGGGTGCCTGAGCAGGACTTCCCTATAATCAAATGAATAACCGCCCAACGTGTCATCACAGAACCTACATCCAACAATGAATAGAGATGGAGGCAGAGATCCATGGCTGAGCACAGGTTGAGTGCTTGGTCCAGCTGAGAGCAGGAAAGAAGAGTCTGTATGAGCAAGAAGATAGGGATTATGAGGAAAATCCCCACAGAGATGAGTGGCTGGAGCTCTGGGGAGCTCACTGAATCAAGAACAGCCATTGGGGAACCGGGAACCATCTGGAAAAAGAGCTAGACCCTCCAAGGGTAGGCAACTATCAACTGGTATGAGCAGCGTGTGGAGCTTCGAGGGGTGGGATCAGACTGTGTTCCTGTGCGTGGCCTGGCACCTTGGAGCCCATTCTTTGCAGAGGAACAACTAATCTAGTCTTAACTTTGGGATGAGGAAATTGGACTTGCCTAGAGTGGATGTGCCATACTGAGCTGACCCACCTTGGGCCTTCTTGCTTTTTTGGAGGGAGGGGAGAGAGGGGAGAGAGGGGGAGGGGTGAGGCTGAAGGCTGACTCGGAGGAATTGGGAAAAAAGAAGGAAGGTTGAACAAGGGATACATGGATAAAAATGACATATTTTATTAAAAAAATTAAATGAAGAAAAAAAGAAATAAGGAAGTCAATCCAAGATGTGAAAGTATATTTCAATAAGGAGAACTTCAGAAAGAAAACACCAAGCTGAAATGATATGGTAAATAAAAATCTCCATGGAAAACTTCACCAAAAGAACACATCGTGTAGAGACAAAATATTGGGGTTTGAAGAGAAGAAAGAAGAACTGGGTCATTCAATCAATGGGAAAAATTTAAAATATATGGGTGGAACAGAGGAGAAATTAGACTATGTGAAAGGACCAAGTCTTTGAATTACAGGAACTAAATCAAAAGCATGGAACTTTCAATAAAATTGTAGAATATTCCCAAAGATATGACCATTCTGGTTCATGGACATTCATCACAGAAGATTCTACCTCATCAACGGATGGAAGTCAGTGAGTCACAAAGCAAAGCTACAACCAGCACCAAAGACTTGAAGGTAGAGCTCGTGAGATGGCTCCATGGGTAAAAGTGCTTGACACCAAGTCTAATGTCCTGAGTCCAATCTCCAGAATCCACAGCATTGAGTCCTGAAAGCTATTGTCTGATCTCCCATACATGCATGGTTACACACACACACACACACACACACACACAAATAAATCAGATAAATCTTATTTTATAAAATATACAGAAAGATTTGGTAGAGACTTGGGGATTTGTAGGACATGGGATGAGCAGGAAAAGGATGAGCAAAGCTAAAGAATGAGTGTGACCAGATGTTCATAAACTTATCAGATGTTAAATTAAAAAAACTTTTTGTGAAAAAGTAGAACTACCATATTATTTAACAGTCCTCTTACCTAGAATATAGCAATAGGAAATTAAGTCAGTTTCTCAGGATCTATACACCCGTGCTTACTGCAGCATTATTTACAACAGCCAAGAAATGGGAACAAGTTCAGTGTTCCCTAAATGATAAATGGAGAAAGACAATATGGTACATACATATAGTGAAATATTATTTAGTCACAAAAATGATGAAATCCTGTTACTTATAAAACATGAATGGAATGGAGATCCATGTACGAAGTAGGATTTGAAGTCCAGCGCAGAATGACAAATACTGCAGAGTTTCACCCATATGCATTGTGATGGTATAAATAAGAAATGCTTACCACATACTCAGATACTTGGTCCTCAGTTGGTGGCACTGTCTGGGTGAGAGGGAGATGTAGCCTTGCTTGAGAAAGTATGTCACTAGGGATAGACCTTGAAAATCCAAAGCCTTGACCCACTTATAGCTAACTCTCTGCTTCCTCTGAGTGGACTGAAAGGCGATGTCTTAGCTTACTGTTCCATGTTCTTGCTCCCATGCCCCCACTGTCTTTGGAGAATTTGCTTTGGAAACAGTAAGGCAAGATAAGCTCTTCTTTCTGTACCTTGCTTTGGGTTGCAGTATCTAATCACAGTAACAACAGAAAAAACAGCTAACATATGCAGAATCTAAAACAGCATCACAGAAATAGGAAATTATTGGAGGTGCTGTAGCCTAGGGAAATCAGAGGGAGGACAGGATAGAAAAAGCTAGCAGGGGTTACTAAGCTGCATTTAGACCTAACTGGAGGTTTCTGGTATGCTACTCCATGGTACAGTGACTACAGATATTATTATGTGCTTTACATTCTCAAGAGAAAGAGACTTTTTAATAATTTCATTCTAGAGAAGTAACAAATGTTAAATAAATTTAATTTGATATTGCAACGTATACATGACATAGTAATGTTGAAAAGTAACTATGGAGCTAAAACTGTCTTTTCAGCGATTCTACACTGAGGATTGAGGGTGCTTTTAGTCACATCCTAGGAGCGCAGAAGACATAAGGAGAAAGCTGAGTTTGTTTGCAAATCTAAAGAAATCATCAATGTCACCAGTCAATCACGACACACTTATGGCTCTTCAAAACCAGTGCATATTAATGTGTTTGAATATCTCAAGGTATATAAATGGCAGAAGCAATAGGTGTTCTGTACCAACACCCTACTACAGTGTTTAAGGACCCCAGGATCATGTTTACATACCACTTGATAAACTTTGTTTTTAATTTTATTATTACATTTGTCAAACTGACAGAAAAACTAAAATATATATATAATTTTTAATAAATATTTAGTATTATATTTTTTTTAATTTTATAAATAAATAGTATAATCTGGTATTAAAATTTAGAACATAGATAAACATGGTTATCAGTTATATTTTTTAATGAGGCTATGTAAGTTAATGTGTTAAAACACCATTTCTTAGAGACTAGAAACCATTCAATTCATAAAAATGTTTCTTTACTTTTGCTTGTTACTTAATTGTAACAATGATATTTTAGGAGGAAACTTACTATGGAAAACATAAATATATTGTAATGAATATCATTTTAAATCCTTAATTTGAACCAAAAAATTCTATTCAAATTGTAGCCAATGAGGAAAGAATATAATAAACATTGAAAATTTCATTAATCATGTACATAAACATGTCACTAATATGAGAAACAAATAGAATTAATTTATTATGAGAATAAATAATTATGAAAAAATTTAAAGCAGAAATGTTTTTAAAAAAAATTAGAGTTTGTGGTAATACATTGTATACTATATAACGCTTGTCTGAAAAATTCAGAGGACAGACTTGGAGGTCAAGTGGTCACCCAGGCTTTTAATCCCAGCACTTGGGAGGCAGAGATCCTCTAGATCTCTGTGAGTTTAAGGCCAAACAGAGCCAGGCAGTGGTGACACAGACCTTTAAACCTAGCACGAGGAAGGTTGAAGGAGGAAGTGAGATAGATGGGCAGAGAAAGAGGAGCCAGGAGTTCTTCCCTCCGCTTGTGCTTTCTCCCCACTTAGCAGTCAGAGGCATTTAGTCTGAGAATTCAAGAGAACAGTTTCTACCCTTTTTACGCCTAAGGGGTTGGCTAGGTGAGGACTGGATGTTGCTGTGGGATTATGCTCTTGTACATTGTAAATATGGGTCATTGTAAATATTGGTTTAGTAAGATGCTGATTGGCCAAAAGCTAGACAGAAAGTAAAGGTGTGGAAAATGGACTAGGAGAATCCTGGGAAGAAGATTAGAGCTGCAGACACCAGCTTGATGCAAAATAAGCAAGGCAAGAATGCTGTCCTGAAAAAAAAGATATCAAGCCATGTGGTTAAACATATATAAGAATTGTGTGTTAACTTAAAGTATAAGAGTTAGATAGTAATATGCCTGAGCCATAGGACAAACAGCTCGTAATTAATATAAGCCTCTGTATGTTTATTTGGAACTAAATTTCTGTGGGACTGGCTGGGTGGGACAGAGAAACTTCTGGAAACAGGATGTGTTTTTTCCTCTATCTCTCTGATTTTCAGACAAGCTTTATTATATATGCACTATATCACCACAAGAGTTTTTGAAAATCTTCTGTGTAAAAGTTTTATAGATTAAATAATTCATTTACAAAACTGGACTGTATTTCCAAAGATGTGCCTAGCTTTTGAGATAAGTATATCTGGCAAATAGTAAATGTTGATAATTTTGTTGAGATCCAGGGTGTACATATTGTGTCTTCTCTAGAGCATAGAACTATAAAGGAACATGTCATTTTTTATAATAAAATTATAAATAAACTACTATAAATTACATGTACTTAATTTACTCTGTATTTTGCTCAACTCCTTAATTATCACTTGTACTATTTTTCACAACATCAGCTGTCTTAAATTTTGTGTACCTGGCATTAGACCGTACATCTGTGGTGGTAAGGGGAGACTGTTTTCAAAGCTAAGGAGTATGGGACCTATTTTTCAGGAGATTGTCATACTAATCAGGACAAGTTTCTCCATGGTATTTAGAATATTAATCCACCACCACCACTTCAAGTTTCTTAAGTATCTTGAATACCTCATGACAGCTGCTCTATATAGGCAAGCAGTACACAGGCACAGAGTTCAGGAAGTACTTTGAGCTGAAAGTTACAGATCTTATATACTTTGTTAGTGCTTCCATGCTCAGGTAATCAAGATCATAATTAAAATCTCATTGTTCATTTCTTAATTTTTTTCACAGTGAGAAAATTATAAACTATAGCTATTATCTTTCAATTTGTTCATATAACATGTTTGTAGTTAAGAAGTTTTTGTTGTTGTTGTTTTACATTTAGAAACTGTACCAACCAAAACTGAAATAAGAACATGCATTCCAAATGTTCTCATTAGATTAGATCAACTTTTTGTTAAATCAATTGGAGAAATTGTATGCCTATATGTGTTGACCTTCATTTGTATTCTACATTCAGTTAGTTGAAAATAAATGATCCATATAAACAAGCAGAGGACCACAGAGACCATAAACGTAGTGGAGGCAGATTATTTGAGAAGATAAAATGATAAGGACATAATGGGGAAAGAAAATCCACATAAAATTTATATTTTAGCAATCATCAAATTTGGTTGTTTTGGCAATATGAATAATAATTTCAACTTTCATACACAGGCACACATAACACTTTAAAAGCTCTATCTATTCTAGCTAGCAGAATTCAAATTGGAATCTCGAACTGGTCAAGTAGAATATTTTTGAGACAATTATAAAATGCCTGAAATTTGGGTTATCTGAGACTTCACTGGAAAATAAATCGAATGGTGTAACAAAATGAACAGATATTCTTGAAAGTATTAAGAGGTCAGGGAAGAGGAAAAAATTATTCAAATAAGTAAAATGTGAATCACCACAGTAAAAGAAAATTTACCCTTTAACTTGGGCTACTGAGCTGATTAAATGCAATGGTAAGCTTGGAAACTCGGGTAAATTAAATACCCGATGGGCTGTATAATTTTCAATAATTTAGTTTTAAACTAAATTACGATTAATGAGCATGTAAAACTGATTCCACATCCATTCATAAAGTGACTATAAAGTTCAGAGAGAATCTCACAGCTATTACAGACTAATGCTATCTTAGATTGTCTTTTATTTATTTTTAACACTGACTGAAAGCCACACATGTAATATGGGGCATTCTTTCAACTCTAGGCAGCTGAACAAGTGCTTAGTCATGCTCTTAAGAAACAAACAAACAAACAAACAAAAACCAAAAAAAACCTTGAGTTTTGTTCAGGGAAATGGATATAGATCTATTTTCATTCTTCTACATGCCACCATCCAGTCATGTCAGAACCATTTTGAAGATGGGTTTTTTTTTTTCCCCATTGTATATTTTTGGCTTCCTTGCCAAGAATCAAATGATCATAGGTGTGGGTATTAATATCAGGGTCTTTGATTTGAGCCCATTGACCCACGTGCCTCTTATGCCAATGTCAAGCTGTTTTTCTTACTATAGTTCTATAGTAGAACTTGAAGTCAGGGATGGTGATGTCTTCAGAATTTTCTTTATTGTATAGAATTATATTGGCTATCCTGTTTTTTATTTTATTTTATTTTTTTAAATCCATATGAAGTTGAATATTGTTCTTTCAGGTCTGTGAAGAATTTTGTTGGGATTTTGATGGTAATTGCATTGAATTTATAGATTTCTTTTGGTAAGATTGTCATTTTTATTGTGTTGATCCTACCTATCCAAAAGCATGAATGATCTTTCAATTTTCTGATTTCTTCTTCAATTTTTTTTCTGCAAAGTTTTAAAGCTCTTGACATGCACCTCTTTAATTAGTTTGGTTAGAGTCACCCCAAGGTAATCTATGTTATTTGAGGCTGTTGTAAAGGGTGATGTTTCCCTGCTTTATTTTTCAGTCCATTTATCATTTGCATATAGAGGGCTATTGATCTTTTGGAGTTAATATTGTAGTCTACCACATTACTGAAGGTGTTTATTAGCTGTAGGAGTTCCCTGGTAGAATTTTTGGGGTCACTTGTGTGTACTATCATATCATCTTCAAATAGTGATAGTGTGACTTCTTCCTTTCCAGTGTGTATCCCCTTCTATCCTTTTGTTATTTTATTGCTCTAGCTAGAACTTTGAGTACTACATTGAATAAATATGGGAGAGTGGACAGCTTTGTCTTTTTTCTGATCGTAATTGAGCAAGCTTTGAGTTTCTCTCCATTTTATTTGATGCTGGCTGTTGGCTTGCTGTATACTGCTTTTATTATGTTTAGGTGTGTTCCTTGTATCCCTGATACCTCCAAGACTTTTATCATGAAGGACTGTTGATTTTGTCAAAGGCTTTTTTAGTATCCGATGAGATGATTGTGTGTGTGTGTGTGTGTGTGTGTTTCTTTTAGTTTGTTTATATGGTGGGTTACACTGACAAATTTTCATATGTTGAACTATTCCTGCATCTCTAGGGTGAAGCTTCTTTGATCATGATGGATCATTTTTTTTAAATGTATTCTTGGATAGGGTTTGAAAATATTTGAATGAGTATTTTCGCATCTATGTTCATGAGGGAAAATGATTTCTAATTCTCTTTCTTTGTTGCACCTTTATGTGGTTTTGGGTACCAGAATGACTGCTGCCTCATAAAAAGAGTTTGGCAATGTTCCTTCTGTTTCTATTGTGTGGAACAATTTAAAGAGCTTTGGTATTAGTCCTTTTTTGTCATTCTGGTAGAATTCTGTTCTGAAACCATTCATCCTTGGGCTTTTTAGGGAGTGGAGGAGTCAGAGAATTTCACATGGTAAATCGTACAACACAGATCCCAATGGCAATATCAGAAACAAAACATTAGAGTACAAGAAATGTATTTAACTCTCCAAAATTCAATCCATTTGCTAGGGATTAAATTAAAAACAACTTCTGAAAGTGATTTAGGTAAATGAAACCATATTGATTAAAATAAAAAGTAGGCTTTATCCATAAATAAAAAAAATCAGGATGGAAAGGTAATTGACTTCTAAAGATTTGAAAAGAGGCAAAAAAATGGCTTAGGGGAAAAAATGTAGTCAAGTTATCTACTAGTCATAAAACAATACTCCTGTCATTACACCTTACATGGTTAAAGTACAAAATTACTTGCATTATTTCTTTATATATCTGGATGATAAAAACAATGTGTATGTTCACATTCAACATCTTCCAGGTCATGTCAATGAATGCTTAGCATCTCCATGGTTGACTTAAAATTAGGAACTGCCTTTGTTTTTCTTCTGTTCCATTTTGCAGGAGTGAATAAAGAAAGCAAGACTATTTTTAAGAAGAGCCCCCCCTATATTACTCCCCAATACATTTCTATATCATACAATACTGAGTTATCACAACATTTTTAAAGGCTTTTTTACTGTCAACATGTGATTCATTAATTTTTTCATATTTTAGAAGATTCTTTAATATGATGGCGGATAAGACTGAAGTCTCTTTACCATATCATAACAGACAAATATTACTGAAAAAGTGGAGAACTGTGCATAAAGAGACAGATTTGTAAACATGAAAACCACTGTTAAGTCAGAAACACTTTACTTTTTAGGTGGACATAGGTGTGTTTACTATATTTCCTTCCTGTGCTGATGCTTTAATGTAGGTACATATGGGGAATGAATTCAGAGAAGGATAACAGTAGTTAAGGGTATTAGCCAAAAGTAGGAACAATAAAAGTATATTTTGAAATACTACCATTAGCCGCCAGGTCTTTTCAGACTATTCAATAACTCTACTTGGGCTAGGATGGAGAGACGCCCTGTTCTTTAAGAATACCCGAGATTGCCATTAAGGCAGCAAAGATCTTCAGAGTCAAAAACTGCCATTCTCTGTTAGGAAATGTAAATTTTGACCTATAATTGCCTTTTATTATCCAAATACACAACCATAGTTGCATTCAGTATTAAGCATACCTCCATCAGCAAGTACTCATTAGCTATGGTTCTTGCATTTTAGCACCCACATACTTTTTTACTAGAAGCATGGGGCCCGGAGAAGAAAAACTCTATCGTATATATCAGCTCTGGCATCACTCACATTCCTGTTTAAGGGAATATTTGAAGTATCTCATATTCAGTTGTAAGCTTTGGGGTCTGAAAAAAATCTATTAAGTCTTTCTAAGGCAAGCAATAGTTATCAATTCCTGCCCCCCCCCTCTCTCTCTCTGTGTGTGTGTGTGTGTCTGTGTTGGGGAGGAGTAAGTATGGATTCCCATATGTTTTACCATTGACATACTTGACCCTGTAGCAGGGCTCTATAATTCATTGGACACCAACAATTAATAGGATCCATGAAATGTCAACACTGACATTATACAACACATACTCGGTTTGAGAATAAAAGTAATTCTGACAAATATAAAATTATAGGTAGACTAATGACTTCAATAACTCTATTTGTGCCCCTCCCCAATGTTCAGAAAAAGCACAGTCCAGTCAGGTAAGTCTCACATTGCAACTGACCTTTTATGCTGAGGCCAAAAAGATGGAACAATTCTAAAGGAATCCCCAAGACTTTGATTTTCTGGCATGGGGTTTGATGAGACTGGGGTGCTCCCTTCACTCACTGGTTCATTGTGGTCCCTTTATTTTTTTCATGCATGCTTTTAATAATTATTTTTTATTATGTGTATGTGTACATGAGTTTATGTTCACCTCGTGCATGCAGGCATCCAGAGAAGCAAAGACATTAGATCCCTTAGAGCCAGGGATTTACAGGTGGGTGTGAGACACTTAATGTGGGGGCTGGGAACCAAACCTTGGTACTCTGAAAGAGAAGCAAGTGCTGCTCATCACAGACGTATCTCACTTGCTCAAATTTGTGCTTCTTATAAAAAGATGACTGAAGGAAAGTACCATCCACATGTTTAAATATACTGTAGCAGTTAATTTACCTTCATGTCTTCATATATGTCATAGAAGCTGCACATTTACATGTGTTAAAGGCTTTGGAATATTGATTGGGTAGTTAGAACTTCAGCTATGCAGCACTGGAATGTTACAAGTCCACAGATAATGAGCAATAAATAATATGTTGTGCCATATTTAACTCACTAAACAGCCATGTGTTATTTGTCTCTTGTGTTTGACCTAGCATTCTCTTTACTATTGAATAAAATCCCTTTAGAATCCTCAAACAGATCCCTACTTGCATTCCCCAAAAGCTAAGAATATCATCAAATGATATCTGAGGCTTATATCAGAGCTTTTGTGCTTTGCTATACATTACCTATTTGGTCTTCTCATTAATGTATTTATAAACCCTTTGATTTAGGACTTTCTTTGTTCTATTACTATACAAAGCTGACAAAATGTTACCATGTTGCAAGATTTTATTTGGGAAACCTGAATCAGCTTTCCTGGGCCATGACCTCTCATATTTGGCTTTAGAATTAATGCTCTTTTATTCCCTTTGCAGTTGGAAATGTGCTTTTGAAATTATAAATGTCATTACTTTGTACATATCTAATTTCAATTTTTAGCACCTTCCATTACAAGTTCATTGGCTCCTTCCATTACAAGTGGACACAGTAAGAAGATAGATAACAACAAGCCATGCCTGGCACTACTGATGTATGGAAATGTGACAATGTGTCTCCTACCCTTGTCCAATGCCACTGCTCACTGTGGGGCATCTTTATTGTTCATGCCACAGAACTCTCATCTCAAGGGTGATAAGAGTAGATCTAGAGCCTCCTGGATCCTGGTTCTCGGTTTTTCCCTCCCCGCTAACACTTTCTTACTGAAACTCAGTATCATGAGAGCCCTGGTTCTCAGTCAGAACTCCACCCCAAATTCTCTTGAGAACTTGTAAGAGGCCCCTTAAAATCTTGTTCATGGCCATGAGGCCAGGCATTAGTAACTTAAAAAGCTTCCAGGATGATCACGCTGTGCAGCTATGATGGGACCCTCAGTTGTTTTCCAAATTTCATCTGATCAGTATCACCTGTTAAAACACTGGCCAGCTCATAAAATCACAACACTTAGGAGGTGGAGGCAGGAGGACCATTACTTTAACCTAGGATACCTGAGACTCTGACTCTCTTTTCATACACATCCCGCATTAGGCTTCCTACCCATACATTTCAGAGTCACAAGCTCTAGGGTGGGGCCCAGGACTGTTACAGATTCCTGGATGGTGTCAACTCTGCTGGTTGGGGGTAATACCTTAAAAATAACATCAATTAGCTTAGAGATTTTTGTTCCTGGACTCTGAGTGCCAGTGTTGATGACCTAGGATTTAGATTCTAAAGGTGTAGGGTATTTCATGAATGTATTTCTCTGGGGTCCTGGATGCTGCTGGTTGTGCTGGGGGGCGCACATTTTAATAACTGGTGACATGGTCTGTCCTCACACTATGGGTTTGGATGACATGAGGTCCAAAGCAAGATCTCATGTACTTCCTGACACTAGGTCTTATTGTAAAACACCTGAGATTGTTCTGGACTGTAGAAAAAAAATCAAACAAGCAAGAAGCTCAGTTTTCACAGATAAAGAACAGCATCTGCATGTATTCCTCTCCACAGTGAGCCACACTGAGTACATCCCCTTTATCTGATTTTTCCTATAAGGTATCGCTTTAATTGGCATACTGAAAACAATGAGCTAAGCCCACTTTTTAAGAGTACTAGGGTTCAGGAACGAACCTCAGCAACTCAAGTGGCAAAGACAGTGAATGCAGAACCAATTAGACATATGTGAGTAATAGAATTAATTAGTCCTGAGAAAACATCACATGAGGTTATGGGAAGATAAAGAGGGAAAAATACATTAAACAAATGACTTCAAGGATAGGAATTTAAATGTGTGGTTAGATAGTGATAACATCATCTTACTGAGAAAAAGAATTCAATCTCTCATTAGGAAGTAGGGATAAGTAGCTCCATTGAGGATGTATTAAGTTGAGAGTATTTAAGACATTCTAGTGCAGATGCATAGAAGATGCTGGACACGGACAGAGATCATAAACAGCCCTTCATTCTTTCTGGCTATTGTCTCAATTCCCAACACATGACAAATGAGTACAAAGACCAGCCATCCCTATCTGACTCCCATAAAGTATAAGGAGTGGTCAGAGGTATGTTGCATCTACACAGAGATGGTGATAACTACCTGGGAACCCCTGCTTGTAACATTCAAAGTACCCAGAACACACAACTACAGAAATAATGATGTTCATTATAAGTACTTGTGACTAATTACAATATCCAAAGTTGTATTCCACCTGTGAATTCACTAATATTCAGATAATATATGTGTGGCTACACATCATATTATATGTCTATACTTCCCCTATTAAGTTAGGCCATTGGCTATTGCAATACCAGTATAACTGAAGATTAGCCCAGAAAGTATCTCAGATCTGCTGAAAAGAAGTGACTGGCCAAAATGTCTGAGATAAAAGACCTTGAAAAGGTGTGGCCATGGTAATGGTATCAAAGCATCCCAGGAAGACAGGAATCTCAGTGGCTTCCATGTGAATATGGTCAGGATCGTGCCAAATGTGTTTCATATTGTTTTGAATTCCTACTATCAATTTGTAAATCAGCAAATTAATTTTTATTAGACAAGTTCCAAGGACTTTGACTGACATGTATAATCTCAAACCACAGAATTTCCCCGACAATAACAAAAATGAACCTTTAAATAACAAAATATTTTTCCATTTTCATTATATTTTAATGTAAGCTGCTTGTAAATGTATATTATTCTTCCACAACATCTAAAACTAGTACACAGAAGTCATTTAAATGTAGTAGAATAAAATGGCAATTATAACATTATCAACACAGTCAGCATGTTCCAGGGCAGCGAATCTCAACCTTTCTAATGTTGCAGCCCTTGGTACAGTTCCTCCTGTGGTGATCTCCAACCATAAAAGGATTGTCATTGCTATTTCATAACTGTCATTGCTATTTCATAACTTTAATTGCTATAGTTAATGAATTGTTGGAGATATTATTGAAGATGGAGGGTTGTCAAAGGGGTCACAACCCACAGGTTGAGAACCACTGTTCTAGAGCCTTCTTTAAAGAAACAGCCATTGTACACAACAATCACACACTAAACCGACAGAAAAAATATGAACATCAGGTGATTATTTTCAGAGTGAGTAGCAGTTAAACTCACAAAGAAACAAGTCTGTTTGAGCACAGACTTCTTATACAGATTAAAGCAGACTGCAGGAAGAGCCCAGGTGGCACAGCCACCCAGGGGTAGAAAAACTCGTATGTAAATATGAATATGCACATTTCAAGGAAGCACAGGGAGAATAATGTGACTTTTGTAAGAATGAAGGGAACTTGATATAACACTGGAGCATTCCCCTGTGGTCCTCAGCTCACAATGGTTCCAGGTCAATCAACCTCATTGTCTCTAGACTTAAAAGTAATAATTTCTTCAATATCTCTTTATAAAATGTCTATTAAGCTTTGGATGTTGTTTTAGCTAGGATTTGAATGGCTGTGATGAAGCACCAATGCCAAAAAAACTTGGGCGTGGGGGGGGGGGAGAGTATATTAGGCTTTTTCTTCAACATTACTGTTCGTCACTGATGGAAGTCAGGACAGAAAATCAAATAAAGCAGGAACCTGGAGGCAGGAGCTGAGGCAGAGGCCATGGAGGGGAGCTGCTTTCTGGCTTGCTCATCATGGCTTTCTCAGCCTGTTCTTTTATTTATAAAACCCAGGACCACAAGCCAAGAGATGGAATCACCCATCATGGGCTCCCACCATCTCCCCAATCAACCATTAACTAAGAAAATGTCTTACAGGCTTGTCTATGGCCTGCTTTATAGAGGCATATTGTTAATTGAGGCTCTCAGCTCTTAGATGACTTTAGCTTGTGTAAAATTGACGTGAAAATGTCCAGCACATATGTTTTGTGTGTGTGTGTGTGTGCATGTGTGTGTGTGTGCATGTATGGGCGCGTGTGTGTGTGCGCGTGTGTGTGTGCATGTGTGTGCATGCGTATGTGCGCGTGCATGTGCATGTGTGTGCATGCGTGTGTGCGTGTGTATATGTGTGTGCGTGTGTGCGTGTGCATGTGTGTGCATGCATGTGTGTGTGCATGCATGTGTGTGCCTGTGCGTGTGCGTGTGTGTGTGCATGTGCGTGTGTGTGCATGTGCGTGTGTGTGCGTGTGTGTGTGCGTGTGCGTGTGCGTGTGTGTGTGTGTGTGTGTGTGTGTGTGTGTGTGTGTGTGTGTGTGAGTTTTCTCATTTTCCTTTTCTTTCACATTCTACACAATGAGGCATTTTTAAAGACACCAGCTGTAGCTGAATGAAATTCTAACCTTTGGAACTGGGGATTTACTTTCTATTCTCAGGCAGCACACCTATCCCCCAACACTTTAACAGTCAACTAAATGTTCCTTGAGTCTTCCAGCACCACCACTAATGTCCAGTAAACTTAGGGGTGTAGCTAAGACACAAAATTAGGGACACTTACCAAGAATCCAGGTTTCATACCTGACTGTGAACTAAAAGTTCTTTCCAAAAGATATAATAAGAAGTTTGCACCTGCTCACTTCTAATACTTTTTGACCAAACAAGTAAATTTTTTTATTTTAATCCTGATTTCTAGGGACTTGCTACTCTTCCCTGAGCCATTTATTAAATAAAAGCACCCAAGGAACAAGCTTCATATTGTACTCCAGAAAAATAAGCCACAAAAATATTAAGCTAAACACCAGATGGCTAAGGACAAACCCCTGTAGAGTTCTATTTCTTTGGTTCTTAATTAAAATCACTTCAAGTGAATCCTCTCAAATCTGACACCTGGACAAACTATAGTTTTACATCTTTCATGGCATGTGTGTGCATATCCTTCTTGGCAGACACTGTGCACATATGTTAAAATTACACAAAGTTGATTTTCTTCTCCTAGTTTACCTTTGAGATCGTCAGTCTACATAAAATCAGCAGATGCTCACAGTCCAAAGAGATGGGGGCTACACTTAACAAATTCATGACACATCTATTCCTAGGTCAGATATTGCATAGTTGGGAAAGTCATGTAAATCTGTAGAGACCATGCCTGCCATGTTCCATTTTCATAGGGCTCAAGATAATACATGACTGAAACACCATACATACTGTTAAATAGAAGTCCTGGAAGAATCTTCCCTATTCAAAAATTAACCCTTTAGCAATGAATACAAATGACAAAGTGAGACAGAACACACTGTGTCTGTGGACTACTAGTGGAGGGATCGACTTTATGTGACTTTAGGTTTATTTAGAAATTGACTATATATAGAACTTATAGTAAAAGACTATGGATACTTTAAAGTACATATATCAGAATGAGAAATAGGAAATCTAAAGGAAATGTGATGGTAAGCCTTTATATCAGTAAATGCCTTGAAGTATAAAACATTAAAATACTAAGCTGATAACTAAAATTTTGTTCATCTTTTAAAATTTTTTTGTATTTACATGATTTATTGGGAAGTTTACAGTTGTAAAATAACCATATTAATATAGCATGTGATGAAGCATATTAACAAATTATGACAATATGAACAGACTATGGTGATAAGAAAAGTCGTTGATTAAAAACAGTGATTTTTTGGGCATTATATTATCTCACCAGGAAAGACCAGAATTCGTGGAAAATATACTATATTTTCTACCTATTACTGCACAACAAATTATCCTCAAAACTTGAAATAGTAACTTCTTTATTTAATAGCTCAAGAGAACGAGGAATGTAAGAGCAACATGGGTACGTGCTAAAAAGGTGCTAAGAAGCTCTCCTGGCTAAGGCTGGAGTCATTTTCAGCTAGTGGGAAGGAAAATGTGTTTTCAGGAGGGTTCATTCACATGGCTGTTTGTGGTGACTTCAGCTCCTCATTCCAATGAATACTATGTAAGCTGCTAAGTGACCTCATAAAGTCACTGCTAGACTCCTCCAGGGTGTAAGCAAGAGAGAAGTAGGTCAGACTGTGTTATGCTCCAAGCTTGCCTCATCTGTGTCCTGCTCTACTCACTGGAAAGGAGTCACCAAGCCCAACCCATACAAAGGAGGAAGAGCGGGGCATCACCTTTTAAAGACTGCTAGCAAGTGCTTTTCTTGGGTCTCATCCCCTAAAATGTTACATTGTTAACACCTTCAATTTTTTGATATCACTCTAAGAAAAACAAACCTCTGTAGACATATGCATTGACGTGAAAGCCAAGGGGAACCTGTGGCTTGTGCTCCAGGGATTATGCCTCTGAAACTATTTAAATAAATCATAAAACTCTTCTTCTGATTGAAATCAAAATCTTATAAAAACCATGGAAAGGCAGCAGACAAAGTAATATTTAATTTAAGGAATTAGCTGCAGAGTTTTTAAAAGCAGGTTGTTGGCACCCAAACTAAGGAAATTGTGACTGATTTCTGAAGGGCAGTTTTTAATTTCAATGTAACACATGAATGGAAAAAAAATATTCCACACATAGTCAAAAAAGTTTAACATGACACTTTTGTAAACATATTTTCCAAAAGTGAAATATTTTTAAAATAACTATAATTAATATGTTATAAGATTCTTGTATTTTGTTTCATTTACGGATATAAATTTTGATCATTGCATTTTTTATAAAAAAATATGGATTCATATACTTTTTAACAATCATGTTTAACATAAACAGATTATATGTGTAACTTATACATGTCAGAATACTTCCCTACTGTATTTTACATGGTTGTTCACTTTTATAGTGTTTCTTGAAAACATGCTTTATGCTTTAGATACAGAAGCATGGCTCTGGAGAGATGGCCTGATGGTTAAATGAACTCACTGCTCTTGGTTTACTTTCTTTGGGTCCCAGCATCCATAGGGCAAACAGCTGGCAACCATCTGTAACCCCAGGCCAGGATCCAACATCCTTCTCTGGCCTCCACAGCATCTGCACCATGTGACACATACAACACCCAGCCACACACACAGACGCCAAAACCTAATAAATAAACAAACAAATCTTTAGATTCAGAAGTGTACAAACTCCACTAAGTTCCTCAGTGTCACGGACTTGGTGGGCTTTCTAAGATTCTAAAATCAAGGGACAAAATCCAGACACTCCTTTTGAGCAGTGTCAAGTTGAACCACAAAAGCACAGCATATGCAGTTTTGAGTCACAGGGTTTCATTAAGACAACATTGGAAAAAAAATATGTTTTCTGATGTGCCCTACATATTTAAAAAATGTTAGTAAAACGTATGCAAGCCAGGTGGTGGTGACACACACCTTTAGTCTCAGCACTCAGGGAGGCAGAGGCAGACAGATGTCTAGAGCGAGTTCCAGGCCAGCCTGGTCTGTAGAACGAGTTTCAGGGCAGCCAGAAATCTATAGCAAGACTCTGCCTTAAATAAAAAATACAGAAGAAGGGAGATCAAAATGCAGAACACCTCCCATCTACACAAATGTAGAAAATACTCAACATAAGACTATAATAAATGGAAGCATCAATATTCTCCCGATGAGCAATATCTGTATTTTAGTACTAACATAAATCTAGACAATTGTCTGGTGATTTTTTTTCTAGTAATATTTTACTTTTGTATTTAAAACCCTTTTCATAACACCTAAGATAGAAGCATTTTTATTAAATTCATATGTGATTCAGACTACAATGGTTTACATTAGACCAACTGTCTTATAGAAAACTGATCTGGGCAGAAATCAAAAACAAAAACTTTTAATATAAATAAGGTTAAAGCCAAGACTTGTGGAACCAAGATCTGAGAATGGCATATTCCATCCATTTCATCTCCCACAACTCTCATTTGCTAGTTCACAAGGCAAGACACTGAGTCCTGGCACTGACTCTGATCAAGAGCTGTCTTTAATCTCAAGGAAAAAAAAAAAACCCTCAGCTCATAATTACCAAAGTAAAAAAGCCTGCAGAGTCCTAAGCACACAGAAAAGGGAACCAGTGTCTAAGCAGTGGAGGCTTGCACCACATCCTAGACAGGATGGTGAGTAAGAAGAAAAGTTACCAGTTCTAACAGAGAAGGTGAAAACCCTAAAAATCACTGTGATGATAATTAGGAAGCTGAAAGTTGCAGTCACGATTTTACTAAGGAAGAAAAGACCCTGGCAAATATTTAAGCTTTTAGTGAGAGGCCAGAGGGTTACATTTATATGGAATAAGTAAAAATATAGACCACTATCTGATGACAGTATCATAAAACCCTAGTTCTTATCGGAAATATGGTGACCTATCTTAGCTTTAGCTGTCAAGCCCTCCTTAAATCCCTCACATTTTTCATACTAAATTCCCAAAGGCATTATAGTCTTCCAGCCATCTGAGAAGACTGAGCCAAATCACCAACAGCTAAGAGAAAAAAAAATGGATAGAAATTACATGAAAACACACACAGATGAAAGCTTCTATATTGACAACTAGTAGAGGAACCCTGTTATAGTCTGCTGGTAGATCCCATGAGCAGATGGTGTCTTGAGCACCATCCAGTAATGGTCAATATCATTGTATGCCATAGCCACTAAAAGTCTGGAGAACAGGGCGGGGAAAAGAAAGTGCAGTTCTTGCAAAAGATCTGGGTTCAGTTCCTAGCACCAACATGGTTGCTCATAGGCATGTAGATTGTGTACATATGTACATGCAAACAAAATATTCATACTTACAGAATCAAACAATCTAATATTGATGATAATAATAATAATAGAAAATTTAAAAATAAAAGGACCCGTAGGTTTGAATTAAGGACTCAGGACTCAATGATCAAGGCTGCTCTATAGGCAGAGCATAGTGATGCATAGCTATAGTCCAGAGCCTGTCTACTGTGAACACTTAGATTTACTTATCACCTGGGTGACTCAGACTTTTGGACTTTCTCTGCTTCTCTCTACCTATTTGTAAAAACAGAAACATCATTTTTTTTCTATCTTTAGAGTTTGTGCCAGCTGAAATATGAATCTGTGATGCTGATGTTTTACAATATGGATTTTTCAGTAGTAAGTATTGGATTGCAATTTAGCCAAATGGCAATGCTTTCGCCTTTCACATTTATTTTCTTGTTTAAGATATCCCCTGCATTTCAATCCACAAGGTAAAATTCAAAACAATTACTAGTAAGAAATTAGTAAGACGTAAAGGAAAGTCTTGCCCTGTGAAAGAAGATAAGGAAACTGAATTTTCTGCTTTTTAAAATTCAAAAGGCAAGTAATGATTTAGTAGCAAACATTTATGCACAGTTAGGAGACTTTCCTCATTCCTAAAGGAATCATGCCTAGAGACTCTCATCTCAGAACTGTTAATGCGAGGGATACTAATGAGTAAGAGATGGGCAGGGGAACAGTGATGAAGTAGCTCTCCTTATCACTAATGCTGTTCTCAATTGCCAGTGCTACACTGTAATAAAAAGCCAGAGGCCTTATAAGAGCCTTATTACCAGCAATTTTTAAATTTCCACACAACAGGGAACCCCTTATCACTTATACCCAGGGTGTTCCATAGTAATAAATAATTGCACTGCTATGCAGAAGTTCTAATATTTTATTATGGCAATTTTGGGAGTGAAAGAGGCAAAGGTGGCTCTCTTATATTATTTACAATGTGTATATGAATCCCATACTTAACAGATGAACACTTTTTTTAAGTCTGTGTAAGGCATTAAAATACAATCACACACACAAGCACATACTTAGGGACACTGATCCTTTTACATTTGCTTATTTAGCTAAGAAGGAAGATTTTTTTTTAACCTGGAAACTAGCTGAATTTTATTTTCTTACCCCACTTACTATTATTTTCAGTGGTTTTCATAAAAGATATAAGTATTCTGCAAATAATGAAAAGAAAAATGAATCTTAAATATATGTACTTATAGAACTAATACACTTGCCAATATCTATTTTCATGCCATTTTTATCATATAAATTGTTTTAGTTTTTTCTTTCTTATCTATTTTTAAAATTATTTTCTTTACTTTTATGTTTGAAACAAAAATCTTACTATGTGGTGCTGGATGACTTGGTATTTACTATGTACACCAAGCCATCTTTGGGTTCTTATCAGTATTTTGCCTCAGTCTCCTGAGTGCTAGGATTAAAAATGTGTGCTATTAGACATAGCTGTATAATAATTTTTCTACTCTAAATTTTCCAGGAAAATGTTATTTCAAGAACTGGTGGGAAAATCTCAAGTGTTTCTAGACCACTTGGAGAGACTACTTGAAAAAATTGATATAAAAGTATATTCGTATGCTGGATGGTGAAACTGAGTAGCAGAATCTTATATACAAAATGCACATTTATCATCCCATCAACCCCGTTGCACACTGGCATTACTCTATCTCGTTGAGAAGACTGACAGGCAAGGTAAAGCCGTGCCCCTGTAGTATCAAGACAGCCAATGAAGTTGCTCCTGGTGTTGTCCACTCTGTTTGGTTGTTGTAGAACCTCTTGTTCTTGGTTTGGGGCGTAACTGTCTAGTTCTGCAGCCTTTGTTGGATAGGAACTTACAGTATAGACATGGTTAATATTTTACCTCTCCTTAGCATTACACATACATATACTACCACACCTAGCCTGAAAATCAACCTTTGATAAGAAGCCTCGGTGAATGCAAAGGTCTTTAGCTTATCAAATCGATAGTGTTTTAAAGGGGGGAATACCTATAATCAGGACATGTTATCTTTTCTTTGTCAATGCCCTTTCATGCCCTGGTAGAATGCCACCTTCTCCTTCCTTTTGGTCATTTGCTATCATCATCATCATCATTATTATTAGCATGAAAGGATTTAATTTTATGTAGTGGTTAAAATATGTTTCTATGAAATGTAGTTACAACCAGGAGTGTTATCACACACCTTTAGTCCTAGTATTTCTAGAGGCAAATGAAAGTGGATCTCTGAGTTCAAAGTCAGCCTTCTACAGAGTGAGTTCCAGAGCAGCCAGAGCTTCATAGACAAACCCTGTCTTGAAAAATCACATCTCTCTTCCACATCTCTCTTCTTTGCCTTCCTCTTTTTCCTTCATATATAGTCTCAAACACAAATATGCAACACTACAGAATGTACTTCATCCAAGACAAAGATACTGAATAATGATGTCATTAAATTTGATGAATTAAAAAATACTTTGAGGAATGAACTAGTTTTGAGTTAAATTCAACAAACGTGTTCACAGCGGGAGTTGGAGCAGAGATCAGACCAAAAGGAAACTTAACAGAAACTGAGATCATTGAAAGAGAGTTGACCCTAGTGTGATGAAGGTGCTGATAAATACTTAAGTGTTTCTTAGCTAGATAGGACATAGTTACACAGTGATGCAGAGGGGATTAACTTTGTGAAGCAATGTTGCTTCCTCATTGCACACTAATCATCCAGAGAATTATGCATCACAATGATCTTGAGTTGGTGAGAACAGTTAGAGACTTAGAAAGGACACTGGACTTGAAAAATGCATGAAAGAGATTAGCTTTATATCTTCTACAAAGGAAGTGAAGATACCGATCCTTAAAAGATGCAATACTTGTCCAGTGTCACAATTAGTTAGTGCAGAGTCCTGACGACCAAATACACAATTTAGCACTAATTTTATGCAAACATCTGATTTCTAAATAGCAGCCATTATCTGCTCACCTTCGCCTTCACATCTGTGGGGTCCAGAGATGATTTACTTCTGTGTTACTAACAACTAACAAGGCCAAACAAATACTCCCAGATACAGTGACTCAGGGTAGAACTGAGACCTGAGCCTCAGTGATGTGGCACTAAAGGAATGACTCCACCCTAATTCAAAATACACTTCTGTTTGTGAGTCTTCCTGGTTCCCTATACCTAGGACTAAGATTTTTATCTCACAAAATAAGCTGTGCTAGCAGGCTAGTGTGAGTACACAGCAGGGAGATGCAAACTGCATTCTAAACACACCTAGATCCAGTATTATCAGAAGTAACAGCTCCCTGAAGTAAGCAGAAAATATTCTCCAGTCAAGGATAACTTCTTAACCAGTAGCAACATTTCATAAGAAAAAGTCATAGTAATTAGCATATACACATACGTAATCTTGGCAATACTTCTTGAGATCTTAATAATTGCTGGGAAAAGCTATGTTAGACATTACCAGAATATATGGAGGTGATACATATGTAACTATGCCAGCAACACAGAAAAACAGAGAAGGGTGTTTAGGAAATACATTACTTTAAAGACAGGTATGAGAGTAGCCACAGCCAGCTTTTCCAAAGTGAACATTCAGAAGTGAACAAGTAACCAAATGCAAAATAAAATAAAGTAGAGGGACCAGAAAACAACTTCTAAGCAATAACTTGTAAAATTTATGTGTATAAATTTTTAAAACCTGGATAATTAAATGCTATAAAATAATATTCTAGTTAGAGAACCAACATGATTCATAGACTGCATAATGAGCTAGAAAGTTGAATAGAAACACTCAAAGCAATCATGAGCTGGAATCAATAGCTCAATGTCAGATGGTGCACACGCTTAGTTTCAGGTGAGGCACTGGCTTCTACCCTAAGCACAAAACAATTAAATAAAGCAAGCAAACAAAGAAGGTGTATATAAATATATACTACAAACACAAAAAAGAGTCACACACAAACTCACACACACACGCGAGCGCGCTTATTCTTAGTAAAGACAGACAAGATACAGGGGAAGCATCGTCCCTTTGCTCAAGAGTGGGAAGGTGAGCTTGGTGTCTAATAAAGACCTTAGCTGCTGTACACTGCAGCAGGCAGAACTTGAACTCTTTCCTCAAACGTAAGATTACTTCATAATAATGGAATCATTTGTTGTGTGATATTAGTTTAAGATGCGTTACCCTCATTTGTGCTGTGGAGCGCTTGTCTAATGATGCAAAGATGTGTTGCATTCTCGTATATTACATTTGTTTATCTCTGTGAAGCTGTGTTCCTTTTGCCTGTTAAAATACCTGATTGGTTTAATAAAGAGCTGAACAGCTAATAGCTAGGCAGGAGAGAGAGAGAGAGAGAGAGAGAGAGAGAGAGAGAGAGAGAGAGAGAGAGAGAGAGAGAGAGAGAGAGAGAGAGAGAGAGAGAGAGAGAGAGAGAGAGAAAGAGAAAGAGAGTAAGACAGGTGGGGTTACCAGGCAGAGAAAATAAATAGGAGGAGAAATCCAGGCTTCTGTGAAGAGGGAGCAGCCGAGGAATAGAGCTCCAGGGAGTAGCCACCCAGTCACACAGCCACACTGCCAGCCATGGAGTAAGAAGGAAAGAAAGACATAGAATAAAGAAAGGTAAAAATACCAGAGACAACATGTAGAGGAAGAGAAACAGACTAATTTAAGTTAGCTTAGAAAAGCTGGCTAGAAACAAGCCAAGCTAAAGCTGGGCACTCTTAAGAATAAGTCTCTGTGTACTTATTTGGAAGCTGGACCCCAAAAGAGTAAAAACAACAGCAACAAAAAGCCCTACACTTATTTTCCTAAGTGTTTTAGCTTAGTTGCAAATAGATTTAAGTTGTTTGGGACCACATTCTGGCTCTGCTGTCCCTTGTCCCAGCCTTATTTATTTAGCATTGTAAAATTTTATGAGGCTGAAGACTCTCCTGAGAATCTCTGAAGCAAGAAATTTGTTTCTACCACTTCAGTCTATCTTATTCAAGAACATTATGACAAAAG
Source organism: Phyllotis vaccarum (assembly GCA_033318265.1). Classification (NCBI taxonomy): domain Eukaryota; kingdom Metazoa; phylum Chordata; class Mammalia; order Rodentia; family Cricetidae; genus Phyllotis; species Phyllotis vaccarum. Next base: position 133,448,343 of record JARWLC010000004.1, on the reverse strand, counting down.
GTCATCCCAAATGCAGTAGATAGCGGTATACTAGTTATATATATATATATATATATATATATATATATATATATATATATATATATATATATATAAATCCTCTGAAAAATACTAAAACAAAGTTTATCACTGATTAGCAGGGTCCTATGAATTCTAAAAGATAAGAATGAGGCATTATTTCCTGTTCCAAAGATGACAGGGATAAAGATCACAATTCACATTTAAAAATCCATGTGTCAACTTCTGTAGTAGGTTTTTCTCATTGTATAGATAATGAACTTGGCCTTTTGAGACAACATCAGAACCCCTGCTGATCTCAAACTCACAATACTCCTGCCTCCTTTTCTGGAATCTGGATGTTACATGTACCTGAGGCTATATCTAGTTGATACCTGCCCTTATTGAAAATTGTAACAAGATTTTGGCCAGTTATAGATTTAAACATGATTTTTTTAAAAAGGAAAGAGAGATTCTACAAAATTTCTCAAGAATTGGATCCTTTCAAGATCTGTAAATAAATGGAGTGACTTCGGAAGGGATGGATGTCTGAAGTCCTTGAGATACAGTATCCCTTCCCTGATGCAGTCCTCCATTATGCCTTGTGCCAACTAGACCTTGATAATCACTGCACATGAACACACATGAGAATATTTGATCCCCTGAAGCAACAAACACTATCTATTTAATTTATATGATCAAATAATTCTCTTAAATCAGCATGTATAAAATATGATGAAATGCTTTTTAATTTTATGTCATGTTGATTATAAGGAAGCAGAATATAACCAATTAAACTGGGAGGTTACAGATAAAGATATTATTTCAGGGACCCATTAAATACACAGTGCTACATTAGGAAGAAGAATATATTAAAAGGTGGTGTCTAATGCTCGTTTTCTATGGAGGACTAGCAAGATGTATATATTACTACTTGGATTATGTTTATGATGTCACAGCTCAGGGGGTCTGGTCAATGTGTATGAAGCTAACTATTCTGATGATGCCACCAGCTTTTGTTTAATACTGAGACTCGGGGTATACTATGCCCTCTGATAGAAATGAGATAAAATTATTAAGTGGCACTGATTATTACTATACTTTTAAAATTCTCATTTCACTGACAAAATACAACTGTATCATTTGTTCCTAGCACAAAAGAAATGATAGTTTTTAAAATACCTCAGTTAGGAAAAGTTGATTGTCAGTTTAATTCAGTCACTCAAAGCTTGGTCCACCACTATTGCCTCACTTGATAGTGAATGTTTAGTAATTAAAACAGATGAGCATTTGTGTCATCATCATACTGTCAATGTTAATACTCCTGAAAAGTGAGGGTATCTGAATTTAAAGGGTTGGGGGCTGGTTTACTTTCACAAAGCCTACATCCAACACTAGATTGAGAACTCTGGGTCTCCCTTATGAGACTTTGAGTATTTAGTTATCTGTCTTGTAAACTGCAATGCCACTCAGAACTCTAGAGTCCTTATTTTTTACACTTTCTAAAACTGTATTTTTCAAGTACTTTTGTGTCATGTCAACACCCTCAGCCCCTTTCCTGCTCAAGTTTCTCTAGTATACAGGATGGACCTAATAGATACTTTATAAATAAAAGTCATATTTTTGTCCACTTTTTCCTTTTTTTTAACCTTGAGTCAGTGTTTTGCTTTTTCTGGTCCAGAATTCACTTCATAGACCAGGATGGTCCCAAAGGTGCCCCTAAGGTCCTGCTGACTCTATCTCTTAAGTACTGACATTACAGACATGTGCCACCACCACGATCAGGCTGGCCCAAATATTTTAAACTTGGGAAATGTTGTCATAGTCTTAAAAATAGCTTTCCATGGTGATTATTGAATTTAAAGAAACACAAGAAGGTCAGGAAACTTGTAATAATTTTCATTGATTAAAAGGATATTTCTGTAGTTTTATCTCAACTCCAAAGTAAGTTTTATAAGATTAGTCAGGCTATATAGGTATTTGATAAAGAATACAAGGCTGCAATTTGCTAACTGCTCAGAACTTGGAAAAATGTCATAAGGTTGATTTTACATTATACATTGATGTATAATTCAGAAAACAGCTAAGTATAACTCTAGTTTTTATAATAATAGAATGGACCATCCTGGAGGCAAAAACTTGTTTTCATTCTTTATTCTATAGTAAACAAAAATTCACACACACACACACACACACACACACACACACACACACACACACACACACATATTTCAAAGAGTAAAAAGTCTTGAAGTGCATTAAATATATGAATATGTCAACAATCATCTTATTCTGGTCCATGAACCTTCATCTCCAAGGACAAAAGCCTTTGTAGGTCTATTATGAGAGAAAGTAATTTCCCTTTAATGGGGACCTACTGCTACTGTCTCAAATACACCTAAGATATGTGGAATGTAGGAGTTGGGGAGATAGCTGAAAGGTAAAGAACATTTTCTGCTCTTCCAGAGGACCCAAGTTCAGTTCCTAATACCCATGCCAAGAGGCTCTCAAAAGCCTGCAACTCTAGCTCCAGGGGATATGACACTTTCTTTGGTCTTTATTAGCATCCACATACATGGGCACAGCTATACACACACACACACACACACACACACACACACACACACACACACACACACACACACATACACACACACACACACACAACACACACATATAAATCTTAAAGGAGATGATGAGTATGAGTTTTCTATATATGTCTATGGGTATATATTTTAAAAATAACAGTAAGAGCCATACTCATAGATTTTTAAATTAGCATATCTGTCCATCATATACAACACTGTACTTGTCTACATTTCATATTTTTCATTTCAAAACAGACAAAATAATACCTTTCTCGCTTCTTTTATCATCTTCCGAATAGTTTCCTTTATTGTAAGTAGATGTGCTCTTGGCGGATGAAAGAGGAGGTCTACGTGGGTACTCCCTAGAAGTCCAGGCATCACATATGGCCAGCCTAAATCAAGATTGGGAGCCTCCACATCAGACTGCATGGGCCAATAAGTCCCTGAAGATGAGGCGTCATCACAGGAATCATCAGAACCACGTTCTGTATTTTGTGCAAACTTCTGGACATTTTTCAAAATGTAATTAATTTCTTCCTCAGCTAGAAAGTCTGAAACTCGCTCCTTGGCAAGGAACTCTTGGTAGGCTTCTTTCCCATGTTCAATCAGAGCATCAACAGCCACACGGTACCACTCTTTGTAGTGCGGCTCAATGTAGTTGTCAGATCTGCATTCATCATTTAGTGAGGAAAGCATTGATGAGGTCTCCATGGTTGCAGATGTTTGATGACAGAACTTTCAAATATTCATCTGTGCAGAGGCAAGAGGTACGTACCTAAGGGGCGATAAGAAAATTAAGGTCAGTTAGAATTCTATGCATAGATATTTATGATCTGTGCCGTATATCCCTTTGACAGCATTAAGTACCATTTGAGGCAAGCTGACATACTTCATATCCAGAATGACATTAATTGAGTCACAATTCAATATCTATCATAGCCATTTAAATAGATATCCCTTACAAACGCAAAGCATTCCAAATTTGAGTGTCTTGTGTGACATAATGGATCTGTTTTCTCTGGTGATGCAGAATATCTTCAACTTAAACCTGAGTGTGCTTGATGAGGCAGGAATTTCTACAGGCCACTCCTGCTTGGGCATTTACAATAGTACTGAATAGGATTACTGTCCGGCTAGCCATTAATACAAATATGTTAATATGCTGGAAGAAATATAAAAAGCACAAAATATATGTCTTCTGGGAATTTACTATTTAGTTGAAGTACATAGAAAGGCACACACACACACACACACACACACACACACACACACTATTAGTTCTTATTTTAAACAAACCCATGCATGAGCTAGGGCCAAATTAAAAAGGGCCAAATGAGTCAGTTTTCATGCTCATCAATTAATCATATCATATTCATTGGTTTAAGAATAAAAGCAAGTAGAAATTACTGCATAATAAATGAGCTACTGGCAGCCTGAGCAGGAGGCATGCTACAGCTGAAGCTAGGCAGAAGATCATTTCATTCCAGACAATGTCCAAAACACAGCCAAGGGAACAAAGCAGAAATGAAGAGGGTATTCAGGATTGAGGGAGGAAAAGTCGGTATGTGGGAAAACAGGTTTCTTTTAGGAGAGACTGAGCTGAGCAGATAAGACCCAGTGAGCCAGGTGTGAAGATCAGATCAGAAGATCAGAAGCTCTGCCAGACTAATGGTAAAAACAGTCCTGTTGTAGCTGGAGGCTCCACATCAGACTCCTTGTTTCCTGCTTCACAGAAAGAGACACTGGACCTCTTCTCAATCAGATTCAGGGCTTCTTGGCTGTTTGAAATCCTGATTTGCATTATGGGGCTCACAACACAGTTGCATCTGATTTGACCAAAGTGGCTTTGGCAGTGGGTCCAACACTTTAACGTTCTACAATTAACTGATGCTTTTCAGTTTTCTTCCCACTCCATTTCAGTCTGTGAGGGGCAAACCTGGAAGCCATTACCCTTCCTCACAATACTCACTCAAGACTCTGCCAAACACACAGAAGAGTTGTGAGGAAACAGGCAATAGAGTTTGCTGATAGCAAGGTTCATCACTGTGAGGAAAGAGAAAGAGAAAGAGAAAGAGGAAGAAAGAGAGACAGAGACAGAGAGAGATGGATAGAGAGAGGTAGAGAGAGACAGAGACAGAGGGAGATAGAGACAGAGAGACAGACAGAGAGAGAGAGACAGAGATGGAGGGAGATAGAGAGAAAGAGAGAAACAAACAACAGAAAGAAAAAAATCTTCACCTCCTCATTTGACTGGAGTTGAACCTGTCCCTACACTTGGGTGCAGAATTGTTCAGAGAAACGCTGCCTACGAAATGTAAATGTTAATCATAAATCAAAAAAATGGACTAGCCATGCTTATGTAAGTCTGCATTTCAAGAGGTAACAGCAGGAGACGTCACAGTGAAATCCTGTTTCAAAGACATGAGTGCTGGAGACACAACCCAAGGTCTGCATACTATCCTCAGACTTCAGCCTTCAGGCAAGGGTGAGAGATAAAACAAGGCATGCTCTTCACTGCTTCCTGGAGACCCTTTGGCTTGAGTAATGCCATAAACCAAGGCTAGCCCATCAGAACTATTCCTGGACCCTTGCTTTATTATTCAGCATCTAAAGACTATAGAAGGAAGTCTCTGCCTCTGATGCTATTATGATAGATCACTGTCCAGATATTCCTTCTACAGGGGTATAACTCGAAACCATCTCATGACAACTATCAGAATGAGGGCTATAGCATGGAGAAATAAAATTTGTTTCTTTTACAACTTAATTAAAATTGGCTTGATCTATTGCCACGGCCCAGTAACACTTGGCAAACGTTAATAAATTTCTCAATTTTTGTAGGTATCTGATTTTTTTTTCTTTTAATTCAAGTTTCATGTTTAATGGAGACTTGCACCAGGGAACAATATCTAGAAAAGTTTGCAAAGAAAGCTACTTGCAGGAAGGCATGCTACTGGCATCTAGTGGGAATGGAGATCAAGGATCCTTCTACACGTGCAACAAGGCACAGAGCAGACACTCACAAGAAGAAAGTACACAGGACAAAAGGCCAATGGTGTGAAGTTCAAAAGTTACCACATTACTGCTCATATATCCTCTGTGGTTTGACTATGCCCACTCCCTCAAAGTTTCAAGTGTTGAAAGTTTGGTACTTAATATGACAGTAATAAAGACATCAGGACCTTAAGAGATTGGCCTGTTGGGCTGGATTAGGTCACAGGAACACTACCAAGAGTAGACGTTTCATGTGGTTGTGGCTATGTTACCATCAAACATCTTTAATCCAGCACTCAGGAGGCATAGGTAGATAGAGCTCCGAGTTAGAGGGAAACCTGGTCTACAGAGCAAGTTCTAGAACAGCCAGGGGGCTACACAGAGAAACCCAGTCTTGAAGAACCAAATAATTTAAAGAAAGAAAAAATGAGTAAACTTTCTCTAGAAACTGAGCTGACAAGGAGCGGGGTGAGGTGAGTAAAGTTAGATCCTCTGCCATTGAGTTCTTTACCATGAGAATGGGATGCTGTAAAGCAGTTCACCCTTCTGACCACACCAGCTCCTTCCACACACTCCCTAACCCTTTCAATTTTCCCTGAGAGCTGACAGGGCTGCTTGAGACCCTAATAGCAAACCAAACTTTTGGTCCTTCAAAAGCATGAACCGAACCCATTTCTTTACACATTGCTCTGGTTCAGATAGTTCTGACAGCTACAGCAACAAAAAGGGGAGAAGGCACATGAATAACTCATGTATTTTTCAATATTCATTAACATTATTTCTGGGAAATAGCACGTAACGAAGAAATAAAGTTTGCTTTCACATGGCATGATAAATGCATGTTTAACCAGCAGTTTCCGAGGTTTCTTGAGTTACAGTCTTCATTTGACCCTCCAGGCAGAAAGAACCATCTGGTGGTTGAATGAGAAATCCCATCTATCATTTAATTGTAATAAATGGTAGATAACTACTTGTTCACTTAAAAAAAATTCATTTGTGAGGTTCAGTCTTACTTAACTCTTAAAATTTAACTTTAGAATCTCTGTAACATATGATCATAGATGCCTGTTGCCCATTTGGAAGGTAAATTGCATAAAGTTCTTTTAAATCATCATTCATTTCTCATTTTTATTATGCATACAAAAATTTTGCAATTGTTCCAAATTAATTGTTGGACTGTGTATATATACACTGAGGAGCCACAGAGGTTAAAACGATGATGATCATTAAGGAAAATTATAATTTTTAGCCTTCATATTGAAGGATAATCATAAAGAAACAAAAGTGCACTATGAACTAATCTGGTGAGTGAAATGCTCTGGGGTTAATCTAACCATTAAATGCCACATGGGAGGCCATTGTGGGAAAGTGTAAAAGCCACGTGAAATGAGGTTAGATATTCCAGAAAAGACTTTGGATAATAATATGCTTGATACCCTGCTTTTTGAACAACAGCTGCACTCTGGAAAGGCTCTAACAACACTAGTTTATCACAAGAATTGTTTATAAGGAATAATTTTGAAGGAAACACAACAAACAAATTTTAACAGAGAATAACAAAGTAATATCACTTCCATAAATGCTCACTGAGACAAAAGAGCACCTGCGTTTAGTTACAGACTTAGGATTCCACTCTGAAGAGCTTTGCTGAACATTTAGAAAGGTTCATTAGAGTACAAAATTAATTAGGTGTGGGCCTAAACAGAAACCAAGGAGCACTTTATTAATAACGATCAAAACAGCTAGTGGGCATGTATTCTTTGACCATGGAAATAACGGGTTGGTAAAAATAAGTCTTAGTGTGGTATAAAAGCTGGTCTGATTACTGGGACTCACCGCGGGGGCAATGATTCATTCTAAGAAAGCATACCCTTGAGGTCTTTGCATCAAAACATATAAATACTGAATAATAATAATAATAATAATAATAATAATAATAATAATAATAAATAAGTAATCAATTGTGAAGTGTTTATGGCAAGTATATAGAAATTCAAAACATAAATTCTGTTAAAGTCAGATAAATAGATTTCACACGTTGTTCTGGAAAACACGACACTGCCATCATCAGAGAAGCTTCCTTCTGTGGTAGATGGTAGTAATGCAGAGACCCATAGGTGGATTACATGCAGAGAATGAGAGACCTTGGAACATCCAGTCCCAATGCAATGTCTCCATCTAATTCTTTCCCTACAAACTTCAGGGAACTGTTTAGGAAAGAGGATAGAAAGATTTTAAGATCCAGAGGGGTAGAAGACACCAAGAAACAATGTCTCCCAGACACCAAAGAACTGATGCAGACATGAACTCACAGAGACTGTGGCAGGACACAAAAGGCGTGCGCATGTTCAGGATACACCGGATTCCAGCACTGAGAAGTGGAAATGGTTGTGATCATTCATCTCTGACCAAGATGCTGTCTCCAGCTGACAACTGTTTGGATAGGGACAATATTCTCCAATGGAACCTCACTGGGTATATAAACCACACTTAGGGCTCATCCCCATGCCCTGTTGAAAAGGGTCAAGATAAAATGAATTCAGTGGTGTTTTTTTGTAGACTTGTTTTATATTGCTTTGTTTTAGATTTTCTTTTAATCTTCCTGGTCTTTGGCTTATATCTTGTGATTTCAGATTTTGCGTTTGTATGATGTGTGTGTGTGTTTGTGTGTGTGTGTAGTTTATGTGTATGTGTGTGTATGTTGTGTTTTTATGTGTGTATGTATATGTATGTGTGTATGTGTTGTGATTTTTTATGATATTCCTCCCTTCTGACTTTTTTTCCTAAAGATAAAAAAAGGAAAAGGGCTTGGATTAGGTGGATCGGTAGCTGGGAGGGTCTGGGAGGATGGAGGAGGGAAAACCATGATCCGAATACAATGTATTTTCATTTAAAAAAATAAGAAAAATATTAATGTAGAAATAAGAGTCTATGTTTCAAAGGCTTTATGTTTTTCTTTGGTGCCTGGAGCATTTGGATGAAGACTAAAAAGTCTGGAGGTGGTTTTCAAGCAGCGAGGGAGTACTGATAAAGAAAACTAGGGTAGGAAAAGCCCAGATATCTAGATGAACAGGCCCATGTTAGTAAGAATTCCTATAGCAACCATGGACAGAAAGGGAAGAAGAAGCAGATGTGTGTGCACTCTCATCTTATAGCTCTGATGAATCCATAAGCCAAAAAAGTAAAACAGTGTGTGGAAAAGCAAGTCCATCAGGAGTGCACTGCGGCTGAACTCAGAGCTGGAACAGAGTACGTAGGTACACACTGTGCAGGTGAACTAGGAAGACAAGGTGAGGCAGTGTAGAAGAAGCAGTGTGTTCCATGCTCTTCACTGAGCAGCTTTCATGAAGGTGAACTCAAGTTAGGTGTGTCACTAAAATAGAAAGGCCATGACCACATGTATTCTTTCAGAAAGAACACGCTAAGCAGTCTCTTGTATAGGAGTAGATTTAAAACTAATGACAAACTTCATCTCTGCCACAGGTTCCTTCTAAACCGCTGAAGTATTCATATGGACTCAAAATGTTACATATAAAAGTGAAACCATACATTCATACTATTGAAAAATTCTAACTCTAGACCAATCCTAGGACAACTCAGCTTTACTTATAATTATTTACATTAAAGTTTATTTAAAATCAATAATATATCAATCAAATATATAAGGCAATTATTAAATGTAAATCTATCAGTATTTATGCCTCTGACAACTTTATACCAGTGGTTATTTCAAGCATTTTTGAAAAGTGTATAAGATTGAATATATTCTAAGTAGAATACTGAATAATATTACATATTATAGTTAGAGAAAGTTTATATTAGTAATTAATAGATAAATTATGTGATTGTATAATTTTGTGAACAAATTTTGTTTGAATGAAAACTCCTATAAGACAATCTTTCAGGTCAAAATCAGCAATAGTTTTTATCAACCAAACTATATATTAAAACAGAAAATAAAAAGAAAATCTTAGGTTTCTTCTACTTTTAAAATTGTACTTATACAGACTGTGTTTCTTTTCAAATTTGATTACTAAAAAATTAGAATGGCAAACATTTGAGATGCTGCAATTATATTACAAGCTTATTATAATAAGCTGTCAAGTACATTTCTGGCATCCAATGTTATTATAATTTTAAAATGGCTTCATAATTATACTTATGATGAAATGACTCAAAAGCACAGGGTAGTCAGCACAGGAGGCCACTATATGCAGACCCTACTCTGCCATAGGTGCTGGGTACAAATAAACACTCCAATGAACAGAATTCTCCATCTTCTTGAGGTCCTGGGAAGGTTAAGCCTTAAGAACATCTCAGATTCACTTTATTAATTCCAAAGCAAATCCCAGTTGCTCAATATCTAATTACTTTTTCATTTCCTTAACTTTTTAAATTGGAAGATAGGGGTAGCAATATCACTTTTACATCAATAGAATTCTGGGCTTATTAGTATTGGCTATTATCCAATACATTTGCCATGTCTGATGTAATATAGCAATTTTGGATATTGGAAGGAAAGTCACTGGGAGTCATGGGAAGCCATCCTAACTCTTGAGGAAAGTTTCAAATGAGAGACCTTGTCAATAATAATAACAGTAATAATGATGATGGTGGTGGTAGTAGTGGACCTTCCCTGAAAAAAATGCACACAAATACACACATTCAAACATATATGTATGTCCACATTCATACACACACACACACACACACACACACACACACACACACACACACACACACACACACACACACGGAGAGAGAGAGAGAGAGAGAGAGAGAGACAGAGAGAGAGAGAGAGAGAGACAGAGAGAGACAGAGAGAGACAGAGAGAGACAGAGAGAGAGAAAAATGTAATAAAATTTATTATTTTGTACAGTGAATATTTGTAAATAGAAAATTAAACTATAATGGGCACCTTCCAGTTTTTTGCTTGCCTGTTTTCTTTACAGGTGCCATCGATTCAAAGTACTTTGGTGACTCTTGCTGGGTGAGAACTCAAGTCTGTTAGTGACCAGTTAGAGATCTCCCACAATCCCAGTTTCATGATGGAAGCTGGCCCCTCCCTGTTGTCTGGCTCTACCATGCAGTGAAGCTACGTGCTTAGGCTATACCTCCTCCAGCTGTTTCCTTCTCTTGCGTCCTATGTTTGGCCCCACTCCTGTAATTTAGACCAACAGCCTCTAAACCTCATGACCTCAGATAAGATTCCAGACCATCTGCTTCTAGACCTTAAACATTTCACCCAGCAGACATCACTTCCCTCAACATTTTACAAATGCACAAGATATTTACGGCCAGAATTCAAATGATCATTTTGCAGATTTTCACTCCCCTAAATTTTATAAATATTGGAGTTTTGTAAGACCTGTTCTATATAGTTCAGTACAATTTAGAGAATGAAATATTAATTGCTTACATACTAATTGTGTCCATAATATGAGCTACTCTGGCATCCTCATGAGCAGAAGGGCATCAAGGACAAGGAAAGCAGCTCAAAAGACACGGAATTTTGAAGTATACACAATGGGTTTTATGTCTGGGTGGAAGGAACACTTCCTCTAAGCAGATGATGACCTTTACTCCTACATTTTAGGAATGTGGTTCATCTTGAATTAACTTTTGTGTATAGTGTAAGAGTGTATTTGTTTTTCAAATGCAGATCCATTTGTTCTAAGACTACTGAAAAAGACTTATTTCCCATTATACTTTTCAAAACATGGAATGTTTATCTGCCTATTGAAAATCCCATTCTGCATAAAAGACCATCTATTTCTGAGTTTGTTTGTTTCTTTTTCATGGGTGTCGTCATTGATCTATATGTCAGTTTCAGAGGTTTTGGGTTCTATTACTTAAAGTCAAATAATGTAAGCCCTCTACTTTTTATTTTCTCCTTCAATATTGTTTAGTATGCCCTGCCCCAATTACATTTTCATAAGTATTTTTAAATCTACTTAAAAATTTTCACACTGGATTATCACAAAAGATGCAATCTAGAATAACCAAAAAGAAGAGATACACAGAGCAAGATAAGCGGAAATGGGAAAAGGGAGCTTCCAGGTCCTGGGGTCATGTTATATCCACAGCAAGTCAACACCTCCCAAACAGGAAGTGTAAGATTCACTTTGGCGCTGGTTGTTAGTTTATGGGTGTCAACTAAACATCATAGCATCAAAATGCAAAAATAAAGCAGAAAGGCCAGAAGCTGTGTGAAGTTCTTTCAGCAACACTCAGAAATGCTTGCTATGGTACTAATCATAGATAACAAGTGAGCTGAATAGTTTGGGTGGGGGGAGAGCAAAATTATAATTGAATAAAAGTTTTCTAAAAATCTAATGAATAATTCTCCAAATGAAAGTGAGTTTTCATTTTGTTTTTTTTTCCTTGTTTGTTTTTTGAGGAAGGTTTTCAGGTGAAAGGTCTCACATGTGGTAGAGGACAATGAGGCAGAACAACAAGGATTAGTTAATGACAAGAGAGTGTGGCAGGGTGTGGAGAGGAAGGAGAATTTCCAGAGCCACCCTGAAAAAAAAAAAGAGGGGTACATACTGGGAGCTTCCAGAATCAGCAGTAAGGACCAGCTGCTGGAGATAGGGAGATAAAGCTAACCTGTCCTGTGGGAGTTAACATTCCTCTCCTGAAGTACCTTTGTCCTGGGAGTCTGCCACAGACTGAAAGACATCTTCCTGGCAAGGTACCTGCTGCTATCTGTAAGGCTGATGGCAATGCGTGCTGTGTTGTTTCTAACTCAAATCTAACATCAAGAGTTCAGGCCGACCTAGTGATCTAGAGCCTGCTAGTGAGCAGAGGCTGGCCTTGGAATCTGGAAATTAGAATTTCTACATTCTAGTTTGTAAGACTACAAACTTGCAAAGCCACCCAACTCACAAAGGTTTTCTGTAAGTGGTACTTCTACAGGAGATTTTAGTTTTTGAGACTTCTTTTTATATATTTTTAAAATAATTTTAAAAATTGATTAAAGAATATACACTATTTTGCAATGGAGAAAAAATAATTAAAAAAAAAATAACGGCCTCAGAAGTTATTTTTAACTTTAGCCACCCTGTTAACCCATGTATTTAACTGATAGTAATCTGATTCAGAACTGTACATATGAAGCTGTTTAATAATCCTATACAGCGATGCAAAGAGTACAGAGTATCCAGAAGCTAAAGCTAGTGGGTATATCAACCCCAAGGAATGAAAGGAAGGAAAGAAGGACAGGAGGGAGGCAAAGAAGGAACAGACAAAATGGGCTGCATCTCATTGGAACTTAATGAGAGAGTCCCTGCACAGAGTTGCCACAGCACTCCCTACTCAGGTCACACACCAGCAATATACCAACTGTCCTCTTCAATGTGCTTTATGAGGGTAACAATTGTGTCTGTCTAGCAAAATTCTTAATGCTCACTACATATTTGTTTAATGCTAGGAAAATGGTGTTTACTATAATAATAATAATAATAATAATAATAATAATAATAATTAATAATAATAATAATAATACACTACCTTAGTGACTCAGTATGACACATTAGAAAAACTACAGCCAACTTTAAAAATTGAACCATCAATGCAGAACTTTTTAAGACTCAAGAATACAGCTGTTTCCAGTAAATGGAGGTATTGAGGTAATACAAAAGACAGGGCTTCCAAAGGAACAGCGAATACACACTGAGCACTCAAAAGCAATCAATAGGGTGGTCTCAAAAGGCAAGCATTAGTTTCAACTGAATGTTGCCAGAATAAAAGAGATACTACATATTTGGGGGGCATTCTCCTGACGTCTTGGGTTTATTAATTACACTAAATTTCTTAATTACACTAAAGTCATATTCTGCAAGTGGCTTTTGTGCATCTAAGTGAATCACAGTGAAGGTTCTAAACTGTGATTCCAGTGGGATGTCAGCATGACTCACTTTTCTTGCTTTTTTGTATGGGTTGTGTTTCTATATAAACTTATTTCACAAGAAGAGTTGGTATTATGTACTTTGGTGTATCATAAACTGGAAGAAACTGTATTGGAGCTCAGATCCCCTTCTGACACCACACATTGGTTATAGGATACAGAGAAATGAAAAAGAAAAACAGAGTTGGAAATCATTTACTGGCTAGCTTTCCTGGTGCCAAAGATGTCATGCCGAGTGCTCGGGTCGGGGTGGGGCAGGAACCTCATCCAGGATCTTGCCTGGCTATGTAATACAATATGGCCACAATACCTACTCACCAGTCAAGAATGCCCACTGGTGCAACAGTGGCATGGCCACTTTAGAGATAACCAACTTTGTTGTTGTAAGGCTGTCTTTTAATGTTTACATTTACACTCACAGACCAGTACAATTCTAGCCTGAACTGGTCCTTTCTGCAGAGGATGGACAGTGCAGAAACTCAGACCTGGTTAATGTGCTAAGTAAAAGAGACTGATGAATGCTCAGTGTTAAGCATTTTATCTCTATTGACTCTCACCCTTCCACTACCCCATACTAAGGCCAGTGAACACCAGAAGAGGCAGAAAGAAATTAGGAGAAAGAAGGTGAGGTAGAATGACATGAAAGGCCATCATCCAGACATGACATTGCTGTGTCAATCATGAATACATAGCAAAAAGCTGCTCACTAAGCCCCATCCTTTCCTGGGGAGCGTATGACAACTGATGGATGCTAGAGAAGGGAATGCCATTGTCTTTAATGGTGTAGCCTCTGGGGGAGTAGGGATGAAGGAGTTTGTTCAGGGTGAAAGGATGATACTAGAGGGTCCTGTGTAATGAGCATTGTCTCAATACACTGAAACTGTCAAAAGGAGAACAAAAAACTATTTTGCAACTTGGGGAAATAGCGAAGTGACGTTTTGAGTTATCAAATAAATCAATCTCCCCGTTAGGAACCCAGATTTGGGCTTGAGAAGCGCGTCTCTCTCTATAAGGGAGAACAGGATGAGGAACATTTTCCCCCGAGACACTGCAGGTGTGGGGAAGTGATCGTAAAATAAGAATCAAGAGTGTCAAAGGTCTCTGAAAGCCACTGACTCATATCCTAATGCTGGGTTCTGGGAAAGGTTAAGAATTCCCTCAAAGATTATCAGAGGTACTTGTTTCCTAGTTACCAGTGTTTGGATGAAGGAATTCTCATTTTCTGTTTTCCCTCATCTCGTTGCTCATGTGAGAACCCCCTCACTCTTAGGCCTGGGAATCCTAAGAGCAGAGCTACCCCAGGAGACTCTGAAGTAATGCTGAAATAAAAGTGTGTTCATAGACTCATGCCACTGATCTAAACCATCCACACTAGAAAATGCATCTGGATGCTTCTGCTTCACTTTCTTCTTATGGTACAGGTCAGCCTGACAGTGATAGAGGGGAGAGCATGGCCACACAGTTCTCTCCTTCTGGATGCTTGCTGTACAACTTGCTTAGGTGCATATCTTTTTCCTCAGATATTTAAAGTCTTGCTTTTTTTTGTCTACTCTTTTGCCATTCAAAGTTCTGATTTCACAATAAAGTCATGTGTGTGGCACACTTAATTAGGATTCCTCAAGTCTTTGGTCATACATTTTGAAATTTTGTTTTGTACCCCTTGACCTTGGAGAGGTTTCATTATTTTTTTTTCTTGCATTTCAAATTGCAGTGCTCTGACACACAAGATTTAACACGCTGGACGAGCGTGACTCCACTCCGCAAAGTATGCAGTGTCAAGCTGGTGGGAGATCCAATATTAACAGCAGAACTGAGTCATGGCTTTGGATTTAAATCAAGGTGACTGACTTCTCAGACAGTAAGAACTGGCCCACTGCTGCAAGAACAGAGCTTTCCACCAGGGCCCTTCTTATGACACTTCCAATGGAAGGATTGATGGATCTTTTTTCTTTTGGCTAGACATAGAAATTGCACATACATATTAAAGCTTTTAATTTACTTCTTAATTGTTTTACTACTGTGCTTTTTTTTTTAAAGAAGGCTGAACAATAGATAAAAATGAGCTGCCCTTATATCTTTGTCTACACTTTAGATTTAAAAAAAAATTTTACACATGAATACAGTGAAACATGATCTGATCCTCACCTCCATTTCTAACCTCCAATTCCCCTCATCTTCTTCAAAGTGGCCCCTCTTGACGTTTCCTTTTTTTTTTGATTTTCACTTCTTTTCTTTCTATTTTTTTTGGGGGGGAGGGCAATATGCTAAGTACAATTAGTGCTGTCTTAAGTGCATGGCTGGAGGTCCATACATTGAAGCATGGGAACTCTACCTGTGGCCACATATTCAAAAAAGAATGCATCGCCCTCCTACAGCGGCTATCAAGAGATAATAACTCCTAAGAAAATGACCTTTGAACAACCTGGACTCTTTCACATAAACACTGACATGCACAATATTTTTTCTTCCATATAATTCAGTTGCCAAATATTTCGCCTGCACACTGAGCTGTTGGCAAGTCATTGTCATGTTGTTCCTAGATTAATATTTGTTTCCAGTGTCTTTACTGTCACAATTATTTGAGTATTATATAATGCAACGTGAACTTCTAAGTTTGGAGAAATGGAAAAACCAAAGTCTATATTTTAGTGATGTTTACCTTATAAATTAAATACAATTTAAACGCAGAGAGAATTGACTAGTCATGTCTAATGAAGAACAGCCTTAATTCTAATCAGAATGTCATATTTCATACTTTCTATTGTAAAAGAAATGAATAATTATTTTAAATATGTAAAATGTCAGAAATACATTTTTTGATATTTATTTAATATTCAAAGTGAGGCTGTCTTTTTAAATAATATACTATAGGTACTATAGATTGGAGTTGCCTTTCTAAAATTTGCTTTATATTTGACTTCCGTACAATGTTATAAATGTTTGGAGTATTAAAGTAAAACTTTTCTGACAGACAAGATAGACAAGAATAAAAGGGAAATGTAAAGATAAATAGGTGATGAGATGGAGCACGGAGGAGGAAAACCAGATAAGGTAGAAAAAGGAAATGAAAAAATAGGAAAAGTGCGAGGAGGGAGACAGAACAAGAAGAAACTAAGGGACCTAGAAAGACAAGAGACTTTTTTTAAATGAGCAGAAGGAAAAAGTGGGAGGGGTGGTAACTGAGAACACCCCAGGCAAACACAGCAGCACAGCTATGCTACACATTTCTTTAGCAAACAAATCAGAAACTCTATTTATTTGAGGACAACATGGTTCTTTCAAAACATCAAGAAACAGCTGCTAGATGAGCAGATGAGACTGTTGTTAAAGTCATCATTACTTCAAAGTGTTATCAATGGCAGCCCAGACCAAAAAAACAAACAAACAAAAAAACCATGTTGAACAATTCTATCACAACACTGGAATGGAAGATGCCACTCTTTGGTGCCCCAAAAATTCCCTTTTCCTTCCCCAGTCAATAAAGTTTATACCACTACAGAAGCAAGCTGATATCAACTAGAGCTAAAACCTTTTGAAATAAATCGCACTTCCTGGTGATACTCTGGGTAGACTCTTCACAATATTTTAGTGTTTTCACAATGAGAAATGATCATAAAGAATTTCAGAGCACAGTGGGATAAAGGAGTATGGTACCAATATTACACAATCCTGGAAAAACCTGTTAAGTCAGTAGAATTAAGTACTCTATCCAAATTCTAATAACCCAAATCTGTTAATGTGCAGTTTAACAAGTGATTAATGAATCCATACAATATCCACAAGGACTTGAAGCATCATCCATCTTCGTGTATTTATCATCATTTTCAGGTCTATCACCTGGGAATGTCCTGATCTCCAAGAACATATTGTTTCCTGTTCTCAGTGGGAATGGACTGCTTAGACTACAATAGTGATTTTTTTTCAATGAATGGACAGTTTGAAGAGCACAAATATTATTCATTGATATCATCATCCCTGTAACATGTTTGTATAAACTATTTAGAATAGATATTTGCCAGGACAGGAGACTACATGTGGTGAGATTCAGGTGTCAGCTGATAAGGTCCTAAGAGCTTATCCAGGGTCCTGGGATCCTGAAGTGGGCGTGGCCAACCCCATTCATAAAGGCTGTTGGGTTCTTGGGGCCCCATTAAGGCTAAAAGTCTATAAGTCTGGACTTCTAGCACCTAAAACCAAAAAACCTTACTACTATAACAACACTTGATATTATGCCAGTATGCAAAGGAAGGTGATCATTAATTTCTACTTCACTTTCACTATGGATGAACAATATAAAAATTATAGGATACACAGTTCAAGTGATAAACATCGTGTGTCCCAGGGGTATTTTACCCCACTTATAAGGGCAATGAGACAATATAACAAAATAAAAAGCACAAAATAATTAGGTGTTCCCAGAGGAAAATTTTCCTCAAATCATTCATCATCATGTAATTAAAGAATTCCCCAGTTAAACATGTCCGGTGAATATCCCTTCTGTCAGTGTCTATTCACCTGATGATAGAAAGATTGGCCAGGGGTTAGGGCCAATTAGATGCCACCAAGCAAGTGTAAGGACCTAGGTTGGCATTTCCAGCACCAAAGTAATAGCTGGGTGTAGCAGCAGGCCTGAAACCCCCATGCTGAGGGATGAGATCCTGAGAATTTTCTGACCAGACAGTCTAACACAATTTGTGAGCATCAGGTTAAGTGAGAAACCTTATCTGAAAAAAAATAAGGAAGGAATCAAGAGTAGGAGATACCTGACTTTTCCCCTCCGTCCTCCACGAGAACATGCGACATGTGAGGTAGAATGCAACACAGAACCATGAGCACACACAAACAAGAGCTTTTCACCCCATCCATCGCCCACAGAATCACAGCCACTGAAAATTCCTTTTCTTCTTCAGTCTATTGTGTCTCCCTCTAACCACGTTGGCCTTCCGTGTTTCTCAATGCAGTCCCTGCCTAGCTTGTCTCTCCTCTCCTCCTCCACACAGAATGCCTCTAGAGCCTCCATTGCCCAGATCCTTTCTCAGGTGACCAGAGAAACCAGCCTGGCAATGGCTGGCAGTAACCTTCTCCCTGAGAACTGTACCTCACTGATGGAGACTGGGATCCTTCAAGACAGAGACCACCAATCTCATAACGAAGGTCATTGCCCCTGCAGGCTCTGATACATTTTCTCAGAAAAACAAACAAACAAATGCTGACTTTGATTTTAATTGAACTTAAGTGATATTTGTACAGAACTTTATCCACAATATTCCCAAGCCTTGTTTTCTGCTTGGAACTGTTTGATGAGGAGGGGTATAGATTCTGACCTGCAAGTGATAAACTCACCACCAAAGCTCTAAAACACAACTCAGAGTAGAACTTATGTGATCAGAAGTACATTTTTCATCTAATAATGTTATTGTACTCAAAAGATATTATTTGCATACACTAACATCTTAGGAGTTGCAAAGGGGCAAACAAGCATACTTGCATAACTAGCCAGACAAGGATAACTTGTCCCTTTGCAAATAATTAGTCAAATTAAACTAAGTGGGTCCTCTATGAAAGGTGTCCTATAACCAGATTTACACTTGTGAAGACCACTGTATTGCTGAGACAGGTTCTCCACATTATTCTGTAAGCCAATGGAGAATAATGTTACATGGTATAAACTTGTTATGATTTAGTATAAATGACTGAGTTCTAAGTAGGAGAGGGTTGCAGAGTGAGAGCTTCATAAAAGGAAAATTTTCATAAGGGCCACGAGTTGTCTTAGCCAGAAAAAGTCTTTCATTGCAAGCCTGGACTACCTGAGTTTATTCAGAAGCTACCTCCGCAGAGCTGTCCTTTCCCCTACACACACACACACACACACACACACACACACACACACACACACACACACACACACACACACACACACACACATACACACACACCCCAAAATATAAAATACCTTCTAAAAGAAATATTCTCAATGATCTCAATGAACAAACTGTAAGGGTTGCTACTACAGAAAGGGACAAAGAGAAAAAATAAAATAAATTAAGTATTCCACCCCAAGACTTTTGCAAATTATGAAATAAACTTGAACATAATCACAAAAGACATCACTGAGTCAGCACCAGGGGTGTGGTTTGCCTCTGCATCTATGCAATCCCTTTCACCAACTGCTCAACTGAGCTACTTCCCACAGTAAATTCTGAGCAGCTGCAGTCTCCACCTGCCAGGCTTAAGGAGGAGATCCACCCATCCCCTCAGGCAGGCTCTTCAGGATAGAAGTATACACCCCTAGAGCCCTAGCCTCAAAAGCAATGGGTAGCAATCTGAAGGTGTGGGGACAGTTACCGTGCTTGGAACTAACAGTGGAAGCCAGGAGAAAAAAAGACACCGACCCACCTTGCAATCACCCTCTTTCTCTACTTTGGAAAACTACAAACTGCTTTCTCTGTGAAGCGCCTCTCATCACCTGTCTCCTTTCCCTATGGCTTGTCAGCACTGATTCAGCATCAGTCAGATGTCCTTGGGCTCTTGGGCTTGCCGGGATGAGAAAGGGAAAGAAGGGAGGTGCCTGCCAGTAACCTGGAATGATTTTAGTAGGTTGAGTCTGAAAATGGCTGTGGGAAATTATAGTCTCGCTTCAACTGCTTGCAAGGAGCATGCCTTTTTCTTGTCAGTGTTCTGGTCTTAGATGTGTATTTATTTAGTCTCCGCCTCTTCTAGAGTGGAGACCTTGTAATCTATAATCTTATCACACTAAACCAATGTGCCACCAGCATTCCCATAACCTCCAGTCTCTGTCCTAAAAAGCACCATGGTCTTTTTACATACTCATAACTCCAGCAACTCTCTGTCCCCCTCGATTACAGGAAACCCATCAGACAGAAGAGGCCCAAAGTCTTCAAGGCCCCTTCCAGGAGCCATCTCCTGCAGTCACACTTCCCTCTTAAGGTCGCAGCCTACAGGAGAGGATTCCCAATGTATCAGAGTCATCCGGAGAGCTCAATGAAGTCACAGACTCAAGGCATGCCGACTGGAATCATAAAAGAACTGGTCTGCTATCCAGCAGAGAAGTGGATCTTTGAAAACTCTCTTCCTCTTTTACTTCGGATTGGCCCGTGAGTTCTCTTGCAGCCTCTCCCTCGTTTTTTTGATACCCCTGACCCTATCATTTCCACCCTCCTCCCAGGCTCTCCCCAGCCCCTACCTCCCCAGTCCTGTCCAAGGGTCCTTCTCTCCAGCAGGAAATACACTAGGAGATCAGGGTGGGCGGTGCTTGCCCCCGAGACCGCACCTCCTAAGTCAGAGACTTCAGTTCCCAAACTTTCCAACTCCCTCTCCCCAAGTGCATAAAGAAGCAGGAGACCAGAGAAGCCAGCCCGCGCCCGCAGACCGCGAGCGGACCCCCGTACTCCACTCACCCGCCGCCGCCGCTGCCGCCGCCACCGCCTCGAAGGTGGCGCCCAGGAAGCCCGGCCGAGGGAGGCGCACCTGCGCGGGCGGGCGCTGGCCGCACCTCCCGGGCGGCGCCGAGCGTGTCACCAGGGGGCGGCGAGTTGCAACAGGTCCCGGTTTGATTCTCCACACTGCATGGCCCGCATGCCTGGGCGCCCTGTCTGAACTCAAAATTCCAGCCCTGCACACAGCAGCCTTTCTTCTCCTCCTCTCCCGCCGGGCTGGGACACTCCAGCAAGTCTGGACACCTGTGCGCCTCGAGCGGGGACCCGGAAAAGGCCAGGCTCACCTACCAGGAAGGTGGATCTTTGAGTGAGACAAGGGTGCTTCCCGCCAGGTTCTTGAACACTGGAATTCACCCTGGAGCTCCAGGCTTGGAACGGGACTTGGGGCCCTCCTGCCCGCAGCCCGCAGCCAGCAGCCCGCAATTCAGACCCCTAGCCAGTTTGGAAAAGACACAGAGGTGGAACCGTGATTGAAAGAAAGGATTTCAAAAATACATCAATTTGGGTATGGATTTTCGACTGTCCTGATTACCTGAGAGGAAAGAACAGGGTTTAAAACAATCACTCTGGCTGGTAATGGGGGACTGCAATTTGATTTTAACAGAAACAACAGTAAAGAAAAGTTTTATTCGTTTACCTCTCAGTTAATGCCTTCAGTGTTAAGAGTACCTGTATAATCACAAAGCTGTCAAGATACAAACATCACAAGCAAATGTTAATATTGCAGCCTATGGTGCTGAAGAGGTGGCTCAATCCCTAAAATCACTTGCTGCTTTTTCCAGAAGACTTATATCCAATTCCAAGCACACATAGGACAGCTCACAACCAACTGTAACTCCAGTACTTACGAGGGAATCCAGCGCCCTCTTCTGGCTTCTGCAGGTGCCATGCACACATATGGTGCATATACATACATGCAGGCAAATACTCATACACACAATATAAAATAAAATAAAATCTTTTATTCCTCTAATGCAGTTTAGTAAAGGAGCATGAGGTCTTAAGGTCAAGACAGGCATGCTATCACATATTGGAAGGAATATTTAAATGACTTTTATGGAAATACTATAAGCAGTTAGGAATTTAATTAGACCAGGACTGAAAATTGGTTTAGGCAGGAGGAAGAAACTTACATAGTCTAGAAGGCTGAGCCATTACAACCTGGGCCAAAAGTCAGAGTAAGTTCTAGCACAAACCAGGGTTAATGGCAACTGACCTCTACAGTGTCCTTTCTTTAAGAGGATGCAGAGAATTATTTTGCTTTACAAATTTACAAAATTACAAAAGTTTTTCTTCTGTTTCTGCCCATTTCTTGTTTTATAAATACTATGTATTTTTGGAGTCTTGTCTTTATTAACATAGCATGACTTTTGACTCAAGTCATGTTCTCACTGACAAGTGTGCATCCACTGTCTTCAAATATGGCTCCCAATGTTTATTATCACTCTCATGTTGGGGTTGAGCACAAGGTGGTAGCTAGGGCCCAACACCAAGGTGTCCTCCTCCTCCTCCTCTTCCTCCTCCTCCTCCTTCCTCTTTTTCTTCCTTCTCATCTTCCTCTTCTCCCTTTGTTGTTTGCCTGTTTTGAGACAGGGTTTCACTTAGCTCAAGCTTGTATTACGGAATTTAATGTGGGATGTCTTTCTCTATGTTGTGAACAAAGGAGCTGTCTTGGCCTATGGCAGGCTTCTTAGAAGTCGGTGGGGAAATTGGAGCATAGATAGGGGAAGGAGGGTGAAGTCAAAAGAGATACCATCTAGCTGCTCAAGATTCAACGTGTGAAAGTAACACAGATAAGCCATGTGGCAAGACAGATCAATAAAAAATGGGTAAAATTAAGATGCAGGAGCTAGATAACAATATGCCTGCACCATAGGTCAAACAACATGAAATTAATATAAGCATCTGAGCCTTTGGGGGGGGGGTCATAGGCAGCAGCAGTCAGGTCTCGACTATGGGGATATGCTGGGCCAGAAACTTCATATTACAATAAATATTCTGACAATAATAATAGTCTATGTAACCAAGACTGACCTTGAAATGCTGATTTTATCCCATCTGCCCTATAAAAAAGAATGCTTGTCTTTACAAACCTGTGCCTCCATGCCAAGCTCTATGATACTCCTTAAGATGTTTTTTGTTTGTTTTGTTTTTGTTTGGGGCGGTTATTTATTTATTTATTTTTACATTTGTTTCAGGAGGAGTACATGTATATATAGAGGAAGCATGTTGAGACTACCTCAGCAGAGATGCACATAACTTATGTCTTGGCTGTTTATTTTTTTCATTGTTATTGTTGTTTTACCAATGTAAAAGCTAGTTTGATCTGAGAAGAGAAACCTTAACTGAGAAATTGCCACCGTTGGATTGTCTGTAGGCATGTCTTCAGGTATTTTCTTGATTAACGGATGATGGAGGAGAGCTCAGCCCCATGTAGGTGATGTCATTTCTGTGCAGGTATACTTGGTTTATATGAGAAAAAAAAAAGCCGACTAGTGCGTGAGGAGGAAGCCAATAAGCCACATTCACATTCCCCTGTGGTCTCTGCTATCATTCCTGCTTCCAAGTTCCTACCCTTAGTTCTGGCCTTGTTTTCTCCTGATAATGAACTGTAATCTGTAAGTCAAATAAACCTTTTTTTTCTGCCTAAGGTTTATTTCATTATCTTGTCTATTACAGCAAGAGATAACGTAAGGAGGAGAGCCTACTTTCAAAACAAGAATATGTAAACTAACCAAAGTAAAATGGACCATCAGCCAATGGAGAGTCCAGCTCTACTAAATAAGTGTACTTGCATAGAACAAGAGAAAAAAGACAGAATTTAACTTGGGGGCTTACAATTACAAAGTGTTAGAGTTCATGACCATCATGCCAGGGAGCATGGAAACAAAGCAGGAGAGCATGGCACTAGAGCTGTAGCTGAGAGCTTATATCTGATCTTCAGGCAGTAGGCAAAGGCAGGGGGAGAGGGAGAGGTCCTGGCATGGGAATGGCATGCCTCTTTCAGAGGAATTACCATTCCTCCTAATTCATCCCAAACTGGGGACCAAGCATTCAAATATATGAGCCTCTGAGGGATATCCTCATTCAAATAACCATAGTAGGCAAAACATACTGATAGACCTTGACATTGCTTTTTAAAACTGAGTGGTTGCTAGAAAATAGACTTCTTTGGAGAATGCAGGTGGCTCATGGCCAGGTCCTGAAAAAGCAGAATCAAGGTTAGAACAGGAAAGCAAGAACAAGTTCTGAAACACCTCAATCCATTACTAAATTTGGCCATTCAGAAAGTAAGTCTGAAATACAGTTTTCTAAGACTGATGGAAATTATGAATTATTAATAGCATATGTAAAACATCCTGGTCTCATGGATGTGATAAGTGTATAATAAGCAACAGCTACTGTACATGGAGTCCTGTTGTAAGGGATCCTAATTGCAAGCTGAAAAAATAGGGACTAGTATTTACTGACGGTGAACTGAATATTTTAACGTTTAATACCCTTCCTGAAAATTTCTGAAAATTAGAGCAAAATCCATATCCATCAATAGTGTGGAAGGTATGCCAAGCATGGGAGCAGCCAAAGAGAAATGTCCAGCCAGTGAGGTTGGAAACTGATATGACTAGGTCAGATTCAGTGAAGGAGCAAAGGAGAGAGAAAGAAGCTGTGGCTTTTCAAGCATCTAGAAGTGCACAGGGGAAGAGACAAAAAGCCTGGGTATGGGAAGGGAAGGATGAGATGAGAGTACAGTCATGGATCAAACTGTTTTCAAGATGTCAGGACTCCCTGTAGTCTGTCAGTACTCAAGAAATATTCTGGGAATATTCAAGAAGTAGCAGAAAAAGAAGTATTAGCAGATACCTAGCAGGACCCACCTTGGGTGTCTTTGCATGCACACAGCATACATAAAACATTGTACCTGTTTTATTTTCAAATAAGTTTTCATTGGAGATAACTAAAATTAGAGTTTTATAAGTTATACTCAGAAAGTCAAAGGATAATTTAGAACTCTGAGCTCCAGATTAAAGGGCTTCCTAGTTAAGACCTCCAATAAAAGCAAGTCAGTTTTCATGTAGTTTTCCTCATCAATAACGCTCAGTCTGAACTCCAATAACAAATCAGTGCAACTCTCATATTCAGCAGGTCTTCATGGATTTCTCATATTGAGCAAAGTACACAAGGGAGATGAATAATAATGCTCAAGATTTTTCTCTTTAAAGTGCTGATTCTTTAAATGAGAAAATTATAGACAGACACATATAAGAGTTCAGAGAGCGGCAAACATGCATACAGAACATAGAATAAAAGTGATAAATAGCAGAAGATGGAAGCAAAGGCTTTTTGAAAAAGAGGAGATTATGTTTTGAACAACATTTTCTGCTTTAATTGTTTTGTTTTCAACAAACATGAATCCCTTAAAATTTTCTCCTATGTGTAATAAATTGCTATTCCATTTTGTTACCAGGGCTCAGTCATCATTTGCAGGCAGAAAGAAGTCAAATTTAACAACAGGATTTCGGGGACATTAACTGCCAAAGTTCCTTTTGGTGTTTCCAAAATCTACTGCTGGAGGAATCATCGCATTAGCTTAACAGTGTTACTACAGTTCTTGGGAGACTTCCGCTAAAATTATTTAAATAATTGTCACAATTGTGTCATGTATCTCTTACATGTAAATTGTTACATAAAGTTTTACACATTATTGATTCAGAAAATTTATTGAGGCTTTTCTATAGGCAAAGCATCATACCAAGGCTCTGGTTGGGGTGAGGATGAAAGACTGACAAACAGTGTGGATAACAGGAGATGGTAGCTCTGGAGTTTAATCCCTGTCTGATTCCTTGATCTGTGTCCTTTCTTATTGGGTAAATACTGAACCACTTTACCATTTAAAATCCAAAGACTGCCATAAAATATTTCTAAAAAGAGGCGTGGAATCAAATGTAATTAAGTATGATTAAGTAGATATATAAACTAAAGATGTCTTTCTTCTTTAGTCTTCCCCCATCATTAAATTCCTCTAGGAAAAATAAGGAACATTTTTTTTTTTAGTTTGGGCTGCAGCCAATCTTCAAATGTATAATATAGCACTGGGGAATTTTTTTTTTTTTCTACTCAAGCATCTGTAAAAGGTTAAGCAATATTAACAAATTAAGCTAGGGAAGACATAAAGGATAAAATGACTTAATTAAAACCAGAAAACAATGGTAATTTATTTTTAATGGATTAAAGTCTTTAGCACCTATGAATGCATTCTTCCTTTCTAGGATAGACCAAACACACAAAAATACTATGTTGCTTACATTTGTCAGAATAAGGACAAACCATTTTCAGAATTGTGTCCCTGATTATTGGTATAATACATAACAAAGCAATTATATGGAGTGACAGTACTTAAGTGATCATAGGAGGATATTTAATTTAAAGTATTTATTCTTTTAGTTATTTGACTTTCAGAAGATCCATTATTCTTCTGTTAAAATGACCTGAAAAATTCCCTCTTTTATTGTGCTTTAAAATATTAAATGTAACTTCCAGGAAGTCATTAGCTTTTTAGCATTGTTGTAAGTTTGAATAGTTATTGTAAGGGTACTTTAACACAGCACTATATAAAAATCATGACAATCAATAAGTCTAACATAACTATGGGCATCTTTTATTACCTTTTGTTGTGTTGTTTATGCAGAAATTCATCAGCATATCAACGATGCTCATACCTGTTGTCCTTAGAGTCTATTAATACTTGCCTGTAATTCAGAGTTTGCTAAAGCCTTAGAAACCTCTGATAATTAAGAGAGAATGCAGAGAAACTGCACACATATAGGAGACAGAAATGGAACAAGGGCGGGGTTTTGGGACTGGAGACCCACTGAGCAGAGGTGGTAAAAGCTTACATGCATGAGAGCTGGTACCCTGCAGACATCTAAAGGACATCTTCCCGAAAGGGCAGTTGCCCCTGGTAGTTTACTACTGCTGCTTTTTATTTTCTTTGTTTGTGTGCAGCTGAAATTTAATGTCTTCTGTAGTACTACCAGACATGATGAAGGCAAACAAAACCCGTAATTATCTACATAACAGGCTTCTAGCTTACCTACAAATATCAAACATTTTAGTAAAGTTTTAGGTACACTAAGTTCCAGGAACCTACTTTCATCACAATACACATATTTAAGACATTTGTTAATAATTTTTTCAGTATTTCGTAGTGAATTAAAGTCTTAATAGACATGCTTCAGAGTCAAGAAAGATTATTTGGATCCTCTACATCTACACTTGCAAAATAACCATATGCAACAGTAGTTCTCAACCTGAGGGTCACGACCCCTACATGGAGGCTTGAATGGCTCTTACTGAGGGGTTTCCTAAGACCATCAGAAAACACAGATATTTACTTTATGATTCATAATAATATCAAAATTGCAGCTATGAAGTAGTAATAAAAACAATTTATAGATGGGAGTCACCACAACGAGGGATTGAGTCAAAGGGTCTCAGCATTAAGAAGGAAGTTGAGAACCACTGATCTCTATAATCTTATCATGTCTTTTGGGATGGCTGTATGTAAATGTTTGTGCCACAAAAGTAGTATTTTGTACATTTCTGTTACTGATATTGCATGTAACATTTTTCACTTTTCAAAATTATAGGTATCAGTTCAATATGTCATCAATAGATTTCACTGTTTTATAAATGTAGGTTATAAAGTATTTACTTAAAACCAAAATGAGACATTAAATCTGGAAGTTGAACACTATAAAACCAGCCAAAATGCATGCTCAGGAGCAAAGAATAAAGAAGAGAAAGCAAAACAGAAAATTGGAATCACCTGAGAATTTTCCTTTGTGGCAGGCCAAGTGTCTTAGATCCTAATAAGAGTTGTGTGCTCTACAGGACATGCCCAGTGATGGCATGCAGTTATTCACTTATGAAAGAAGAGAAGATGTAAAGCGTATCTTTGTGTTTAGTGTTGGCTTCCACTGCATGATTTTGCCTGTGATGCTTTACCATGGTGCTTCCATTCTATCTGGTCCAGTTCTACACCTTGTTCTTTCACTTCAGAGATTCAAATGCATCAATGTCCTCTGCTCATCTACTTCTCCAGGCTCTCTTCCTTAATGCAATCATACATGTGGGTCCTTCTTTTTCCCATTTCACCTCATTCCCTTGAGCAAATCTCTCTTCTTGGATGACTCCCATGCTTTCCTAAATATGTGGTCCTTCTCACTCAACATCACTTTGGAGAAAACCTTGCATATCAGTAGAAAGAATGATTTTTTTCCACTGTGTTAATAGTCTTTCAAATGCTTTAATGTGTGACAGTCCTCTGTGGATGACAACTGTGAATTGAGACCATTGTTCACTATTTTCAAAATTATAATATAAGTGTACTTCATGATTAATCTTGGCTGTTTATTTGACTGATTCTAAATTCCACAATCATATGCACTGTATATATGTGAGGGATGTTCTTGATTTGGCTTATTTATGTAGCCTAAATATGGACGGATACTTCTAACTGATTGCACAGATAAAGACAAGAGTGAAGGAAATTTTTTTTGCTTTTCATCTGCTTTCCTATACATGTCACTGGCAAGTTCATCTACCTTGTTTTTTAATTTATCTACTTTGTTGTTACAACATTCCTTAACCAATTTCAGAATTCATATTCTTTAGGCTTCTAACATGAACTGAACACCAGTGGCTCTCCAGGATCCTCAAGGCCCTTACCTCCAGACTGGAACCCCTGAGACCGTGAGGACTGAACATCTACTAGGCTCTCATCACCATTGGTAGCCAGCCATTTTTATACTACCTACAATGTATTGTGTAAACTAATCCAATCATCCTATTTTAAGATGTATTCATTTCATCAGAGCTGCTCCTCTAGAGAACCCTAATAAAGATTGGGGAAACTATAGTAAGAAGTTTCTGGCCCTGCCTAGCCCAAGGTCTGGACCAGCAGTTCCAAATACACACAAAAGCTTATATTACTTATTAACTGATTGGTCTATGTCTCAAGCTTATTACTTGATAACTCTTATACTTTAAGTCAGTCTATATTTCTATTTATGTTTAACCACGTGGCTTGGTACCTTTTTGCTCAGTACAGCATTTTTGTCTTCCTCTATTCTGAGTGCATCTCTGCTATGCTCTTCTGCTTCCCAGCCTTCTCCTAGTTGGCTCTACTTCCTGTCTAGCTTCTTGATCAATCAGCATTTTATTAAGTCAGTAGGAATGATGAATATTTGCAATGTACAAAAGCATACTCCCACAGCAGGAAACAGATATGGATCTTACCTTCAGAACACTTTTCTTATTATCCCAGTGGTCAGTAGGAAGATTCTCTTTATTGGTGCTAATATTTTTTTAATAAGAACAAATATTGTATCATATGTACTTTTCTTGTTCAGAACTTTAAGCTTGCTCACACATCTTCCCTTGACAAACTTCCCCTTTTAAAAATGTATTCTTTCTTCACTTGTTGCTCTCTCTCCCTATCACTATAAAAATGAATGACAGCACTCAGAAAAAAAAAATAAAAAACCATGATATAACATTAATATTGTCCTGCCCTGACATTTTTCTCCTTTGAGAGACTTAGTTGGTTACTTTTTGGCTCAGCCTTACCCAAGTTATCAGGGAATGAGTTAAATCTAGCCAGAATTGCCAAATTATAACTTGACTGATCTCTAGCCCAGTTCCCAATATAATCCTTTTGTTCCTGATAAAATCTTACATGCCAGGTAACTTTTCCACTGCTTTCTGCTCTCATTGCATCCTATTGGGGTGATCCTGGTTTGGGATCAGGAATTGGGGTTGCCTCTATGCTCAGGGTCTTGCCCTTTTCCCTTGGGGTAGGTGGAGGATGGTTTGGAGAGCAACAACACAGTCTCCAAGGGCATTTTAAAACAAGGAAGTTCAATTTTATTATAAAGAGGAAAACCTTAAATATTCTTTTCCCAGACTCTCCTCCCAGCCAGAGGAAAGGGCTTTAATTTACTGGTATCTGTGGCTGCAGGCAGTGGTCTCTTTCCGGTCTTGGAATGTTGTATCCAGACTCCACCCTCACCAAGGTCCCAGGCACAGACCCCAGGCTGGCTTAAGAGGAAATGCTTAGGAGCACATGTCTTAAGGCACAAGTTATCACCAATTTGTACTGGCTGAGGCTAGGCTCCTCTCCAGACCTTTAAAGCCTCTACCAAGTGTAATTCAGGAAGCAGAGTGTGAACAGAAACTAAGGCCAACCTATGAAATCCCAAGGCTCTGAGATCTCCAATGATCCACTACTTCTAGTGAAGTTCCACAACCATTCCAAAGAGTGCTACCTACTTGGAGACAATTATCCAACTAAAACCTATGAATGTGTGAAGGACAGTTTGCATTCAAACCACATCTTTATGCATTTATGAAGAAATGCCTACTGTGAGCTAATTCCTCTTTCAGGTTATATCAACTTTTCTTCTCACAGGAACATTATCTGGATTCTAAAATTCAGCCACTTATAGGCTTATAAGTTTTCATGTCATTTTCTTCCTAAAATTACTGTAATTATAATTTATGTTTATTTATGAAAAATAACAACTTTTATGCTTTCCAAAAGCGCTCCTGTTGCTCCCCGGAGACCAGATATTTGCTTTTGTTTATCACTGAATACTAGTGCACAATTGGGATTTGGTGGGTCCTCAGTGGACATTTAAAGAGTGAAAGGTGAATAAATAGACTTTGTAAAGAATTATAACGAAGAGTATGTTCTTTACCAAGTAAAGTTTGCACACTCTTTTGTCTCTTGCAATGCGCAATCTTTACTGTCAACTTGGTTAGACAGAATTACCGTGGAAATACAGTTATGGGTATATCTATGAGGGATTTTCTAAATTAAGTTAATTGAAGTGAAAAGGCACATTGTAAATGTAGGCTGTTCTTTTTGATATACTGTGATCCAAAATAAGTCCCTCCCTCACTCCCTCCCCCTCCCTCACTCCCTCCCCTCTCCCTCCCTCTCCCCCTCCCTTCCTTCCTTAAATTACTTGTGTTAAGTAGTTCATTACAGAAACAAGAACAGTATCTAATTGGTTTATTTTTCTCCTTTTCCCCCTACTCCTCCTCTTCCTCCTCCTTTTCTTCTTTTGAGACAGGATCTTATTAGGTAGCCCTGGCTGATCTGAAACTTGTTGTGTAAACCAGTTGGCCTCAGACTCATAGAGTTCTCCCTAGTGCTGGGATCAAAGGTATGCTACTATACTAGGCTTTAATAGATTTCTTAACTCCTGTAGATTATATTTCTTCATTTTGAGAATTCAGGGAAGATATGTGTATGAAATTTAAGGGATCATGAGCTTCAAACATTCTAATATTTATATTCTTAGTATCAAGCATCAATACCAAAGGTAATTTTCTAATAATTGATTGGTTGTGATATATATTGAATAAAATTTATGTGTAATATCAGAGTTAACCATAGAACCAAGCCAAGTCAGGGCTTTAAGCCTAGCTTTAGGAGTGCGGAAAAGGGAAGTTAAGAGGGCTGGGTGGAGCAAGAGAAGAAGTTTTTCAGATTTCCCAGAGTCCTCCCATCTTCTTTTCCTCTTTCAGCTGAAGCCTCAAAAGCATTCAGTTGGAGGATTCCTGAACACATGCCTGATTAGTTAGTTTGTGGGGTGGCTGTGGTTTCTGATATCCCAGCTTTTTCCCAATATCTGGCTCTAGGTATTCATGATATGATAACTAGAGTTTCTGCAATATTGATTTAATCATTTGATTGAAAATATTCATGTTTAAGCCAGGAAGTATCTTGGTTTTTCTGTTGCTATGATAAAATACTATGACAAAAACAACCGAAGGGAGAAAGGGTCGGAGATGGAGGGTTGTAGTTGGAATTTTCTTTTGACCAACAACTAGTTTCCAAAGACTAATTATTCATTATGAATGCTTGTCCCACTAGGTTTTTTAAAACTTAACTTTTTCCTATTCGTCTACATTTTGCCTTGGGGTCTTTTACTTTTCTTTCATTCTGTATGACCTACTCTCCTGCTTCCACCATGTCTGGCTGACTGGTGTCTCCCTGTCGCTACCTTTTCTTTCCCTCACTCCCCTGCCTCAAGCCTGAAGTCTTCCTCCTACTTGATATCCTTACTGGGAAATTCCACCTATACCTCTTCCCTTGCTATTGGCCATTCAGCTTTTTATTTAGACCAATCATGTCCCTTAGGCAGGCAAGGTAAAATATCAACACACCTTACATTATCAAACAAATGCAACTCATCTTTACCCAGTTAGCAAATGCAACATATCTTTCCATAGTGAAACAAATATTCCACAACAAAGGGTACAGTGAATCCTGGTTGGGGAAATCTTGGGAGCAGGAACTTGAAGCATTGGGTCTTATTGTATTCATAGTCAAGAAGCAGATAGCTATAAATGTGTCTGCTTAGTTTACCTTTCTCTTTTGTAGGCAGTATAGGACCCCAGTACAGGGAATGGAGCTTTCCACTTTTAGACTGGGTATTTTCACCTCAATTACCCTTATTACAATAATTCTTTGCCACAATTTATAATCCATTCTTCAGTTGAGGGGCATCTAGGTTGTTTCCAGGTTTTGGCTAATACAAATTATGTTATGAACACAGATGAACTAATGTCCTTGTAGTAAGAACATGAATCCTTTGGGTATATGTCCAAGAGTGATATTGCTGGATCATTAGGTAGATTGAGTTTAAGTTTTCTGAGAAACCACCATACTCATTTTCAAAGTGACTGCACAAGTTTACACTCCTACCAGCAATGAAGGAGTGTTCCCCTTACTCCACATGCCCTCCAACATAGGCTATCATCAGTGTTTTTGATCTTAACCATTCTGACAGGTGTAAGATGGTATCTCAGAGTTGTTTTTATTTGAATTTCTCTGAATGCTAAAGATGTTGAGCCGTTCTTTAAGTGTCTATCACCCATTTGTGATTTTTCTGTTGAGAATTCTCTATTTAGCTTTTACCCCATTTTAAAATTGCATTATTTTTCTTTCTTGACCTTCAGTGTCTTGAGTTCTTTATAAATTTTTAGATATCAGATCTTTTTTAGATGTAGGGTTGGTGAAGATCTTTTCCCATTCTGTAAGTTATTTCTTTGTCTTATTGACTGTGTGTTTCATAAAGTCTTTAAAGAAGGAGTAGAATTAAAATAAAAGGAAAAAGCTACATAAGATGGAAAATACACAGGGAGTATGGATCCCATATGTTATTGTATTTATTTTGAAACTTTTGAAGGTTTTTAAGTACACAACAGATGCTAAGACACATGGAGTTGTGAGCAGGATTTCAAAATTTAACCAACCTTTATACTTTAGGGCTATCTTAACTTTCAAAAAGAAGTTAAAAAAAAATTTGTCTTTGGAGTTTTGTTTCCATGTTTAACAAAAGACTGTGGATTTGTTCCAAAATTATATGGATCAGGTTTGATCAAGGTAAACCTCCTGAACCTTGGCAGGTGATATCTATCAACAGAGGTTACTGCTAGTCTTTCCAGGACTTTGTCATAATCTCACATTCTTTTTAGTGACCCTAAAGATACTTTATCCACAGACAGCAGAAAGCAGTTTGAACAACATGCTGTCTACATTCTCAAGTAGGGTGGGGAAGGCTTTGGTTATTCAGTGGATTATTGTAGTATGAGGTTTCCGGCCTGGACTTTCCGGCCTAACCTCAAGGTCTAGGCCTATAGACCCACAGACCCGCAGACCTGCAGTCCCACAGTCCCACAGTCCTACAGAGACACACAGATGCTTTCATTAGTTTTAGGCTGATCAGCCTCAGGCCCAGGCATATCACTTGCTAGCTCTGTACCCTTCACCTAACCCATGTCTCTTGTCCTGTTCAGCCATGGGGCTCGGTACCTTTTCTTAGGGCAGCATAGTTGTCCTCTGCTTCTTCCGGGCCTCCCTCTGGAATTCTGTCTGGTGGTCTGTTCTCAGAGATTTTTTTAGTCTGGTAGCCCCGCCTATACTTCCTGCCTGCCTTTGGCCAATCAGCTCTTTTTATTAAACCAGTGGGTGGGACAATTATTTACCATGAGACAACACAATACCCCTACAGATTATGGATACTTGTTATTATTTAGGGGAATATAGTATATTGATATAAATTTAAACTTATTTTTGTTACATTGCATATTGTTTCCACTCTTGTTTAAGGCATTGTATCTATTCAGTTTATTTGAAAATGTAAGTTGAAAT
Source organism: Phyllotis vaccarum (assembly GCA_033318265.1). Classification (NCBI taxonomy): domain Eukaryota; kingdom Metazoa; phylum Chordata; class Mammalia; order Rodentia; family Cricetidae; genus Phyllotis; species Phyllotis vaccarum. The sequence continues at coordinate 133,414,173 of JARWLC010000004.1, read as the reverse complement.
TCTAGTGAGCTATTATTTACAAACTATTTAGGACAATCAAGAAACATAGGTCAGTTTTGGCGATTTATAACAAACAAATTTGTATATATGTTAGGTATGTTTTTCGGGCTAAATAAATATATTTTAGATAGATAAATAATCCTCAAGCATGTCAAAGACTTATAGAATATGGCACTTAAAATGTTTTGTTTATCTAAGGTTTTTCATGACAATGAGACACATCTGCTCTTGGCAGCAGCAATTATCCCAGAGACAATAGGAATTGAAGAAACTCCTTATGGAATTTGATATCATTGTGGCAAGGTTAGCCATTGGGCAAAAACAAAAACAAAAAGTTTACTCTTGATTTTGACTGCTGACAGTGTGCTCTGTAGACTAGGAGTGCAGCACACATAGGAAAAAGACTGTTGAACTTTTCCAAAGCAAGGAATGACAGTCCTTCAAAATTCCTTATTCATAGAAGAGTCTGCCTGATAACAAGGCAGGACAATCCTTCAAATTTCCTGATTCCTTAAAAGTTTGCCAGATACTATGGCTGGTAGGCTGAAGATGAGTTGCCCCAACCTTGCATAGAAACTATCCAGGCAGCAAAATATATCTGTTGTTAGATAATATTATATCCTACTGTTTTTTTTTTTTTGATAGAATCGAAGACTGGATAGTTGTAGTTCCAGTTTTCTTTAGTAATGATAGAAAGTTAGTTATATGTAAAACTTTAAATTCAATAAGATATGATAATGCATTATTTTCTCTGAATTTGCTAAATGTAAATGGACCTAATATTTCAAATGTGATTCTTACTTGATAACTCTTTTGTTATGTATAGTTTTACTGTGTAAAAGTTAAAACCTTTCATTTTGTATAAAGGAAATGGGTAAATGTTACTTTCATTTATGTTTCACTTAACTCTCTGAAGCTGTATTGTTGTGTCTTTCTAAATAACTGATTGATTAATAAAGAGTTGATTGAGCAATAGTGAGTTAAAGAAAAAATAGACAGGGCTGGAAGGCAGAGACTATAAACAGAAGGAGAAATCTGGGAGAAGAAGAGAAAATGAACAAGAAGAGGAGGATGCCAGGGGTCAACCACCCAGACACATCACCAGCTATGGAGCAGGAGTGAAAGTAAGATATATGGAAGCAAAAAAGGAAATACCCAGAGGCTAAAAGTAGATGGGATAATTTAAAGTTAAGAAAAGCTGTCAAGAAACAAATTAAACAAAGGGCAGACATTTATGATTAAGAATAAACCTCTGTGTCTGATTTATTTGGAAGCTGGTTGGTATATCTCCCAAAAGAGCAAAACCAACCAACAACATTTTGGTGCCCAATATGGGCCTGGAGTAAAAGAAAAGCCAACAACAGTGCTCCTGCCTGTAGCTTCAGTAAACTCATTGTCTCAACATGCTAGACTTGAGTGAATCCATTTCTTGAGTTATGTTGAAGCCCCATCTTGGATAAGTAGATGTTTGTTTATATGTACTCAAAGAGTCTTCAAGGGGGGGACACATCAGATTCAAACAAAAACATTAACTTATAACCTATTTTAGTGTCAAGTTATAGATGGGCTGAAAGTAAGACCCCAGTGAATGAGGGACTAGATATACCAGGTGAGGACCAAGTCCAAAGAGAGCTTTCCCATCCCAGAGAGAAGAAAATGGTAGTCCTGCAACAACACAAGCAAGAATTTGTTGAAGCTTCTATTGGATTTTGAGACTTGGGCTCATTAACTACCAATATTGAAGCTGTAGTGAGCAAAACACCAAGTAATTGTTGATATGGTGTGAGTATGTTGCTTTACAGTAATTCAGTTTCCCACTCTGAAATCAAATTCTAAGTATATAAGAAAAACTGGGTCCCTGAATAAAAATATCTGAGGTCTACTTAGAAGAATTAACTAGGAATTAAAATGAGTTTTAGAAGGAAGATTCAGCAGGCAATGTGAAACTGACACAGAATCCTAATAAAGGATTGAAGTTCTGCACATTTGTCAAACTCAGTCCTTCTCCCTAGCCCTGACTCCAGTGTTAAATCAGTTATCTAACATTTATTTCCTGTGCTGGATATTTTTTATGTCAACTTAACAAAAGCTATTGTCATCTGAGAAGAGAGAACGGTAAGAAAACGCCTCTGTAAGAATAGGCTGTAAGCAAACCTGTAGATTATTTTCTTGACTAGCATTTGAAAGATAACAGTTCAATCTACTATGAGCAGGGCCACACCTGGGCTGAGCAAGCCATGGGGAGAAAGCCAGTAAGAAACACTAATCCATAATCTCTGCATCAGCTCCTGCCTCTAGGTTCCTGCCCTATTTGAGTTCCTGTCCTGACTTCCTCTGATGATGAACAGTGACATGAAAGTGTAAACTGAAGAAACTTTCCTCCTGAAGTTGCTTTTACCATGGTGCTTTATCACAGCAGTAGAAAACTTAAGTTAACAAGATAACCCCACAATAAAAGTCTCTACTATTTTATGAAGAACATTTTATCACACAATTAGAAGGAAGGTGTGTGGTAGGTCATGATAATCAAAACTCTTTCCTCAACCCATTGTTACACATCTACACTCTACAGCAAACTTTAATCAACAGGAAAAAAATTAGAATGATTAGACTTTCTCTCATCTCAGGCAGAGAAGCTTTCATGGCAAAAGTAGGAATTAGAGAATCTTCACAAGCTGTGTTTTATGAAAAAAAAAATCCCCAGTATACTGAACCATGAGTCTCAAAGATAGTATTAAACTGAGAAACATTAGCCCTTGAAGACTTCTGAGTCATTTAAAGATCCAAACTTTCACATCACAAGAAAATAAAATATTTTCATACCTCCACATGTATGCAAAATCTCCCTCATGCTCACATTGAGTTGGCCCTCAGTAGCACAGAATAAGAAAAAGATTAAAATCAATTTCATAAAGATACCATCCTTTCTGACATCTACCATCATCTACTTCATGCTAGCCATCCTTAAATTTGTGAGTGTATTACATAAGGTGGTGAAAATCCACACATGAATAGATGGAGAAAGAAGTAGATGCAAAATGAGTTTCACTAGGGGAAACCAACACAGAATATAAAGGTCTTTGATTGATTTTTGTCTGACTAACAGGCCTCTCTTAGAAGTGCCAACATTTTCCAATCTCTCCAGCAGGAAATGCAGCTGGAAATCATAGAATTTTCTTACATTATTGACAGCATTGATATTCATCATTGACCATGACCTAAACTTTCATGTTTTTCTACAAAAAGAATGGGAATCCAGGGTGTTAAAAAGCATTCATTAATGCCAAGAAGAAGTTATATATGACATATTAATCATTATTTATAGCAATGCTTTTTATTTTATTTGAAGTATATCTTGGGCATGTTAAATGGATAAGTGTGGTAATATATTTTATATTTAATAAAAACTAGTCTGGAATATCAGAGAACAGATCCATACACAGTCAAGCCACTAAGTGTCAGAGAATGGTAATTGTTACAATGTGGCTTCTTGTCCTGGGCGGCCAGAGGTCCAGACCCACAGACCTATAGCCCCAGACCCCTTAGCCGCCTGCCACTGCTCAGGCCCCAGAAATTATTTAGACACTTCTAATAACTTCATGCTGTTTGGCCTATGGCTCAGGCACATTGCTAGCTTGCTCTTAAATCTTAAATCAACCCATTTCCATTAATCTTTCCTGCCACATGGCCCATGGCTCACCTGTGTTTCTTACATGTTGCTCCTTTGGGCGTCTGGCTCAGTCTGTCTCTGACTCCACCTTTCTCATACCTATGCTCTGACTTCTCTTCTTACCTTATCTACGGTGCCTGTCATGGGACAAAACAGCTTTTTTATTTTAAGATTGATATTCATAGCATACAGAAAGTCATTCCCACATCAGGTAATTCACGTCTTTAATCCCAGTATAGGAAAAAACCAAGTGGTGACCTATGCCTTTAGTCCTATAACTCCAGATACAGAGTTCTTTCTGTGTTTCTGTGAGTTCAAGGCCCAACTACCAAACAGTAGTGGTTCACACCTTTAATGCTAACTCTAGGAATATGATGCAGAGTTGAATCCAGAAATGAAACAATTGGGTTAAGAAGGTATTTAGGGCAGGCATAGGAAGACAGAGATTTATTCTGTGGAAGTGATGAGGAGGCAGACTGAGGAAGCTTACCCTGAGAAGTTGGCTGGGTGAGATTTTTCTCTGGTCTGTTTCCTCTCTCTGATATTCCAGCTTTTCTCTAATATCTGGCTCTGGGTTTTCATTAAATACAAACTAGAATTTGTGTTCCATATAAGAAATAATGTAATAGGCATCCACATAACCACTAACCACTAACTAGTTTAAGGACCATGGTGTTATCTACAGAGCTAAGATCCCCATGTACCAATTTTCTCCATCACATGAAGTCCTTACAGCTTTGATTTTTCTTCTCAGTTCAGAGTTGATCATTTCTATCTCTGTTGAACTTTTTTAAAAAGCATATGTTGAACTGGAGAGATGGCTCAGAGTTTAAGAGTGCTGGCTACTCTCCCAGAGGACCTGAGTTCATTGATTTCTAGCATGCTCATGGTGAAGTTATAACCATTTATAACTTCAGTCTAAGGGGATTTACTGACTCTTTCTGACTTTTTTGAGAACCAGACATACATATTGTACACAGACATACACATAGAGGAGTAAAATGAAATTAAAAATTTTAAAGATTATATATTCTAAAACCGTTTATAGAATTATCTTATGATTCTATTCCTCTTGACTTGTGTATATATTAATATTCCATATTGCAACTGGAATCTGTCCTTAATCTGAGATGTATCCTGAAGTGTGTGCCTCCATCTTTTCTAGCTGCTTGGGGAAATATGTAAAGACAAGGAAATGAAATCAACTTGTGAAAAGAAACAAACTATGAAAGTGAGGGGTGGTAAGGGAGGGAGAGAGGGTGAAGGAGAGAGATCGGCTTGAGTTTTAAATGTAATAAGTTTTCAGCTTGTGTTAGCTAACTTATGTCAACTAGACACAAGCTGGGGCATAGAATCATGTGAAAGGAGGGGACCCCAGTTGAGATGACGCCTGTATAAGATCAAGCTGTAGGGAATGACCATATAAGACAGCAGGCTGAGAAAACGATGATAAAAAGGCAAGTGAGCAGCATCCTCCACGGCTCTACATGGGCTCCTGCCTCCAGGTTCCTGCCTCCATCCTGCTTCCAGGTTCCTGCCTCCAGGTTCCTGCCTCCAGGTTCCTGCCTCCAGGTTCCTGCCTCCATCCTGCTTCCAGGTTCCTGCCTCCAGGTTCCTGCCTCCAGGTTCCTGTCTCCAATCTCCTGTCTCCAGGTTCCTGCCTCCAGGTTCCTACCTCTAGGCTCCCGCCCTGTTTGAGCTCTTTTCTCATTCTCTCAAGTCTTGTGATAATGAACTATTATATGAATCTATGTATAAAATAACTCTTTCTATTCCAAGTTGCTTTTGGTTATCACAGCAATATTAACCCTAACTAAGATAGCTGGCATATAAATTGGCATCTTATAGACTAAAACCCTATGTATGTGGCAGAGCCTAATTGTCTTTACAAGCATGAGGATATCAGAATAATATGTTCACAAGTGTATGTGTTGTGTCTTCACAGTGTCTTAGAACTCAGATCCCATTACTATATCAGTTATAACTTGGAGGACCACATATAAATAGATAATTCAAGTGTATTTATTACTCACTTCCAGCATCCTCCATGAAAACACTGCAAAAAGAGGCCTAATTAGATGTTAAAGCCAGCTAAATAAAAACAGGAAGAAAATAATACCTTACTGTGTTGATAAAGCACAACACAAGATTCTGAGATGGCAGAGAATAAGAACATCAGAACATTATAATTCATATATAAAAATAGATACAATATACTTTAAATCAAAAGCTAGATGAGAAAAAGCCATAGACAAAATAAGATTAATCAAGCAAGACTTCTACAATAAAATTACCAGATGTCCTCAAAAAGTTAAAAATAGATCTACAGAAATAGTCCCAATTTAAAAATGCTTATCTTGGCTAACTGTACATAAACAATAATTGTGTTTTCTCTGTTTTTGTCAGCTAATAGTTGGTGTTGTTAATATTTAAAGCAAATGTACAAAATTCATCATATGTGGAAGCAGTATCACCTAGATGAGTTCTGTTCAGATTTATTCCTTAGATATTAACTTTAATTGACTTTTTCTTTTTTTAAATCAAAGCTTCCAAGTGCTCATCCCTTATGCAGAAGTCTGATGTAGAAAACAAAACACAAATGAACAAACTGAAGGTGATTACAGTCACCTTAGCCTTCAACATGGTCCAGCCTGTGGTCCCAGCCAGCCTCCCCAGTAGCTGGGACTACTGTCATGCGCTACCGTGCCCAGCTTTCAGCCAAATGTTAATTTTATATTTAACCGTATGATATAGTGATTCATGTTAATCTTGATGCAAAAGTTTTCCTCATGTAACTTTGTCTCTTGATGATCCCCACAAAGTTGTACTGATATTACCTCCCAACTTACGCATCGAGTATTTGCCAACTGTTAAGTTTTATCACAGCTCCTTGGATGAACCTTTTCTAAGGCTCTCTGACTGCTGCTGCCTTTGTTATCTTTTGTTATCCTCAAAGCAGGTACCAAGAGATCTGAACCGCAAAGGCCTAAAAGCAATTCAGGTGGCTTCTAAAATGGGAATCATGAGCTGTAATGAGAAGCTTCTGGCTTGGCCTTTTGGACCTAGCCCAGAGATTTGGTCCCATAGAAACACACAGAAACTTATGCTCATTTTATATTGATGGACCTATAGCTCAGACATATTGCTAGCTAGCTCTTTCATCTTATTTCGGTCTATTTCCATTAATTTATTTAGTCATGTGGCTTGGTACCTTTTCTCAAAGAAGCATGGTTTTTTTTCTTTTCTCTGCATCTGCTGGTGTCTGTCTGGTGTCTCTCTTCTCTGTTCTTCCTGTTCCCAGAGTTTTCTTAGTCTGGTAGCCCCACCCACACTTCCTGTCTGCCTTCTAACCAATCAGCTTTTTATTAATCCAGTAGGAGGGACAACATACCAGAACATAATCCACTACAATGAGCCATCAGCTCATCCCACTTCTTGTTACTCTGGATGTTGTTTGGGGAATTTAGAACTAAAAGAGCAGACTGAAGTCTTTTTTGCATCAATAATCCTTTCTCCCTCCTGAGCTCAGATCAAGTTAACATCCTTCAGGACCACCTCGACTCCTTTACGGCTGCAATCCTACAAAATTTAAAAGGAATATATCTGAATACCTCTAAGGATGATGGCATTTGTGTCCTCCTCGAAGAACACTACTTCCTGGGCAACGAATCCTAATGATTGAAATGATCCATAGAGACATAGAGACCCAACAACAATTCCCACTCTTATTCCTGTTTTTCATCACTCTTTCTTCCTTGTCATCTCTCATACCTATGGTTTTGCCTTGTCCTTTAAAGTTCTTAAAAAAGGGGGAAATCAGACCGATTTTTTAAATAGTTAATTTAGATATATCGCATCTTAATCAAGAAAATGGCTTGTATGGTTTTTTAATTATCATTTAGCATCATCAGTTAATATAATATTTACAGGCTGGTTGGCAGGAAGCTGCCTATAATAGCATTGCTCATAATACAAAGTTATGTACCTTTGTTTAAAAAAATACTTTACCTCCAAAATAAAAAAAAATTATAGACAAAAAAATTGATTCATTGGGTGTGATATGACAATTCCATGACTTGGTAAATAGCCAAGCCAAAATTACACCTATATTACCATTATTATAACATTATTTTCAGAAACTGAGTATGGAATCAACCTAATAGTCCACCAGAAAATGATTGAATAAAGAGACAGAGGGTTGTATGTAGAAAGAAGAAAACATCCAGCTCCAGAAAGCAATGGTAGCTTTGGTGGAAATATCCACAAAATGGATATCATTGGTGGAGAAAGCCCAGATAAATAAATGCTGTTTATTGTTTTTCACTGACAAAAGATAAGAAGGTTGACTGCATAGTAGAGGATCAGAGAGCTGGAAGGAAGAGAAATATAGAGAAATATATAGAGACTAAATTATGGACATCAAAGCACCTTTTGATACAGTTAGCTCTAGAGTTCAGCACAATAGAATTACTAGTCAATAATATATTATATATTCTAACAATATTATATTTATGATATTTTTAAATATAATTATTATATTATAAACAGATACACATATTTCTGTTCAGGTATTTTAAAGGACCACCCACTGAGATCCTACTGAACAGGTTAGAGATGAATTTACCTAACTGTTGTTATTAGCTGAGGACTTAGCAGGAGCCAGTCAATAGACAGAGGGATATAGCAATCAATAGGGTACAAAGAACAATTATTGGCAGAAATATCAGTTAGGTTTCACTGCTTTTGATCCAAGATTTATAATACAGATTATTATACTGTGGAGAGCTTAGAAATAAATTAGCAAGAAAGAAATGAATATTTGACTTGTCAGAGATCCCTCTAGACTAGAAAAGTGTTTGTTATTGCTCAAACATTAATTCAACATTCAGTTCATTAAAACTACATTAACAGAAATAGATGAAGTAAACAATTAGATAGCCCTACAGAAGAAATTTTATCATTTGACCCTTTCAGACATATCCATGGGGCAAAATGACCCATCAATATCTTTTTTTTAAAGAGTAAATAGAAGTAGAAATGTGGCCTAGAATTTACTACATGGTATAGAAAATTACTTAAGCTATGATTGAAACATGTGTTTATGGCTTTCTCCCTTGTACAAACAACAGGCTAATCATAGCTACCTTTTACCCTACCTACATCCATGGTGGACTCTCAGTATCTGAGAAAATAAATATATCATGGAGAAACACATCTGGATGTGGTCACAGGATACTAAGAATACACATGTCATTTAGACAGTATGTTTATCTGCTGTCTTCCAGAGTGGAACTAAGCTTATCATGGGTGGTACTTGGAACTAGTACAATGTTCAGTGGAAACCTTTAGTAACTGCTCACCATGCAAACACTGTGCACTGTGAGGTTGAAATATTGCAATAAGGAGAAAGAACACTCTATCAATGTTTTCCCTAGTGTGAAGATATCTCTATATGTGCACATGCTTCTAAAAGGAATACCACTCATAAAGTATATTCTCAGTCCTTCCTGTACACCCCAAACTCAGAGGTAAATATATAGTACAGGCTTAGACAGAGCAGGAATAACTTCTTTTTGATACAGCTACAGAATAGTGGACATTGAGTAGACCTGCCTCATAGAAAAACAAGATCAAATTCCTCCAGGTACAAGGACTCTGAGTGTTTGTTGTTATGCCTAAATTAGATAGGTATAATATACAGAGGGTTGCTTTGGAGCCATCAAAAGACAGATTTCTGAGAAATTAGGCGTTAGATACAGTAGGAATTTCCTCTGGTACAGGAAGTATTCCTTTCTTTCAAAACACAAGTATTATGAGTAAGGGTGGTCATCAGTTTAAAATCAACTCCTACTCTAATCTTAGGTCACAAGAATGTTACTGAACAAAATTAAACCTTAGAACTTTAACATGAAAATTTAAAAACTTCAAAGTTAAAATTTTCTCTCCTATGTAGCTAGATAATTGTGTCATGTGAAAGAAACTATGTTGTGTAAATTCGGAGGCTGTGACGATACCATTTCATCTTAGAAATAACCAGGCAAGAGTCATTAAACAGAGAAAAACTGAGACAAGTGTGTTGAAACATGCAATAGAGGCAGAAAAGCAGTTCTGAATGCCCTCCTACTTCAAGTTCAATTGACTTCTGAGGCTCCCAACCACAGTTCTCACTCACTCTTTGCTCTGGGAATTCAATTTAATTTCCTTGTGTTCTGTTTCTTTGGAAGAAGATGTTTCAAAGTAAAGCAACCATACAGGTATAATAATTATTGTAGAAAATATTTCTAATAATTATAACTAACAATGAGGTTATCTAATATATATTATTTCATAGATTTACCCAAATCATTAATGTTGACTGTAATATCATAAGATAATGTTTTTATCCTCTGTTTAAATAAGATAAAGGACAATATTATCATATATTGTTACACATTTAACCAAAATTTACTCAGAAAATAGGTATTGAGCATCTGTGTAAACGATTTTGTTGTAGCACAATTCTAATTTAAAAGCTGAGGCTTGATGTGGTAAAATGTCTTTCTGTATGTTGTGTATATCAATCTTTAAATAAAGGAGCTGTTTTGGTCTATGACAGGCACCATAGAAAAAATAGGAGGGGAAATCAGAGTATAGGTAGGAGAAGGGCAGAGTCAGAGACAGATGACCCAGCTGCCAAAAATAAGCATGTAAGGAACACAGGTGAGCCACAGGCCACGTGGCAGGACCGATTAATGAAAATGAGTTGAATTAAGATGAACGAACTAGCCAGCAATGTGCCTGAGCCATAGGTCAAACAGCGTGAACTTAATATAAGTGTCTGAGTCATTTTGAGGGGATCCTAGGCAGCTAAGAGGTGGCTAAGGGGTCTGAGACTGCAGGTCTGTGGGTCACCTCTGACAGCATGGGGCCAAGAAATCTATTTGTAACAGATGGCATGACAACATTGGCTAAACACCCACATAAAGCCTGAGAATGCTTTAAAAGGATTCTAGAGCAGAAACAGAGCCAGTAGAAGATTTCAAATTATGTATCTGAAGTGGGTTATTGTACAGAAATAGCAGGGTATTCGGACCATATTCAAAATGATGCCGGTGGAATGGAGGCAGATAGCGTAAGCTACAACCAGGCTGGTTCCCAAAGTCTTAGAGAAGATTCGGTAGCATGTGATTGATTTAAGGTTTATGTTTATATTGAGCAATAAAGAAACAGAATCAAAGCCTATTTCTTAATAGCAGCATTTATTGGGTCTGCTCTGTTTGCTAGCAGTGAACTGAGATGTGGCCTCTTTAAGAGAACTTCCTGACTTAGCTTTTTATGCAAAAACTGTGTGGCTCTTTAGGAGAGTGAGACTATTTTTAATATTTTAAAAAGCTCTTTTGGTTAGAAAATGATTAAGGATTCACAATAAAACAGATTCAGATAAAAAAAAAATCCTGTAAAGGGGTTACAATGTATGTAAAATGTACATAGGCTTCAGAGAGAAAAGAAAGTAGAGAATCCTTAAAAAAGAGAAATAGAGTAATAAAAATATAATAAGCTGTTTAAAGATGGAAAATAGACACAGAATCTGCATTATGGTCATTATTGTGTTTTCTTTTAATTTTTTAACTGTTAATGAGCTAACTGCAGAAAGACAATTGATCGCAAAGGCTGCTACGTTAAACAAGAATATATATTTTAAAGGTATTTTGATTTTGAAATTTTTGTATAAGGATTTATTGCTTTGGAAGAGATCTGCTTTTGTTTCTACAAAAGATGAGAACCTGTGGATTGCTTCCAGACAAATATGGTTGCATCAATCAAGATCACCTGAAAATTCTCTGATGGGAAAAGATGATTGCATCAGCTTCAGAGATGCAAGCTAAGATGATCCAGTCTCAAGAACCGTGAGATTGCCAATGCTCCTTAATCATCAGGAAGTAGTAGTGGAAAGTTATGCCCAAATTCACAAAATATTGTTTATAAATGTTTGCTTTCATTATAAATGGTTAATGGTCATAGTTAATCTCTTTCTGAGAAGAAAAAAGGGATATGGTATATGAGTGATTTTTAAAAATCAGATTATTGAATTCACTTTAATCCAAAAATCAGCTGTTAATCTCAAAATGTTTTACACTGGTATGGATTTTGGTTTATTGATACAAATTTTTGTTATGCTGTATATATTTTTCTACTCTTGTTTAAGGTATGATATTTATGTAACTCAATTAAAATTGTAATGTATAATTAAGAAACGCATGGCAGTTAGATTTTTAGATATACAAAGATATATTTCAGTTAAATATTTAATCTTCAAATACTTCTAAGACCTACAGAATATGGCATTTAAAACATTTTAAGAACTTAGACTTTTCTGCAAAGTGAGACAAATCTGCTCCTGGCAGCACCAATCTACTTCAAGAGAAAAATGGGCATCAAAGAAACTCCATATGAAGTCTACTTTCTTTGTGGCAATGATTAGCCACTGGACATGAACCTGTTCTCTTATTGACTGCTTGACAGTATGCTGTTTAAACTGGACATGCAGGTTCCATAGGAAGGTGACCTCTGAACTTTGGCAGAACAAGCCGAGGTGGTCATTCAAGTTCCTGCTTTGCAGAGAAAACTGTCAAACATTCTTCAGACTCAAGGAGAAGCAATTGATGAATTGGCAGAGCAGATTTCCTGCATCACTGAAATGAAAAGAGACTCTGGGCCTGCAGGCTGAAGATAGATGCCTCAACTTTATAAAGGAACTTTGAGTGACTGTCCAGACAGATAAGTGTCATCTCTCATTTCTAGATTTTGGAAGTTGCTTGCACTTCCAGTTTACTTGGGTAAATATTACATCCTTCTGTGGTCTTTGATGTAGTTGAAGATTAGATAGCTATATGTGTAGTTATTCTTGGTTATTTTTAAGGTATATTGGATATGAAACTTTAGATTCACAAGGATAAGGTAGATGATAGAGTATTTTCTTTAATTTTGCTAAATACAGATAGACTAGATATTGTAACTTTAATTCTTTTGACAGCTATTTTGTTACATGTAATTTTGTTATGTTAAAATTGAAACCTTCCTTTTTGATTAGACAGAAATGGTGAGATGATGTGAGAATGTCTTTCTGTACGCTATGAATGTCAATCTTTAAATAAAGGAACTGTTTTGGCCTATGACAGGCACCATAGTAAAAGTAGGAGGAGAAATCAAAGGTTAAGTAGAAGGGCAGAGTCAGATCAGATCAAGCCAGTCCCCAAAGAAGAAACATATAAGGAACACAGGTTAGCCATGGGCCATATGGCAGGACAGGTTAACGGAAATGCATTGAATTAAGATGAAAGAACTAGCTAGCAATGTGCCTAAGCCATAGGCCAAACAGCATGAACTTAATATAAATGTCTGAATAATTTTGGGAACCTAAGCAGTGGTGGGCAGCTAAGTGGTCCCAAACTACAGGTCTGTGGGTCTGGACATCTGGCCACCTGGGGCCAGCATCTATAAGTAACATATTTTCTTCTTGAAGCTGGTGCTGTTATAGGTAGTATTTTTACTGACAAGTACCATTTTATCAAGGCTTTCTTCTCAGACAAAGATGTTCAAACAACAATAAAAACCCCAGTGGTAACACAATAAATTTGTTTAAAGTTCTTAGAATAAATCTTATGAATTAAATTAAATAATATATAATAAATTAATAAATTTAGAATAAATTAAAAGAGAAACAGCAAGTATACTCTAGGTTCTGTGTTAAGTTCTGGTTTCCTAATTTTTTTTTCCAGCCCAAGCTGTGACTTTAAACTGTAAACACATGCATCTATGACTCAGACAACTTGATGTAACATGAAAGAGTCACTTTGTCTAGAGCAGAGCAGAAGCCACATGGCTGTCTAAACAGAATCCCTAGAAAAAAATTAACCACAAGTAATCTTACCTATGACATGATTTATCATAATGCAACACAACAGGATTAGAAAGCACTGAATCAGTGAAACTCCAGTGCACTTTGTACAGTTTTATGAATTCTCTATCCACAAGATACACTCAAAAGAAGGGACCTAATTTTATGTGAATCCAGGAACAACTTACAAATGATCCATAAGACTTTAATTTCTGCCAATTCATCACTTGGGTAATTTCTGTTCCTAATTTTCATAAGTTTCTGACAAGTATTTTCACTGTCACACCGTTTGCCTCTTGTCTGTCTCCTTTATTGAACTGATTTCATATCTAGAAGTATGACATACTCATCTTTCTTTTTAGTAGGATATTAAAACATGATTAAAAAGTAGGTATAGTGAATCAATATTATTTCAAACAGGATTTTCAATGTTGTGATAATTCAGTTATACAAAATAATTCAATTTTAAGGAAGATATGATGAATTTCAGGGCCTGCCTATTTTCTTCCTTTCTCTGTAGCTATGACATATAGGTCATTGCTTCTAATTCCTTCATTTTAATAGCCAATTTCTTTCTTAATTCCTGACCAGTGCAGTATCTACAAATATTAACTTTCCAACACTTTGGCCAGTGGAATTTTAACTGCTTAGTTAGTGATCTTTACTAACCTCATTCTGTATAAATTACCTTTATGTTGCTGTAATAAAACACTGTGACCAAAGGAACTTATAAGAAAAATTCTTTGTCTTTACAGTTCTAGAGGGTTAAAGTCCATGATGGCAGAGCAAAGGCAGATAATGGCAACTGGAACAATTTTATGGACTTCTCTATACACTAGATATGTTCATAAAGCTCAGTGTAAAGATTGCCTCAATTTATGTGAATTCAAGACTCATATTTTCAGCCACAAACAGAAAACTGGAAATGGCACAAGTCTTTGAAACTTTGAAGTCTGTTTTTAGTGACATACTTCCTTCAACAAAACCACACCACAGTGCTGTCAATTGAGACTATGTGTGATATTTATCATTCACTATCTCCCATTTTTAGAACTATTATAGGTAATTCACATTTAAAACATAATACTTCAGTTTCCTGAATCCTGAGAATGCCGAGACTTTTTCATGCAATCATTTTAGCCTCTACAATAACTCAGATAGCACCCCTGAATTTGCCATTACCAATATCAAATCCTATATTTTGAATCAGTACTTTCATTACTTTCCAATTGTTCTGAATAAATCTCTGACATTAGTACTTCTCCAGCTGATCTAGAATCTATTCACTTTAGCTACTCTTTGCCCTTACATTTGTCACTTTCCCCCCTAGATTCTACATTGTCATTGTTACCTTAGGGTACAATTACAATACCTCCAGTGTTAGCTCTGGTTAGCTGTCTTTTTCACTGTCATCAGTTTCTCTCCTACTGCACGTGTACCCTGACTATCAACATACCTATTACTCCCCTGTGGATGCGCATATGTTTCTGTGTTCACCTCAGCACCTTTCCCAGCACATCTATCAGACACAGTCTCGTTAAGAGATGTTGTCCTTGACCACTACTGGAGATCATACACTCAATTCTTCTATCTTTCAGAGAAATGTCTTTTTCAAATTGCTTTTTTCCAAGTGTTGCTTTTCTATTGGTGTAATAAAACACGATGAGTAAGGCACCTTATAGAAGAAAAAGTTTATTTCAATTTGTAGTACCAAAGGGATAAGTCCACCCTGGTGGGAAAGCATGTTAGCAAGGAGCAGGCATAATGGCTGAAACAGGAACCAGAGAGTTCACATGTTTAGCCATAAAATGGAACCACTGTACAATATGCAAGATACAATGGGAAACTGTTTAAGAATTCCTCAAAGGAGACAAAAAATGACTGTGAGATACAACAATTCCAACATAAGACTCACTCATTTTACACAAAATTCATAGTATCTTCATTTACGTACAAACTAAAGCAGCACATGATATATAGGTAGAATATATTATCATTGGACACTCAGAAGATATTAAATTCTAATATATATTACACCATTGGTGAACTTCAAAAATATCATATGAAACTAAATAAGCCAGATACTGAAAGACAAATATTATATGATCTCAATTCTGTAAGATATGTAGAATAGTCATACACACAAATAGAAATATTACAGTGTTTTTTGAGCATAAGGACATGAGAAGTGGCTTCATATAATGACATTTCTAATATGTGTAGTAACAATGTGGGTGTACATAAATGTTAATGCTAGTGTGTGTGTACATAATGTTAATAAATTTTATATTTAAGTAGTTAAAATGATAAATGTCATACACATTGCAATACATATTTATTTATCCATTCAGTGTTTCTGGGGACCAAACCTGGCCCTTTAAGATGTGAGGCAAGCCCTTTACCCTCACTAAATATTTTAAATTTCAATATTTGATCTTTTGATCAATTACAAGAACTTGACTATTTCTTTCTAAAAATAAAATTATGTGTGAGTCTCTAATGCACCTGTGGGCATGTGTGAACAGAAGACAGTTCTCAGGAATGGACACTTTTTTTGCAGTTATGGGATCTGGGGCTCAAACTCACATTCTCAAGCTTGTGTGGGAAGCTCTTTTCCCCAGTGAACCATCTCATGGGCTGTTGTAGCTGGTTCCGGGTCCCGTGCGCCAGAGATCCGGGACCCACAGACCTGCCGCCGGGACTGCTTATCCGTGCACCGCCGCCCAGGCCCCCAGAAACGACTCAGACGTTTTTATTAACTTTATACTATTTGGCCTATGGCTCAGGCACATTGCTAGCTAGCTCTTACATCTTAAATCAACCCATTTCTATTAATCTGATGGCCACGTGGCCGTGTGGCTCACCCGAGTTCCTTACATGTTGCTCCTTGGGCGGCTGGCTCCATCTGCGTCTGACTCCGCCCCGCTTCCCCTACCCATGCTCTGATTTCTCCTACTTCTTCTATGGTGCCCGCCATGGCCCAAAACAGCTCCTTTATTTAAAGATTGAGATTCACAGCATAAAGAAGGGCATTCCCACATCAATGGGCCATAATTTAAACTTTTCTAAGAAGCTGATATGAACACATTTACATAACAGATTGGTTGTTGTGGTTTCTTTCGGATTTGTCTTTTTTTTTTTTTTTTTTGTAGAAAATAGTTCACTATTTTGCCATGGCAGGTTTCAAACTCCCAAACAGAAGATTCTGTAGATGGGCAAGCATGAAAGCAGTTGAACCAGTTAGGCAACTCTATCAGTGTTTCAAAGTTGTGATACGTGTGAAATTGAACATGTTAAGAACTGATTGAGTTTGTATGATCTGAACTCAGAGAGAGTGGGGTTTGCTGAGAAATGGGTTACAGCGTGTCAGAATCATAGGGAGTCGGGGATGAGGTCAAGGTTTTAGAAATCTGTGTTTGGAAGGAATAGGTGATCAGGTAAATATGATAGGGTAAACAAAACAAAGAGAAAAACCACACAAGGTTCTTTAGTGCCAGATGGAGTAGTTTAGATCACCAAGTCATTTTAGGTTCTGGGGTAGGAGGAAAAAAAGATGACGTAAGAAGTGTTTTAGACAAACAGCCGAGCAGTTTTGTGTTTCTTGGCTGAGAGAGGGATGACAAGACCAGGCTAAGAAAACAGGACATTGCTGTTTCTACCTTAAGCTGTAGGATTGAACTCCTTCAATCCCTGGGTAATGGGAAGCACATACAACGGCTCCTCCTTCCTTCCCATTGTTCCTCTCTCTATCCTTCCCTCTCACCTTCCCTTTTTTCTTTCACACATACACTCCTCTTTCCTATCGGATGGGTAAGCATAAGAAGATACTGAAATTCATGTGCTACTTCTCACACACCCCAGAAAGCACAAATGTGTTTGACCCCATAATTTGTCCACTTAGCAAAATAGACACTTAGGCTCACAGAGCCAACCTGGATCATGAGTCGTAGCAATGCTACATGGATCTAACTATCTTGAAGACATTATTTGACTTTTCTATAGCTAATTTTCTCACCTGTACACTAGGTTAACAGTAGCTCTTAAGTCATAGGGTCAAATGACACCTAGATGATCACTAACTTGTAAATATCTGGAATGTTACTAAAGATACAGCAAAATGTTCAATATATATAAATTAAATCCCTTCAATACTTCTTAAAATAAAACAATCATTGTAGGATAATTCTTACAATATTTCTTCATAGATACCCTGTAGTGAGTTGATAAAGGTGAAAATATAATTTCAGGGTGGGAGAGAAGGCTCAGAGGTTAAGAACACTGGCTGCTTTTGCAGAGAATCTGGGTTGGCTTCTCAGTACTAACAAGATCTCCCAGTCTTCTGTAACTTCTGTTCCAGAGGATGGGATGCTCTCTTCTGGTTTCAGGTACCAGGAACATATATACTGCATATGCGTACATGCAGCCTAATTATTAATACACATAAAATAAACATAAATAAATCTTTTTGAGAATATATTTTACGTGTATGAATATTTTGCCTGCAAGAGGGCATCTGATCCCTCAGAGCTGGAGTTATAGGTGATTATTAGATGTTGTGTGGGTTCTGTCAATCAAACCCAGGTTTTCTGGATGAATATTCAGTGCCTTTTATTGATGAGCCATCTGTGTACATCCAAATAAATAATTTTTAATAAAAGAAAGATTATACTTATAATTTTAAAAGAATAATGTAATTTTGCATACAGTGTGGAACCTTGAACAGTTAAATAATTGCACCAACACCTAGAATAATAGTGGTATCAATAACATGGGAGAGATAGAAACCTTAGTTTCAATCATTTTGAAAATGTTATGATATAAATTGCAATTATACTTAAATTAATTCTGTCTTTAGTAGTGTTTCTATAGCTTTAAGCCATAGGATTATTTCTAAAGCAAAACAGAATCCTAAAGTATCAGAAACTGTGTCTCCACTTTCCCGCTGACAGTTCTGTGAAGGGCTCCTCACCACTGTTAGGCAGTTGTGCTTTGTCCAGCGCATTTAGGATTCTCCTGCATCCTGTGGCCATTCTGTACTCAACACAGATTTGTACAAGCTGTGTAGTTTTGCTTCCTGAATAATGCCTTCCTACTCATATACAATTACATAACTTAGTTAATTTTATGATTTCCAATCATTTGAGCCAAGATTGTTTTATCTTTATTAATGATAAGACAATTTCAGATTGAAAAGATTTGATTTTTATGTTTATAAATACAAAAATAAATTGGAATTCTGAGATTTTTCATATATTTTCCATTTCTTTGGTAGAGGTTTTTCTTGTTTATTTTTGTGTTTAGCTGTGTAATGCTTCCTTGAGGCTTTCATCTTCTTATCTGAACCATATGTGCTCAATGATGAGATATTTAATGTAAGGGGCATTATCTGAGACGGGAGACAACCTAGTCCTAAGAGTTATGATTATGAGTAAAACCAATAAATGCCTAAATGGCAACCTGAGAAAGCCTAGACCTGCCATGTTGGATTTAAAGAGAGAAGTAATCATGAAACAGAGACTGTGGGAAACTTCCGGAATCCTAGACACGTTTATCCCAGAGTTTTCCCATAAGGAGTGCAGACAGCCCTTCAGAAAAGTTTATTTTAATTCAAGAAGCCTACCTTGGATTATTTACCCCTCTCTGGGTCTATCCATGCTTTATAATCACAAGGAAATGGAGGACACACTTCCTTTTAAAGTATCACTTCCAACACATAATTTAACTTCATTGTTTCCTTTCCAGGTTATTAAAGAAATAGAGATACTTAGCTAAAGAGTGAAACTAGACTATACCTGCAAAACAGGAAGTGTCTGTTTAACTAGAATGTGTCTTTCAAATATTCTATATACTAAATAACAGTTATCATGAGAGCATATTCTATAAACAGTAATGACCATTATTAACTCAATTTTACAAAAGGAAAACAAAGGTGAGGGGGTTAAATTCACTAGAAAAAGCCATGAATTATTCATAAATTATAAATATCCTTTTAGTAACAGACCCTGAGGGCTGTGCTTGCTGTATATTTGTCTTATGGATCTATACTACTTCAGTCAGTCAGTTTATTTTATATTTTCAATTATTTGGAAATTTTATTGTCTCTTTTTTTCTTTACAACTGAAAAATGGATTGTGTATACTATAGTTCTACAACATTTTTATCATCTAGTCATAGTTGAATGGTTATTTCTATTTCTTAAATATTGTGATTAAAGCAGTAATGAGTGTCAGTGAGCAAGAATCTGCGGAGTAGCATTTTGAGTCCTTTGGGCATGAGCCAAGAGTGCTTCAACGGGGTCCAATTTCTGGAAATTGTTCCCACTGATTTTGACCGGGGATGCATGAGTTTGCAATCCCACTAACAGCAAATGGTGGCTTCTCTATCACACATCTCCATTTGATATATCTTTTTCTTTTGATGATCTTAGTTATTCTGGTGGAGTAAGGTGAAACCCCATAGTCATGTTTATTTGAATTTTCCTAACTCAAAAAGATAATGAAGACTTGGGAAATTCCTCATTAACTTTTATTTCTTCTTTTGAGAATTTTGTTTAGATACACAGCCTGTATTGATTGGACAGCTTGTTTTGTTAGCCTGCTTTTTAAATTCTTTGTATATTATGGTACTAATCCATGGAGATATGTAGATGATAAAAGTTCTCTCCTACTCTGTGAATTTTCTCTTCACTCAGTTGATTTGTTTCTTTAGCTTCACAGAAGCTTTTCAGTTTTAAAAGATCTCATTTGTCAACTGTCAATCTTAATTCCTGGGCAAATGGAATCCTACTTTGAAAGTCCTTCCTAAATGTATACTTTCTAGGTACTGTTTAGTGCTTCTTCTCTAGATTTTACATTTAGGCCTTTGATACATGCTGTGGAATAATGCCCCTGTACATTGTAAAGATTTGTCACTCTTTTTGGTTTAATAAAATAATGATTGGACAGTAACTAGGTAAGAAGTATAGGCAGGGCAACTAGACTAGGAGAAATCTGAAAAGAGGAAAGTAGAAGATGCAATTGCCAACCAGACACAGAGGGAGCACCATCAGAATGCTGAATGGAGAAAAGACACCAAGTCATGTGACTAAAGATAGATAAGAATTTTGGGTAAATTTAAATGTAAGAGTTGATTAATAATAAGCTTGAGGTACTGTATGATCATTTATATATAATATTAAGCCTCTAAGTCAATTATTTGAGAAGCAGCCACTGGATATTAGAGAGTTTTTGGAAGGGCAGAAGCTTCCAACTATAAACACATGAGATAGATGTAGACTTGGCTTTTGTGCATCATGGTAAGAATATTATTCTTTTATATATGGACATTTTCCCAGCAACAATTTTTGAAGATGCTGTATGTTTTCTAGTATGTATTTTGGTATTTGTCAAACAGCAGATAGCTGCAGTTACATGAAATTATAACTGGACCTTCTATTTTGTTCCATTCATGTCCGTGTCTGTTTTTGTAGTGGTACTGTGCTGTTTACTGTATTGTACTGTACAGTACTGTGTTACTGTTCTGTAATGAGGCTTGCTCAGAATCTCATATGAGAATCCTTCTAACTTTGCAGGTGCTCCCCTCCCCTGCTCCCAGTGGTTTACTTGAGCTATCCAGGGTCTTTTGTGCTTACAAAAATTTTTAGATTTTTTTTTTCTGTCTTTAAATAATAAGAGGTGAACTTAGATTGGGATTGGATGGAATCTGTAAATTGCTTTTCATAGAATCTTCATTTTTCACAATACTGATTTATCAATTCATAGATGTCTTAGTTCAGATTCCTATTGTTGTCCAAAATACCATGACTGAACAACAGCTGGGGAGGAAGGAGTGTACTTGCTTACTCTTCCATACCAGTGTTCTTCATCAAAGAAAGTCAGGACAGGAATTCAAGCAGGTCAAAAACCTGAAGGCAGGAGCTGATACAGAAGCCCCAGAGGAGTGCTGTTTACTGACTTGTTCCCTAACGGCCTGGAGCCTTCCTCATAAATACCTAATTAAGAAAATGCCTGACAGGCTCCCATAGTGCAGAGTCTTCTAGAGGCATTTTCTCAATTGCAGCTCCCTTATCTTTGATGACTGTAGCTTGTGCATCAGATGGTTTTCTGTTATTTGTTGTACATCAATACAGCAGGTGACATCTTTCCATTCTTTAGTGTCATTTTCAATCTTTTCCTCCAGAAGTTAAAAGTTTTTGTTATAGAGATCTTTCACTTCCTGGGTTAGGTTTATTAATAACAGATCTTTCTTTCTTTTGAGGCTACTGGGAGCTGAAGTGTTTCCATGATCTCTTAGAGTATTTGTTGTTGATATACAGAAAGAGCAGTAACTTATTGTGGGTTGATTTTGTATCCTTGCTTTGCTGAAATTGTTAATTATTTCCAGAGGTGGTGGAACCATTAGAATCCCTTACGTCTGACATCCTCTCATCTGCATATATCAACAGTGTAACTTCTTTTCTTCTTTATTTATTCCATTTCTTTATCTTGTCTTCTTGCTCTAGCTATTGCCTCAAGAACTACCTTTAAAAGAATTGGGATAGTGGGCAGCTCTGTCTCATTCCTGATTTTAATGGGATTTCTTCAAGCTTTCTCTATTTACAACTGTGTTAGCTGTTGTGAATTTGTGATAGGTAGACTTCATTATTTTGAAATATGTTTCCTTCAGTCTTACTCTCTCTAGAATTTTCATCGTGAAGGCATTTTGGATTTTATCAATGGTATTTTCTGCATTTATTTGGTCATGTGATTTTTGTTTTTAGTTCCATTTATAATATTTTTTTCATTACTGCATCTTTGAGATAAAGCCAGCTTGCTCATTGTGGTTAATCTTGCTGACATTTGCTAGCATTTTTGAAGCATTTTGTTGAGTATTTTTTAAACATATTTTCCTTTTGTTGTAAGTATATTTTTTCACACAACATACCCTGGCTCTGAATTCTCTTTCTTCTCTTCCTCCCAGTTCCTCCTAACCTTCCCTTCCACCCAGATTCATCCCTTTGCTATCCAGTTGACAAAAAAACCTAACCAGCACATGTATTTAATCCTATGTAGCAAGAAAAGAACATAACCCTGATGTTTAAAATCAGTGATGTTAACACTCATTTAGAACACTAAATTCTCATGTTCAGACAGATGTCGATTTAATTTATATGAAACACACATACTTACTCCAAAGTAGGTAAATATAGTGGGACATTTCTCTCCCACTTGCCAGTTCTTGAATAATTGTCTTGGAGGCTTAAAATAATAGTAAATGATGGGCCAGTAGCTCCAGCATATTACAAACTAGCTATAAGACTTAAATTAACCCATGATTCTTATCATGTTTAGCCATGTGGCTTGGTATTTTTTTTCTCTGTCTAGAATTCTCATTTTGCTTCCTCTGTGTCTAGCTAGTGACTAGGCCTTTACTCTTCCCAGAATTCTCCTTGTCTGGTCTCCCCACTGTAGGGTATTGTGTTGGTTCATGGCAAATAATTGTCCCACCCATTGGTTTAATAAAAAGAGCTGATTGGCCAAAGGCAAGCAGGAAGTGTAGGAGAGGCTACCAGACTAAGAAAATCTCTGAGAGCAGAATGCCAGAAGAGCACCAGAGAGAAGCCAGAGGAAGCCGAGGACAACCATGCTGCTCTAAGCAAAGGTACCGAGCCACATGGCTGAACAAGAGACATGGGATAGCTTAAGGGTAGAGAGCTAGCAAGCTATATGCCTGGGCCTAAGGCTGATCAGCCTAAAAACTATTGGAAGCATCTGTGTGTCTCTGTGGGACTGAGGGTCTGTGGGTCTTTGGGCCTAAACATTGAGGCTAGGCCTGAAAGTCAAGGCCAGAAACCTCATACTACAAATGGCAGCCCAACATGGGTCAAATATACCCACAAAAAGCCATAGAAAGCTTTAAAAATGGTCTAGAGCCCAAAGCAGCCTCTGAATTGTGTCTCCCATGTGAGCCGTGGTACAGAGATGCCCTGCTAAAGCACATAGGCTTGAACTACAATGGTGGGCTTTTGGAGTGCAGCTTAAGGTGTAAAATGGCTGGTTCCTCAAGTCTCACAGGAGCCTCAATATAAGCAAAAGGTTATAAATGATTTATTTAAGGTTTACCTTCATAAGGAGAAAAAGGGAACAGAATCAAAGATGGCTTTCTAGTGTGGATGTTTTCATGATCAGCTCTGTTTGCCTGAGGCGAACTGAAGCTTGACTTTTTAAAGAGAAGCTTCCTGATTCAGCCTTAAAGGCAAAATACTTGTGAGTCTTTTAAAAGGCCCTGCTGCCTAATACTTAAATAGAGTTAATGAGCAGCAGATAGCAGTTTGACTTGGTAATTATATGGACCCTGAAATTCCCAGAGTACCTGAGATAAAAAGATAAGTTCTATGAAATTAAACTAGGAACTAGGTGATGCCATCCACCTATCATACCAGCCTTTAATCCTGGCAGATTAAAGGTGTGGTCAGAAACAGAAAGAAATAGAAGAATCTGGGTGGAGTCAATCACCCTAGACAAGCAAAGGTGTGGTCAGAGACAGAAAAAGTTAAGAAATAATTATACAGTAAAGACAGTTTTTTTTTTAAAAAAAAGTCTAAGTGGTAAAGAGTATTTTGAAAGTATATATACATAGGCGTAAAGAAAGAAAAAAGAGGTAGAGAAAGCCCTTAAAGAAATAGAATAAATAAATAAATAAATAAATAAATAAATAAATAAATAAATAAATAAATAAATAAATATCCAAGTAAAGAAGGAAAATACAAAGAATGTCTGGATACTGTATATTACTGTCTTATCTTTAAGCTTCTTGACTGAAAATGACTTAGTAAAAGCTGCTAAAAGACAGTTGATTATAAATGTTGTTGGAGTAATTCAACCTATATATTTTGTAAATGAGTTTACTTTAAAATTGAAATGCAAAGATACGCTACTTTGGAGAAGAGTTTTTCCTTTTATTTTTACAAAAAATGAAAGACTGTGGATTTCTTCCTGTATAAAGAACATAAAGTTTGATAGAGAAAGACCCCCTGAAAAATCTCCAATGGAAATGGATGGACCAGATAATTCAGCATTTCAGAGCACCTCTGTTGAAGTTCCAGAGCTCTGAATCCAAAACAATTTCAAGGAGACTGGCTGAGATGACCCAGCCTTAGAGACTACTCCACTAAAGACTTGTTCATAATCCTACATTTTTCTTTGGATTCCCATGAGATTGTTGGCATCCCCATTCAGCAGGAAGTAGCCTAGAGAATGACGCCCACATTCCCAAAACATGGATTATGGACGTTTGTGTTTATTTACAGTGTTTATAAGTTGTTATAGATAAGGGGGAAAGAATATTAGATTTGCAGTTCTTTTTGTTTTAAAAGGAGAAAAGGGGATATGTAGGGGTATTGTGTTGGTTCATGGCAAATAATTGTCCCACCCATTGGTTTAATAAAAAGAGCTGATTGGCCAAAGGCAGGCAGGAAGTGTAGGCGGGACAACCAGACTAAGAAAATCTCTGAGAGCAGAATGCCAGAAGAGCACCAGAGAGAAGCTGCAGGATGCAGAGGACAACTATGCTGCTCTAAAGAAAGGTACCGAGCCACATGGCTGAACAAGAGACATGGGTTAGATGAAGGGTAGAGAGCTAGCAAGTGATATGCCTGGGCCTGAGGCTGATCAGCCAAAAACTAATGAAAGCGTCTGTGTGTCTCTGTAGGACTGTGGGACTGTGGGACTGTGGGTCTCCTGGTCTAGACCTTGAGGTTAGGCCTGAAAGTCCGGGCCAGAAACCTCATACTACACCCCACCTATACTTCCTGCTTAGCTACTGGACAATCAGCATTTTATTAAGCCAGTAGTAGTGACAAATATTTACAGTGTACAAGAACATTATCCCACATCATAGAAAGAGGATTTTTCTATAGCAGAGTAATTTCAGTACAATATCATATACCACAAGGCATTAAAACAGGAACCTTTCATTTCAGTGAGAGAAAAAAAATGTTTTTCCCCAGTCACATTATCAGGAAATAGCTTCTTTCAGATTTTATTCATATGATATGTCTGTCAGTTATCTTGAATTATGAATGTGGTCCTTGCCACATTGGAATAGGAGACAATTAAATAAAACAAATTCTTTAGAAATAAAGGATGGAAATTTAATTTTACATAAAAATTACTAATACACTCTAGCTTAATAGTATCTGTAAAGATATACATTTGGTCAAAATGTCTCATCTTGAATGCGTTATCAATATTATGTTACTTTGCACAGAAATATCCTGAATTTTGAGCTGAGGATTTTTTTTTTAATTTATAGTTTGTATTTACAGAGCATACTTTCTCAAAGGTGATGTAAAATTACCTGGGAGAATAGAAGTAAACAAGTAGACTGAGTTGTGTTTATTGGAAAATAGTTTTGTAGGCATTGCCCTGTGCTGAATATATCTAAAAAGAAAACTTTATTCTTTATTTTACAAAGCCTGACTTTGTGAATTGACATTAAAAAATCTTTCTGTTTTAGCACATTTAAATATAACAACAATTACTGAATAAAATTTTGGTAGTCCAATAATTAATGACATATTTTGTATTTCATATACTTTCAATGTATTACAAGTTTATGATGAGACATCCATTATCTCATTCCAATGAATATTTGATTTTATCCTTGAAAAGTTTTAAGTATTATCCTTTATGATAGTGACATTCTTTACTAATAAATTAATGAAAGTGTATTGATTGTGATAAAAAATGTGCTTGATGAGTGAACATTCTTATTCACTGAATTTATTATAAATGGGCCAATATGTATTACTTATTACTATTTGTCTTTTGTAGAAAGTCAAAGAAAGGGAAACCATAAAAAGTTAATGATTTGTACCAATTTTATTGAAATAAGTTAATAAATCACTTGGCCAAAGAGTTATCTTTATTTCATATAACAAATGAGCCAAAGCTTTTAGATTTAGACAATTACATATTATCAACATAAAATTATTGCAATGTTGAATACATTTTATTTAATTACATAGTGTATTTGATATGTCTTTCAACTTAAACTTCTTTTAACAAAATAAAAATATTTTGTTAAAAATATTATAAATATACATATAAAGGTACTTTTTTGTGAATGTAAAGTGGTTTTTCAGATATTTAAGCATCATGTTAACATCTTTTTAAAAATGATATTTACCTATCATTCTTTGAACCCAGTTCTATCTGGTGACTTTGTACAATTCACATGAAATCTTGTTCTAAGTCCATTTCTCAAATTCTAATTTGATGAATAATAATATTTTTCCCATTTGCTTCTAGTCTGCACACATTTAAATTGTTAAATGTATAGTACATTAGAGCTAGTAAGCAACTTGGTCAAATAAACGATATGTAAATTTGTCAGGTAGTTTTGTAATGATTGTACATTTGACTATTTTATTTATTTCCTTAAAAAAGGCTACCTAAAATTTGTATAAAATAATGGAATGAAGTGAAAAATAAAATATTCATGAGAATGTTAAGTTGCAGATAGAAATAACAGTAAATGACAGATAATAGGAAATAAACACCAGTAATAAGGTTGTAATTTTAAACAAACCATTCCCTCTCCCCTTTTCTATATATCTATATCCAAATATATATTCTTATAGGAGATGCATTCCATAGTTCCATCTAAGAAGCTAAGACAAAGAGAAATTTCAGAAGCATCAGTGCCTCTCATGGTAATCACCCATTACCACAGTCATGAGATATACATTTATATATTTAAAGTTATGACTTGAGGGCATTTTCTTATGTGTGAATTCTAAGGGAGCATTTCTTAGTATCAAGAATAATATTTTCATCAATATCCTCATAAAAATTATCATATTATATTCAATAAAACCATTTTCTTACAAGGCACCACAACATAAAGCAATATGCTTTTTAAAGAGTTGAATGCTATAAATTTATATCTAATTTTCAGAATTGTAATTAGTAAAATTAAGGCTCCCTTTTTAATTTGAATTTCAGATAAAAATTAAAAATTAGTTTTACCATAACTTTGTTTCAAACACTATCTTTCAAATATTTTATATAATCATGAAATATGCCTATAGTTTAAAAATCAGTCATGTAAGCGGTTCGCTGTAGAACATACCTAAAATACTAGCATTAGAGAGATTGAGACAAGTAGATTGTTCAAAGCCAATCTTGTTTATATAGGAAGACCCTCAAGAAGAAAAATCCCTATAATAAACACATAAAACAGTTTAACTGGGTTTGCTTTATTTTATCTGTGAACCCTACTTAGCATTATGTTCTCAATGTTTTCAATTTTAATACAGATAATTAGACTGTTGAAGTCCTGGCTGGTGGACTGGTTGATCTTCAAACTATCTTGCATATTAGTTGATTTCTGTTGAATTTTATTGTTTGTTCATTTTGGTTTTTGTTTTGTTTTGTTTTTGAGATAGCTTTCTCTGTCCAGCCCTGGCTCTCCTTGAACTCACATGACCTGGAACTCATAGAGATCCGCCTACCTCTACTTCCTGTATGCTGTGATTAAAAGATCACACACAATGTGTGCATGTGTTGAGTTCTTATGAGTGTCTACACATAGATATATAGTCTATAAAGTGATAAAAGTCTTTATTTGCTGCTGTGAACATATCTTTGCAGTGACATAAGCTCCTTAGTTGAATGCTTTTCTGTAGATTTTTTGAACTGCTTTTGTTTTGAACAAGATCATCCTTTATTTTTTTAGAGCCACAAATTATATAGTTTTTGTTCTATCTATGAACTATGAATTTAGAATGTGGTGCTTGCATGAAGGGTTTTCAGTATTTGAGTAAGCAAACTTCTAAATCTCCCACATGGATTCAATAGCACATTTTCCATCCTTATCCAAAGTTGGCAGCTTGGGAAGGACTGCCATAAAAGACAGCCTCTCTAATAGCATGTCAAGATGCACACAGAGAAAGACTACACAGCAAAAATATGAGCAAAAAATGATTTGGGGAAACTGAAGTAGCTTGAACAAGCAAATTGAGAGGAAAAAGAATTAAATAGATATAACTACTTTGAAATATCTATACTTAACCTTATCTAGATTGAAATAACTACTTATAAGCTATCATATTTTGGTTTCCTGTACTTTCCATGATCATTATTGACCTCCTTTCACAGTCTTCCTTCTCCACTTGAGCTTTCCCCAGAGCCCTCATGTTGGATCATATGCTCTGAAAATAGCATTTCTGCCTTGGAGAATATGCTCTCATCATTTCATAAAGACTTCACTGGAATCATCCAGTTGAAATTTTCTTTTGCTCTTCTAGTATACAGCAGTGTGTCCTTCCATGTGACTTGTATCAATAAGCTAGTGAGATGAACTTTAAAAAATAGCTTTAATTGTTGGACACGTATGAATGTTAATCCTGGTTCAATAGCCTTAATTCTAGCCTTGAAATTTTTCAAACATTTAAGAAATGAATTTTTGAACGTGTGTACAATATATTTAAGTGAATGCATGACCATATCTTCTAACTTACACATGTTTTTATCATTTGGAAAAATTTATCCATGAATTTACACTGTTCCCCAATCTACTTGATTTTTCTATTGAAGAAATAACAAAAGTAGTTAGTTAACAAGTATATATTTGGTAAGTTTAATTATTGAGAAATTTGCAAAACATTATGGAGGCCAGAATAGACAATAATAAATCATTTCTAATGAATTTATGTTGGGCAGGATCTTAGTAATTAGGGATACAGGGGAGGAAATAAGGAGATTGATCTTATTGGCTGGAATCATTGAAGTGTAATGCAGTTTATAGTTAAAAGTTTTGAGAAATGATTATAGATAGAATGAACGTGGAAATGTGTAAGCTCTGTTGAGCTCGAGACTAGGGTGGGAATATGTGGTTGCAGATGAGGCTGGAGCATTAGTTTTATTGATTTTCTTAAATACTACTAGTTTAAAAGGATTTTCGTTCATTACAAAAGAGTATCTATTGTCTGGCAGCTAGATTCACAGCCTTCTCCTTCCTTGTTTCCATTGCCTCTAAGCTTGATTACCTCCATTCATTCTAACACATCATAGTCTTACCAGGGTGATTTTGTGTCTTTCTCTTACTCAATGATAAGAAAGATGATGTGGCACCAGTAAGATTTACCATAGCTGAGCTTGCTTTTGCAATTCTGCTGCCTAATAGAGACATCAGTGTCTGCAGAATTTATGGCTAGACTTTGAGCTGAATCAATGTGAGGTGGGACTCTGGTTGTATCCTAGCTCTAATAAATCTTCCCGTGATGCTAACATATAAATCATAGGAAAATCACTGAAGTAGTTAATTGATTGCTTCTGTTGTCTTATGCCATGATCTTCCATCATTATGAAGCAGGATAAGCTATCACCACTTCATTCTAGAAATAATTTTCTTAGCTAGAACTGGCTATTCTTCTTTCTATAACTCACAGAACTATTTGTGGCCTACAAATAATGGCTTCCACTTTTCCTACACCAGTATTTTTATTATTTTAAATGTTTGCTAACATGCCCTTCTGAGCATTTTCTTCTCTAAGCTAAATATGTCCACTTAAAGAAAACAAAAACAAATGGGAGGGAAACACCTTGAAATTTTGCTGATAGGTTGGTCTATTTCAGGATGTGGAGCTTGCAACATTCCAGAGCTCAGAAAAGTTTGCTTCCATAAATTCTTTACATTCACCAATGGTGTCATCTATAAACATAAACATTCAGGGTGCTTTGCACCAGAGGGAAAAGCAATGTGAACTGACAATTACAGAAAACAAACTAATACCAAGTATTCCGCAGCTGGAATGTTACAGGTCCAAAGCAAAGTCAAATTACCTTAAATAACCATTCATGGCTCACCTGTATCTGGCACAATACTCTATCACTATCCAGCATAACCTTCAGCCCCATACATAGCTAAGATATAAGATATAATATATAAGATATAATATAAGATAATGTATAAAATCTAAGTCACAAGAACCCCATTTTGTTGTAACTATTTACTTACATTCCCACCAAGATACCAGAGTAACTGTCTTAGTTTATTTATTTATTTATTTGCTCTGTAACTATAGATACATAATGAAGCCATTTCTACACTGGTGCATTGTTATTTTGAGCAATCCAAGTGTCTTCTTGGACCATGGTCACTCTTTCTTGGCTCAGAATAAACTGTTACATTTTCTTCAAGTTGAGGCTCTTGTTTTATTTTGACAAGAAGGATATCTCTCTTCCTTATTATCAAACCCAAGCTACCCTAGCCTAAGTCAATAGATTAAAATATCATGCAGTTGGAATATGTTTAAGGAAATATTTGAAGCATATATAATATATATTATAGTAATAAACAGCAAATATGACATTTAACATTTGTGTTACATAATACAATAAACATTATAAATATCCCTATTTTACAATGCTAATTTTTTGCAACCTAAACTGATTTTTGTAATTTTGCTATTTAAACATAAAGAAAGAAAAAATAATCTTAAATCACCCGTCAAGCAGCATACCTGAACATTGTTTTTGTCTATGCTTTCTGCCTTTCAACAGATTTTCTAATTTAGTATTAACATATTTCATCTTTTCTGGACATGGCCCCTACTGCAGGTAAGGCTGCCAGTGACAAATAAAGCAGAGATATCAATTCTGTGTTTGTGGAGGAGTGTGACAATTTATGAGAATAGGTCTTTGTTATTCTATTTAAAATGTTAGTCTGGGGGCCAGTGAGATTGCTCAGAGATTAAGAGCACTCATCACTCTTACAGAGGATGTAAATGTGGTTTATAGCACTTAGGTGGGAAGCTTACAACTGCCTTTAACTTCACCTTTAGGAGATCTGATGATTCTCCATGGCCTCTGCAGGCAGGTGCTCTCATATGCACATATCTCCACATAGACATATGCATACATATAATTAAAAATATTGAAGTATAAATGTCAGAAGTAAGAGCATCCCTATATACTATCCCTTTTTTCCCCTATTAACACCAGCTCATTAAGGATAGCTCAGCATATTATCAATTATCTTCAGTAAACTTCAACATATCATGCCACTTTACTATCCACATCTATCTAACCTGAGTATCCTGTGAGATCATTCTATTATTCTCTCTTTAAGAAATGTCATGGGTATTTCCACCTGCTTATCTTCTATCTTATTTTGTGAAATATGACTTTTTTCCATGCTCAGAATTCTTTCTACCTAAGAAATCCCCTCAACATCCAGACAGTAACATGTACCCTGCCTCTTGACAAGAAAAACCCCCAGTCCTAATGATCACAAAATCTGTCCTTTATTTGGATGCCATAAATTTGCAAAACATGTGCTTTCTTTCCATGCTCAAAATGCAGCATTTATAGTTGCTTATCAAGATGCCATTTTCTGTAAATCCTACTGGGCAATTCCCATATATTTGTAACACTCTGGTAAGGGTGTTATTGTATTTATTTGCAGAGGAAGAAAGTGCAAATCAAGTAATATAAGATACCTTTGTACTGTGACAGTTAACAAGGAGTGAACTAGGTTTTCTGACCTTCCTGACTGTAGCAGCTCACTCGTCTCTATGACCTAGTCAGTCTTGAGGGCATCTCCTGCTACTACTTCTTTTGTGTTTGACATAGTTTACTTTTATTTTGTAATATAGCGAGTTGCATTATTTTAACACACAGGAAATTTAACCACATAAAGTTAAGAGAATTGAAAAAGAGTTCTAAAGGCACAGTGACAATTCCTCCTACCTTAAGTCAGCATACACTTATTTCTCTTTAATTTGGTCCCCTTTCCTTTATTGGAGTTGAACCACATACACTGTAGTTGAGAAATGCATGCAGGTGAGATATACAACCTTGAAAAGCTTAGTTGGCCTAGTGAGTTTGGTTGGCATCATACCCTACCTACTTCACAGTACTTTCTCTAGACCTTTTCTCCACCATAGTCCCCAAGACATCATTAGAGTTTCCCACAGCCATCCTTTGTTGGGCCACCATGTCTTATTTTCTTATGCCAGGCTATCCAGCTGTACTCCTTCTGTATCATGTTCATTCAAGCCTTGCTCCTTTGCAAAGGAAGAATTCAAGTATACACTAATGAGTGTTCTCACTGCAGGTTTCCATTTCCTCACCATGGCAACTCAAGACACTTCAGTATAAGCCAGTTGGAGAGATTTTTGACAGCCAAAAAGGCGACCCGAATTCTAGTATTTCTGGCATGGTAAAAGTATTTCTGTTGCAATATTTTTTGACTCTCTTAAATAATGTACTTAGCCTATACCGAAGAGCTTATGGCAATGACTGATACTCATGGATTTTGATAATAGGCAGAGAAAGAAAAGAGCTCATTTCAGTGGCATGGAGGATGTGAAGTTCACAGTGGGATGGTATCAAAGAGACTCAGTTTAGGTTTTAGAATTTCTCTAGTCTTCTATTAAGAAAACGTGGCATGGAATTAATTTTTACCTCCAACATTAATATTAAAATAAGATAGACTATACTAATCTTAATAATTATGTAAAAATATTTGTGAATATGGTCACCTACTACATTTCCTATGTCTTTTAAATTATGTTCTGGCAATTACCTTTTTACTTAAAATATTATCATCATGTGTATTGTATTTTGAAACAGGTAAAGAGATAATTCTCAAACATTTAATATATAATTTCGTTTATTGATTGAGAATTTCATAAATTAGAGCTGTATTTGACATTTCTCTCTTTCTCTTCCATGCCATACCTCCCATACACTTCCCCTCTAATTAGTGGCCCCTAATTATTTCATTATAGTTGGTTAATTGGAGAGGAGAGAGAGAGTTTATTAATACAACATCATCTAGTGTTGCTCATCTGTTATTAGGACTGACCTCTTGAGAGTGGCTACCTTGTCCTTGGAGAAGGGTGATTCATCCTCTGTCTCAGAATTATTAACTGCCTGTAGCTTTTCTTCTAGGAATGAAAGTGCCCTAACTACATTCACATTTTAGTTGGTGTTACTTTTCAGGCAACCGTATTTATTGGGATTTCCTGTGTGAAGCTTACCTATTATATATATATATATATATATATATATATATATATATATATATATATATATATATATATATATAATTTGCTCTGAGGATACCCTGCCTCTGCTTTCTGAAACTGGAATCACAAGCCAGCCCCTATGGCCTACATGAGCTCTAGGGGTCTAATGTCCAGACTTCACTAAAGGCCTGACGCACTGAGTGAGGTTCATAGCCTCTCAGGGTTATCTCTAATCTTAGTCATGATTTTGAAAGGAAGGAGAACACTGGTTTAAGAGAGAATATATGTCACCCCATGTATATATGGCACTACTTCATATCAGATATTCTACCCCAGTTCCATGGCTTTTACAATCTTTCTGTCACCTCTAATGCAATGGTCCCTATGTCTTAGTGTTGAGGTTGTTGTTGATATATTAAGTGGAGTTGGGCACCTCACTGTCAATTGTTTTTTTTTTTAATATTTCTAATAGTAATCATTTTTTTTCTAATAGCTTCTATGTAATGCAAAAAAAGGTCTTTTGGTGAGATGTGTGAGCTACACTTATCCGTGAGTATAAAAAGTATTTAGAATGCAGTTAGGTATCGTATTTGTTTAATGATGTGGTAGTCATAGGTTTTCTTCACCAGTCATAGATAGTGGGTTAGGATTACATCATTACCAGCCATGGATTCTTCTTTTTAATTGGGTCTTAAATCCAATTGCATTAGTATTTGTTACTGCCAGGTGTGTGATTATTGGACATTTTGAGATCTTTTGCCAATCTGATCGTTATTGTTATTTATAGACACCACTGTTAGGTAGTACTATTGATTGACTTTCTCTTAAATGTTTCTATCCAGCACTGCCATACACATTATACACCTCATTTTACTAAAGATCAATTTTATTGACTTATTATTACCAAGTGGTCATAGAGAATAAAATAAAATGATAGGTGCTATATTTGTAATAATAATTATTTTTAAATAAATAATTATTCAAAATATTTCCAAACCAAACTTTGAATTTCTGAGAGGCTTTATCTCATGCACATGAAGCCAATAGAATTTGGAAATAGAATAAGTTCACCAAATATTAAGCTCCAGGTACATTACTGTAATGATAATTGAGTTTATGTTCCTGAACAATGTATTTCTAGCCTAGAGTTGATTCACCAAACCATCAGCGAAATTTACATGTTCTTATAGACCTATACTTTTTTCTTTTTACCTTGTGTGTATGTGTATGTATGTTTGTGTGTGTGTGTGTGTGTGTGTGTGTGTGTGTGTGTGTGTATGCTTGCATGTGTATAAGTGCATATGTATATTGTTGTGTGCATGTGGAGATCCCAGGATGATGTTGGAAACAAATCACCACTGACCTTCTGTCTTATTCAGTGAGGCAAGGTCCCTCATCAACGTACAACTCATATGGCTACTCTTGCTAGTCAGTTTGCTCTGAGGATACCCTGCCTCTGCTTTCTGAAACTGGAATCACAAGTTATCCCTTGTGGCCGACATGAGCTCTAGGGTCTAATGTCTAGTCCTCACTAAAAGTGTGAAGCATTGAGCAAGGTTCATAGGCTCTCAGGGTTATGTCTTTTCTTAGTCATGTTTTTGAAAGGAAGGAGACACTGGTTTAAGAGAAAATAGTATTATTGTTATCACTTATTGAGCATATTTGAAAGAAGAAAAAATTCCAAGTCAAATCAACTATTTATTAACATAAGGTTCATACTAAAACCATGAATTTGATAACAATGAACTTAATAGCATGAAGTATTAATGATGAAGAATAGTTTTTCCGGTTCATTTAGCAATGAAGAGACAACTTTTAAACCACATTACTCACATATAACCCTGCCCATCTGAATCATTATGGATTATTTGTATGAGTCACAGGCACCAAGGCTCAGTCACAGATGCATCACATCCTGGTTTCCATTTACTATGAAAAGACATAGTTTCTCTTTAATTTTTAAAAGCTTGTTATTGAGAATTTTATATGTGACTAGTGTACTTATGTCATTAAACAACCTTCTTTCCCCAGAATTCCTTCTTTCTCTCCTCTTGGATTCATGATCATATGACCTACTGAGTCCATATAGTGTTGCTCACATGAAAACATACTTAGGGCTGACCAACTGGGGTTGGATAGCTTGTCCATAGAAACAGCTTATTCTCCCTCTCTTAGCAGACATTGTCTATAGCACTTCATCTAAGGGTTAGGCTGTGTGATTTCTTTTCCATCCATGTTGGCATGTGAACAGGTGTTATATTATATGGCTCCTATTTAGACAACCACATTATCGAGATTATTCATTTCCCCTGCCATGTTTGGGAAACAGTATCTAGCAACAAGTCTCTGGCTAATGCAGTCTTTTTATACCCTCTTCTGTGATGTTCCCTGCATCTTCAGATTTTGATCTGTAGATGTACCAATGAGGGATTGTCATCCCAGTATCACTTATCCTGAGCTTTTTGAACAACTGTAATATCTTCCATCTACAGCAAAAACGAAGCTTTGTTGATGAGTACTGAAGGGTATTCATACTTATGGATATTAGAATAAGCATTTAGAATGCAATTAGAAATTATAGTGGTTTAAAAAACTGAAGTAGAAAGTTCTAATCTCATGCCTATGCCTCTCTAGCCATGTGTTGGCTAGCTTTACAGTATTAATGTGAGCCCCTCATATTGAGCAGATCTTAAATTCAAGTAAATTAGTTCAAATTGGTTGCTTGCAGAAACACTACTGAATTATTGAGAACACCTTGCCATGAAAGTCACTGTTGTGTTTTGTGAATTGAACATTTGGGTAGATCTATCATTTGCTTTTGCTTTTGACAGTTTGTATAGCTAGCTAGTTCCCAAGGAAGAGAGACTTCCAGGTTGTTTCATCTCAATTCCTCCAAAATCTGTGTCAAGAGAGTGGGACGTCTTCAGCAATAGGGTGTTAAACTCTTGTTCTAAGGGGAGATAATCAAGGGCAATGACTATAGTCTTTGTTGTTGGGGAGGGCCTTAGATTGTCATGATCAGCAACTCCAAGATAGGTTTCTTGAAGACATAGTTTCTTAATTAAACTCTATTGCTGTAATTAACTTGTTCAAGTAAGATGGATCAGGTATTGCTTGCATTGCTTTTTTTTTTTTTTTTTAAGATTTTGGTGAAACCTGAAGGCATATGGAAAATCTCATTGGTGCCAAAAGTCTACAGAGTGCAAGTCATGCAGAAATGAATATAACTAGATTTTTGTGCAATGCTTTAATTATACAAGGTGATTGAGGTCACTGTGCTAGGCGTGTGTCTGCATACCTCCTACGTTGCTTGTGCTTATCACCTGTACTTTTCTCAGGACTCCTCTCTCATCCTCCTTTCTACCAAGCACCCTTTTCAGTCATTAACTCCCCAAATAGCGTCTCAATTTCTTTCTGCCCTCCCCTACCTTATATATCTCTGTTTTAAGAGGCTACAATTTATTTCATTAGACATTTTTAAAAGGTTGTCTTCTTGATCTCCTCAGGAGTGAAGACTCATACTATCCTTCTCTCTGTGCCTGACTGAGCTTATGTAGCATGGATTTTATCTCCTTCCATTCTGCTACAAATACTGAGGTGTAATTTTTTTATGTATGGTAGTATTCTATGACAATACATTTCATTAATCTATTCATGATTAGGACATGGCTTGGTTTCATACTTTATTTATTGTAAACAGTACTGTAGTAAACATATTAGTCTATGACAATACATTTTATTAATCTATTTATTGGTTACAACATGGGTTGGTTCCATATTTTATTTATTGTGAACAGTACTGCAGTAAACATTGGAAGAAATGTCCTTTTCATATAACAATTTTATCTCATTTGGTTTATGGTCACTATCACCCCACTTCTAAGGAACTGAGGTTGTGTTATGTATGTGATCTTTTAGATGTTATGCTATTTTTCTTTTGAAAGCTGAAATTCCCATAAAAGGATTCATTCTAATAATTTTTATTAGCTCCAACTGTGCCATGGAAAAGGAAACTACTGAAATTTTGCCCGCACTTTAGACATACCATAAATATTATAATTGACTGAAAAGGAGTTGCCACATCTCTTTTCACTATGTTAAGTTTATTTAAGTGACAAGTAAGTCCTTTGTTTATTGGGTACTACTGTGGATTTCTTTGGAAATAGATTTTTTTATATAATCATTCAATTGATCTTCTAATATTTTGATGTTCTTAATGTGATCAGACTTTTTGTCTATTTCCCTTTTCTTCTATCACTTTGTGGCACCAATAGAGCAACATGATGACAATGATAATCCAAGAAGAGAGAGATAATATCAGATATACTTTCATATTCAGGATTAGTTTTGAAACTGAAGAATTAACTCTTATTTTGCTCCATTATAAATCATCTGGGCTCAATCTAACTATGTTTCTGCACATAACTCAATGATTGGCTTAAAGAATATGTTACAATTATGCAATGACCAAAAATACTTCACGATTGTGAATAATCATATTACCAAGGCCCACACTGGTGGAGAAAAAAGTAATCTGCTTCAAATTATTCATGAGGTAGAGTCTATACAACTCAATAAATGCTAGAAACTGAATAGTAAATGTTGAAAATTACTGTTGCTATCATATATTTTACTTTTGAATTTACAGAAAGAGATTAGATAAATGTCAATAGTATCCTAATGCCTGAGTAGTACATTGAATTTTCTAGCACCAATGTCTTGCTCTATGACAACTTTCACAGGACACATATGGTTTAAGACTTTGTCACTTTTATCCCCAGTTTCTTTTTAGACTTATATTTATAATTTGTATTTATATGTTTATGATATATCACACATATATCATTGCTCTACCAAATATGAACAAAATTAAGTTCTGATTTATTACACTAATAAACTTGACTTGCATAAGTAACACATTTGTACTAATTCCTCATTTCCTTTTATATATTTTTTTCTTTTATATTGAAAGTCCATTTGCTGTATACTATAATTGTTTGATAAACAAATGGACAAGAAAATACTGTTAAAAGTTCTAGGACTGGGAGTATATGAATAAAAAGTTAAGCCACTGAGAAGTCACACAGTATATGTTGCTCTGTTGGTTACTGTCATGATGTGCTGCAGGTACCTCCAGGCTAGGCTTGGCATTATTTTTTTGTGCTTTTAATTACAGATGTGTGGGTAATTTGAGTGTTTACATATGAATATATCAGTTAAGAAATTATATTTAATAATCTTAATGCTCTTGTGTTGTAAAAGTAAATAAATTATGAGGATTATCCTGCCTGCAGAATCTTTATTGTCACTTCATTTCTGTTCATAGTATCAGGAACAAACATTCCATTTGTATTCATATTTACTTTGTCACAATACTGATAATGAAAAAAACAGTCTGATTAGACAAATTAAAGTATTTCTTCTTTCATTTTTTTATAGGCAAACTAGACATACTATTTGCATTATTTACTGCATGTGGATGTTAGAGGTATTGGATTAATTGCAGGGAAAATGTCTGGGTGAAAAATTTCCTGTTTGGGTTTGCATTAGTTTTTGGTCTGTTATGTTAGCAAGTACCACCTTAAAAGAATATATTTCATATACTACTATTCAGTACAGAAAACTTTTATTGTATCTATAGTCTTTAAACTGCCAGTGGAGTTGATATACAGAACACTTTACATGTACTGAAAAGAACTATGTTAAATTTGTGAAAATGCGCTTACTGTCTTTTTCTGCTTGGGTGAATCAGCAGCAGCAGCAGCAGTCAGCATCATTATCTTCTTCATCATAAATAATCTAGTAAATGTAGTGTCAAGGTTCTTCTTTACAAGTTTCTGTAGCAAGGAGTAATAAACAAAGTCATAAGAACTGCACGGATTTGAAGCATCCACTCCCATCTCTGCTATTAACATTCTTTCCTGCTGGACATGTGCTTAGTTTCATTTGCTTAAATGGGGTCTTTCCTTCTTGATGGTTCAACTATGCAGCTCAAGTTGACCTTGCATTCTTAATTCTTCTATCTGAACTTTTGATGAGCTGTGATTCTAGGTGTCCACATCAGGAAAGACCCTAGGAAAGCATTCTTACAATTCTGAGAACTGAAAAATAAACAACATTATACCAACCATCACTGCTCTGTAGAACTCAGGTTCTCATCCATGCTAAGTGAACATTCTACTACAGAGCTATAGTCTCAATTCCACAACTTCATGTCAGAGATAAATAACAGAATACATTATTAAAATTATATTTCACTCATACTCAAGGTGAATTGCATTGTTGATTCATAAAACGTTTTAAATATTAAAATTAGTGCTACATTAAAGACAATACAGATCTTTATGTTCTGAATACAAAGATTTGAAGATGAAAAACATAAACTAGACTTGAAGTCATTAACACCAACTAAACATCTAATAAACAAATCAATGTAAGTTATGTGCAGATTCATCCTAAAACTTAATAAAATAAGTTTGTAAAATTAATATTTGAGAAGCTATAGTAAAAACTGTTTCAGATGATATGGGAGACATGAGTGAAGGGAATGGAGAGAGAGAGAGGAAGAGGGAGGGAGGGAGAGAGAGAGAGAGAGAGAATAACTCAGAATTTTTATTTACTTATAATTATTGGAAGAGTTACAATCATTTCTAGGAATTTTTCTGTAGTTGAAAATATACTATTTAATTTATTAGATAATGCTTACATTTAAAAACTAAGACACTTGACTCACTTATAAATTTTAAGGCATGTTTTATTCATTCGATTTTGAGATGGAGACTTTTTATAGGGCAAGGATGGCTTTGAACTACCAATTTCTCTGCCTTAACTCCTGAGTACTAGGATTTCAGTCATGCATCTCTCTGCCTTCCTAAAGAACTTACTTTTCACCATACTAAACTAAATGTTTACTGAGAACTGTGAAATATCTGCCTTTTCCCATGCCAAAGACTAATTATCTCAGAGTTCACCAGTAGCAAACATTCTTGGAGATGTTTTTCTGAATGTTCCCATCAAATCTGTGCACACAATATTCTATCTGTCT
The DNA here is from genome assembly GCA_033318265.1 of Phyllotis vaccarum. Classification (NCBI taxonomy): domain Eukaryota; kingdom Metazoa; phylum Chordata; class Mammalia; order Rodentia; family Cricetidae; genus Phyllotis; species Phyllotis vaccarum. The sequence goes on along the minus strand of JARWLC010000004.1, from coordinate 133,373,564 downwards.
CATTATTGTTCTCCCTCACATTTGTATGTGAAGGAGGATTTGTTTCATTTTTTTTTCATGTAGAACTGAAATATAGTATAATTCAGAGCTGGGTTGAAGACTGTAGGACGTATCTTTACTTAGGAAGAAGATAACGAAATAAATAATATTATAGCAGTGTGTGAACTCCTGGGCAGCAATGCTGACCTCTGATGTTACTCCAGTTGTCTGATTTGGGAGAAAGCCTAATAAACCAGGAATCTTTGGCCAGAGACCAATTTAAGATTCTTATGCTTCCATAATTTGGAAACTGTATCCAGAAATTCATGCATTAAGATGTGCTCCATAAACCAATGTGATGCTCTTAGAATGAGCATATTTTATTACCCAAGATTACTTAGAAAAAAAAGATAATTTTGTACCTTATTGTACACTTGTATTTTCAACTCAATGGAACATATAAAAACTGTGTATTTTAGCCAAATAACTTTTACTTACATATTGCCCCTATATGATTTAAGTGAACTGTGGTATAACTTAGAAACAAAAATAATGTTTTTGCTTGCTTACTTCTTCAAACTCCACTATACTAATCTTATTTTGAAGACTAAAATTGATGAAGCTAATGGGGAGAATATTTCTAGTGGAATGTGCCAGGCAAAAGTGTATATGATTAGGAAACAAAAATGTATATGATTAACAAACATATATAACAACCAATGTCTATAATAACCAATAATTTTTTTTTTTAGATTCAGGTATTTTTAATTAAAATGTCTTTTATTTCCAGTCATTTATTTCCTTCAATCTACACAGACAGAAACCAGCGTTAGTACAGAAAGGGTTCAAGAATCCTAATCAGGATGAATTTTTCAAATTGAAATGTAAATGTTTTGAATTTTATCTTCCCTTAGCAGATTTCAATGGATTGTTTTTGTGTGACTTCAAAATTTACAATTTCAAACTTTTTTAAAATGCAGAGTAGGGAACACACACTGTTCTTGTGAACATTAATCTCACACTGTAACATTATTAGTCCATAAGAATGGTATTATAACATCTTAGTGTTAAAAATACATAGTATGAAACCAGAATCTACTTTATTGCCACATAGCTAAGCTGTTCCTTCTTTTGTGCATTTGTTCTTCATCAATCTGTGAATTCTCCAGTACATCATAGACCTGCCTGATGTCCTTCTCAGTTGCTATTCATTTTATTTTGTGAGATACAGTCTCTTATTGAGTATGGAGCTCACTGATTGGCCAGGCTGGCTGTCCAGAGAGCCCTAGAATTTATCTGCCTCCATCTTCCAGTGCTGGGATTGCAGGAGCACTTTGCCAATGCCTGGCTTTATATATGTTCAGGTCCACCCCTCCAGATTTACATCTCCTTACCTATTCCTCAATAGTAGTTAGGCTAGACTCCTTGGAGTCTTCCTTTTTCACTCCGCAATGACAAATGGACCAAAGCTAGTTTCCATTGCTGTGGTTATCAGTCTGTATGTTCTTTTTACTTTTCCATATACTATGTCTTAGGAAACTCTGGTTTCTTTGTTTTTTAACTTCTTTTCTTGAGTTGGCTTACAAAGTTGTAGCAAGCTTCTTGTCAGACTGTCTTTGGACCACAACCCTATAAATAATGACAATATTAATTATGAAAACTTGGTATTACCATAGAATTTTCCCCAAACTAGCTCTTATAACTTAATTAACCCATTAAAAAATTTACATTCTGCACATGCTTTGGTTATCTCTTCTTAGTACAACACATCTGACTTGCTCCTAGTTTTCTGGTAAAATTGTGCATCTACATTTTGCCAAAAAGCTTCTCTTTCTCTTTTTGGAAGGCCTGCCTATATTTCCTGCCAAGCTACTGGACATTCAGTCTTTACTCATCCAATCAGAAGGTGCTTTAGGCAGAGACAGTATACACAAATATTCCAAAACATTTCCGGTTTTTGTTTAAATAAAATGAAAGGGTTTAACTCTAACACAGTAAAGTTATATGTTGAAAGAATAATAAACAGGTATTGTCTAAGTAAAAGGAAAGGTTTTAACTCTAGCATAGCAAAAATATATACATTAAGAACAATTTTTAGGTAAGAATTAGATTCACAATGTTTAGTCCATATGTATTTGGCAAATTTTTAGAAAGTACGACATTATCTATCCTGTCTTAGTGAGTCAAAATTTATATCTAAACACCATTTTCTATCATAACTTGTATAATCATTCTAAAAAATCTTTTTTTAGACCTTAAAAAGTCTTCTTAGACAAATAACTTAAGCTTTTTTGTCTGTGCTACTTATGCACTTTATATCTCTTTTGTGAGTTTCTTTTCAAAATTTGGTACCAAGGAAAAATGTAACTGTGTCTATCTAGTCTTCAATCCACATTAGAGACCAAAGAAGAATAAAATATGACTTGAGTAAACAGTAAGGATAAAGTAAACAACACTAAAACCAGAGACAGCTGGTTGCCTAGACAATTACTCAAGGTTCCTCTGAATATTGGAATGTCTACCTTTGGCCTCTAGACCTAGGATATTAAACAGACTTTTCTGCGAAACAGGAATTTTGAAGGACTGTCATACCTTATCTTGGTCAAGTTTAGTGGTTCCTTTCCTTTGTGTCCTACTTGTCCAGTTTGGATAACATACTGTCAGTAGTTGAGGCAAGGACAATTTTTTGCCCAGTGGCTAGCTTAGCCACAGTGAAAGCAAACTCCAAATGGAGATTATTCTTTAATGCCTATCTACTTCCATTAATTGATGAAGTCACAATTTTCCTCTCAGAATCAATTCAGAAAACTTTTCTACATAGAGCTTTAACTTTTTTACTCTGCTTATATGGTAAAAAGTATCCATTCTAAGATACTGTCTCCTCTCTGCATAAGAAATTTTATAAGAAAATAAGTAAAAAGGTAGAATGACTAGGATGCAACCAAAGTTGCTTTATAGCACAGCCTACGTGTGATAATCAAATGTAAATTGCCTTTGAAAATCAGCATACTGACCTTCATCAAGTAGCTGATCTTGGGAAATTTCAATACCTTTACCTCTACTTCATTCATCTATGAATCTAGCTTCTTCTATCTACTATATTTACCATTGTAAATGAGTGCCAGGTTTCAATGTTGTTATAAATAAATTGTTCCAGTCTTGTGAAAAAATTCTGTTCTGAGTTGGCTGTGAATTTAATATCTGTTAAACCAAGGGTGAGTGTATGCCATATAAAATGACAGTTTTTTTTTTTTAATCTCTTCAAATCTGACATTTCTACAGGATTCCAGTTATAACCTCTGCATATACTTGGGGACTTCTATGGTCATTTTTGTATCATAACTGGAAAAATTAAGGTTGGTTTTCTAATAACCTTATCATTCATCTTCAGTTTCACAATGCAATGGTGAAGTAGGTTTTGTTCTAAATTCTTCTATCTGCATCTTTTTTATTTTCATTAGTAGGGTTTTCTAAGAATTCTATATTACCAGTCAAATTTTCTTATTTTCTTTAGTACATCCCTCTAAAGCTTGTCCCTTATCAATAGTCCTTTAAAGACTCGTATTTTACAAAGCAAATTATTATTATTTTCACTAGTAAGTTTCTCTAAGACTTATATCTTAACAATAGTCTTTTTAGGCTTGTATCTTATGGATCAGATTTTTAAACCTTATAAATAACTTATGGATTATTTATTAAACCACCTTTTTAGTATAAAATGTGAATTAACAAGCTGATACTAATTACAATTGGCATTATGCCAGTGACAGCTAAGGAGTTTATTCCTTCTCTTATTTTTCCATTTGAAACCCATCATAGCAGCACTATACAGAACTATCTCCCTGAAATGTGTTATTTTTGCTTCTTAACATGGAAAATATTTTTCTTTTTAATTTTAACTCTCTCCTTAAGGACTTCCCACAATTCTCATCAAATCTTCTGACTTCTCAGTTTGTCAGCAGCAACAGAATTTTCAGTAGCAGGATTGAACCCCTCCTGAGATTTCTAATTCAAGCCTACTTTCTAAGGTCACACATGTGACTCTCAGAAAGACCAGGGGGTCACTGCAGTTGCCCTGGCTGGTATGACTTCTTCATCCTTGTGATCATGCCTCACATTGAATACCAAATGATGCTTTTCTGTGGTCTTAGCGACTGCACATACATCTACTAATATTTTCAATATTGTCTGCAGCCTCATAGCCCAGACCCTGCTGGCCACTCAGGCCATGGCTTGTAGGACATCTGATTCTGTGGTCCTGGTTTTGCTGTAGCCACAATATGTGATTTAAATTAAGTCTTTATCATTCTATTTAACAAGAAGACCCAGGAGTCGAAGGCTGGGATGAAAACTTGATAGCTCATGGAAGTTGAGTAGCAAATAGCTGACCTTGCTTTTTGGCCAGAAACACTACAAAAGGCTTGTCTCTCACCTTGTCCCAAAACCAAAAGGAATCACCAACTAAGTTCCCGCCCTTTCCTTCCTGTGCACCTAAATTGCTGGCTTCTCTATGGCCAATTCCAGTCAGCTAGGTGTTTGGTTTCATAATTTGATTTTGGGTTTTTTTTTCTGTTCTTTTGTCTAAAAATTGTGTGTGTGTGTGTGTGTGTGTGTGTGTGTGTGTGTGTGTGTATACACGTGTGTGCGCACTCATGCATATAGAGGAGGTCAGGACAACTTTGTTGAGTTGTCCTGTCTCCTGTCTCTATCTCCATTTATGTGAGTTCCAACTCTGGTTGGATGAAACTACAGTCATCAGCGTGCACAGCAAGTACTTTTACAGGCTGAGTTGACTTGCTGTCTCTTGTTGGTTTCCTTCATTCTTAGTTTCTGTGTTGTCTATTCTAGATACTAATTAGCTGTTGGATATATAGTTAGCAGATATTTTCCTCATATTCTGTTGATTATTTTATAATTGATGTTTTCTTCTGCTATAAACTTTTTAGTTTTATAAGATCCCATTTGTCAACTATTGGTCTTATTTACTCTGCTACTGAAATTATATTCAGATTTTTTTTTCGTAGGCCTGTATGATAAAGTGTACACCTTACATTTTTCCTCTAGCAGTTTCAGAATACTAAGCTTTGTGTTGAGGTCTGTGATCCATTTTGAGATGAGGTTTGTGTAGACAAAAGATAGTTATTTAATTCTATTATTTTACATGTTGATATTCAGTTTTCCAAGCACCATCTGTTAAAGATGATGCTTTTGTTTAGTGTATTTATTTTTATTTTCTTCTCTTTATAAAAGAAATCAGGTGGCTATAGTTGCCTGGCATTGTAACTGATATATAGAAACGCAGGAGACACCAAATAAATAGCCAAACAGTCTGGAACAAAAAGAACACTGTTAGCGGTATCATCATATACTTGATTTTAAATTACACCATAGAGTCGAAGCAATAAAAACAACATATTACCAACACAATAAATGAGTAGATCAATAGAATGTCATATAAGACTTGGGTAACTCGTTATTCTTTGTTGACGATAACTCTCATACATGCCAGACAAGCACTCTACCTCTGAACTACATTCCCAACATGATCATCACTTAAAAGTTTCATCATACCTAGGATAGAGAGGAACCTTATCTCACAACTACAGTAACAGATTCAAGCTGGAGTCTAATATATGAGCCTCTCAAAACACACCAGATCTACATTACAGTGGTATGTATTAAGGTGTGTGCGTATGCTATGTAGGGTGTTACCTATGATGAATGAATTGAATAAGCATAAAATTTGGCAATTTAACATGTATTCCCTTAATATTTTAAGCACAACCATCATAATTGGTTGTGAGATTATGATCAAATGAGTCAACGTTCTTATTGTTGGGAAGATATGCAAGACATAAGTTCAATGTAGTTTGTAAAGCTTTCATATACAGTATGTAAAGCAATGTATCCAGTGTGTACCAAGTGGTGGTAGTTACAGCTAAGTCTAGAGATGCAAACTGATGTTCAACAGAAAACACATGTAATTTGCTCTACTAAGTAACTCAGTGGCACTAATAGAGGCCCAGGAAAACACACAAATCCGTGCAACTTGACCTAAAATTTCAGGGATCCCCAAAATGTAATGCAATGGTTATTAAATAGGTAAGTGGGAAGCTGATAGACATGTACTACATAAAAATGAATGAGGAATTTAAAAAGAAATAAAAACAAAGGCAGACAATGGAATTGAATACAGTACATAGAATTTCACAATAAGTCACAGGTGTAGCAGCATGGAAACTCTAGGAGAGATCATCTAGGCTTTATATCTTAAAGACAATGCTAAATGACTGAGCCATGACTGAGTCTCAGAAGGATTTATCTAGGTACAAAGTAGAAGTCTACATATTTAATTCAAATCTACCTTTTGCTGTTCCTTGACTTACAAGAATGTTTTCTCAGCTTTGCTCAGCATCAAGTACTTTGCACTTTTCACATCACAGGTGAATTTCAGCTAAAGAAGTTTCACACTGCCCCAGTTCATTTACCTCTGCTCAGATGTCTAATACCTCATCTTTTAATTGTAGAGCAAGGTAATGGCCTATCCACTTGGCAATAATACAATGGCTTCCCTTCTTCCCATCAGGAGGAAACCCAGAAAGGTTCTAAAGACTTCCTTATGAAGAAAAAAAAAATATATGACCTCTTTTCATCTCTTTCTTTCCAGCCTTTTTCTACCTAATCTGCCTCAAAATATAAAATAATTCCTGACAGGGCATTTGAAGCCTTAATGTTTGTAGTAGGTGGAGCCATTGTTTATATCTGTTGTTTATCTCTTTACTTCTAAAATCAACCCCAGAAATTGTTTTTAAGCATCCATACTTGTTCTGAAGTACTTCGCATATTTCTTATTCATACTAAATACTTTAGTGAATTCACATACTTAGTTTTGATAATATCCCAATGGAAGTAGGCCTACCTTCGTATTATAAGGATACAACTAAATAAAAGCATATATAAGAGTTTGGCACACGTTATAGAAACATACAAGTTGACAGTGTAGAATTGTATATTGTGATGAGAGCCATGGGGTCCAAGGTACACACCAATTCCAGAGGACTTGATGAAAGCTTTTTTTGATGTCTCACCAACTCTGCTCTTCCTTCCAGATTGTTCTCTCCCAAAACAACAGAAAGATGGCTATTATCTAGTCACTTTAAACAAAATGGCTTGAGGTCTTCCACATTCCTCCTTATGGAATCCCTTCTCCACTTAGCAACATTTACTTACTCTCTTTGATAAAATTATTTAAACTTTTTTTTGTTGTGTCAACATTTTTTTATACAAGAAATTTGTACAGGCCAGTTTTGTATCAACTTGGCTTGAGATAGAGTCATTTGGGAAAATGGAATATCTGTTGAGACCTCCTCCACACCACAACCAACACACATACCCAATTGGCCTTTGGACCATTCTATGGTGATTTTCATAATTATCAATTGATATAGGTGGGTTCAGCCAACAGTGGGTAGTGTCATCCCCGGGTAGAGTTGTCTAACGTAGACTGAACAAGTCAGTAAACAGTGTTCCTCCAGAGCCTGAGCATCAGTTCCTGCTTTCCTTAGGTTGGACTATGACACGTTCCTTTCCTCCCCAAGTTGCTTTTGGTCATAGTATTTGCCATAGCAACAGATATATCCTACATAAGACAAAGGAAACAGGTGAGATGTGGACAACAGGTTTTAGTTCCTTGTTGTTGTTGCTGTTTTTAAGCTTCTTTGTGTAAGTAGTGAGTGAAAAGAATAAGAAGGAAAGAAATACAAAATTTTAAAAAACGAAACAACCTCTACTCCTTCGTCCCTGAACTGGGAATGTATTTCCGTAGGAATGTAGTTCAGAGCTTGCTTAGTATGGGTTCAATATTCAGAACAATAAATAAATAGATTACTGTTTCTCCCTGGACAATGGGATGAGCACGCAATGCTTTGTCTCATATTATTCCCTGGAGTTTCCTCAATGTTGGTGAAATGCAAAGGCTGGTGAATTGGCTTCGAGGATAAATGTCACTTACTGTTAAACCTGATGACCTCTGAGACCCACATGGTGGAAGAAGAGAATCAACTGGGAAATTGTCTTCTGGCCTCCACATGTACACTGTGGTACACAAACAGTCACACACAAAATTAATGAATATTCTAAACAATGAAAGGCTTTTGAATAGACTTAGCTTCTTGAAATGGCAATACTCTCTACCTCCTAAGGAAAGCTTATTGACATTAATTTAAACACTTAAGGATTTATGATGCAAGATAATGCCACATAGGAAAGAGTCATTTTATTGGAAAGAACAGGGAAGCTTCCGAACTTAACATTACAGACTACCCAAACCAGAAGATCATGTGATAACAGAAAATAACAAACATCTGTAAATAAGACAGGGAGTCTTATTGAAAGTTTCAGGTCAGTATGGTGTCATGCATTCTCCTCTGTCTGTCAGCCGACAGCATGGAAAAGCCCTCTAGAGAATAGAGAATATTTTTCTTGAAATAGTCTCTTCCAATTTTTCTCTTCAAATAATGAGTTGAGCCAAAAATCATTCTTGTTAGGTCACCGCTGGATGTCTCTGATTTCCTTGATATGCCCCTCTGCATGACATCAAACTACATTTTAGTCACACTTTATAAAAATTTTGATAGGTCCCAGTAAGCCCTCAAATGTAATAATTAATGATGTCCAGGTCACAGTTTTCATTATTTTAGTTTGCTTTGTAATTTGGTTTCTAAAATAGTTCCTTTCTATGGGTGAAGGAGCACATCTTCCTTGTAGATATTGAAAGTTCATTACAACTCAATTATAGTTGTGTGTTACTGATCGTCAATAAGCCAACAGTATTATAATACCTACACTACAGGCATATTATAAGAATAGTGAGTTAGTAAGTGTTAGATATTATAACATTATTGTAATTAAAATAAGGGATTAAAGCAAGTTTATTCTCAAAGGTAAAAATGCTAGCTTTAAAGGAATATGTTTTGTATACTTTGTTTATTACCACACTTTATTATTAATACCACAGGAAAATACATGTGCATTAAACTAGTACCATAACTGAATTCATTTGTGTGTTTTCTTTTATGAGAATTATTATGACCCAAGAAATGTTTTTAGAGTTTATTTTCTTAATTTATTGTTTCCTGTCTGTTTACCCTGTGTTCTTATTTTATAACATGAATTAAATGTATATTTTTCTCTATAAAGCTATAGAGTTCTTACTTATAAAAAATGAAGCACTCACAAATAAAAATAGAGAGCAGCCCTGGGCAGCAGATCATCTACATAACAGACAGGAGTAATCAATTCTCTTCTAGTTCTTCTCTCAGTAGTGGGCTGCTCTAGATCATATCAGTCTGGTTTGCTACACTGATTTCCATCTGGAACATGGTCAGTCCTACTGAAGGCCAGACAGATGACATCATAGAAATAAATTGTATTAGTCTGGCATAATTGTTTTCCCTGCAATCTTTGGATCTAAGGGGAAAGGGCAGTCTGCATTAGTATACTTCTGAATAGTGTTTTTGATGCAAGACAATCAGCTTTATGTTCCACGTTAATAATAGCAGTGAGGCAGCTTATAGGAAAGCAAGAGCTCTTATGGCACCCCCTTTGTTCTTTGCAGGGGTCTTATTAAATGGTCACACTGTAGTGCAGCATGGTAGCACTGCAGAAAGTACTGTGGGGAAAGTATCAAATCTGCTCATGCAGTTTGCACACAAGTTCTTCAGTGTTTGCTGCTCCTTCCCAAGACTATACAGTATTTCTGGCCCTGCCTGCTGGCCTTGCCTACTTCCTTCAGTTCACTTCTCTCTGATGTGCATCTGAGTCTTCTGTCAGCCTTCTTGTCATGGTTTTTTGACATGGTGGGATATTCCTCTTGGCATATTCCTGGGGACCTCTCCCTTCCCTTGTCCTCATGAAGTAGCACACAGACCTTCAGTATCCTGAATAATAAAACCCTCTCTGCCTTTCAATGTAGAAAGTTTTGTCATGTTTTCAGTACAGTGTTTTTGTCAGTGATTGCACTGCCCCTATTTTTTATGGGCCTCCATGTGTACATAAGACTTGGATTTTCTACAGAGTTTCTAAATTTAATAAATTACTGTATAGCTTCTTTTCTTAAGCTTGAGATTTGCTGGAGAAAAACCAGTTCCACGATTTTGGACAAGTTAAGCAATTTTTTTGAAATATTAAATATTGAGGAAGATGGGATTTGGTCAGGACCACTCTCTGGAACTTTCTAGCTGAGTAGCCTTGAGATATGTGGTTTTTTAATAGACAAAACCCATAGGCTACTGCACTTTTCCCACGAGGTTTTGTTATTTTCAAGAACTATAACTCTCAGCATTCCAGGGAGTTACTTGGTCTTTGGGCAGGCTGGGCTTATAGATTAATTTAGTGTATAACATTTTCAAGGAAGAAAAAGAGGTTATCCATTGTCAGAGAGAGAAAGCAGGACACTTACGGATGTTTTGTTATGCTATAAGCAATTAAAGAATCATAAGGAACAAATTTAAGGGATTATTAAGTTAAATTTAGGTGAGACTCAAGAAACATCTTGTGTCATTAACATTTATAGAGTATGTTTTGTATGTTAGGCATTTTACTAGACTTTTCTATAGATTAAATTTGCATAGATTGAATCATAAAGAACTAAAAATATTACTCCTGACCATAAAAGAAAAGAAAAATTAGCTCAAATCACTGCAACTTAAAATTTTTCTCTCTCTTTTCACCAAGTAGTTTAAAAATGAGACAAGAGGAGTTGGAGAGATGACTCAGAGGTTAAAAAATGAGACAAAGGAAAAAAGACTAATATTTTACAGTCATATTAATTTGGCTCCCATGCCACAGGCCAAGCACTAGAGGATTGTGTGTTGATTACATAGAAAGTAATAGCAATTACTTCACTGCATATGGATTACAAAATTTGAGATAATAATGTGAGATATATTATAATTAGTCTCCTATTGAATAAATTTGCTTTCATTGACTCAGGTTTGAAACTTCATAATAAAATGGTATTATAATTTATGTATTTAAGTTATTATATTATTATTTGAATTATTATTTATGAATTTAAATTATTCATAGAGGTGTCCTAAAGGTTAAGAGCACTTGTTTTTTTTTTTTTTTTTTTTAGAGACCTGGGTTATGTTCACAGAATTCACATATTAGGTCACAATCATTCCTAACTCCAGTTTTAGGTATTGAACATTATTTTTTGATTGCCACAAATATCAGACACACATGGGGCATACATGCATGTGTGTAGGCAAACCACTTATACACATAAAACAAATCTAAAAAAAACTAATCAGATTTTAGTTGTGTCCTTTTTGTGTGGATCTTAGAAAGAAGTAAGTAGTGATTTCTTGATTTTTTTTCCCTCAAAATTCTTGGGTATTGAAAAGGTGAATATCAAGGTCTGAGCAATGTAGATTTTCCTATCTTTAATTTGGTGTTCTAAAATAGCTTACTTTCTTATGAGTAGGTAAGGAAATACATACATTCATACATATACATACACATATGCACATCTATGTATATACATATATGCATATATATTCATATATAGATGTAGCCTATTCTGCTACTAAGAACAGAATTATGCCCTTTGCATTAAAGTAGATGGGATTTGATCATCACATTAAGTGAAGGAAATCAGACTCACAAACACTGCATGTTCTTTTCTTCAATATGCAGACTCTGGAAGGAAATAATACTTGAAAAATTGGAATAGATTATTTGGGAAGAAAAAATAATCAGATGGGGATTAGGAGGAGATATGGAGGAATAAATATGATCTAGATATGTGATATAGGTGCATGAGAATGTCATAATGAAACTTTCACTTTGAATCTATGCGAATAAAACCTAGTGCAATGAATATATAATAAAAAGCAAACAAACAAAGATGCTGAGCTTTGATCCCCATGGCGAGCTACTAAAAATAAAAATTTGTTCCAATTATTGTGCTTAGATGAGGGATTTTAACTTTGTGTGTGTTTAAGAGTGAATAAAATCACCAGTGTGAGTCAGTGGCAGACTACTTGTCTAGCATTGATGAGATCATAGGTTTAAATCTCAATACTACCAAAAGGAGAAAAGGAAAGTTTTCAGATGGAGCACTGTGAAAGCTAATTGTCTTCCAAGAGGAAGGAGAAAGACGGAGTATACCCAAGCACGTTCTTTATCTCTCACCGTGAAATGCCCAGTGCCATCTAAGAATTCTGCCACTAAGGCCACCCAGAAAGGCAGTCAGAATTAGAAGCTTAAATAAACATAATGCTTTTGAAATGATCCAATTTGTATCATGTGATTAGAAACGGCAAGCACATGAGAACATCTGACTATGCATGTTCTTCACATGATCTTCACTTTGTGACTTTCTGAATATTAATTCCTTCTTCCTCTATGACCACTGACTATATTAGATTATGAGCTACTCATTATGACCTCAGCTTATTTTCATTATTGTTTAATACCTGTAGATGAAAATACAGTAACAGACTAAGGTAAGGGCTTTAGGAACTCAATATAAGGTACAAGTTAGTTAATAGAAGATAATATTTAATGATCATTGCTTGTAATAAATCTTTACTCTGCACCTTGTTATTTCATTCAGATTATGTCATTAATTATAAAAACTATCTTTGAGGAAAATATTAACATTTTCCTTACAGTAGACATGGCAAAACAGACAGTGAAGGCACTTGACTTAGTTGCTAAATATAGAAATTAGAAATAGTATTTCAGCATAGTTCCCAAGACTGTGATTATGAGCAATCTCTTGCTGCTTTTTTTCTTTGAACTTACAATGTTAGAATTTTCTAAAAGGAAAGCGTTATATATCTTACTTTCTTTTTTTAAGTGATTCTTTTATTAACCAACTTTAGTAGGATTTTATGTCCTGTCTGACCTGTGGTCATGCAATCTCACAGATCTACAGACCCACAATCCCACAGAAACACACAGAAGCTTGTAATTAATTTTATGCTAATTATGCTATCTTTGTCATACTGCTAACTAGCTCTTGCTCGTAAACTAACCTATGATTTTTATCCTGTTCAGCCATGTGGCTCGGTAACTTTTCTCAGAGCAGCATAATTGTCCTCTGCATCTTCTGGCTTCTCTAGAGTCTCTGTGGCATCTCTATACTTTTCTTCCTGTTCTCAAGAGTTTTCTTTGTCTGGTAGCCTCACCCACAATTCCTGTCTGCCTTCAGCCAATCAGCATTTTTATTAAACCAGTAGGTAGGACAATTATTTACAGTGTAACAACATAATCCCACTACATTTCCCCCTTTTTTCTTTTCAAAACAAAAAGAACCCCAAATATAATATCCTTTCTTCCCCATTGTCTATAACTACTTACAACCAACACTGTAAACAAACACAAACATCCATAATTCATTTTTGGAAAATGTGGGCATTGTTGTCTAGGCTACTTACTGCTGAATGGGGGCACTGGCAATCCCATGGAGATCCACAGGAAAAAAAAGGATTATGGGCAAGCCTTTATTAAAGTAGTCTCTAAGGCTGGGTCATCTCAGACAGTCTCCTTAAAGTTGTTTTAGATGCAGAACTCAGAGGAAATTGCAACAAAGATGATCTGAAATGCTGAATCATCTGGGTCATCCATTTCCATTGGAGACTTTTCAGGGGATCTTCCTCGATCAAACTTTATTTTATTTTATTTTTTTAACCAGGAATAAATCCATAGCCTCACATTTTCTGTAGGAGAAAACCTTTTTGCCTAGGATATTTTGGTGTCAGTCACTGCTTTGCCTTATGCTTGTTTGTGACATCTGGGGAAAGCACATGAGGAAGCAGAAACAAAGGAAGAGAGATGACTGTCAAACCTCATTTACTGCTTGAAACGGGAAATACAGTTTCAAAGGATCTTAAAAAAACAGTGAAATAAATAAGAAATCAGCAATCAATCAATCAATAAATAAATATATAAATAAATAATAGTGTTTATAGGTAGTAAGACAATGAAGTAGAAAAAGTGTCACTGAGGAAAATATAATGGATTAATTAGGTAGGTATGAAGTAGGGAAAATAAGTACCATGAATGATAAGTGGTATTTTTTTGTTAGAACACCACCACTTTTGCAAAGGAAGGGCAAGATCTAACACCACAGGTATAATCTTCACTCAACCAAGAAAAGGCAGATTTATAGCACTGTGGTCAAAATACAGACACAGTTCTGCAAAGAAATTAAGTGGGTCCTAGAAACAAGATCCAGTCTTCAGCTCCTTCTTCAGCCTGTGGTCATTGTTAACAGATACTGACTACTGTCTGAAGGGCATAGCCCAAGTGAAGGTTAACATTTGAGAACCCTATAAGTGATAAATATAATTATAGCAATTTATTTACACTGCAGGAATCTGTAAGTGATCTGTAGTGTAGGACTAAGCCTCACCTCCCCACTAAACAAGCAGAGTCTCTGTTTTAATTATATTTCTTTCATACTCTTTCTTCCAGTGTTTAAGTAGAAACCTCAAACTTAGTGATCAACCTAAGCAGATGTTATTTTCTGAGTTTCTCTAGCTGAAAAAACCTAACTAGATGTAATTTTAAAGGAATATTATATATTCTGGGGTGCTTGTATCCACAATGACACTCTTCTAAAGAAGACAATTTTAAAAACAAACTTTGTACAAAAACTAGCCTGAATATAAGAAGAATGTAGCTAAATCTAATTATCAGAGTTGTTTGATAGCATCTGACAATCATTTCATTAGTTTACAAACTTAACTGCCCCCCTGCTCTGTCCTGTTCCTCATTTGTGAGTGCCAGGGTTATTTATTCTTCTCACCTTCCCTATTACTACAAAGACAGTTTAGCCGGCTGCTCTTCTCCCTTAGAATTGCAAATATCTACTGTTGTTCCCGTTTGTAGATTCAGCCTGTGGTTCCCATGAAGTGTGAGAATAAACCTCCATCTTCATTAACTGAAAAACAAAAGAGTGGACATGTTTGTTCAAGTCCAAGTGAGGACACATAGGGCTTAGGGTTCTATCGTGGTTATTTGACAAACAGATCTAATCTACAGATGCATAGTTCTAATCTACAGATGCATAGTTCTAATCTACAGATGCATAGATATAATCTACAGGTGCATAGATCTAGCATACAGATGATTTCTTTTGGATTGTCACAATCTGTAGTCACAATGGCAAGCTCTCTTGAACCATGTTTCCACAAAAAAGTTAGGATTTGAAGTGAATAAAAGATTTTATATCCATTCTTTTCTCATTAAGACCTTCTAAGAAAAATAAGGTCAGGAATCCATTTCATCAAAGGGACAAGAATGAATTTATTTCAAAATGTATGGATATTTCATTCTAAATTTGTTGAAGCACAGTTTCTTTCTGCAAAAAGCTGAAATAATGATTTTAATTTGATTAATAAAATATAAACTAGGGAATAGCAATATGCTAAGCTGGATGGTAAACTTCTGGCAATGACAAGAAAGAAGAAGGGCTATGCTGTTTATGAGTCAAGATGGAGCCACACTGCAACATGTATTAATGCCACTGTATGTAGTCTAGAATTGCAAACTGGAGGGAAACTCTGTGTTCATTCATTCAGGAATCTCCCTACTCAAGACCTTAGAATCCCTTAGTACATTTTTGAATTATAACAAAAGTAACCAAGGTGAGCTGATTTTTTTTTAGCTAATAAGACTTTGTAGATAGCATAAGAAATATTGGAGGAAGTATTGGATGTACATTTACCAAGGTCTATGAAGCAATGAATGCAAGGTAGTGGCTATAGGTGGCACTGCCCTGGACCCATTAATGATGAAGGAACAGTGTCTAGCATGTCAGAGATCAGCTGTCATCAAGACAGATACTTTTGCCTCACCTACTTCATCTTAATTCAGTGTCAGCCATCACCATGGAGGAGCACTCCATATGATGGATTGTGATCCTGTTCTCAATAGTTCACACTCCTTCAGTTTATCCTTACTGATACTGACCTTTTAGTTCTTATCATTTTCCACCTGAAATGTTTCAAAAGCCTTTTAAACGCTTTCTCTTGAACTTATCTTGTCTTTATGTTTCATTCTTCTTGCTGCCTTGTCAGACTGATCTTTCTAAAATCAAGTTGAATCAATTACTCCTTATAAAATCTTATACCAGCTCTCTGGTGTTTGCAGAATACAATCAAAACTCCACTTAGGTCCAAATATCTATTTGATGGTGCAAATATATTCTTCAAAATCACCTTTTATAATTTTTATTTTTTTCTAGCTCATTAAAAAATTACTTTCTGTTAGCCAAATATATTATGTAATTCATACTCTTGGCTTCTGCCAACCCCAGCTCTGGATATTTATTTTATCCTGTCCTTGGTAGTTTTTATGGTAAATCTGTGTTCATCATTTCATATTAAACTTCACATTACATTCTCAATGAAGCACAACTACCTCTGCTACCATGGAACACTGAACATCATTAAACACCACAATAATTTTACCTTCAGCCCATTTACAACCTGGACTTTTCTAAGGAAATCTGGGCACACAGCCCAAAGAATACTGGCTCATAAAATAAATGGTAAACCATCCAGTATCATTCAGGACTCAGTATACATACCTCAGAACTACTCATCTTTTAACTATTATTCTCTTATCCTCAGAGACTGACAGTGGTACTATCATTGTTCTTGGCATGTAGGTTTAAAACCTTATAATCTATTCAGACTCAGCCTTGTCCTTAACATGGACGTTCAAATGAGAAATAGGTTCACTCTGCTACAAAGAATTTGTTGCTTTCAAGATTTGTTAGCTTAAGGAAGGTTTCCGGATGGAGTCCCCAAAGAACTCTTTACATTTACATTCTCTTGCTTTAATCACCACAGAAACAGAATGATGTTAGCACAGAGGGATGCTTTGCTCCCATTTATAATTGTGACCTAAATATTATCATACAATATTTTCCCAGTGGGCAAAAGACTATGATGACTAGTTTAAAAATTTCATTTTATATTTCTTAACTCACCATTAATCTTAAATCATATTAAACAGTCCAGGATGGTGTGCATCAGGTCCTAGGCAACTTGTCATGGCTACTTTTGATATCAGCCATGTGTAGCGCACTGTCTTCTCACTCACTGTCTAAAAGCTGTTTTTAGTTATTTTAATCATAAAGACCAGCACCACTGAGTTGTTTCTGTTTTTTTTTTTTTCACACTCCGTCTCTTCTCACTGAGATCCTTGCACTTCAGGTATTACCAATAGTAAATGGATGACCTATTCTCACATAACATCATGGGAGACTGGCTATCTAGTTGATATATGACTTTTTTCTCTGACTTCACAATGTTCACTCCAACTTGAAACATTCCCTTCAGTGAAGGGCTTGCGTAAGACATTCAGGTGGTAAACATAGGCTTATGTCTGGGAGAACACAAAGTTAGAAGATCCATGAAGGTCTCTAACAATAGTGTAAAGGGAGAGCACATTTGCTAGGATGAAGACAATGACCAGCGAAGCTCCAAAAGTTTGTGGAGCTTTCTTCAAGTGGTGGTGAGAACTCCTGTGTTACAGCCTCCGGGAGGGATTGCCTGTGTTGAGGTGGGCTTTCTAATAATGTAACTCCTTTTTGAATTATTCCTGTTTTTGTTGTTGTTGTTATTTGTTTGTTGTAAGTAATCCCTCACCAGTACTCCTGTGAACAACTGATTTAAAAAAGTCTTTGGTTTACTAAATTGGATTTTGTGCAGTTGTCATTTTGGCTTGCTGTGGGTTCCCATTCTTGAGTGAGCAGACATATGTATGATGTATTTCTCCAGAAAAAGTCAGTTGAACAATACTGTCATACTTTTTAAGTAGTTCCATTGATTATAATATACCTAGTAACATCTCTGATAGACTTTCTAATTTAATGGGGTTCAATACACATTCTTTTGAGTTGTGTTACTACTAGAGGTACACTTTCAGTTCCAAACATTTGACTGTTTTAGTTTCATAATTCAGTCTTTTGTGGCTAGACTATTGACTGTATTTTTTTTCCTACTGTGATGAGGTACACAATTAAAGGAGTGTCTTAGACTGCCATTACACATTTAGAGTTGTTTTCATTGAATGAAAAAGAGATGCTCAATTATTACTTTTAGAGGCTTTCCTACTCTAGGCTAGTCCTGAACTCAGCATGTAGCTGAAAAAGACTGAATTTCTTATCCACTACTTCGCAAATTCAGGGTGGCCAGCATATTCCATAATGCCCTGCTTTTAGCTAAATATTTATGTACACAAATTATGTGCAATAAATTTTGTCATCATACTACATGTAAGAATTTATTTGTTCTTAAATATATTTTAAATGCCTGTTTGCAAGCTATTGTATAAAAGATAATCAGAACCAAGAAAGCCATCAAACTGTCCCATATGACTACAATTTAAAGAATTATATATTCCTTTTAAAATATATTTGACCCACTAATGTTCCTACTAATATTTCTGTTATATATGCATAAACAATAGCTAATACATAAACAAAATGTTTGTTTAAACAAACATGGATATTTGCATAAAATAAATAGACGTTATAAATTTATGGATTGGTGCATGAAAATTCACCTGTATCACAATCCGAGACAAAGATCCACCTGCCTCTTAAGTTCTGAGCTAAAGAGAGGAAGTGGAACTGGAGAAGGGGATGTTGGGAGGAGGTGAGGGTGTGAACCTAACTGTGGTTGGTATGTATTGTATGAGAGAAGAGTCTATTTTAAATAGATAAAAATGAAAATAAAGAAAAAACCCTCCATGTTTGGAGTGGGGTGTGTGTGTGTGTGTGTGTGTGTGTGTGTGTGTGTGTGTGTGTGTGTGTGTGTGTGTGTAAAGCCTCCATGTTTGGAGTGGGGTGTGTATGTGTGTGTGTGTATGTGTTAAGCTATCTAAAATGTGACTAAGATTCTTGAATTTTAAGGTTCATTTTTTACATAGTCTTTTTTTTCTTTATATTTCTCCTTGAGTCGCGTTAAACGTAGAGTTTCCTCAAGATTTTTAGAGAAAGAAAAATTAATAATAAGGTAGGGTACCACACTGAGATATTATTCTTCCATATTGAGCAGTAGACATTCTTAAATGTTTTACTGACAATATACTCCCCTTAGATCCAGCCTTTCATGCATGCTAATGTTCAGAATGTGGGAAATAGAGCTGGTTGCACCTTGTAAACTTCAGACTAAGTACAGGGGAAAAGCAAGAATACAGGGGCCAATATATCTAGAAAAAGTAGTTGAAAATAATGTGGAATTGGTGGTGGTGAGGTTTCAATGGAAAATGTCTTCTGCAGGCTCATGTGTTTGAACAATTGGTCCCCAGGCATTGGCACTGTTTGTGAGGGTTGGGGAGCCAACAGAAGGTGAAGCTTTGTTGTAGGAAGTGGGTTACCGAGAGAGGAACTGAGGTTTTATAGTCCTGACCCCCCCCCCCCGACACACACTCTTTTATTTCTTATTCCATCTGCAATATGAGCAGCCAACTACTCTTCTGATGCCATATCTTCTCCACCAGGACCGATTAAATACCCCTTAACTGTGAACTTTGAACAGAATAGACCCTTCCTTCCCTGAGTTACTTCTTGTCACAGAAGTTAGAATAGTAATACTATAATATAAACAGTTAAGCATATATATATATATATATATATATATATATATATATATATATATATATATATATATATATATATATATATAATTCCTAGAGAATTATCAATACATCCTGATAATATCTACTCAATGAGAAATATATATATGTATGTATTTATTAATTGCTAGAGAATTTCAGTGTATCCTAATAATATCTACTCTCCACTCCTTCCCTCTACTATTACTAGATCCACCCCCATTTCATGTCTCTCTCTTCTGTCTCATTTTTTCACTATTATTTAGAATAGATCATCTAATAGCAGCTGTTTTGTATATAATTTTCTTATGTAGTTGCACTACCTATGAGGTAACCAACCAGTCTCAGATGGATCTTGCAACCTACTCCATAAGAGGAAACCTCATACCTAGTACTCTAAACCTTGCCTGAAAGCCAAGTGGAGAAGTTTGCTCAGTGGATAAAGGTAGTTTTCAGGAATGATGACTTCAGTTCAATCTCTGAAATATACATTGTGTACAGAATTGGTATACACACTGTGGTGTTTTGAAAGAAAATGACCCCTCAAAGGGAGTGGCATTATTATGAGGTGTGACCTTGGAGGCAGTGTATTACTGTTGGGATGGGCTATAGGGTTTCTTTTGCTCAAGCTTCAGTCAGTGTGACAGTTCAGTTCCTAATGCTCACAAGATGTAGCATCCTCACCTCCAACATCATGTTTATCTGCACACCACCATGCTCCTCATCATGATGATGAACTGAACCTCTGAAACTGTAAGGGAGCTACTCTAATTAGATGGTTTTTATTTTTATAAGACTTGTCATGATTATGATGTCTCTTTACAGCAATAAACTTAACACACACACATACACAGAGAGAGAAAGAATATTTAAAAAGTAAATTCTAGCAGTGAATTTAATTCTTTTGTTTACCTAACTTATCATGAAACAAAGCAGCTTTCTAAATATTTGTTTATGGACATAGACAAATGCTACTCCCGGCTTTCATCAGAGACGCTTCTCTTTGCAGTGGATGGTGGTAAGTGCAGAGACTTATGTCTAATTAATGAACTGAGAATAAATGATAATTGAGTGTTCAGCCCTACAGTGGACATTTAAACTCCTTTCTCTGAAACTCAAAAAACATTTTCAAAGAGGAAATAAATGTAAGTGAGAAGACAGGAAAACGAGCTGTAATATTATCTTTTGGGCATTATATAGCTAAAGCAGTCATGACGTCATAAAAAGATCTACACAATTCTGAGTCTGTCAACAATCAGTCACAGCTCAGTGGAGAGAAGTTCAGAGGACACTTTCCTCACTGCTGAATCTGGGGCAGGGATAGTCATTGTCTTCAGGTGTATACAGACGGAGGAACCGACCAAACTGCATCATATAGTTCCAAAGTTATGGTTACTCAGATGATCTCATTTAAACTCAGTGGCCCTCAAACAAACAAACATCTGTACAAAGTAAACAATAACAAGTCATGAATATGTAAAGGACATTTTCATGAAGGAAGCAGTATAGTAAAGGTTTGAGACAGGTTGGAGGTTTCCATAATCAGAGAGCATGTTCTACCTGTGGGAACCAGTCAAAGAATGAACTCAATAAAACTTAAAGAGAAAAGGGGCTAAAGAAAAGGTACATCTTATGAAAAACACAAAAATTATTTTGACTGTGTGTATTAAGATGTTTTAAAAAATATGTTTTTGTGGTTTGTAACTGTCTTTATTGGTGGTACTCTTTAGAGAGATTGTGGAACATTTAGAAGGTGGGACCCTACTGGGTAAGGGTGTATACTCTGAATTTGATTCTGGTACTACTTCTGCTTCTTATTCTATTGAACTGCCAATGCATGCTTCTGTTGCTACAGAGTCTTCAGCTACCGTACTTTCCCTTCATGATAGACTGTATCTTCAAATCATGAGCCAATTTAAAATTTTCTTTTCTTAAGACATTTCATATTAGATATTTGCTGATAGCAGACAGAAAAAATGAGACAGAAATGTTAAGTTTTAATAATTTCTTATCAGAACACAAATTAAAATTTGTGACAGCTAATATAGTACTTATGAATTTGATCAACTGTATGGACAGAATTATTCACCATTGTAGCAGTAGGTTTCTGTGTCTCACCTGAACTGTCTTGAAGCCATTTAGTCTCAAACAACCACACAGAGGCTTATGTTAATTACAAAATGTTTGGCCTACTGCTCAGGCTTCTTGTTAGCTAGCTCTTGCATCTTAACTCAACACATTTCTATTAGTCTATGTCTTGCCACATGGCAAGGGGCTTTACCTGTGTTCCATTAACTCTTGCTCTATTGGTAGCAACTCACAGTGTCTCTGTCTGACTCCACACTCCTTCCCCTTCATGTATGCTTGGATTTCCCTCCTGCCTATAAGCTACTTTGCCATAGTCCAAAACAGTTCCTTTATTAACCAAAGGTAATTGACAGCATAAGAAAGACATCCCATATCACTTCCCCTTTTCTGTCTAATCTAAAAGGAAGGTTTCAGTTTCAACATAGCAAAATTACATATAATTAAACAGCTATCAAGCAAGATATAATACTTAGTCTATTTGTATTCAGTAAAATTAAAGAAAATATTCTATCATTACCTTATTCTTGTGAGTTCAAAGTTTCATATCTAATTTACCTTTTATTATAACTAAGGAAAAACTATCTAATCTTCAACTCCATCAAAGATCATAGAAGGATATAATATTATCTGAGTAAACATGATGTGCATTGCAAGGATCTTCCAAATTCTGGAAATAACAGAGGCATCTAGCTACTTGGAGAGTCACCCAACATTTTTTTGTAATGTTAGGTCATTCATATTCAGCCTGGAGTCTATGGCAAACTCTTTAATGCAGCAGGAAATTTGAAGGACTGCTCGCTCATTCTGGCATAGTTGGTCAGTTACTTCTTGTGTTTTTTAGAAGGTCTGGAAGTCTCTTCTTTAAAGTTGGAACCTGAAGGTCCATCTCTGCTTATTCTGGCAAAGTTCAGAGAAGATCACTTTCCTACAGGTCCTGCATCTCCATTTTATACAAAATACTTCAAGCAGTCAAGGCAAGAACAACTTTTTTCCCAGTGGCTAACTTTTGCCACAATGAAAATAAATTCTACATAGAGTTTCTCTCATGCCCATCATCCGTTTGAAGTATATTGGTACTACCAGGAGAAGACATGTCTCACTGTCCAGAAAAGTAAGATTTTAAAATATTTTAAACACCATGTTCTGTAGGTCTTTAAAATGTTTGAAGATTATCTATCTAATTGAAATATATCTGTGTATATATTAAAAAAAAACCATCATGTCTATAAGTTAGATTATCACAGATAATTAACTATTAATCTGTATTCCTTAATTATACATTATGATTTAAAAGAAATTCACAAACATAATATATTAAACAAAAGTAGAAATATACATGCAGTATAACAAAACTGACCTTAAATTTGTATCAATAAACTAAAATCCTTATCACCATAAAGTATTTAAAACAAGTAGTTGCATTTTATAATTCAATAATATACCCTTTTATCCCATCACATTTCTATTCTCTTTTCTTTCTCTCATTTTCTGTGGAAATATAAAGAAAAACTTTTCTCCAAAGTAACATATTTTTTGACTTCAGATTTAAAGTCATTTACAAAGGATATAGGTTGGATTAATCCAGCAGCATGTAAAATTAAATGTCGTTTAGCAGCTCTTGCTCCTTCCTCAGCTGTCAAACAACTCAGACTACATAACATACAATATCTGTGTATTTTCCATCTTTAAGTGACATATATACGTGTATGTGTATAAATTTTATTTCATTTTAAAGTTCTTTATCTTTCTTCCTTTTTCTTTTCTCTTCCAAACCTACATATATTTTTAAAACACATCTAAAACTATTTAGGGGTTTTTATTTCTTTTGTCTGAAATGTCTTTACTGTATTTCTCTAATCTTTTGCTGATCACACTTTTAATGTGGTAAACCAGGATAGGATTAATGTCTTGGCTATGGCAGCTGGCTGGCCAACTCCACACAGCTCCTTAGTTTAGTATCATAGAGAGTTTAGATTCATAGCAGAAGTAACTGGCAGGAACCATACTTACCATTCCAACTCTGGGGAATTTTAGGGTCCGCGTTGCCCCTAAGTAGAGCAGCATTCCCTCTGCTGATAAACACAATTTAAGTTTTGACAGCAGGGCTCTTAAAAGAACCACACTTTTTTTTTCCTGCCAATGCTAAGCCAGGAAGTATTTCTTACAGGAGCTGTGCCTCTGCTTGCCACCAGCAAACTGAGCCCTCCTGACAAAACATTGTTCCTAAGAAGCCAGGATTGATCCTACTCAATTTTTGTCTGATGAATAGTAACTTTAAATCCATTATGTGAAGCTTGTGTTTTTTAGAGACTCTTGTGAGATTTATGGAACCAGTCTTGCTGCAGCTCAAGCTGCATGCCACAAGTTCAAGCCCACATGCTACTCTGTACCACAGCCCACTCGAGAGACTAGGAAGCTGGTGTTGGCTCTGTTTCTATGATCTAGAACCCCATTTAAGCTTTCTTAGGCTTTATGCGTGCGTGCATGCCCCACGTTAGAATGTCATTTGTAGTCTGAAGTTTCTGGTCTGGCCTAGCGCTGAGGTCCAGACTGCTTCCAGCTGCTTAGTCCCAATAATCACATAAAGGCTTATATTAATTATCAACTGTTTGGCCTATGTCTCAGGCTCTTTCTTTACTTGCCAGCTCTTTTAACTTTATTTCTAGTAATTTATGTTTTGTCATGTCGCTCGTGGCTTACTTGTGTTTCTGTACATCTTGCTTCCTTGGGCAGCAACTCAAAGTGTCTCCGTCTGACTCTGCCCTCCTTTCTCTTTATCTATGCTCAGATATCCCACCTGCCTAGAAGCTGGCTTGTCATAGGCTAAAAAAAATACCGTCTCTCTTCCTATTTGCTCCCTAGTGTTCTTGGAGGAAAGGACCAGACCTGCTTCCGCTATGTGGGCCAGTTCAGCTTTCCAGAAATCACCCAACTGTTCAATCTCTTATAACAGTGAGTGCTTCCTATACACTTCTTATTAAATATTAATCTTTTAATCAGTTGCCAGTGATTAATACCAGCTATATCTTGTGCCCAATATGGGGGACCAACCATGAAACTTTACTGTCCTGTTTTGCTTTAAGAACAGAAAATAAGCAAAGTCTATTAAATAAAAGCCAGATGTATCCCTCAGAGTACTCCGTCCCAGAGCACATTTCTCTTTGTTTGGTTCACAGAAGTTTGTGTTGGACTAATCATAGGCCATCAACAATAGAAATTCTTGATGTGGGGCTATAAAATTTAACAGCATCATAGCATTTATTTAATTTCTTGTTTTCTGACCACAAAGTAGAAATATGAATATCCCAATGCAACTGTGTGTCTCTCCTACTTATTAAGAGGCTTTGAAAGAAACAGTTATGAATATTTTTTTTTTTTACTTTTTGACCACTTTGAAATTTCATATCATGATAGCAATAGTCTGAATCCAGTCACCCAACAAGGAGTCATCTAAAGCAGGTATATTCTAATCCTGTCTATTTCTTATTTTACAAGAGTATTTTGAAGATAGTTTTATAAATAAGAGATAAAAATTATTCACAATCTATATGAAGCTTATTTTTCTTAATTTATTTTGCTTAATTTATTCTGCCCTATGCATATAAGTTGTTGAAATTGACTTCATATATATAAATTTGAGCTAATTTATAATTATGTAGTCTTAGTACATCATGTAGAAAGCTTTATATGCAATATGCTTTTATGAAAAACTGTATTAACTCAGCAAAATAAATTAATATTTTTATCCCATGATTCATTTTCTAAATGGAGCACATTGACCTCCCATCCTGGCAAGAGATCTAAAAGGCTATTGCTTGACCTGAAAGTCACCATGTGAGGAGTACAAGTTTTATTAAGATTTCATATTTAATTTGTTTTATGGAAAAAATAGTCAATGCATTTTTAATTAACTGGATGTTATATCATTAAGGTAGGATGATAAGTAAATATTCATCATTCAATGCAAAACTTTGTGAATATAATTTCAAAAGAGATAAAAATTACTAAAGGAAACTTTTCCATCATTATAGTAAATTTTAAAATGATGACGAATTATCTCAGTATTGAGAGAGAAATAAAATTCGTCAGTATTGTGATAGTAAGCCACTTTTAAAAGCCATTTTTATTCTTGTAAAAATATCAATTCACAGATTTGTTTTTAGATACACACTCAAAAATATTTGGAAAATGAGAATAGTTTTTTCTATGAAATATTTCCAAAAAATCTTTTGGAAAGAAAAGAATCTTAAATAAGCATTTGTATTGGTATAGCTAAATGGAAATTTTGTGCTATTTACTTAACTAAGTCTCACATTAGCTTAAAATATAATTTTTGCTACAACACAAAACTATGTTAAGCTTAACATATGATTAGTTTAACACTGGGTAAAAGTTGAATTTTCTAAAAAATTGCTATAGAAAGTTTCTACAATATTTTATTTTGCTTATTTGTGTTCCTGGTCCTCTATGCATACTATCTAGCTGAGCTACTCTCCCCACTTTTGATAATATCCAGTTCTTAAAGCTCAAGTTTCTCTGTTATTCTCATCTTCTTTTGGCCTAGATTTTCCTTTTGAACGTGGTCAACTTACTAGATACTAATAACATCATGTATTCCATTGTACCTTATAGTTGCTAATGTACGTTTACATGCATTGTATATTTTCATATTTATAATAAGCTTAAGTAGATATCATTTTTTCCATTTAATAAATGGAAACAAGAGAAAGTTATTCTATCACAAGAGCAAATAAGAAATCACTTTTTACCTTTGGGAATCTACCTGAGCTTTAGAGCAGAAGATATAACTAACAGTATAGTGCTGGAAAGTAAAGCATTTGAGTTCTGAGAAAGCACAGCAGATCTAGACGATAGACAATTATTATTTTAAGAACTTGGACATGGGCATAAACTTGGGGGAGGGGATGATATTTGAATGTTTTCTATCCTTCTCATTTTAATGAAAGATTAAAAAATAAAATGAAACACTTCCAGATCATTTTTATATCTTTACATAAGAATGTTCAGATGGTGTCATTAACTTTGTGATGTTAATTGAAACTGCATTGTTACTTTTGTACTTTTGAATGGCAACCAGACAAAGGATGGATAATGTATTACCATTAAATGATGAGAGTGTATTATTCCAATATACAGTACAATATGTTTGGAGTAAATTCAAATGGAGAGCAACAGAGGCATTACTGGAACATTTTTAAGCACACATAAGGTAGCTAATAAAAGTAGAGACCCAATTTCAGGAAAGAAACATTAGCTGTAATATATTTAAATATTTCTTAATTTAAATTTTTAATTTTAATTGGGAATTTGTTTTGATATTGTAAAATACTTCTAGTCTCAAAGAACAAATTTATTCTGTTTATATAAATGTACACACACACATATGAAGTATACAATGCTACAGCAAAAATATAATATATAATAAGCTTTATCTCGTTCTTGATACATCCTGGGAGAATGAGACAAAAATTGCTAATTGTTTAAATATATCATTATTAAATTAGATGTCAACAAAAATGAAGTAATTAGCGTCCAGAAGAGCACATTACTGTAAAACAGGTCACAACTTATTTTCATAATTTTAATTCATGTCTTTCAAACCCCTTGACAAAATATTTATCTTAGTTTCTTTAGTTACATAAAATATGGCTAAATTATCTTAGCTTCTGCTGCCTCTGTTTGATCAGGACTTCCTTGTTACATGCACTTGATGTACTGAACTTGTGCTTAACATCATATTTGACAGAAATAGTCTAGTGCTTATTGATATTTATAACCTGTTGACTTGGGATATTTTACTTGAGGCAACATTTTTATGAGTTAAACATTTCCAGATCATTTTGTTAGTGACTTTATTACAAAATCATCATTGCATGTTTGAAATATTTAAATGTTAAGGGTCTTGGGTCTTTTGATGAGTCATAGTATGCTATTGGCTAAAATGTTAGTAAAATTGTGATGTAAAAGGAACTTAAGATATCACCTTATCATGTCTTTTTACATGTTTAGGTTTATTCAAAATTAAAAAGGAAACTCTAGTATTAAAATGATGTTCTTATGAATTAAGTGAAAGGTGGAAAATGTGATAAGCTTAGTCAGGACACAATCCAGTATTATTTACTACAGGGGCAGTCATACTGTTGTCTAGGAAAAGATAGTGTAAAAATATATTTTCAGGGTTTTTATTCTATTTTTAATCAATAGCCTTGTTTATTTCTTGTTTTCTCTTACATATGAGCTTTGAAGAAATAGTAGCAAACCTTTTGGGTATGCTATATGTTACTACTGACCTTATTAATCCCATTGTCTTTTTTTTGAAGACATTGTGAAATAGAGGAAAGATTATGTTCAGAAACCATGTGTGTGTGTAAATATTTATATAAAATCTCAGATTACTCAGTATTCTTACTGCCACATTATTTTCACTGCATTTTAATGTATTTTGAAGGTGAATATAATGAAAATATTAATTTTTAGAATAGTAATATTAGTTATTTCTAATACTAATGGGAAAAACTAAATCAGCAAATTTTAAGCAAAGTCTAATGAATTGCATATCACCTGGAGGGCTAAGCATTTCTCTACTTTGAAAGTATAGGGCATTTCTGAAGTCAAACACAGTAATCAGTAATTAATAATTCAAAATTCTCTTTCAAGAATGTCAGTTTAGATGAGCTGCAGGTGAATATTTATTATGACATGTAGTTTATTGAGTATAATTTAGACTCAGAGGCCACTAGCATATGCCAGCAAAATCATGAATCTTGGAGGATAAACTACAACTACCACTTTACTAAACCAGAATTATCCCTAACTACATTTCTAATTATTTTTCTATATGTCTGTGGATAAGTATAGTTCTCATTCCCCATCAAGGTGACTTCTCTTTGCAACAAACTGAAAGCATTACAGAGCCATAAACAATCAAACCACAGAGTTATGGAGCCCAGTCCCAACTGATGCATCTATAGTATAACTTCCAGACCTATGAACAGAAAGTTTGCTGTGTGAGATTATGTCTCCCATGAATGTCAAAAGCTATGTCTATAAAGTCTCATCAACACCACTATGCAAAGAGGTGCTGAACAAGGACAATAACAGACATGCTGGAATGGGAGGGGGAGCCCAGGAGACAAAAAAAGGAAAAAAGAAGACATGAATTTGATAGAGAACAGGACAAGTAAAGGTGAATGGGAAGCTTTGGAGGGATAAAACAAAAGTGAAGGATGATTTAATTATATCATAACCTCTAAAAATAAAAGAAATATTTTTCCTGATGGCCAATGTCATGCAGACTCTTTACAACATGTCTTTGGTTTTCATAGTGATCTTATTATCTGTGTGAATAAAACTGTGTATTATTATTCTAACTGTATCTTTACTTATTGTTCCATAAGAATGTTAAAATGAACAGGCAAATATTTCTGTAGTGTTTATTATTCATTAGTAATAAAACTGAACTTTCATAAATATTTCATTTAATTGGTTTTGTATATTAGTAGTTAATATGTGATATAAAGTTTATTTCTTTAAAAGTTATTCAAAATACATTTGATATGTCCAAAAATATTGTTTTATATTACTGAAAGTCTGACGTAGGTGATTATGAAAATATTCTTTTTTCATGAAATAATGAGGAATATCTGATTAAGCATATAGGAACACAAACATTTCACCATATGGTCTTTACTTATCAAACCTATGCTCATCTAATTTGATAAAAATATTGTAAGACTTATTGATATTTGTAACCTATTGTCTTAGGTTACTACATTTGTGAAGTTTCATGAGGCACAACCAGTTGGCAAAACAACAAGATAATTAAATGACTCTTAACCTAGTCCAATTCATGGTACAATTCCTCTAACTCAAGATGGGTTGTACATTGTTCTCCAAATACCCTTAAATACCAATACGTTGTATGTTTCGCTTCCATTCACACCACTGTTTCAAAGACATCATGCTTGGTTTTGTCATTAGTGCTAATGTTAGTTGTTGATCTTAAGAATAATGCTAACAGTGGTATCACTCAGTTTTTCCCTGGTTATTTACTCCAGTTCTCCTCCATATTGCTGAATGCAGAGCATCTTTCATCTTGTGTAATCTCTACCTTAATAATTCTAGGATTAAATTTATTCTCCAATGAATATTTGACTTCAAGAAACTTATTCATCTTTTTCAAGGTAAAAAAATTTAGAATGTTATATCACAAAATATGGAGAAACTTACATGTTATAAATTAAAATAATGCTATAATCCTCTTTTGCAAATAGTGAATCCCAGGTCTGCTTCCCCCTAAGAAGAGGAACATAATGTCTCTTCTTCACCATGCTGGGACACCACAGTGGTGAGGAATCACTATGTAGATAATCACAGGACTTTCACGAGCAATTTAATCAAATAACCTTGGTGTTGAACAAATAGTTTATGTTAATAAGTTTATGATACTATATGTAGTCTGTGGTATTTTGATAGTGGAACCTGAGAAGTGCAAGGCAATAACCATTGTCTTTACTGAAGATGCATAAACACATACAGACACCCCACAACAAGTACATATATACATAAGGGTAGGAAAATAGAACATTCAGATAACATGCAATATCTTTTAGGTTTATCAAATTATGTTCTCATCAACCTAAAACTATAGGTAGAGTCAGTTTTTTCAACTTAAATGATGTCCTGTCTTTTATGTTTCCTTTGCATACATCTGTTAACCCTGAAAAAATTAGTAAATTAAATTTTCCTAAAATATTTTCACTAATGTTATATTATCTCTAGTGAATCTTTAAACTAAGCAGGGATTATATTCAAATCCTTTATTCTGGCACTCAGGCTCTGACCACAAATGGCTTTTCATAAGTACATGGCACTATTTAAGATGATTTTTCTCTATTTAGTACAATAAAATTGATGGCCTCATTTTTAAATTAATCATTTACATCCCTCTGAAAATCAAACAAGATACTAAGAAGAGCACTCATTTCAGTATTGGGACATATTAAAGTATTCAATCAGCATATTTTGCAGTTATTCATTTTGATCTCCATTAATGTATTTCTTCAAACTTTTAACCCATCAGTAGTCTAAATAACTGTGTCTTCTTGATACATGTATTAGCATGCCGACCTAAGAAAGTTAGAGAAATTATTTAAATTCATATGGAAGCAAAGCCAAGCAAGAGTTTGAACTGGAGCAGTATGTCTCTAGACTGCATGAATATTTCTTCTACATGTCCTATCACATATTGCTGAATATTCTATCATTTCTCTATCCCCGTAAATTCAATGCACTAGATTTTTCTGTTTTACCATATGTGGTTTAGAGGACTTAATGGTTTGTGTGTTCATATGTTATGTATATAATGTTATAAAAACAGATTATATTATTAAATTTTCCTCAATTTTGTTTTAGCTCCTATGGGTATGAGTTATTTTATATTTTTATAATTTCTGGAAAGCCTTTACCAAAGACCAGAGAGAGTGAAGGAGGTAACATTGTAAAAGTACATACTTGAACATGTATAGTTGATTAAAATACTGCCTTAAATATGTAACAACAAGAGCCAAATATTAAAAGACAAAATTTGATTGTAAATATGATGAATCTTAACACATTTGGCATACAGGTGTATATGTGCCTGTGTGTGTGTGTGTGTACACACACACAATAGAAATAAATCTTAAGGAAAAACTATAAGTAAATGACATTGCAGCCTTTCCTGAATGGTGAACTTCTACAAAGCTAATATAAAACAAAACCTATTACCAAACATACTTACATAGACATAGGTAGATACAGGTAGATAGCAGTAGCAGGAAGTACATTATAAAGTCTCTTGCATGCAAGAAGCAAAATACATTTTAGAAATATAATATGTAGAAATTAATTGTGGAGGAATAAATGCTACATAGACATTTATACAAGTGAATATTTACAAGAAAGAAAGAAGATAAATTGTAATGAAATGTAAGTGCCATCTTTTTGAGGAATTAGAATAAGCATGCTTAGGATGAAGGCTCTGGGATGTTCAAGTATTTCTTTTCTTGACTTGGGTGACAGATATTTGGTTGTTCAATCTGTGAATTGTGTGTTTACATTTTTCTTTATGTGTATCTTATTTAAAATAGCTATAAACTAGTGAAATGATATATGTTTAAATAGATAAAAATTTAAAATACTAGGATGGTATATTTTAAAACTCTGTAGAGTTAAATAGGGAAAGAAAATTCATCATAGAAAAGGAATTTAGCTACAAGTCCTACAGATGAAGAATATTTTGAAGTGTATAGTAATTTGCTAGTTGTGGTGGCTTGTGATTCTAACTCAGTATGTGGTGAGAAGGCTAATGTTAGTTCTTAGTAGGCAGTCAGAGAAAAGGGCCTATAGGGAAAGTACCAGTTGGTTGGTCCAGGGTGACGGGCTCAAAGAGTTTGGGCTCTTTAGACCTTAGCCCATAAGATCTCTGAGAATTAACCAATCTAAAGAAAGGTTACCTCAGTTTTTTCTAGTTTCTGCCATAGCTTGTAAAATGTTAGGCAAAGGCAATTTAATGGTTCTTCTTCTCCTGGAAGATATTTCTTGTTTCAGAAGTTTCTCTTATATCTCATTATTTTTTTAATATTCTTCAATTTTTCTCTGTTCCATAGTAATTCTCATAAGGCTTGTTTCTGCTATACATACTCTCATAGGGTCCATGTTATTTATCTGCATTTTTGTGATATAATAAATGTGAAGCCATTGTTCCAGGTCAATCTTTGATGGACATGAGTGTCTCCTATTGTAAATCTATGGTAATTCATCATTGGGCCACAAAAGCTCTCATTGATAGAAAATCAAAAACACAAACAAAAACACTGCATCATTGAGCAGTTAAGGCAGGAAATTCAAGACCAGCCTGTGCTTGTGTCTAAAGGCAAAGGAACAGAAAAACGAAGATAACATACTGCTTTAATGATTACTTAGGACTCATTACTGAATGATATAAGCTAAGACTTTAGTTATGAGGGATACATTTTAAAAATTCCACAAATAACCTTCTCCTTATGGATCATGAGTGTCTGAGTGAGGTAAAATCAGAATTGCTGCTTTATCATTTGGTTGACATCACAGATTAAAGGCTTCTACCAAGAAACATGAAGCCTATTAGAGTAGCATTGTCAAATATATCCGTTTGTAGTGAATTGTTAAGGAACAGAGAAAACACACACACACACACACACACACACACACACACACACACACACACACACACACATACACAACTGCTATTACTTAAATATAGGAAAAACAGGAATGGGGATGCCTGAGAGAAAAATGTGAGTGGAAACTAGATAAAACTAAAAATGAAGAAAAAAATTATTATTACCAGTAACAAAGCCTAGAACAATCGGCAGACTACAGCAATTTTCTAATCAAACCAGTGAATTTTATATTAGGCTGAAGTGCCTATGTAAGTGCAAAGACGCTCAAATGCTGTTAACACTAAATGAATTCAATTATCTGCTGATAATAAGATTCATTTAATAATACAGAATAAAGTCTGTAGCCTAAAGAAATAAAGTTGATATGAATACATCTATCTTATTAAAAAATTCCACTTAAAACACATAAATTGAGCAAAGTAAACATTTCAAATGAATTAAGTAGACAAAGTAAACAGTGTGCAGAGGAGTTATGAATTTTCTTTACAGATAAATCTGTCACCTATAAGAACAAAATAAGTAAATACTGTTACATAAGTGAACTGAACAGTGAAATGAGGAGAGACTTTTAAAAAGCAGGGTTAATAGCTATTTGATCATTTTTTTTTATAATAAAAGAGTTTAAATGTATTATAAAATTAACTATGCTGACTTAATACATATATAGCAAAGGATGTGAAAATTGAGAAAATCAAGTATCTTTAAAGATGTCAGGGTAGAGTCAAATTCTTCCTTCTCTGCCACACTTGGTAAAATTCCTAGAAAACTTAGATAGATTTTACAATTCTACTAGCTGGAATGACAATTTCAAGAGAAAATGTAAATGAGTCTTACACATGCATAGAGCAACTCTTCATTGTGCCAGACTTATTTCAGGAAGTCTGCTAAGAAAACGTAGTAACAGAAATAAAACTGTACAGTCATTGGTGGTATGTCCCAGTTTCTTCCTGGATTAAAACCTTCTATCTATGAAGGAAGCATCTTCCGACACAGAATGTCAAAGAAGATTTAAAAAAACAAATGGCCATCAAAGAGAGAATGTTAGAAAGGAGGTAAAAGAGGACATTCTAAGAGAAATGAATCCATCTACCCTGATGGGAAGTTTAATAATCTTGGAAGGTAAACATTTCAAAATATCTTCAAAATGTTCCTGAAATTGACTACTAGGCCCTTTGTGTTCCCAAGCATAATAAGCAGTAGGACTACTGAGGTACACTCTCGGGACAGCCAAGCCACCTGGGAGCAGCAGAGACTAGCCAAATATCCAGAAATAGAGTCCAACTGAGCAGCACGGAGAGGATGCTATCTAATCGCTCATGAAACTTATAGGCTGTGAAGTACAGGTTCGGCTTTCGTGAGCTGCGGTACTTTTTTGGTGACACAGCCGTCTTTGGGTCATTCCTGGTTCTGAGTAACCCCTCACCCATATTCCTGTAGCTAACCCCATTAAAAGTCACTGGTTCACCAACTCTGACTCTAGTATTCCTCTTTGGGGTAAGTACACATTTTTTTTTTCATGTATCCCTGGGAATATTGTTGCAGAACAAATGGTTGTATAAATTTTTACAACAAATTTTAACTGGCTAAAAACAGCATATGGAAATCATAATTAGTTATACACTATTCGAAATTTTCACTCACACTTTTCACTATATTAGTAAAAGGATCAAAATGAAAATTGCTACTGTGGATCATGGATATTAGCTGTTATAAATGACCAAATAAAAAATAACTAAAATTTAATTTAAAAAATCTCTCCATATTTATAGTTAAGTTCAGGAAGATCTTCCTTGTCCAGATCTTGCTTAGGCAGATATATTTTTGAGGTGTTAGTTTTGTTAGAGTCAGACATTCTCACGGCAGATTCCCTGGGCTTCTGGCTCTTACAGTCTGTCTCATGCCTCTTCCACAGTGTTTCTCGAGCTGACAAGTAGCAGTTGTGTTGTATATTTATCTGTCAGGATGGGCACTGCTAATCTGTTGCTCACTGTATGAGAGCACACGTGGCTTTCTGCAGTGGTCTCCATCTGCTGTAGAGAGAAGATATTTTTGATGAGGAGTGAAAGCTATACATATCTATGAGTAACAGGATGTGTATTTAGAATAAAAGTAAAGAATTATGATAATCTAGTAAAGAGGTGGTTCTAGGTTCTTCTCTAAGATTAATTGTTTCGCTAGCAGTGGGACATTGATTAGGTTTCCAGTACTAGGCATGCTTTCTTTCCCATTGATGGGTCTTAAGCCCAATTCAACAGCTGTCAATTACTACCAAAATATGAGTGTCTCTGTTGCATCTTCAGGGATACCTTGCCTTCCTGGTTAACACTGTGGTTCACAGGCATCACACTTGAATCGAATTGATTGTTTCCTACCTAGCCAGTTGTCATAGAAAGGTCTAATACTATAAAAGCTAGTCCTTATAAACGGGGCTTTCAGATCAGACTCAGCTCAAATCCTTAAAGCCCTGTGTCCAAAGCATAGGATATCTTCATAATCTTATGTTTTTTATAATTTTATAATTTTATACATTAAAGTTTGCAGTCAATTTTCACTTACTTTCCAGAGGTATTTGTATTAGATAAAATCTATTTCTTCTGTCTTTGGACATTCAATTATATATCATTGTTAGCTGACAGATAGATTCTATTGAACTGCCTGCAAATTGCCTAAGTCCCTATTTCCATGTAAAGCAATTCAGTGGTTGTCTCTGGTTCTTAATTCCTTCTTTAAGTATATTTGACACAACTGTTTTTGCCTTCCCCCCAAAACCTCTGTCCTTACTGGCATCAGCCTCTGCAGACTTTGCCCTTACAGCTTTGACTATTCTTTTAATCTCTATTTCCTATCATGCTTATATTTTAAACACTTAAATCTCTTGGTTTAGTTACCACTGGACTGCTGACATTGTAGGAAACATTGCTTCCAAACTCTGCTCCCTCTCCCAGACCACACCTTTGACTTACTTCTTAAAGGCACCAAGCTCCATCTTGCCTCCTGAATGTTGCACCTTGTGTTCCATCCATCTG
This sequence comes from Phyllotis vaccarum, assembly GCA_033318265.1. NCBI lineage: Eukaryota > Metazoa > Chordata > Mammalia > Rodentia > Cricetidae > Phyllotis > Phyllotis vaccarum. The sequence continues at coordinate 133,337,602 of JARWLC010000004.1, read as the reverse complement.
CTCAGAATGCAGTTTTGGCAGAGTTGCTTTGCACTTCTTTATTTTACTCAGATTTTGAAAATGCTACCACTATCAGAGGACTTCTTTGCCTCTCTCTTTATAGAAGTACCTGCATCCCATTCTTAATCTTATAGTTCCTCTCATGCTGCTTTCTATTATTTTGTGCCATTTTCTCTAGCCCATATTTGACTATAGATTTATTTTTCTACCTACTGCATCAACTCCACAGTGTCAGACATAGTTGCCCATTTACTAGTGTGTTCCTAGTGTAAGGTACATAATAGGGTCTCAATAAATGTATTAAAAAAATGCTTCACGTATTGAAACATACATAAGAATATTGACATCAATCAGTATCACACATCTGTTTCTTTGTCTTACACTCTCTTGTAGTTCCTAACTTTCATGTTTCCCACCTATCAAAGTTCCTATGGACCATGAATGAAATATACCTGTGAAACCACCCAGTTAAATTCCTAGATCATAGTAGGCATGAAATATTTTTTCACTTTTCATGTGATTGTTATTTGTTATATTTTTTATACTAAAAATGATTCTAAGAAAAATGCTTCCCTGCTGGAAAAAGAAAAAGCAAAACCCACAAATACCTCATATTTCTGATCTGTGGTTCTGAGAAGTATACCTTTTTATTTAACATACTGCAAATTACCTTTAGTGTGGATTGTGTAACTATGACAGCATAAAGCCCTCTGTGGCTAAAACAATCGTTTTTCTCAGTTCTCAAATCTTGCCTTTTTAAAGCTTTGGAAGGAGACATGGTGGCTTATGCCTTTAATTTGGAAGGCAAAAGAAGTTGTCTAGGAGTTCAAGGCCAGCCTGGTTCATATAGCAAGCAAATTCCAGATCAACCAGTGTTACAGAGTGAGAACAACCAAAACAAATCACTAAACTAAAACAACAATAACGCTTTGGGAGAGACTCTAATTCTTTGCTTTGGTATGTGTGACAAGTCTTTGCAGTATGTCATCTACATCCTTTAAAATTTTCTGAAATGATTATATCCATATTTTTCATTTTTTCAGGACTGGAACATTTGAATTTTTTAGGCTTCTTGTTCTCATTTGTCCTCAAATGGTAACAACTATTTTGCTGCTTTGGTAATATTTCTAGTTTTACATAAAATGCAGTTTTGAGATTTTTTTGAAATAGAAATATCTGCTTTAATATAAATTGTTCCTAGTTGGGGGGAAAGAGGTAGGGATAGTATTTCAAATTACAGGAGAGTGGTTTAGCATTTTATAAACATGATCCCCCCCACTCTGAACCCATAATTATATTTCTTTCTCTTTGAGAACTTCTATTTTTGAAATAAACATTTTTGTTTGCTTATTGATTTCATGTACCTTATCTGACAGGGATTTATGAACATAGGTTTAATATTTTGGCTTTAACATTGTTTGTCTTCTAGAAGTTACCTGCTGGGAGTCTCCAGCATGGCAATGTTGGGAAGTTGAATCTATAAAAGGTGGAATCAAGCAGGAGATCCACAGCAATTTAATATGGGACCTGAAAAGGTATCATGAGAACTCAAATTCTTTCTGGATTACTCCCTGTAATCCTTTCTTCTCACAGGTATTTCTACCAGTTCTGCATCATAAATTGATGGTACAAAGAAGAAACACTCACCTGAACATGTACCATGTTGTTCAACTTTCAGCATCTCAAATAGTGAATTAAATAATCTTTTTTGTTAGAAGGTCTGGCTACCTCAGGTATTTCATCATGATAATGAAAAAATGAGCAGATACAATGACCTTTGGGTCCAAGTAGGCAACTGGATCATTGTCCTCAAATAAGGACAGGAAAATCAGGACTTTCATCACAGATATGTGGTTTGGATTATGTTATTTGTAATTAAATTTCTATTACTTCCCCTCCCCTTTTTTTATAACAACACAAAATCTTTCCATTATGGGAAAAATAGATTTGGGCAATCCTATAGACAACTGCCATTAATATGCATAGACTATTATATTTAGAGCATACCTACAACTGTCACTTTACTAAACCAGCATATTCCCTAAACACTTTCTAAATATTTGTTTATATACCCACAGATAAGTATAGCTCTGACCCCTTATCACGGAAACTGCTGTTTGCACTGAATGGAAACCTTTATAGTAAACCACAATCACAATGCAGAAATTTGAAGTTCACTCCTAAGTGAAACATCTACAATACAGCTTCTGCCCCAACGCTCAAGGACCATTTTGGAAGGGAGTAGGGAAGAAATATTGTAAGAGATGGATATACAAGGAGTTTACTGCAAGATTGTGTCTCTGAAACTACACCCATACAGCAACAAGCCTAAACATGATCTGAGCAATGATAACACTAATAGGCATGCTATCATTGAGGGGAAGGCTCACAAGAGCTTCAGACCTACACAAAGAAAATGATTTGACAGCAGTAGGCATCTCGTCACTGTCTTCCAGGGGATTCCTTCTTGAAGCTGTAACTTTTATATAATGGAATATACCTATAATCCCAGAACCTAAGTGAATAATAGAGAATTATCAAGTCAAGACCACCATGATCTACACAAAAAGTGTTACAGAGTTCTAATCAGACTCGATTACATAGTGAGAACCCACTTTTAAAAATATATATAAAAAAATAAGATCATTGGAGTTACTTGTCCCCAGTTAGTTCCTATTTTGTTGATCAGTGGCAACCAGTCCTGACCACACTGTCTGTTCTTATCCACTTGACCTTCTAAGACATGACAGTCTCAATGCTTTGGCCCAGCTCAATGCTAAAGTAGCCATGCTTAGGACTTCTGGAGGTACTGGGCAGTGCCGTTTACTCCCCTGAAGAACAGCCCATTAGTGAGACTCCTGATCCTTGATGATATTGCTCTGAGGCAGTTTCAGTGACTCTGAGTCACACTGAGACCAAAACAAATCTATAGAAAACTTTTGCTCTGGGCATCTTAGGCTATTTGACTGTATAATGGTCCCAGCTGGTGTTCTAGGAAACCAGGCATGACACTGAATGACCTAGATCATAGCTTCCAGATATTTCTGGGAAAGGTCATTCAGTGTCAAGGAACATGGCATGTACATCACCAGCAAGATCTTCTGCCTAACCATCCTAGTCATCATGAAAGCAAACGCTTTTGTAGCAGAGCTAAAGGATTTAGACCCAGCTGGAGTCAACATTCTTGTTATTGCTGATCTTGGTAGGAAGATAATCATCCCCTTGATTTCTCAGGGAGGATCCAGGAAGCTGGCTCAGAAGTCGTGGGGCAAAGGCTAGAACAGGTTCTGTCACCCTGTCCGTGATGTATATTGTAGCATGTTTTGTCTTCTCCCTGATGGAGATCAAGGACAAATTTGTCTAGTGTTTGTTCCCTCACTCAGGTCCAAGAAAAGGCAAGTACCTACTTTATGTCTCCGGCTGTCACTGCTGAGGAATCTGAGCCTGGAGAACCTGGGCATCAGCAAACTCACTGCTTTTGAGATGAAAGCGACTATCAGGGCCATTCTGGAGCTGAAAACCTCCATTAAGAAAATGAGGTCTTCAAGAACATGAAGTGAGGTATAGGCCTCAAATGAATAAGTATCACCCTAACTTATTCAGCGTCCTGTCCCCAAAGCTTCAGAGATCATTATCTTTGATTTACTCTGATAGTGTGTACTGTATCAGCATAAGTATCTCTTTCAAATTATGGCTGATCTGTTGATAATTACAGTAAGGCAGATTCTGACTTTCCTAAAACAGAAATAAATCCCCATATGTATAAATTTGACAAGATAAGCTATTATCTTTAAACATAATTAGAATTTTACAGACATGTTTTCACTTCCCATGTAGGCAAACTTCCAATGCTCTAACGATTTCATTGTGTAGGTTTTCCACATTTTAAGTTAGACTCACTGTTAGGTGTATTTTGGGTTTTATAATTTTATTTTGCCACTGTCTGCATGTGTGAGTGTGCGTGTGTGTGGGGGGGGGTGTGCACATGCCATTACAACATGAAAATCTGACGATGACTTTTGGGAGCCAATTCTTTCTTTGCATATTGGGTTCCAGGGATCATATCCAGGTTTCCAGGCTTGGCAGCACCTTTACCCTCCAAGCCATCTCATCAGCCTATCTTTTTATTTTTTGAACTAATTGTGAGTGAATTATTTTTCTTATTTCTTATAAGCTTATTGTTTGTTTAAAGAAAAAAAGTAATTTTGCATTTAGATTTGATATTTTATTACTTCATTGAAAGTGTTTAATGGACAAAAAATTTCTGGTCTCCAGTTTTTTTTCTTTTTTATATATAGGGCAATGCTATCTACAGTCATAGATGGTTTGACTTCTTGTTTTATATGTATTACTTCTATTTCTTTTGCTTGTCTTATTGCTTTCACTAACACTTCAAGCACTGTGTTGTTAATTCATGCTAGTAACAGCTCTGAAAGAATAGCTATAAATTCATGAAACCTGAATGTCAGTCTTGGTCATTCCTTCAAGGGGCAGCTGTGACAGTGCTATGTAATATACTCTGTACATTACTTGTTGAATTAAAATTGATGTACATTTTAATAAATTCATGTTTAGATTTAGTCATCAGTTTCATCAATTTTCTTACAAATCTTGGGTTTAAGATACAGATTTTACTACTAAAATTTTGGGATTTCATTTTTTTTTTTAATCTCTGAAGTGAGAAGTTTGACCAAGCCAATAATTAGAAAACTTTCTTGTTTTCAAAATCTTGTATCATGATATGGTAGATGTATCTGGTAGACTGAATATATTATAAATTATACTTGTCAAATAGAGAAAATTAAATTTAGGGAGGTTATATTACTACTCAAGGTCATAAAACTAATATATTGAAAACCACTGTCAAATCAGAAATAGTTCATACGTACTAGTATCTTGGAAAAATGTGAGTTATATTGTGGTCTGCTATTTTTCACTACATGATGAATATAAATATAACACATTATTGTATCAGCTTGGGAAATTTTGTGAGTGAGTGAAAAGGCTACAGCTTACAGTTTATTCACAAGATCCAAGTATATTGAGTGAAGACTTTTATACTATTTTCTTGTGTGATATCCTTGAATCAATGTCCAATTGTACTCGTGATTATCTGGTAGCAACTGGACAAATCAAGTACCTTCTGCAGAGACAAGCAGGAAGTTACAGTATAGAAGAATGACTTGTTGCAATTAGAAAACTGGTTCTTGATGCAATTAAAATAAAACTCTAACATGTCTTTGCAGATTCTCTCTGCTAATTCTCATCTTGGAAAGTAATTACTTGATTTTATAGGAAAGAGCCTACTTAGAAAAAAAAATACCCCCTGGGTCAAGAATCTCATGTAAAAACTTGTTTAAATGATATTACAAATAGGCTCTATTTATTCAGTGTCTTATAATTCTCTTTGAGGTTACTCCTAATGAATATTGGAAATTGGTACAGGTTTATATTAAGAAAGCTAGTAAATCTCAAGATTGTGATAGGCCAATAATATGTTTCTAACTTAGGTTTGTGGATATCAGAAGTGTAACCATTTGGCTGATGCTTTATCAGTAGCTGGCTGCACAAAATCCTACAGTCCATATTCTTTGTGTGCCTAAAAGACAAGTGTTTATGACTGATGTGCCATTTTAATAACCTTCCCTTAGAGTCTATGTATTATCTCAGTGCTGAAACTCAGAAATTTCTGGAGAAGTTTCCTGCTGGCTTCTGCTAGAGAGACCTCAGTAGGAAATATGGGAGATTTAGTCATGGCTGTGCATCCTGGGTTTGTGTTATGGAGGGAACTTCAGTGTTAAACAAATTGATTTAATGCCAGCCATAGTCATCTTTCTCAGCTAGTGAAAAGCAAAGTCTTGATTAAAGTGATGTGAAAGCTTTTTTTGGAGTTGAATGTAGTTGCTGTTTTCTGTTAGGGTGCCAAGTTCTATTTTAAACGGAAAGGAAAGGGGAGAAGGTGGACGGAACTGTACTGTGGACTGGTAACTCATGAAAGGAGTAACAACATGATTTCTCTTCCACATATAAAACTTACTCATTGCTAGAAATGGGGCTACAGAGATTTCTGTGATTAAAAATCAGATTTCAGCCCAAAGCAAAGATATATAGGAAACAAGATAATTCAAAAAGTAATAGTAATTTTCCTTGAGACAAATGTTTAGAATACATGGCCTTTTCTAATCTGAACAAATGTACTTTAAGAACTTCCCCTTCTAAATTTCCATAACATTTTACAGAAAAGTTTTGCTTTCCTAAATTTAGGAAGCTACTGGCATTAACATGATGGCATAGCCTACAAATGATAGTCTTAAAATAAGGTAGATATTTACAACGTGTTGTTTTGCAAGAGTCCTTGGGTTTGGAATTTTTCCATATTCCTTTATAAGCAGGAAGGAAGCCAAGCTACAGTGCTACACCTTTTTCTCTGTTGGCTCAAAACTCCAGAGATCATCATTCAAACCACACCCAGATCACTTGTTTAGTCCTGCAGAGAAGAACTTAAAGAGAAAGAAAATATTGGTTCCCATATTGCGCTCAAATATGGGAATATTGAATAGAATCCCAGATTCCCACTTCAATATGTTATTATTCTGAGCTTAAATCATCCCAAGTCAGGTGTGGGCATGTCTCTAAAAGCCTGGGTTTAGACTCCTGATCTTTCCTTCTAAACAATAATATAGATTGATGCTTGTTTCTCCATTGGCAGTAATGCCAAATAAAACAGGTAAGGTGGGTACAGCTATTTACATGAAGACTCATTGAAGAGATTTATCCAGCTGTAGAAAGCTGTATAATGATTTCAGTGTTCTCCAAACATCCACACTTTGGTAATGCACTATTGAGCTTAAGGAAATCAGTTTAATTGCTAACTGCCAAGTTAATTTTACTTAACCATTTTTGTGCTTATTAAACATATGTTCTGATATTTGGAATTTGTTTTGTGAAGAGTTAGTAAAAAGGGAAACCTCTTTTCTCTGTCTCATTATGCTTCATAATATTGGCAAGAGTAATGGTGGTTTTTCCAGTTCTAACACTCAACTTACAAGGCTATAAGGATAAGGAGTAAGGTAATGAGAAATGATGATGTTAGAGAGAAAGTTGTGTGACTCAGTAAATAGGCTTACAATAAATATACTTGTGCTGCCATGTTCACTGCAGCATTGCTCATAACAACCAGATGATGGAATCAATCTAGGTAGGACTCTTGCTGGGGAGGGGAAGGGAGGTCAGTGCAGGAGAGAAGGAGGTACGATTGGCAAATAACACTAAAAATGATAAAGTCTCAACAAATCATATTATTTTATATTTACCTAAAATTATACTATGTATGGATGACGTGTTTATGCATATATGTATGGATACATGGATGTATGCATAAATGTATGAAGTTACATCATTGGGATAAGAGCCATAGCCTATCCAAAAATAAAAATAAAAAAACCTCCCAGTATCAGGCATGAAAATCATCCATTTGAGTTGTGAGCCAGTCCAAGTGACTCTCAATACAATTTAGGCTATTTCTGTTACATGTGGTTGCCTCTCAGAAGCCGAAGGTAAGTCCTTATTGCTGAAGACACTGGATACTTCAGACACGGTACTAAGAAGATTAAATAGGGATCTAATCTGAAAGGAGCTTTCAAAGTACAGCAAAGTACAATGTAAATTGCCAAGTAAGAGAAGCTATCAATAGTCCCTCCAGCTGTGATGCCAATAAAACAAGAATGACCATCCTGGCCAGATATTCCTAAATGTGCAACAGAGGCAATCATATTTTCCTGGCAACCAACAGCTGTCTAATTGGGCTTACAGCCCACTCAGTAGGAAGTCATGCCTGGTACAAGAAACTTAGCCAAAGACCTGGGGCTGGTGAGGTCATGGATCTTAGAGGAGAACCTGCTACTGCCGCCTTATAAGACTGGCAGAACTCCTAACTACACTCTAAAACTTACCTTTATATTCACAGATAAGTCTAGCTCCAACTCTTCAACAAATAAATGTCTTTTTACCGCAAATGGAGATCACTGCAGAAAATTACAACTTGCCGTAGCGCAGAGATCCAGCAGATACATTTATAACACAACTGTAGCACCTGAGGCTCAGGGAACAGCATGGAGGAGGGAGAGAAAAATGTATCATAATCAAAGGAATAGGAGGGTTTTGTGAGATTGTATTTCCTAGTAATGACTGGGGAGATATGGATGCCTAACCAAACCGGAACAGTCACAATATCAATAGATATGCTAATGTAGGAGGGGGAAATTCCACCTGTTTCCAGTCCTAAACAAAAAACTACACACAACTAATGATTGCTAAGAGAAGGAAATTTAGCCTCTCTTAAGGATGAGCCCTCTAACTGGTTATTAACACACAGAGGTCAGCCCTGAGATCAAATGCACAAAAGTCTAATGAATCCATTTTTATGCATTAATATGTGTATGTGTATACATGTATATGTAACAATAATAATAGACATAGGTTATCAGTTTGGAAGGGGATGGGAAAGCAGAGAAGGGGTTGGGAGGGGACACAGGAAGGATCAGTAAGTAGATGGGGATAGGGACAGTAATATAATTATATTTTAATTTAAAATTAATAATAAAAGCATACATATGAAAATATGATGTAAACACAATGGAGTGTTAGCCCAAAATTAGGAATGAAATTATATTGTTTGTGGAAAACTGGATGCTACCGGAGAACACCGTGCCAGTCAGAGCAAGCCAGACTAAGAATGATGAGTGTTGTGGGTTTTCTCTTAGATGTGGAATTTAGGGACAGATGGCCTGAAAGTGAAAGGGCGTCCTTAGGGATGTGGGCAGAGGTGATATGGAGGGGATTCGAATACTTAATGGATGGCTGGAAATAATCGAAATATGTCACGTATGTGTGTGAAAATGGTTCAGCAAAACCTGCTCTTTTATTAATTCATATACACCCATAAGTTAAAGAAGAGTCAAGGCTCTGAAGTATCTCTTCACCTCTTTACTACGTGTGCTCTGTGACTTTCAGTAAGGTGGCCTTGTACGCTTGTCTTTTTTCATATGAAGCATTAAATTAATAAATTCACTTTATCACATTATTGTGTGAAATTATATTACGTACTTGAGAAATTTCTATAGTTCAGGACCCAGAACAAGCATCCAATAAACAGTAATTGCTTTTTACTCACTCTCGAATTACTTAAAACAACACACTCAAAGATCACGTAATCTTGATTGAATGCCTTATAAGTGCACTTGCTTTCCTTAATTCTTACCATATTGTTTGGCTATTGGACAATATTGCTTTAGCGTCTCATATGTAAAAATAAGACATCTTCAAGAACAGCAGCTCATTCAAACTGAAATAGCTTACATGAACAAATGGGAAATTCAAACTGCATGTTAACTCCCTATCCCTGGGGTCAACAACTAACCCTACTATAGTTCTGTAGTCAAGCGTAGCCAAAAGACACTTGGTGAACACTAACCACCAAAACCCAATTTTTTTTAATGTAAAAAAAAAAAAAACTTAAATAAAATTAAAGATCAGCGAGTGTGCATTTGATGGTGGCGATTGCTGGCTTCCTCCAGAGAGGAGGATTTATGAGACAAGCACACTCAAGGAGCAACATGAGCAAAGGCCTCTCAGGGTCTGTATGGCTACCTCAGATAATCATATTCTACTTGCTACCTTTCACTTTTCAGCCCCAAAGGCCTAATTAGTCCTATATCTCCCACACATGGACTCTAGAGTGTGCTCAATCTTTGTTCTGTCCCGGAAAGGCATTCTTTCTCAGTGCTTCTCAAGGGTTAGTTGTGTTTACAGAGGATCTAGCCCCATAATGTATTGATCTCTTAGAGGACAGACCAAGTGTCTGATCCATTCTGGTCTCTAGGTGGCCAGGTACTCTTGGTCTTGTTATTCTTATGCTCTAGGTTCAGTTGACAAGTAAATCCAGCAGTATGTCTTCCTGGAAATCTTGAGCACATGAACTGAAATGTAATTTCACAAAACTCTTAAGAATTGATCGAGTCTTCTTAAGCATCCATTTTTACCACTTCCTTGTCTTCATTTCTATCTTTATCTAAATGATAAGAGGGTAAATTCTCAAGGCATGGCTCTCTATTGAAAAATTTTTGGTTTTCATTATAATCTCAGTTGCAAGTGGCCTCTCTGTTTTACACAGACTCATCAGATATTTGTACCTATTCCATAGCTTGACAATGGATCCAAAATTTCACTGAATCTTTAACCTTGAATATAGCCATGTCCAGAATCACCCTAGACTGAGATATATCAGCAAGTTTCCCTGCATTATGAATCGGGACACTACTCAATGTGAATCTCAGATTAGTTGTACCACTTCGTGTAACCTATTGTCTACTTGTCAACCTACCATTCTCTGCACATCTCACACTTGCTGGTCTAGATTTTCAAAGCCCATGCAGCATTAAGATCAAGAATCCTGTATGGCTTAGATACTGTTCTCCCAGACCATTTTTATCTGCTGTCATTTTTCATTATTGTGTTTATTCCTTCTGCCCTTTCAATCTATGTTCCACCAACCAGCAACCTGGCTATCATAGTTTATGTCTTCCATTTCTACACCATTAACAGTAGCTCTACATTTTTACATCACTAATGGGTATCATCCTGCAGTAATTTCTTCATGTAATCATGTGTAGTAAGAAAAAATAAATTGTGATGAAGTGGAATAAAACTTGTTAAGCCTAAAAGAAACTTGGAACTCTTTATTCTTTTCATCTATAAGTCAATTTTTTCTCAAAATACAAGTTATACACTATATGTATACACATATTGGGTTATCACTTGGCAACTCATAAGTATATAAAATTTTATGAGATTATAAACATTCAGTTATGAATAAATTTAAGGGGTTTTTTGTCATGAGTAAATTTTAAATATAGTTTATTACCTTCTTAGATAGCTGGTACTGTCACTTTGACCTAAAGATGTGGCCTCTTAGCCAGCATAGATTTGAAATTCATTTATAACTATTGAGGCTATAAAATTAAGGCGTGGCTAAAGGCAGCTGAAAATCAGGATGCAAGTATGCAGACTGGTTTTTTTTTTTTTTTTTTTTTTAGCTTTTTGCTTACGTTTAGACAGAGGACTTGATCTGTTCTGTTAAGTTTTATCATGTAAACCAGTCTAGCCTTTTAGAAACTGAATAGCTGTTTAATCTCTTATATATGTGATATTTCTCTATAGGTACTTAATAAGGATTAACATTTTAATCAGTTGCTAATGATTAATATGCCAGTTACATCTGATACCCAATGTCAACGAACTGGCCCTTTTCTACTATGTCCTTATCTGTGTTCATTTCAATTGTGTTAGCTACAAAACTGGAGCTACTAAGGCTCAAAGTTCTATAGAGATTGAGGCAACGTGCTGTCAGGGTTGTGAAGAAGTGTTTATCAGGTGCTAATCTGTCAGTGCTTACCAGTCATCATTGTTATCATTACCAGCGATCTAAATTACACTCATTTTTACTTATATCATGCAGAGAAGGGAAAATATAATAAAAGATTCGGAGCCTGATACTCATGAATGTTGCTCATGCCTGTGGTTGGAGCAGTTGACATGAGGGGTCCAGTAAGAGGATTGGGACCATATTGCCCTAGGTAGTGAAGTCTAAGCCAGCTTGGGAAACCTCAGATAAAGAATGAACTGTCTTAACAAAGCAAGACAACATATGGTTCCAAGGTCTTATAGTCTAAAATTATTGTGAATCTGATGAAAGGTTGCTGAAATGTTTGGTGCTTAAGACTCATGGGGAATTTCAAGGAAAGATGGTCACTTTTTAAGCTCCTACTCTCCCGGTTAGGGCTAATTAGCTGTCTATGTCAACAGAAACAAATAAAGATTTCCCATGAGATCTGCAAATGCATGATCTCCTATAAATGGAATATTTGATGTTCGGCTGACAAGCACAAAGCAGAGACAGAATGTGAAAACTAAAGAACACCAAGCAAAAAGTCTTGGATGTGAGTTTAATTACTGCTCACAATTGATTTACCACATTAAGTTACTATGTATTTTAGCATTGTTCACTGTCACTCAATTTGCACAGTAGAAAAATAGATTTCAATGGGAGAACCACGGCATTTAAGTAGTTTGTCTGTCTTAGTTAATTGAAATTTCTAGAGAAATGGATTTCAGTTCCAGCTGTAAAAGCAAGTAGACAGATAGCTGTTCATTGTTCAATCGTGAACGTCTGTTAAACAATTGTCCCATTGTGTTCTCAGGGAAGCTGTCCAACTGCCCAGGCAAGTGAGCCTTAGGAACCACACTCAGCTTTCTGACACGACTGTTTTTTAAGAGTGAAAGGAGAGAGATTTATGATCTTTTTTGTTCTGAGAAACAAAAGATTGACATTCATGTAGCAGGGGTGGAGAAGTAAGCTGAGAAAGTCCGCTAAGGGTGGCAGGAGAAACTTCAGTTACATCAACTAAGAATCACTCGGTCTGTGTTCCTAGTGAATTACATAGGATAAAGCTTGAAAGTACACTGGAAAAACAGAGACGGGAAAACATTGAAACAAAAGAAAGGGAGGAGGTGTGACTCAATGTAGAGCATTTGCCTAGTGTGTGTAAGCGGTTCTGGAAATCATATTGAAGGACAGAGACGGGGGAGTGGGAGGGAGATTGCTTAGATACTGAGTTTGGGAAAGCAGTGTGGAGAGAGGAGCATGAACAGTATGAGTAGTGGATGTAAGCAGTAAACAGGTGATAATGCTATTTGTTTAAATAGTGTTGGGAAAGCAATTATATGATTATTCTAGAACACAGTACCCTAAGTGAATAAATATCTTTTGATTGATATTTAAGTGACATTGAAAAACAATTATAATTACACACCTTTCATACTTTTTTATTTAAGTAACTGTTTATTGTAGGGAAATACAACATAAATCCTTTTTCCTTCATTTTATTAATTTTCTATTTTAAAAAAGTCTTTTTTATCCATATATCCCACTGCTCCCCGTCCCTTCCCTCCTCCGAATCCCTCCGAGTCAGCCTTCAGCCAATTCTATGATAGGTGAACCACTCAAGCTACCAGCTATAAATTTCCAATAGTGCCACCTAGTGCTGGAATTCTTTGTTTTCACCCTTGTACAGCATGTGTGTATTGAAGGCATGCTCTTGAGATGAGCCTCTTGAGAGCCCCTGAGCTCATAACACAGGTGGGACTGTGAGTAAAAATTCAACAGCGTGGAAAAACCCTCTGCTTCACATTGCCCAAGACTTTCTTCACCTCTTTTCTGGTTACTTTCAAATACAAATAAAACCTCTCATTTATTGCAACAGACTGAAATTGAGTAATCTGAGGAATAAAAACTGGGCTTGGTGTTAGCATACTCTAAGTCTCCAGGTAATAGCTGCCTGTTTATTATTACCTACTTGTTCTTGAAACTGTGATCATGAACCGAAATCTCTATGTGTTAGTGGGCTTTTGTGCTTTATAATAGAAAAAACTGAAAACAATTAGCATAGAAAGTTTAATGTCAATAGAGAAAAATTAAAGAAATAGTCAACATGAGTAAAAGTCTCTCAGCTAAGAAAATAATTACCACCTCGAGCCTTTTACTAATAACTTAAGGACAATAACATATTACTTATTGAAAAATAGAAGCACCCCAAACTAAAGAACTAGAAAATTAAACAGCGTAAAATAAGTAGTAATATATGTTTTTTTCTATTTCTTAGTGATACTATTTTTACAAACTAATAACTAAATTTGTTGGATATAAGATTGAAACATTACCAGTTATTTTCTGGGAAGCAGGTTACACTACAATATACAACACTCTTCACAACCAGACCATTTGTAGCTGTTCGGTTGTTTCTGTTTATTTGTTTGTTTGTTTGTTTTGAAAAAGGGTTTTACATTGTAGCTCTAGCTGGCCAGGAGCTTTTTATGTAGTCTAGGCTGGTCTTGAACTCATAGAGATCTTCCTGGCTCTGCCTCCTGAGTGCTGGAACTAAAGATTTGTATCCCCAGGCCCTGCTTATATGTAAATAGTTTTGCTTTATTAGGTACTAGCTTCCCATTTATTTTCTTATTTTTCTTCTTTTTAATAGAAACAACTTGTGTCTCAAATTGAAATGCCAATACATTTTGTACTCCAGACTAGATATCCTAGCTATAAGATTTAGGAATTGAAGGAATGATCTAGTAGCTGGAGGCAGCTAGCTACAAGCTGCAAATTTAAGGATAAACAGTGACAAATACTAAAGACTCTCTGTTTCTGTCTCTCTTCTCTCTGTGTATGGTGTGTGTGTGTGTGTGTGTGTGTGTGTGTGTGTGTGTGTGTGTGTGTGTGTGTGTGTCTGTGTTTATCATGAAAATGTGGGAGGGCTGGAACAGAAGGCCCCGTTTTATTTTGAACATCAAGGATAGCAGTGAGAGAAGCCAACTCTGGAGTAGAGAAATGCAGGGGTGTCCAGAGAAACACAGGGTTGTACCCACAGAAGACAGACAAAGGAAAGGCCTCAGTCAAGTGAGGCTAGGATCAACAGCAGACGGGGAAGGAAAGCACGAGAAGAGTCATTGCTATGTTTTTGCTGAGTCATAGAGGAAGAATAGTGTGCCCTTTGTAATGTCCTGTAAAGAGGCCTCATAAATGATGAAATCATTGACTAGAGACACCTTACTGTATACATCTACAGGGTGGGCAGGCTTAAACCAAGGAACATTAATTGGGTATAGTTTAATTATCATAATTATAAAATTAGTAAACTTAGTGATTATTAACTCACAGTTTTAAAGGTGTTTTTACTTCTTAGGCATAACTTGGTATTTGTATGAGTAAGATTGTTAATTTCAATAAAATATGGTTTTTTTCATTATTATGTAAGTTGCTGATTTTCTGGCAGCTAGGTAGACTGTATGAAGTGGGAAGAATGAGCGGGGAGAATTCAGCTGGATTCATTTCCTTCTAATAATATAGATTTTAATTAAAAAATGATGAATTTCTATAACTCAAGTAGCAGCAAAGGAAACTCAAACTAGACAAGACTGGGGGTGGGAGCAACAATGGCGTATTTGTCTAATAAACGGGCTGTTCCACCACTCTGAGTTGCCTGCAGATTAAAAGTCTAAATCTAGCTGTTTGCAGACATTACCAACAATGGACAAATTTACCAAAACTTTAGCCCTGGTGGAGCAGGATTAAAGTGAACTGGCTGCCCCAGAGGAAGAGGCAAGGAACGTACCTCTTGCTTCCATGAATGTGTATAGGAACATAAGCTGAAGTCATGAACAGTTAGGAGACCTTTGAGTTACTTGCATGAACATATTTCATCACCAACTTCTCTCCTCAGTATTTGCTGAGTGGCCTGTTAAAGAACTTACAGAAAGAAAGACAAACATAACCTCTCCAATAAGCTTCTCCCAAGAGCAAGGCTTTCTGATCTCATTTCCCCAACTTCACAGGTCATTTAGTAGCAGAAACAGCCATAAAATCGAATTATTTTATTCATGGAGGAGGCACTTGCTCCATGTAACAGTCATTTTATCTATTTTATGTACTAATTTAGGAAGAAAACAAACAGATAAATAAATGCAAGATATGAAATACGCCTTAAAATCAGCCCCCTTTCAAATAGTTAGGTATTTAAAGAGTAAAGATCAAGAGAAGAGAAGGTCAATTTAGGAAAGAATGACCAGAAAGCAGCACCACAGAAGGAGTTCAAAAGCTAGATGTTTCAGGATAGCTTTATGCACCTTGGTTAAGAACTGTGGCAGTTCATGTGAATCCTAGCGTTGAACCTTTGGCATGGTGTGTTCAATGTAAAGCACTTACAGAAACCAAGAAAGTAGAAAGGGAATGTCATGAAGGAAGGAGAAGAGGAGAGAATGGATAAAAGAAAACCAACCTTCTAGGCAAGTTTGTCTCTGGCTGCAACAGTGGAAGTTCTGTTGGGGGAAAACTAATTGCATACATTGGATATGGAGTCTGGTCCACAGAAGAAAATGTATGCTTGGACATTATAAGCCATTCAGAATGCCCTGCCGGAGAAGTCATAGGTCCATAGGGGTAATTTGATAGCACTGTTTAGCTAAATTTACATGCTGTCAAAAGTCATGTAAATACCTATAGCAATACCTATAGATAAATGCTACTGTCATACATAATCAGAGAAGCCTCTTTTTGAAATGGATAATGAAGAAGGCACAAGACTTGTGACTGTTAAAGGTTTTGGGAATGAGTGATGGTTGAGGCCAGTCTTGAGATCTAAATAAAAATGCACTTATGTATTTAAATAGTTATAGGTATAGTTGAGGTGGGTATAACCTGTCATAGCTGCATAAAACTACATAATATAACTTGAAAATAATTTGTTTTCAATGACAAACTTCTTAGATGCTAAAAGAAAAATACAATTATCTCCTAGAGTGGTAGAATCATTTTACCACACTTATGTAAATTAGGCCAATTTTATAACAGAAGCTTTATTTCTGATCAGAACAAAGGTGCAGTCAATACTTAAGAGTGTGAACCACTGATTTGGGTGTCACTTACTGTGGTAGGTTATTGGGCTGTGTCTCTATAGCCTTATCAGGTAGATATTTGTGTCTAGCTTTACCCTTTTGAAAATGATGCATTTATTTATTTATTATTTATTTATTTATTTATTTTATTTATTCATCTATAGCTCTCTGCTTTTCATTGAGAAAGGGTCTCTCTTAAGCAAAAGTTTGCATTTTCTGCTATCTGCAACTTTCTTAAAGTGGGGATTACAGCATATACAGTATACTTTGTACATTGATGCTAGTATCTAAACTCCAGCCCTAGGGATTACATAGCAAATACTCTTTGATGTGGGAATGCCTTTCTGTATGCTGTGAATCTCAATCTTTAAATAAAGGAGCTGTTTTGATCCTTGACAGGCACCATAGAAAAGGTAGGCAGAGGAATCAGAATAGGTAGGAAAGGAAGGGCAGAGTCAGGGGCAGTCAAGCAAGTCACCCAAGGAGCAACATGTAAGGAACACAGGTAAGCCATGGGCCACGTGGCAGACAGATTAATAGAAATGGGTTGATTTAAGAAGTAAGAGCTAGCTAGCAATGTGCCTGAACCATAGGCCAAACATCATAAAGTTAATATAAGCGTCCGAGTCATTTCTGGGGGCCTGAGCACCAGAGGCGGGCTGTTAAGGGGTATGGTGCACAGGTCTGTGGGTCTGAGCCTCTGGCGGTCCAGGACCACTATCTATCTGTCTGTCTATCTATCTATCTATCTATCTATCTATCTATCTATCTATCTATCTATCTGTCTGTCTGTCTGTCTGTCTGTCTGTCTGTCTGTCTGTCTGTCTATCCGTCCGTCCATCTGTCTATCTTTCTTTCCATCTTTCTATCTATCTATCTATCTATCTATCTATCTATCTATCTATCTATCTTTCTATCTATATCTTTAACAAAATTCAGGCATTATATTGTACCATCTTTGGGTAATAGACTACTTAGTAGAAATAGCTGTCTACACATAAATTTTAAACTGTTCTATAATGACATTATTACCCACAAAATTATGTCTGGATAATGGCCACTTTTATACTTTAGAATCACCCAAAGAATATATTCTTCTAAAAATATAGTTTTCAAGTTTTTATTTCTGGACTTATGAACTTAATATCTGTAACAGGAGAAAATTTCATTAATACCTCCATTAGGTAGTCATCTACTCCTCCTCTCACATAACAAAATGGCCCAGTTTTGTGAATTTCCTGTTATTAAATTTTGACTATGTCTTTTAAGTTTTTATAGACCATCTAACTAATAATATGATGATCTTAATGTTATTTCTAACATTAAATGACAACATGTAGTCTGTATAATGGTGTCTTGTGGTTTCTATTGCTGTGCAAAAAACACCATGACAGAAGAAAAGCAACTTGGTGAAGACAGAGTGCATCTCAGCTTACAACTCTCAGGTCACACTCTGTCAGTCACTAGAAATTCAGAGCTGTAACTCAAGGCAAAAGCCTGGATGTGGTAAGAGGTTTATGGCCTGGACTTTTGGGCCTTGCCTCAAGGTTTAGGCCCGCAGACCCACAGACCCACAGAAACACACAGATGCTTACAATAGTTTTAGGCTGATCAGCCTAAGGCTCAGGCATATAACTTGCTAATTCTTTACCCTTCATCTAACCCATGACTCTTACCCTGTTCAGCCATGTGGCTCGGTACCTTTTCCCAGAGCAGCATAGTTGTCCTCTGCTTCTTCTGGCTTCTCTCTGGCATTCTGCTCTGTTCTGCCTGTTTCTAGAGTCTCCTTAGTCTGGTAGAGCTGCCCACACTTCCTGTCTGCCTTTGGCCAATCAGCGCATTTTATTAAACTCATAGGCAGGGACAATTATTTACAATGGAACAACATAATCCCCCTACACCTGGAGGCAGAAGCCATAGAGGACTGCTGCTTACTTGCTTGATTCTCATGCATACTCCTCATGTGCTGTACAACCTACATTCTTATTGCACTAAAAACCACCAGCACAAGATTGGCAAGGGATATAGTAGTCAGGGCCCACTCACATGTTTAATCAAGAAAATGCACCACAAGCTTGCCCACATGCCATTCGGTGGGGGCATTTTCTCAGCTGAGGTTCAATCCTTTTTCCCAAATGACTCTAGCTTTTCATAAGCTGAGATAAAACTAGTCAGCACAGATGAGTTGTCCTTAGTTTACTTAGAAATGGTAACCTCCAGAATGTCATTCTGAAATTGATCATTGGAGCTGTAGAGTATAAAAGAGGCATAGTTTGTATTTCTAAAGAATGGATCGATAAGAAAACACAATAAAGATGAGATGATTATAAGCAGAAAAAATGGAAAACATTATATCATGAAAACTAAGTGAAGACCTTCCCTAGAGGAGAGTAATGATGGTAATTGCATGGTCAGATGAGATCAAGGAGTGTGAACCTCAGGGAGGTCCACTGAACTTTATAGAAGGGTATAAAGAAGCATGATTACAAAGTGAGCAACTGCATTTCATGGAAAAATTTTGCTACTCGTTATTATCAGAATCAGAAATGGTCCAGAGCTCATGTTGAATGAAAATTTGGATCAATGGGTGTTCTGAGTATCTATCAAGAACAGAAACTGGGGCCTCTATTTGCCATGTTTATTAAAAGATAAATGCAGGGGATCATGACCAAACGCTTAAGCTGCCGTTACTTTCTACTGAACACAACACAGACTAGATTAATTTGGTCTATAAATATTTATTGAACGCTCTGATATATGCCAGGTCTTAGAAACAGAGCAAAGGAAAAGAAGTAACGTCATAGCAGTACCAGTTTGGGAAGGACTGTTGAGATAATGCTGCCCATGGAAGACTTCTCAAATGTTTTATGTGCATACAAGTACCTGAGAACCTCGTATAAATGCAAATCCTAATTCTGTTATGTTTTAGGGAAAGGCCAGTACACTACATTCCCAGCAAACTTCTGAATGGTGCATTGCTGCTGGAAAGTAGAGCACACTTTGAATAGCAAGGGTAAAAAAGATGAGAGAGAATGTTGCGATGAGGTTTCTTGGCCCCGAGCAGCCAAAGGTCTGGTCCCACAGACCTGCAGCCCCAGACCCCTTAGCTACCTGCCGCTGCTCAGGCCCCCCAAAATGATTCAGACTCTTATATTAAGTTCATGTTGTTTGGCCTATGGCTTAGGCACATTGCTAACTTGTTCTTACATCTTAATTCAACCCATTCTCATTAATCTGTCTGCCACGTGGCCTGTGGCTCATCTGTGTTCCTTACATGTTTCTTCTTGGGCAGCTGGCTCAGTCTGTCTCTGACTCTGCCCTTCCTTTCCTACCTATTCTGATTCCTCACCTACTCTTTCTACGGTGCCTCTCATGGGCCAAAACAGCTCCTTTATTTAAAGATTGATATTCACAGCATACAGAAAGGCATTCCTACATCAAGAGAACTCTCAAAGTTGTTAAACCCATGTGACTTTTCCATAATATGTTCCCACTCCCAGAGGTTCTGATTCAGAAACATGAATGATTTTAAATCTACTCAGGTCTGGAAATAGCAAGCTTCCCATCTCTTTACATAGGAGAAGTAGAGCAAATGGAGACTTTATGTAAAAGTCAATTGTTAGGCCTCCTGGAGGATCCAAATAATGACTGTGTCTTTCATCCAGAATTTCTGTATGAAATGTGAAATTCAAATGATAACTAAGTTGCAAAATGTATTTTACGAAGTTAGAATTTCCAAGAACTAGGTGTATTGAAGAAGCAAGCCCAGAGTATAGCTTCCCACAGGAGCGATGCACTAGCCTTAGAGGACACCAGGCAATGCATGTTCAGAGTATCCAGCAAACTACCAATAGAAAGAGAGGCAAAAATGAATTAAGAATTCTTACCTTTGTTTGAAAACCAAGCAACGAATGTATATTATTTGTTGGTTGAAATGAACCGGCAAAAAGAAACAGGAAGAATTATTTCTCCAAGAGAGATGCCATAAAAACAATGAAGACAGGTTTTCTGCAGCTCTGCATTTAGTAGTCTTCTCTTCATCAAAGTGGCAGCCATCCTGGGATAAGCTGGGCTGGGTTAGGGTTAGGCCTTAAAAACTCTGGAACAGTTGAAAGTTAGGTGAGATTTCCTTCTTTCCTCTTATTTTTGTACTAGCTAGAATTTAACAGAGTGCTTGACAAATGCACTATTCAAGTCACCCCGAGGCTTCAGAATAGAGAATCTGGTTCTGAAGACTTAAGTAAGGCTGCTCAGGGAGCCCATGAGCACGTAACACACAGCCTGGAAGAAAATTCTTGATCTCAACACTCAAGTCTCCTTCGCCTAAGATATGAGAAGGAAGACTATCAGTTGTCTGATCTTATCCTCACCTCGCCACAAGATTCTCTTTTTTAATTAATAATATAATTTCTTTTACAAGTCCTTCACTGTTCCCCCTCCCTCTCCTGGTCCCCTCCCACCTTCTCCACCTCTCTCTACTCCATTCTCCGATCAGTCCTTAAAGGAGCTAAGGCCTCTTTTGATGAGTCAGCACAGGTTAACGAATCAAGTTGAGGCAGGAGCTCTCTTCTTCTTGTACCAACGCTGAGCAAGGCATCCCACCATAGGAAGTAAACTCCAAATAGCCAGTTCATGTTACAAGAATATTTCCTGGTCCCATAGTCAGAGGACCCACGAACAAATTCATCAATCACTCAGAGGGCCTAGTTTGGACTCATGCAGGCTCTCCAGCTGTTTGTCTAGAGTCCATGAGCTCCCATTAGCTCAGGTCAACTGTCCCTGTGGACATCTTTGTGCTCTTGACCTCCCACCTCTTGCTCCACTTGTTCCTCCTTCTCTTCAGCTGAACTCCAGGCGTTGGACCAAATGTCTGCATCTGCTTCCATCAGTCATTGGATGTAGGGTCTATGATGACAACTAGGGCTAGTCACCAATCTGACTACAGGAGAAAGCTACTTCAAGCACCCTCTCCAGTATTGCTAGGAGACTTACCTTGTTGGTTCCTCCACAGGATTCTTACGTAAAATTATACCTTAGTGTTGTTGTTCTTACTGAATATTTAGAAGCTAAAGCTTGTTACTACTGACAAAATAAATCTTGATTAGTCAAATACTATCCCTTCATTGTAATACTGTGCTGACTAGTTTTATGTCAATGTGGCACAAATTAGAAACATCTGAGGAAAGGAACCTTGATAGAAAAAAAAAATGCCTCTATAAAAGCAGGCCACAGGCAGTTCTTCTCAGTTGATGATTGATGGTGGAAGGCACCACTCATTTTGGGTGATAGTATTTCTGAGCTGGTGGTTCTGGTTTCTATAAGAAAACAGGTTAAGCAAGATGGTAAGCAGCAATCTTCCATGGCTTCTGCATAAGCTTCTGCCTCTAAGTTCATCTCCATTTTGAGTCCCTGCCTTGGCTTCCCTCAGCAAACTCTGATTCAGGATACTTGAGGCAATTAGACCTTTTCCTCTCCAAGTTGCTTTCGGTTCCGGTGTTTTGTCACAGCAATAACAACCCCAACTAAGACAAATGCCAACTAACAAACAAAGTCACAGAGGAAATTTACTAGCCCAGCCACATAAGCAGCTGATTTCTAATCCTAAAATAGAGTCTTATCTTAGTTTTTTGGTGTTTCTCACTTTCCGGCCCATTTGTCATTGGCAGACTGACTGTAAGTTATTTGTACATGTACTCTATAATATTGTACTGAACCAACAATTGTGTTCTATCATAATCTCTATCTCACAATGAGAGCTGGAGAATAATATTGTTCTTATAAGCAATGTTTATTCTGATGTAGCTGAATGAAATGTGATATGTCCTATGTCAATGTCCAGGTGGCATTATAGTGTTTTTGACTTTCTTTCTCACTAATCCTTTTTGTTTAAGGACAGGCATAGCCCAAAGTTTAACTTGGACTCATATTCTCTCTCTCTCTCTCTCTCTCTCTCTCTCTCTCTCTCTCTCTCTCTCTCTCTCTCTCTCTCTCTCTCTCTCTCTCTCTCCTTTTAGAAAATTTCTAGCAAAGCCTGATGCCCACTAGCCAAAGATGCAGCAAGCAGCCATTTCTCTGTAAACAACAAGTTTTAGTTCATCTGCAGCACTGCTACACTGAGAAAGAACACCCCGTAGTAATCTTTAGTTAATAAACTTTAATAGTGATAGCTGGCATAAAGCATTAAAATAATATGGAAAGTTTTCTCTTCATTATTACTATATTCATGTTTTCTTGTTTATATTCATGTTGTATTCATGTTGTTTGGCTTGTTTATTTTTCTGTTTCTGTTTTCCCAACAGATAAGGATTTTTGTAAAAAAATATATAATTAATTAAAACTTGTTTCTTTTTCATGGCCAGAGTAGAATAACACAACACAAGCTAACCTGGAACAATGTGATTGCTGGTGAAATGTCATTGCATTTGATTGCATCTAATTCTGTAACCATTTGTGTCCTTTTCAATCCCTGTGGTAATCTGAATGAGACTGCCCCCATAGACTCTTATGTCTGCTAATGGCCTCCATAGGCTTGTGAGTTTGAAGTATAGATCCCCAGCTGGTGGAACCATTTGGGAAGAATTAGCAATTGTAGTCTTGTTGGAGGAGGTGTGTCACTACTGGGGGTGGACTTTGAGGTTTCAAATGACTCACATTCTCTGCTGCATGGTTTTTTCCCAAGACTTGATTTCTCAACTACTGGTCGAGCACCCTGCCTTCCTTTCCTGCAGCCATGCTTCCCACCATAATGGTCATGGACTCTAACTCTCTAAAACTGTAAGCCCTATATTAAAGTTTTCTTTCATAATTTTCCTTGGTCATGGTGTTTTATCATAGTAATAGAAAAATAACTATAATAATCTTTATTCAATTGTATTTATTATCTTGACCAACATGACCTAGACTTTAAGTTCTGAACCAGAACAATGAAAAAATAAGTAATTCTTCCATAAATTAATTTATTTGCATAAAATTCCAATGTAATTTAACTGAAGCTCTTTGAAGTTTCAGCTACTATGGGCATTTAAACTTAACCCCTAACATACATATTAATCAAACAAAACCAGAAACAAATTTTTAAAAGCGAACACTGTGCTGGGGCTATAATTTAGTGATAGATCACTTGCCTAGCACACAAAACCCTGGATTAGATCTCCAGTACCTACCAAGGGGAAAATAAACATCAAAAACATGGTTTGGATGACACATGTAGAACTTGAGAGTAGCCATGATTTTATGATTAAACTCTATCTCAAAATAAAACATAACAAGCAAAATTTATAAAACAAGACATAACATCCTACACAGTACTTGGACTTCTTCCTCCAAGTTGATCTTTTTCATAAATATATTGGATAAAATTTAAATAGTTGTCACTGAAGCTGAAGGCAATGGAAATTATGAAGAAGAACTCACATAGTAAAACCTGGTATATATCAATGATGTAACATAAAGTTTTAGCCAACTCTTGGAAAGCCATAAAGTTGTACTTAACTGCCCTCTTCCACAGAGCAGAAAACAGGTTTGTTCAAACTAATCATAAATACAACAGCAAAATATAAAAATATTATTATATTCATTATACTAAATTTTATTTATATGTATAGAATTGGTATGTAGAAGTAGAAATACAAGCTGTAAGTTGAGGATCCAAGCATCATGATCTGTACATCTAAATTCAGAACTAAGGCTTGTTTTTTTTTGTTGTTGTTTTTGTGGTTTTTTTTTTTTAAAAAAAAAAAAAAGTAAGGCTCTTGTATATCTAAGTCCTATGCATAGAGCCATGTGTAGAGTTGTTGTAGTGAGGTTTCTTTGGTCCTGGACGGCCAAAGGCCCAGACCCACAGACCTACCGCCCGAGACCGCTTAACACCCCGCTGCCTGCTCAGAAATGACTCAGACGCTTGTATTAACTTTATGCTTTTGGCCTATGGCTCAGGCACTTTGCTAGCTAGCTCTTACATCTTAACTCAACCCATTTCTATTAAACTGTCTGCCACATGGCCTGTGGCTCACCTGTGCTCCTTACATGTTGCTCCTTTGGGCTTCAGCTCGATCTCCCTCTGACTCCGCCCTTCCTTTCCTACCTATTCTGATTCCTCCTCCTACTTCTTCTATGGTGCCTGTCATGGCCCAAAACAGCTCCTTTATTTAAAGATTGAGATTCACAGCATACAGTAAGGCATTCCCACATCATAGAGTACTAAAATTAATGCTTGCTAGCTTCATTATCAGGGTACCAGTAGAGTTCTGTCAGGTCAAATCCCTTAGGCAAGGCAATAAATGTAGGGGCCTTTACTGTTAAGTCACAGACAGTGAGTGCTATGGATGTGTAGAATGGTATGTGCCTGACTACAGGTACAGGTGGTCACCTCCATGCAACCTCTGCCTGGTCAGTGACGGGAAATTTGGGCTAACTCCTGGCTGTACTTCTAGGCTTTCTCTTTCCTTCCTTCCTTCCTTCCTTCCTTCCTTCCTTCCTTCCTTCCTTCCTCTCTCTCTCTCTCTCTCTCTCTCTCTCTCTCTCTCTCTCTCTCTCTCTCTCTCTCTCTCTCTCTCTCTTTCTCTCTTTCTTCCTTCTTTCTTTTTTTTTGTATGTGGGATGTTCATTTTATTTCCTTGATTTGAAGTATGATGAAATTATTTTTTATTACTGAAAATAGATTCTTCTCTCATACAATACATCCTTACCACATTTTCCCCTTCCTCCACTCCTCCTAGCTCTCCACTCAACTCCCCTCTTCCCCAGATCCACTTCCTTTTATTCTTCAGAAAAGAGCAGACCCTCTAGAGACAACCACCAAACATGGCATAGCAGTATATAATGAGACAGGGCAAAAGCCCTCATATTGAGGCTGAACAAGCCTATCCAATTGGAGAAAAAGAGTCCTAAGTTCAGGCAAAAGATTCGTAAATGCACCTGCTCCCATTGTTAGGAGTTCCACAAAAAACACTAAGCAAAGAGCCAATATATAGTCAGAGGACCTGGTACAGACTCATGCAGGCTCCATGCCACTTCATTCTCTCTGAACCCAAATGAGCCCTGCTTAGTTGATTCAGTGGGCCATGATCCCCTGGAGTCCTTTATCCCCTCTCTCCTATAGTCTTTCCTCCCCTTTTCAGCAGGGTTCCTTGAGCTCCAGGAGAAGGGATCTGATAGAGACATCCAATTAGACACTCTATTTGAATGTGCACCTGCTCCCAAATTCTGTCAGAGGAAGCCTCTCTGTTGGTAACTGGAAAAAAAGCACCAATATCATTCAGAATCATTAAATTAATTTTTAAATAACTTTCATTGTTATTCTTGTTTGGTTCTATCCTAGGTCTCTGTGGAATCACATCTCCAGTTCCAGCCGTGCAGACAGTGTGGAGCTTGGTTCCATCTTCCAGAGTGGGACTCAGGTTAAATAAGACACTGGTTGACCACTCCTATGAGTTCTATGTCATCATTGCCCCAGTGTATCTTGTAGACAGGACAGTTTGTAAGTCCAGAGTTTTATGGATAGGTTGGTATGGAGATTTCCCTTTGGATAGCCTTCAGAGTATGTCCCTGAGCCAAAGAGCTAAAATGTAAGAGTGAAGCCTCCACGCAGGTACCAGCTTCATCTGTCTATGGTCAATGAGCTGTGCGGATGTTGTTCTTGGCAATGTCTTTGGAGAAGGAATCTCGACTCTAGCATCATGGAAGTCAGAAACTAGAATTATTGCTAGGAAAATATTTATTTCTTTAAACATCATATATGTCAATAAACTGGAAGTGTGGAGCGCATCTGATAACCTATTCCTAGCCTCTGTGAATAATACGAGAAAAGTCTTATTTGGAATCATTCCCAACTCCCATTAATCATGGGGAAAGGTCACTAAAATCAGTAGTCAAAATCATATCAACTTAGTTTGATATAATCTCTCTTGAGCATAAATAAACTTGAACCTGTTTCTAAACCATGTGACAGATGTCAGTCAATTTCTTGGGTGGTCGGTTGGGTAATCACAATAGGCCCACAATTCAGTTGGTTAGATTTACTTTCAGGATTCATGGTCTTTATCCTGCGTTTGCTGAGCTTTCCACCCACTCCCATTCCCTCTGTCCCAACATATCAGCCTTTATTCATGCCTTCCATGCTAAACCTCCTGTCCAGCCCCTTTCAAGCATAAACACACAAATATTCAAACTGATGAAAGTTGAAGAGTACTAGCCATTCTTTGTCTTAAACAACTTTACATAGTTTCTTGCTAAAACTTTTCACTGATGGACTCCTGATTAGGTTTGCTACCCCAAGCTACTTCACTGGATCTTTTATGTCTCTCTGATCATTCTGTTTACCACATTTCCCTCTTTCCTGTAAGAACCAAAAATGATTATCCTGCAGAATCTATTCTCTTGGCTTGACCCTGCCTTTCATCTCCCTGCTATGGTGCTTATCAAAAGGTACTTACATGAAGAAAATTGGCTCCATAAAAGGAATTATTATTTGTTTTTTGTAGGCATTTTTTTTATTTAAAAAGGTCTTTTTTTTTCATGTATGCCCCTGTTAGCCCTACCTTCCCTCCTCCCAATAACTCCAAATTCTCGCTCAGCATCCCCCCACCCCTTCACACCATTCCCTCCCCAAAGAGGGCAAAAAGTCCCAAGGTGGGTCAACTCAGCCTAGTACATCGACTCCAAGCAGGTACGATCCCCTCCTCCCAATATCAGGACTGGATTAGGTGTTTTTCTGCTGTGAATGGGCTACAATGTGCCAACCCACACACAGGAACACAGTCTGATCCCACTCCTTGAGGCTTCACATACTGCCTATGCCAATTGACACTCACCTAAACTTGGAGGGCTTAGCTCCTTTTCCCAATGGTTTCCCCAGGGGCTGTTCTTGATTCAGTGAGATCCTCGGAGCTCCAGCCAGCCATCACTGTAGAAATTTTCCTCAAAATCCCTATCCCCTTGCTCATACAGACTCTTCCTCCCTCTCTCCAGCCAACCGAGAGCTCAACCCATTGCTTAGTCATGGATCTCTGCCTTTGCCTCCATTCATTGTTGGATGTAGGTTCTGTGATAACACTTAGGGTAGTCATTCATTTAATTATAGGGGAAGTCTTATTTAGGCAGCCCCTCCACTATTGGTTGGGGACCTAGCCAGGGCCATCCTGTGAGTTCTTGGAGGTTTCCCTAGCATCCAGTCTCTTTCCAACCCCACATTGGCTTTCTCTATCAAGACATCCATCTCTTTTTTTTTTCTCCCTCTTTGTTGCTCCTCTTACTCAACCATCTTCTTCTCTCATGATTTGTTCCCACCTCTCCTTGCTCACAACCCATTATGATCCCAATTTTCTAAGATCTTCTCTATTTTCTCTTTCTAGAGGGATCCCTGGATGTCTCAAGTTCCTTCAGATCCCAAGCTGTTCAGGGGTTGTGGTCTGCACCTTGGGTATTCTTTGCTTTTTGTCTAAAATCCACTTATGAGTGAGTACATCCCATACATATCTTTCTGGGCTGGTGATACCTCCCTCAGGAGGATATTCTCCAAATCTAATCATTTCCCTGCAAATTTTAGGATGTTATTTTTTTTTTTTGACAGTTAAATAAGTACTCCATTGTGTAAATGTACCTCAGTTTGTTAATTCATTCTTCTGTTGGGGGATATCAAGGTTGTTTCCAGGTTCTTGCTATTACAAATAATGAGGCTATGAACATAGCTGAGCCTTTGGGGTAAGAATGTGCATCCTTTAGGTATATACCCAATAGTGGTTTTGTTGGATGATTGGGGAGTTTGATTCCCAATTTTCTGAGGAACCACCATACTGCATTCCAGAGTGGCTGCACAAGTTTACACTCCCAACTAACAATGGAGGAGTGTTCCCCTTTTCAGTATCCTATCCAACATAGGCTGTCATCTGTGTTTTTGATCTTAGAAATTCTGGCAGATGTAAAGTAGAATCTCAAAGTTGTTTTGATTTGCATTTCTATTATGGCTAAAGATGTTGAGCAAATTTGAAGTGCCTTTCAGCCATTTGTAATTTTATTGAGAATTTCCTTTTGAGCTCTGAACACCATTTTTTAATTGGGTTATTTGGGGTTTTGGCCTCTAGTTTCTTGAGTTCTCTATATGTTTTAGAGATCAGTCCTCTGTCAGATGTATGGTTGGTGACGATCTTTTCCCATTCTATAGGTTGTCATTTTGTCTTATTGGCTGTGTCCTTTGCCTTACAGAAGCTTCTCTGTTTCAGAAGGACCCATTTATTGATTGTTGCCCTTAGTGTCTGTACTGCTGGTGTTATATTTAGGAAGTGGTCAACTGTGTAAATGTTGGAGGGAGGGTGTTTCCAACTCTCTTTTCTATCAAGTTCAGTGTAGCTGGGTTTATATTGAGGTCTTTGATCCACTTGGAGTTGAGTTTTGTGCAAGGTATGGATCTATTTGCATTCTTCTACATACTACTAGCCACTTATGCCAACACCATTTGTTGAAGATATTATCTTTTTCCATTGAATATTTATGGCCTCTTTGCCAAAAATCAGGTGTTCATAGGAGTGTGGGTTAATGTTGGAGTCTTTGTTTTGATTCCATTGATCCGCAGGTATGTTATTATGCCGGTGGCAGGCTGTTTTTATTTCTGTAGCTCTATAGTATAGCTTGAAATTAGGGATAATGATTCCTCCTGAAGTTCTTTTATTGAGCAGGATTGTTTTTGCAATCTTGGGTTTCTTATCATTCAATATGAAGTTGTGTATTGTTCTTTCAAGGTCTGTTAAAAAATGTGTTGGGATTTTGATGGGGATTGCACTGAATCTGTAGATTGCTTTTGGTAAGATTGCAATTTTTACTATGTTGATCCTACCTACCCAGGAACATGGGAGATCTTTCCATTTTCTGATATCTTCTTTAACTTCTTTCTCAGTGACTTAAAGTTTTTGTCAAACAGGTCTGCTACTTCTTTGGTTAGAGTTATGCTAAGATATTTAATGCTATTTGCAGCTACTATAAAGAGTGAGATTTCCTTTGTGTCTTTTTCAACCCTTCTATTCTTAGTATATAGGAGGGCTATTGATTATTTTTTTAGTTAATCTTGTATCCTGCTACATTGCTGAAGGTGTTTGTCAACTGTAGGAGCTCCCTGGTAGAATTTTGGTGGTCACTTTTTATATGATCATATTATCTGCAAATAGAGATAGTTTGACTTCATCCTTTCCAATTTGTATCTCCTTAATCTCATTTTGTTCTCTTATTGCTTTAGCTAATATCTCAAGAACTGTATTGAATAGATAATGAGAAAGAGGACAGTCTTTTTCCTAATTTCAGCGGGATTGCTTTGAGTATTTCTCCATTTAGTTTGATGTTGGCTGTCAGCTTGCTGTATATCGCCTGTATGATATTTAGGTATTTTCCCTGTATTTCTGATCTCTCCAGGACTTTTATCATGAAGGAGTGGTGTTGGATTTTGTCAAAGGCTTTTTCAGCATCTAAGGAGATGATCATGTGGTTTTTTTTCCTTTCCGTTTGCTTATATGATAGATAGCATTCATATAGCACCAGGAATAAAATTCTTTACTTTATCTTTGCTTATTTGTATGATTGTTTTGAGACAGGATCTAACTCCCTGTCCTTGAACTCAGTATATAGACCAAATTGGCCAGAAAGTCACAGAGATCTGCCTGCTTCTTCCACTGTTTCCCAAGTACTGATATTAAAGGCATGCACCACCAGGCCTGGCAAGTCTTCCTTCATTTATCTTTTAATTTTATCCAAAGATGCTTCATTTGGAATATAACTTAATATTAATTTTTGAAGTATGCTTGCTCTTATAACCCACTCAAAAGCTGAAGTTATGATCTTAGACTCTTGAAAGGAAACTAAAACTTCTTCCCTCCTGCTCAAGGTTTTAAGAGAAGTGTATTTTATTTTGGAAAACAAACATGGAAGATTCCTGAATTTGTTAATTTTGTGTGTACTTTCAATTGGCTTCTTCTAATGTTGAAACCCCACAAGATCATGGTGTATTCATTGAAACTACAAATGCCTATGTATTTTACTTATTTTTTCCATTAATACATTTATCTATCTGGTACCAAATCCAGTACACCAATATGCTTTTAGAGAATTATTTTTAAAGAAGTTGCTGATTCATAAAAGCTATTTCAGCATAAGGTCCTGAACCTGAAGTCCATCATCATTTCTACTTTATGACTTAAATGACTGCTGCTGTCATTTATGAGCAGCTTTTACTGTAATAGGATATGTAGTAACTTTGAAACATATGACCCCTCCCTTCTTTCAGATCCATAGACTCTCAGCAAGCAAGGATCAGTTTCTCTGTGTCTGACTCTCTGTGTCTCACTCTCATTCTCCATGGCCTGTAACTCTTAGGTACTATGAATTTTTTCTCTTTACCACATTATGCAGAATTTAAAGCAAAATAGCACAAAATTATATTTGAAACCTCTTTAACAGTACAAACCAATTCTGCACTAGAAACATCTGGAAAATACTTTATTAAAAATCAGATTTATCTGAGGTTACACTGTGTACACTATATATGTGTGTGTGTGTGTGTGTGTGTGTGTGTGTGTGTGTGTGTGTGTGTGTGTGTGTGTGTGTGTGTGTGTATAATATACATGCCTGCAGTAATTTTTCTTGTATGTAAACTGACCTGAGAACCATTTTTAAAGTAACCATGTTCACTAATTTCTAATAAAGAATAAAGCCAAAGAAATTGTAAACAGCCCAGTTGGACTCCTAAGCTCGAGAGCAGTTCAGGGCTGTGTAGGCTAAAACTACCTCTCCTGTAGGAATCATCCACACGAGCTGTCTTGGACTCTACTGTCAAGACCATGTAGGAGATGTCATTCCACAGCTTGAAATCTCCAATTTGAAGGCACAGGTACTGCTTTATCCTGTGTCCAGTCATCCTTGAGTTGCTTCTCCATGCAAATGGAGAACTTCCTGCATCCCATATAGTAGATCAGAATTCACTGAGGTCTTTTATATATCTAAAATGCATTTTGATAATCAAGAATTTCAAAAAACTCTGGTGGTTTATAAGAAGTTCCTCATGGGGTTTCCTACAAAACTTGCCTTGGTAGGAAATACAGCTTTAGTCCCAGGTGTGCTGGTTGAATTATTCATTCTTTTTTTTCTTTTTCTTTTCTTTTTTTATTTTTTTTTTTTAAGCCGAGGGTGGTGTGTTAAAGCAAGGAGCACACCCTAGTGTGAGATTTTAGACAGGCTAAACATGTTTGACAAGTTTGAAGGCTGTCTCACTCCTTCCCAGTTGAGCAATGACATTCCTTCCCTACTCATATCTGATGAAATCACAGACTAGTAGTCAGCTCAGGTCTGCTTTGTTAGTACCCCAAAAAAGGGGGGAGGGGCAACATGCTGATGCTGTGTGTTACTTGAATTCTCCTCCCCCCCCCCCCCAGAGGATTCTGTAAGAGGATTGAGAAACTAAGATAAGAGAACTTTGAGAACATGCAGTCAGTCACTGTTGGGCCAACAACAGACACATATACAATTGTGGTCTCAGATAATTGTGGACATAAAAATTTCCTACTGTGCTACTCAAGTATTATGGAGAAACTCAAATAATAAACTATATAATCATTTAAGATATGTAATGTGATAAATTAGAAATTATAAATGAAGCATCATAGTAAACACATTACTAATGCATTTATTATAAACTTTATTGTTAGAGTGTACTTCTAAGTTAAAAGTTATAATCAAACAGTATGCCATATGACAGTAGCATACCTCTGTGTGCCTCAGTCTACCACTTCACTAGGTGGCATGCAGAGGCCACACTGAGTGACTGGTCTTCACCATATGCTTTTGTGTGAGCAACTAATATTCACATAGTATAGACATTACTGGAAGATACATGTCTCAAGTCTAGGTTATGTTATTCTAAACAGTATTTGAGTAGAAAAAGACAGTGGCTTTTGCTATTATATATATAGCTGAAAATTCCACATTTTGATTTCACATTATTCAAATCAATACTAACCATTTTAGTGTAAAATACATAAAAATATAACAACTTTATCCAAAAATTTAAAACATTGTTACTAAATTAGACTTCACTATGAGATCTATCATGAGATTAAAAACTACAAATAGGAAAACATAAAGCACAAACAGATGCTACTGACATGTGTAATTATACTGTGTATTTCAGTGTCTAAGGTATAGTATGTATAGCCACACAGGATCTTCTCCGGAATGGCTGTAATGTTGCTGCTCTCCTGCACGATACTTGAAGAGAGCAAAAGCTGAACCACAAGTGTGAAAAGCCCTTACCACTAAGCACAGTCTGCTCCCTGCTAAGTTGGAGGGTAATGTCCCTTCTGTTCCCTACACTCCACATTTCTACTGCTCTACCCCACTTTGCTCAATCCATTCAGGAAGGTGTCTCTTAATCTTCTGTAGTATCATCCCACCCCAGTTTCCGTGGGAGTACTTCAACTGTTTAATTTTATAGTAATATGAATTGATGGAAACCAGGAAAAACCACAACAATGTCTTCCTCCAGATTTTAACTGCAGAGGCTCTGGCATCTGTCTAAGCAGAAGGAACTCAGTTCTTCCAATTCTGCTTCAAAATTATGTGTGCTTTGCATCTCTTTATTAGGCCCTGCATGGTGCAGTGTTTCTTGTTCAATTTCCTCTTTATGTGTCTCTTTAAAACCCTAATTACTAAAATGCTGTACCTCCCTCTAGTCTGTTTACATGACAAAATAACAAAGCTTTAACAAACTGAATGAAAAATATGTTCTTTGTTATGAAGCTCCATTTTCTATTGCAACACAGCTATATCCACACCCAGCCTCTCTTCCCAGAAAGAAATAGATGCAGGTCCTTTGTGGAGGTAGCCCTCTGGTTTTCTGTTTTCAGAAATCTCAATCTGAGGTCCAAGCACATCAGGGCAGTTGTGAGTAAAGCCCAACAAAAAATCTAAACTAACTTAAAGCATAGTGAGACTTTTTTCTTTTAAATTCAATTCCGCAGTTCTCAGAGTGTGAACATTGTAGATGGCAATGTTGTGTCACAATGTCAAAAGAGTAGACAAATCTGACAGATTCTTGGCTGTGATTAATTTTCCTCCCCCAGTCTTCATTGACTTCTTGTCTCTAAACATTCTCCTCTCACTTCTATTTTTTTTATAAGTTATAATAAAGCTGAATAAAACTCTACTTCACTTTCTACTTAACTATTCCTCTGCCTCCCTGCCTTCTTAGAAGATGAGCACAAGGCTCTGTCCTCATTTTCACATCTTCCGTTTGTTTCCCATTCTATTGCAACTGGCACATTAACCCACAGTTTACTCAGTCTATTGACTCTGAAGCATCACTTCATTTCAGAGCCTGATCCAGCCTTCCCTTCACGTTTATCAGAACAACAGAACAATTGGCTTAGAAAGAGCATTTGTTCCACAAGTCTTTCGTTTCTTCTTTGAACATTCTCTTTCAACATATCCAGGAACTGTGAACTTCTTAGATCTTACTCCCTGCTCTAGCCTTACAATCCTTGACTGGGCTGCCTATATGTCTACTCTTTCTTTCATGCACAGCATACTGTTCATATACGAACTACTTTTAATAAGGAGATCATTAAAGATGTCTGTATACACGGGCAAAGATACAATAAAAGTAAAGACCTGATCTAAAAAGGGGGTTTATTTTTCATGTACAAACAGTAAGTCTGATAGGGAGTTACTGAAAACTTTAAATGTCTAAGCATTTTATCTGTCTCTTATAATTTCAACTAAGATAGATAAAGCTTGGGTACCCTTCCCTCAATATAAACCAAACATTTGTAAAGGTGCATAGTAGACACAAAGCAAAGATGAAAGGGTGTGGCAGACATTTTCACAAATCTTCATTAGACTTCTACTTACATTTTACTGACTCTAATTGTGTCATTTGACACATTTAATTAGGAAAAGCATTCTAAAAATGGATATAGAAATGTATATAATGTGAGTGAATCAATCATATAGTATAATAATTTCATTATTATCAAAGATGCAACAGATACTGACATGGAGTGGAAGGTTCTATCATTAAGACACAACAGGGAGACTACAGTTAAGACAGCTCATCAATATGGCACTAAACATGACTGGGACAATTTCATACCAGTTCACATCCTAAAATAGAACGAGGGGCGGCTCACAGTTCTCTACACCTAAATGAAGAGCTACAAGCAATTAACAACTTCAAAAGGAAGGGAAAACAATCTTTCCTAAGGACTAATTAGTTATCTTAATTGATTATCCAATATATAGTTGCCACTTCTAAAAACATATGCATACAAGCAACACTAAATAGACTCAATAGGTGTGTGTGTGTGTGTGTGTGTGTGTGCATATATGCTTTTAATGATAATTAAAGAACAAGAGGTATGGATATGAGAGGGGACAGGGTGAGAACACAGGAGCACCGATAAGAAGGAGAAGAAGGAAAGAGGAAATGATAGCTTTTAACTAAATTCAATAAAGTAGAAAGTAAGAAAAACCTTAATAATATGCAATTAAAAGAGTAAGATGAGCTGGGCATGGTGGCATACACCATTGCTCTTTCTTGGGCTAAGCTCGTTCCCCTTTGGGGTGGGTGTGAGAAGGCACAGAATTAACAACTCAGACTGTAGGAGCTAATTGAAACAAACAACTCAGTTTGTTGAGGAAGGGGCAAGCCTTATAACCCTCCACCCAGCCAGAGGGAAGGACTATGTCTTGCTGATATTTGCTGCTGTGGCATGGTCAGGTCATCTGGTCTAAGTCATCTGACATCAGTACTCTGCCTCTGTTTGCCAAGACCCCCAGGCAGACTTATGAGGAAGTGCCCACTCAAGGCGCCCTACTGACTATTAGGAAGTGCTATGAGCACATGATTTAAGACACCAGTTATAACCAGTTTGAACCTGCTGAGGCCGGGCTGGTTAGGATCTCTCTTAGCTTCAGGTGACAATATCTTTGCCAAGAGCTACTTAAGTGTTCTATTAGTTCTCTCTACAATGTTTTGTCCCTGTGGATTATAGGGGATGCCTGATGTGTGAGATGTCTTCTGGGAGCTTAAAAATTCATTGAGCTGTTGTGATGCATAAGCAGGGTCACTATAAGTCTTAATGGTCTAGGGGACTCCCATGACCAGCATGGCTGACTTAATTGCCTTCATAATGTATGAAATCCTTTCTCCAGGTAACGCTAACACATATACAAACCCAGAACAGGTATCAGTCATTATACACACATATCTCAGATTACCACATGGAGCATAATGTGTTGCATTCATCTGCCATATCAAGCCTCATGAGTTGCCCCCTACCCTCTGTAGGAGTTCTAAGGGGTGAGTGGCACACTAGTGGCACAGGATCTGGAAAGGTGTTTACAATAAGAAATTGACAATTCTGGCAGTAATCTATGTAAATTTGGAAGTGAAAGATGGAATGGCTGGTGCACTGCCCTAGCTTGTTCTGGCAAGTCAACTGTAGCTGTCAGTATAATGATGATGATTTTGTTTGTTTGTTTTTTCATTTCTTTTAGCCAGTATCCCTGCTAATTTCAAATGGGATCTAACATGAAATAAATACCATGGTTCTGTCTTTGGTTTAATGCATCTTTTATTGGAAGCATGATAGTGGTTATAGGTTTCAGGGTATCTGTTACATTATGGTTTCTTGGTCCTGGTCGGCCTGAGGATCCAGACCCACAGACCTGCAGCCCCAGGCCTCTTAGCTGCCCGCTGCTGCTCAGGCCCCCAGAAATGATTCAGATGCTTATATTAAGTTCATGCTGCACATTGCTATCTTGCTTTTACATCTTAACTCAACCCATTTCCATTAATTTTTCCTGCCATGTGGCCCGTGGCTCACCTGTGTTCCTTACATGCTTCTTCTTGGGCAACTGGTTCGGTCTGTCTCTGACTTCTCCTACCTATGTTGTGATTTCCCCTCCTACTTTTTCTATGGTGCCTGTCAAGGGCCAAAACAGCTCCTTTATTTAAAGATTGATATTCACAGCATGCAGAAAGACATTCCCACATCAGGTATCTTTTATTCTTGAAAAGGCTAACACTTGAACAGCTTGAACTGCACATTGACTGTCTGAGAAAATATTAACAGGCTCATTTTGACATACCACTAAAACCTTAAAAAGAGCTGATAGCTCTCCAAGTTGCACAGGATTTATAATTACAAACGTCCCATCTGCCTTTAAATGAGAATGCCACAATTTGTTTTACTGGCATCTAAGAAAACTAGGGTTTTGTGGGGGATGGATGGGAAGAGGGAAATGAAAAAATGGAGATATTAATCTGAAGAGATGAGAGCTCAGGCAGAATTTTGCTTTTTGACAAATGATTATCAATTGTGTTAGTAAATCCAGTAACCATCTCCTAGAAGGAAATGGAGTCAGCCAATAATGCCTGAGTATTTTTTAAGTGAAATGAAAGAATAAGTTTATCTGTCTTTCTCCAGTATGTCCTTTGAGCTATCACCCATGACTGGCTTTCTCTAGTATGTCCTTTGAACTATCCCCCATGACTGGCTATCTCCAGTATGTCCTTTGAGCTATCCCCCATGACTGGCTTTCTCCAGTATGTCCTTTGAGCTATCCCCCATGACTGGCTATCTCCAGTATGTCCTTTGAGCTATCCCCCATGACTGGATTTCTCCAGTATGTCCTAACATAACACCCATGATGTTTTAAGTTCCATGTGAAACATTTAGTCAAATATGGAGGTTACTTTTTGCAAATCCTACTATATCTGCTGAATCCACAATAAAGGTCCAGATTTCCAAAGCATCCCTAAAAATACTCTAGCTGTCCAGAGCATAATTGCTAGCAGGGCAACTTAGTCTTATGGCACTGCAAACAGACAGTGAATAACATGGTAAGCATTTTTTGGTTGTTTTTCGTTGTTTTTGTTTTGTTTTGTTTTAATACATCTCTTGCTTCCTGGTTAATGTCTATCATCTGTGAGAGGCATGTTAGGCCTCCTAGGAGTGAAAACAAATTCCTCATCTCTTGTTCCAAATTAAACAAGAAAAGTTTAAGCTAGCTTACAGTTTTACATAATTGTTGTAATTCTGTTAATGAATATTTATCTTTTACAACTATCTTAAAAGATAGAGGAACATCTTTGGCAATAATATATCCCCAAAAGAAAAATGGGGAAACTAATTGAAACTTATCTGGAGCCACTGTCAAGCTTAATGAGGCCAACTTGTGCAGTCTTAATTTAACATGATGTTGTAAATAGGCCAAATCAGGATGTGACAGAAATAAATCATCCATATCATATACCAAGGTAATGTCTTTAGAGACATTGACCAGAGCTTGTGCAACATAAATTTGACACATAGATAGACTATTTTTATTCCTTGTGGTAAAACTGTCTGTTAGTACCTGCTAGCTAGCTTATGTATATTGGGCTCCCATACTGTGAAGGCAAAATGTCCTCTACCTTGAGGTGCCAGGGGAATTTGGAAGAACCAGTCTATAATGCTCAATATCGCTATGTAATGTAATGTAATGTAATGGAGGAATGACACTGGGATATGGAAGGACAGACTATGGTGATCCCATCTTCTCCATCTGATCATTTACTGCCTGTAGACCTTGTAAGAGATGAAACTTGCCTGAATCTTTTGGAATAACAAAAATGGAGTATTGTACCAGCTTATAAAAGAGTCAATATGACAGGCCTTTAGTTATTCGGCAACCAAATTTTTAATATAGATAATGTGGGCTCAATAATAGGCCACTGTTTCACCCAGATATCTTGTTCTAACAGCCAACTAATAGGAATAGAGTCAAACTTTTTAACAACATCCAACCTTGGGGAGGGTCAGTGGCCTTTAGATGGGGGTACAGGTCTAGTATGGGATTACAATCTGCAAGACTCAATCTTTCATGAACTTCATATCATCAAGAAAAAGGCTCTTGCATCAGTAGTAAGGACTGTACTCATGTTTTCTAATATGTCTCTTCCTCATACATTTTTAGGCACATTGAACACTATGGAGAAGATGGCTCCCCTACTGTTTTCTAAGTCCTTTCTGTAAATGAGACAGGTAGTCATCTTTTTTTTTTTAATCTTGTTGCCTTCCTACACCAAGTTTAAGCCAGGATTAAACTTCCAATGTGGAAAGGAGAGCACTTCATTTTTAGTTAACATAATGGTATTTGCACCCATGTCTACCAGTCATAGGTGAATGTGGAAAAAGGTAATGTCCAGACGATATTTGGATTAGTGAAACCTCTTCTTATGTGTGGGGCCATGCCCTGCCAGGAGTTTAAAGTAAACATGGCCCCCTCAAGCTGGGAGCAGTATTCTTTAATCAGTGAAAATCTTTATTACATTTTGGGTATTTGGTCTTGTGTCTTGCTTGCAGGCAAACTTGACACAAATGGCCAGATTTGTCACAACCCCAGAGTTACCTGACAGCTAAAGCTGCCCAAGCAGTTCCCTTTGAGTTTTTCTCAGCCAAAGGAGAATTTAGGGAGTTGGTGAGTGTTGTAATCAGACTCGTGGCTGGATCCAACGGGAGCTGTCCCCCATTTGTGTGTGTGTCCTCATTGCAGACAGTAGCACTGCATTGTAGATGGGGTGTTAAGCTCTTTCCATGCCCATTGTTTGATCAACATATCTCTGGTGGGCCTGGGGTTCACTCAACTGCTCCAAAAGAGAGTGAATACCAATGAAAAGATGATGTGACTATTGTCAGTCCCCTGTTCTTTTGTTGACCTCACTTTAAAACATGGAGCCAGTTACTCTTTTATAGGCATTCATATAATGAATCAATTATAGCTCCAAATTTTTAAAGAAACTTATTCCCAGGACCCAAGAAGGCAGAGAAGAGTGGATTTCTGTGAGTTTGGAAAAAAAAAAAAAGGCTGGTCTACATATTAAGTATTAGACCAATAAAGAATACATAATGAGACCCTGTCTCAGAAAATAAAACAAAACAAAAACAAAAGGAGAAAAGTATGTTTATACTAAACATATAGAGAATTTTGTAAATAATTTGGTAACTGCTATTTACTTAGCGTGATGTTCTCTACTTCTTATGAGTTGTACTATGAACTGATTATGGTAGTTCACATAACTTTAAGCCTCTCACCTGATTATGTTCTTATACATTGTAACTATTTGTCCCTCCTACTGGTTCAAAATGCTGACCGACCAGAAGGCAGACAGGAAGTATGGATAAAGCTACCAGACTAAGAAAACTCAGGGGAGAGGAAGGGTGAAGATGCCAGGCAGACACAGAGAAAAGCAGCAGAAATGCTACTCTGAGAAAAGGAACTAAGACACTTGGCCAAGCATGGGTTACCTTAAAAGCAAGAACTAGCTAGCAACATGCCTGAGTCATAGGCCAAACAACGCGTAAGTAATATAATTTTCTGTGTGTTTCTTTAGGACTTTGAGATTGCTGGTCTGAACTTCAGGGCTAAGCAGAGTTAAGCAGCTGTGGGTAGGACTAGATGTTGGGGAGAGTCTGGGCCAGAAACTGTAAATACTACAGAAAGAATTGAGCTCCAGCGTCACTGGTTTTCAGGCCACAAACTTAGTTTCTTTCTAGATTTCTGGTCCTGAAAATTCTGGTCACCTTTACATTTTGTGCCTTTATAATTTGCCAAAAGCCATCATGAGGTGTTTTCAGAAGCATGCTAAAGAATCTTGACATGATCTTATGATCCATCTACTTGTTTTTTATTTGGACTATACCCTTTAAACTCCAAGATGTGTACCCAATAGGTATCTGGCCTGTGTTTGTCAATGTGTAACCCATATTATTGTAACAGCATCTCATGTACAAAGAAATATCAAAATAAATGTAAGTGACTGAACTTGATTCTACTTTTTAGCGTCCTTAAGACATAATGGGATTAGACAATGAAATTGATAGATGAGGTGATTAAAAGAACTGGTAATCTCTAATCCTTTATTAAAACATTCTACCATCTTATTCCATTAAAGGAATTCTGTAAATTGCAACTAGAAGCAAGATTTTTTTTTTTTTTTGTACTTGTTGCTGATGGTGGTACTAGGCAGATTTTGTTTGTTTTTGTGTTGTGAGATTTACCATTTTAAAAATTTAGGGAAAGCCTGAGTTTTGATCCAGGTGGTATTAACTATAGAATTTGAGATATCAAAGAGAAGCATGAGAATATATTTCTGTAACCATAGCAACTGGGATAGGCTGAGGCAGAAGAATCACCAGTTTCATGCCGTTCTATGCTATATAATCAGACTCTGAAAATAATGATAAATCAAATTCAACATTTTGTCATTTAAATGAATGCATTTAAACTGTCAACACATGATCAACTAAAAGTTAGGGAGATACTTATTATACTTACAGTTATCTGAGTTTTGACTAGTCATAGTTCAACTATATAATAACCATTTACTGATGAATTTCTTTTATGTTAGGTGGTATGATCATATATTAATTGATTGAGTCTATACAAGTAATATTATTTTCTTAAGACCTATTGACATTTTTATTGTAATAATATAGCTAAGAAATACTTTAATGTATAGAATGTTTCATTTAGTAATGAAAATGTACATAATAGAGAACCATTTTCTTGGAAGAAGATAGTACAGACAATCACATTTGTAACAGGTAGGTCACGGTATAAGTGCTGCAAAGGAGAGATGAAAATGGCGGCTGTGCTTACAAACTAGAGGACAGGGAGACTGCATGGAGCTATAAGGAATGAGAACAGTGTCTGATGGGGAGAGGAAGAATTCATGGGAGGAGCTATGCTAAGAGTAGAACAGATTCCCAATGTGTGCTTACAATAGGAGATGAAGATGAGTGTGGAGCCTGCTGTAGACACAGATAAGATTCTGTCACGAGAACTTAGGACAGCTAAATATTCATGATGGACAATGTAGTATGAGTTTCTGGCCCAGTCCAGCTCTGCAGTCTGTACCCACCTGCGGCCATATTTCACCTCCAAAAATAACTCAGATGCTTATATTAATTTTGTTTGACCTATGAATCAGGTATATTGCTAGCTAGCTCTTTCATCTTAATTCAACCCATTTCTATTATTCTGTCTTGCCACATGGCTCATGGCTTGCTTATGTTACTTTTACATGTTGATTCTTGGGGGACTGGATGGTCTTTCCCTTGATTCCACCTTCCTTGCCCCATCTATACTCTCATTTCTCTTTCTCTGCCTATTTCTAAGATTCCTGCCATAGGCCAAGACAGTTCCTTTATTCACAGCATAGAGAAAGACATCCCACATCACTTCTCCTTTTTTGTCTAATCAAAAAGAAAGGTTTCACATTTTAATATAGCAAAATTACATATAACAAAACAGCTATCAAGCAAAAATTGTAGTTACAATTTCTAGTCCATTTGTATTTAGCAAAATTAAAGATAATATTCTAGCATCTACCATATCATGTGAGTCTAAAGTTTTACATCTAATATACATTTCATAATAACTAAGAAAATCTATACTTATAACTTTCTAATAATCAACTACATCAAAGACCACAGAGGGATATAATACTACCCAAGTAAAGAGAAAGTGTAAGCAACTTTTAAAATCTAGAAATGAGAGATGACATCTGGCTACCTAGACAGTCATCCAAATTTTTTTTTAAGGTTGGGGCATCCATCTTCAGACTACAGGCCTAGAGTCTCTGATGTACCTTTCAGTGAAGCAGGAAAGTTGAAGGACTGTTCTTCCCACTCTAGCATAGTTCCTCAGTTGCTTCTTCTCATATCCTGATAGATGTTGGACAGTATTCTCTGTGAAACAGAAACCTGAAGGATCATCTCAGCTTGTTCTGCCGATGTTTGGAGGTCTCTTTCCTCTGGGTACTGCATGTCCAGTTTATAAAGCATACTGTCAGACAATGGAAGCAAGAACAGTTTCTTATCCAGTGCCTAACCTTTGCCACAAAGAAATAAAATTTCATATAGAGTTTCTTTGATGACTATCATTATCTTGAAGTAGATCAGTGCTACCAGGAGCAGACCTGTATCATGTCCACTGTCCAGAAAAGTATACATTCTTAAAATATTTTAAATGTCAAATTCTGTAGGTCTTTGAAGTATTTGAAGATTATTTATCTAATTGGAATATATCTTTGTATATCTAAAAAAATTCTAACTAACATGACTATAATTTTGGTTATCACTGATGACTATTAATCTGTATTTCTTAATTATATATTAGAATATTATGGAATTGCATAAACATATCTTAAGAAAAGGTAAAAATATACATGCAATATAACAAAATTGACCTTAAATTTGTATTAAGAAACCAAAATCCATACCAATTTAAGATATTTTGAGATTAAAAACTGTTTTTTGGGGGGGGCGAGAGATTAAAGTAAATTCAAAAATTTATCTTTTTTAATCATTCATATATCATATCCCCTTCTTTTCTTAAAAGATACTAACTATGAGCATTAACCATTTATAATGAAAACAAACATTTATAAACATTATTGTGGGAATTTGGGTGTAGCTTTCCCTTACTGCTTCCTGCCAATTGAGGGGTGCTGGAAATGTTTCAGCGTCCTGAGGTTGGATCATCTTAGTTAGCACCCTTGAAGCTGATGTGGCCATCTCTTCCTAGTAGAGATTTTTTTAGGGGGCCTTGCTTGATGAAACCATATTAGCCTGGAAGTAATCTACAGGCTTTTTCATCTTCTGTGGAAACAAAAGCAGAACCTCTTTTCCAAAGCAACATATCCTTAGACACAAATTTCAAAGTCAAGATATCTTTAAAATATGTTTGTTTAACTAGCAGCCTCTACAATCAAATATCTTTCTACAGTTAGCTCATTAACAGATTAAAAAATCAAAATAAAACACAATAATAACTATAATCCAGACTCTGTTTATTTTCCATTTTACATGGCTTATTATATTTTTATTATTCTATTTCTCTTTTTAAAAAATTCTCTACACTTTATATTTTCTATTCCAGCCTACATAATTGTAAACCATTTAGAGTTTTCTCTACCTGAATCTGTTTTATTGCATATCTTTAAACATATTTCAACAGAAGTTCTTTTAAAATGCTAGAGGAGACTCTTAATCTCAAGATTATGGGTTTGAGCCCCATGTTGCGTGCCATCTGTAGTATAAGGTTTCTGGCCCTTTCACAGGCCTGTAGTCCCTGACAGATTAGCTCCAAATAATCACACAAAATCTTATATTAATTTTCATGCTGATTAGCCTATGATTCCATATTACTAGCTTGCTCCTACATCTTAATTCAATCCATTCCCATTAATCTGTCTTGCCACATGGCCTGTTGCTTAACTATGTTACTTTTACATATTGATTCTTGGGTGGCTGAATGCTGCCTCCTTTGACTCTGCTCTCCTTCCCCTACTTATGTTCAGATTTCTCTGCCTACTTCTAAAATGCCTGCAATAGGCTCAAATAGTTCCTTTACTTCACAGTATACAGAAAGACATCCCACATCACTACAATATTTCCCTTACCTTTTGTATTGCATAAAATTAATAAGACTTTTATTCTTAATGTTCTCACACTTTTTAAAACCTAATTCTACAGAAAATTTAGACCCTGATTTATACCTGTTGCTATCTTAATTTTTCTTGAACATCTCACTATTCCTTCTAAGGTAACCTATACAAACAACATAGCACTTACATGTTTCCCAGAAAACAATATGTAGTTCTCAAATAAGTTAATATCACTTATTAATATTCATCCTGAATTTACCTAGTGAATGAAATGGCTATCTCTATAGGATAATTATCATTATTCATTTCTTATTATTACATATTAATTATTAATAGTAATTTGCTTCATATGAAAACTTTGTACTTATATGTAACACATATCAATAATGTCTTCTGTCTATACCCTGTCCTTGACTTCTTATACTTCCTCACACATCTTCTAATCTAATTGTGTCCCCCATTTGTATATTTTCTGTCTCTCATTTATTTAAATTTTGTAAGAAAATGTAATATTTGTTTTTCTGAGTTTGTTTTATTTCATTTAACATGGTAATATCCCTGCACATCCATTTTTCAGCAAATGACACAATTTCATTCTTCTTTGTGGCTGAATAATAATCTATAGGCATATATTGTAATAGGAAGTTTCTGTTCCAGACTATACCCAAATCTGGACCAGCAGCTCTAAAGTCTCCTAAAACACACAGATGCTTATATTAATTTTATGCTAGGGCCGAGGCATATAACTTGCTAACTCTTTACTCTTAAAACTAACCCATGATTTTTATCTTATTTAGCCATGTGGCTTGGCACCTTTTCTCAGAGCAGCATCCTTGCTTCTTTACTCTGGGTCTTCTGGTGTCTCCGCTGGTATCTCTGTTCTGTTCTTCCTGTTCCCAGAGTTCTTAGTCTGGTAGCCCTGTCCACACTTTCT
The DNA here is from genome assembly GCA_033318265.1 of Phyllotis vaccarum. Lineage (NCBI taxonomy): Eukaryota > Metazoa > Chordata > Mammalia > Rodentia > Cricetidae > Phyllotis > Phyllotis vaccarum. The sequence continues at coordinate 133,292,693 of JARWLC010000004.1, read as the reverse complement.
GTCTGCCTTATGGACAATCAGCTTTCTATTAAACCAGTAGGAGGGACAAATATTAACAACATACTAGAACATAGTCCTACTACAATAGATGCTATAGTTTCTTTATTTATGATTTCTCTATCTCTCTCTCCATCTCTCTCTCTTTCTCTCTCTCTCTCTCTCTCTCTCTCTCTCTCTCTCTCTCTCTCTCTCACACACACACACACACACACACACACACACACACAAACACATGCATACACATAGGGTAATTATATTCTACAACTTGGAAGGGAGGTTATTGTATACACTACTTAAGTCATTAAAGCAAGATTAATTCTATATGGTTGAGTTGAACAGGAAGGTTTAGCTAGCATTAATAGGAGCAGTCTCTGAGGAAGCAGTCTTAAGGCCATTAATATCCAAGGGAGAAAACTATGATGGATATTTTATGTGTATATTGTCAACATTCTCACTCAGAGCAGAGGAAGGCTTTGCCATCCCTCTGAGCTTCAGTCAGAGTGTGGAGTGAACTTCACATATGTCTGAGGCTATGGGTCTTGACATGGCTATGTATATGTTAAACAATTCACATTCACTTGGGGCTTCTCTTGGGGCTTTCTCTACTCTTCCTACACAGACCTGTTTTAGGTCTATGTACCCAGGAATGGTAGAGCTGACATAAGCAATACTTTGAGGACTAATAGCCACAGAATTTGCCCTAAATCACCAATGAACTGTTTATATCTTTTTTTTTTCTTTCTTATTTGTGGACCACACAGTGTGTTGGCTGAGACATCATTTCCATTACCTACAATCATTTGAAATTCTACAAATCCCTGGGGAATTGTTAATTCCTTGATCACTAACTACTCACCTTATAACTACTAAAAGAATACTATAAAAATAAGTATTCTAATTGGGAGCATACTCTATTTCCATGTCAAATGAATACACCCTCTCCCAAGCTCTCTATTTAGAGAGAATGCATCTCATAGACAGTGAAAAATTGCAAAATTGAATGGTTGCTTTCATAGATTTGTCTTCATTAACTTTCCAATCAATCATTTATAATCCTGATATACCTACATAAATGACATTCTCCATCTTAGTGTTCACATCAGTCAGAAAACACTCTCCATTAACTCTGCTAATGATTACTTAGTGTTGCTCAATAATAAAGTCAAATCCCTTCCTGGGTATACAAGCAATTTGATCTAAACTGTTGAAATCCTTAGACATTTCTGTAAGCCCTTGTGAGGTGTTCACTCTTGTTATATAGCAGAGATAGTGTCAAAGGTGCTTCAGTTTACAAAGTAAAACAAAATCTTGAATTCTCAAGAAGCTTAAATCGATAAGAGAATAAAATAACATTTATGGTTTAAAATACATTGCTGCGCTTCACAGCAAACCCATCTATAACTCTTTCTTGATAAGAAAAGAGTATGCTGTCAATGAAGAGTTCAATTATTTTATTTTGAATGACTAACGTTAGTTTCTTTAATTACTTTCCTTGGTGAAACACACACTGACCGTAGTTTCTTCATCTCAGCCCTCTAATATTCTTGACATAGGAAGCAAATGGGTGAACAAATTGTACAGTGAGAAGGTAGACAGTTTGTAAAGCCATTGCCATCTGTAACTATTCTGATTCTGACATTTAAAGCTGTTCAGCTGAGTCAGACTCCATGCAGAAGAGACAGGATGACTTGCATATTCTACTGACTCTAGGAGCAGCTGCTGAGCACAGCTGTTAGTGGGAGCTTTTGAAAGGCTCATTCCTGACAGATTTGTATGGCTTTTCCCCCTTGGAACTGAAAATGTACAAATTAAGAGTCAGATTTTAAATGACAATCGAATAAATGCCAAAGATCAGTACGGGAGAGTTGGAGAACTAAATTTCTCTTGGCAGTCTATCCTGTGTTTCACCTGAGAGTTCCCAGAGACTGCTTTGTGAAGGATCTCATCTCACCCTTTAAGCACAGACATGCTGGACACGAAAGAAATAACTAAATAGTAAAGTAAATTTAGATAGACCATAGGAAAAAAAATTCTGTGCCATCCACACCCACAGAGAAGGATGCTGGGTAACATTATATCAGTCTTGTTAAAACTAATGAAATGTCACAAACTTTCTTACTTTGTAATGTTACTAGATAGCCTGTAAAACAGGGAAAGTAAGTCATATCAGTGTACATTAATATTTCAGGCAATTATAATAAATATTTATGGAGGAAAGATAATTCATTGATTAAAATATATAACCAAAGAAGGAATTTCTAATAGCCTTGAATGACTTAATGTCAGCAATAAACCAAAGTAAACACGGTTCCAAGCACACATAAAAACACCTCTCAGTGCCCTCGCTCAAATGACCACCTGTGAGTGCTGCTGCCTAGAGACTCCATTGAATGACAACACAGAAAGAAGTTGCTAAAGGTAATTGAAGCACTTATTCTGAGAAAGGAGACTGAATTACAATGTGTTCCCACATTAAATAAATAAACTGGAACAAAAGCAATGGCTTGGAGGGTTAAAGCAGAGTTTTCTAGGTGTTTTATTTATGAATAACTTAATTCTAGTTTTGATAGTGTTCATTTAAGTGCAATAAATACAGTAGTCATCGAACTTCCATTAAATATCAAGCACTCTGACAAACAGTCTTGTTATAAAAGTGACATGCTATCACCGAGAGGAAAGAAAGATAAGATTTCAACCACTTTGATAAGAATAAAGGCATCTAATAAATGTATAGAAGGAGACCTTTCTTCAAAACAATGAGCGTAGGTGGCCTTACAAAATGACCGAGTTTTTGAAAGAACTGAAAGCAGGCATTCCAGGGAGGTCAAATGGGGCTCAGTAATTAGATGTATAAATGGAAAGAAATTGTATACTTCCTTTCATTTAGAGAATGATCCATGGTGATTTTAAGATCCTTCTGTAATAAGTATGGCCTTGAACTCTTATCTCTGACTCCCAGGTGCTTGGGAGTACAGCCATGTAGTTCCTTCACCTCAAGGCACTGTTGAGTGCCAAGCCTGGGAAAAATTGAAAGTTTCAGTGGGAGTTTATTTAAGGAATTACAAGATAAGGCCTGATAAGTGAAACATAAGTAAAGGCAAGCATACTTAGGTTACTTCTAAGTCATAGAACCAAAGTGTCTGCCTTCAGTACCCAAACTCAAACTTAGGCATCTGTTTCCACTTCTTAGAATAACATTTGAATTGCTTTCCTCTACCACGTGACATAAACATTTGAAACTCAAAAAGGTCTGTTGTGTTCCCTCTTAGTAGTCCAATGGGGCTGAATAGAAGAGCACAAATCATCTGGACTCCACAATGCTGTAATGGTTTGATCTGCACAAGAGGCTAAGAATCTCTAGCAATTAATTATAGACTGATGGAAGACGTGGGGCCAGAACTATCACCCTGTTATCAACTTCCTGGTAATAACTGATATATATTATAAGATTGAAAAAGAATACAGGATGTGAAGACACATGTAAAGACATTTCAGACAGAATTTGACTATTCAAATCTTCCACACACACTAAAGGCCATATTCTCCCATTGTGGGGGATTATTTGTGGGTAACTAAAGAGTCAATTCAATAATTAGGTCTAAGCTTTGGAGAACAAAAATGTTGATAGACTGAAGAAAAACTAGTTTGATATTAACATGAAGATTTGATAAAAACAATGATTGTAAAAAGGTGAAAAAACAGATCTAAAGGAAAATAACAGACACAAATGAGAGTTTTAATTGTAAAGAATAAAATTAGGGAGTTTTTTTTTAAAGAGGATGAAGAGGTTTCTAAAATTGAGCTATCTGTCTTTATCTTCTCTTGATTATGGAAGTAACAAAACCATTCGGATGGGAAATACTGCAAAACTGGAATTTTCCTGAAAGTCAATAAATTAAAACATCGTATTTAACTATCCCATAGGATTCCCTGGTAGACTTAGTACACAAAAGGATACTGAAGGAAAAAGAAACCCAATACTTTAAAAGATTATCTGATGACAACTATTTTTAGAGTGAGACTTTTGGCTAACTTCTCATTTTAATGGATGTGAAATTAAACCTTTAACTTTATTTTATTTAAGACTGGGGATTAAATACAGAAAAAGCTAAAGCTTTCCTGACTCTTTGTTAAAAATATTTTTATTATTAATTCTAACACCATTGGAAGAAAGAAAATACTCTATGATATGTCCCCTCTCTCTGGAGGAAACACTAAGCCCTCCAGATACTTGCTTAATTAAAAGCAGTTTTCTGATCTAAGGATGGGAAAACTTTATATAAATGACAAGGTAATAAATATTTTAGGCTTTGTGGGTCATCTAGTTTCTGTTGCAAATACCTATTACTGCTTTTGAGAGGAGAGGCTGTGAGGGAAAGAGTGTATCTTTATTTTAATAAAGTTTTATTCATAAGACCATGTGGTCAACTATCTGTGACCCATAGAGTTGCTGGCCATTTCTCTGAGCGGGAAACATTTTTTATCTATTTCATTGCTAAATATAGCTTTGAGATAGAAAAGTATTCTCATGCAAGTATCTGGAAGCACACAGTTTAATTTATATATTTTTCAGATTAAAGTCTTCCAAAATTGTTTGAGGAAAAGACAAAAAAAACAGGCCATGATTATTTCCCTCTTATTGTGATTCTTGGTTGTATTTTTAAATGAATTCACTCAAACTTGTAGATGGACATGTTAGACTGAATTTTATTAAGAATTGGAATCTTCTTAAAAGAAACCTCAAGAGTACAAAAATTGAGGGAGTGACTACACTCTGGAAATCCATCAGCTTGTCGTTACACTCAAGACCACATAGGTGTGACACCAATGTCTTTCTCAATCCCATTAATGCCAACAGGAAATTTGGAGTTACTAATGATGAGTTAAAAGCCATAGAGATTTAGAAACACATAGGTAATGATTGGTTCCTGGAACTCAAATATTTCCTCACCACTTTGAAGCAGATGACTGAACTTCTCCAACATCAAAGAGGTCTTTGTAAATCAAGACCTGAAATGAACTAATTTCCTACTGTAATACCTAACTCAAAGCAAAATTGCAATGACAAATATAATCCACATTTCCCTTGCAAGGGAAATTTCTCACTGTGTCTGCAATCTATACTATAATTACCTCTTTGAAAACGCACTCTGTCTCAAAACAAAGGCAGAGATAGCTGGGGAAGGCATTAATGTTTAATGTTTTAATTCAATCTACATGTTCTCACACAAGCATGCTTAGTGTCAGGACTAATAAGTGATATGAAGAATTTCACAAGCAATTCTTACTTCATTTCAAAAGTCTTTACTTATACCCATACTTGAGTGATTTCCATTTTTGGAGGTTTACACTGAATCAGATTAGCTGTAATAAATAATATAAAATCATGAGCTTCACTGTGTCCAATTCATGTACTGATGAAGCACTGCCCTTGATCTAAGAACACAGTAAGTTATGTGAATTAATAACACAAAGCAGTTTTTACCCTGTGCTGTGATCTATTCTAGACACACTATATGTTGCAATCCCCACATTATACATTCTCCCACATACCACTATGTAAAATATGGCACAGTCAAATGGAAGTTGAGACAAGAAGAAAAGAAAATAATTCTAAACTTAAAGAAAAAATAAGCAAAAAGCCATTTATCAAATGTTGGGTTTTTTTCCTTTTTCTTTCTTTCTCTCTTCCTTCCTTCCTTCCTTTCTTTCTTTCTTTCTTTCTTTCCTTCTTTCTTTCTTTATTTCTTTGTAGATACACAATGTCCAATGACATATAGAGCTGGAGAAGTTTTTTTTTTTTTTTTTTTTTTTTTTGACATCCCAGCTCCAAGGAGCCTCAGATTTTGCAGATGGTACTCTTTCCTAACATGCTTTTCCCTATTCTTGACCAGAACCTAAGATTTGATATTAAAAAGTACGTTTTTGTTAAATGCCAATTTCCCTCATTATAGTCATTTCTGCAGTGAGGCAGGTTGGATAAGAAGAGCAAGCAGGCATGTAGTGATAAAACCCATCTCCAGTGGCTGAGAAGCAAGAGCCCCAGGGCTATCAACAGTGCTATAAGGCTGATGTCATGAAATGACTCTTTTATTCATAGAATGTTTTTGTTGTTGTTTTTGCTAGAATGGCAGTGGACTTGTCTTAAATCTTGAGCATACACCCCCTTGGACAGGCTACATCCTTTTTCTGAATACTTTTTGGGACTCTCACACAAGACTATCAACTTCATAGCGAAAGCCATCCTACCTTGTAGCATCCTTCTGTGGCCCTGGCAGAAGCCCCTCAGACTGCATCTCATTTAGATACCTCGGCAACCCTTTGAAGAAAATATCTTCAAAACTAAAAATTCTTCATATGTACTATAAACTAAAGACAATTAAGTGTGTAACTTCCTTAGAGAAGGCCACACACTTGCTCTGGGATGTGTCACTCTTTGTGGGTGTCTCTTTTCACTCTGGAGTCATACTTCAGCCTACATCAAAACATTTTAACTTTAACTCCATCCTGTTACATAATGGTTGATCCTGGATACTTTTGTGTGTGAAAGTTACAAATTCTGTTTTGACTTTGTCAAGATCTCCATAAGATTAAGGGAATTCTTCAGGCTACCGAGGGTGGCAAAGCAGAGCTGAGCCTCCTTCCTTTTTCCCCTTTGACAAAATAACAAATTTCTTAGAGGGTAGAATTGGAGCAAATGCTTTATCAGTTCATTACAGTGAGATGTTTTCTACTTACAAATGAAATAATCAAGGACATTCAGTGCCTTTCTTTGGATGTTTACTGACAGTCTTAACACCCTACATATATCATTTTCTTGCAAAAAAAATGTGTTAGAAATAATGAGGAAGTTGTACCTATAATCAGGAATAGCTCTAAGCAAAGTCAAAAACAACAACAATGCCACATCTTTTATTAACTTTGGTTTTCTCAGGACAGTATAGATTTTAGTACAGTCACAACATTTTTAAAGTAATCCCAAACGATAGTAATCAAATGAAAGAAACTGTTACAGGTAGAAGGCATATGTAGAAACCAAACTTGCCCTTAAACCTGTTTTATTCCATGAAGTGCATATGAACATTTGAAATGATTTAAACACTGCATTAGTGAAGTTTAAAGTGATAAAGAACAGATGGCAACTTTGGAGGAAATAATACAATTATGACATAGATACTATGTTTTTGCTAAATAAGATGATTGCAGAGGACTTGAATGTACTCAGATTTTCAATGCAGCAATGGGCTTTCCTTCTATCTGTGTAGAAGCCCAAGACCGTTAGTTTCTTAGTATACCTGCTGCCCAGCCCTGGGCTCTGAACAGACTTTCAGACGGGCAGTCAAGGAAGATCTCATGCTAATACTTTTGCTGCGTGTAACTGTCAACTTTGAATCATGAAATAATATAAGTCAATCAAATCAAAGATCACACACCCAGAAATAAGCTCCATTGGTATGCTTTCCCAATGATAATTTCTAGACTATCAAACATAAGCCCTCCCTGTATCTTTTCTTGCTCCTACTTTTTTGCAAATTACTTAATCATTTCACCAAGCTGTTCTTATTGTAGAGACAGAGTTAATTACGAAAACAAAAGAGATCATGAGACAGTTTAAATATTTGAATATACTTATACTGAATATCAATTACAGCTTATAATTTTGATGTAGGGTTGCTCTTGCTTTGTTGTCCAGAATAGCTTTGAATGGTTCATTCTGCTGAAAATATCTTTTGAAGTCTGTGGCTGCTATGTTTTTCCTTTTCTTCTTCCTTTTCTTGGTAAATACTTCTTTTTTTATTTTCTTATTTTTTTATTGAAATTTCTCCCATACCCACCACTGCTCCCTATCCCTCCCCTTCTCTTAGTCCCCACCCCAGACCACCATCCATCCATTCCCCAGAAAGGACAAGGAATCCCAAGGTGAGTCAGTTTAGCCTGGCATATCCAGTTGAGTTAGGACCCTGTCCCTACCCCCAGTATCAAAGCTAAATAACGGTGTTCCTCTGCAGGATATGGGCTCCAAGAAACCAGTTCATGAGCCAGGAATAAACTCTGGACCTACTGCAAGAGGCTCCACAAACTGCCCACACCATTCAATTGTCACCTACATTCAGAGGGTTTAGTTTCTTGCCATGAAGGTTTGTCAGCTGTCATTTCAGAGTAGCTCCAGTCAGCCTTCTCGGTGGGTCTCCCCATCATGATCCTGATCCGTTTGTTCATATAATCTCTCCTCCCTCTCTCCAGTTGGGCCAGTAGCTCAAGTGTTTAGCTACAGATCTAGGCATCTGCCTCTATCAGTTGCCAGATGAAAGTTCTATAATGGCACGGAGTCGGTCATTCATTTAATAAAAGGGGAGGGCCAGTTTAGGCACCCTCTCTACTATTGCTTGGAGTTCTAGATGGGCTCATTTTGTGGGTTTGTGGCTTTTTCCTTAGCACCAGGTTTCTCTTTAACCAAACAATGGCTCCCTCTCTATCAAGATATCCACTTTTTTATTCTTCCTCTCTGTTGCTCCCTGAATCAACTACCCCATTCTCTCATGTTCATCCCACCTCCCTTGTTCACTCCCCCACTGTGTGATGGCAATTTACTCAGGAGATCTCTATTTCCACTTCCTAGGGGGATCTATGTCTCTCTCCTATTACCTAGTTGCTTGGAGATTGTGGATCGTAGACTGTTTATCCTTTGCTTTACATCTAAAATCCACTTATGAGTGAATATATGTCATGTCTATCTTTCTGGGTCTGTGTTACCTCACTTAGGATGATATTTTCCAGATCCATCCATTCGCCTGCAAATTTCAGAATTTCATTTTATTTTTTAATGCTGAATAGTACTCCACAAATGGTAAATGTACCACAATTTTCAATCCATTCTTCAGTTGAAGTGCATGTAGGTTGTTTCTAGGTTCTGGCTATTACAAATAATGCTGCTATGAACATAGTTGAGCTAATTCCCTTGGGTTAAGAATGTGCGTCCTTTGTGTATATACCCAATAGTGGTATTGCTGGATCATTGAGGAGATTGATGCCTAGTTTTCTGACGAACCACCGTGCTGATTTCCAAAGTGTCTATAAACATTCTGCATGCCCACCAGCAATGGAGGGGTGTTCTTCTTGTTTCACATCTCCTCAGGCATAGGTTGTCAACTGTGATTTTGATCTTAGCCATTCTGACAACTGTAAGATGGCATTTAGTGTTGTTTTGATTTGCATTTCTCTGACATCTAAGGATGTTTCGGCCATTTGGAGTTCTTTTGTTGAATATTCCCTAATGAGCTCTGTACTCCATTTTTAATTTGATCATTTGTTGTTATAACCTCTAGTTCTTGAGTTCTCTATATATTTTAGAGACAAATCCTCTGTCAGATTTAGGGCTTGTTAAGATCTTTTCCCATTCTGTAGGATGTTGTTTTGTCTTATTAACCTTGTCCTTCGTCTTAAAGTCTTCTCAGCTTCAGGGGATCCTAGTTATTAATTGTTGCTCTTAGTGTCTGTGCTACTGGTGTTATATTTAGAAAGTTGTCACCTGTACCAATGCATTCAAGAGTATTTCCCACCTTCTTGCCATCAAGTTCAGTGTAACTGGGTTTATGTTACAGTCTTTGATCTACTTGGACTTGAGTTTTATGCAGGGTGATACATACTACCATCCAGTTATTCCAGTACCATTTGTTGAGGATACTATCTTTTTCATTGTATATTTTTTTGGCCTCTTTGTCAAAAATCAAGTTTTATAGTTCTGTGGATTAATATCAGGTTCTTCAACGTGATTCCATTTATACACAAATCTGTTTTATGCCAGTAACAAGTTGTTTTTATTACTTGTAGTTTTATAGTAGAACTTGAAGTCAGTGATGCCTAACAAATTTTTTTTATTGTTCTCTTTGTTTCAATTTTATTGATTTTGGCCTTTTGTTTGATTATAATCTGCCATTTACTCCTTCTGGGAGAGTTTGCTTCTATTTGGTTTAGAACTTTCAGTTGTGCTGTTAAGTCACTTGTGTGAGATTTCTTCAAGTATGTAGTTCTATGAACTTTCCTCTTAACACTGTTTTCACTGTGTCCCACAAGTGTGAGTGTGTTGTGGATTCATTTTCATTAAATTCCAGGAACTCGTTAATTTCTTTCTTTACTTCTTCCTTGACCCAGAAGTGGCTCATCTGAGAGTTGTTTAATTTCTATGAATTTGTAGGCTTTCTGTGGCTTATGGTATTGCTGAACTCTAACTTTAGTCCATGGTGATCTGACAGGATAAGAGAGATTATTCCCATTTTTTGTTTCTACGCACACTTCTTTTATGAGCAATCATGTGATAATTTTAGAGAGAGTTTCCCGGGATGCTGAGAAGAAGGTATATTCTTTCATTTGGGGGTGTAATGTTTTGTATATATCTGGTAAGTCCATTTGAGTCATAGAATCTGTTAGCTTCCTTATTTCTCTGTGTGTCTCCTGTATGCAGCAGAAGGATAGATTCTGTTTTCATATGCATTGTATTAGTCTGTGTCTTTTTATATGTGAATTGAGTCCATTAATATTAAGGGATAATACTGACCAGTGATTGTTAATTCCTGTTTCTTTCGCTGGTAGTGTGTTTGGAGGTTGGGACAGGATTTGTAGAGAGGAGTGTCCCATAAATTGGGGTTTTAATGGGGAGTTCTGGCCTGAAGCAGTTTCCCTGTGTAATAGGATGTTTTTGATCCAACCTACCACAGAGGTCTGGATCAGCAATCTTGCAGGTGCTTAATCTCAAATAATCACACAAACGTTTATATCAATTATAGACTGTCATATAGACACTTATGGCTCAGACTCATTATCAGCTAGCTCTTATAATTTGACTTGACCCATTTTTATTAATCTATGTCTTGCCACACGGCTAGTTGTTACAATGTGGTTTCTTGGTCCCAGGCAGCCAGAGGCTCAGACCCACAGGCCTGCAGCACCAGACCCCTTAGCTGCCTGCCACTGCTCAGGCCCCCAGAAGTGTCTCAGACTCTTACATTAAGTTCATGCTGTTTGGACTATGGCTCAGGCACATTGCTAGCTTACTCTTACATCTTAACTCATCCCATTTCCATTAATCTGTCTGCCACGTGGCCTGTGGCTCACCTGTGTTCTTTACATGTTGCTCCTTTGGGTTTCAGGCTTGGTCTGTCTGACTCCACCCTACTTCTCCTACCGATGCTGTGATTTCTCCTCCTACTTTTTCTATGGTATCTGTCATGGGCCAAAACAGCACCCTTATTTAAAGATTGATAATCACAGCATACAGAAAGGCATTTCTACATCACTTCCCCCTTTCTGACTAATCAAAAGAAAAGTTTCAATCTTAATATAGCAAAATTGCATATAAAAAAATAGCTATCAAACAAGAATTACAGTTACAACACCTAGTCTATTTGTATTTAGCAAAATTAAAGAAAATACTCTTATCATCTACCTTATCATTGTGAATCTAAAGTTTCATATCCAATATACTTTTCAAATGACTAAGAAAATTATACCTATACCTACCTAATCTTCAGCTACATCAAAGACCACAGAAGGATATATTTACCCAAGTAAACCAGAAGTGAAAGTAACTTCTAAAATCTAGAAATGACAGAAATGACACCTATCTGCCTGGACAGTCACCCAAAGTTCCTTTATAAAGAAAGTTGGGGCATCCATCTTCAGCCTACAGGCCCAAAGTCTCTTTTCATTTCAGTGAAGCAGGAAATCTGCTCTGCCTATTCTGGTACAGTTCATCAGTTGCTTCTCCTCGAGTCCTGAAGAATGTCTGACAGTTTTCTCTGAAAAGCAGGAACCTGAATGACTATCTCAGTTTGTTCTGCCAAAGGTCAGAGGTCACCTTCCTATGGAACCTACATGTCCAGTTTAAACAGCACATTGTCAAGCAGTCAGTACAAGAACAGGTTTATGTCCAGTGGGTAACCAATGCCATAAAGAAACTAATCTCCATATGGAGTTTCTTCATTACCCACTTTTCTCTTGAAGTAGATTGGTGCTGCCAGGAGCAGACCTGTCTCACTGTCCAGAAAAGTCTAAGTTCTTAAAATATTTTAAATGCCATATTCTGTAGGTCTTAGAAGTGTTTGAAGATTACCTATCTAATTAAAATATATCTTTGTATACCTAAAAATCTAACATACATTTCTTAACTATACATTACAATTTTAAATCAGTTATATAAACGTCATATCTTAAACAAGAGTAGAAAAATACATACAGCATAAGAGAATTGACCTTAAATTTGTATCAATAAACCAAAATCCATACCAGTGTAAAACATTTTGAGATTAACAGTTGATTTCCTGATCTAAGTAAATTCAATAATCTAACTTTCTAAAAAATCATTCATATGCCATATACCCCTTTTTTCTTAGAAAGAGATTGACTGTTGGGAGCCGCTGGCCCCAGCCCCTCAAGATGGCACCGATATCTGGTGCTGGCCAACCTGCCTGAGTCAGTAATCAAGGCAAGAGCGCATGCCTTTGGTGATTTTCCGAGACTGATACCTCCGCCTCTCCCATGGCGTCATGTGGGGTGATGAGCTGCAGCCTATAGAGAGGTGACACATCCAAGGTGGAGGTCTTTGGTCTATATAAGGATTGGGCTTTTCCTACCTCAAGGTCTCAATTTTCTGTAAGCTGATGCTCTCCCTCAAGGAGCATTAAAGCTTTGCTGCAGAAGGATCCTACGTGTGTCGTGCCTTTTCTTGCGGGCGAGAAGTTGGCGCGGGACAATTGACTATGACCATTAACCATTTATAATAAAAACAAACATTTATAAGCAATATTTTGGGAATTTGGGCGTACTTTTCCATTACCACTTCCTGCTGATTAAGGGGCATTGAAAATCTCACGGGTTCTTGAGACTGGATCATAGTCTGCAGCCCTGATGCTGATATGGCCATCTCCTCCCATCAGAGATTTTTTCAGGGGGTCTTGGTTGATGAAACCATATTTTCCTGAAAGCAATCCACAGGTTCTCATCTTCTGTGGAAACAAAAGCAGAACTCTTCCAAAGCAATAAATCCTTAGACACAAATTTCAAAATAAAAATACCTTTAAAATATATATTCTTGTTTAACTTAGTAGCCTTTGCATTTCCAATTCATTGTCTTTCTGCAGTTAGCTCATTAACAGTTAAAAAATTAAAAGAAAACACAATAACAACCAAAATCCAGATTTTGTGTCTATTTTCCATCTTTACATGGCTTATTATATTTTTATTACTCTATTTCTCTTTTTAAAGACTTTCTCTACTTTTTTTTTCTCTCTGAAGCCTATGTACCTTTTACACACATTGTAACCCATTCACAGGTTTTTTTTTTCACCTGAATCTGTTTTATTGTGAATCCTTAATCATCTTTCAACCAGAAGAGCTTTTAAAGTACACACTCTTAAAGAGCTGCATAGTTTTTGCAGATTAAGTTGAATCAGTATGTTCTCTTAAAAGGACTACATCTCTGTTCGTGGCCAGCAAACAGAGCAGACCCAAGAAAATGCTGCTACTAAGAAGCTATCTTTGTTTCCTTTTTGTTCAAAATAAACAGAAACCTTAAATCAATCACATGCTACTGAGTCTTCTGTGAGACTTCAAGAACTGGCCTGATTGCAGCTTACACTGCCTGCTGCCAGTCCGCCAGCACCATTTTGAATGTGACCCGGATGCCACACTTTCTTTATACAATGACCCGCTTCGTATTCACAATTTGGAAGCTGCCTTGGCTCAGTTTCTGTGATCTAGAACACTTTCTAATCTTTCTCAGGCTTTAAGTGGATATTCGGCTCACGTTGGATGCCATCTGTTACAATGTGATTTCCTGGTTCCAGGCGGCCAGAGGCCCAGACCTACAGACCTGCAGCCCCAGACCCCTTAGCCGCCTGCCACAGCTCAGGCCCCCAGAAATGACTCAGACTCTTATATTAAGTTCATGCTGTTTGGCCTATGGCTCAGGCACATTGCTAGCTTACTCTTACATCTTAACTCAACCCATTTCCATTAATCTGTCTGCCATGTGGCTCACCTGTGTTCCTTATATGTTGATCCTTTGGGCTTCAGGCTTGGTCTGTCTGACTCCGCCCTACTTCTCCTACCTATGCTGTGATTTCTCCTCCTACTTTTTCTATGGTGCCTGTCATGGCCCAAAACAGCTCCTTTATTTAAAGATTGATGTTCACAGCATACAGAAAGGCATTCCCACATCAGCTAGTGGTTTTACCTGTGTTCCATTGCATCTTGCTCTCTTGGGTGGCAGCTTGCAGTGTCTCTGTCTGATTCTACCCTCTTTGCCCGTCATCTATGCTTGGAATTCCTGCCTGCCTCTTATCTGCTTTGCCATAGGCCAAAATGGTTCCTGTATTATCAATGGTAATTCACAGCATGCAGAAAGACATGCACATCAAGTCTGGGATTAGGGAAGCAATGAATAGCACAGGTCCTTGATAACTACTTTTATTTCTCCTTTCATGGTTCTGCAGTTAAAGATTTTCTTAATTATTTTCACAAGCTGTGTGGAAGAATTTATGAATGTGCTTCAGCTTATAGCTAGGGTAATTTTAAAATTTCAAAAGTGAAATATTTGCATAACACATGAGAATCGAATAGCCCATAGATGCCTACTCATACACACGGATAAAGAGGACTGGAAAGTCTTCATTTGGATCTACCATTCTATTCCCCTCCCTACCTTCTTTTGTAACTGTTATTCTACTCTTGAGTTTCTTGGAACTGATAGTTTCAGATCACATCTAGAAGAAAAATCATGTGATATTTAGTTCATTTCCACATTATGCCTGCCCTACATGATTCACATGACAGCAGTATGTCTCTACTAAATAGCATTCCACATGAATATTTATCTTGGGTTTAACATTTTATCCAATCACGTAATGATAGATCCAGATTGGCTACTATGACGCATATGGGAGTTTTGACATCTATGTAACACATTGATTTCATTTCCTTTTGTTGTGCATTCAGTGGTGAGGTGAAAGGGCGATGTGATAGTTTACACTTTCATGGAGCCACCACACTTCTTGCCCATGTGGCTATTCTAATTTTCATTTACACCTAATTCATACCTTTTTTACATACTCTTGCTAACATTTGTCATGATTCATCCTCATTTCCATACTCTTTGAAAATTATTAAACTTTAGTTCTCAGCAGTGTTTAAGAATAAGATGGGAAGGTTTTACTATATATAGAGACTAATTCAGGTTCAAAATGCTGTAAACATAATGATATTACCTTTAATTTTGGGGGGATTCTTTAGCAACTGTTATTTCATATTTAAAATTATTTATTTTTAACTGATGCATAAAGCATAAATATTGTGTCATTTATGGGGCCTCCTGTGATAGTTTGATAACTGATGTACTGTCTAATGTCTAAATCTAATAAAACTTCATATAGTATAATTTACCATGCTTTTGTAAGGAAGCATTCAAATCATTTCTACAAGCTTTTTACAGAACACTATCAATATTTTTTGGCAATCCTATTGTAGCTGCAATTATGAAAATAGTGTAAATATTTTATTATCATTCTCCTTTTCCAAAACTTTCACCCATTACAAAATTGATTGATATTCAAGATAAATAACAGTGTTCACGATCAAATTATAAATCACAAGTGTAATAGTCAAAATTATCTTGTCTTTCTCCTACAGACTATGTGTGGATATTGAAAGAAACTCTGCTCCCATCCGCAGTGTTTGTTATATCTACATATACGTACGTTGTTTATACAGCTACATTTTGTCAATATTCTAGATCTATTATTTTATCTTTTGTAGAAAAAAGATACACTCTTAAACAATTGACTGTATGTATGCAGGTTTGTAATTAGTCTTATAATTTTCTTTCACACTGTTTTAAAGCAGTATGCTCCAGCCACCACATACGGTAGATTTCCTGAACTTATCTTTGTTATGTAACTAAAACTTTGCATTCTCCGTCTAGTATCTACTGCCCTTAGAAAGCATCATTCTGTTGTCTAGCTCTAGTCATTGTTTATAAATGCCAAATACAAATAAGTTAATATATTTACTACTTATTTAACAAGAAATTCTCCTCAGAATCATGACTTTTATTTTATCCAGTTTAACCATTAGCTTACTGATAACTGCTGTTTGTAATAGCCAAATGAAAGCATTATATTTACAAAAGAGCTTTTAGATTCTCAAACCCTTTGCACAGATATTTTCATTCACTTACATGATGTTTATTCAGCTACAGAATTGGTGTTCTGGGAGCAGAAGTGTGTGCCCAGGATTTCTAGTTTATTGGCACACATATGTCTCTACAAACTTGTTGGCCACAAATAAAATCTAAAGAGTTGACAAGAGTAAACATTTTTGAGAAAATTTTCAAACTGAATAAAAACACAGCATTTAGTTTTCAATTATAAATTTATCTTGCTTACAAAACTATCTATAAACAATGGCAGGTACTTGTGTATTTAAAATATAAACATTTATGTATTTTGAATGTTGCTTATTTCCCCTGAGGTTCACTTTCTTCAATTATTTTAATGACTGGAGTTGTTATTTATTTCTAGTAGTTAAGTAATTAGCATTCCTTTAGTTGATCTCAGTAAAGATATACATTTCTCTTCTTGCCTTATCTCTCTACTTCCCTCCTTCCCCTCCTTTACTTTCCTCCTTTTTTCCTTTCCTTCTTTCCTTTCCACTTGTGCCAGGAGTAAAACCTGGCATTTACTGTTAGGCAAACAATTTGCTTCTCTCTGACATTTTCTCAACACTACTGATATATGGAGTATCATAGTACTGATTTGTATGAGAGTATTGTTACTGGTGAGTTTTAGGGTGATAAGAGACTAAATTAATAAAATAACTGCTCATACTGTAATTAAATAATTCCTATGTAGAAAAGAATTTATCACAAAATAACTAAATTAATCATATTTGTAAATATAAGTAAGAAATACTAAAATTTGTGGTAGAATTTCAGGCACATCAGGATTTCTTTGGATTTCATTTCAAAATTGTCTTATGTAAATGACGTTTGTAGACCAAAATATCATTTATTTATTCCTAAGATTTTAAAATGTTAACCTCAAACTACAGGTCTCAGTGATGGGGCATTAAAAAAAATGTCCAACCCCAACTTCCATGTGTTGATACCTCTGTGAAAGTAACATCATGTTTATATGCACTAAATTATTTGATCTTAAGACTATTTTTTACTTTATATGAGAAACAGCTGTTTGTCTTTTTTCCATAGAAGATCAGTAATAATTGAATGATAAATGGTTCATTGTTCTCAGGACCCTCTTTCTTTCCAAGTAGGATTAACTTCCCTGCATACTGCTTGACACATAAGGGACTAGGGCATACTATACCACAGCTTGTCATGGTTCCAGCACTACATGCCCAGTGTAACTAACAAATCACCTGATTTGAACAAAAGTAGTGTCTAAGAGAATACTACTCACTGAAAAGTCAGTAAAAATCAAGTATTTGAATGGCACTTTAAAGTTTGACATATCTGAGTCACTCTGTGTACAGTTGGGTTCACTGGGCTAAATTGGAAAATGTGAGCTTATGGAAATAAGGAGAGATTTTCCAAGGTCAAATAGGTAGTTGGTGGAATGCTGATATTCCTAACCAGTGACTCTAATTTCTAAGCCCTTTCTAATATAGCAAGCTATGCTATAGTTTAAGTGAGGACACATCCAGCAGTGATGTGATTCACATATTTTTGATCCAACTATTGAAATTATTGTTTCTATTAGTAATTAATATTTGTGCTTTTCTGTAGTTTGTAAAATTTAACTATTATTATTTTTACACACATTTCAGTGATTTACATTCTGTTTAATTCAGTGTCCACTATCTTCAGATTGCTTACTTTGCTTTTGTCTACTTCTAATTAGGTTGACACTAGCAATGGAGGAATTATCTAGAGGATTGTGTCAAATCTTTTCACTGCTTGGTCAACAGTATTGACTGATGATATACAGTGTACTTGGCAATCAGAGCTGTGATCCTAATTTGACATTCCTACCTTATTTCAATTACACAGGTTTTGACACTACCTATTAATTTGTAATCTAGAATAACAATGCTGAAGTCAGGGATGACTTGAGCACTACGTGCTATACAAGCCATTTTGGAATGATTATCTATTCTAATTTAATGCTTCTTATATTGCAGTTTTCATAGAGGTTTTGAGTTAAAATTTTACTTAACTACACAATGTTGTCTCACTGTATTGATGTTAATTTTGAATTATTTTATTACTATCATAGATTTTTATATTTAATGGTGTTGCTTTAATTAAAAGTATTCATTGTCTTTTATATTTAAATGGATCCATTTTGAGTTTTTAAATGTACTTGCTCTACTGTGGGATATTCTGGATATCAACATTACTTTATGAAAGAGTCTGCATAGAAACCTGAAAGGGTCATGTCATTCTTGTAGGACCTTGATGATTTTGACTTTACTAACTAAATAATTAAATACATGAAATCCTAGATTCGAGAGATTTTTTTGTTTTTTTTATTGTTGTAAGTTGATTTTTAAAAGGGAAGTTTCATTTTATTTAGAATAAACATAGGAAAAATTACTGAGTGAGTTAATTCAGCACGAGTTCTTAGGATAAATAGAATGTTCAGTAGTGATGACTCAGCAAAGCATAATAATCACATAGAAACTGAGATTAAGAGAGTATTAAGAAATCATACTAGTGCTCTTAGCATGACAAAATCAAGCAATAAAAACAAACCAAAACATGAGGAGGCATGGTAGCACACATCGGTGATCATAGCTATGAGGAGGCAAAAACATAGGCTTCAGGATTTGTTGTGATACATAACGAATTGCAAGCTAACTTCAGCTACAGACTTGACACCTATCTTAAAACAAATAAAAGTCTTACATCTAAACTTTAATAAATATTTCCATTACTTTTGAGAACAATTGCAAATTACTTAAAACCCAACTGAAGCTGAAATGATGAAAAAGAACTTAATCTCAAAAATCAAAAGGCAGACAATTATAAATGTTGAAGATTGATATTCCAGTAGATGATCCCACATCTATGTGGATATGGTCAGTGATAAGTAGGATTCAGGGAGTTAATGATAATATTAATATAAAAACTGGAGTGAACTGATGATTGGATAATGAACATATGATACCTATATACATTGAAATTTTATTAAGCTGTGAAGAAAAATAATTTTTTATGGCAAATGGCTGAGAGTGAGAAACATTTTAGAGTGTTGTGAGCCTAATGACAAATCTCCCATATTCTCATGCATATGTAAATCTTTACATGTGAAGTTTGGATTTGTATGTTTAATATGTAGTAACCATACGATAGAGGAAACTTTAAAGAGACCATGGGTGGGAGAAAGATCTTAAAAGAGGAAGTAATGATAGAACACAGATAACGTTAAAGAAAAAGTAGGAATAATTCAAAGGAATGTGTAAATGTGTAGATGAATGGGAGAGTAGGGCAGCGGGAGACTTGGGGGAAGGATAACTAACATTTTAGAATGTTTTAAAAAGCCATATATAAACTGACTATCTTATAAGCTCCCTAAATATATATATACTCATTCCTGAAGCCATACACTGCTAAATCAAAAGCCCAGTGCCAAATATGTGGTACTTTCCTCTCCGTTATTGGTCATAGGTGTCCTGTCCCAAAGACTACCCAAACAGTAGAAGATATTGCTATCAGTGTTGGTTCCTTATGAGAAATTGAAAGTAAGACACTCTAGCTGAAGACATCACACAATAGTTACAAAACATGGAGAAATCAAGCCAATATTATCACTTCATCCTTGCTGGCTCATTTTCACAGTACTTGAAGGTGCTATACATGACCTTTGATTTTGGGGATTCATGAGTGGTATAACTCATCTATGAACCCTGTAAACATCAATAATAAATGGCATGGTTGCCGATGGGTGCAATAGTGGCACAAATATTTTGTGGCATCTAATCATTTTCTGTTTTGGATTTTATTAACATCCCATAGGAAGAAACAAATGCATGCTACTCCAAATCTGTTTAAGAACCAGTGGTTGGGGAGCTCATGGGCCCCAGGGGTGATCTGCTGCTGCTATATTATGAACTGGTCACAGTAAAAAAAAAAAAAAAAAAAAAAAAAACTGCTCTGTGAATTTCTATTTCTCTACCTGTGGACTAGTGCAGCTCTCAGAGAAATTTCTTTGTGTATAGGAGGTGGTTAATACAGACACTCACAATTGGTCTAAATTCAGAGAATAATTAGCTATCAAGAACTTATAGAGCATTTATATCTTCAATTCCCAGGGACCAATGTAGGAAAGGGACTGAGAGATTCTAAGAGCCAGAAGTCTAGAAAGACTAGACCAAAACAAAGTCTTTTAGATGTCAAAGAACCAGAGTCATCCTCATAGCAGCTATGACCTTTTGCATAGGTCAAGACAAAAAGCATTGTAGCATAGAGTGGTAAGTGGTTCAAGAACTCCAGCCCTAACTAAATTAAAGCCGATGTCTTCTAGGGGAAGGAGAGTTAGTTTTATTTAAAGGTATTGCTCTTAGTCAGCTGACTAGGTTCCAGTGGATGCTTCCCCCACCAGAGTATATGGACAGACCAAATTGAAGACAAAACATAAAATAAAGAAGACATGAAGTAGTCTCAAAAGGTGGGATGTTGGGGGAAATAAGGGATGAATGAGTGACTATGATAAAAATTACATCCTGTGAAATTCTTTACATGCATGTTTTATTGCTATAAAAGAATACCTGAAATATAGGTAAATTATGAAGAAAAAATTTATCTTCTTACATTCTGGAGGTTGAGGAGTTAAAGAATAGGGACTTACTATCTGACTATCATCAGACAAAACACTGAACTTCCCTTTATAAATTCACTATCTCTCCCATAAAGGCAGGACACTCATGATTAATCATCTTTTGATGATCCCACTTTTTTAAACTTAACACTGTAATTACTATTAAACTTCAAGATGAATTCTGGAGGACACAAACATTCAAACCACAGCACTATACATTTCTTTGGTCATATTAAATTTTGTTTCTTAAAGTCTTTAAAAAATATATTTGCCTATTACTCATAGACAGGAAGTTATTATTCAAGGCCTGAAATTGCTTTGTACTCAAGGGAAATATTGAATGTCTTAGATGAGATGTCAAGGAACTTAAGAGTCCAAAACAATCAGGATTAAGAGGAAGATCTGAGAACCACCAGCTAGAAGGAAAGTTTAAGCGTGCTTTTAAAGTTCATTGTAAAGATGAGAAAAATTGCAAGCTCCATGACTGCTGTTTGTATGTCCTGAAGATCTATCATCTTAATTTCCCAAGACAGAGGGCAGGAATATACTATACATTTTGCCCTTTCAACCCTTCCTACTTATTTTATGTACTGGATTACTGAACTCATGATTCTCAAGGCTAGCAGGTAGGAACAGAGAGAGGGGAATCTACACAGATACAATGGTTGGAGTCCTCTCTAATTCTAATACTTTTAACTAACAAGCTTGAAATATTTGTCCACAGTTTATGTCAGTAATGTGATACAAGACTGAAATTGTATTAATTCAAGTCATGCTCACCTTTGATAATTTTTGTCTCAAACATCCCACTGCCCTTTTGATGCCTAGTACTTAAAGAGGTCTGCCAAAAACACAGGGACACTAAGTGAAGTGAGTTGCCGTCTTCCATACCCCCTGACAACAATTGTTGTTTCTTTTTAGGGATAAATAGTAACTCATATTAAATTCTGTGTATTCAAGAATACACATATTGAATTTTCAGAATTAGCTTTGTTTCTGTGAGTAATAAATCAATATTTTCTTCCTGGTTCCCTTTAAGAATCTCATTACTATCTAGAAAACATTCAAACAAGGACGAAATGAAAAGTCCTTTCAGATTGTCATTATGTACTCAAAGTCGTATGACCTCATTCTGTAATTTTTCTTTATAATTCTGGAAATTTCCTTAAAATTTGACATCTCTCTTTATCTCCATAGGACAATATAATATAAGTTCCCGAAAGAGCAATCTGGAATGGATAATTTAAGCTTCTCCAAGAGGGCAGAATTCATAACACTACTGATAATACAGGAAACATCATAATGGATTTAGATTTTCTCCTTTTAGCCTAAACTGCATGATTCTAAACACCTTCAGAAATATCTTACACATTTTTTTCTTGAGAAATTGCTTAAGAAAAAATATACCTTCATTTAACTCATTTATGTTCATTATCATTTCATAATCAATGGAAATGGGCTCATCTTTAAAAAAAAAAACTATTATTAGTTAGTGGTTTCTGTGGGTTGGAGTGTCAATTTGATGACGTGTGTAGCCATTTCTTCTGTAAAGAACTCTAAACCATGAGCATAAAAACAGCCCTTCTTAAAACCGGAAGTCAGGATAAAAGACACAAGCAGAGAAGGTTGGTACTTTGGGAAGCAAAATGGTTTCACTGGGAAAGGGGCAAGAGACAATGATGGGGTGAATATTCCTAAAATGAATGATATTCATGTACAACATTGATTCAAGAAAGAAAGAGGAAGAGCTATGGATAGATATGAAATTGTATATGCCAGAAAGGCTGAACTGAAGCACATTCATTCTTTGTTTTTTTCCTCTAATTGAAATGTAGTTTCCTCACATTTATCCTGATCATGGGTTCCCCTCCCAGTTCCTCCCAATCTGGTCCCATCCAGACCCACAGCCTCTCTGTTTCTCAATAGAAAACAGAAAAGGCTTCTTAAGGAATAAAAATAAATTAAAACAACATAGAGTAAAATAAACTAACACATCGAAATTGGACAAAACAAACCAACAGAAGGGAAAGAGTCCAAGAAAAGGCACAGGAAACAGAGACACACTCATTTGCACACTCAAGAATCCCATAAATACACTAATATATATGCAGAGGACATGGTGCAGACCCATGCTGGCCCATGAATGCTGCCTCCATCTGTATGAGTTCATATAATCTTTAATCATAGGATTTAGAAAGCCTTCTTTTCTTATTTTTCTTCATCCTCTATGACTCATATACTCTCAATGTCTCTTCTTCTACAGGGTTTCCTAAACCCTGAGAGGAGGGATTTTAATGGAGACACTGCATTTGGGGCTGATATACAAGTGTGCTGTATAAAGACATTCTCATTCACAAAGCTTCAAACACAACAGAGAATTAAATCTAACATACCTATGGCCTTTGACTGAGCTGATCTATGGCATTGACCCCAGTGCCATGTCATGTTCTCTGACAGAGGTGAATAACAATGTTGCTGTATCATAGTCCATTGAGAGTGAATTTGACAGTTTAGGGAATCAAAGTTCAGTTAAGATAAAACTCAGCCCTGTTATTTAATAAATTTCTCTCTCTCTCTCTCCCCCTCCCTCCCTCCCTCCCTCCCTCCCTCCCTCCCTCCCTCCCTCTCTCTCTCTCTCTCTCTCTCTCTCTCTCTCTCTCTCTCTCTCTCTCTCTCTCTCTCCCCCTCTCCCTCTCCCTCTCCCTCTCCCTCTCCCTCTCCCTCCCTCCCTCTCTCCCTCTCCCTCCCTCCCTCCCTCCCTCCCTCCCTCCCTCCCTCCCTCCCTCCCTCCCTCTCTCTCTCTCCCTCTCTCTCTCTCTCTCCCTCTCTCTCTCTCTCTCCCTCTCTCTCTCTCTCTCTCTCCCCCTCCTCTTCTCCTTCACCTCCCATGTGATATATTTGCATTATATACATATATATAATTTGGGGTTTTTTGTTAATTTTCTCATACGGCATACTGCTCGCTCTCCTGCCCTATCTCCCAGTCCTCCTCCATCCCTCCCCCATTCACTCCCAGAGAAGGCAAGGAATCCCAAGGTGAGTCAATTCTGTCTGGCATATCCAGCTGAGGAAGGACTGAGTCCCTCATCCAAGTATCAAGGCTGAGAAAGGTGTTTTCCCAGCTAGGCATGGGCTCTGAGAAGCCAGTTCATGAACCCGGGATAGACTCTGGTCCATTTGCCAGAGGCTCCAGATACTGACCATGCCTTTCGACTGTCATCTATATTCAGAGGGTCCAGATCCATTCCATGAAGATGAATTTCTAAGGAAAAGGCAGTTCTGAATTAAACCACAATTATCTTCTGAAACTTCCCCACATCCTCAGTCCTCACAGCACAGTAGCATAGCCATTGGGGTGGGGGCTTACTCAGATTTTCTCACCAATTTAAGGTGCAACTGCCTTCAAGGCAAATAGTGAAAATGCTTTCTCTATGCAATGATTATTGAATTTGCTTTATTCCTGCCTCTAGGTAAGGAGACATGAAAAGCAATTACAAAGTTCAGAGAGAACATGGAGAAGTGTGATGTTCCTGAAAAAGAAAGATAGGAAGAAAGGAATGAAGGTAGGAAAGAAGGAAGAAAGGAAGGAGGGAGGGAAGGAGGGAGGGAGGGAGGGAGGGAGGAGATGGGGAGGGAAGGAAGGAAGGGAGGGAGGGAGGAGATGGGGAGGTTATTTATGACTGGAAGATGTAATGTAGTTTTTGACTTTTGATGTAATGTAGTTTTTGACTTTCCTCAGTGTTTCTTTTGTAAATCTGTCAAGAGAAATAAAGCTTTACTACCCTAAAAAAGGAAATTCCAAAAAATGATATTCAATTTTTACCTTGAAAGAATTCTATTTCCTTATAACAATTATGAAATCAGTTATTGTGGTAGTTTGAATGTAATTGACCCCCATAACCTCATAGGGAGTGGCGCCACTAGGAAATTTGTCTTTGTTGCAGTGAGTATGGCACTGTTGGAGAAAGGATATCACTGTGGGAGTAGACTCTGAGGTTCACTATGCTCAGGATCCTACCCAATATTTCAGTCAACTTCCTGTTGTCTGCAAGTGTAGAACTCTCAGCTACTCCAGTACCCACATCTGCCTGCATGCTACATGCTCCCTGTCATGATGATAAAAATTGAACCCCTAAAACTATAATTGAGCTATCCCAATTAAATGTTTTCTTTATAAAAGTTGCCCTGATCACAGGGTCCCTTCACAGCAAAATAAACAAACAGCCCTTCCTAACCCAGTTATTTATTAGTTTATTTATATGCTAACTCAGTGTTGGGAAGGCAGTGACCATCAGAAATCTAACAGTACCCATACAATGTCTGCTAGGACAGCTAACACCAATGACAAGCCAAGGGTAAATGAAGGGTCTGAAAATACTTCTTGAATCCATATGCAAGGGGGAAGGTGGCAGTGATGACCTGCAAGCATTCTTGCAGTACATTTTCAGCTTTGCTGAGAGCTTTGCATGCGAGTTTAGTTTAGGGGTGGGATGGGGGAGGGACAGAAGTGAGAACAGTGTGATGGAGCAAAAGCCAATGAAAGGAAATGACATTAATGTTCTCATATATATTAATGGATTAAAATATATAATAATTGAATTGACTAGTAATTTGAGACAAGATGATGACTACATTGAGTCACTTAAGAGAAACTCAATAAATGCACATTTGCTTCTCCATGTGTTATAATTTTATTCTTAGTGAATAAGCTAAAACAAGAAGAGAAACAAGTCTATGCAGAGAAGCAAAGGTTGTGAGGTGATTTTAAAGGCAATGTTTTAAAGAGCTGTCCTGAGGTATGAATTCACATTACTATCTTCCTCCTGCCCAAGACTAACATTTTGGATGGATCATTATTCTCTGTTATCCTGAATTCTCTGGGGAGCCTGTGGCATCTCTTGCTTAATCATTATGTCAGTAGCTGTTTGTAGAGCCCACAAGGTTTTAGAAGTCTAGTCAGCACAAGAACTACAAAGAATTCCTTATTTTGGGAAGTGAAGTCATGGCTTGTGGGACTCTGCCAGCTGTGTTGGGGGGAGTGGAATAAAGTAGAATGGCATAGAGGTCATACAGGCCATCGTATGTAATATGCTTTGCAAGAATGGAAGTAACCGTTGGGAGGATGGTGGTAACCTTTCATGTCCTTTGGGAGATTGTGGTAACTTTCACGTCCTTTAGGAGGATGGTGGTAACCTTTCATGTTCTTTGGGAGATTGTGGTAACCTTTCACATCCTTTGGGAAGATGGTGGTAACTTTTCATGTTCTTTGGGAGGATGGTAGTAACCTTTCATGTCCTTTAAGCAGTGGAAGGAAGAACTAATATGGTTCTGCATAATTCTGAGCCAGGTTAATATAGAGCTGGAAAAGGCAGTACATATCCAATAAAGTTGAGGCTGACTCTCTGGCTAGTCCAAGATTATGTCATTACTAGACTCATTCATGTGAGATGGCTGTTGTGTTCCTAAGAGACCTTTCCTAATAAGAAAAAGAAATGATGTCTTTATACATTACAGCTTTATCTTAATTAAGGATACATTGGCTGTAGGTAGCACCAATATCCTTTAAATTTTAATAAACAAGGTTACTGAAGAGTAATTGAACTGTTTCTGAATCCAAGGATTATATGTGCTAATTCACAGAGAGCAGGGACCCACACAGGGAAGCTGTGAAAACCAAAAATCTCAGTTTTCTTCTCTCTATTTACCATGTAACCTAACTCTAAGAATTCTCAGCTGAGGTCACCTGACAACATTCAATTCATCCACCTCTGTGGAAGAATAAATAATCCAATTTAAAAATGAACAAGGGAATTGAATAGACATAGCTCAAAAGAAGGCACGATAACAGCCAATAGGCACATGAACGAAGCTCAACTTCATTATTAGAGAAGTGTAAATTAAAATGAAAAGGAGTTATTTCTCTCATGGCTACTATAAAAAATGAAAGAAACAATTTTCAAGAATAAGGACTAAGCATCTTGTAGCCCTTTGGGTGAGATGTGCATTATTGAGACCATATATGGAACCTTCGCATAAAATTCTTTTTTTTCCTTAGCCTTAAGGTTTCCTGCTTTTCAGGCATTGTATATGTGCTCCAAGTGCCTGGTGCTGCTAGAATCCTGGGCCATTAGTGAACACGACTACAGCAAATCTGGGACTACCTTCATGGGGATGGAGCGCATTACCTCAAAAGTAAGATTACTTCCAGCTTATCATCCCACTGATGTTACCATTGCTTTTGTTGTTACCAGGGCTAAATCTCTGACTGCTCCCTCAGATTATTTTGAAGTGTTTGTATCTTCACCATGTGAATGAGAGGATAGGGTATCAAATAGAGGGATTCTATGGAGCCTCTAATAAACAACCAGGCAGAGACAAAGTCTGATACAAACAGAATATAGTATGTTTCTATATTTAAGGAATTTACTATTACTTGCCCATAACCATCACTGCAGAATGCGAATAATGTAAAAACAAAAGAAAATAAACATCTACTCAAGGATTTCTGCATGTATATGTTTTAGATGCACTCCCAAGTTAGTGCTTTGCATTTATTACTTTAAATCCTGTTTTATATTGGAATAAAATGGAGTCATAGGCAAGCTAAGGGCTCCAGATCATGCAATTTCACTTATAAAGGAGCTTGGGTTTGTATACTAACAATTGACTTCAGGGCACACAATTTAAAGGGCATACCGTTTTGGCTTATAAACAAATTTCATCCAAGCTGAAAAAGCAAGAGAGCATGTAAGAAAATAAGCAATATTTATTTAGGTTGGTTTATCAAACTAGAATATATTGAACATCTCTACTGTAGTAATCTTTACTCTAGGCTCTAGAGACACAACTGAGATTAAGACACAAGAAAAACCTACTAGTGTTGGTGTACAGACAGTAGGCAATCATTAAGATTCATCATAGCTTGTATTTAAATTCAAAGAAATTCAACAAACAGAGGATAATTGCTAGCACTTGCTACTCTTAGAGTGGACCCAGTGTCAGTTTCCATCACCTACATACTAGTCACAACCATCTATAACTTCAGTTCGAGGTGATCCAATGTTCTCTTCTTGCCTTTTTGGTCATCAGACATGCATATAGTGTACAGACATGTATTTAAGCAAAACAACCAGATCCATAAAATATATTTTAAAATCATAAATGAAAGAATTTATCAAAAACAAAGAAGACATAAACATGTAAAGAAATAGAGTGAAGGCCATCTTACTAAGACTAGTTAGGAAAGTCATACAACAGATTTATTTGTTCAGGAAAGTGAAGAGTATAATTCATACACGTAAATGAGACATTGAAAGATCCTTTGGTATGTCAGTAAAACACAGTAAGAACAAAAAACCATAATATTAATTTCTGAATAAAAATATGGGCTCTATCCTTCTGGGATTTTTGTTAGTTTGTCTGTTTATGTTTGGTGTGTGTGTGTGTGTGTGTGTGTGTGTGTGTGTGTGTGTGTGTGTGTGTATTTATAAGACAAGATAATGAATTTCAGTTTTAGTCTAAGCCAATAAAAAACTATTAAGTTTTGAGCTGGGGAAGTGATCTATTCCACATCACATTAGAAAGTGATTGCTGTTGTCTGTCTAAGTGGAAAGTAAAGCTGCAGAAACACAGGTACCACATCTGCATTCCAAACACAGCTTCTCTCAACTCTTGTCTAAATGGGGTTTCCTGCCAAGTATCATCACCTACTTAAGATTCCTCTTCTTCAAAGTCTTGGATCCCTCATTCTCAGGGGCCCTCTATTCAGCCCTTGTGGTAACCTACTTGCACTCCCTGACATAACTCCCAACTCCCACCACTAATTTCTTGCACTAGATCCATTCTCAAAACCAACTAGATTCCCACAGGATGCTCTTCCATAATCTTGTGAATATTCCCAACCCTACCTTGCCTGCACACTCCCCAGTTCTCAATTTTCAGATCTGTCTTGGGTCCCACATCGAGTTACCCTGGTCCAGTTGATGAGTACCATCTGTGTTTTTCCTGACCTGTAGGTTGGGCCAGGTGGTATATACTGTGTACTAGTTCAGCCTGCTGTGGCCACAATAGATGTACAATCAACAAAATAAGTTTATACACCAAGGTCTAATTGAAAAAATAATAAAGTTTGAGATAGTATGACACCCACACACACATACACACAAACACTGCCAAAATTAATATCCCTGTAGAACTACCTCCCTCCCATGAGAATTACGTAGATGAACTTCAGAAATTAAATAAACAATCATACATTTCATTAAGGAAAACCAAGGAGTTTAAATAAGATACAAAGAACCACTCAATGAATATTAAAAAAGAACAGCAAAGAAAGTATGGGTCATATACCCAAGAAAATACAAAAGTGAATCTGAATAAAATAACAACGACAAATAGAAATTTAAAGCCAAGTTCAGTATAAACTACAACTCACAGTAAAATGAAGATGGAAATAAAAATTTCACTAACACAATTAGAAACCTCAGGAAAAGGCCTTAGAAGATAGATTAGCCACAGGACTTGAAGACAAACTAGAGGAATTATAAATAAGAAAAAAACATAACTAAATAAACAAAACCCTAGGTAAAGAACATGTAGGAATTAAGGAGCACTTTCAAAATTATAAATCTTAAAATTTGTAGACATGGATGAAGGAGCAGCATCTCTGGTTGACTTTACCAAATGAAGGAAAACACACACCCAAGTACAAGAAACACATATATCAGCAAATAGACAATATCTGAGAAAGAAACTACCCCCGTGACATGCTGTGGTTAAGACACTAAATATAAGGAACAAAGAGTAATAAAAGCTTCAAGAGAAGAAACAAGAGTAACACATAGAGAAAAAATTATCAGAACGTCAGCTGGGTTCTCAGTGGAAAATTTTGACATCAAATGAATGTGGAGCACATGCTCTTGCACTTCAGAAATTATTCTTCAAGATCTAACAGAGCACGAATGTCAACCTAGATTACTATGCCCAGAAAAGGTATAGAAAATAATTTATGGGTTAAGAAAAATTTT
The DNA here is from genome assembly GCA_033318265.1 of Phyllotis vaccarum. Lineage (NCBI taxonomy): Eukaryota > Metazoa > Chordata > Mammalia > Rodentia > Cricetidae > Phyllotis > Phyllotis vaccarum. The sequence continues at coordinate 133,262,839 of JARWLC010000004.1, read as the reverse complement.
CCATGATGAAAAAATTGATAGAATTTATGTGCACAAAACCAGACAAGACTGGAAGCAAAGCTTGGAATGAAGAGGAAATGTGAGCATAACCAAGGGGTGATGCAAAGAAAGCAAGTGGAGTTATAATTGCTAAAACACAAAGCACAACTAAAAACACAAAAAGCAAGACAGAAAAGAAACCATTGTGACTGCAATTAACATACACCTTTTAATAATAAGTTTTCATATTAGCGATATCAACCCTTCAAGTAAAATACATCAGCTCGCTGAAAAGATTAAGAAACAAAATATGTTTCTGGCATACAGGCATCATCTGTGAATATAGGCACCATTTTTAAGTCAGAGGATACTAAGATTGGTATTCCAAGACAATGGGAACAAAAAAAAGGCAGGTTTTGCTATCCTAGTACCTGACAAAATAGACTTCAAACAAAACTAATCAGAAGAAATAAAGGACTCTTTATTCTATTGGGGAGAAAAATTAACCAAGAAAGCTTTATAATCTTAGACATATTTACCTCAAACTCCAATGCACCTGCTTTCATAAAAATTGTACTACTATAATTAAAGATACATTTATGCCAACCAAATAATTGTAGGTGCTTTAATATTCCACTGCTTTCATAAGACAGATATATAGATCAATAAAATGAATGGATACACATAGAGCTAAAAGGTATCATACATCACCTAGAACTAACTGATTTCTACAGAACATTGCACCCAAACTCAAAGGAATATACATTCTATTCAGTGCCAACCAGAAGCTATTTAAAAATAAGACTCATCCTAAGACACAAAGAAAATCTTACAAAATTCAGAAACATTGAAAGAACTCAATGTATCCTCTCTGTCTATAATGTGGTAAAACATAAAATTGAAATCAAACAAATCTCTAGTGAGTACACAGATTCATGGAGAATAAAGAATCACTGAAAGAAGCTTATGTCAAGGACAAAATAGAAAGTGTTCCTGAAACTAAATGTAAGTAAAAAGACAACATAACACAACCCCTGGGATACAGGACAGCAGTCCTCTGAGAGATCTAGCCGACTCAGGGAGAAAACCAGAGAGAAGTGACAAAAAAGCCAGGATGATGCACCTCAAAAATGCTGTAAGTCAGAACAGAAACTGATGACACATAAAGAAAATAATACAAAAAAATCAGTTCACCTCAGAGCTGAGTCTTTGAGAAGACAAGCAAGATTTGGAGAGCCTACGCCAAACTAACCTAAAGAAAGAAAGAGATGGCCAAAGTTAACACAATGAACAGAAAACATTACAACAGACAACCACAAAATCCACAGTATGATAAAGGGATAGTTAAAATTGTGCACTGCATTATGTTGGACAACCTAAAAGACATGAATGCTTTTCTGGTTTCATCCAAACTATCAAAATTAAACCAAGAAAAAGTTCAACAAGAGAAGAAGGCCTATAACTAATAAGAAGATTGAAATGGTAACAAAAAGGCTGCTGATTAAAAAAGCCTATACACAGATGGGTTCACAGAAGAATTCTATGAAACCCTCAAAGAAGAACTACAACCAACACTTTTCAATTTACTTTTAGGAATGGAGGAAAAAGAACGCATTCCATCTTTGTACAAATTCTATTTGGTATTATAATAAAACACCTGGAAGTAGCTATTGGGGGAAAACTGAAATGTCACGGAGAGAAAAATGAACCAACCACAGTCACTTCTCACCCGCCAACTCCTCAGGCATGTCTCTAAGAAATCCTCAACTCCAAACCTCTCTCTCTCAACCTACCAAGGAAGTGTCCTGGACAGCTGAACACCTCCTGCCTCTCTCTGTGCACAGCTATCTTACTTCTTCTTCCTACATTCCTAAAGCTAGGACTAAAGGTATGGGTCACCACTGCTTGACCTTCATGACTTGGCTCTGTGGGTGACTCTCCTCTGACATTTCAGACTATTTTTATTAAATATATATACATATTATATATATATATATATACCGCATATCCTCTTTTGTCAAAAATTAAAAAGGTTATAATTAATATAAGAAAAACTATATACAATAGGTACAATAACCATATACAATCTATATACAAGCAATAATTACATAAGTAATGTTCAGTCCAGAAGCAATCGACAAATTCAAAGAAAAAATTCCATTTTTTATTCTATTTTGGTGAGTCCAAAGAATGTACCTAATTCAATTTCTATCTGACTTGCATTACCAACTGAAAACTATCTTTCGGTGTTACACTTTAACCTCATAGTAAGTTTCTTTTCTGAAACTGTCGCTAGAAAACTATGTATATATATCTTCAACTGCCACAGAAACCCAAGAAGAAAATATTATTAACTGATAAATAGGGCATGCAAGCAAGCAACTTCCTAGTTATGAAAAAGGAAACAGCAGGCTGCCTGGACAGTCACCCGGTGTTCCTCTGTCACACTGGGACATCCGTCTCTGGCCTATAGGCCTACCATATCTGACAGACTTTTTTGTGAAGCAGCATATTCTTAAAGACATTTCTACCATGCCCTGGCATGGTTCAGCAATTCTTTTTTGTTGTCCTGCTTGCCTATTTTGGACATCATACTGTCAGCAGTCAAGGCAAGGACATTTTCTTGCCCAGTGGTTAACATTGCCACAAAGAAAGTCAATTCCATATGGAGTTTCTTAGATGACCACTACCTGCTCTAAAGCAGATTGGTGCTGCCAGGAGTAGACATCTCTCATTGTCATAAAAATAAAAAGAACCTATGTTTTTAAAATATTTAAATGCCATATTCTGTAGATTTTTGAAATGTCTGAAGATAATGTGTCTATCTAAAATATATTTCTGCTTAACATTGAAAACATATCTAATATGACTATAAGTTTGATTGTAATGTCTATTAACTTTTATTTGTTTACATCCTAATCAATCATAATAATAACTTTCAAGGACTATCAATTTGTATTATATTGATCAATGGATTGTATAGAGGTACAATACCATGAGCAAGAGTAGACATATATGCACAGTAACAAAGTTAACCTTAACTTTGTATCAATATACAAAATTTGTATATATTTTAAAAATAAATCTTATCTAAAATATTTAAAACTAGTAATTGTTTTTAAAAGTAGATACAATAATCTACCTTTATATCCTATCATAGTTATATCCCCTATATTATTTTTAAACTAAATCTCTGAATCTAATCAGCTTTGTTCAGCCTTTTATAAAATATTACCATTATAATTTGCAGCCAATGACCCTAAACAATGACAATCATTCATAACCCATTGAAAGACCAAAACCACCCACTCCACCTTTTGGGAATGCTGGCATCATGTCCTTAAATTTACTTGCTGTTTGGGTACTGACAGCACCTTTAGGGGATGCTGAAAAGAAAAGAAGAATGTTAATTGTCAAGTCCTGAAATAAGTAGCTGTATCATTTGTTGTCCAGTCTCTACATAATATAAAAGTGCAGGGCTTGTCTCAAGACCTGGCTAGAGTAGTCTGTGAGGCTGAATCATATAACTACCTCAAAATTGTCCTGAGTACTTTTTGTCCAAACCCCATCTTTGGTTGGTGTTTGTCAGCCTAGTGGCTTTGTCAGAGTCCATGTGAAATCATTGTTGTAGGGCCCCATCTTTCTTTTTGAGACTTCAAAGGTTGCAGTTAGGTATCATCATGGTCCACTGCAGAAAACTGATATGAGACTAAACCCCCAAAGCAATGTACAAAAAGCTTTCTCTTCCTGTACAAAAAAAAAATGTACAGGAAGTTTTAAGCTTTCAGGTATGCTACTTTCTAGTATAAGATCTCTCCAATTTTTTTTTTATGTAGACACTATGAACACTCTCTTAGCATTAATTTCATGTGTTCCATATGTTTGCTTTGTTGTGAATTCATTTCATAATATAAATAACACAGGCTACTAATGTTGCCCTTAGTTACCTCCCAAACTTAGAAGGTGAAGACACTCTGCTGTTCAGAGCAAAGACTTGGAAGAAACAAAGATTGGACCTAAAATCCCAAAGTTTGTTTCTATAGGATCAGATTGTGCGAGGCAACCTGCAAACAATGACCAATATGACAGAAATATCCCTAAAGTAATCATAATGTTTTTTTTTTTTTTTCTGGCAATAACCACATGCATGTCTAGTTGAACTAAAGGCTCCCTGGAAAAAAGGGAAATGACATTAGATATTAAAAACTTACCTACCTACCCAGGCCTAGTGAGATAATGAGCCTTAGAAGAGAACCCACTACTGAAACATTTCTAGCCCACCATAATACCTATAAACTACATCCTAAAACTTTTTCTTATACACATAGGTAAGTGTAACTCTTGCTCTTAATTTAAGAAGCTTCTTTTTCCATCAATTGGGACTACTACAGAAACCCACAGTTGGTCAAAATGCAGAGAACAGCTGTCTAAGCTGAAAGTGACACACCCACAACACAATCCCTATATTTAAGGCTTAGGAAACATCATGGAAATGGGGCAGAAAGACTGTAAGAGCCAGATGACCAGGAAGTCTTCTGATAGATTGGCATTTTTAGATATAATATGGAAACTGTACTTAGGATATATCTCAACAATATGGCTAACAACCATTCTCTTTTACTCCTACATTGCTCTAAAATTCAAGTGTAGTGTTTCTTATTTCAAGAAGGTTTTATGTTTTCAAATTTTATTCTCTGGAGAAGTTGCTTTTCTCTTTATTTGTTCTGAGGGCTTTTAAAATTTTTTCCTGCATTTTAATCTATTTTTGCAATAATGGGAGCCATGAATCTTTATTATTCAATAAGACTTAGTCCTCAATTTGTTGTTTCAAGACAGATCCCTGCTTCTGTCTCCCCTGCCCCTTTTTTTTGAGGATGTTGGAATTCTTTGTAAAAGTTACAATAACTGTGAGTCTGTATTACTTTCCTAAGACACAGAGTATATAGTCAGCTGATAACATTGCAACTCCTTGCACCAAGCATGTATAGAGACAGCTTTCTGAACAGAACCTTGATGGCACAGGCACTAACATCAACAATTAATTAGTAGGACCTCATGAAACTGAGACGCTTCTATAAGGCAAAAGACACCCTTGATTGGACAAAACAGCAGCCTACACAATGGGAAAAGAGTTCACCAACTCCATGTCTGATAAAGGACTAATATACGAGATATATAAAGAACTAGCTATCAGTGTAAAAAAAAATGATCTTAATAAAAATGTGGTACAGATCTAAACAAAGATTTCTCAATGGAGGAATAGCAAATGGCTAAGAAACATGTAAAGAAATGTTCAACATCCCTAGCCATCAGGGAAATTCAAATCAGTGGCTATGTCAGAGAGGAGGCAGCAGATGGCAATCGACTTCAGGGGATCTGCTCACCAGGAAACAAAACTCTGAAGGGTGAATCTTGGACAGACCAGGCCATGAGAGCCTTGGCACCATATGCTTCTTGCCATTGCTATGTCTTTACATCTTTGCAGCTGGTATGGTGTGAATGAGCATAGGGAGATCCCCACCATGCAGCATGATCATCTCTTTGATACATCCCATTCTATTGGACATTTAACCTGTGGAGTATTATGAAGATGACTTCTTCATAAACTGTACTATTTAACTGAAGTAATAATTGTATCCAATAATACTGTTGGTCTAAAAAAGGTTTTGTTAATTGAGCATTTTTAATAAATACAGTAAGGGATTATGATAGAGGTTAGTTTAATGGAAAAATTTACAAGGTAAAGATAGGATAAAGCAGAGGCTGCAAAAGATGAAAAATAAATAAGAATGTGTCACACATGTATCACACATGACTTTCTATTGAAGAGCCATATAGATTGCTGCTCAGGTTAAAGATTAAAAAACAAAAAACAGCTGAGTCCCAGTAAATCAGCCAGTTTAAATTCTTTTAATCTTAAAGTACATCACAGATGAAATAAAGCTTTGAAAATGACTTAACGTTAGACTAAGTTGTTTTTGTTAAATAACTTTGAGGTGAAAACTCAAGAAAATTTAAAGTTGTAGAAAGGCACATTGTTGAGGGAGGAACTTGTTAAAGTCAGGAAACAAGAACAAAGCAGCCCAATTATTATTATTATTATTATTATTATTATTATTATTATTATTATTATGAGATGTGCCTTTCTTGCTAGGATGAGTTGATGACCAAAGGTGATGATTAATTCTTTGTGCCCATTTCTACCCTCAGCTTCCTGACAGAAAACAAAACAAAACAACAATAAACAAGAACAAAAAACCCTGCTGATGAGTGGCTGTGCACGCTAAAGATTTAAAATAGAGCTGAAGTTCTTTTTCATATGTAAAAATTTAGATTAGTGATTTTAAGTCTTTCTATAAGATTATCTTTTGAGATAAATAGTTACGTGACTGTTGTAACCACAAAACGCAGCCTGCCAGGAAAAGAGCTGGCTGAGAAGAATACTTTGCTTGCTCACATTGTTAATTTATAACAAGTTGCTTGAACATGATTGTACGTAGGTTCTTGGGACAACTTGCTTTTTTTTTTTGTAATACGTAAAGTGTTCAATCATGTAAGGGTTTTGGAAAACATGCTGTTTTTATTTTTTTAAATTTTATGCATTATAATCACTTGATAAATAAAATGTAACTACATTGTAATATTATATTGCATAAAGATTGTACTGGGGTATGTAAGCTGTGAAGAACAAAGCAAAGTTAGTTAGGAGGAAAACATCAATAGTGGGAAAGTTAAAAAGAAAATCAAGAGAGTTGGAAGAGAAATATCAAGAATGAGAGAAAGAAAAAACCAGGACAGATGCAGGGAAAAATAGCCATGAGAATATAGAAGAATAATAACAATAAAGTCAGAAGGAGACCATAAAGAGAGTTCAGATAAGAGTAGGCAGCAGGAATAGCTCCTGCTGGCAAAGATAAGGGAAACACTTCTCCATTGCTGGTGTCAGTTCAAATTTATACAACCACTATCGAGATTATTATGGCATTTCCTCAGAAAACTGGTCATCAGACTACCTCAAAACCCAGTGATACCACTCTCAAAAGGTCTCTCCAATCACACAACAAAAATATTTGCTCAACTATGTCCATCGAAGCTTTATTCACAATAGTCAGAAACTGGAAACAACCTAGATGTCCCTCAATCAAGAAATGATTTTTTTTTAGTGTGGTAAATTTACACAATTGAGTATTACAAAGATTTTTATTAAAGACATCATATAGTTGTCTGGCAGATGGATGCAACTAGAAAAAATATCTTTCTGAGATAATCTAGACACGAAATACAAATATAGATTGTACTCACATATAAGTGGATTTTAGCTGTTAAAAAAATGATAATCCAACTACAGCTCACAGACAGAGGCATTAGGTAAGAATGAGGGCCCCAGGGAACACATAGATTCCCCTGGGAAGTAGAATAGTGGAGCAAGAAAGGGATGGGAACAGATAGATTGGGTGTGGAGGTTCAGAGAGGATGGTGGGAGAGAGTGTCTGGGAGAGACTGCTGGAATTGAGTGGCATTCAGGGATGGTGTGGATACATAGCGCAGTGAAATCTACGAGTGTGACCTCCGTGAGGACGCCTAGTAATGGAGGACACAGAATTTAAACATGCTATCTTTTGTAGCTAGGCAAGGCATCCAGTGGTGAAATTGGGTTGCATCTGGCTGAGGTGGCTGACAGGAGTCCTGTAGAGATCCCCTAAACAATCAGGCTAATGCTAAAACAGAGGATGGCTCTCTGAAAACTGATGCTGGGGACCCATTACTGAGGATAGCATCCATACAGCTCATTGAATATAGAGAAATTTAACTGGTAATTGCATGGAGCCTTCACACTTACATTCTAGTCTTTTGGGAGCAAGAAGATACTCTGAGGTGTAGCAAAAGTGGAACCTGGACACCAACCAAGGCACAAAAATCTGTATCTACAATCTGTCTTGACTGCAAGATGTACTTGGACAATGATGACACAGAACTTGTGGGAGTGATCAACCAATGTTTGATTTAATTTGAGGTGTACTCTAGAAGAGAGAGCCCAAGCCTTGCACTATCTAGAAGACCAGGAACCAGAAATTAGATATGCCAGAGACCTAGAAAAAATAATTAAATGAGTTCCAAAGATACTCAGCTGTAGTCATATATCAGTTTACAAGTCATCTTTCCTAATTTCTATTTTCTGAGCCTTAATTGCTTCAGGATACAAAATACATCACAAATACTGAAAAAAAAAAAAAAAACTGTCTTTGTACTTTCTTTGTAGGCCAGGCTACCCTTGAACTCAAAGAGATCTTCCTTCCTCTGCTTCTCAGGCTCTGGCATTAAAGACCAAGGGTTGTATTATTAGAAATATGTAATTCTAATAGGTGAAATAAGTTAATGTAATCACTTGAAGTGATTGCCTGGATACTGGGCAGGATTTATTTTACCTTTTCCTGTTCTTGGCATATGTGGAACATGATATAAAATGTTGTTTTTCTCCTAAATAGTGAAGCCAGTTAGATGTTCGCACTGAAAGGTCATCAAGGTTCAATGACTTTAAGGGGGAAGCGGGGAAGCTAGAGCCACAAACTTCGTCCCTTCTCTTTTTTCTTATACTTTTGACAACTCGACAAATAATAATACTGCTTTAAGCTGAAAGCTGAGACTAGTCCTCACTTTCTTTGGGACTGGATTGTTTCTATGAATTTATCATCATTCTTCTTGATATATGATTTTTGGAATTATTGTACTTCATTTTTTTGCTTTTGTTTGTTTACTGCAGAACAATCATATCAAAGTATTTTCCCACCTGAGTTTAGTTTATTAGTTTGACTTCTCAGAAATTTTTTCTTTTTTTCTTTTATTTTCATTAAAACAAATGTCATCTCCATCAATGTATCCCCTGCTCTCCCTCCCCTCTCCAATCCCAATCCCTCCCAGCCAGCCCTCAGCCTCGCCCTTCCCCATCCACATCCATCCCCTCCCTCAAAAGGGCAAGATGTCTTCCCAAGGTGGGCCAGCCCAGAACGGCATATCCATTCCACTACAGACAAGTCCGATTCACTCATTCCAAAGTCAATGCTGGGCTGAGTGTTCCTTTACAGGGAATGGGCTCCAAGGTGCCAGCCCATGAACAGGAACACAGACTGATACCACCCCTCGGTGACTCCACACGCTGCTCATGTCAATCAAAAGCTGCCCACCCCTGGAGGGCCCAGTTCCCCCTCCCAATGGATCTCCAGTGGCAATTCCTAATTCATTGAGCTCCCCAGAACTCTAGCCAGCCATCACCAAGGGAATTTTCCGAATAATCCCTATCCCCTAGCTCAAACAGACTCTCCTCCCATGCTGTCAGCTGGACCAGGAGTTCTGCCCAGTGCTCAGCCATGGATCTCTACCCCCACCTCCATTCCCATTGGGTGTAGGTTCTGCAATGACACCCAGGGTGTTTACTCATTTGATTATAGGGGAGATACCATTTAGGCACTCCCTCCACCATTGTTTGGAGACTAGGCCAGGCTCATCCTGTGAGTTCCTAGACATTTCCCTAGCACCCAGTCTCTCTCCAACCCCAAATGGGTTCCTCTATCAAGATATCCATCTCTTTCTATCTCCGTCTTTGTTCTCACTCAACCATCTCCTTTCAAGATTTGTTCCCAACTCCTTTTGGTTGAAACCCATTATGACTGCAGTTTGCTAAGGTAATCTTCTCTATTTTTTCTTCTCAGGGGAATCTCTAGATGTCTCTCTTAAATTCCTACTAATCCCAACCTGCTCAGGGGTTGTGGTTTGCAGCTTGGGTATTCTTTGCTTTTAGTCTAAAATCCACTTATGTGTAAGTACATACCATATCTATCTTTCTGGGCTAGTGATACCTCACTCAGGAGGTTATTCTCCAAGTCCACCTATTTGCCTGAAAATTTTAGGATATCATTATTATTATTATTTTTATTGCTGAGTAGTACTCCACTATGTAGATGTACCACAATTTGTTAATCTATTCTTCAGTTGAGGGGCATCTGGCTTGTTTCCAGGTTCTTGCTATTACAAATAATACTGCTATGGACATAGTTGAGGTAATGCCTTTGGGGTACAAATGTGCATCCTTTGGGTATAATGCCTAATAGTGGTATTGCTGGATCCTTAGGGAGATTGATTCCCAATTTTCTGAGGAATAGCCATACTGTATTCCAGAGTGACTGTACAAGTTTATACTCCCACCAACAATGGAGAAATATTCCCCTTGTTCCACATCCTCTCCAGCATGGGCTGTCATTTATGTTTTTGAACTTAGCCATTCTGATAGGTGTAAGGTGGTATCTTAATGTTGTTTTGATTTGCCTTTCTCTGATGGCTAAAGATATTGAGCAATTTTTCAAGTGCCTTTCAGCCATTTGTAATTCTATCATTGAGAATTTCCTTTCTAGCTCTGAACCCCACTTTTTAATTGAGTTATTTAGGTTTTTGACTTCTAGTTTCTTGAGTTCTCTATGTATTTTCGAGATTAGTCTTCTGACCAATGTAGGGTTGGTGACGATCTTTTCCCATTCTGTAGGCTGTCATTTCATCTTATTGACTATATCCTTTGCCTTTGCTTCTCAGTTTCAGGAGATCCCACTTATTGATTGTTGTTCTTAATGTCTGTGCTACTGGTGTTGGATTTAGGAAGTGATCATCTGTGCCACTGTGTTGAAGGGTATTTCCCACTTTCTTTTCTATCAAGTTCAATGTAGCTGAGTTTATGTTGAGGTCTTTGATCCACTTGTATTTGAGTTTTGTGCAGGGTGATAGGTTTGGGTCGATTTGCATTCTTCTACATACTACCATCCAGTTATGCCAACCATTTGTTTAAGATACTATCTTTTTTCCATTGAATATTTTAACCTCTTTGTCAAAAATCAGGTGTTCATAGTTGGTGAGTTAATGTTGAGGACTGTGATTCGAGTCCATCATCCACAAGTCTGTTTTTATGCCAGTACCAGGCTGTTTTTATTACTATGTCTCTATAGTATAGCTTGAAGTCAGAGATAGTGATTTCTCCTGAAGTTTTTTTATTGAGCAAGATTGTTTTGGCAATCCTGGGTTTCCTGTTATTCCATATTAAATCTAGTTCTTTCAAGATCTGTAAAAAAAATTGTGTTGGGATTTTTGATGGAGATTACATTGAATCCGTAGATTGCTTTTGATAAAATGGCCATTATCGCAATAAATCTCACTTGCAATATACCAAAAACAGGATTAATATTTATTGGAAAGTAATTTAACACTCAGGATCACAGGTTACATGTTAGGAAGATACTTGAATGATTGGATGGTCCAGGCGATGGATGCTAATTCAATCTCTCAAGAAGGCAGAAACAAAACAGACCCATATATTTGGCTAAAAATTGTTTATAGGTAGGTAGAACAATCTACCTTTATCCTATATATTCCCCTTTCTCTTCTTTAAAAGAGATCCCTGAGGCTATAGCATTGTCCAGTCCTCAACCCAATTTTAACCATAACTATTCTATCAGAATAATAATTACCCATAACCCCCAGAGGACAGGACAGATCCACCTCCTCCTGTCTTCTTCTTCTTTTTTTTTTTTTTTTTTTTTTGACAGAAGAGTTTTCTGTGTAAGAGTCCTGGCTGTCCTGAAACTTGCTTTGAAGACCAGGCTGGCTTTGAACTCACAGAGATTCTTTTGCCTCTGCTTCCCAAGTGCTGGGACTAACAGTATGAGCCATAACTTCTTCTGCCTCCTTCAGCAAATCCTACCAGTGATGCACCCTGTAACCCCAGCACTCAGGAGGCAGAGGCAGCTGCTGTGGGCAGGAGTGACAGTTAGGAGTGAGGGGTGGAGCTTCCAGCCCACACATGGGAGTGCAGACTCCCAAGGCTGAACACTCTGTCTGTCCTCTGCTTTCTGGCAGTGCTTAAGGCACAGATGGGCTCCTCAGCCTAATATGACAGCCGGCTAGTTGCCTGGCCCATCCAGAAACACCAGATATCGCAATAAATCTCACTTGCACTATACCAAGTACAGGATTAATATTTATTGGAAAGTAATTTAACACTCATGATCACAGGTTACATGTTAGGAAGGTTCTTGAACGATTGGATGGTCCAGGCGATAGATGCTGATCCAATCTCTCGAGAAGGTAGGAACAAAATGGGCCATCCAAGAAACCAGCAGCCCCCTTTGAACAGGACTGGCCACACCCACTTCAGGTGCCTGGGACACTGGATATGTGCCTTCCAACCTTATCAGATAACACCTGAATCCCACCACAGGCCATTTTTACTATGTTGATTCTACCTGTCCAGGAGCATGGGAGATCTTTCCATTTTCTGATATCCTCTTCAATTTTTTTCTTCAGTGACTTAAAGTTTTTGTCAAACAGGTCTGTTACTTGTTTGCTTAGAGTTACACCAAGATAACTAATGATATTTGCAGCTGTTATAAGGGTGATGTTTCCCTTATTTCTTTTTCAGCCCTTTTATCCTTTGGATATAGAAGGGCTCTTAATTTTTTTAATTAATTCTTGTACCCTGCTATATTGGTGAAGGTGTTTATCTGATGTAGGAGTTCCCTACTAGAAGTTTGGGGGTCACTTGTGTATACGATCATATCATCTGTAAATAGAGATAGTTTGACTTCTTCCTTTCAATTTGTGTCCCCTTAATCTCCTTTTTCTCTTGTTGCTTTAGCTAAAACTTAAAGAACTATATTGAATAAAAAATGAGAGAGAGGACAGCCTTGTCTTGTTCCTGATTTTAGTGGGATTGCTTTGAGTTTCTCTTCATTTAGTTTGATGTTGGCTTGCTATATATCCCCTTTATTATATTTAGGTATTTTCCCTGTATTCCTGATCTCTCCAGGACTTTTATCATGAAGGAGTGTTGAATTTTGTACATGATTTTTTCAGCATCTAATGAGATGATCATGTGTTGTTTTTTTTTTTCTTTCAGTTTGTTTATATGATGGATGGCACTCACAGTTTTTCATATGTTAAGCCATTCCTGCATCTCCGGGATGAAGCCTACTTGATTGTGGTGGATAAATTTTTTGATATGTTGTTGGATTCGGTTTACCAGAATTTTATTGAATATTTTTGCATCAATGCACATGGGGAAGATTAATCTGTAATTCTCTTTCCTTGTTGCAACTTTGAGTGGCTTGGGAATCAAGGTGATTGTGACCTCATAAAAAAGAGTTTGGCAATGTTCCTTCAGTTTCTACTTTATGGGAAAGTTTGTGGAGTATTGGTATTAGCTCTTCTTTGAATGTCTGGTAGAATTCTGCACTCAATCAGTCTGGTCCCGGGCTTTTTTTTACTTGGGAGACTTTTAATAACAGACAGCTTCAATTTCTTTTGAGCTTATAGATATGTTTAGGTCTTTAATCTGATCTTGGTATTCTGGTAAATGGTACCTGTTCAGGAAGCTGTCCATTCCTTTTAGGCTTTCCATTTTAGTGGAGTATAAATTTTCAAAGTATGACCTGATAATTTTCTGGATTTCCTGGTTGTCTGTTGTTATGTCCCCCTTTTCACTTCTGAATCTGTTAATTGGGATATTCTCTCTCTGCCTCTTGGTTAGTTTGGATAAAGGTTTATCTGTTTTGTTGACTCTCGAAGAACCCACTTTTTGATCCATTGATTCTTTGTGTAGTTCTCATTGTTTCCATTGTATTGATTTCAGTCCTAAGTTTGATTATTTCCTGTTGTCTACCCCTTCTAAGTGAGTTTGCTTCTAAATCTTAGATATATGCTCATACTGGTGTCTCCCCATTGCTTCCTCAGTTCACTCTTTGTAATCTCTTAGTCAGTTGTAAGCCTGGGGGCTCTTAGCTGTGGGCCAGGAGAGGATTTCTGGTTTGAATTTTCTTTTTATATTCTTCTCTATCAATTCTCAGAAAGGGACCAACATTTATTGAAAAGTGGGAGAAGAGTATAACACATGAAGTATACATGCAACAGTCATCTAAAGACATTTCAGGGACTTCAGTGAATTATATCACTGTGCCCTGTTGGATATAAACTAACTCAATGTATCTCAGCATCCTCTCAGAGTTCTTGATTTTCTTCATTAAAATTATAGTGTTCTGAATATAGCTACAACTTTCATGTTTTATATTCACTTGACTGTAGCCATTCACCTATTTCACTTACACTGTGAAAATAGAAAAATCCTGTAATTCTCTCCCCTTTGACCCCTTCCTGAGGTCCCTGAAACTAGCCAAGGTTGAGATGGCTGCTTGGGACACACCCAGCAGCCTGAGCCTGTTGGCCCTGCCCTATTAGCGCACCGAGCCCACCCATACCCCCTCCCCTACCCAGAGTAGGGTATAAGAATTCTGCCCCCAAAATATTCAGGGCTCCAGGCTTTTCTATACAGTGCCTGGAGTCCACATATGTGTGTACCGGTATTCATATTCATATTCATTAAACTCTCTTTTTCTTTAATATTAACAGTGGTCATTAGCTGTGATCTTGGGGTGTCATGGGGTACCCTAGGAGTGCCTGCCTATTACATATGGAGGCCCCAGCGAGATTATTCAAAGACTCCCATACCCCCATGGACCACTCTGTCACTCTGCACTCTGTTGGTGAGTACTGGCCGTCTGACTGTGGTTTGCTAGGGAACTGGGGCGTGAGCCCCTCCTTGGCTGTGGCTGACAGACGTGTCGGAAGGCCATGCTACGATCCCCCCCCAAGACGTTGGCAGGGTTCAGGGTACCCAAGGACGCTTGGAAGCCCATCTGCTGTCTTAGACAGACTCTGTATTTAGGGCAACCAAAAAAGCTTGGAAGTCCATCTGCTGTCTCAGCTGTATCGGTGCCAGTTTCTGCTCTGAACGAGCTCACTTTCGTTTCATAGGTTCAAACCGCTAGATCTGTTTTTATTTTCATTTTGCCATTCATGATGCAGCCGGCTTTGTCTGTGTTGTGTTGTCTGTGTGTCTCTGTCTGTCGGTCTGTCTCTGTTTTGTTGTACTGTCTCTTTGTTGTCAAAATGGGTCAAAAATCCTCTCCTGCTGGTCTGAAGTCTCAGACCGGCTAGTAACTTCTCTCATTGTTAGGAAAGGTGAATGGCCGACTTTCGGTGTGGGATTGCCCCACACTATCCAAGCAGTCAAAGCCATTGTCTTCCATCCAGGTTCCCGCAGACACCCGGACCAGCAGCCAGCATACATTTGGGTCTGGGAGGACCTGGCTGAACCCTCCCAATTGGGTGCAGCCATTCCTAACTCTTCCACCAACTCCCTTGACGTTAGGCTCCTCTCCACCCAATAGTAGATGATAATCCTGTGTTCTCTTATCAGCCCGCTTAAGAGAACTCTCTTTACCTCTGAAGAAAGGGATCGGATCTTATTAGAAGCTTGGAAACTGGTCCCCAGCTCGGACGGCCGCCCCGATGCAGTTGCCTAATCTGGATGTCCCCATTGGGATCCAAATACTTCTGAAGGTAGGAGACACCTATTATTCTGTCACCAGGCTCTGATGCGCCAACTAATCTGGCCAAGGTAAGAGAAGTGATGCAAGGGTCTGATGATTCCCCCTCTGAGTTTTTAGAGAGGCTAGTAGAGGCCTATCAGAGATGTACACTGTTTGACCTAGAATCGGAAGATTAGAGGGGGGCAGTAGCAATGGCCTTTATAGGACAGTAAGCAATAGATATTCGCAGAAAGTTGCAGAAAATGGATGGCTTACAAGATATGGCCTTGAGACTTAGTTAGAGAGGCTGGAAAGTATTTTGAGAGAGAGAAGAGAGCAGAGGAAGCGAGGGAAGTATATATAGAGAGAAGAGACTAGGGATTAGGAAGAACGAGGAGAGAGAAAGAAAAAGAAAACTGAGAGATAAACGAAGGAATAGAGAAAAATCTCAGCTACCTTAGTCGACAGGCAAGGGAGACAGAATAGAACCTGGGCCCATGCCAGAAGCTTGGAAGAGCACTGAGCTTGACTTTGGAACGGACACGGGAGCGGTTAGGTCCCCTCTCCAACAAGAAATCATTAGTCCAGGATGTCAGCGGTGTAGTCATAGAGTGTGGCCGACTAAAAGAACAATGAACTTAAGAGAAAAAAAATGCAGCACTCTTTCCTAGTGACTCCAGAGTGCCCAGAGACTTGCTTACCAAACTGGGGGCAAAGATCACCTTTAACCCCCAGGGGCCCGAGGTGGACTTCACTAACCCTCTAGTCAGCCAGCCTGCTGTAACCAATTCAGGCCTTCCCAGAGGCATGAGCAGAAATGGCTAGACCAGGGCTGGTGATCCAGTGGCCCCCTGTGGTGATAAATTTGAAACCTTCAGCCACACCCATGCGGATCAGATCTGAGCAAAGAAGCCAAGAAAGGGATCAAATCCCACACTCAGAGGCTGCTGGAGCAGGGAATCCTGAAACCATGTCAGTCAGAATGGAACACTCCATTGCTGCCCATTAAGAAGCCTAAGACCTGAGGAAAGTCAACAGCCGGGTAGTAGACATTCACACTATCTTAGACCAGAAAGATGCCTTCTTCTGTCTGTGTCTCCATGAGTCCAGCCAGCCTCTGTTTGCCTTTGAGTGGACAGACCCAGAGAACGGGTTCTCAGGACAGCTCACCTGGACTAGACTGCCTCAGGCTTCAAGAACTCTCCTACCATCTTCGATGAGGCTCTGCATCAAGGTAACTAATTCTGTTTCAGTACATTGATGACTCATTGCTTGCAGCCTCCACGGTGAAACAGTACCGAGAAGGGACTGAGAAATTGCTCATTGAACTGGCCAAATTGGGACATCGGGCCTCTGTTAAGAAGGCCCAGATATGCCGACCTGAGGTGACATTCCTGACTCTTCGAGACCCTTCGAGACGGTAAGAGATGGCTAACAGAGGCCAGAAAGAGAACTGTCACTCAGATACCTCCCCCTGAGAGCCGGAAGAGCTTGAGAGAATTTCTGGAAACTGCTAGATCCTGTAGGCTCTGGATTCCGGGCTTCTCAGCCTTGGCAGCCCCTCTCAAGAGGCTTTTGACTAGATGAAGAAGGCCTTGCTCTCAGCCCCAGCTCCAGCCCTTCCTGTTGGTGTTTCACTCCTGGTGAAAGACGCTGGTAAAACCTTGCAAATTTTTCCTTGGTTTGGACTCCTGGTGAAAGATAGGGTCCGACAATGGACCAGTGTTCACGACCCAGGTAAGTTAGGGGAGTAACCAAGATAGTAGAGATTGAGTAAAAACTCTATTGTACCCCAAAGTTCAAGACAGGTAAAAACCTTAAGCAAACTAACTCTGGAGACCGGCCACAGAGTTTGGGTGATGCTCCTGCCAAATACCCTTTTCTGAGCTCAATACTCCTTCTGCTAAAACTAATCTTACCCCCTTTGAGATACTTTCTGGATCTGGGAACCATCTCTGGTGTAACCCCCTTGCTTGCTAGGTCGCAGGACCTGGCTAATGTATAACATTCTTTGTGAAAGCAGCTCTCAGACCTTTACCAGCCCAAGGGAGACAGGACCCCACATCGCTACCAGGTGGGAGACCTCGTCTACGTCCGGTGACACCAACATCGGACTTTTGAACCCCGCTAGAAGGGACCCTACCAAGTCCTTCTGACCTCATGGCGTTGCTGCTTAGATCCTCTTAAGCCACTTCTGATGACTGATGGACTGTAGAAAGAACTGGTAATCCCCTCAAGCTCCGTGTGTGGTGCCAGTCCTCTAGAGAAGAACCTTCACCAACCGATTGAGCAGACATGGCAGGTGATATCTTGGACTGGGGACACTTTTTCCCACCATCCCCAGTGGACATAGTGGCCTAGCTTGTATCCGGACCTGGTGGCCTAGCCTCTATCTGGACCTGTGCCTGCTGGCGTCAGGATTAGAATCTTGGGATTCTAATTGAGGGGATCCGAGAGCAAAAGCCCTCACATAGCAGCAGTCCAAGATGTGAGGTTCCCTAAAATAAGCAGGTCTTACAACAGGGACCTAATAAGTGTAGTAAGGGCTTCCCATCGAGTTGATTTGCTGTCAGGAGAAGTAGACGGATGGGTAATGGGCCCTGTGCAGAAAAGAAAGCCTGTCACACTCACAGTACTGCTAAGTGCTGGGGTTTTGGTCTGACCAGAAACTAGATAAAGAGTCATCTCTAAGATTAGAGATATTCAGAAGAGAAAAGGGAGGGATGTGAAAATAGAAAAACCCTGTAATTCTCTCCCCTTTGACCCCTTCCTGAGGTCCCTGAAACTAGCCAAGGTTGAGATGGCTGCTTGGGACACACCCAACAGCCTGAGCCTGATACTTCCTGAATTCCTGAGACTCACCTGGTGAGTAGCTTGACCTTCCAAGATCTAGCAACCTAGGTGGGGTCACCCAGGAAAGTCCTACCATGAGAATTTTTAACTGTTAACTGTTTGAAGCTTGCACAATGTGTCCTGCTCCAGGAAATGAATGTCTTCAGGTGGTCCTATTGTTTCACAGGAAATAGCTTGCCTGCCTGCATTCCTAAACTCTGTCCGAAACTGACCGTTGGCCCCGCCCTGTTAGCACACCGAGCCCACCCATACCCCCTCCCCTAGCCAGAGTAGGGTATAAGAATTCTGTCCCAAAAGTATTCGGGGCTCTAGGCTTTTCTGCAGTGCCTGGATCCCACACATGTGTGTACCGGTATTCATATTCGTATTCATTAAACTCTCTTTTTCTTTAATGTTAACAGTGGTTGTTAGCTGTGATCTTGGGGTGTCTTGGGGTGCCCTAGGAGTGCCCGCCTATTACAACACTATCATGTATATATAGAGCCTACAGAGATTCTTTTCCAATTCACCATTACTGACTATTTCAGGGTCCACATTCCTTATTATATACAAGTCCAGGTTTCAATCAAATGAAAAGGAAATAGTAACAAATTTGTGGTAGTTTCTTTGTAACCGGTTAATCTATGTGAGTTTTCTTCTGTTTCACCAATGTTGGCTTCTAGACGAGGCAGATGGTCTACAGACCAAATCCAGAGATGGAAATCCTTCCAACTGCTTTTGTACAGGATGGTCTTGATCAATCTCACTTTCAAAGTGACTTCTGTTCTTACTCACTGATGTGCAAGCTCATCTGTATCCAGCAGACAGTCCATATTATGTTTCTATAGATTAGAGATCCCCACACTCCAGGCCACAACAGCTGTACCTTCCCTAATCTACTCCTTTAAGACTGAATTTAACATTTCAGCTCTCTGTTATGTCTAGTTTTTCTGATAATTATCCCTTTTCCTGGAATTCAGATGATTTTTCTAATGATATGTACTCTAGAGGTACTTCAGTATTTCTTTTGGTAAAATTTTTATGTGTGGAAAATATTGCACTTCATCTTTTACCATTAACAGTGAAAAATAAATATTTTGCTATCTGAACGATTCTAAGGGACTGAACATGAGCTGCTGTCCACTTCTTTTACTCAAGCTCAGCAGGACAATTAGAGCCTTTAGGAGATAATGATGTCAGAAGGGGAAAGATTTACATAAGTAACACCTGAGAAGTTCCTGCATTTCTGCAGTGTGAGGATACAAACTGACAAAGGAGAAGTATTCACCAGAAATTGTGCAGGATTAGGGTACTACTGTGATGTAGATATCTTCTATCCATTTCATCTCATGATCTGTAAATACTGGATGCACTGATTGAACTCCAAGTGTGAACGTGAGCAATTTAATCAACATTGGCTTGGCATGTGCTGAGCTTCCCACAGCCTGAGAACATGCCTCTTTTGAAATGAGAAATAGTCTTCCATCCCTGACAGCATGGACAGAAGGAACACAGTTTCTAGTTTTGTTTTTACTCCATTGATGTAATACAGATATGGATAATTCATGAGCACAAATGTTTTACAGCTTTTCTTTGGAGAAAATTGTTAGGAACATTAAAAATACATAGCAACAGAGAAATAGCTGGTTTCTGAGCATAACAACTTTAAAATCATGCTCATCTTTGAGGTTTCAATTAAAAGACTAAAGGAGAAAAATTAAGTTTCCTGATTGAATGTATATGCATTATTGATTACACCTGCATTTAGTTTTTAATCAAATATTCTAAGAGAATCAAAGAACACTTCACGTCCTGATTGGACTATAATTTAATGTTTTTTCATGCAACAGCAAATGTAATTTTGATTTTAAAATGTTATACAAATTATGTGTTTAAGATCTCAAAGAGCTATCTAAATGCTATGTTCTCTACGAAAGTTAAAAGAGATAATACAAAAATTAACTTTTCATATTTTGGTGTGCATGTGCTTAATTTGGCAAAGGACTTCCGTCCTAAAACTTTCTGATTATGCAGTTCTCTAAATTTCTCTTTTATTGCCTGAAAATGCAAAGTCTGCAGAAATTTCAACTTAGTTGCACTTTGTTTATAACAGAATTACATTTGGCTTCATGAAGCAGGAAAAGAACTATAATGGCTTAACTAAGTTTGTGTATGCAGTCTCTCAGTCCCTCATTCTCTCTGTGTGTATCTCTGCCTCTCTCTCTCTCTTTCTCTCTCTCTCTCTTTCTCTCTCTCTCTCTTTCTCTCTCTCAAACACACACACACACACACACACACACACACACGTGTATATACTTTTTGAGTAACACAAAATCACAATAATACACAGGTAAGATCTTGCTCTAAAGTTCAATGAGGGATCAATCTTCAGGTTCCAACTTTCACACAGTTTTCATGTTCATGGCCTCCAGACACATTACCCTTGAGAAGAAGAAATTCATAAATGAGAGTCTCTCATCAGAATAACCCTCCCAGGTGGCTTACATTTTTTGCAAAATTATTTTCATAGGGATTTTATGATTAAGGAAAATAACAAATTACATACACCAGTATTTATTTGTCAAAGTCTCAAAGAAACCTTCCTCCTTAATTTAAATAACTAGTTTTCAAAAATTTGATCTCAGCACTGGAGAGATGCCTCAGTGGTTAAAAGTATTAGCTGCTCTCCTGAAGAACTCAGGTTCCAATCTCAGCACCCACATGGCAGCTTCCAACCATCTGTAAATCCAGTTCTAGAGGATCTGATACCTTCTGTTGGCTTCTGCAGCTTTTGTGCGCATGCGGTCTACAGATATCCACACATGGAAAGCTAAAGGAACATCCTCATTTTCATGTTCTTGCCTTCTACTTTTAATCTGTTCTTTTATGTCTCTGAGTACTTTAATCAGAGTTAGTGGGCAGACTTCTTTTCTCCTAATGATCAAATTCTTGATCCATCTTATTGAACTTTTTTGGAACTGTTGTGAAATCATCATAGGAACCACACCCTGAAGTATAGAAAACTATGCCAGGCAGTTTTCCCGTTCATCTCTGTGGGCTGTATCCCTGTGAGTCATTACAGCTAGATGTCCTTGCATTGATTTCTTGGTTTAGATTCCTCATATCTCATGACTATCGGCCCATTAAAAAATTAATGAATGAATAGACATCTAGCCAATGGGCTTAAGTACTACAAGACCAACTACTTTTATGTCTTGGGCAGCATTAATAAACAAGGATAATGGGTGTAGCTATTCAGGCAGTAGGTATATTAATAGTAAATATTTCCTCAAAAGGGGGAAATTGCTGTTTTGTTGTGAATAAGAACTTGGGACAGTTTCTTAATAATAGTGAAACAGCATTTTATGCTTCAGGAAGGAAAGAATTGAATTTACATCACAAAGAGCCTACTGCTCTCATATTTGGGTGAACAATAGGGAAGGGATGGTTTTGATAGACTCATGCTCGCAACTTGCTTCATTTCGCAGTGTTTCCATGAGGCTCATTTGTCTTAAAGAATATCACATCCTAGGGTTCCTTTCTCCCTTTGCACATAGCATTGCAACTGCAAAATTATCATCTCTGCTCCTTTTCTTATGTCAGGCCATTCTGTCAGTCCTGTCCTTAGCTAATGTCTCATTGCTCACTAAGTCTGGACATGCATCCTTTTCCTTTGGAACATTTCAAGATTTATTTCTTAAAATTGTCATAATAGAGACTTTTTAAAATGTACGGCTGCTTTCATTTCTATGGCTATTTTCATACTTGGCACCATTTGATTCATAAATATCAGTGTTTTCTTTGTCTTTTCATTTTTCCCTTAGATTTATCAGATTATAAATCAGCAAAAAAAAAGAAAGAAAAAGTAAATGCATTAACACATGGTGAAACATCAATCACTTGGGTGTTCACACTTTTTGTGGGAAAACAAATATTATCATTGTAATGAGTTCTGTGTTACTTCCTTATCTCATCCTTGCAGAACATAATAAAACCATGAAACCTGATGTTTATTACTTTCCTTTTTCCATTGTTCACTATCTGCTCATTTGTACTTATTCCTAGTTATTAACTTGAGTCATAGGTAAGGTGTGTTTTTGTGTTAAACAACTAAGTATCTACGATGTACTGCTTAGTCTCTACATACTGTCTATAACTCCCCTTTCAATGTTTCACATTCTTCCTTTAATCATGATTCACATATAGCACATTAAGGTTTTCTATTGTCTTGTTTTATTTTGTTTCTTCTGGCTTTTTTTCCCTCTTATGAGTAGTAGTTCAACAAACATTTTGGATATTTGTGTCCTATGCTCATCTATTGAAAAAAAAAAAACTCTTGTGTGATTGACTCTCTTTTTCAATAAACACTCTTTAAAGGGTGCAAGAGGAAGACAGTTTTATTAGAGTTTGGGAGATATGCAATGGTACAGACAAGCTGAAAAAAATCTTAGCACCTGACAGAGGATGGGGGTAGAGAATAAAGCTGTGTCTTTTGACATGGAGGACAGAGAAACGAACAAAGAAGAAAGAAGTCAGGGGAAACTTGCTGGGGAGGACTGAGGCAGGGGGTTTGGAAAGCAGCCCCCCCCCCCCCGAGCTTCTGTGCTCCCAGGGGAAAAGTTTCATTGTGGACACATGGTTAGAAAAAGAAAAAGAGACAACTTATTATGAAAGGTAAACATCTGGCCATGATGTGCAAAAACCTCCGTAAGAATTTATAGTCCCAAACCCTGGCACTTCCCTTTAGGTTTTCCTTCCTTCTTTTATTTTTACTTTCTTTCCTTCTTTGCTTGTTTCTTTTTTGTTTTTTTTTTTATTTTATTATTTTTATTCTAAAAAATGTCATTTTTTTTGTCAATGTATCCCCCTGCTCTTCCTCTCCTTCCTCCTCCCAACCCCTCCCAATGAGCCTTCAGCCTCCCTCCTCTCCATCCACCCATCCCCTTCCCCAAAAGGGCAAGAAGTCCTAAGGTGAGTCAGCTCAGCATGGCACATCCACTCCAGGCAGGTTTCATTTCCTTATCTCAAAGCCAAAACTGGGTTAGGTGTTCGTTTTTTTCATAGCTGCTGTTCTTTAGATGAAGCCCAGGTAAGAAAGAACTTCCATTCTTCCTTTGAAAATGGATTATTTCTTATGCTAATTTTTACATTTAAGTTCAATTTATATTCTTACACATTACTGATGTGGGATGTCTTTCTGTTCACTGTGAATGTTCTTTATTGTCATTTGTTAATAAAGAGACTGTTTTGGCCTATGGCACAGCAGCTTTGAGGCAGGTGGGACATCCATGCAGAGATAAAGATAAAGAAAGGCTTAGTCAAAGAGATGCTGCTGGTTGCCTCCCAGAAAGCAAAATATAATGCAACACAGTAAAGCCACAGGACATGTGGCAATACATATTAATAAAAATGGGTTGAGGTAAATTTTAAGAGCTAGTTGGTAATGGGCCTGAGCCATAGGCCAAACAGTTTGTAATTAATATAAGCCTTTGAGTAATTATTTTATCTGTGGCTGCAAGACCATAATTGGGTGAGCTTTGTCTGAAACTTCAGGCTACAAATGGTGCCCACTGTCAGGAAGTGAAAAAGCCTTTGAAGGATCCTTAATGCACAGAAATTGAGCCAGACTGGGCTTCCTAGTCTCACAGTCTCCTATCAGAAGCAGTGCAGAGACTTGTCTCCCAACAGCTGCTTGAGAGATGTTGCCAGTCACTAGTAGCCATAAGCTAAGCGGCATGGATGATTTTCACAGTCTCTATCAAAATTTGGGGTACAATGAGACTTCTTCCAGCCACTACTTTTGGTTTAGGAGGATGACTATGGGGTTAAAAACACAGTTTCTTGCTACTTAATACTGCTTCCCAGAATTTGGAAAGTAAGTGTGACTCATTGTACTTCCACCATGTTGAAAAACCGAGCAAGGTAGAGTTAGCAGCACTTCACTCTTAGCTACTCAGTTTAGTTACTTAAAAACTCTCCTGGTTAAGAGATGATTAAAGATATACAATAAAAAAGATTCAGATGGAGAAAATCTCTAAAGAGGTTACAAAGTGTGTAAAATGTATGAAGGCTTGGGAGAGAAAAGATAAAAGGTAGAGAAATTCCTTAAAAAGAGGAATACAGTAAAAAAATATATGTATATATAATAAATCATGTAAAGATGGAAAATACAAAAAGGTCTGGATTAAGTGTATTTTGTTTTATTTTAATTTTTAACTGTTAATGAGCTTACTGAAGAAAGATATTTGATTTTAAAGGCTGGTAAATTACACTAACACATATATTTTAAAGCTATCTTGACTCTAAAATTTGGGTCTAATGATACATTGTTTTCAAAAAGAGGTTCTGCTTTTGTTTCCACAGAAGAGGAAAACATATGAATTGCTTTCAAACTAATATGGTTTGATCACCTAAGACCCCCTGAAGGTAACTGGCTGAAATGATGCAGCCTCACAGACTACTACAGTCAAGACTTAGCCATGATTCTGAATTATCTCAGAATCCCCATATGATTTACTGCCAGACCTCCCAATGAGCAAGAAGTAATATGGAAAGCTAAACTCAAATTCCCAAAATATTGTTTATAAATGCTTGTTTTTATTATAAATTGTTAATGGCTATGCTCACTCTCTTTCTAGAAAAAAGGAATATAATATAGAAAGTATATAAAATGATAGATTATTGAATCTACTTTGATCCAAGAAATAACTGTTAATCTCAAAATACTTTATATTGGTATAGATTTTGGTTTATTGATACAAATTTGAGGTTAATTTTGTTATATTGAATGTATATCTTTACTTTTGCTTAAGATATCATGTATATGTGACTCATTTAAAACTGTAATATACAATTAAAAATAATCATCTATGATAATGAACTTATAATCATATCAGTTTTTATGTACAAAGATATGTTTCAATTAGGTAATATTCAAACAGTTCAAAGACCTACAGAATATGGCATTTTAAATATTTTAAGAACTTTGACTTTTTTGGATGGTGAGACATGCCAATCTACTTCAAGAGGATGATGGGTATCAAAGAAACTCCATGTGGAGTTTACTTTCTTTATGGCAAAGATTGGCCAATGGGAAAGAGATTGATTGTTCTTCCCCTGACTGCTTGACAGTATTCTGTACAAAGTAGACAGGAAGGACCTATAGAAAAGTGACCTCTAGAACTTTGCCAGAACAAGCTGAGATGGTTCTTCAGGTTCCTGCTTCGCAGAGAAAACTGCCAGATGCTCTACAGGACACAAGAAGTAACTGGCAAACCTTGCCAAAATGGAATTAACAGTTGTTCAGATTTCCTGCTAAACTAAAACCTCTGACAGAGACTTTAGGCCTGTAGGCCTAAGTGTTTCACAAATGAAGGAAAGTCAGAGCCAGATCTCAGGGAAAGGCTGAGATATCAGAGAGTAAACACCACAGTCAGATCTCACCCAGCTGTCTTCCAGCTTCCTCAGCCTCGTTCCTCCTGGCTTCTTCTGCCTGTTCTGTCTTTCTATGCCTGCTTTAAATACCCTCCTCACTCAATTGTTTCACATCCAGGTTAAGATTAAAGTCATTACACCACCACTGCCTGCCTGGGGGCCTGGAACTCCCTCTGTATACTAAAATGACTTCAAACTCAGATTTTCTGGGATTAAGGGTGTAGGTCATCACTCCCAGATTTTCCCTGTTGGTGATTAAAGGTGTGAGTTACCACTGTCTGATCCTCCTAGACTGACTGTGGGTAGATCCCTCTGATATCTCAGACTGGTTTTTATTAAATTTGAAACATATCCCTACACCTAAGTCTAAATATAAGTTTAATAAAATGTTAATTGGCCAGAAGCTAGGCAGACAGGAAGTATATAGGTGGGGTAACCAGAAAAGGAGAATTCTAGGAAGAGGAAGAACAGAAAGCAGCCAGACATAGAGGAAGTAAGATGAGAATGCTGCACTGAGAAAATGAAGCAGGCCTTGAGGCTAAACATGGATAAGAATGATGGGTTAGTTCAAGAGTAAGAGTTAGCAAGTAATAACCCTAAGCCATAGGCCAAACAGTTTATAATTAATATAAGCCTTTGTGTAAAATGGCTGAGGGACCAGCTAAGAAGGACAGAGACTGCTTAATACTCTACATGAAGCCTCAGTAGTTATAGGAGGTGATTTTTATAAGATTTTAGATTTTACCTATATGCATGGACAAAATTACTACTGCTGATGACTTCTAAAATTCTGAATAATTTATTATCACAGAATTGAAGAGAATAACAACTCTAAGCACACATTTGAGAACAAAATGTTCCAAACTCATATGCAGTGTTCTACTAACTACTTTGAAATATATTATTTAGTGATTTTATGAATTTAATATTGATCTTATGTCTGAGTGTTTTTAAATTACTTTAAAGTATTAATTATATAACATAAAGAACAAAATTTTTAAAAGGATTATTACTATTTTAATTTTTTAGAAAAATATTTGTTAAATAAATATTTTTTACTTTTAGAATTTCATGCATTAGTACACATTTTCACATCACCCACACCTACACCTTTTTTCTGCTTTCAACTCCTTCTACTATGTTAACCCTATAATGTTTTTAAAATCATAAGCTTTTCTATAATTGTGTGTGTGTGTGTGTGTGTGTGTGTGTGTGTGTCTGTGTGTGTCTGTGTGTGTGTCTGTGTGTGTGTTTAGAGATGACCACTTAAAATTAGGGTCTCATCCCTGAATAAAACTACCCCCCTCCAGCAGTCATTGACTGCTCTTCATCTAGTGTTAGAACTCTGACAACTTGTCATCCCATTTTTGGTTTGGGGGTATGCCACATGGTATGATCTTTGCAGGTCTCCGACAGGCATCCATATTACTGAAACTTCATGGATTGAGGGATGAAGCTCTGTAAATTCTTTCCTTACAGTCCCTTCTGGGTAACATTTAATCAAAGTCTCTTCTGTTCTAACAGGTCTGGTGTGTGAGAGCTGCAACAAGTCCCTTGCAGTTTCTACTATTCTTTATCAGGTAGCTTTATTTGGGCAGCTGGCAGGAAGTCTTTGTGAGAGGGCTTCCAGCTGGGCTCTCTAATTCACAGCTTTCTTTTTCTTGATGTTGTGAGAAAATACCTAACAGAATCAATTGAAAGGAAAGGAAGTTATTTTGAGAAAAGGTAGGGTCCATTGTGACAGGAAAGATTGGTGACAGGAAAGTCAGACAGTTGATTACAGGGCATCCACAGTTAAACAGAAAGAGCTAGGTAACCACTTTAGAACATTCTTAACATCTGAACATATGGATCAAAATGTACATAGTAAATCCCTATTAAAAGAAAATGCTAGAAAAAATCTGGGCTAGGGAGATAGTTCATTAGATAAAGCACTTGCAATATTGTGATAAAAATCCCTCTTACCTACCATTCTAAGAGGCTGGAACTTGTGCTGGACCTCACAGACACAGATAATAATCCACCTTGAGTTCACTCTGATATATTACTGTGTATTCAGCCTGTTTGTTTAACTTCTCTTTAAGAGAACAATGAAACTGACATCCTTACTTGCTTTGAATTTCCCATGTAAGCAGTGTTTACAACCCAAACCAATGCATAGCTGTAATCTTAATTGTCCTCTTCTTCCATGCCCCACCAAAGAGTAACACATGCATACTATGAAAATCATTTACTGGACACAGAAAATTGACTGAAAGAAGAATTGTGAATTAGTAATCAACATACATGATGAAAACAACATATAGATGTTTCCTGATAAACAATAATGTGTTTGTTATCTGGGTCAGTTAGGGTAAGCAGATCTCAGAGACTCAATCTCTTATAAAATTCTGTTAAAGATTTCTGTGTTGTATGGCTCATTCCTTCCCCAGATGATTCTTCCTTTGCTTTCAACAAAGGGAGAGCAAAGGCTTCCTGTTTTGCACAATCAAGATGCAGGGTCTTCAGACAGGCAGGAATGAGGAAAGATTCAGGGAACATCCTAAAATAAAGAATCCAAATCAGGACTTGTTCTCAGTTAAATGACATGGGGCAACGCTTTGATTTTCTTTCTTACGATGACACCAACACATTACTGGTGACCCTCTCTTTATTGTTAATGCATACAAATGAGCTCCACGGGAAGACCAGAGTTTGGATCTCCAGCAGCCACATAAAAGCCTGGCCTGGCAGTCCATCTGTAACCCCACTTCGTGGAGGCAAAAGTAGAAATTCAAGGTTCCATAGGATTCCCTAGTCAGTTGGTCTGCCAAAAACAGTGACCTCTAGATTTAGAAAGAGACCTTGAGTAGAGAAATAAGATAGAGAACGATAGAAGAAGTTATCTAACAGGGATATCTGCTTTCTTCACATACATGTATACATGGGCTAACACACACACACACACACACACACACACACACACACACACACACACACCCCACCCCCCCACACACACATGTTATGCTATACTAGTCTTTGGCTATTAAAACTTGAATCCCATCTCTTTGTCTAGTAATACTAGAAATGTCAAAATAGCTTTCCCACCTCTTGGAACTTAAATTGTGAAAAGGTAAAGTATGTAAACTTTGTTCTAAGTTTTAGCTCTAATCCTTGGTAGAGACCTTCATTCAGAGCTGCTCCAAAGTAGATTGAAGGATAATCATTATTGTAATGAGAATAAGAGCATGCATTTTATTTCCCAGAAACCTCAGCTTGGTGCAGATCCTTACAAGTACTCCTATTGGAAAGCACTATGGAGATTGTCAAGCAGCAGGCCCAACTTTTCAGAGTTGGGATTCAGAAAGACAGTTTTTTCTTTATCTCCATTTTGAATATTGGTCAAAGCCAGTATGTTTTCCTTGTATTGCTGGGTTTTGTTTTGTTTTTTTAATTCTTTCTCTGAAGCCCCCCTCACCATCTGTCAAGTGGCTGCCAGCTGAACATGCTGGATCCTAAATTGAAAAGACATGGCTTTTGTTTTTTTTCTAATATCTCTTTCCCTTCTTCTAGCGACTGCTAAGATCTACAGCTTTCTGCTTTGTTATTTTTCTCTTAAACTTTAGTAAAATTGTCCTCTAACTCCAGTCAGTGTATATCTAAATTATGCTATTAAGGAAACAAAGGAACTCAAAGTTTCCATATTATTATGGACACTTGTACCTACACACATGCACACACACACATACACACACACACACACACACACACACACACACACACAATTAAGATTTAGGGAATTAACTTTTAACATCTATTAGTACTATTTTAAAATTGTAACAATGGCTTATTATAACCATTGTAGAAGGGTGTATTATACTGTGCGAACTAGAAAAATTAACAATGGAAAATCTTTGTTAGTTATTTAATACAACAAGCAAACATCTAGGGTTTCCTTAAAAAATATTACTACTTTAAAATTCAGCATAAAGGACCTCATGACTTGTAGACTGTTTTTCACACATAGTTGATAGAAAAAGGCTTATTTGAATTACAGTGGTTGTTTTTAATGAAGACTTTTTTTTTTTTTTGCCATTATGGATTTTCAACATACACTATCAAAATGACATTGCATGCCGTGAAATTCATATAATGGTACACCAAGTCTTTACTTTCTCAGAGAAACATGGGAAAAAAATTCTAATAAGAAGCCAACTCTAGACAAATTTTGGCATAATAAGATCTGACCAGTTGAAATCAGAGGAATCTGTCTTAAACTACTAGATGATTTCTTAGTCTGTTAAATGTGTAAGCAACTTTAAATTTCTGAAGAAAAATAGTGTATACAAGCCCAGCAGAATAATTTCCTTTATGAATTTACTGCCTAGTATCCCACAAAATTATATATATCATGGTTGGTATGAAAGAATAGTGCTAATCTGAGAAAATCAGGAGAACTAACATTTTGAGGAGAGATGAAAATAATAGCTAAAGGCATGAACATTGAAAACATTCTATTTGTTCTTTCTACTCTACACACAAAAGGTATTACAGAGCCTCTCGATTCTACAGTGCTGTAGTTTGTCCACTGAAGAAACAGCAACAAATCCAGAGCCAAAGCAATAATCAACATTTATTTTTAAAACCCCAGATATTATTAATTAAGGCAGTTTTAACATGTATGATCAATGTAATCATGAAATGTCAGTCAATGCTGGGGAGGGACACTGTGACATAATTCTTTCTGAATTCCCTCATTGAAGACTAGCAAATTACATTTTTCTTTACTGAATATTGAAATTGGCCTGTGTAACTGTGTCAGATGTTTACTATCCATTCATCTTTTTATAGACATCTAGGCTGATGTCAGTTATTTTGATTACCTCAACAGAAACATGGACACACATGTTTCTCTCTTGTATGTTATAGAGGTCTTTGCAATTCTGTGTGAGTGTGTATGGTATAACTGGTAGTCCTATTTTTAGTGTTTTTCAGGAGACTCTATTAATTTCTGTAATGGCTACAATCCTACCCATAAATATTAGTGGCTTACAATGCCATCAAGACTTTTCTCTACAATGCAATTATGATTCTGTCTCACAATAGTTTTAGTTTACATTTTTCTGATGGATAGCAATTTTGAATACTTTTAAAATTATGAATTGATCATTTATATCTTTGAAAATTGTGTTTAGGTTACAGGCTCATTTCTTGATTGGAAGTTCTTTTTATTTTGGTGTTTAATTGTGTTTGTTAGTTTTTGTCAGTGTTATATAAACTGGAGTCACCTTAGAAGAGGAAATCTAATTGCTGAATTGCTTCCATAGATTAGCTAGTGGACAAGTCTGCCCAGACATTTTCTTGAGTAATATTGGCGTGGAAGAGGCTAGACTACTTTTGATAGTACCTCTGAGGAAGTGGACCTGGGTTGTATTTAAAAGCCACCAGTAGAGAGCAACCTAGAAAGTGGCAGTCCTTTAAGATCTTTGTTGAAGTTCCTGCCTCCAGGTTCCTGATGTTTCAGCTCCTGCCTTGGCTTTGCAAGTCGGAGGACTATGACATGAATGTTTTTTAGTTTCATGTATATTCTAGGTATTAACCCTTGAAAATTGTCTTACCATTCTGTTGGTTGTTAATTCTATTATTAGGTTCGTTAGTTGTACAGAAACTATTTGATTTCTTGAAATTCCATCTGTTGATTCTTAATGCCATTTCATAAATGACTGTGTTCTACCTATGTCATGAATTTCTTTTCCTATTTCCATTTGGCTTGAATAATCCTTATTTCTTCAGCAATTTTGAAATATAATTTTACTTTTCTTACAATTATTTACTTTCACACACTTTTTAAACCCTGTTTAGTGAAGAATCCAAGTCTTTGAACCACCTGAATGCTGCAGTTACAACCTAAGGGCCAGGGTGATCTGTGGGATTAGTGGGGTATAAAGTCACTGTCCTACAGAGGCCATTGAACTTGACAAGTAACAACTCCTGTCCCTTGCTAAACTTTGGAAACACTGGTTTCTCAGTTTATTCTTTTATTCCACTTGAGCTAAAGCACTTGACCTTCACTGCTCTATGGGGTTTCTGGGAGATAAAAGCTGGCCCTGGAGGGATCTTTGGTCTTACTAGAGCCAGAGGCTGGTTCCATGGTCTCTATTATTTTTCATTGTGAGAAATAGACCCATAACCTTTCTTCTCATGATCCCTTGGCTACATCTTAGAAGTTGTGTTCTCATTTTTATTTTACTCTGGGAAATTTAAATTTTTCACCTCTACTGCTTTCTTTAAGAGTTGAATGGTGTGAGCAGTTTGTGTGGCCTTTGGCAATGGGACAAGAATTTATTCCTGGTGCATGAATTATCTTCTTGGAGCCCATTCCCTCAGAGGAACACTTTGTTCACTCTCTATACTGGGGGGGAGCTTGGTCCTATCTTAACTGGATATGCCAGTCTGCATTGATTTACCCTAGGAGTCCTTACCCTCTCTAAGGAATGGATGATGAGATGGGGTGGGGGAACAGTGATGGGCATATTAAAAAATAATTAATTAAACTGAGTATTCAAAATTGAATTGTTCAATATTCAAACACTTGTATGTTATCAAATGTTGATTTTTATTTTTATTTTTATTTTTTTGCCATGTGATCTATCTCAACCTGACTACACAGAATTAATGAACAACAGACCTATAAATGATTTTTGCTTAATACTAAGTGGGAAGATCTACTTTTAATCAAAAATCTTTTACCTAATTTGGGCTCACCTTCTGCTGGAAGCCTATATTTTGACATGGAGGAAGGAAGCTTTTTCTTTTTGCCTCCTTGTTCTGGCCTTACTAGCCAGTCCATTCCTTCACTGGCATTAGAGGCTACTTCCTCAGGTTCTAGCACATCTGAGACAGACAGTCTTGTGGACGGAGAAATTACCGGATTCTTGGACTTCCTGTTCATGGCTAATCATTGTTGAATTAACTGGACCACAGTCTGTAAGTCATTCTAACAAATTTCCTTTCTAGACATAAACAAAGAGATTCATTTGTAAGAATCCCGATTAATACAGACTTGGGTACCAAAAGTTGTTTTGGATCAATAAGGATGAATCCTTTAAGTATTGGATTAGGAGTACTAATTTGCCAATACCTACAGTTAAGAAGCCTCTCAAGTTATTGAAACCCCTCCTGAGAGGCCAGAGAATACTGAAAGCCCATGGTGTGAACTATATTACAAATTCAAGGTGATGAATGCATTTGATTATCCTGATTAAACAATTGTGGGAAGCAATGGCTTTATTGACTATGTATACAAAATGTATATAGTTTGTGGAAAATACAGAAAATGATGATGCTGGTTGGTTGCTCTTGGCATCTATGGATTAAGTGATAAAGAATAGGAAAGAGCTCCCTGATAAAATTAATCAACTTCTAGAATTTCTGAATACAGTGAAGGACAATTCTGTGCTTAGTGATAAAACTGATAGGCTCCATATGTGCATAAACAGTCTAAAGGTTTCTAAGTATGCCCTGGAAGAAAATCTTTCCAGCAGCCACAGAACTCAAGTTATGGAAAGTCAAATTAAAACACTCATTATATGACTGGCTCACTTATAGCAAAAATCTAACCTATAAACAGACTCAAAGTAAAGCAGACTCTTAGAGGGGTGGTAGAAAGTACAGTCCATGAGGAGGTGAACTCTACTACTAAAGATGTTAATGAGTTTGCTAATTCAAGCAATTCAAGTAGAAGTCTGGAGAATGGATGTGAGAATGGATTTTAAGGGTGTGAAATAATGGAGCACGGAACATAAATCTGGATCAGGCTGAGTTTATTAGTGTGGGTCCTCTGAGTGGAGGATGCTTAGGTTGATATGGAAGCTAGAAGAGTTAAAAATAAGGGGGAAAAGACAAAAGAAAACAGAGGTGTCAAAAGTTTGTTGAATGGTTGGCTAAAGCATTTGTCAAAAGATGGCTGCTGAAAAGGAAGTGTTGATGCCTGATCTCTCTTGGCTTAGTGTTGACAAAAGGATTTTAAGGCTCAGGGAAATTGTAATGGTATAGTGGGTATGCTATGTAAAACCTAATCCTCCACAATTAGAAGACCCAAAAGACATGTCCTTCACAGTTCCTACAAGAAGCTAAACAGTGAGAGAGTCGCCAGTTTACTTGAAGCACTTTGTCACTGCCCTTGTTCTTGTGCCAGACATTAGGGTTGGAAATGCTGCTGCTCAACTGAATGAATTAAATGCAATGGGTTTAATTGGGGCCCAAGATAGGGGCTGGGCAGCAGAACCGAATGACCAAACACAAGGTGATTGTAGTTATTGTAATGGACAGTACAAAGTAATGCCCATAATGGCCTAAACTGTAGTGACAAAATTGACAAATATTCTAAATGTATAATGCATTTGTGATTGTACAAAGGATACTTATGTCATGTTAGCCATAGTCATTGCCTAGTTATTTCATTTATATGTCAAGTTGAAAGAGGTGGGCTTGTGATGCCTGTTTTAGTTGTCAACTTAACAACATAATTAGCTAATCAAACTAGCTACAAACCCCAAATGGAGGACATACATGTGAGAGATTTTTGCTTAATTTATAGTGGGAAATCTACTTTTAACCCACATCTTTAATCCAGATCTTTAATGTAAATCTATTCTGGGTCTCACGTTCTGCTCAAAGCTTATATAAGGACATGGAGGAAGGAAGCTTTTGCTTTTTGCCTGCTTGTTCTTTCCTTACTAACAAGTCTTTTCCTGCAACGGCAGCAGAGGCCACTTTGAGATTCCAACATATACCAAAGAGCAGCTGAGACAGCCTTGTGGACTGAGCACCTGGATTCTTAGACTTTTGCTCATGGCCAGCCGCTATTAAACTGACTGAAGCACAGCCTGTAAATCATCCTAGTAAATCCTCTATCCATACATATGTAAGAAGATGCATTCTAAAATAGGCATTCATTCTGTACTCTAGAGAACTCTGATTAATAAAGATGCTAAGAATTATTTCAGACTTTTCGTATTTGTTGAGGCTTACTCTGAGGCATATAATATGGCTAGCTTTAGGGAATATTCTATAATAGGAAAGAATATAAATTATTTGTTGGGTTGGTGTTAATGTGGATATCCTTAAATCCAGTTGATCCACTATGGTTTCTTTGCTGAATTTTATTTGGAGTACATATTAGATATAAAAGTAGGATATGAGGACTTCCTTCATTATCGTTTCTGGACCCATGTGTCTATATGTCTTTTTTTTTTTTTTTTTTTTTGTCTTTTAGGGTTTTCTCTGTAAAATAGAAAACCTTAATGCTCAGTGTATAAGTAGAATATTTATCCTCTTGATGAAGTGTTCCTTTTTCCACTTATCTCTTATGAGTAGTTCTATTTTGCATTAATTTTATCAAATGCAAACTGCTATGCCATCTGCACGTAGCATCCCTTGACTTAATTGTTTATATCTAATCTTTAGTTCTCAATTTGTGGATATCTTTCCAAGCTATGAAATGTATGTCTCTTGAAGACAAAAATAGAATGGAGATGTGTTTCTTTAATATTTTATTTAATTCATTAATTTGTTTAAAAAAATTTATTAATTTAAGAAATCCATACAACATATTTTGATCATGTCATAGTCATTCTTCATCTTCAATTCTCCTAGACCCATCTCTACCTCCAAACTGCCTCCCAACTTCTTGTATTTTCATCTAGTCTGTCTGGATTTTTTCAGTTGTGATTTAATATCATTTGTATTCAAGTTTATTATTGATATGAGTTTATGAATAACTGATGATTTTTTTTGTCTATTATTCTGGTTGTTTGGGCTGCTGGTAGTTTTTTTTTTTTTTTTTTCCTGTTTTGGTACCAGTGGGATTTTGGTGGTTTGATTTGCTGGACAAGACTGGTTCCTTCTTAATTCTCATCTATTTCTTTCTCTTACTTTATGTGTTCCTTCCTGAGTTCCCACTGATAGAACTCTATTTCTTTGTGTATGGGAAGTACTCCTTAATTTTTTTTTTATTCTGCTGGTCTTAACTTTTTTGTCTTAGAATATTCTTAGTTATCTGATTTCACTGTATTTCAATAGATTTTTCCCCTTTAGGATTGAATCTTGATTGATTACTACTTAAGCTCAAGCTATTAATACATACATTTTCTGGTATATCTACCTTTGCATTGGAGTTGATAATTTTCATTTATAGCTTTCAGTGTGTGATCTTTGTTGTGTAATTTTGAGATATTGACTATAATAAGTTCACAAAAATTACATATAAAAAGCATTGCTTTGTGATGGTGTTTGACAAATCTAGTCACTTCATAGTGTGAACCCAATACCATAATCTACAAGTCTCATCACTGAGAAATGTCCCCTTGCTGCATTTTGCTGTGTGCCTACTGCTGTTCTTTGGAAAATACTGACCATGTTGGCATTTCTAAAGTTTTGCCTCTTCTGAGCTGTCATATGACTAGAATGATGCATGGTTTGTTTACTTGGACCAGAAAAAAATTCTTAGGATCTTCCCGTGCTTTCCCACATGTAAATGACTTCTGTTTTACACTGTTGAGTAGCATTCCATTGCATGGGTGGTACAGTCCTGGAGCAGAAGTTTATCACCTATGCTATGAAGTTGCTAAGCATACACAATTGTTGTGGCTGTGTAAATAATGTTAAATCTCTTTAGTAGATATTCAAATGACACATATGATAAGAATAGATTAAATTTACAAGGCTGTTGAGCTGTTTCCAAGAACAGCTTCACTTCTCTATTCCCAATGATGCTGTGTAGTGCAGATTATCTTACGTTACTACTGAATTTTAGGATTGTTGAATGGCTTGATTTTCTTTTGAGTAAGAATAGACTGTCACTCACTGGAGATTTAAGTGGCAATTTCTTCATCACTGCTGATGTTTAGTCTTTCTATTTCAATCCACATATTTTTGGTGATTTTTTAGGAGTTATTAACACATACTGGATGAATGTCCTTTATTAAATATATGATTTACAAATATTTCTCTCCGGTTCTTGCTTAAAATCAAATGGATATTTACATTTTAAACTATCATTTTTTTCTTTATCTTCTCCTTCCTCTCCTCCCCTCCCCATTCTCCACTCAGAAAAAAGGCAGGCCTCCATCAACAAAGCATGGCCTCCATCAACAAAGCATGGCCTCCATCAACCAATCATGGCCTCCATCAACCAATCATGGCCTCCATCAACAAAGCATGGCCTCCATCAACCAATCATGGCCTCCATCAACCAATCATGGCCTCCATCAACCAATCATGGCCTCCATCAACCAATCATGGCCTCCATCAACAAAGCATGGCCTCCATCAACAAAGCATGGCCTCCATCAACAAAGCATGGCCTCCATCAACCAATCATAGCCTCCATCAACAAAGCATGGCCTCCATCAACCAATCATGGCCTCCATCAACCAATCATGGCCTCCATCAACCAATCATGGCCTCCATCAACAAAGCATGGCCTCCATCAACAAAGCATGGCCTCCATCAACCAATCATGGCCTCCATCAACCAATCATGGCCTCCATCAACCAATCATGGCCTCCATCAACCAAGCATGGCCTCCATCAACCAATCATGGCCTCCATCAACCAATCATGGCCTCCATCAACCAATCATGGCCTCCATCAACCAATCATGGCCTCCATCAACCAATCATGGCCTCCATCAACCAATCATGGCCTCCACCAACCAATCATGGCCTCCATCAACCAATCATGGCCTCCATCAACCAATCATGGCCTCCATCAACCAATCATGGCCTCCATCAACCAATCATGGCCTCCATCAACCAATCATGGCCTCCATCAACCAATCATGGCCTCCATCAACAAATCATGGCCTCCATCAACCAATCATGGCCTCCATCAACCAATCATGGCCTCCATCAACAAATCATGGCACATCACATTGAGACAGGACCAAGGTCCTCCCTCTGCAGCAAGGCTGGGCAAGGAGATTCAGCATGGGGAATTGTAGCAGGAGGTTTCTGGCCCGACTTTCTGGCCTAACCTCAAGGTCTAGGCCCACAGACCCACAGTCCCACAGTCCCGCAGTCCCGCAGTCCCGCAGTCCCGCATTCCCGCAGTCCCGCAGTCACACACAGATGCTTCCAATAGTTTTAGGCTGATCAGCCTCAGGCCCAGGCATATAGCTTGCTAGCTCTCTACCCTTAAGCTATCCCATGTCTCTTGTTCAGCCATGCGGCTCGGTACCTTTCTTTAGAGTAGCATAGTTGTCCTCGGCTTCCTCTGGCTTCTCTCTCATGCTCCTCTGGCATTCTGCTCCAGAGATTTTCTTAGTCTGGTAGCCCCGCCTACACTTCCTGCCTGCCTTTGGCCAATCAGCTCTTTTTATTAAACCAGTGGGTGGGAAAGTTATTTTCCATGAAACAACACAATACCCCTACAGGGAATAAATTCCCAAAAGCCAGTTTTAGTGCCAGGGACAGGTCCTGATCTCACTGCTAGGAACATCACAGACAGACCAAGCTATTTAACTGTCCCCACATATGCACAGGGCCTAGGTCCATCTCATGCAGGCTCTCTAAATGGTTGGTCCAGAATCCTTGAGCTTGGGTCAGCTGTCTCTGTGGTTATGTAAGGTATTACTTTTGCAGTCTGCCATTCATTAGTAAGTGTATCTGTGCCTTTAAATCTTTTCTAATGCTTGGTATAAATATTCAAAAGGAAATTCCCTAAGCACATGAAAATATTATAGTAAGTGACAGAATTTTAAAGACTAGAACATTAAAAATAATTCCTTTATGGTAGTCAGAAGCTGTATGTGACTCATGAAAAATAAAACATCAACAAAACAAAGATTAGTGTTACAGGAGGAAGAATATTTGATAAAATATTAAACATATTTAGTTAATTAAATATCTTTAGTTCTTTAGTCTCTAAAACATTTTAATTTGTAAAAGACAAATATTATAGGCAGGTACTTCATAATACAAAGTCATCTTAAAACTGTATTATAAGATCATGCACATTCAACAAAAGTTTAATAAAACCTAATTTAAAGAAAGTGACATTTTCTTCTATCAGATACAAAAAGAGAAACATTCTTGTTGTCTGATATTTTGGGAAAAACTTGAGGAAAATGCCTCTGATACTGTCATTGACTCTGTTAAATTGCTATTCTTCTATTGAGCTTGAAAGGTTTATTTTACATGTATCACCTAAATTCATCCTCCATCACACCAGTGTTATTCTCCTGGAAGCATCGCCATTTCTGAAGAGGGAGTTAATCTGGAGGAGAGGAGAGGTGTGTGTGTGTGTGGGGGGGGGGGGACTAGAATGAGTGAAGGGAGGCAAACCCGTCAAAAGTGTGTTACATGAGACGAATATATTTTTAGTAGTAAAAAATTAAAAAATGGAAAAAAACCTGAAACTTAAAAATAAGTCAGATAAAAATAAATAGTAAACAGGATAGATCAGTGTAAAAGTCAGAGCATT
Organism: Phyllotis vaccarum; assembly: GCA_033318265.1. Taxonomy (NCBI): domain Eukaryota; kingdom Metazoa; phylum Chordata; class Mammalia; order Rodentia; family Cricetidae; genus Phyllotis; species Phyllotis vaccarum. The sequence continues at coordinate 133,223,731 of JARWLC010000004.1, read as the reverse complement.
TGGCTTTAAATTCTATTACATTTTTCCATCTCAGAATTAATTTACCTTGAAATCAGGTATTTTAAGGAGCGGAGCATGCTGCCATGCAATGACTGTGAAGGTGCTGCATTTTATTAACTTCTCAGGTGGCTGATGTGATGTCTTGTTTCCAATGTTGATAAAATCAGAACAATACATATGGACTGTTAAGAACAGTTTCTTTCATTTTCATTAAAATCTTGCAGAAGTGTGTTTTAAAATTTGTCTGACACATCTGGCCAAAGGTGCAAATAAATCTCTCCTGCTCGTGTCCTGGCGTAGCCCAAGGTTCAGTTCCTGCAGCCCCACTTGGTCCCAAATAATCACACAAAGGCTCATGTTAATTACATGTTGTTTAGCCTATTTCTCAGGCTTATCGCAAACTAGGTCTCCCATCTTAACTCAACCCATCTCTACTAATCTGTCTTGCCACATGGCTCACCTGTGCTCCATTACATATTTCTTCTTGAATGACTGGCTTACATCTCTTGTGACACTGCCTACCTTCTTCTGTATCTAATGCTTGGATTTCCCGCCTGCATCTAAACTGCTCTGCTATAGGCCAAAATAATTCCTTTATTATCCAATGGTATTCACCACATACACAAAGACATCCCACATCAGAAGTGTTTCTATTTCTATCTATTTTTGTTTGCTCTAAGGACATATTTTAAGTTCTATTATTTAAGAGGTTTGGGTTAATAGTATTCATTTTTTTGGTTTTAAATACCAATTTGCATGAAAATATTCCATTAGCATAAATTGTCATTTTAAATAACTTACAAGAAAAAAAGAGAAATTAATCTTTATAACTTATTATCTGTTGTTGCACCAGCTTTTGAGGGATAACATTTTTATAAATTGCTGAATTTTATTGCAATTCTCACTAGACAACATCTGTTTTCCTCATTTCCATGCCACTGTAGGTATCATGAGAGGCGCAATATGTCAGAACCTGGCAATTTCAAATTCATTTTATTTAACTGGTAAGAGTACTTTTAATTTTGTTAAACACAATTTCAGTCAGAATATAAAGCTGAACTGTTAAATACTAACAATACCAATTGGCTTTTGGCCTGTGAGAATGTAAATCCACTCTCTTTCCTACTTTCCCATTAGGCATTTCTTGACTTAGTCACCAAAACTACATATTGATACTGGTTTATGACAAAGTGTAAAATTTTCTGGATTTTTAGCATTTGTAATAAAATTTCTATACTGGAAAAGAAACCCAAATAATCCAAACCTTATACTTATGCCAGAATGTGTTTTGGGTTGATTAGCACTAAATATTTCTTTGGCATTTCATGAGGATTCCAAACTAAAATATCAGGATGCTGGGTTACAATCTATGAAACAAAGCAGAGGCAATGGAAGTCTAGTGCTGTTTAGGCTTGACGTCAGCTGCTCACAGGTTTCTTTCCCTGTAACATATGAGAATGTTAGTCACAGTGGGGACCTGCACTGTAGCAACTTGTGTTCTGACCACCTTTTATACCTTGCAATCAGTGATGATGACTCTCCTCTGAACGTGAGTTCTGTTCTCTAAGAACTGAAGTCCCACTTATACACAGGGAACACTGTATACATCAAGTGGAATCACCAACAGAGTGCCGAGTTCAGTGCTTGGAATATATTAAATATTAAACAAAAGTCAATTTGTATTTCTGTACACTCCTTCGACACCTCTCAGCCTTCACACCATCCATTATATTCTGGGGCTTACAGGCTCTACAGCATGCCTCAGCTCCTTCTCAAGGAGCAATCTGTTTGTTATCTACAGGAGTCGAATAGTCCTTCATGTATTGTCTTATCTATATCTAGGAGTTTAATAGTCAGACCCCTTTCAAGGCATCATGCTTCCACGAGAGACAAAACACACAGGACAAGCCCTCTCTCCCCAAATCTCCAAAGCTTCGCTTAGGCTATCATGAATCTTGAATCACAGATTCTTCATTGTTTCTTTTGCTTTTCCACAAAACATGTTCTTTTAAAAATATTTTAAATATATTCTTCAAAAATTAAAAATATGTATTTTTATTATATTCACTCCAAAGTCTTCCTTTACCTCCACAAAGGACCTCCTTCCAACTTTATGTCTTCTTTTAATTTTTATTGATAATCAAATGAGTGATAAATATCTTCCAATTAAGCTCTAGTTCAGTTTGGTCTCCAAAGAACTCAGCTCACAATCTGGCCTCTCTCTGCTTTTGTGAGTCTATGATGACTATGCAGAGTATGGAAGGATGCCTATGTTACTCTGCTATGTCCTTTCCCCTTCCTGAGTATACAATTCAGTGCTATGGCCTCACCTTGCCTGCATGAGACTATGGCTTTTTACCCTTATTATTCAAAAGTTCAAATTCTAAAACATTTTTAACATAGACATTTTGGCATATGAGAACTTCAATCAACTCATGAAAAACAAATTAACTTGGCTTTTAGATTTTGTTCAGACCTTTATTGTGTCTTTACAATTTTTCTTTAATCAAAAATATTTGGTTTTTATTTTGTTGTATCTCCCACTTTCACCCCCAAACTCTTCCCTGTCCATTCTCCCAAATTCATGTTCCCTTCTTTGGTTATTATTTAATTATTATTGCTACATACATTCACATACATATATACAAACACTCATATATATTTCTTATATGTACATGTGTCCAAAGGTAACCACTTGGGATTGGATAATTTACATGGAACTGATTCTTTAGATTACTGAATCATTAAAAATGCAACTAAAATTTGCAGTTGTATTTATTTAGAGTGGGTTATGCACATGCTGTGTATGAGGAGGATAGCTTTCCACATTCAGGAGTCCCTTATCTCTTTCTGAGGTGATATGTTGTGTGTCTAAAAAAAGCTACCTGAAGTTCAGAGGACAGAGGAGTCACAGAGTTAGCCATAAAGGTTAGGGAGTGGTGACACACACTTTTAATCCTAGCACAGGGGATGCAAAGGTGAAGATCTATCTGGATTTCTGTGAGTTCAAGGCCAAAGGAAACCTGACTGTAGTGGTGGCATACTCCTTTAATCCCTGCAGGCAAGATTCCCTGCCTCTGCTTCCAGTACTTGGTAAACACACACACACACACACACACACACACACACACACACACACACACACACACACAGGCCTTTAATCCCCAAACTAGGAAAGTTGATTCAGGAAATGATATATAACTGGGCAGAGAAAGAATAAAAAGGGAGAGAGCAGAAGTTTAGCCCTTTGCCTGTGACCTCTTTCCTTTTGGCTAAGCACTCAGAGACATTCAGTCTGAGGATTTGTACAATATCCGCTGTCCCATGTAAGACATGAACCATGACCCTGAGATTAAGAGTCTTATGCTCTAATGACTGAGCTAGTATTCTCATTTTGTCAAAAATATAAAAAAGGTTATAACAACTAAAAAAAACTATACAGTAAGTACAGTAACTATATATAATATATACAGGTAATAATTATACCAATAATGTCCAAACCATTAACAATTGACAAGTTCAAAGAAAATACTGCATTATTAATCCTATATTGGTGAGTCCAAAGGATTATACTGAAGTCACTTTCTAGCTTGTACTATCAACCTAAAACCGTCTTTTGATGCTTCTCAAACTTATATACTTTACACCTCTTTACTAAATTTCTTTTCTGAATTTGTAATTAGGAAAATTTTAACTATCAAATCTTCAACTTCTTCACAGACCAGAGAAGGAAATAATATTAACTGAGTAAGGAGGAAGTGAAAGAGACTTCCAAAACATGTGAGAAATGACAGAAACAGCTGCTTGCCTAGACAGTCACCCAAGTTTCCTCTGCAATGTTGGGGCTTCTATCTTTGACCTACAGGCCTAGCATATCTTACAGACTTATCTGTAAAACAGAATTTTTTTAAAGACACTATTACCTTGTCTTGGCTAGGTTCATCAGTTCTTTCTCTTGTGTTCTTCTTGTCCATTTTGGGTATCTTACTGTCAGCAGTCAGTCAAAATAAGAGCACTTTCTTATCCAGTGGCTAACTTTTGCCACAAACAAAGTCAACTTCATGCGGAGTTTCTTCAGTGCCCATAATCTTCTCTGAAGTATATTCATGCTGCCAGAAGTAGAAATGTTTCATTGTCAGAAAAATAAAAACTTATATTATTAAATTATCTAAAATGCCATATTCTGCAGGTCTCTCAAGTTTTTGAGGGTGATCTGTCTACCTAAAATATATCTGTGTTTGACCTTGAAAACATATCTAATATGACTATAATTTTTATTTTAATAACTAATTACTAATTTTCCTGATTTTAAATCCTAATTAATCAGTAATAATAACTTTCAAGGACTAGCAATGTGTCAGAAAACTTCTGACTGCAAAGAGAAGCAAAGATCTGATTATTGAAATTGAAGGTTTCAGAATTCGTAATTTTTTCTCCCAATTGTAATAAACCTCATATCACATAAAAATCAAACCTATTATGTAATATAAATATAACATAAATTTCTGAATATCCTTTACCATTATAACCATATAGAATGGTGGGTAGAATTGCTTATGTCTCACATAGCTTATTAGTATATGCAACCAAACTTTACATGGAACACTGAACACAAGACATTATTGATACAAGCACAGGTTCCATGTTAACCAGGTTAAAAATAAGTACATCATACAGATGTATAATGTGGTTTTCCTGAGAATAAGTAAGAAATTAGTGGAGTATGCAAAGAGCTGTAGTATGCGAAGAAGTTCAACTGTGTGTTCTCAATAAATACAACTTTCTAGTAAAGAGACAGAAGCTTAGAATGAGAAAATAGGAATCTCTGTTTCAGCATGTGTTAACCTTTGGATTCAGAATCAAAGGAAGCTACACAGTGATTTCAGTGAAAAATATTTTATAGACTGTATTTTTAAAAATCCCACTGAACATACTGTCAGAATTAGAATGTTTTGCTATTCTTCATAGCATCACTTGGCTACGAAGAGTCTCAAATGATTGCTTATTTGACATATGTCAGGCATATTATCCAACATATGCTTAGCAGAAATAACAAAAGGCATGCAACCATTTCCATTTTATTCCAGTAATCATGTTGATTGAGTGTCATTTTCTCAGCATTATCTATTAGCTATTCATTCTGTTTTCAACAATTCATTTCCAAGATAATTTCAAGAGATTCCAAAGTGTGTGAACAAAAATATTCTTGCTCAGAATTAGTTGAGAAAAATAACAGTTTAAAATTGGAAGTTGAAGATGCCATATTGGTAAAGACGATTTTTATTCATCATGTACATTTGTTCATGTAGCCAGTGTTCAGAATAGAATTGTTTCTTATTATCGGTACTCCATGTGGTAGCATAGGCAATAATTATGGCCTGTTGGAGATGGGGCTAGAGACTTTTTGGCTGTTCATTGTAAGAAACAGCAAGACGGTCAGTGAATTGAATTAATGAAACTTCCCTGAAAGAACAACTGGATATTTCTTTCAGTTTATGGAGACTGATTGATATATGCTAAAGCATTTTGTAGTTAACACCCACTTGCTCTGTGAGTTATTGCCACATTTACAATGCTTCTCATCTTCTTGTACCTGAAAAACAAGATGTTCAGTTTTTCCAACTCAAATACTCAATGCATAATCTATTAAAAGGAGATAATGTTTTATTATTTTAAATTTTCATTTAAGCTAATTCTTAAGATAGATTTTTGCTGGCTAAGTACTTATGCTCTGTTGTATAGAATTTTAGCTTCACTCCTTATTACTTAAAATCAGCCTGACATCTGTGAATGTTGATGTACCTCATATAGATGAGACAAAGAACAGTGTAGGGCTGCTTTATTTTCAAACTTAGAAGACCTCTGGGTTACTGGGAAAGTCCAACACCAATTATTATAAGACTGAAACGTTGAATAAAATATGTGCTCTTTGTCTTCAGGATACCAATTCCAACTGCACAGACAACATTTTAAAAACACATTAGTTATGTCTAACAATGGTGTTCATTGTGATGTATCCTGTTCATATATGCATATGGCAGACATTTATCATATTCATCCAACTCTTTTCTATTATTGTTTCTGCCACACCCTTCAAATATGTAGTATCACTATTCAACTTTCAAGTTCTCTTTTATAGTTTCACACAATGATAAAACAGTATTTGTCCTTTCATAGCCTGTTTATTTTGTTTAACGTGATATTATCTGCTTTGATGAATAGGATAGCCTTCCTATTACATCTGAAAAGTGCTCTACTGTGTATACACACTGTTTTTTCTTTATCCATTAATCTGTCAGCGGGTACCTACCCTGGTTTCAAATCTCATCTATTGTGACCAGTGTCACAGTGATTAGGAGCATGCAAGTATTTATATGCTGTGATGATTTCATTTCCTTTGGTCACACCCAGATATACATGAGACAAGCCATTACGTGGTACATATGAATCTGCATTTGCAGGGCTCCAGGATAAAGGATTAAATTAGGGACATAGTATTAGGAATTGAAATAAAGATAAAGATTGTTTATTATGAAATGGAAAGCACTCCCAAGAGGGGGAGAAGGCTAGTGGCCTGGGTAAATGCCTATTTAAAAAAGTATTGGGCATTGAAGCTTCTGACTTCAAAGCACTTGCCTGCTTTGCATTTACATATTGTGGCTTTTTTCATATATGTAATCTACTGGGTAAATTGTTTCTGGGCTTTTTTGTTAAGAGCCTTATTTACATATTAGTCATGATTCTACAGTCACCAGGCCATATACAACACTTACTTGACTTCTGAGGGCCCAAAACTTTGTGAGGAGCAAAAGGTGAGCTGAGGCACTACTCCTGGAGAGACATAGACAAACATCTACTCACCATAGTTAGGGAACTGATGAAAGACCAAAGTACAAACACCATCAAAGTTAAATATCGTGAACCAATGAATTCTATTGGGGTTATTTACAGCAGTACTGGTGATGAGTCTTTACTAGCACAGAATCACTTAAGACAATTGCATTATTAATGTGCATCTTACCATTGGTGGCAGCTCTTAAAGTCTGGAAACCTGGAACCCAGTGCATAACTGGAAGGCAGCTCAACAGATCAGAGCGTATTTATTTATGGGTGGCTCAGTTGATCTGAGTCTCTTCTAGACAGTTCTGGTGGATCTTACTTCTAGGTAGTTTGACTAGCCTCTGCTTGTTCCAGGAAGCAGGGCTTATCTGTGAGTTACAGCAGGCTTTACTGTTTATATACTCTTGGGAAATGAGGGGCCTAATGAATTTGGTCAGTTTCAGAGTCTTCCTGAAGTAGTTTGGAGTTGTTTACTTCCTGTCTTAACTAGTTTTCCTACAGGTCAGAGTGTTTCATCTCCTATTAGAACACCCTGTGCTTTACTTACTTGTAAACATCTTGTCTTAAAATGTCTTGTTGTTTAGTTTCTTTTAATACCCTGTGTCTTAAGTTCCTCTCTGAGATAGGGTGTTAACCTCACAGGAAATTGCTACCCAATAGAAAGATGATGAGCAATTTATCTTGTTTAAAAATTTCCTTGCTGATAAGGAATGTAGCTCTTGCCTAAGAGGGGCCATCAAGGCACTCTTCATGCTTTCTTTATCTAGTGGTTGCCAATGAAGCTTTGGATCTTTTGTATTAAGAGTTGGATAGAATCCCTGTGTCATAAGTGTAATAGGTGGGCACCCCAAGACACCCCAAGATCACGGCTAATGACCACTGTTAACATGAAAGAAAAAGAGAGTTTAATGAATATGAATATGAATACCGATACACACATGTGTGGACCCCAGGCACTGCAGAAAATCCTGGAGCCTCGAATATTTTCGGGGCAGAATTCTTATACCCTACTCTGGGTAGGGGAGGGGGTATGGGCAGGCTCGGCCAATGGTCAGCTTAGGACAGAGTTTAGGAATGCAGGCAGGCAAGCTATTTCCTGTGAAACAATAAGGACCACCTGAAGACATTCATTTCCTGGAGCAGGACACATTGTGCAAGCTTCAAACAGTTAAGAGTTAACAATTCTCATGGTAGGACTTTCTTGGGTGACCCCACCTAGGTTGCTAGATCTGGAATGTGGTCTCAGAGCCTTATCTTGGAAGGTCAAGCTGCACACCAGGTGGGTCTCAGGAATTCAGGAAGTATCAGGCTTAGGCTGCAGGGTGTGTCTCAAGCAGCCATTTCAACAGTGGCTAGTTTCAGAGACCTCAAGAAGGGGAGTTACAGGATTTTTCTATTTTCACAATAAGGAGTTCTGTTTGATAATGTACTATATCTTAGAAGACTCAATTAAAATATTAAAACACTAGTTTACACAAGAGTAATATGACATGTTATCCAATGACCCCAGAAAGGACAAGAGTTAGGAAAACCACACCAAAATTGTACCAGAAGTACTTTCTTGTGTAGTTTCTTCACTTTTGGTTATTTAAAAATACTCATGATTAAATATTAAAAATGTAACAGGATCCAAAGGAATTATTTTTAAGGAGCAAGTGAATGCTGGAATAGATATAAAAGAAAAAATTGTAAATGTGTAATCAACAGTGTCCAAAGAAAAGCAGTAAAGAAACCCAAAATATAAAGCAAAATTATTATGTCTATTGATGGATTTAAAAGTGGAAAGTGTGTTGCCTTGTTTTGATTGTCAACTTCATACAACATAGAAGACATGGGAAGAAAATTTCAATCAAGAAACGGCCTATTGACACATGGGTCATGGGTTGTGTTGTTTGTTGGTATAGGAGGGCCTATCCAATTGTGAGCAGCATCCTTCCCTGGGCTGGGCTCCAATCTGCATAACAGTGAAGGAAGAAAGCTTTGTAAGGAAGCATCTATGCAAAGAGGCTGCATTCATTTATCTCTTTTTTTACTAACTACTTCCTTTCCTGCCATTGACATCCCCCAGGCTAATGAACTTAAATTGATAAATCAAATAAACTGTTTACTACCTTAAATTGCTTTTGATTGGGCTGCTTCATCATTGCAACAGAAATGAAACTGAGACAGAAATTATCTCTGTATATAGCTGACTTACCTGGCAAGTCAGAAGCCCAGACTCAAGATTTAATGTGATACTCAAATCACATTTGTTAAGTGATGTTTGGGGGATATGTTTCAAATTTAATAAAAACCAGTCTGAAATATCAGAAGACAGAGCTATCTCTCCAGCCCTTTTTGTTTTGTTTTGAGATAGGGAGTTCTGTTCTGGAACAGTCTTGGCTGCCCTGGAACTTGCTTTGTAGACCAGGCTGGCCTAGAACTCACAGAGATCCACCTGCCTCTGCCTCCCAAGGGCTGGGAATAATGGTGTGTGCCACCACTGCCCACTTGGAAGCCAGGAATTCCCTCTGTAAACTAAACTGGCCTCGAACTCAGAATTGCTGGAATTAAGAGCATAGGTCACCACTCCTGGATATTCCCTGTGCTGGGATTAAAGGTGTAAATTACCTTCTCTGATCCTCCTAGACTGATTGTGAGTAGATCCCTCTGATAAACATATCCCCACAGATGTGTTCTCTTGTTTTGTTGTAACTCTAATTTATTTATTTATTTTTTTACTTTGTATTATTATTACCAATCATTGTACTCTTTGGTTATTGTGGAGTTCTTAAATCATTACAAATGACCAGAAAGACACCTAATAAGCGATTACATAAAAAACATTATTTTCAAGACAGTACAACCAGCATATTTGGGTCCAAAAATTAATTCAACCCTGAGGGAGGGTAAGACAGTCCTGTTTAAGCCTTCTTAGGAGAATTCCAGCTGTCATTAAATGTACTTTAAAGTAAATGGGTATAGACCCTTCTAGCATAGGAATGGATTCATGATTGGCTCATGACATCTGGTCAACAACTGTGGTTGTGGTCTCAGGAGTATGTCTGTTTTGTCAGAGACCTGTCAGAGTAAAAATAGCAACAACAGATCTTGCTTGTGACCAGTAAAACCCATATTGTCTACCAGACTTCCTGACAGCCTGGTTTAAGCCAGACATGATTCAACATAGGATGGTGGAGTAATATGTGGCATAGGTCTAAGCAAATTGGCCCTGAAAAAAGGGGCCCCGGTCCCTTCAGTTATACTTTTTTGTTGAGTGATCAAGACTGTGCATATGAGGAAAATTCAACCTTTCTTGTCTATAAACACCAGTTGAAGGGCCTCAGGAGTAACTCGTAGAGACTTGGGAGGGATATTCCAACAATAACTTCTACAAATTTTGCTGTTTAGATGAGTCATAGTCTTGTTGACTAGGTAGCTTTTCTCAGAAACATTCAGGATTCTTTTTTCCTGTATGCTCTGCTTGGTTTTGTAATTACATGGTCGGTGAGAATCAAGGCCCAGAAGTTTAATAGAAATGAAGTAATCATGCTCAACTGAATGCCAGAAATTCCTTAATTGGTTGGGATAAATGTTCCTGCCCTGAAAGAGCCAGTGCTCACAGGTTAGTATTATTGGCAAACATTAATTTTTCCTCATTTTTAATAAGAAACAGTCAAGCCAAAATTGCCTCTTATATGTGCTATGAATTTCTTTCTTGAACAGATTTAGAGCAATCAGGGGAAAAAAACAGAAAAATAAATAGGGAGAGAGAAAAAGAGAGGGGGGGAAAGAGAAGGGAGGGAAAGAAGGAAGGAAGGAAGGAAGGAAGGAAGGAAGGAAGGAAGGAAGGAAGGAAAGAAGGAAGAAAGGAAAGAAGGAAGAAAGGAAGGAAAGAAGGAAGAAAGGAAGGAAGGAAGGAAGGAAGGAAGGAAGGAAGGAAGGAAGGAAGGAAGGAAGGAAGGAAGGAAGGAGAAAGAAATAGCAACCCATTTATTCTGGTGAAAATAATACCAGTCCACATATGTTGGAAGCTTCTGACTGCAGGGAATCCAAAATCTTTAGTTGGTATATTGTATAAAATGACTACTTCAAACCTAGAAGTACCCATTGGGAAGGTCTGGTATTGATTGCCTCCTTAGTTCAACGTAGGAAATGCAAATGTGAATATAGGAACACCTAGAAAACATGTATATTGTGCCTTAGTTTATTCAACAGATAAGAATATGGAGGAAGCATGTTAACAATCTACTTTTAATCCCAAATTCAAATTAATCAATTTGTTAAAAACTTAAATTCTATTATAACAAACATTAAGAAATGTATTTTGTTAAAAAAAAACAAACAAAACACGATTTTTATCTAGAAGCATGAAACATCTAAATGAAGGTTAAATTTTGGATTTTTAGCCCTTGTTTTATGCCCATTTCTTGCTTTTCAGTGATGTGTATAATATATAGGCAAGCACATTAATTACTCAAGGAAAGCTGAAGACATAGTGCTTCACACAGAGAACGATTCATAATATCCTTGCTTTCAGTTTTAATTCAGTTAATTGAGTGAGTAGCAAGCAAAAGAGAGAAGGAAAGAAGGGGAGGAAGGAAGAAAGGAAGGAAGGGAGAGAGAGAGGGAGAGAGACAGAGAGAGAAAGAGAAAGAAATAGCAAGCAACAGAGGAACAGAGAAATAGCAGACTAGGCGCTCATATTACACACTAGAAATGACTGTAGCCTGGAACCTCTGATTAATAAAAAAGGATAAATGACAGAATGACTTCGAATTAGCCATTGCCAACAGTATTTTTATATTATGGAATAAATACTATGTGAGCTGGAAGCTTGGGGATAGTGCTAAACATTCCTGGGTATGAGTTACATCTAGCTCTGGTCAAGGACACAATGTTTTCACTCATATGATTTACTTTCCTACTGTTCTCAAGGGCACCGTGTGTTAACTCTTGAGTTCTTTTGCTCTTCTCCATTCTCCTTGTAATAGGGCCAGAGACTGAGTCTTGAAGGACAAGTTGGGAAAAATATGCTTGGGGATGACATAGGTGGAGGGGCTGCCTCACTTCCAGATGCCGCTTCTCAGTAAGTGTAAACAGTATGTGACAATTTACTGATCTAATTAGCATTATAAACAGAGATATCATTGTCCCAGTCTTGTTTGCAGCTCTTGGTACTTTAGTTTAGTAATTTTTTAATTCTTTTTTCTTTGATATTAAAAATATGCTTCATAATTTAAAGTTCACTTTTGTCTTTACTTTCCCATGAAAGTTATAAAATTCCCAGTAATTGAGATTGTATTCTGAATTTTTATTACGTTGGGTATATCATATAAAATTATGGTAAACATCTATTTCTATATTTGAGATATTATTTATTTACATAAGCCTATCAAATTTAAATTCTTGGTCATGTATATATATGTGTGTGTGTCTATTGTCATCAAATAAAAGACTTAGAACTTCACCATGGTTGATGTGTTTACTTCTCTAAAAACAAGAAGATAAAATTTTCCATTGTTATATTTTGCTGAATTCTTTTTCAGTTTCTAGTAGTTTCTAATCTACTAAGTGATGCTTTTAGGGAATGTCAATGTACCCGATCAATATTAATTCTTCCCACTTCCCTCAAAAATGATAATCTGACAAAGAAGTACTCATGCTGTATTAGCGACCCTAGCAACTTTCTTTAGAATATGGATGCTTTAAGCCAACTGAGTCCTCTTCAACTATGTAGCTGAAATGAAGGAATTAAAAAAGACAAATATCCTAGGTAGGAACCGCAAGGGAAAACTTGACAAGTATAATGAATCAAACAGAAGACAGATAATCAGGATTTGAAGAATATTTAAGGAATATGAATTTTTTGAAAAGCATAAAAAAGGAACCCTCAGGAAATATGGGACAGCATCAGAAGAACAACTCTAAATCATGGGCGTAGATGAGATTACATGAGATTGGGTGTGTTCATTTTGTTCCATCTGCTCCTCTCCTTCATTGTTCTTCCATGTCTCCGGCTCCATCTACCCCATAGGTAGTCTTCCTTGCGATTTCCTTATCACATGCATTCCATTATCCTCTTATCCTCTCCCTTTATAAATTCTTCCTTTTCATGACCCCCTTCTAATTTGATGACCCGCGTACATATATAAATCCACACATTTGCATGCATACATGTATATAATTTAGTTTAAAACAGGCTTCATATTTTAGCTGAGTTAGCTAATTTCACTTAGTATTATAATTTGTACTTAAAGCCATGTTTTTCTTACTTTTCTAACAACAAAACACCATGGCAAAGGCAACTTATAAAAGAAAGCCTTTAATTGGACTTACGGTTTTAAAAGATTCATGATGATGAAGCAAAGGAATGGTGTCAGGGCAGCAACTGAGGGTCACATCTTGATCCATAAATGAGAGGCAGAGAGAACTGGGAATAATGTAAATCTTTTAAAGCATCCCTAATGCTTCCAACAAGGCCACATATACATTTTTAAAAAACTTATTGGAAAGTATTATTTATTTTTACACACCACTCACAGTTCCGCCTATCTCCAATCTTCCCACTCACCTCTCAGCATCTCCCCTCCTACCTCTCTAATCCACTCCTCAGAGAGAGTAAGGTCTTCAATAAGGAGTCATCAAAGTCTGCCATGGAGGCAGGACCAAGCGCATCCTTCCCCCACCCTGCTGCCCCACAGCAATGCTCCCCCCCCCCCCTTATCGAAGCTGAGCAAGTTCCCTCTAAAGAGAATAAGTTCCAAAATGCTGGTTCATGCACTAGGGATAAATCCTGGTCTCACTTTCAGAGGCCCCACAAACTGCCTCTGTCTCTGCCACACAAGTGTCGTCCACATTCAGAGGGCCTAGTATGCTCTCATTAAGGTATCCCAGCTGTTAGTCCAGAGCCAGTGAGCTACCAGTAGCTCAAATCACTTGTCTCGGTGGGTTTTCCCATTATAATCTTGATATGATCAAGATTCCTCCCATGATCCTTCTTCCTCTCTTTGTCTGGACTGGAAGCTCAGCTCAGTGCTTAGCTGTGGTGTAGTTGAAATTTTCTGGCCTGGCCTAGCCTCAAGTTCTGGACTTGGATGAGTCCCAAATAATCACACAGAGTCTTATACCAATTATACTGTTTGTCCTATGGCTCAGACTCATTCCAACTAACTTACAACTTAACCCATTTTCATTCATCTGTGTATTGTCACATAGGCTTTACCTTATGTCCCATTAAATTTTGCTTCCCTGGGCAACAGCCTGTAGCTGCTGTCTGACTCTGCCCTCCTCCTCCTTTATCTCTGCTTAGATTTCCCAACTACCTCTAAGCTGTCTTGGTCTAGACCAAAACAGCTTCTTTATTAACAAGTACATTCATGGTGTACCAAAAGACATTCCACATCACTGTAGACTACTGCATCCGCTTCCATCTGTTGCTGGATGAAGGTTCTATAATGACAATTAGGGTGGTCATCAATTAGATTACAGGGGAAGGCCAGTTCAGGTACACCCTCCACTATTGCTTGGAGTCTTAGTTGGGGTCATCCTTGTGAATTCCTGGAAATTCCCTTAGCACCAGGTCTCTTCCTAGCTCACAAATGACTCCCTATATCAAGAATTTTTTCTTTGCTCTCCCTCTCTGTCTTTTTCCCAACTCAATCATCCTGACCCCTTGTGTTCTCTTCCCATCTCCCCTTACCCTGCCCCAAATGCTCCCAATTTATTGGATTTTTCCAAATACATCTTCTATATCTATTGAAATGATGAAATGATCCAGGAATTTTATTAAGACTTTTTACATTTTTGTTCACAAAGAAATTATTCTGCAGTTTCTCTCTCTCCTTCCTGTTGTTTATTAGTTTTGGCATCAGAGCGTCATAAGTGTTTTTCCTTTACTGTTTTCTGCAAAAAAAAAGAAAGAAAAAAGAAAAAAGAAAAAGAAAAGAAATAAGAAGTATTGCTCTTTCTTTTGATAATCTGGTAGGGTTCTAGGATGAGTTCATCTGGACCTGGGCTCATTATTTTTTTAGTTACCCTAGTATCATTTATTTTCCATTTGTGGCTTCTTGGTTGTTTTTATTCTGTTCTTCAGTCCAAAGTATCTTCCGTGGTTTTGGCTTAGTATTATTAAACTCCTCTAGTTTGGTTTTTTTTTTTTTTTACCATGAGAAGTTTATTTCTTCCTCAATAACTGTGATCTTGAAAAGTTTGAGCGAGGCCTTTTTACGCCCTTTGGGTTTTGTGAGCTTCAGCTGACTTCTCAGACCGTATTCTTGTTCCTCCTGAACCTGTGACTTGATCGTTTTCTTTTGCAGAGTCCCGAGCTCCTTCTTTGTACCAGTTCTGTTTAGCTGAAAGATGCTGTTTCCTGGGACTCATCACTTCCTCTGACACTTAAATCTTTCTGTCTCCACATAGATTCCTAAACCTTGAGGAGAGATGCTTGTGGTGCTTTAGGTATGAATGACTTCCAAAGGCTCATATATTTGAAGGCTTGGTCCTCAGTTGGTAGAACTGCTGGGGATAAATCAAGAGGCATTTGATGTGGGATGTCTTTCTATATACTCTAAATGTCATTTGTTAATAAAGGGATTATTTGAGCCTATGGCAGGGCATTTTAGAAGGAGGTTGGAAATCTGAGCATAGATAAAGGAGAAGGAAGGCAGAGTTAAAAGAGATGTGATTCAACCACCCAAGAAACAAGATGTAAAGAAATAGGTGAGCCACAAGCCTCATGGCAGAACAGATTAATGAAAGTGGGTTGAATTAAGAGGAGAGAGCTAGCTAGCAATAAGCCCTAGCCATAGGTTGAGGAGAATGTATGATGCATTGAATGCTGAGATTTTTGTTTGATGTTCTTAAATTTTTCATTTCTAGTTTTATCTAAGTTTGGGTATTCTGTAATGATTTTATTTCTTTGTTAAATTCTACTTTCATGTGTTGACTTATTTTCATTATTTAGGTTAACTGCACTTTTGCGGTCTTTATTGAGACATTTATTCATATCCTCTTACGTTCTTCGGTCAAATACAAAATTGCTATTTTTGAGTCCTTGTCTTCAGCTGTATTGCTTCTCTCATTATCTCTTGCAGCAGGGTTGCTAGCCTCTGGAGGATGCACATTGCCTTGGTTGTCCATGCCTGTCTTTTAGCCTTCAAAGTATTTCTTGCTAGAAATTTGGTCTTGCATTTCTTGGGTGGGTGGTGCTCTATTCTTTGGTTACTGTTGTCTACTTGAAGTCTAGACAAGTGTGGTGAAAGTAGAGTCCCTGGTAAGAGCCAGTTCTGTGGGTTGGTGGGATTTACAAAGGAATGGAGATGGGCTAGAAGAACAGATTGAAAGCAACACCAGGGTATAAATAGGGGGAGCTAGAATCTACACAGAAAGAGTCCCTAGAGGATGGACTGCGATGGGAGGTGGAGCTTCCTCAGCAGGCATAGCAGGGCTAAGAGTAAGTCTGGAGAGACCAGAATAAGAGGCACAAGGGAAGATAAAAAACACCTACTTGGGTGTCAGCCAAGTGTATATACTGTGGGTCCCTGGAAGAGAGTGGTTCTTCAGGTCAGTAAGGTCACAAAAGAATGTAGATGGATTAGAAGGAAAAACTGAAGGGGACAGTGGGGAAACTAGGAGACCCTGGATAAATAGTGAGAACTGCTTCCGAATTTTAAACTAACTCACTACAGACCCTCTTACAAGACACTTGTATCTTTTAGAGGAGACAAGTTGTCTTTTTTTGGCCTCTTTTTTTCTATGTTGGGTATTAGTCTTGCTTTGTAATCAAGTCACTTTTCTCATTACTGGAGTTTGGTCTTGCTTTCTTCTTCAGTGGAGTACTATGGCTTGTGTTTTGTATGAGTTTGCTTGGGTAGGAGGGAAAATTGGTAAACACAGTAGGCGAATTGTGAAAATATACTGTGTTCCACACCTTAAACTTATAATTTGATCTTGATTTAGTCTTCATTACACTTCTCAAGGCCTGAGATGTCATGTTCACTCACATCTGAAGCACAGTTTCTGCCTCTTTTGGCCTGCCCATTCCAAACTCATCTAACTCCCAGCTACTGGTCTGTTTATCCTCCAGTACTTGGTGCTTGGGGCTCCTAGGACTTCTGTGCACTTCCAATCAATTTTTTGCTTTTGACCCTGTAGCCTGCACCTGTCACCATGCAATGTCCAAGGCACCACAGGTCTGCATACCTCCAAACTACCTGGCCATATGCATGCCTTCACTATCCTACTTTATAGGTGAAGATGTCAGTAGTACAAAATTATGATACAGGGATTAAAATACATCATATATGGCAATAATGTTTATAGCATATTATATATAACACAATGTATATAACATATGATTGTGCATGTGTGTCTTAAATATATTCACATGAAGAAAAGTTTGACATTGTAAAAAGCTCTCTTAAATGTAGTCATCAGACTTACTTTTGGCAGTTCCCTGGTAGTGACATGGAGACTCAATATTAATTATGAAAAATTAGCCTTAGCCTAGGCTTTTTTCCAACTAGATTTTATGACTTAAATGAACCTGTCTCTGTTAATCTACATTCTGCTGCATGGCTCAGTTTCCTCTGTTCTGTACTGTAGGTCTGACTTCTTCATAATTTCTGGTGAAATCCCTGTGATTATATTCCTCCCCCTTTCCCTCTCTCTCCCCAGAAATCCCACTGCCCTGCCTAGCAGTTTACCATTTTTCTCTTTATTAAACCTGAAGGTGCCGTAGACAGAGATACATCTTTACAGTGCACATAAATATTCCACAACATTGGAAAACCAACACAGTAATATATATTTATATATATATAAAACAATAACAATTATCAAGCATTGTTTAAATATAAAGGAAAGGTTTTAACTCTATCTTAGTAAAAGTATATAAAATAAGGACAATAATAAGTAAAAATTACTTTCATAATGTCCAGTCCATATGTATTTTGCAGATTCAGAGAAAGTACTGTATTATCTATCCTATCTTAATGAGTCCAAAGTTTTCTACCTAAACCACTTTCTATCATAACTTGTACTATTATCTTAAAATGTCTCTTTAGACCTTAAAACATCTTCTTAGTTAAACGCCTTAAGCTTCTGTCTCTCGACTTTTATAAATGTTATATCACTTTTGGAAGTTTTCTTTTTGAATTTGGTTATAATGAAAATTCAGTAAGTGTCTAGTTTTCAGTTCTCATCAGAAACCTGAGAAGGATATAATGTTACATGAGTAAACAGGACGTCTAGAGCAAACAAAGTCTAATACTATGAAAACGACAGATGTAGAAATAACTGGCTGCTGAGACAGTCACCCAAGATTCCTCTGCAACATTGGGCATCCATCTTTGGCCCAAAGGCCTAGAATATCTGAGAAGTGCTTTACAGTGAAGCAGGAAGTTTGATTGTCCTACTTTGTTGATATTTGCTTTCTTTTGTGTCCTGCTTGTCCAGCAGTTGAGGCAAGAGCACATTTTTGCCCATCTTCTTTTTTTTTTTTGAAATTGGTGCTGCTGGGAGCAGACTTATCTCATTGTCATGAAATGCCTTAGGCTATTAAAATATCACATTTTGTAGGTTTCTGAAGTGTTTGAAATCTACCTATCTAAAATATATTTCTGTTTCCTTGAAATATTATAGATGACTATACCAACCCGTATTTTAAATTATACTTTACATTTTTAAATGCACTAAGTAAGTTATAATACTTTCAACAAGAATAGAACTATGTATATAGTATTAAAAAATAACTAGCTATTATAGCTTGACCTGTCTCTATTAATCCATTCTGCTATGTGACTTGGTTGCCTTTGATCTGTACCGTATGCTGGACCTCTTCATGGTTTAGGGCGAAATCTTTGCACCTAGATTCCTCATCCTCTCTTCTCAGAAATCCCACCTATTCTCTCTTGCTTAGCTATTGGCCATTCAGCTCTTTATTAAACTAATCAGAAGGCACCTTAGGCAGATATCTTTATAGTGTACAAAAATATTCCACAACATGATATTCTATATATCAGAGTAGAAGCAGCTATTTCTGTTATAATAGGGTACTGGGGAAGAGATTACTGTATCAATCTTCATAAAATGTTTTACATTTATAGCAGCAAAAAGAAAAATATTAAGATTTTAATTACTGGGAAGTGAAGCTCATTTCTGACTCATTACCACAGAATCCAGCACTGCAGAATGTTAGCGAAGCGTCATACATCTAATTGCTAAATACTTTCCCCAAGTGTTTTGTTTAGCTAATCTCCTTTTACCACTCACAATAGCATTCCCATAAACTCCGCAGTTTTCACATAGGAAAACGAGTCACACATAAGTAAATATTCTTAGTTCATTATGCATGTAGGAAGTGTGGGAGCCAGAATTCAGAAGCAGGGAGATGGGCCCGTGAGATCTTCCTAGCTAACTGAAACTGAAAGAAGGTACAGAAGAAAATTGCATTTTATCAGAAAACAAGAAGATGCTATCCTCATCACTTAAGCCATCCTGGGTAGCAACTCATTCGTCATTGAAAACAGAGGAGGATTCCTTTCCTTTCACTGAAGCAGATGAGATGGTGAGTTAATAAAGCATTGTGTACCACTCATTTTCATCACCACCTCAAAGACACTCAACTTGAATAAAACATAACCATGAAAATAATGTGAGAAAATACTTGCACACAGAGATCTGTAGTCAATCGCTTCTGAAATATTGAAGGAAGCCATCTAAACTCTGTGAACCAAATTTCCTAGAAAGAAGCTGTGTCTCTCAAAACAGATTGAATGCTTAGTAATGTGGAGAGGTTGATATGGTACAGGTTCAGAGGAAAATTATCTTATCTCAGACTGAACCTTAGGCTCCTGTATTGTTATTCCTTGCCCTCACCTGTGATGGAAATAGCATAATGTGACAAACAGAAAAAAAAAAATAGAATCTGTTATCTTTAGTAGACTACTAGCTTCCCCTTACACAACTGCTAAGGATGTCATCAGGTAGCATATTAGGCCTATAAAACCACAGAACAGTTTCCTCTATTTTGCTGTGATTATCACTCTGCTGTTCCCACTACTGTATTTTAAACTTTTCTGTGTTTATGAAAAATTTTGTTCTGTAAAACTATAAAACTTAATGAAACTGTTTCCATGTTGGAACATAGAGTGTAGGGTAACCATGATCATTCAAAATAGTTCCAGAATAAACTATCTCTTACTCTCCTTAAGATAAGAGATGTGTTTTGTTGTTGTTGTTTTGTGGTTTTGGCATTAATAAACAAACAAGCAGGTGGATATGTGCAATGGCATTGGTGTGAATGAAGTATTAGGACCAACAAAACACTTAGATTCCATTGCTATGATACTGTGATGTATTCTTATACAAATTCTTTCAGCTATTATTATTCACACAGTCTTATCTACAAGGTGTCATGCACTGAACTAAGCTCTCAAAGAGCTGACAGTAAGGTGAGGTCAGCAGATA
This sequence comes from Phyllotis vaccarum, assembly GCA_033318265.1. Classification (NCBI taxonomy): domain Eukaryota; kingdom Metazoa; phylum Chordata; class Mammalia; order Rodentia; family Cricetidae; genus Phyllotis; species Phyllotis vaccarum. The sequence continues at coordinate 133,203,442 of JARWLC010000004.1, read as the reverse complement.
TGTTCAGCTGATGTAAATTAGAATGCAGGATTGGAATTCAGGTGCCAACATGCACTGCTGGAGCCCCTGAGAAATGATTAATAGGCTTACTCAAGAGGGTGAGGTTTGTTGGTAGGTTGGTAGAGAATTGAGAATCCATGATCAAGAATAACGACTATATTGAGAAAATTCAGAAGTCATTCCAGCCTTGCAAGGCAAAGGGTAATGAAGTAAAACTTCCAAGTACAGGTATTTTCAATGAGTAGAAGAGATGGTTTATATGCTTTTATAAAATGTGATCAATCCTCAGTAGGAATGAGTTAAAAGTTATGATGAATAGAAAACAATATGAATAAAAATATTAGGCTTTTAAAAGCAGAATATATTCTAATTTATATTCTAATATATTTCACTTAGAGTTTAAAATTTAAACCTACAAATATATCAAGGCAGCAAAATTATCTATTGTACCTGTTTTCATTGTTTAGATTTATTTATTTTATTTGTATGCATGTTTTAAATGCAGGGACCTTTCTGTGCTATGTGTATGCCTGGTGTGCCAGAGTTGAGAAAAGGATGTTGGGTGGTGCTAAAGGTTTGAGAATTCATCGTACCAGACACAGAGAGCTAATAGACTTCAGAGCTGTCTCAGGTGTTTAGAATACTTGTTAGATTGGTGGTAAGTTTCTAGGACTCACAGGGTGCATCACAAACAATAGTAACTTCATTACCTGAAATAATAATAATAAATAATTTCATAAGATAAAACATTTACCGAGCCAGAAATTCAGGCAAAGAGGATTACATTTATATATTCATCAAGAAGTTTATAAAAGAAAAAGATGCCAATTTCTTTCCCTTGCTGTTCTAGCTTTGGACCTTACATCAGAAGCATGGAATTAGGTACAAACAAATTAGTCAGCAGCACCCTGACAGTCAAGCACTAGGTCCCTGTTAGAGGACATGCTTTGGGGGTTGAGTATAGGATCTTCCTAATTACCGTTTTACAAAAAAAAAAAAAGGCAATTTCTTCTGTATCTACTTTCAGTTTTAGCTAGCTAGGAAGAAGATCTCACAAGTTCATCTCCCTACTTGTGAATTCTGGCTCCCACTTGCTAGGTACATAATGAGCTAAGAATATTTACTTCTGTGTGACTCGTTTTCCTCATTTGAAAAGGTGGGATTTTATGAGAGCTTTATTGTGAGTGTGATTAGGCATGCAAAACACTTGGGGGAAGTATTTAGCAATTAGATGCATGACCCTTAGCTATCATTCTGTAGTGCTGGATTCTGTAGTAATGAGTCAGAGATGAGTTTCACTTCCCAGTAATTAAAATCTTAATATTTTTCTTTTGCTGCTATAAATGTAAAACATTTTATGAAAATCGATAAAGTAATCTCTCCCCCTGTATCCAACTGTAACATAAATAGCTGCTTCTACTCTAGTAAGTATCTCTAAAGTGTTTACTTATTTGTTCTAGTATTAATAAAAACTCAGCGGTCAGAAGCTGAGATAAAAATATCTGATAAATCCAAGGAACAGTGTAAGGATGATGGGCTTATCCTACTTTCCATGTTTTCTATAACCAAAGCCAGTAAAATCTCCCCAAGCACCCTCTTCTCTCTTCCTGTCCCTTTCTATCAGACTTTCTTAGTCCTCCAACATCTCTATGGCTAATTTCAGTCAACCAGTCACCGACTCTGTCCTTTGATTCACAGTGGTTTTATTAGCACAGTGGTATGGCAGCAGGAACAATTCTAACACAAGCTCTCTCTCTCTCTAAGTATATCCAGATTTTAATACATGTGCCTATATATGTAAGACATTCATAATTTTCCCATTTTTTTATATTACTGCATGTGTGAATACTTATACCTTGGTTTTCCCTTTAATAATTCTACATACAGTTTTTTATAAGAATGCAGTGCTACTATAACTTTTTTTAATCACAAGAGTTCATTAATGCATATCAAAGGAACTCCATAAAAGACTTAATTGCCATTTAATCTGTATTTTTTTCTTGTATGCTTTTTACTTTGTTCAAGATTATTGCTTTTTATATGAATTTTTTTCATGAAACATATACATATCATGGCTTCTCCTCCCAAATATCATTTCAAAGCCTCCCTGTCTCCCCACCCATCCAACTCTATGCCCTTTGTCTGCTTTTAAAAAGTAAAATAGGCTAAAATCAAAATCAAAAAAAATGAATTAAAATTTAAAAAGAACACAAGAAGCACACACACACACCCTAATTTTTAATTCCAATGTCTATATTGCGTTTTATTTTTGAGTGATTTTCTTTATATCTTTATATTTCATAGCAATGAATGTGCTAGCACTTTATAAGACCTATCAGTATCTTTCTTAAAATTATCTTGATCTCTCAATCAATGTATTTGTCTTGATAAATAGATTAATTACCTTATCAAATCTCCAACATACAAAAGAAGGAAGAAAAAAATTAGAAAATAAAATTAGACAGAAAAGTAGGAAGGAACTAATTTCTACCATTTGGGGGGGGCATTTTATTTAATGTATATTTGGGAAACAATTGTGATAGTGCCAGTACTGGAGCTTTTAAATCTGAAACATGAATACTGCCATTTCATTGTAGGGGTATTGTGTTGTTTCATGGTAAATAATTGTCATTGTCCCACCCACTGGTTTAATAAAAAGCACTGATGGGCCAAAGGCAGGCAGGAAGAGTGGGCGGGGCTACCAGACTAAAAACTCTGTGAATAGGAAGCACAGAACAGAACTCCAGAGCAGAACCTCAGAGAGAAGCCAGAGGAAGCCAAGGACAACCATGCTGCTCTAAGAAAAGGTACTGAGCCCCATGGCTGAACAGGAAGAGTCATGGGTTAGATGAAGGGTAGAGAGCTAGCAAGCTATATGCCTGGGCCTGAGGCTGATCAGCCTAAAACGATTGTAAGCATCTGTGTGTCTTTGTGGGTCTGCGGGTCTGTGGGTCTGCGGGTCTAAACCTTGAGGCTAGGTCTAGAAGTCCGGGCAAGAAACCTCGTACTACATTTCATTACTTCCTACTATTTTTCAATCCTTTTATTTTTGTACTCATGTTGGCACTGTGTAAAACTTACATTGTAAATATGAGAAAATCACTGTCTTATCCTATGATCAATTTCCCCATCACACATACTTTTTTTTCTGTCTTGTTATATCTACTATCTTTGTCCTTTGCCAGAAAACTTGGTTTTTAAGTCTGTTAGCCTATACTGTTTTCTTTACATTCTTAGATGTTTGTTTGTTCTTATATCCTCTGCTCATCCCACCTGTTCTCCTTGTCCTTCCTCTTCCATTCCCTCATCCTCCCTCCCTTCCATCCTTCCCGTCTTTCCTGTCCCTTTCCCTCTTCCTCCTTTTTCATTATAGTTATGATTATTGCTAACACACTTAGGACAGTTTTGTATTACAATTATTACTGTATTATTGGTGTTATTCTTTTTTAAAAAAATTTGTTTTTCAATTTGGTCCTTTTTAATTTTTTTTAAACAGAATTTCTACTTGGGGAGATTTTGCTTCTGTCTGGGGTCAGTTGTTTCTGAGTACAAGCTTGGCATATACAACAGAGTTCACTGCTTTTCTCTGGAACCCCAAGTCTTCCTCTGCTACTTACCTGGTTGATGGGTCCCACCATGCTCAAGCCACATTCAGGACAGATTACCTTGGAGTAGATGCTTTAGCCAAAAAATGGAGCTCATAGGGCTACTAACTACTTGAGCTGTCACGATAAACCCCAAATCTCTCTATTACATGCTCCATATAAACGCACTCTACTTAACTCATGGAATTTTACTGTATATAACATTTTTAGCCACATAGGCTCACATACAGTATCATACAAAGTGTTCCCACTGCACTGAAAGTCCTCTGCAATCTACCAATTTTCCATACCTACTGCCTACACTTGACAACCAGTAATCTTTTCATTGTCTCCATTATTTTGACCTTCTTCAGAAGGTCATGTACTTGTGATAACAAATTAGCTAGTGTTGTTTCAGATTAGCTGTTTTGATTTAATAAATGAGTTTAAGTTTCCTTTATGTATTTTCATTGCTGGATAAATTATATATTCAGCACTGAGTAGTATTACATCATTGTAATATGCCACAGTTTAACCATCTTTACTCACTGAAGGACATTTTGGTGCTACAAAGTTTTGGCTACCAAAAATAAAGCTTACAAGTTCTTGTGCAAGATTTTTGTGTGGAAAGAAAATTTCAGTTTCTTTGGTTAAATCCCAAGGAGACAAGTTGCTGGTCTGCAGGAGTCACAGTTGTCTTTGTGATCACAGATAAGCACTAGAGGAACCTGGAATGTTAGAAGCACATGGTTTTTCCTTCAAGGGAAGGAATGCAATAGCTGTTATTGACCCAGAAGGCTGGAACTGATATGCTTTCTAGCCTGATGGCCTTTGCACTTTCGTGTGGCCAGAGACTTTCTGGCACTGGTCCTCCTTCAACCACTAATTTTCTTAGTTTTTCTCAGTCAATCTATAGAACCATTCTTTATGGACTTTACAAAAATTTTCAATGTAGTCACATCTGATCTGTATTTAACTTCCTTTGTTCCTCAAGGAGATTTATGTATGCTTTGTTGGGTAAGCAGAATTGAGTTAATTATCACCAGAAGAGCTCTCAACAACTTGTGCTGTACCAAATATGTCTAAAGTAGGCCACTCAGGGGCCAGACACCTAAGTTTGAACCAACACTGGCTACAGAGTCACGGTAAGCTCTTGAAAGGGACTGTCAAAGAGTGAGTTTAATGCCTGTTTTGGGTCATATTTTGTACATGAGTACTGTTGGAGGCCGCTGGCTCCAGCTCCTCAAGGTGGCGCTATTATCTGGTGCTGGCCAACCCGCCTGAGTCGTTAGAGAGCGCATGCGCTTGGTAATCTCGCGAGACTGGTCTAGTTTCTCCGCCTTTCCCGTGGCGTCATATGGGATTCTGAACTACGACCTATAGGAAGATGTTTCGTCTAAAGCAAGAGCCATTTGGTCGTCTTAAAACCGGGTGCTTCCTACCTCGTGGCCCCTTCTCTTCCTCTCTCCCTCTCCGCCCCGCCGTGCGCACAGACGCCGGCCCGGCTCCTGGGGCGCGGGCTCTAGGCCACGTGGCGGATGGCCCGGCCCAGACCACGCCGGGGCCTAGCCTAGCTCTCTGGCTTTCCTTTTCCCCGCTGGGGGCCCGCCGTCGCTGGTTCCTGCGCAGCGGCCCCTGCCTCTCTGCCGGCCCTCTGCCGGCTCTCTCACTTTCTCCTCCCCTCTCCATTTTCCGTAAGCTAAATGCTCTCCCCCGAGATACATTAAAGTTATACTGCAGAAGGATCCTCAGTGTGTGCCGTGTCTTTCCTCGCGGGCGAGAGATAGGCGCGGAACAGAGTACTATACATACATTATTCCCACACTTCCTTCTCTCCCCTCCAATTTTCCCTGCAACACTCTTGTTTTTTATGCTGTGACTTCTTTGTTGTTGTTGCACATATATGAAGATATGTTCACATGTGAATATATAGGTATGCACATATGCAACTAACCAAGGTTATTTACTAGTGCTCACAAGTAGGTGTGATAGGTTTCTTTGAATTTAAATTCTAGAAACAAACCTATTTATATTCAGTAAGAGCAGAATCATTGAAAGGTGGAGGTTGTATAAGAAAGGTTTAGTGTTTATTCTTTCATATCGTCTTCATTTCCCTTCTAAATCTGACTTGAGTAAAATGGACTGAATAGGATTTCTTTTAAACAATTGTCTCTTGTATAAAAGTAATGATTCAAAAAAGATAGAAGAGTATGAAGGTTCTTTTCATTAATTAGGTTTATTCTTTGACAACTTCATAAATGTGTGTAGTGAACTCTGATTTTATCTCTTCCTCTCACTCTTATCAGTCCCCTTCCTTTCTATAAGTCTCTTGCCACATTCATCTTTTTTATTTATTTATATGGCCCATTGAGAGTAGCCAAGACCACTTCCACAACCCTGGATGAGCTATGTATATTGAAGGCTTTTAGGCTCACCAGTAGGTGCACAACTAAGACAACTACTTCTTTATCCTATGACTATCAATAACCAATAGTTCTCTGAAGATGGATATGACTATTTGAAATCTTCATCCATGAGTGACAGTAGAGAGGCCTCATCTTGTGAAAACATTATTCAGGCCCTGCAGTTGCTGTGAATTTGTGATTATAATGGCTGTGTCATGCCCAGAGATGGAATTTGCAACCCTTCTCCTTATTGTCTGGATCTTAAACACCTTCTTACTCCTTTTCCTTGATAGTCACTGCATCTTAAAGGAGGGGGAACATAAATATCAAGCATTCAGCAGTCACTTATTTTCAATACCTTAAGCAGTCACTGGCCTTTGAACTCACCATCACTTGCCAGAAGGAAAAGTTTCTGTGATCAAAAACCTGAAAATAACATTTTTCTATAGATAAAAGCACGTTTAGAAGGCATCTTAACTTCTCTCAAATTAGGAAAAATTAATAAGCACTCTCATAGATCCCATGACATTCATAGGCATGAATTTTTAATCATGTTTGCAGTATTTGGCATGAATTCTCAACCACTGTCACAGAGAGGTTGGTTATGCCCATAGCAGTATTGCCACTATTGCCTCAGTAGATAGATCTTACTTTGATGGTTTATCATAGCTGCACAAAGTTGATAGTCTACTCCAGCAGCCTTCATAGCATCTTCAACCTGCATGTTTGTTAGCAAACGGGGGGGGGGGGGGGGCTGTGGGAGAACTTCCAGTTCAAGTGCAGTTTGATTTCATTATGCCCAAAAATCAACATATATGATATTGTCATCAAAAACCTTATCATTTTGTTGCAGTGATAACTAGAATCAACAAAATAGCTTATGTTGTTTCATGAGACTGTTGCATCTTCCTGACCAACATTCTTGGGGAAGTATTTCACATCTAGTACTAGGATTCTCATTTTATCATTCATTAATTGGTTAATTGGTTAGCATTATTCACATATAAAAGGTACCTCAATTAAAACTCTTTTAAAATACTTTTTAAATTACTTAATAAAATTAGGTGTTCATGTATTGTTGCTAGATCCTAACAGTTTCCATGGAAGAGAGGTGAGAAGGTGAGGTGTCAACGACACAGACCTTGGTAGTCAGTTGAAAAGGACTAACTCATTTATTTAACAATGGGGAGAGCCTTATATTCTCTCCTCCCAGCACCCAGACTGTGTCATGATCTGGTGATATTGTGTGGCAGTTCCTCATTGGCTGGGCACTATCAGGAGATCTGATAGCATCTGTTGCTAGATAGATTCTGAGCAATTAGGAACAATGGACAGTGGTGGCTGTTTCTAGGCCCTCAGACAGACTCCAAGTTGGTTCATAAGGAAGTACATTATATGCAAAACTTGGCAACTGGTTTGAGCCAACTTCCTTGGCCCTATAGGCCTATCCTACTGCAATGTATTCTTACATCTATTAAGCCTCCTCCTCATCCATAACACTATCCCCCTTTTTGCATTCACTTAGCAGTTGTTCTAATATTCAAACTCTTTAGGATCTTTTCTTTGACTTGTATAAACATTATATTTTTATTTCCAAAAGTGATAAATTCAATATGATTTCTCAAGCAAACAAAGAGTCATGCTTTTGTTCTATTTCTGTCTTCTTCCATTATTGTTGCATTCATGCATGAGATTAGACACACACCACCAGCACCACAATAGAGTTGATTTAGTAGAGTTCCTGGGCATGTACAAGGGCAGAGATACAGAAGAGGAAAAAAGACATACTTTCACATGGTGTCTCCTTTTAAGAGAATGAATGGGCACAGATTTTGTAGTGGCATGCCCTCTGTACCTTGCATGCTCTGGTGGTGCCATGCTGGGTTTACCACATGGCTGTTATATGCCAGGAATTCTTATCTCACTGGGAGCCATGTTGGGTTTACTGTTTACCACATGGCTGCTACATGCCAGTAATCCTTACATCTTACACTTATGTTTATCATAAAAAGAAAGCAGGGTTTATGTGGGGGGAGCAAAAATGAGGAAATGGCTTTGATCAGAACAGGGTGATGGATCTGTTAAGGGCAAAGTTTGTCTTTTTTTTTTGAAGTTGAAAATTGTATCCTCTGGCAGGAGGTCTGCTGGTTTTTGTGGCTCATTTCCTGCAATCTGGGTGAGTTTAAAACACGGGATGATGAATTGTGATTTTCTGGAGTGCAGAAAAAAACTATGAATTAGTAAGAAAACCTTGGGAAGTGACAGCTATAGGGAGGGTCTCTACTATTACAGGGTCTGGAGATCAGATTAAGAGAAGAGGAAAAAGAGAGAGAGAAAGAAGGTTTGAGATTGGGGCATGTGTAACCTTAAGTTAGTCTTTGTTTATATTTTAAATAAACCTCAAGGTAGTTGTTTTATATTTCTACCTTCTAGGAGACTACAGCACAATAAAGTTTGTGGATTTCTGCTAGGTCTGGGGATAGAAGAGGTTAAAATGTGTTTTTTGTTTACACATTGCCGAGGTTAAAATGGCTTCTGGTTCCTTTTCTCTAGTCCTCAGGGAGTGGTAGTCAAATGTTTTCTGATGGTAAAATGGCCGCTGGGTTTTAGTTTCCAAAAGCAGCACCTTGAGGTGGGGAATGGAAAGGGTGAGGTGAAATACTTCAGAGCTTTTTTTTTGCTGGTAATTGGCTCTGAGAAGCAGGCTGGAATGAAAAAAGAGATGGGGGAATTTTAGGGAAATGTATCTTGCAATAAATGGATTCTGAGTGTCCCACACTTCGGAGGCCCATCTGGGAGGCTGAAAGAGGGTATGGTGGTCTGGCACTGACAGACTGAGCAGATAGCAAGAGAAGCAAGGGAATGACTGGAGCAGCTGGTGAGTCTGGATTCAGGAAAATATGATTACTAAAAATTGAAAGCACCTATTTTACCTAAAATAGTACATTCCTATTAGGGTTGAGGAGATGGTTGGCATGACTAAAAATGAGTGGGTAATAGGAATATCTCTGAAAATGCAATTAAGTGGCAGCATCTGATGAGGCTGGAATTTTTTTTGCCTCCCACCCTTCAATGGAGAGGCAAGAGAGAGGTAGAACCCCAAAACTCTGCAGGACTGAGTATGTGGCACTGGTGTCGACAAGGAAGGAGATGGACTACCTTGATACTGTTATGACTACCTGAGGCTCTTTTTTTCTGTAATGACGGTGGTTGGGTTATGGAAGCCCTGGCAGCATAATTGCCCACAGCCAGGCCTAGAAGATCAGCTGGAAGTGGTTATGTGTAATGTCCCCCTGCTATGTGGTCTCTGCCATGGGACAAGACTAAGGAGCTGGTCAGATAGCTTTTGCCAGAAGGAAGTATCTTTCCTGGCGTGTTTTCTCATCCCTCCTGGGATACACCTTAAAAGCCAGTGCTAAGACTTCTGCCTGTGGAGTCAGTGGTCCCCTCTCAAGAAATTAGATTTAGCTCTGACATTGAGGTAGCTCAGATAGCTCTGGGTAAAAAAAAAAAAACAAAAAAAACAAAAAAAAAAAGGATTATGATAAGTTGCCTTTCTCCAGCGCTCTCAGGATCTAAGAGAGTACGCTATGCCACAAAGCCTTACAACATTCCCTTGTTCTTTTAAAAATATGTGTTTTAATTAATTCTTTGAGAATTTTATAAAATTTATTTTAAACTACTCCACATTCCTGCAACTTCTTCCACATCTAAACGCTCTAGTCTCACCTTCCTTCCTTCCCACCCAAACTGGAGATTTTCTGTTGTTTTTCATTCAGTCAGATTTGTGCTGTTGAATTCATTTTGGGAGTAAGGTCTGCTCTGAATTGGGATGGCCAACCAGTGATCACATATTAAAAAAAAAAAAAAAACAAAACTCTGATTACCACAGAAACTATTAAATGCCAGCTTCCTTGCTAGTGTTAGACTTTTATGTTCATCTCTTCCCTCTATATTTGACTTTTTGTCTGGTTTTATCTTGTGTAGATCTTCTGCATGGCATTGGGAAAATAATGATTTCCTTTATATTATTCACATCTCTCATTCTGCCAACCTGTCTTTCACCCTCTACAAAAGTTCTTATACCTGGAGTGGGGAATATATCTCCCACTTAATGCTGAGCACTTTTGTCACAATCTTTAATTCTTTCCACATTTACCAGTTGAAGGTCTCATTGATAATTTCTGCCTATTGCAAAGAGAAACTTCTTTTGGTAAGGGCTGAAACAAAAACTTATATCAATAAGTTATTGAGAGTCCCTTTTATACCATATTAATTTACCAAATAATACTATTGGATACCTTTGGACCAATAGCATACCTATCAACAAATTCTTGGCCTCTTTAATAATACCAAGTATAAGTTTGATCCCATAAGACATAGAATCCAATCAAAAGCTGGTTGGTTAGTGCCATAAAAATTCAAGTCACTATTGTACCAGTGGGTGTATATTGAATGCTAGCTGTATAATGCCAAGTTCACAGCTGAGTGGGACTGATAATTTCTTCTTTCCTCTGGTAGTGTACGTAATACCTTACAACATTATGAAAGATAGCCCATATGGAATGACGCTTCCAAGTTAATAGCAACTTGATTTCTCCATGGTCAATGACTCAAGTATGTGATATCTTCAGAAATAGGTTTTACCACCAAGTTTGGAGGATAGTCAGGAGTATTGGCAGTAGTAATGCTTTGTGTTCTATGGGAATCTATTGGCCAACAACTCCAAAAGAAATAACTCATTCCTTATCATGGAGATTTTATTTTTGCATGAGTTCTCCAGTTGAGTTATAGTAACCCAACTATAGATCACTTCATTAAACTCCTGTTTTTACAAATGCCCCCTCACACACAAATAAGCTACTACAGTAGTAGGTTTATATATTATTGCTCTAGATAAGATTTACGGCACTTTACTTAATGAAATTGGAGAGAGTGAACAGCGTTGTCTTGTTCCTGATTTTAAGGGAATGCTTTAAGTGTTTTTCTTTTCCACTTAGCCTGACGTTGGTAATATGTATGTCATATACAACCTTTATGCTGTTAGGATCTTCTGTCTCTTTCCTTTGCTGGGGTTTTATAATTCCTTTTTGTCAAATGTCTCTGAATTTATTGAGAATATCATGTGATTTCTATACTGAGTCCATTTATACGATCACTTACATTTACCAACTCTTTCATATTGAGCCGCATTTGATTCTCTGTAGGAAAGCCAAATTGATCATGGTGAACAATCTTTTTGATGTGTAACTCTGATAAGTTTGCAGCTTTTTAAAAATTTTGTGTTCTAAAAACTGTCTCATGTAATAGTCCTTTTAATTTTCTACAAAATCTAGAGAAATTACTTTTAAGCATTTTGACTAAATATACTACCTATTTAGGTCCTAAGGACTAAGCTGAGGAATGAAGAGGTTCTGAAAATTTATCTCAAGACTTCTTAATTAAAAGAGGTTGTTTGGTTTTTCTTTTCCTGATTTGATGTCTCAGATCTTTGAGCCTAACCCTTCTTAAAAGCACTAATCACTCTTCTTTAGTTTCCCCATCTTCCCCAGAAACTTAAACGGAGAGTATGTTAGAAGTTAAATTACATGGACTTTCTTCATCAGATCATTATAGATGAAATAGGATAAGAAATGACCTTTGGTTATTTCTCCTACTTTTAGACTTGATATAAAAATGATACATATTGAAAGTCTATTACTTTTAGAAGATCTGAAGAATAGGTACCTATTCAATTATTGACTGAGGTGAAATGTGCTTATGAACAAATGAGACTTATAAAAATCTACAGTCATTCAGAAAAAGGACAGACAATTCTCTATTTTAGTCTTATCTCATTATCATGTGCTTATTTTTCAAAAAAAAAAAAAAGGTAAACTTCTTCTGTGAACAGCATTTCAGATTAGAGGACAGGGTGCAGAAGTTAGCAAAACTGAGCATTCCTAGTAAAGCACAGATATAAATGCTGTCTTCAAAAACAAGATGCTTTCACAGTACAACAAACTGTAAGAAAAACAGCAGAGCTGGAATTAGCTCAAAGGCTTCAAAAAACAATTTAAATGAATTCTATAGAAACTTGTTAATAAAATATTAATTTAGAATGTTACTCTACAAAAAAGTTGTTCACTATAGTTAGTACCATGTTATCAACCTGAGCACCAGAAGCTAATACTTTATAGCATTAATGATATAAGTAGCTAAACATAAGTATTGATCAATTACCTTCTTGTGTATTAATTTCTTCTAATATGTTTTAGGAAAATCCTGGATGCTTCTGGAGCTATTTATCTTCACCTTTGAGCCTGGATTACACAATGCTGAAGCATTGTCACTAGAACTTAGTTTGCTTCATGACTGACCGATGTTCTTCAACTTTAAATCCTAATAAAGGATTTTAACTAAATTATTTAAAGGCAGGTACTGACCCTAAAGACAATGTTAGTATTGAGTGGAAGGCCAGATGGTAGGGCATCGTGTTTCCAAAATGGCAATCTCTATTTGCTCTTAGTTTTTCCTATTTGCTTTGATTGCCTTATGAGACTGTGCCTGGTGCAACCATGGAACACTTCACCTGCCTTTGATGCAAGTCAGAGAAAATTTTATGTGACATTATCCCTAGGAAAAATAGATCAAAAATCTATTCATTCCAGTAGGAAAACAGTAACAACAAAAAGTATAGATACCGCCATAGGACCACTTGTTGAAACAGTGAGTTTTATTGGGGTGTCTTACAGTAATATGGGTGAGAGGTTCCTTACAGGTGCAGAAATAACTCAACAATGGTTTCATAAACAAGAGCCTGCCCAGCATGAATGACAGGTATGGAAATGGAAACCTGGAGCATGCTGTGCGACCTTCACACATCTTCACAGGTAGAAGAGCATTCTTTCTATGTGGTTTGGTTCATTTCAGCCTATTTCTTTCAGATAGCTCAGCCTGGTTAAGAATGTCCCTTAACAGTTACAACTTACATGTGCTTGGGCATAGAGGAGCATGGTATATCAATTCCAGCAACTTTGAATCTGTTTCCTTCCTGAGTTAGGGAGTTTCCCTGCAGAATACTGGGTATTAAGTCCCCTTAGAATATCCAGTTGCTTCCTTTCCTTTCCAACATCTAGTATCTTATTGAGCTTCCCCTCCAGGATAGAAGGTTTGAATCTCAGAGAAAAACTGCTATGCAACAGAAGTCTAAACTAAAATAGTTAGATATTAAGGTGAAAGCAATATTGCAAGTCTATTATTTCACCAGCTTGGAAGGCTGAATCAGAAGACTGTAACTTCAAGTCCATCTTTGACAACATAATGAAACCTTGTCTAAAACATTATGTTTAGCAAAACTGAGAAGTCCAGTAATCGCTAAGTTTAAAGATCAGCTATAAAACTGTAGCAGCAAGATACAATCCTCCCTCTCCTCTCTCTGCTTCTGCCACATCTCCTTATAGTTATTCTTTATCTGCCACAAATAAACACTTCCACCCTACTATGAAAGGCTGTTAAGCCCTCTGAAAATGATAAACCTCTGTACTGTTAGTTGATGTGGGAATGTCTTTCTGTATACTGTGAATATTAATCTTTAAATAAAGGAGTCGTTTTGTCCTTTGGTGAGCACCGTAGAAGAAATAGGTAGGAAATCAGAATAAATAGGAAGAGGAGTGCAGAGCCAGAGACAGATTGACCCAGACACCCAAAGAAGCAACATGTAAGGAACACAGGTGAGCCATGGGCCACGTGACACACAGATTAATGAAAATGGGTTGAGTTAAGATAAAGGATTAGCTGGAAATGTGCCTAATCCTTAGGCCAAACAGCATGAAGTTAATATAAATGTCTGTGTGTTTCTTAGGGACTTTGGGATTAGTGGTTCAGATAAGCAGTGGTGGGCAGGCCAGATAAACTGTGGGGCTAGTCCGGCTCAGAAATCTCATTGTTACAGTTAGCCCCATGTACCTTAATTGCACATAAGTGTAAGACTGACATAACTCATATTTCCATATGTAAAACGGAGTGTGTGGCTGTGTAATGTGTTGATACAGATCAGCTTGGCTGGGCTTGCATTAGGAGCTTCATCACAGAGCAGAGGTGCAGATCACGAATATATATATGAATGATTTGAAAGACTTGATATTCACCTAAAACTAAAGTTATTAAAAATAAAGATGGAGACAGGATGGATATGCAAACAACAGTTTGTTAAGTGCCTTATAAGAGAGAAATGATAAGCAAAAGTTAAAGTGGTGCTATAAGGGGACACATTCCTCCCAAATAATATCAGTGCTTGTTTGTTATAAAAAGTAACATGGGGGCGCATGCCGGTAAGAGTAGAATGCACCCTCTACTCCTCTTAGAATCTCACTCAGATTCAGTGCCACAGAAGGTCTGGGAATTTCAGCCTTGCCTTAGAAAATCAAAGATGCGCTGTTGAGAAAGCACTGGAAAATAAAATTTTTGGAATCATCAATAGTGGGAAAGTGCTCCTAAAAGTCTTTATAGACAGTAACGTATCAGGATATAAAAGGACTTAAAATCTCACATTATCCTTGATCCTCTCAAAGATTAGTAACGTCAATAAAAGATAGTTCAAATATCAATCCATAGATAAAGCTATATTCATTGGCTGGTGAAACTCCAGGAAAGTTTAGTTGACCCACTACTATAAATGGTAAATGTTAAGAGTGCACAGGAAATTTACATGGGATAAAAGAAGGAAAGAAAGCCGAAAGGAAGAAAAAAAAAATTAGGCAAGTTATTTTCAGCTGGAAAGTTACATGTTATACAGTAAAACAATTTTAAAGAGAGAAAAAACTGAACTTGATATGAATCCTATTTTTCAAAAACCTATAATCTAGAAGTGAATTATGAGTACACACACACACACACACACACACACACACACACACACAAACATATACATATACAATGACAGTCCCTGTATTCTGAGAATTTAATGAAATAAAGCATACAATGCATTTAATACATTACCTGGCACAGTTTGAAAATCGATAAATATAGTAAATTTTTCTAAGAGAAGAGTGTGAAGGCCATTGGCAAGTTGCACTTCAAAACACTGCAGTGTTATAGATGGGAGGCACCTGCAGACAGAAGCATTTCTAAAAGAAGAAATTGGCAGCAAATACACAAGGGCAAAACTTTCAGTTCAAGGTGATTGTTTTAACCAAGCTGAAGGATGGTGAACATTTCTGTTTGCAACTCAGGAAAGTGAACAGTATGGAATCAATTAACTGACAGTGCATTCCCCAAATACAGAGTGCATTGTGATGAGTATGGTGGCTCTAGGTAGCAAAACTTAGAAGTGACAGCTGATGTCCCATCCCAAAAGGAGATGACCAAAGCCAAGTGGAAGATGAATTTTAAAAAATCCCATGATAGCAGCCGCAGTGCCTCAAAGCCATGTTTATAAACTTACCCTTTTTTTGTTTTCTTCCCCCCAAATGATGAAGAGTTTCCAAATGTTTTTGTATGAGATAACATTAGAAATCTACTTTGGAAATGTACCTTTACTATTACATCAACAACAGAGCTATAAATTTAGGAAACTACTGCCATAATTCTGTTGAGAAAAATAATA
Organism: Phyllotis vaccarum; assembly: GCA_033318265.1. Taxonomy (NCBI): domain Eukaryota; kingdom Metazoa; phylum Chordata; class Mammalia; order Rodentia; family Cricetidae; genus Phyllotis; species Phyllotis vaccarum. Next base: position 133,187,867 of record JARWLC010000004.1, on the reverse strand, counting down.
TAGTTCAACTAGGATTGAAGAAATAGGAAAAATAATGAATAAAGAAAATAATTCAAAGTAGAATAAATATTTCATTTTGAATAGGGAATGATAATTTACATCCTATTATTTTAAATTTGGCTTTTAGTTGGACAGAAAAATATTTTGGAAAATAGAAAGGGAACTTTTGGAAATCTGAGTTAAAGTATTGGTTCAATTTTCTTGCTTGGAATTTGTCTGTTGTGTGCTTTAGAGAAGAGTAAGATCTTGAGGTTAAACTATGAAATTTCCAATTATCAGTTATTTCAGAAAAAGAAAGGTGTTTTTCTCTTGCTCTTATGCCACTAACACAGACTTCAATGAGAAGAACCCTGTGGCCACAAGAGGTGTGGGAAATTCTCCTCCCCAACAAGAACATGATTCATTCTGCAATGTACCACAGCTGGTGTCCTCTAGTCCAATTCACTGTGGTACTGTGCACTTAGAGAGAGTGTCAGATCTCACCCCCCCAACTTTATTTGTTGTCTAAAGTGCTGGGTTTATTTTATTTTGCTTCTGACTGGCTGGCTCACTGTAAATTGGAGTTCTTGGGACCTTTTCTTTGATTTATTTGCTGTAGTGGCTCACAGAACTTAGAGAACACTTTTGTTTTTTGGTATTATAGATGTCACAATAGGTGCAAAAGATGAGTGCCATAATGTGGATTGTCTGGCATAGGCCCTTTGTAGGTACATTGTCCTCTACCAACCTTTGTGTCTATAACCCTAGAAATTCTCTAAATCCTTAACTTTTCAGTCTTTTAAGATTTTATTTTTTGAAGAACACTTATGTTGATGTGTGTGTCTATTGGGCATATGTACATGTAAGTGCAGGTGGCGGTGGAGGTTGAGAGTTAAAGCTAGAGTCAATTATAAGTTGTCTGAAGTGGCTGCTGCCAATAGAATGTGGTGCTTTTCAAGCAAAGTAAATGTCTCAAGCACTGAACTATCCCATTTGGACCTTTTCTAGAACCTTCATTGTGTAGATGTGATTAAATTATGTACCAGAGTCCAAAAGCATTGGATGCAAAGGATGTGATCTAATGTGATTTGTGGAGGGGAAAAAGTAGTTCTTTCTAAGCACTACTTTTCATGGCTTGAGACAAGACTTCTCTGATAAAAAAAGAATCTTATGGTCTTCTCTGAGAGAGCAGAGAATTTCCTTCTAGTCATCTTCAAGGCAGAAAAATAGGACAAGATTAGAGTTTCTATGGTCGCCTTGGAGACAAGCAAACTATGAACCAGAAACCATAGGTGAAAATAGATACATACATATACTCTCTCATCAAATCAAATATTCCAAATTAATTCATTGTTACAGGGATGTGAGAAAAATCTACAACCATCTTTTAGGCACCTATTCTGTAATAGCCACTTTCCAATAGGACCAAAAAATAAAATAAGTTTATTTCATAGACATTTCTTATGTAAGTGAAAAATCACAGAAAAGTATAAGTGTAATAGAATGAGAAGCAACATCCAGCCTGGTATATTCACATAGAAGAAACAGCCACCCAAGCACTCTGAATATGAGGCCATAATGGGTGGAATAGTTAGTGTTTATCAACTTATTATAAACTGGAGTCATCTGAGAAGAAGAAATCCCAGTTGAGAACATGTCTTCATCAGATTGGCCTATAGGCAAGACTGTAAGGTATTTCTTGATTGATGATTGGTGTGGAAGAGCTCAATTCACTGTAGACAGTATCATCCCTGTGGAGGTGGCACAGAGTTACATAAGAAAGCAAACTGACGAAGTTGTAGGGAGTAACTAATAAGCAGCACTCCTTCATTGACTCTGCTTCAGCTTCCGCCTCCAGGTAGCTGCTTTAGTTTCTGCCATGATTCTACCAACGATAGATTATAAGCTGTGAGATGAAACAAAGTTGTTCCTTCTCAAGTTGTTTTTGGTCAAGGTTTTCATCACAGCAATAGAAAACCTAACTAATACAGTGGGGCACATATGAGAGCAGACTGGACGAGGGGCATACTAAGACTGTATCAAAAACCAAAATAAAATACATAAAATAAAATCAAAGAACAATCCTCCAGTATGTATGAAAAAAATGCAACACCATGGAAGGATTAGTAATAAGATTTGTGCGGAAATGAACACTGAGATAAGGACACATTTTAAGGATAAATGTGGTTTTTGAGTAAATAAGCGGGATATTGGAAGAACTGAGTAATAATGAGTGAACTAAATACAGTAGAGGCATGTTTCAAATGTTCTTGTAGGCAGTGCTCAGAAAAGGCAGAATGGGCTTCTGCAGGAGTTCTCAGTTGTAATTACATTCTTGATTCTATTTAAATGTTTACAGTGTTCATTGGCTTCAATTTCACACCAGGATTCAGAAACAACTAATATATCAACACCATAATGCTATATGGGACAACGTTTTTCTTTTCTTTTCTTCTTCTTCTTCTTCTTTTTTTTTTTTTTTTTGACAATGGCTCTCACTGCAGGGGAGACAAGAAGGCATCTCTAGGAACATTTTTTCTGAACCAATGTGGTAGTTTCAGTGATAAATTCCCTAGGGCATTTGAATACTTGTCATGATGTTTTATCACTGTGGTAGAAAAATAACCAATACACACTGGAAGGTTGGAACTGTAGTGAAGGGATCTCCTCTTGGCAAAGAGGCAGAAATCAGACTTCAGGACCAGAGAAGTACCTAAAATTTAGATATAAACCAAAATAACACTCTCTCCACAAAGATCAACCTAGATGGTTCCATGTGGATTTCTTGCTTAAGATTAGACTGCATATATTCAAGACAGAACTCTACAGTACCCCCCAAGGATATCTTGCAATGAGAGGAAATATTAAACAGAATGCAAAGGACATGTAGGATTAAGGGAAATCAGTGTTCTCTTCTAGGCAGAATGGATACTTAACTATTCACTTGGGTATTATGTTTTACAATACTTAATAACAAAATCCAAGTCACACTCCTCCTAGATGGCCAGTTAGGACAGACCTCAGGTCCGGGTAACAGGGCACAAAATATGCCCCCAATCGCATCACAGCTCCAGCTACAAGCAAAAAGGACCCTGCCTGAAAATCTGACTTGCAACAACTTCATAGAACACTCTACCTCATAAGCCCCAATCCATTCCCCCAAAGCACCTATTCCCACAACTGCAGCTGCTTCCTGAGACAAAGCCTCTGGAGAGTTCCATCACAAGAGCTGTTTCCTGAGATATAACCTCAGGAGAGCTCCTTCAACAAGAGCTCCAGATGCAGATCTCAACTTCTCTCTGAGACACAGACTCCACTACCTCCATTTTTTCCAACACTCCAATTGCACCACAAGCACCTAGTTGACCATAAGCAGCTCCCTGAAGCACAAACAATGCTTGTACCAATCAGGAAGAGATGGGAAGACACTAGTGCAAAAAATTCATTCCACAACACAAAGAACAATATGTTACCACTAGAACCTAGTGGTCCTACAACAGCAAAATCCTAATATTCCAATATAGAAGATGCAGAGGAAAATGATCTTTAAAATAACTTTATAAAGATTATAGAAGCCTTTAAAGAGGAAATTAAAAAGAAATGAAAAATTTCCGTAAGGAAATAGAGGAAAAAACAAGCAAAAACTGGAAGAAAAAATAGTTATCTTAAAGAAAGACTAGAGAATCAAGAAAAAGAAATCAAAAAGGTGACAAAGACAGTGAAATACTTAAAAAGTGAAATAGAAGCAATAGAAAAAGCACAAACTGAGGTAATGCTGAAAATGATAACTCCGAGTAAACAAATTAGTAGTACAGATGCAAGCATAACCAATGGGATACAAGAAATAAAAGAGACAATCTCTGGTGTGGAAGATACAATAGAGGAAATAGATTAATCAGTCAAAGAAAACTAAAGTTTAAAAAAGTTATAACACAAAACATCCATAAAATGTGGGACACCATGAAAAGACAAAACCTAAGTATAATAGGAATAAAAGAAGAAGAATACCACGCACAGAAAATATACTCAACAAAAATCACTGGAGGAAAAAAAAATCTTTCTCAACCTAAAAAAGGAAATGCCTATGAAGATGCAAGAAACTTACAGAATACCAAATAAACTAGACTCCCCCCCAAAAGTCTGCTTACCACATAATAAGGAAAATACTAAACTTATAGAATAAAGAAGAACCGCAAAGAAAAATGTACAAGTAACTTAGAAAGGGAGACCAATCAGAATAACGCTGGACTTCTCAATGGAGACTGTGAAAGCTAAAAGGTTCTTGTCAATTATTATAAGGACACTAAGAGATCACAGGTACCAGCCCCAGAAAACCTCTTGATCCCCATGGATGAAATAAATAAGATACTCCATGACAAAACCAGCTTTAAACAATATCTATCCACAAATCCAGCTGTACAGAAAGCACTAGAAGAAGAACTCCAACCTAAAGAAGCTAGATACACCCACAAAGCCACAAGCAATAGATAATCCCACTGCAGGAAACCCCAAAGAAAGGAAATACATACACACTATCACCAAAAATATCAGGAATTAACAGTTACAGGTCATTAATATTTTTTAATATCAATGGACTCAATTCACCTATAAAAAGAAACAGACTAACACAATGGATACAAAAACAGAACCCATCCTTCTGCAGTGTACAAGAGACACACCTCAACATTAAAAACAGACACTGCCTCAGAGTAAAGGGTGGGAAAAGACTCTTCAATCAAATGGACCCAAGAAACAAGGAAGTGTAGATATCCTAATATCTAACAAACTATACTTCAAACTAAATTCAATCAACATAGATCAGGGAGGGCATTACTTATTCACCTCAGAAAAAAATCAGTCAAAAAGAAATCTCAGTCCTGAACATTTATGCCCCAAAATCAAGGGCGCCCACCTATGGGGAAAAAGTTACTAAAGCTTTTAACCTCACATAAACCCCACACATTAACAGTGGGAGATTCCAATACCCCACTCTCACCAATGGATAGGTCTACCAGATGGAAACTTAACAGAGAAATAAGGAGGCTAATAGACATTATGATTCAAGTGGACTTAACAAATATACACAGAACATTCCACGCAAATACCAAAGGATATACCTTCCTCTCATCACCCCATGGATATTGTTCTGAAACTGACCACACTGGATCATAAAAAATATGAATAGATAAAAAATGGGAATAACTCCTTGTATCCTATCAGAACATCATGGACTAAAGTTAGAGTTCAACAACAACATAAACTACAGAAACCTGCACAATCAAGGAAACTGCACATCTCTCAATTGAGCCACCTCTGGGTCAAGGGAGAAGTTAAGGAAAAAAGTCAAAGACCTCCTAGGATTCAATGAAAATGAACCCACAACATATCCAAGCTTCATGGGAAGCAATGAAAGCAGTGCTAAGAAGAAGAAAGTTCACAGCACTAAGTGCCCACAAAACAAAACAACAACAACAACAAAACCACCTTGGAGAAATCTGACACAGAGACTTAAGAGCCCAGCACTAGAACAAATAGAAGCAAACTCACCCAGAAGGAGTAGAGAGCAGGAAATAATCAAACTCACAGCAGAAATCAATAAAATTAAAACAAAGAGAGAACAATACAAAGAATCAATGAAGCAAAGGGGGGCATAACAACAGATAACAAAGAAATCCAGAGAATCGTTAGGTCAAACTTAGAAAACCTGTACTCCACAAAATTGGAAAACAGAAGAAATGGACAACTTGCTGGATAGGTACTAGTTACCAAAATTAAATTAAGACCAGATAAACAAACTAAATAGACCCATAACCTCAAGGAAATGGAAGCAGTTATTAAAAGTCTCCCAAACAAAATAAAATCCCACAGCCAGATGGTTTGAGTGCAGAATTCTACCAGAACTTCAAAGAAGAACTAATACCAATATTCTTCAAATTGTTTCACACAGAAGACAAACTCTTTTTATTAGGCTACAGTCGCCCTGATAACTAAACCATGCAAAGATGCTACAAAGAAAGAGAATTACAGACTGATCTTAATCCACACACATATTATAATCCACCTGATTTTTGACAAAGAGGCCAACAATATACAGTGGGAAAAAGTATCTTCAACAAATGGTGCTGGCATAACTGAATGGCGTTTTTTTTTTTTTTTAGAAGAATGCAAATAGATCTATATCAATCACTCTGCACAAAACTCAAGTCCAAGTGGACCAAAATTCTCAATATAAACTCAGTTGATGTAGGAATAAAATAAAGGAACAGTTTTGGCCCATGGCAGGCATCATAGGAGTAGGTGGGGAAATCAGAGCACAGGTAGGAGAAGGAGGGCGGAGTGGAAGGAGTCACAATCCAGCTGCTCATGAAGCAACATGTAATGAAATAGTTAAACCATGGGCCACATGGCAAGGCATATTAATGGAGATGGGTTGAATTAAGATGAAAGAGCTAGCTAGCAATAAGCCTAAACCATAGACCAAACAGCATTAAATTAATATAAGCATCTGAATCATTTTGGGGGGTGTGGTGCTAAGAAGGGCGGGCAGGTATGGACCCATTGGGCTAGGCCATCTGGGACTTCAGTTCTGTGGGTCTGGACACCCACTGAATGGGCCAGAAACCTCATGTTACACCCTGTTACACTGAATTTGATAGAAAAGAAAGTGGGAAAGTGGGAAATACCCTTGAATACATTGGCACAGGTGATCATTTCCTAAATATAACACCAGTAGCACAGACACTAAGAACAGTAATTAATAAATGGGATCTCCTGAAACAAAGAAGTTTCTGTAAGGCAAAGGACACAGGCAATAAGACAAAACAATAGCCTAAAGAATGGGGAAAGACTTTGAGCAACCCTACATCTGACAGAGGACTGGTCTATATAATATATAGAGAACTCAAGAAACTAGAGGCCAAAATTGAGAATTCTCAACAGAAGAATTTCAAATGGCTCAAAGATAGTTATAGAATTATTCAATATCCGTAGACATCAGAGAAATGCAAATCAAAGCAACTCTGAGATACCATCTTACATCTGTTGGAATGGCTAAGATCAAAAGCACAGTTGACATCCTATATTAGAGGGGATGTGGAAAAATGGGAATACTCCCCCATTTCTGATGGATATGTAAACTTGTACAGACACTTTGTAAAACAGTGTGGTGGTTCCTCAAAAAACTAGGAATCTATCCACCCAATGATCCAGCAATACCACCTAAGGTATACACATTTTTACCCCAAGGGCATTAGCTCAACTATGTTCATAGTAGCATTGTTTGTAATAGCCAGAACCTGGAAACAACCTATATACCCCTAAACTGAATAATGGATTAAGAAATTGTGGCATACACAGAGTACTACTCAGCAGAAAAAAAAAAATGACATCCTGAAATTTGCAGGCAAATGGATGTATCTAGAGAGCATCATTCTGAGTTAGGTAACACAGACTCATAAAGACAGACATAATATGAACTCACTCATAAATAGATTTTAGATGAAAAGCAAAGGATAACCAGGCTACAATCCACAACCCCAAAGCAGCTAGGTAACTGGAGGAAGTTAAAAGAGATATCCAAAGATCCCCCTGAAAAATAGAAATAGAGAAGACCTCCTGAGTAAAAATGGAATCACATGGGGTGAGGAAGCAAGGTGGGAAGAGATCATGAGCAAATGGGATGGTTGGATGGGGATAAGAAACAGAGAGAACAAAAAAAAGTAGATATCTTGATCGACGGAGTCATTGTGGGGTTAGAAAGACACTTGGTTCTAGGGAAACGAACACTCAAGAACACACAAGATGACCCTGACTAGGACTCTAAGCAATACTGGAGAGGGTGCCTAAACAGGCCTTCCATATAATCAAATGAATGGCCATCCTAGTTGCCATGTAGAACCTACCTCCAGCAACTAATGGAAACAGAAACAGAAATCCATAGCTAAGCACTGGGTTGAGCTTTTGGCCCAGCTAAATAGAGGGAGGAGAGATTATATGAGCAAAGGGATCATGATCATGAGGAAGAAACCCACAGAGTACACTGATTTAAGCTATTAGGAGTTCACTGATTGCGAAATGACAGCTGAGGAACCTTTATAGATAGGAACTAAACCCTCTGAATATAGATGACAGTCAAAAGGCATGGGCAGTTTGTGGAGATTCTTGCAGATGGAGCAGATTTTATTCCTGGTACAAAAACTGGCTTCTTGGAGCCCATTAGAAGCACACCTTACTCAGCTTTGATACTAGGGGGAGGAATCTGGCCCTATCTCAACTAGAAATGCCCAACTTCACTGACTCACCTTAGGATTCTTTGTCTTCCTTGGGAATGGATGGGGTGGGGGAAGACAGAGGGAGGAGGGGAGAGAGAGGGAGCAGTGGTGAGTATGGGAAACCTTTTTATATAAAAATAAAAGAAATTAAAGATGTGTGCTACTATGACTATGATAAGCTTTATATGTTTATGGGGATTTGAAATTTGGTCTTTACATATATAACAAATATTTTATATACTGCAACATACTAAATATTAGGTAAAGAGTTCAACTACAGACCATTGAGCCAAGACAAATATTTTTACAATTCTATCTTCTATATAATATTTTAGTTATTTAATCTGTTATCAACTCAAGTCAAATGCCTTTCTAATTATGAGAATGGGAGTTGACTTAGTAATGAAATTTAGAGCTTCCATAAGATGGTGAAATAAAGTACAGTACCACAAAAAAGAATAAAACTTTCTGTACCCACAAGTGAATATACATGCAGTTACTTTGCATATATATACATACACAAACACATACACATGCAAACATAGCCAGAAATGCAGAGAAACTGAATTAACTGAAACCCATTAAATGAAAGCATTGCATTATGGTCATAAAATTAAGTATTACTAAGTCATAAGAAAAACTGAAATAATACAGCTCTTGCTTTTTTACTATTTTATACTTTATTTATATTTATATCCTAATATATTTAACATATTTTATTATCATAAACATTGCATTATATTAAAAACTTATTGAATGAATTGTTGAAAATATTAAATTTCATCTAAATGGCAGTAAGCAAAATTAATCTATGGTCACAGAAAAAGCAACACTTAGGCATGGGTACAGTATGGGATACAGCTCAGTGGGCAGAGCATTTGCCTTTTATATACATTGCTCTGGGTTCTAACCCCAGCACTATATGGACCAGGTGCTGTGGTACAACTTCTAATATCAATATTTGGGTTAGATAAGCAGGAGGATCTTAAGATCTTAAGTTCAAGGCCAGCCTCTAAAACAGTGAATTCGAGGTCATCGGGGGGGGGGGGGGGGGGGAGAGAGAGAGAGAGAGAGAGAGAGAGAGAGAGAGAGAGAGAGAGAGAGAGAGAGAGAGAGAGAAGAAATAGGAAAGGAGATAAAATTGGTTAGTAAGCCTGCATAGGAAGGACTGACAAGAGACATTCACTTGGCAATGGAATTCCTTTATATCTTTATTGGTTGGACTGCTGAGTACATGGAATTATATGTATAACTTTTATATAATATATAAAAAATGTATGCTTAAATACTTACAGAAGAAACAATGTGCAGCAAATCTCCACTAAAGGCAAAACACTGAAACAGACATGTGGAAGCTGAAGAACAGTGAGAAAGCAGTAGGTAGACAAGATGACCAAAGCCTTAATCAGTCACTCTTCTGGCTTTAGTAAGCTACATTTATCATTACTGTCATGGCAGCATTCAGAAATCCATAAATCACAATAACTCATTGTAAACACACAGTGCTGCAACTATTTCAGTATGCTTATGAAAACATACATCAGACCTAGTCTGTAAGATTTTGACCTTGAATTTCTTTATTAGAACATTTGTATTAACTCTTCAATTTAATTGCACCACCTTTCAAACTTCATTGTTATCTCTAAGGATTTGTTCTCTCCTTCAGGTTTCTGTAGCCTCTTTCCATACAGTCATCCCCCACCCCCAGGTGCTCCACTGTCCATCTCTAAGAGAGAACCAATCTATCCTCTACTAATCAGAGAATGGCATTAAGGTGTCAGCTAGATTTCTGAGTGCCAGCATTCTGCTATATCTCTGACAGCCTGATTTTTCCTTTTACTTTTAGTGAAACAGAAAGATCACTCAGCAGTGTGATGCTTCTGGTCTGAATGAAAATCTAGTGACTGTTTCCAATCAACAAGCTTTCCAGAAAACAGCTTCCAAACTGCCTTCAGCCATCCGCTTGGTATATACGCTAGTAGCTTACTAATGAAGTTGAACTGAATGGTCCCTTAACAGTTCTCATTCACAGAATAAAATTTAAGTGCTCTGTGCCTTCAGAATAACTTTTCCTTCCCACAAGAGGGAAACTAATAGGTTACAACTCAAAAATTATTTGGGAAGAGATTTCAGAACTTCCACATGCCCTAAGATGAGTTCTGGTGGGATATATATGACAACAGGACAGGGAAGAAGGTTGATAGAGATCAGACTTTCAGCTGAGTCACAAAGCTTCAAAGGGGCAGGTTTTGAAGTATATACTATGTGTAATGGCAAGGATAAGTGCACAACACAGGTATTATTGTCCTCAGCCTATAAATTTTTTCCCTGAAATTTATAATGGGTTTGCTTTTTAATTGTTATTTAGTTGATTTACTAGCACGGAAATAGAATCATTATAAAAAAATAAAAATGAAACCATTAGTTTAAAGCTAATAAATATGTTACATGTGGATGAATTTTACAAAGGCAAAAATGGTTAGCATATCAGGAATGTTTGATAAATGTTAGGACAATAAAATGTCCCAAAAAGGAATGATAGGAAACACCCACCCAGTGCATGCATTGCCACTATCGAAAACAATCAGTGATTATGTCCATTATCTTATTGAAAACATGCCTTGTTATGTACATTACTCAATATTTTAGTTAGGGTTTCTGTTGCTATGAAGATACACCATTACCATGAGAACTTTTATAAATAAAAAAATTTATTGGGGCTTGCTTACAGGTTCAGAGGTTAAGTACATTATAGTCATTGCAGAAAGCATGGTGGCATAAAAGCAGATATGGTGCTGGAGAAGGAGCTGAGAATTCTACATCTGGACCAGCAGGAAGCATGAAGAGAGAAAGAGACTATGCCTGGTTTGAGCATTTGAAACCTCAAAGTCCAACCTTAGTGACTCACTCTCTCCAAAAAGGCTACACCTACCCCAACGAGGCCATACGTCCCAATAGTACTACTTCCTGAAATGCATTCAGTCTAACAAGAGTAGCTGAGGCCTGTAACAGTCTCAGCTGTTTAGAAGTTCAAAGTCTTGGCTGAGACTGATGACAGTCTCTTAACTATAAACCCCTGTAAAATCAAAATGAAAAAAAGGTCACATCCTGCCAACATACAATGGAACAGGATATATATTAATATTTCAAAAGGGAGGACAGAAGCACATTAAGGGAATAATTATAAAGTTATTTGTATCACAAATTGCAAAATAATTGTAAAAAAAAAAATTGTACCATAGTAGGAAAACTAGCAAGGCAAACTCCAAACTCTACATCTCCGTGGCTATGTCCAAGCATTGTTCAGATCTCCAACTACATTCATCTTATTGACTGAAACATACTTCTCTCCCTTGAGCTGGCTCTACTCCCCTATCTCTCCTCGGTAGGTATTTCAGAGTTCTAGAATCTCCAACATCTTGGGTTCTCCAAGGCAACCCAGACTTCATCTTCACAGTTTCCTGCAATGGCCTCTATAGGTTTCCATGCAGGGACACCTCTGACATATGCATGGTCTCAGCAGATTTTCTTAGTTATGGAGGGAGATTCCATCCACTTTCTTGTATCCTTGACTTTAAAGCCAGAACCTTGTGGTCAAAGCTGCCAAGTTCTGCTACTTGTTGAGGCTGGAAAATGGCCCTCTTTTTAAAGTATATTTTCACCAGATTTCTGCTTTTCATGGTTTCCTTCACTGCATAAGTTTAGCTCTCCTGAAAATCACTCTGAAGACCAGGCTGGCCTGGAACACAGAAATCTGCTTGTCACTGCCTTTGCATCCTGAGTGCTGGAATTAAACGCATGCTCCACCAAACAGGGTATAACTTTTCTTTAATTCCTTTCCACAAGTTGAAGCTCAGCTGGGCGAGGTCTTTCTCTAAAGTCATCAGTTCTTTGTTCCATTTAGCATCAGGTTTTTCTTTAAATATTTCCCTTCCTGAGCACTGAACTTGACTCTATTATACTTTCTGGTTTTCCTTCTATCCTCAAATCATATATTTTGTCTTTGTCCTTACTCAGATTGCTCCTCATCATGATAGATCTGCATAAGCATGGTCACTAATAACCCAGTAATGTAATCAATACTAGGCTTTCTGGAAACTGTCTCAGTCAAAGCTGTTAATCCACAACTCTTCTATTTACCCCACCTGAATCTTGCCTTGTCAACTGAATAAATTTTTTTCCATTTATTTTATATAGAAATAATACTACCTTAATTCTAAATTAATATATTAATTACAACTTCTGTTTAAATAGATCATATGTGTAAATTTAAAACAGTAAAGATAGAAAATATATCTGAGTTTATGATCTTATACTCCAAAAAGGGAATAATTAAAAATCTGGAATCTTGCCTTCAAGAAAAACTAATTTAGTTTATAAAATAATAATATGAAAGAATTGTTGGGGTAAATGAACAAAAAACAATTATGAATACACAAAGTGTTTGATGACATTAGATTCCCTCCTCCCAGATATTTAAATCTAAACACTTAAGTCATGTAATCACTAAAAAAAAGTCAATAAATTTAATTGTCTATATACACAAGATATAGTTAATTATGATTCAAAATACCAATGCAAAAAGTAATATTGTTTATTGTAGTAAATTTATGATGTTACATTATAAATAATTGTCCTGCCTATGAGTTAAATAAAAAACGCTGATTGGCCAAAGGCAGACAGGAAGTGTGGGCAAAACTACCAGACTAAAAAACTCTAAAAACAACAACAACAACAACAAAAAACAGAGCAGAATTGCCACAGAGACTCCATAGTTGCTAAAAGATACAAAAGACAACTATACTATTCTAAAAAAAAAAAAAAAAAATGAGCCCCATGGCTAAACAAGGTAAAAATCATAAGTTAGTTTCAGGGTAAAGATTTAACAAGTTATATGCCTAGGCCTTAGACTGATCAGCCTAAAATTACTATAAACATCTATATGTCTCTACAGATCTATAGGTCTGCAGGTCTAAACATTAAAACTAAGCCCAAAAGTCTGGGCCAAAAACCTCTTACTACAGTTTAAGATAACATAAAACACTCAAAACACATAAAGTTCTATTTATCAATAAATTAACACAAAAATAAACAGGGGCTGGGAGATGCTTATGGGTTAAGAATATGCATGGCCCTTGTAGAGGATCTGAGTCAGTACCCAGAACTTGCATGGTGCTTACAGCTGCTTATAACTCCAGTTCCAAGTCATCCATTTCTTTCTCTTGACTCTTGGGCTACTACACTCAGGTGCACATACACTCACACATGTACATGTGTATGCAAAGTTTACTTAGAAGGCACAGGTGTAGGATAGATATTTATTAAAATATAAACCAACACTCATGGTACAGGTAACAGTTTATAGTAGCACCTGAACAGGGACTGGAGTCTGGAACGGTTGATGAGCAATGGACGGATGATGGATTCCGATCCTGTCTCTCCAACAGCCAGGCACCAGGAAGCTGGTCCTCCTGTCCCAGAAGCCCCTTATCAATGGGGTTGGCCACACCCCCTTCAGGTTGGCCACATCCCCTCCAGGAGCTCGAGACCCTGGATAAGCATCCTAGGACCTTATCATCTGACACCTGAATCCCACTACATCTCCCCCTTTGGTCTAACTAAGAAGGTTCTAAACTAAGACTATGTACAATAGGAATTATTATGAGGTAGTAACCTTAAATAGCTATTCTTCAACCCCTTCAAGATAAGGAAGATGTATCACTTGAAAGCCATAAGTACATGGAAGTAGTGGCTTCCAAAATTTGGGAGAGGACAGCAACACAGCAACCTGGACAATCACCTCTAGTTTTGTGCGCCGTTGGAGCATCTATCATATTGGCTATAGGCCTATGGTATCTGACAGATCTTTTCACAAGCAGGGCAATTTTGGAGGGACTGTCTTATCCTGTCCAGGCAGGTTTCGTCAGTCTCCATCCATCAACTTGTTAGTCCAGCTTGACACCATGTGTGTACTGTCAGCAATCAAGGTAAGGACAGTTCCTTACTCAACTGGCCATTCTCTGCCAAAAGGACAAACTCCAAAGGAGTATCCTTGATGCTCAACACCATCTCAAGAAAGGAGCAATGACACCAGGAGTCGTCGTGTCTCTCATGGCCGAATTTCAAATGTTGAATGCCATATTCTCTGGGTCTATGAAAGGGTTGAATATTCCTGTCTATCTATGATATTCTAACCTGTATCTGATATGACTGGGATATGATACCTTAAGTACTGTTGACTGCAGGTCTTATCGTCTTAAGGAATAAACCCTGTACTAAAAATTAGAATACCTATATAAGGGGTGTACAATCCCTGAACAATGACCTTCAGTAGGACTATCAAACATTAGCCAGGGGTATACTACCATGTAAAGTGGCCACAGCATTTTAGACATGTAAATACATATATATCATCTAAACAGAGGTATATAAAACATCTTGTGCATATATCATAACTAGTGCAATCATACATTATATCTAGTATAGTTAAATGAAGGTAGTAATTGCATAGTATACATGACAATGATGTGCAAATATTTTAAACAGAGGCAGAAGCATACATAAAATATAGCAATTTCAGATTCAGTTTTACATAATAGTTACAGATTCAGATTTATATTGAAGTACAAGTTGCTTTGGTTATATAAAGCAATATCAGATTAAACTTTGTACCAATGTACAAATTATCACATTAAACATATAAAATGATTTCACATTTGTATCAATATACAAATATCTATGCCAGTGCAAATTGTCTTTAGCTTAGCCCATACATTCAGCTAGAATGGTGTATAGGTAGGTAGAACAGTCTACCTTTATCTATCCTATCTATCCCCCCTATCTTCTTCAAAAGAGATCTTTGATGCTATATTATAGTTCTGTCCTTCACTCAGTTTTAACTTATAAATATTCTATTAGAATAATGATTGCCCACAACCCTCAGAGCATAAAACTTATTGGGAAAGAGGGTGTTGTCTTTCATAAGGTTGCTTCCTGCTGACTTAAGGGTGATGGCATCTCTTTGGGATCCTGTAAAAACTAAAACAATGGTTAGTTCTTAATGGACTGACCACATACATCTATAACCATTCTCAGAATAGTGGTTAACTCCATCTGGAAATCTAATTAGAAGTGTGATCTGAAGGATAATCATAAAGAGCTATCTTCCAGCTGTTTTTGAATAGTCTGTTTCCTGAAAACAATTATTGATTGGTGTGCACCAGGTTCTTGATTTTTCTATTTTTGCCTCTGTTTGTCTGTCTACCTGTCTCTTACTCTCTCTCTTATACTCTCCCTTTTATTCTTGTTTCACTAGTAGGAGTTGTTGCAGTGGGGGCCCCGTCTCGGTTCCAGATTCTTTGTAGCTAGCTGATAGGAGGAAATGTTATTGAAAATGGAAAACTTAAGTATTGTTGATACTCAAAATAGATATTCATATCTTTTATGACTTTAGGAGACTGTATGCAGACAGGATGTTGGAAAGGTACAGATACAGAGAGAAACAAGGTTTAAGATGAAGTCACAATAATATTAGTTCCTAAACATTCTGTCTTCTGTCTCACACCAGGTGGCTTTTCTGATATGAGACAAAATTCTTCACATTTTCTTTACCAATATGCTTGGGTTTAGAGAGGGAGAAAGCCACTTGCTCCAAATCCAAATCCAGCCCTATTAATAGTCAAATCAGGACCACTTTTTTTTTTTTTGAGGTGTAGATGCAAGATGCAAATCAGTAAGAATTGAGAGATTACCCAGTAGTGCATATGCGAATCAGTTGGTCTCATAGTCAGTCATGTACATTCCTTCATCATCAGTCTGTCTTTGATTTCAGGTGAGTAATTATTCAATGTCTGGTCAATGTCTTAAAAATAGTTGTATCCATTTTCCTGTAAAGACAAAATTGAGACCCTGCCCCAGGTTTGTTAAATGTGTTTTCCTTACCATGTATCCATTTGTCATATCAAGGATGAGCAATTACTTCTCTTCCTCAGGAAGGGACTCCTTTTCGAAGCGGACTTTTATTAGTTTTGTCGGTACCCATACCTTTTCTGTCCCTGTTGAAACAAAAGCGAAACCCCTACCCCATTGAAGCACATATCCCGGCTTCCACTCTGAAGTCAACACATCTTTGAAATAGATGGGTTGATTTAACTCAGAGGATTTCTCTACTACCCAATGTCTCTCAGCAGCTGATGTTCCCTTTTCATCAGCGTTAAGAAAATTTAAAGTCAATAAGGCACTGTGCAACCTCTCTCTGGGTTGTTTCATTTCTTTCTTTTGTTTATAAAGCATCTCTTTTAACATGCCATGAGATCTCTCCACAACTGCCTGTCCTGTAGGATTGTGTGGTATCCCCATAATATGCTTTATATTATAGTATCCAAAAATTATCTTCATTTTTCGGGAAACGTAAGCTGGAGCATTGTCAGTCTTAATATAAGTGGGAATTCCCATTATGGCTATGGCTTCCAAAAGGTGAGTTAGTACAGCATCAGCATTTTCAGAACTCAGGGCAGTCGCCCATTGCATTCAAGAGTAAGTATTGATAGTATGATGTACATATTTCATCTTTCCGAATTCTGGAAAGTGAAACACATCCATTTGCCTGATCTCATTTCTCTGTGTACCCTTAGGATTACTTCCTGCAGGTAAAGATGGTTGGTTATAGAAAGAGCAAGTGTTACAATTCTTTACTATTTCTTTTGCTTCATTCCAAGTGATGGAAAAACTCTTCTTTAGCCCTTTCCTGTTAACATGATGTTTCTCATGAAATTCTGTGGCCTCTAGCATGTTTCCTATCAGCAACCAATCTATTTCATCATTACCCTGCGCTAGAGGGCCTGGGAGACCTGTGTGCGCCCTGATATGTGTTATGTGCATAGGATGTATCCTACCTCTGATGATATCCTGTAGTTGTATGAATAGTAAAGTCAAGTCTGTATCATCAGGAATATAGTCAGCAGTTTCAATATGTAAAACAACTCTTTCTGCGTATTGAGAGTCAGTAATTACATTTAGAGGCTCTGTGAAATCCAACAACACCATAATAATCGCATATAGTTCTGACTTCTGAACAGAGTTATAAGGGCTCTGAGACACCTTAGTTAAGTTTTCAGACTTGTAGCCAGCATTCCCTAAATTGTTTGCATCAGTATAAAATATAGGGGCTCCAGAAATGGGCTCATCCTGTATCACACAAGGAACGATCCAATTAGTTTCCTTTATAAATTGAATTCTCTTGTTTTGAGGATATTTATTATTAATCTCTCCTAAAAAGTCACTACAAGCCTTTTTCCAAGGTTCACTGTCTGCCCATAATCATTCAATTTCTTCATTAGTCAAAGGCACAACAATTTCTGCAGGGTCCTTTCCAGTCAATTGGCAGAGTCTTAATTTACCTTTAAAAATCAGATCAGCAATTTCTTCTTTGATATGCTGAGCCTGTAACTGCTCCTGTACCAACTGTTCCAAAGCCTGAAGTTTTTCTCTCATCAAAGGCCATTGTTGAACCCAAATAAGATTTTCTGTGAACCATTTCAAAGGCAGTGCTCTGATTGTCCTTTTAGGTTCTGGGGATATAGGGCAATTCTTTTGTACAACCTGAATGGCTGGTGAATTTCCTTCATAGTACCTTAAAGCATCATTTTTAAAACATAGTTGAGCCTCCAGTTGACATCAGAACCAGGAGGGATTTTAATCTGGGTATTCCATTGCATTAGAAGGTCGTGACCCTACAGATTCACTGCTTTGTCAGCCATATATGGTTTCAACCATCCTTTCTGACTTTTTGGTCCTATGCATTCAAGCCATCTCACACTCTGTTTCACCTGAGATATTGTTCCATACTCAGAAATTGGATATCTACTGCCCGTAAAGGCCATCTTGGATGCCATGATTATGGGGTTATGATTGAAACATCAGCCCCCATTTTAACTAAACCCTTGATATAAATATTATCTATCAGTATTCCTAATTTTGGTCTTTGTTCATTTATTGAAGTCTGCCAAAATGTTCGATTTGTGATTCTTTTTGGAATTTCTGAATTTTCTTTTGAATTTATGTTATTATCTAATACTGTATGATCTTCTAATTCAGGTTTTGGATGCTCTATTCGTCCTGAGAATGCTGGTCTTCTACTATGACCGGATATGATTTCACCATCCTCAAATTTGGAGTCTGATTTTTGGAGGTTTCCTAGGGGAAGCCCTGAAAGGCGTTTCCTGATGGTAGAGGGTTGCCTTCTTTATCCCTGGTAGATCTACATTCATTGGTCCAATGCCGTCCCTTGCCACACCTTCTGCATAACTCAGAAGGCAATGGCCTTCTGTTCGAATTAAACCTAGATCGGGCATTATTTCCAAGAGTACTTTGTGTACAATTCCGTCTTATATGGCCTTGTTTACCACAGTTGAAACAAATGATGCCTTTGTTCCTCACCCTAACATTAGCAACGGCTTGGTCTACCCAATTCTCCTCATTGCCATGGAGAGATTCAGCATTGATTGTATACTGAATCCATTCTTCTATAGATGCGGCTCTGATTTTTAAAGGCAGAAGCATTCTTCTACATTCCGGATTAGCATGATCAAAGGTCAGAGAAAGTATTAATTGCTTCCTAACTTCTAGATCTGATATTGCTCTATGTACAGCTGTGGTAAGCCTCTGTAGAAAGTTAAGTCTTGTTTGACCTTAGTATAATGCTCAATTTTTTTACCTGGGTCCAAAATCTTTTCCCAAGCATTCAGTGCAGCAGTATGGCATAGCAATAATGTATGCTTGTCATAAGTAGTTTGAGCCTTCACATCAGCAAACATGCCTTCACCAAGGATTTGGTTCTGAGAAGCAAAGAAACCCCTAATTCTTCCTTGTTGTTCTAAGGTCTTGGCCTCCTCTCTAAACCAGCTTCTCCACTGTAAATTTTGACTTTGGTCCAAGACAGCAGCCGTTAGCTGCATCCAATCAAGTGGTAAAATCCAGACTTTTGCTGACCATGAATTTAGAAGCTGCTTTACATAAGTAGAGTGAATACCATACATTGATATTGCCTCTTTAAAATCTTTGATGTCTTTCATATGTACTGGCTCATAACTATACTATACATATTCTGAGGATCCCCCTGGTGCTTCCTTTGTCTGAATAGTAGCTGGGAATAATAGTGGTGGTGAAGGGGTAGCCCTGTCATGTTTACCACCTTAGGTAGAGTATTTCCAGTACCATTGTAAGCCCCCCTCCCTTTTCCTCCCTTTTGCTTGTTTTAGCAAATTTCTCTTACCCAAGAAGTAGTGCTAGCAACATCATGTTGCAAGGACAGTAAGTAAACTTGCCTAAGACATATTAACAGGACAGTAAAGATTAGCTTCGCTGATAAAAGAAGAACTGCAGTTAGGACTAAGACCAGGTGCCTAGGGTGGAGACAAAGGAATGTGGTCAGGAATGTGGTCAGGAGCCCTGGTCAGGAGCCAGACGCCAAACAGTCCCCAACCAACCAAGGATAAACTGATTCCCCTGTGGGCTGTACATCTGCTCTTAAAACCTGCTCTTAAAACATATATCCTGGTGCTGGAGACACCAGCATCCCTGTAAAACTTAGTAATAAGAACTTTCACAGTGTATGTCAGCTGGGCAGAGGGGGAAGGGAGGGGAAGCAGTTACTTGGCTATGTGATCAGGCCCAGCTGGATCAGGGAAGGAATTCCAGGAAGAGATAAGGAACAAAGGAAGAACAAACAGCAGGCCTGGGGGCGGGTGATAACCAGGACCTGTGGTCAGGCCAGATGGCAGCCTGGGGGCCCTCACCCCTCAACGGGTGATTTCATTCAAACCAGCCAATGAAAACCTTGTAACTATGCTTCTGCTTCTGTACGCACACTTTAGCTTCCCTAAACCTATGAAAAGGCCCTGAACAGAGGGCTGGGCGCGCAAGCCCCCGAGTGGCTTGGCCCGCAGTTACCTGTGTTATTCAATAAACCTCGTGCTGTTTGCAGCTGATCTGTGGCTCAGTCCTCCTTGGGTCCTGGGGTCTCCTCCTGAGGAAAGGTCCATTTCGGGGGTCCCTAGCCCCCGGGGGTCTTTCACCATAACACCCCATTGGGGGTTGACCTGAACTGTTCTGAGCATAAGAGGCATCATTACCTTTTTCTAGTGTTGCAATACGGTCCTCCCATTCTTGTATTTTGGATACTACACGTTCCCATTCATGGATTTTGGATACTACAGGCTCCCATTCCCGGATTTTGGATACTACAGGTTCCCATTCCTGGATTATGGACACTACCGGTTTCCATTCTTGAAGTTTAGATACTATTGATTTTTCTAGAGCTTGATTTTCCTGATGAAGCAGTCCTTCCAAAGACCTCACTGAGCCAGCAATTTTTAGATCCACATCATTAACATAATTAATGATTTTCTTGTTCTCGTCATTAATGTAGTCAACAAGTTTCTTGTTTTCATAATTTACATAGAGTTTATATTTTTCTTGTACAGTGTTATCCATATCTAAAGAGGAAACCTTATCTGAAAGCTTGTTGTAACCAATTTCCAGAGTACCCATCTTTTTTGCCATCTTAGTGTTTGACAGTTCCACGTCATATACCTTGGACAACAACTGCTGATTTAAATTCTGCACCTGTTTAACCTCATCTGCCACCGTAGCATTTGATAGTTCCATAATACCTAATCTGGACAGTAATTGTTGGTTTCCATTTGCGACCTCTGTCATCATCCTCTTATTTTGAAACACAAAATAGAGAAACAAGCCAAAAAATAGTGGGACTGGGGTATTGGATCCTTCAAGATATTCATTTAAAAACTTGTCAACCATCATGGCAAAATATATCCTGAATTCCTCAAAAGAATAATTGTCAGCCATTACCTCAATTCAGGTGTGATGACACTGCTTAGTCCACAGGTGTCACAGTAACGTTCAATGCCCTGCCCACTGTATGGCAGATGCAGAGACTCTCAGAGGCAAGAAGCTACCTACCGACCCTATGTGGTGTTAAAGGGCCCCAGCAGGCAGAATACAATCATTGGAAAAAGCAAATTCTCAGAAGTTAAGACAGGATGTTAATCACAAGATAGAAGGGTTTTTGTTTCCTTTGTTTGTCTGCAGGAGTAATTTACAATTGCCCCGGGTCACAATCAGCAACCACATGGGCTGGCCATTGGGAGGGGGAGAAGGGTGCACTTGGTTACCGGGGCTAGGAGCTGAGCTGCCACTTGAATTCGCAGTTCCCGGGTCAAAATCAGCTAGCTAGGTGGGGGGAAGGGCGTGCGTGCACTTTAAACTTGGCTACTAGGGCTAGATGAGCTGAGCCACTGTGCAGGCAGGCAGTGGCAGTCCCATGCTGGGTCAGCGGTTGAACAGCAGGCCAGCGAGTTGTAAACTGAGAGTTGTGTGGCAAGTAACCATGGGAACTGCTGGGTGGTTCTGTGCTGAACAGTGAACCACTGCAGTGGCAGGCTCAGGGAACCACAGGGAACTTCTGGGTGGGGTCACCACAGTGCCAAGAACTGGTAGGCCCTGCTCAGTCTAAACTGTCCAAACATGGCCTTTGCTCTAGACTCAACCCGCACTCTAAACCTGCCTGCGCACATTCCAAACCTGACCCCAACCCATGGGGGGGGGTGGTTTGGGTCCAGGAGACTTTGGGCACCAGATGTAGAAGGCACCAGTGCAGGATAGATATTTATTAAAATATAAACCAACACTCACAGTACAGGTAACAGTTTATAGTAGCACCTGAACAGGGACTGGAGTCTGGAACTGTGGACGAGCGATGGATGGACGATGGATTCCAATCCTGTCTCTTCAGCAACCAGGGACCAGGAAGCGGGCCCTCATGTCCCAGAAGCCCCTTATCAATGGGGTTGGCCACAACCCCTCTAGGAGCTCGGGACCCTGGATAAGCATCTTAGGACCTTATCAGCTGACACCTGAATCCCACTACATACATGCACCTATAGTCATCCAGTACTTTTTCTGGCCTCAGGGTTAGTACACTCAAGTGCACACACCCATACATGAACATGTACATGTAATTAAAAGATAAAGAAAATCTCTAAAAGAAGACCAAGAAACAGAAGAGGAGAAGCCATTCATCAGTCTACTGCACCTCATAGAATAAAGGGCACTGTTTCCTATAAATAGAACACATGTAAGGCTAATGAAACAGTATAGTAAGGAAGCACAGCATATGGATATAGGAAGGAGAGCTAACATCTAAAATAAGCCCAATTCTGAGAAGAAAATAATTTTAAACTTATGTTTTACAAAATCGCCTTCTCAATTGAAAAGCTGGATAGTCAGCTACAATCACTCTTGTGATATGTACATAAAATAAAAAAAATCTTTAAAATTTCTGTCTGCTTCAATAAGCCTGAAGATCTATATATCTTAATCATAAAAATACTCATTAATCTTCAGGGTTAAAAAGAAAATTTGATGCATCTGTGGTCCATGCTGAGACCATGGAGACATTACTGTTTTGAAGCAATGATGCATAGAATAGAGCAATACCACAGAGCTAAGCTAAGGAGGGTTCTTAAACTGGCTCTGAAAACCTAATAGTTGTCTACATGATCTTATTAAATATAATCATCCTCTGTGACTAAGAAACATTGGTTTCAGAATTCCTGCTATATCTGCAGTGCTTAAAGTTCCATATATATAAAGTGCCATGGTACTTGCATATCTCACCCATGTCCTTTTTACTTTAAATAATATTTATATTATTTATAATTGTTAACATACCATAATTATCATATAAATAATTATTTTACTATATAGTATATAAAATAACAAAAGAACAGGAGAGATAGATCACTAGTTAAGAGCACAAATTTCTCTTGCAATGAATTTGAGTTTGGTTCTCTGTACATCAGACATCTAACAGCTGCTTGTAACTTCAGTTTCAGAGGGACTCAATGCCAGGTACCTATGCACATATGTACAGACACACACACACACACACACACACACACACACACACACACACACTTATGTTGTAGTGGGGGTTTACTGGTCTTGGGTGGCCAGAGGCCCAGACCCACAGACCTGCCGCACCAGACCCCTTAGCCACCCACCACCACTCAGGCCCCCAGAAATGACTCAGACGCTTATATTAACTTTATGCTGTTTGGCCCATGGCTCAGGCACATTGCTAGCTAGCTCTTATATCTTAAATAAACCCATTTCTATTAATCTTTCCTGCCACGTGGCCCATGGCTCACCTGTGTTCCTTACATGTTGCTCCTTGGGCGGCTTGCTCAATCTTCCTGACTCTGCCCTGCTTCTCCTACCTATGTTCTGATTTCTCCTCCTACTACTTCTATGGTGCTTGTCATGGCCCAAAACAGCTCCTTAATTTAGAGACTGATATTCACAGCATACAGAAAGGCATTCCCACATCACTTCCCCCTTTCTGCCTAATCAAAAAGGAAGGTTTCAATTTTAACATAGCAAAATTACATATAACAAAATAGCCATCAAGCAAGAATTACAGTTATAATATCTAGTATATTTGTATTTAGCAAAATTAAAGAAAATACTCTTATCATATACCTTATCTTTATGAATCTAAAGTTTCATATCCAATACACCTTTCAAATGACTAAGAAAAACTGTACCTATAACTACCTAATCTTCAACTACATCAAAGACCATAGAAGGATATATTTACCCAAGTAAACCAGAAGTGTAAGTGAGTTCTAAAATCTAGAAAGGATAGAGATGACACCTATCTGCTGGGACAGTCACCCAAAGTTCCTTTATAAAGTTGGGGCATCCATCTTCAGCCTACAGGCCCAGAGTCTCTTTTCATTTCAGCAAAGCAGGAAATCTGCTCTGCCCATTCTGGCACAGTTCATCAGTTGCTTCTCCTCGAGTCCTGAAGAATGTCTGACAGTTTTCTCTGTAAAGCAGGAACCTGAATGACCATCTTGGCTTGTTCTGCCAAAGTTCAGAGGTCATCTTCCTATGGAACCTGCATGTCCAGTTTAAACATCATACTGTCAAGCAGTCAATATAAGAACAGGTTCATGTCCAGTGGCTAACCATTGCCACAAATAGAGTAGACTCCATATAGAGTTTCTTCGATGCCTGTTTTTCTCTTGAAGAAGATTGGTGCTGCCAGGAGCAAATCTGTCTCACTGTCCAGGAAAGTCTAAGTTCTTAAAATATTTTGAATGCCATATTCTGTAGGTCTTAGAAGTGTTTGAAGATTACCTATCTAATTGAAATATATCTTTGTATATCTAAAAATCTAACTAACATGTATTTCTTAATTATTCATTACAATTCTACACCAGTTACGTAAACATCCTATCTTAAACAAGAGTAGAAAAAATACATACAGCATAAGAGAATTGACCTTAAATTTGTATCAATAAACCAAAACCTATACCAATGTAAAACATATCAAGATTAACAGCTGATTTCCTAATCTAAGTAAATTTAATAATCTAATTTTTAAAAAATCATTTATATACCATATCCCCTTTTTCCTCTTAGAAAGAGATTTACTATGACCATTAACCATTTATAATGAAAACAAACATTTATAAACAATATTTTGGGAATTTGGATGTAGTTTTCCATTACTAGTTCCTGCTGATTAAGGGACTTTGAAAATCTCACGGATTGTTGAGACTGGATCATAATCTGCAGTCTTGAAGCTGATATGGCCCCATATCTTCCCATCAGAGATTTTTTTCAGGGGGTCTTGGTTGATTAAAGCTTATTTGCCTGGAAGCAATCCACAGGTTCTCATCTTCTGTGGAAACAAAAGCAGAACTCTTCCAAAGCAATAAATCCTTAGACACAAATTTCAAAATCAAAATGCTTTTAAAATATATATTCTTGTTTAACTTAGTAGCCTTTGTATTTGCAATCCATTGTCTTTCTGCAGTTAGCTCATTAACAGTTAAAAAATTAAAAGAAAACACAATAACAACCAAAATCCATATTTTGTGTCTATTTTCTGTCTTTACATGGCTTATTATATTTTAATACTCTATTTCTCTTTTTAAAAACTTTCTTTACCTTCTTTCTTTTCTCTCTGAAGACTATGTACCTTTTACACACATTGTAACCTGTTTCCAGGTTTTTTTCATCTGAATATGTTTTATTGTGAATCTTTAATCATCTTCTAACTAGAAGAACTTTTTAAAATACTCTTACTCTCTTGCCACATAGGTTTTACAGATTCCCAGCTGAATCAGTAAGTTCTCTTAAAGGGATCACGTCTCTGTTTGTAGCCAGCAAACAGAGCACATTCAAGGAAATGCTGCTACTAAAAAACCGTCTTTGTTTCCTTTTTATTCAAAATAAACAGAAATCTAAAATCAATCACATGCTACTGACTCTTCTGTGAGATTTCAGGAACTGGCCTGATTGCAGCTTACACTGTTTGCCGCCCGTCTGCTGGCTCCATTTTGAATGTGACCTGGATGCCAAGCTTTCTTTGTACAATGACCCATTTCATATACACAATTTGGAAGCTATCTTGGCTCAGTTTCTGTGATCTAGAACCCTTCCTAATCTTTCTCAGGCTTTAAGTGGATATTCGATTCATGTTGGACACCATCTGTTGTAGTGGGGGTTTCTTGGTCCTGGGTGGCCAGAGGCCCAGACCCACAGACCTGCCGCACCAGACCCCTTAGCCACCCACCACCGCTCAGGCCCCCAGAAATGACTCAGACACTTATATTAACTTTATGCTGTTTGGCCCATGGCTCAGGCACATTGCTAGCTAGCTCTTATATCTTAAATAAACCCATTTCTATTAATTTTTCCTGCCACGTGGCCCATGGCTCACCTGTGTTCCTTACATGTTGCTCCTTGGGCGGCTTGCTCAATCTTCCTGACTCTGTCCTGCTTCTCCTACCTATGTTCTGATTTCTCCTCCTACTTCTTCTATGGTGCTTGTCATGGCCCAAAACAGCTCCTTTATTTAGAGACTGATATTCACAGCATACAGAAAGGCATTCCCACATCACTCTTACAGGCATATTTGAAAATATAAAGAAAATATAAAGAAAATTAGGCACAAACTGTACATGTTTAGCACTTACAACATGTTTCCCCGACATTTCTCATCTGCAGGTGGTAGAATCTACAGAAGTGTAGAGGGCTAGCTGTGTATTTGTTAGGCATAAGTTACAACTCTATGGTATATTTGTAAAAGAGTTGTCACTGAAGTTTTCATTTTAATTTGTTCCTGATTTTGTTTGTGGTATTTTGGACATTAGTGGCAATGGCATCAGACATATGCATGGAGTTTGGATGCAAAAATGAGTACATATCTGAAGACCTTAAAACAATGGCTTTCCACCTGAGGGTCCACACTTCTTCAAGGTTGCCTAAGACCCTCAGAAAACAGATATTTGTATTGCAATTCATAACAACAGCAAAGTCATAGCTATGAAGTAGCAAAGAAAATACTTTTATCATTGGAGTCTCCACAACATGAAGAATAGTATTAAAGTGTTGTAGCCTTAGGAAGGTTGACAACTGTTGCCTTAATGACACTTAACAACTGATGGATATAATGGTGACACCAACATTTGTGTCTTTGTGTCTATGAGTAATCTGTTCAGAACTATTAAAAATTGAAGCAGGGGTGGAGGTATCAGTTAAAATTCATAATAGACAACAGAGGAACAGGACTCCAGATGAGGTGCAGGTGTAGCTGCCCCCCACAGAGGGAGACTCATGTGATAGCAGAGGTTGGTCTTGAACCTTTCTGCCTTCACTTCCCCAGTCCTGCTGTTAAAGAGTAGACAGTCCAGGTCCACATCGAGAGATACAGATAGATGACACAGAAGAAGGTCCAGGTCTCATGAGAGAACACAAAAGAAGCCTTTTAAGATTCCCCACACCGGAACTGTGCCAGTTTTCCAAGATCCATAGATCCTCATTGCCTCCAGCTCTTCCACTGAAAGGCAGAGGAGGTGAAGGAAAGAAAGATTAACAAAATAAAGAAGGACATCAGTTTAATGAGCAAGATTTGGAGGGTAAAATAAGGGAAGAAAAAGAAATAAAGAAATTAATGGGATTTACCTTTTGTTTTTAATTCCACAAAAGGAAGAAGGTAGATTGCCTGTAAATTCCTGTGCCATAAATGTGATTCAAAGAGGAAGTATAGGCAGTACCTGAATCAAAAAGGTGAACTTGAGAGATCTCTGTGTTTATTTCATAAGATTTGAGGTATGGAAAGAAGAATTTATTTCCTTCTCATCTAGGTCAGAGAGCATTTTTAAATTTTTTTTTATTTAATATGCATCAAAACAGGGGTCTTTGTTCTTCCCTCATATAAAGTAAAAATGACTTATTTATGACACCTGGGTTTACTAAGTTTCCTCAAAAGTAAAAACTTTTTATAGACAGTGTCCCTGAGGTGGTCACTAGCCCATTTGTTCTTGTTTTTTAGAACCTGCTCTGCATTCCTCTTTGGATGCTTGTTAAGAATTTACAGTGACTTAGATGTAAGTTTTTCTAATAAAATAATATTATTCCCATTTTAAAAATCACAGTAGATCTATTTAAAAAATCTGCAGAAACTTCTGTGTTCCAGATCTGATTTTGAGGGCAAGATAAGCTAAATCTTAAAAATTATCAAGAGTCATTGTGGTACTGAGGTTGCAGAACAAGTATCACTGAAAAATCCAGAGAAGTACCATGGTACCTGGCTGATGAGTTTGCCAGATGCAGAAGCTGCAGCAGCAGTTTATCACTGGGACATTTAAATGGCAAATTTGAAGACTTTCTGGAGGCTGAACAAAGCCTAGATGAAAACAAGAGACTCCTAAGAAGAGGATCTTAAAACACTTCTTTCTCACAATTTGATACCCTTTGTCTCCCGGGGCGGGGGGGGGGGGGGGGGGGAACACGGGACCACCAGGATTCAAGAGCTGAGAACCAAAAATGATTCTTGTAAGGCTATGCAAGGAAGAGGAGAAAATATGCTTTGTGAGATTCTCAGAGCTGTGTCTGCAAAGGCAAATTCCCCAGGCAAGACAGCTACGGGGGAGTGGCCATGTTCCCCTTCCTACTTATAGGCTTACAATTACATCTTTCCATGGACACAGACCCACTAACAGAACAGTACCCTCTCTTGAATTAGAACTGAAGGCCCTACATAGATGCTATAAAATAAAAGGTGTTAGAAAATCTTTAAGTCACAAGTAGAGGGGGAAAAATACCAACCAAAAACAATAAAGAATAATTTGAAGTCCCTGACTTCCAGAGCTTCAAGGGGTAGTGGGAATTACTATATAGAACAGCTTGAAATGTCATACTGTTGCCAGGTCCAGTGGTACTTGCCTACAATCCCAGCACTCTTGGGAAGCCCAGACAAAAGGGTCACAGACACAAACAAACATCAGAACAACATTTTCAGTTTTGAATCAATTGTTATACAGAGAACTTTAAACTGATTTAAGATTCTTAATACTCAAGAGATATTAAACTTGTGGGAAAATAGGGAGGGAGGGAGGGAGGGAGGGAGGGAGGGAGGGAGGGAGGGAGGGAGGGAGGGAGGGCAAGCAGACAGGGAGACCAAAAGTTAAAAAGAAAGTGGCTTATTTATTTCAGACAAGGAAAAAAATAAAATTGCCAACAGTTGTAGAGAGCCGCATGGCCACACCTTAAAGATGGTGCTGGCTTCGGCCTTCCACCTTCCCCACAGTGAGAACTCTCTGAGATAAACAACTCATTTGGCTAAGGCTAAGCTCGTGGCTTGCTTCCAGGTGTGTCCGTGCACCTGGATCTATTGGCATGGCCCACGTGGCACCCCGTGACTAGAGTCCAGAGGGTATATAGCTGGGAGTGGGTTTTCCCCAGTGAGAGAAGCAGCAGAAGAAGTTTCAAGGTTCTGAATAAACCACTGAAAGAAGAGCCTGGTGTCGCGTCGTCCTTGTGGGCGAGGGTGTGCGAGACAAACAGTAAAAAAATGGACATTTCATAATGATCAAAAGAATCCCCAATATTTGCCTACCCAACAGAAGACTGTATGTGATAGAATTGTGAAGAAAAACACACAAATTCATAGCCATAATAGGAGATTTTGGAACTTATCTTTCAGTGATGAATAAAGAGAAGGAAGTCAATATAAACATATTTGACTTGAACAGAATTGACAATCAAACTGATTGAATTTTTTTTTATCCAACACTCTATCTACTAACCATGGAAATGGAAATTTCTTAAGCTGTTAGAGAGAATCAAAGTTAGTCAAAAGCTAGCCTTTAAAACCCACTCGGCAATACAGGAAAGACATCCTTTAAAATGTGTTCTTACATATAAATAATAAAAGAAAATAAAAATAAAGTTAGAATGCAGGCCAAAGATTTGAAGCTCAAAAAAAAAAAAAAATCGACATTCATGCAACCCATGAGTATAGCCAGCAGTAGTAAGATAAACTGGATAAAACCTTCTCTTTGCTGTTAGGCTGTCCAGAGTCTCCTTAACAATTTATTAATTCCTTGTATACTTCTGGGAGGAACACCAAGAATCTTCCAAGTTACTTTTCCCTGAGACATGCAACCTTTCATTTTCTCCCTGAGGCTCACATGCCTCCCACTCCTTCTGGAGGGAGGTTTCAATGTCACACAATACTTATTCCACCTAACAAAATGCCCTCCAGTTTTAATCATGGTGATGCAAAATAGAGGGCTTTGTTTTGGGGTGTGTGGGTGACGGTCCATTCTGTATAGGTAAGTGAACAGAGAGGATGATTCCATATCTTTGTGTTCTTGTAAGTAGTGAACGTGGAAGGGCAGGGACCCCTTTGACGTATCTTTTAAATTTCATTATTTATGAGATTTCAGGGTCACATGACTCTTGTACTTCTGGCAAAGTTGACAGACTTGGTGTTGTTTCCTACAGTACCTGTGCTCATTTGCATTCCTAGCAACAGTGTACAGGAGTTCTTTTTGCTTGCCAGCATTTGCTTCTCTCTATCTTTTTGATAATAGCTGTTCTGACAGATGTGAATGCTATCTCATTCTGATTTGACTGGTGTTTCTCTGATGATTAATGGTGTTGGGTAATTTTACATTTAACTTTTTGTATCCTTTGTCGAGAGATGACTATTCAGATCATTTGGCTGTTTTGTTCATTCAGGAGACAAAGTTTCACTATGTTGCCCACATTGTCCTTGAAACTGCAATCCTACTACCTGTATCTCCCAAGTTCTGTGTTCATTGGTATGTGCTTCTATTCCTGGCATTCATTAACTTTTAAATTAGATCATTTTTTGTTTATGGGGTCAAGTTTCTGAGTTTCTTCCATATTCTGTATAATATACCATGATTGAATATGAGTATCTTAGAAAATATTTAGTATCTCACACATTTTATCTTTATTAAGTTGTAGAAAAATACATATGACATAAAATATATTGTTGGCTGCAGACAGTGACATATACTTTTAATTCTGTAACTCAAGAGGCAGAGGCAGAGGCAGAAGGATCTCTGAGAGTTTGAGGCCAGCATAGTCTACATAGTAAGCTCCAGGGCAATCAGGACCACATAAAAAAACTCTGTCTCATAATAATAATAATAATAATAATAATAATAATAATAATAATAATAATAATAAAATGAAAACTCCTAAACCAATTCCATTGTGGTGTACATTCACATCACTCTGCAATCAGTCTTCCAAAACTGAAGCTTTATAGTTATTTCACAAGTCTCTGTCAAAAAATATAACAGAAGAAGAAGAAGAAAAAAAATTTACAACCCAGATTTCCATATAAGGAAGAAAGCAGCATATTAGTCATTAATTGCTTTTCTAGGAAGAACACCAAATCTCTAATTTCTTTTTCCACAGTTCAGAAACAAAAGCCATGTGAAAGCCTCATGAAGGACCTAAATGAAAATCTCTTCACAAAGGAGAGTATTCCTATTTCTTCTTATTCTTTCGTGGTGGATGTATAACGACCTTACAATGTTATTCTAAAAAAAGAATAGTAAATGTCTGAAAAATATTTCCAAAACATTAGTAGAATTTTTTTGCATGCAAATGGGCTTTTCTCCTTGTTGAGGTAAGTTTTAATTCAAACTAAGATTTTTTTTTTTTTGAAAATATTTTTGTTGTGAACATGGCATTTTTCAATGAAAATGTGTGGCTTGCTTGGCTTTCCTCAAACCTAACTTGTACAATTTACTCATTGTGAACTTGACACAAAATTTAGAGACACCTGTGAATAGGTAATCCATCTGAGGGACCGCTTCCATCATGTTGGCAGGTCAGCATGTTTCTACATCGTTTCCTTACTTGATGATTGATGTGGAAGGACCTACCTCTCTGTAGGCACTGCTGTATCTTGGCAGGTGGCTTGAAGTTATATAAGAAATGTTATTGAAAGCAAAACAGGGAGGAAGTCTTTAAGTAGCCTTCCTCTATGATCCCTGCTTCAGTTCCTGCCTCTGAGTATCTGTCTTCAGTTCCAGCCCTGCCTTTCCTTAAGGATGGTCTGGGAGCTGTAAAATTAAATACATTCATTTCTTCTCCAAGTGGCTTTTGTCATGGTGCTCACATAGATACAAAAATTGGTATTATGTATTGATTCTTACTGTGATGAACCTGACCTTGTGAGGTTCTGTGGGGATCATTGTGGAAAGACTTCGAAAATTTGGGCTGAAAAATCATTGAGTGTTCAGAACCTATTTAGCTGTTCTGAGGAAGCTTGGAAGAAAGGAATTCTGAGGCAAATGCTGATGATGGAAGCCTGGCTAGTGACATTTCAGAGGAAAGTGTAAGAGTACCTCAAAGACTACATCAGATTAGTTTGGGTATATTTTTTGAACATAGAGAATCTAGTTTATGTTAAACTAGGCCTGAAGAATCATCTTTGATTAATAGGTGACCATTTAATTGGAATTTTTGCTTTATTATGACAATTGTGGTAATCAGCTCAGAATTAAAGGCTGTGAATAGCAAAAGGTCAACATCATTAAGGTAAAATTCTAGGGAGTATTTCCTAAGGGTTAGCCTACAGAGACTGTGAACTAGAGGCAACCACAGCTTCTTTTAAAGGTGAATTTGGCAACATGTGAGCTACTTTTATGTGACTCCTGGCTTATAAGGCATGAAGACATTATACAGAACAGCTGAAGGTTGACACTGTGAGGCCAAGACAGGGCATTGGTAAAGGTACTGCCCAGCTGCAATGGAGACTCTATAATTGAGAGAGTCATAAAGCAATTGTTCCAGGATTTGTGTACTTGTTAGAGGCCAGGAGAATCCACTGGTGGAGAAGCAATGCCAGTTGGGGTAGAGGCCCCTGCATATTAGAGATGCTGGGAATGTGGGATAACAGATAAAGGCAGTGGCAGATGAAAGTAGAACAAATTTGACCATACAGGACAAGCTGAGTCATTTCTTGATTAATATTTGATCTAGCAGCTCAGCTCACTGTATTCTTTGCCAGGTGCTCTGGGTTGTATAAGAAATATAGTTGAGCAACCAGAG
The DNA here is from genome assembly GCA_033318265.1 of Phyllotis vaccarum. Lineage (NCBI taxonomy): Eukaryota > Metazoa > Chordata > Mammalia > Rodentia > Cricetidae > Phyllotis > Phyllotis vaccarum. The sequence goes on along the minus strand of JARWLC010000004.1, from coordinate 133,155,141 downwards.
GAGGCAAGTCAGTATCCACTCTTCCCCATGGTCTCTGCTTCAGTTCTTGCCTACAGCCTTCTTCCTTGGCTAAGTAATTTTTTTTTTTTTACTGCCACAAATTGTTGTCAACTGATTACCATAGCAACATAAAAGCAAAGTGAAATAGGCAATTATGTTGGAGGATACTTGATCACACTGTGTAAAGATGTGTTTCTGCCCTTCCTCGCCTGCCTCAGGCACCTTCTGATTGGTTTAATATAAATAAAGTTGAATGGCCAATAGCTAGGCAGGAAAGGATAGGTGGGACTTCCTGGCAGAGATAGAAATCAGAGAGATGAAAGTTCACCAGCTAGACATGGAGGGAATGGGATGTACAGTATGGAAGGGAGGTAACAAGACATGTGGCAGAATGTAGATTAATATAAACAGGCTACTTTAAATTATAACAGCATGTTGGAAACAGGCTTAAGCTAAGATCAAGTTTTCATACTTAACAGGAAGTCTCTGTTTCATTATTTGGGAGCTGGAGGTCAAAAGAAAGTCTGGTTACACACCTAGGCTGATTATATAACTTCTAAATAGAGCCATTGCACATCTTCATAAGGAATTGACCTTGGTTCCATGGCTATTTACAGAAGGTATTTGGAGTAATAATATGGCACAATGTTAATTCATTAAAGGTAAGTTCAGAGCCACCAAAATGCATTGATGAGACTTTAAAGAATGAAAACAATGCATTTCCTCTTTAATTGATTTTTTTTAACCAAAAATAAGCTCAAATTTGAATTCTCTATTTCTCTCCATGTATCTTCCATTTATCTATAGTTTTTGGACACTGGACGTCTTGGTCTATGTTTCTCTCTTTTCAACAAAGTGTTTCATGCTATACTTATTGAAGAATGCAGAAATTATAAATGGGAGAAGAATAAAGGGATATTTTACCAAAATCTATTTTATCAGGAAAGATATTACTTCTCCAACTCCAACTGACTTAGAAGATCAAAGAGACATTATCAGCCAATATTCACATTGTTTTCAACATTTAGGGTAGATGTTTATAGTAAGGTTGCTTTGTTACCTGATGACTATTTTCAGCAAATTACTGCCACACCACACACATACATCAATAAATTACTTCTGTTGGGAATATGGAAAAGTACATGATTTAAGATTATGGCTATGCTTTAGCTGATGTTGTAAAAGCTGATTACATGGGAAGTTCAAGGTACACTAAAGTTGGTGGTGTTTATATTATTTGCTTAAAGTCAGGTTAAGTTTACACAAGTTAAGTAGACAGTAGGACAGCAGGTTAAGTGATGTCAAGGGGTATTATCAACTTCACTTTGAAGTCTGCCAAATGCTCAGTCTTCTGAAGCAAAGAGATATTTTTATAAAATTGTATCACTATAATGTGGAAACTGAAACTTTAATTTTGGAAAAATTTTATACTGATTTTTTGAGTGGAAGAAATGATTAGCATCTCTATTAGTGGTGTGTTAGGATCCCTTTCTCCTGTATTTTCAGAAAGCATCTGTTGTTATTTGCTTTCCAGAGGGTGATTCTTAGTGGAAAAAGACAGAATCTGGGTTTAATTTTGATTTCTCTTAGTCAATTTTTATTGATTGAGAGTGTTAAATATACTGGCGTGTATTAGTTGGCCATTTGCATGTCCTTGTTGGAAAAGTGTTTGCTCACATTCATTACCCACATATCAAGTGGATAACTACTTCTTGTTTTCAGATCCGTATATATTCTAAATATTAATTTCCTCTCAGACGACTATCTGACAGGATTTTTCTCTCATTTTATACAGTTTCTTTACTCTGGTTATTTATTATTCTGTGTAGAAACTTTCTGATTTGATACAATCTGATTTGTCATTCCTTGGTTTTGTTTCCTGGATTATTGCCCATCCATAGTCTTAAAGTGTTTCCCCCACGTTTAACTTTGGCTGTTTAATTTTTTTCTGTGCACACACTAAGGTCACTGACCAACTCAGGGTTTATTTCTGTATAGAACAAACGTAGTGGATCCGGTTTCAATTCTCTTCTCAGCACCTCTTGATGAAGAAACTGTCTTTTCTCCAATATACATTTTTGGAACCATTATTAAAACTCATGTCTGTCTGTCTTTCTGGAACTTCTATTTCTTTCTCTCAGTCTATGTTTCTGTTTCTGTCCCTGCACATGCTTGTGCTGTTACTCCGGTTCTGTAGTACAGACTGAAGCCAGATATAGTGCTAGCTCCCACATTGCTCATTTTGCTCATGTTTGATTTTTAATATTTAAAAGTTTTAAATCTATTTTCTATGAATTAATTTATTCCAAAAATAAGGAAAATTTTAGTGAGAGATGAATAAATTTCTAGATACTAAAATTGAACTGCAAAAAAAAAAAAAGTAAGCAATCCTATAGCAAAGAGATAATGTTGAAGCAGTAATTTGAAATAATTTTTCAGGAAAGGAAAGCTCAAGATTAGATGCTGAATTAAGTGCTGATTCCCTTAGATATTTGTAAATAAACAATGTATGTTCTTCATGCAATTCCTAGAAATAGAAAGTGAAAGACCTGCTCCAAACTCCAAACTACTACAAACTATGAAACTAGTATTACCTTGACATGTAAAGCAGAAAATCATGTAAAAAGAAAACTGTCAATCAATTTCTTTGATGAATTTAGGGAAAAAAAAACCACTCTCCTTAATAAAATGCTTTTATTTGATTCAGCAGTGCAAAATGATCAGACACCATGATCACAGGGATTCACTTCAGAGGTTCAATATTGTTTCACTCTTTGCAAAACAATACATGTAGTACATCATACGTAAAGAGTCAGAAATATGCCTTCTTTCAGTGTATATAAAAAAGTTTTCTGACAAAGTTTAACATTCCTAATGATAGCGATCCCTAAGCTAGTCATCTAGGTATTTGACCTTCATATAATAAAGGCTACGTTTCATAGACTTTGAGATATCATTGTAGGAAATAGATAAAAATAAAAGTAAGCATTTTGTTATGGCAAAGAATAAGATGAAGTCATTCACTATATCACTATTATTTAGTACATTGCTTTAAATATTTGTCAGAGAAATAAGGAAAGAGAAAGGCAATGAAATGAACCAAATTGGACAGAAAGAAGTCAAGTGACCCCTGTTTTCATATGATATAATGCTATACTAAATGCGTCCTAAAAGTTTCCCCTAAAGAAAGAACATTTTTGTGAAGTAGTAGGATACAACACAGCCATATAAAAGCAAGTAGCTATTTCAAATAGTATCAATGCATTTTCTAAAAAAGAAGTTAGGAAACAGCCACATTCCAAATACTCTAAAAGGTATAATGGCTGTACATAAACTCAGCCAATGTTCACAGGGACAGCTATAGTTTTTTAAAGTACTATAGAAAGGAACTAAAGTAGGCGAGAGAAGAGGGAAAGAAGGCATCGCTTGGCTGGCGGGAGAAATGTCGCTAAAATGCCCTTTCCAAAGACATTTAAGTCAAATAAATTTCCGTGAAAATCCCAAGGATATTAATTACATAAAGACTATTTCCAATATGAAATATACTCTCAAGTATATATCATTATAGTTGGCCACTTTATAATAAAAATGAATTTAAAAGAATTAAATTCTGTGTTCTCTAGTTATATTCATTTACTTTTTAATATGTAAAACAATACCTATGTGTAGGTGAAAAGAGTTTCATTTTTAGTATTAGACGTTTCTTCTTTTTCTTTTCTCCTTTACTTAGACATCAGTTGACACAGCACACTTGCTTTACAGGTGAACATGAAAAATAATTTCCCAGTTATCTAGAGATACATTTTCTCACTTGCTTACAGCAGGAAATAAAAGATGGTGACCATAGGTTATTATTCTCTTTAATAATTTTTTCAAGCTTTATCTTAAAAAAAAATTAGAGTTATTAACTTTTTATAGTCCAGCAATGATCTTTGTATCTAGGAAAGACTCCATTCCAAAAGTGTTCCCAGTGAGTGGAGGTCAATGGCATAGCCATGGTCCTGGGAATGTCTGCATACAGAGTTATTTTAGAAATAAGAGGCTAGCACATCATGCCAAAATAGTCTCTTTAATATTAGACACTGCAGTGTTGACCTCACAAAAAAGAAATTGGCTGGATTGGGAAGGAAAATAGCAACTGATAAGATGTTGATCATCTAGTCAACTTGAAAGTCAACAGCTGGTGGAACGGTAATCAGTTTCTAGTCCCCTTCCTAAAAGTACTTTTCATACTGTTTTTATCTAAAATTCCAAGACATAAATCTCCTAATGTATTTCCGCCAGATACTTTACAATTTAGTCAAATTTTATGCCACTCTCCAAATTAAGGTGAACATGTGTCTCAGTCTGGACTTCCTTGAAGCCTCAGAAAGCTTCAGAATGTTCTGCTTGGAGTTATGCCCAGTGGTGACTCTTTCTTATTTTTAACTTCACTCTTAGGGAGTTTTATGTTTCACCAGTAATGACATCCTGAAGAAGTACCCATGGACACTTAAAAGTTTGACTTATTTGTATTTGAACAGAGAAAAATCTCTATGATCTTATAGAGGTAGGATGAGAAATAAAGAATGGTAGTATGATCCTCGAATGAATGAATGAATGAATGAATGAATGAATGCTAGGAATTGCTTGTTTCTTTGTATACTAGAGGCTTTATCCTAACAGACTATTTGCACTTAGTGACAGACTCTATCCAGCTGTCTGCAAACCTTTGTCAGAGTACACTTCCCATATATAAGTCACACTGTTCAGTTTACATTTTGAGGTCCTTTGTATTAATATCTCATATTTAGGCATTTATTTTAACAGTTTATTGAATCAAATATTATTTTTATAAAGGGAAGGAGGCTTATTCTGTAAGATCTATAACTTTGTGCCTGCATATCAGTGAATAATTTACAAAGGCTTAAAAAATCGCCATAGCATAAGCATCTCCCTGAGAATGAACCTGAGGAGAGAAAGGCAAGTACCATGGGCAGAACTCCAAGTAGAATGTTTTAAAGCCTGATGGGGCTGCAATAAAGTCCAGACTGAGGCCTGTGTTTGCTGAAACAAGTGGCAGATATTTAGCTAAATTATGAAGTACATAGAAGAAATAAAGTTGGACACTTTGTATCTTCGAATTTTGTCTAGGACTATATTGAAAGTGTTTTTAGCAAGGTGGAAGGAATTAGGGAACCAGTAGCCTGAATTTATTTTCGATTACTAAAGAAGCTTTCCAAGTATGCATTTCTGATTCTGGCTCATCATGATTGGGTAAATGTACATTATATGTTTTACCCACTGTGGGAAAACTCAGTATCATTCATCATTTGATGCTGAAGCTTCCAGGGCCTAACCGATCAATGGCTGCAGACTTCTGAAGTGTTACTTCTCCAAATTTTACTTATGTCAATTTATATTATTTTACCATTTTTATAAAAAATAAAATGTCATATAATATATTCAGGCAATTATAGCAGCCATTTCTCTAGGTTCTTCATTTTCTGTTTTTCCTATTACCTTCAATCCCACATTAACCAAGGAGTTCAAGGATGAGTTGATATTTTCTGTTCCTATAACTTTCCTGAGAATTTTCTCCAATTTATCTTTATCTAAACATCTTCAAGTGGCACTTTCAGCACAATTTACAAGAAATGAAAACCACAAGAGTAAGATGGAGCCTGAGTTCAACTGTTCATTCTTTACTGTCTGGATTCCACCTTGCTAGTATGTTGGAATTAGACTGACATATCTACCAGTGTATATTACACTTTGTTGGAAATACAACTCACATCTAACAATCTGGTATAGCTTCTTAGATGTCACAAATTAAATAACTTTGACACTTTATGCACGTTTCCTAAGTTGTAAGCAACTATCTCTAGCATTTTATTCTCTAAATATGGAATTCTAGATACCTTTTTGTAATTGTTGACACAGTAACTCCTACTTCTCACTATAATCATACCCATCATAACATTCATAAACCTGCCCTTCCCACCAGTGTAGAAATGCCTCTTGGGCCCCCGTCGAGATTTTCTCTACAGGTATCTCTAGTTAGCTACTAACAAGAATAAAATCTTACACAGTAAACATAATGTGTGCTGAGCAGTCAGATTAGTGGCATGTCTGTAGGATAAGCCTAAGCCATTGAATCTCATTGTGTAAATTACAGCAGATAATGGCTCATCACAATAATCAACATGAACTTGGACTTAGGACAATGGTCCAGTAAACCAACAAAATGGCAACACTCTCCTGCACTTTGTGCTATGTTTCTCAATTATGAAATAAACAAATGCAGCAATCAGGAAATTGTTGCATCTATTTTCTGGACAGTATCTTTAGCATCTGAGACGGCCTCACCACCTTTCCTGCTCTCTCAGTATTCATTTGCAGATGTTCTCGTTAAATTTACACAATACTGGATGGGTCTGCATAGTGATGATAAGCTAGAGATGAATTCCAACTTACTAGATGTACTATGATTTGAAAAAGAACTCAACCGAACCCAAACATGCAAAAAGTAGGTGTTGGAACAGAGCAGCCAGGTCCACTTGGAGGGAGGAGATGAAGAGCCCTGGTGCGTAGGACAGCCTAACCCTGAAGACTCATTTAGCACTTTGAAAAGAATACTTGAGGAAACCGAATTGTAGCTTTTGCCAACCCTGGAAAGTGAATAGCACTGAGAATGTAGGTGACTCTCACACTGTCCTGTGTTCTATGCCACTACACTGCCTGGAGGACACCAGGGAAAGCACAGAATTCAAGCCGAAAGGGTTTTCGTTACCAGACTCACAAATTATACAAGTTACAACCGGAACATAACTCAATGAGTCCACAGAATTGAGCTCAGTTCCCTGTTAGGCAATCGTCTGAGGTAACAAGGTTCTTGTGTTACTTCAAAAGATTGATGAAGTCGGTAGGACCAAGCCTCTTCATTATGTAGCATTTTCATTTCCTGAGGTGCTGAAGATCAGTCCCAGGGCTGCACACACGCCAGGCAATGTTCTACCATTAAGCTACTTCTCCAGATATTTTTCAAACTGTTCTCTTCTCCTATTTGCAGCACATTGCATCAGCCTTGGGGTTTGCTCATCACAGAAAGAGAACCGCTGGTGCCATCCCAAGAGCCACAAAAGCCTATTGAAATGACATCCATATGAAAGAAAGGTCGTTTACCAACATTATTGTAATAACTGGGAATCTTTCCTTCAAGTTAGGATAAGGGCCATTTGGAGCCTGAACTTAACTCTAATTACAGTGAGGTAGAACCTGCCACAACCTAGTCCGGTATGGAACAGGAAAATAAACATCTCACACTTAAGTATTGCCAGTTGTCTCCTCGAAAATATAGAAAGGGGGAAATTTTAGAAGGTAAGCAATTCAACAACAGTTGACATATATTTTGCTGTGGTCCTTAATAGATGAATTTAGTAAAATTATCTTTATGCCTATCACATAAAGTTAGTTCAGATTAGTAATAGTATTTTTTTTTTTTTATTATAAGTTCTCCAAAAGCTGGAATGGCCAATGTGGCCGAAGCCTTGGTGATTTAAATAGACCATTCTAAACAATAGTGCCAAGAGTTAAAATTTTTCTTATCTGCACCAAAAATCATAAACACATAAAGTTCTTTATACTCAAAAGATTCTCCAACTCTAAGTTTCCTGAATGAAAATAACAAAAACCTACAGCCATGTGTAGTTACATTGCAAAAATGGTGGTTTACAAGGCCAAGAAAAAAGGAGATACCAAAATATTACACAAATCGTATATGCTCATAGTTGCTATTGTTTAAAAATATTGAGTGAAAATAACTATAAAAAATACATGAACTTTTATGTTTGGGGCTTTGGGTTTCTTGTAGCTTATTTTAATTTTGAGAATTTTATACAGTTTATTTTTTATCATATTCACCCTGACTCTTCACCCTAGGCTTTCCTACCTTTCTACCTTCCGATTTTGTGCCCTGTTTTCATTTTACTTTTTTGTGTATTGACCATAATTTGTGATGCCAATATATTCTTGTGTCAGTGGGGCAAGCCAATGGAGCATAGTTAGCTAACTAACAAGAAGCCATACTCTTAGATAAAAATCTCAGTCTTCTTGTCCCAGTAGACAGCAACTGTCCATAGCTCCTCAGTTGGAGCCTGGGTCATGAAACCCTTTCCGCTCCTTGCTTGAGTGTGAGCTAGCTTAATCTTGTGCAGATGTTGGGTCCTGTGGGTAGAGAACTGAGGCCATTAATATTTAATATACTATTGTAATATGTGTGTTACCTGCTTTCATTATCTTGTTGAATTCTGCTCTTATTTATGTTCCTAGTGGCTTTGTTATTATGACTTCATATTTTTTTAAAATACCTTGACTGTGCTCATTTATCTCAGCATCCTAAAATATTGCTGCTTGTATTTTCTTTAGGTTTGGTTTATTTGATACAATTTTTAAGGCAGTTGAAATTATGTAAAGTTTATTTTTCTTCTTTAACTATGAAAGAGTTTTGTTGGGTGTATTTACCTAGGTTGTTTCTCTTGGTCGGTTCCAGGCTCTATTGGTTTTCAGATTTTCCATTGAGCTGGGTGGTGGGCCTCCAAAAGAATAAAATAAAAACAGCTGCAGATCTGTTCTTTTCATGATGTCCCACAACTCCTATATATTTCTATCCTGTGTGATTTAAAATATTCATGACCCTCACTTATTATTTCTGGATCCTCTATTTGTATCTCTGATATTGTATTATTTCATCCTGTGCTTGATTGATTCATTTACTTGTAATGGCTTCTTCTGAATAGTTTTGGCTTTTGTTTTATGTTTTGTTTTCTGGCAGGGTTAATGGGTTTTTCAATTCCGTATTTATTTCAGCTCGAATCCTATTCAAACACGTCTATCTGCGTATTAAATTTTATATTCAAGTCCTGGATTACCTTCATCATTTCCGTCACCCTTATGTTTATGTTTCCTTGAACATGACTCAGAAATTTATTCTCTTTAAGTTCCTTTTCTTTAATTTCATTGAGCGGTGTCTTTGTGTATTCTTTAAACTACTTGAAATTTGGTGACGTTTATATTGTAATTTTAAATTTTGTTTCTTTGGTTTATGAAGGTATTTCTCACCACCAAACATTTCTACAGTACTGGTAGGTTTGGGAAGGAGAATAGAACTTCATTTTTAATATAGTTTGTATTTTAAAAACGGGATCTTTTTGTTCGTACTGTGTCTGCCCTGGACAGAGCAGGTTGCAACAGAAAAAAAGGATACGTGGATGTATAGGATCTAGTGGTTGGGAATGGTTCAGACAGAATGAAGTCAGATGGGTAGAGAAGTCTGGCCTGGGGTATAGAATCTGCATCTGGGTCCAAGTTTGAAGTGTGGGAGTAGATCTGTCGCTTGCGAGCAGAGGGTAGGAGCTGTATGTGGTATGGGAGAGGCCTGTGGATCAGGAGTAAGTTGCGTAAATTCTGATGAAAGCCTAATGGTTAGTTGCAGTACAGAGGTTTCCAGACTAGGCTTGGACACTGAATGTGGGATTCATATTGGATTTAGTGAGCTAGGGAGAACATATGAAGGAGGTTGTCAATCAGACTTGTAATATGCGTTTTTGGCCTGGCCTAGCTTTGTGGTACGGACTTGCCTGCAGCCGTTTAACCCCTTTAAAATGACTTAGATGCTTATTAATTATATATTGTTCGGTCCATGGCTCAGGTATATTGTTAGCTAGCTCTTACATCTTAACTTAATTCATTTTTATTCATCTGTCTTGCTATGTGGCCTGCGGTTTACCTATTTTCTTTTTTTATATATCTTGTTTCTCGGGCGGTTGGATTACTTCTCTGTTTGACTCCATCTTGCTTTCTCTTTATCCATACTCAGATTTCCTGCCTGCTTCTAAAATGCATTGTCATAGGCCAAAACAGTTCCTTTATTATCCGTTGACACTCATAGCATACAGGAAGACACCCCACATCACAGACTCACTAGGCTGTGGGAAGGATGTGGCCTTTCTTGACCTCTAGATTTAAATGTTACATCATTTACACATGAACTTTTAGCTATTGCTAAAATATCTTCAGTTTAATAAATTGTGATCTTTCAAACTAATAAAGGTGTTTGCCACTGTTAACATGTGTACATGCGATTCTCCTGATTATAGCCATGCCTAATAGGAAATTTTGAAGTAATCTGAGTAATAATTTTGATCTTTATTCAGATATTGTGAACATGCACCTCATTTTTAATTTGTATTCAGATATTCACACCAGGAGGCAAGAGTGTAATTGATTGTTCTGGACTCAGGAAGCACACTACATCAGAAAAGCTGGAAATTTGGGGCATAGTTTTGTATACATAATGCATTTCCTTGGTTAAGATCTCTTTTGAATTTGAGGTTGCACAGTCAAAATGCAAACGTTGTATCATTATTAGGCTTGCAACTTATTGTTATGATTTATCTGGAGTTTATTTGACAGTGCCTTAAAAATGACATAAGCTTCAAGTATTAAGGCTTGATAAAAGTATTAAGGTAAAGGAAACTTTGTTCAAAAATTATAACTTTTGGACAATAAATCTGGATGACCTGGTTATAAATTCTGACAGCTCTTAAACTTTGACTTTAGAGATTAAAATTCTTTTTCTCTTGTGGAAAATATTTATTACATATTCAGATTGTATCTCTGAGGTTCCCATTGATACCATATATAAAAGCACTCAATAAAGAAAACATTCTTGTGTTTTTTAGGATTTGAAAAATTGTTAGTTATGCAAGATCAAATGATATTCATTTTTAAACCTTCCTATTTTCACTCTCAATGTAAAAATATCGAATTTTCCGTTCCAGGAGGATTTGGGTGATGGAATATTAAGATAACTGCTTTCTACTCTTTCCTTCAGCACACAGTCAGGCACTTAAGTGTGCAGGATTGAATGAGAAATATGCCCCACAGGCTCAGGCCTTCGAACTGTTTGCCCCCAGTTAGCGGTGCTGTCTGAAGAGGTTATGGAGAGTTGAAGCCTTCTTCTACACAACTGGAAGCAGAATCTCAATGGCATCTCACGTCTAGTTCTTTCTCTGCTTTGAGTGTGCATTTGAATATGGGATCTCTGGACTGGCAGCTCCTGCCACCCATGCTCCTCTGTCACAATGGACGCTATTCCTCTGAAACGGATAAGCCAAAATAAACGCTTTCTTTCATTAATTTTTATTTTTGTCTTGTTTTATCACAGAAACAGAAGAACTGCTAATAGAAGTTGGTATCAACAAATGGACTATTATTGTGGAGTAATTTGGAAGGTTATGGAAGTTTAGACTACTCCAAACAGTTGAAGACTCTAAGAAGGTCTCGTAATGAAGGAGAGATGTATAAGAGCAAAACAGACTGCCAGGATCAACTCAAGAAGGACAGAAGGACCAACATCAGTCACTGGAATACAGGCCACTCCTGAGATTTTGGCAAAGAATCTGGCAGCTTCGTGCACTTCTGACTTTGCTTGAGGCTAACTTAAAGAGTAATTGATTACTCTCTTTGTAGGAGGAAAAACCTAAGTAAGCAAATATTGCCTCTGTGGCAGGACAGTTATTGATAATGCTTATGCAGGTCTACAGGGGAAAAAAGAAAAAACAAAGCAGAAAGAAATAGAAAAGGGAGTAAAAGGAGAGGCAGCTTAATGGCACAGCCAAGGCATGTGTGGGAGGGGAGGGTGCAGCAGTTAAGGAGATTAGCGTTGTTAAGTGTTTTACCTAGATGTTCTAGAAAGCAGCAAAGGGCAATAGGAATAACCCAGACTGCTCACTGTTTCCTGGACACACTTCCACAACTTTAAGGGAGGTTTTCCTGGCCTCATGTTGGTGGGTGATTCTTAGATAGTCTATGGTTCCTGGGAGAACATTATCATGTGTGATTTAAATTCCATTACATATATACATGCATGCATACATACATACATAATCCCCACATACAATTCTTAAATTATCTAGTAAAATAATGTTGCCTTATGGTTTTTTCGCCAAACATTCTTAATGTTATTTGTCTGTCTTTCTCCTTCTTCCTATCCCCAATCTTTCCTTCCCTCTTCATAGCACTATGTCTATTGCAAACATACCATATCTTCACCTCTATGATATTCCCTTTTCTTTAAAGCATCTATGTAGTAGGAGGTTTCTGGCCCTGACTTTTGGGCCTAGCCTCAAGGTTTAGGCCCACAGACCCACAGACCCACAGACCCACAGACCCACAGACTCGCAGACCCGCAGAGACACCCACAGATGTTTACAATTAGTTTTAGGCTGATCAACCTAAGGCTCAGGCATGTAACTTGCTAACTCTGTACCCTTAATCTAACCCATGACTTCTGTCCTGTTCAGCCATGTGGCTCGGTAACTTTTCTTAGAGCAGCATAGTTGTCCTCTGCTTCTTCTGGCTTCTCTCTGTTGTTCTGCCCAGTGCTTCCTGTTCTCAGAGTTTTTCTTAGTCTGTAGCCCCGCCCACACTTCCTGCCTGCCTTTGGCCAATCAGCGCTTTTTATTAAACCAGTGGGTGGGATAATTATTTACAGTGAAACAACACAATCTCCCACACATCTATCCAATATAGCACCTAACCTGTGCTTCCATCTCACATATAACCTACTTACAATTTGCTTTAGAAAGTCTCACTTCAACATCATACTCATCACAAACTGTATCCTTTTTATAACTCTTTCCCCTGTTCTCAGTAGGTGACAGTAGGAACAAAGGGACATTCAGAAAGTATGCAATGTTTTTTAATAAAACACACACACACACGGATATGACTATGTCCATGTCCTTATCATCTTTGTATTTTAGCAGTGAAGGGAATATCCCAAGTCACCAATGCAATATGAAGATTTTCCAGAAGTAATTGGTGTGATTTTACTAGCTCACATCTGTGTTTTAAAATCTAATTTCCATTTCAACTCCATAGGCAGAAATATATTCAGTAGTGGAACCAGATGTTTAGCAAATATTTTATTTTACATTATGCTCTTACCTCAATTTAATTATGAGTTTGAGAAGAAAGAAGATTTTAATTTCAAAGGGAAACTAATAATTAGACTCATTATTCCTGGAACCTGATGTTAGTTCCTAACATTATACTTCTGATGTGTTACTGAGTATCAGTCCCTGACAATAACATCAATATGCTATGAAGAAATTCATCAAGTAATGCAAAGCTATTACTTTACATTTCTAACAATGAGTAACTATAATTAAGAAATCTGATTTTTTAAACAAAGCTGAATCATACAATTAGGCATTAAGACAATTTTAAAAGAAAGTAAATACTTCAGTAAAGGGTGAAGAACATATATATGCAGTAATCCTATCAAACTACAAGTATTGAAAATTCTTTTGATGTCATACCATAGTAATGGTACAATGAAATTCATTCCTAAGGCATCTGTGAGAACAGTGGAGCAAAGTGCCAGTATATAAAATTATAGCAATGTGGCTACATATAATACATAATACTTAGTATTTGTAGTTAAAACACTTATTACCAACTTATATATTGAATGTCCTTTACTTGTTATAATGATTTTTTTAATGTACTTCTACTTGTTAGTAAATAGCAACCTAGTAATCCATGTTTACTGTGTCTCTGACAACATATGGATATAACTAACCTATACTATCTAACTTTGTGTCCTAATAATGCTCTCCTAGCAATTATAAAATTACTTAATGACTCTTTCTCTCAGAATTTCCCTATTGTTAAACGGTGAAAAACTGGACAAAATTGTCAGTTCTCCGTAATAATGTCCAATCTTTATTTATATAGCTGGATACAGAAATAATCTTATACTTTATTTTCAAATTATACATGTAATAGTGTCTTAGTTAGGGTTTCCATTGCCATGAAAAGACACCATGACCATGATTAATTAGGGTGGCCATCTTACAGTTTCATGGTGGGGAGCATGGCAGCATTCAGGCAGACATGGTGCTGGAGCTGAGAGTTCTACATACTTATGGTGACAGGAAGTTGACTGTGACACTGGCCAATATTCTGAGCATAGGAAACCCCAAAGCTTGCCCCCTCAGTGACATACTTCCTCCAATAAGGCCATACCCACTCCAACAAAGAAACACCTCCAAATAGTGCCATACCATATAATATGGTGGGGGTCAATTACATTCAAACTACCACAATTAACAATCTCTGGAATAGTGAAATAAGTGGAAAATAGTATGGTTATTTTGATATGACAACATTGTTTTCATAGAAATTAGGTGGAAGTATTTAAACTTGCACATTTTTTTATATCAACCATCTTTAGTTTTTTAATTTAGTTTAATTTTCACTCCACCCCCTCCCTTCCCCCTCTCAATCCCTCCCAACACCCCCTCAGCCTCATGCCTCCCCATCCACCCACCCCTCTGCCAAAAGGGCAAGAAGCCATTTTTTAAAGATTTTCCTGTTTCTTATCAAAGTTAAAGGTTTGTCATATGACGTTTTCCTCTGAAAGATGTGAAAAAAATTCCTGCTTACTCCAGGGAGGGAACTGAGGGCAGTTCAAAGGAATGATTCCTCTCAAGTCCAGCTTGGCAATCTAATGACTTTATCAGGAATTGCTTATAGCAACATTGAAAGGAAACTTCTTGCAGGAGCATATGTGAGAAGTTACTCTTAAAAGCATTGATGAGGGCTTGTTTACTGAAGCAAGGGTGAGAAGTTATAGAAGCATGGGGGGAAACTGCTCACAGGAGTGTGGGTGGGAGATTACTTGAGAGAGCATGGCTGAAAACACATAGAAGTTGCATACTATGAGTTCTTTGTCCAATTTAAAGGTAGTTCTAACAAAGATACTTCATAGCCAGTAATTATTTACTGATTTTTTTTGAGATAGGTTCTCACTAAGTATCGCTGGCTAGTCTAGGATTTACTATGTAGACCTGTCTGTCTAAACTCACAGAGATCTGCATGCCTCAGTGCTGGGGTTGAAAGCATACACCACCAAGCCAGGCCCTGTTTGGTGCTTTTATACAACTCATGAGGATCCTTGAAGTCTTGCAACCTCCTGAGAGCAGAGTCTTTTAAGCATCTTTAGCTTGCTGAGTCATAGGAGTCCATCTGCACTTTCCAAGAGGCAAGGTGTGAATGCAGAGAAAAGAGCCAAGCAAAGACACTCCTCTCCAGCTAGTGCAGTGGCTGAGGACATGCAGCTCGAACTCCAAGGCTCTTATTACACAAATATTCTTCTATGACTATGCAATACACTTATGGGTTAATGTTGTATTATGTTGGGTGCCATCTGATGCAATGAGGTTTCTTGGTCCTGGGCGGCCAGAGGTCCAGACCCACAGACCTGTAGCCCCAGACCCCTTAGCCCCCGCTGCTGTTCAGGCCCCCAAAATGATTCAGACACTTATATTAACTTCATGCTGTTTGGCCTATGGCTCAGGCACATTGCTAGCTTGCTCTTACATCTTAACTCAACCCATTTCTATTAATCTGTCTGCCAC
Source organism: Phyllotis vaccarum (assembly GCA_033318265.1). Lineage (NCBI taxonomy): Eukaryota > Metazoa > Chordata > Mammalia > Rodentia > Cricetidae > Phyllotis > Phyllotis vaccarum. The sequence continues at coordinate 133,139,674 of JARWLC010000004.1, read as the reverse complement.
GTGGCCCGTGGCTCACCTGTGTTCCTTACATGTTGCTCTTTTGGGCTCCTGGCTGGGTCTCTCTGACTCTGCTCTACTTCTCCTACCTATGCACTGATTTCTCCTGCTACTTTTTCTATGGTGCCTGTCATGGGACAAAACAGCTCCTTTATTTAAAGATTGATATTCACAGCATTCAGAAAGGCATTCCCACATCAGGTTAGCCATTCCTACTGCCCTCTGCTTTTCCTTCTGTCACATTCCTCCTCTTGTTTGGTAGCATTGATAGCCCACACATTTTACATTTTGCCTAGGGGCATTTGACAATGGAAGTGCATACTTCCTCCCTCTTTCTCCCTCCCTCTCCCCTCACCCCTGTGTGTGTGTGTGTGTGTGTGTGTGTGTGAGAGAGAGAGAGAGAGAGAGAGAGAGAGAGAGAGAGAGAGAGAGAGAGAGAGAGAGACTGTTGTTAGAGCAGCATAGTTGGCACTCATTACTGTGTAAGTAAAATTAGCACTAGAAGTCTTAGAAATTTTCTCAGAATATTGTAGTCAGTTTAAATAGCATTTGAGATCTAAAATTAAAGCTTGTACATGGCAGAATCTGTACAAAGAGCTTCCCAGATTTGACAGCAGCTATAAAAGCATGCCTGGTGTTACTACTAATTAGAAACTATGAGGCTAAAACCTGTTCTCCTGGGGTCATTAGTGTGATGGTCCCAGCTGGATTTCAGGTAACCTGACCTCTGGTAAAAACACTGTGACACCAAGTGTGTGAGACTAGGTGAGAAGGTAGATGAATGTGGTCAATGCTTCACGATGTATGCATATATGAAAACACTATAAAGAAGTCCATAAACTCATAGTTTATATATACATGTTTACAGAAAATAAAACCAGTTTCTATAGATATTTAGCTCATATTTGTTCCAAACAATGATACCTTCAACATCCTAATCTTATATGTCCTGCATCTACAAGTACAATTATATTTTCTTCAGCCATAAACTCCTTTCATAAAATTTCTGTTCTGAATACATATATATATATATATATATATATATATGATAGATCAGAATTCATGCTTACATAACTAAGGAATCAAAGATATTTTTTTCCTGAAGTTTTGAAAATTCAATTTTGGGTGTCTAAAATTTAGTATGAATGATTTCTTTCTCCTTTCATTTCTGTAGGAATAAATCCCAATTTCCACCATAACCCACCAACTATAAAAGTGATTGATCACTTGCTGGTTAAGGCAAAGGTCAGGTACACAAGGAAATGAAAGGAAAGAGGACACATATTATTTTCTTCTCAGTTTTTTTCTTTTTTCTACTTCACATGGCTGATAAAAAACTAGGAAGGAAGTAAATTAAGAAATGCTATTTCAGAGCTAATTGAAGAGACAAAATGGGAAAACAAAAGCCTAACAAATTGCAAACATCAATTTTCTCCATTGGATCTTATTTACTACTTTTTTTTTTTTTTGAAGGCTTTCAACAGTGTTGCCTCTTCCTCATAGAGAATGTGAGTGGGAACTGTATAGAGTTGGCTGCCTTGGCTATGACTGGGTCTTAAAGTCCATGGTCAAGCAGCCATATGGAAATTCTCCAGCTCTTTGATGCCAGCTTTCCAAATTTGTTTTTGTTAGACATGTTGCTTAGGATGTTCTCAAACATATGAACTCATACAATCCTTCTACTTCACCTTCCTGGAATTTCAGACACAGGCCACCACACCAGTCAGATTCTGTTTTTGTTTTGTTTTAAAGATTAATTTTGTTTAAATCATTTGTATCTCTATGTGTGGGGGTATACTCCTGGTTGTACAGTACCTGTAGAGGATAGAGGTATGGGATACCCTGGAAGGATAGCATGTAACATGAATGATAGGACCTGAACTTGGATCCTTTAGACAAGAAGTGTGTGCTCTTTTTAGCCATATATCTAGCCCCATGTACTCTGTTGTTGGTTTTTTTTGTTTGTTTGTTTTGTTTTTGTTTTTTTAAAGAATTCAAAGGGCTTTTTTTGTTTTTGTTTTTAAACATTGCTAAATATAGAGTTAGATTTTTGTAGCCACACCTTGCCCTTTGGCTTCTGCCATGCTTGAACTTCATGCCCTTGGGGCAGAATTAGGGTTTGGTGTAGATGTGTAGGGTTCCTGAGACCTTGCCAAAATGTCTGTATACCTCCTGGTACTTCTGAGGACCAGAGAAGAACATAGTGCCATAGCCCTTTGGGGACTTTAGGGTCAGATAGTCTAAGGCAAAGATCTTGCTTTCAGGTTTAAGGTTTGACTTCAGTCTTGGCTGCTCACACTCAGTGAGAAACTTCCAGAATCTGAATGTCATCTGAGATCATCCTCATTAACACAGCTGTTTTGTTCTCTCCACTAGAAATTGTCATCTTTCAGATCATGTAGCATGTGAGTGCAACTTTTCAGCACAGCCTGATTGGTTGTTGCTGGTTGTCTGCCAGAAACTTGTGCAGCGTGACTAGCAGCCACAGGTAGATGTCCTGGCTCCTGCTGAAACTTTCAGTTCTTCTTGTGGCAAATGTCAACTCCCAAGATGGACTCCACTCTACCCCCATTTCTGTGCTTCCCATGCTTGGCCAGCTTGAGAATTCTGGACTCTGCTTTTAATGTGACAATTGAAAACATAGAATGATACGGAACAATCTCCATATACCTATTGGCACCTGTGATGATTGATGTTCATTGTGAACCTGACAGAATTTGTTTTTGAGGACATTTGTAGAGCCTAATAGTGATACATGTGAGCATATAGGCACAGAATGGAGTTGATACATGGGAACACATGTGTAAACATGTGAACATATAGGCACAGAAGGGAGTTGATACATGGGAACACATGTGTATACTAAGTTGGATGCATTTTTACATAGGTAGGGACCGAGTTGGTGAATGTGAACATGTGAGTATAGAGTAGGGGTGATGTGTGTGAACATGCATGTTTAAAATACAAATTATGCATCTGAGCAAGTAGATATAGACTGGCGATGATGCAAGTGAACATGACAGTAGGTACTCAGAATGATGCGTACGAACATGTAAATTCAGGACATGATTGTTATGTATGAAGACTTATTTATGAACCTTATTAATCTATATTAAGGTGTCTGAACTGTAATGTAGATATATGCTGTGTGTTACACATACAAACCTGGGTGTATATATTGAAGGAGATGGATGTGAACACCAAGGTACAGACTTTGGAGTGATGCCTGTGGAACATAATGGAATAGACTTGGAGTGCTGCACGGGAATACACACATATATACTGGTAATGACATTTTCTCTCTCTCTAAAAAAGCAAATAGTTAAAAGTTAATGCACTTGGTGGTACTTAACAATAGTAGATAACTAAATTTTTTTTAATTTAAAGATTAAGAGAGTTAAAGAAATTAAAGAATTTCCATGAGAGGTCTTGCTTCACAGATTATGAAGTTGGTTAAGTATAACAATTTAAAATTTTAATTAAAAATTCCAATTTATTGCACCTAAATTATAATCAGTTAATTTTTAAATAAATGTTATGAACTTTATAACATTTTTACAGATCAGTTAGTTTACTAATCAACTAAAATTTTCACTTTGTAAAATATTATTTAAAGGAAATAGGTGAGTTTGGTTTGATATATTTAGGTGTGTGAATGATCATTGAATTATTATTATTATTATTATTATTATTATTATTATTATTATTATTATTATTATTATTATTTTGCAAAGAATAAGCTCAACTTCTCAGTGGCTAATACATAACCGCAGTAAGAAGCAAGCCAGGAGTGGAGTAACACATGCTTCCTATCCCAGAGGCTAAGGCAAAAGAATCACAAGTTCAGTGCCAATTCAAATTTCACAGGGGGACTCCGTCTGTATCAGATACAAAAGTAAAGAAGAGGGAAAGTTTTAAAACGGAAAAAGAAGTGCATTTACTTGGTAGAGCTTTCATAGCGAAGGATCATAAACTGAGCAGTTCCAAATGACCTAGAAATATTTTCCCGCGGTTCTGAGGGCCAGTATTCTGAAAGCGGGGTTCATCATATTATATTCCCCCAAAGCCTCCATGGCCTCCGGCCTTCATTGCTGTGCTCCGCGCACCACTTTGCTCTCATGCTTGTGAAGCCTTTCTCTCTGTGTTTTGTCTTTTCCTTTCCCTGTGTTGCCGACAAAAAATCTAGGGAGATTTTCTCTCAATTCCCCTGCTGATTAGCTTTTAAAATAATTTTTATGAGAAGTTACAGCAAAATCTGAGAATTTTGAACAATGTGTTTTCATCATGGTCATCCTCTCTTCCCTAACTTCTCACAGAGCGACTCCCTTGCTCTTCCTACCCGATTTGGATCCTTTTTTCCCCAGTTTTTACTACCCAACTTTGGAAGTGTCCTTTCACTGGAGGAAGCACAGTCAATTTATCAGAGCCCTCTTAGAGAAAGCTTTCCTGTCATTTCCAGCACCTCACAATTGCCAATAGTCCCTTGGGTAGGGCTTAAAACTAATGTCCAACTCCTGTCTTTATACGTGGATGTCGTCTTATTTAAGCGTGCATAGGTCTTGTATATGGTTCATATATGTTGTGAGTTTATCCAATTTCCCTGTTAATACGTCAGGAAACAAGGCTTTCTTGTATGTAGGGCCTCGTCACAACTGGATTATATATTCTTTCTGCTGCTCTTTCAGAATGGTCTCTATATATTCCATTTATGACTGGGATTTCTGCAGTCTTTTATTCTTTTCACCTTGGTTAGTTCGGGGTGTCTATGCCAATCATTATCAACTGCAAATAGAAGTTTCTCTGATGAGGTTTGAGTGAGGTCTTAAACTATTGGAAAAATGACAAGTCACTTGGAGTTGGTGACATACTATTTCTATTTAGCAGAATAATGAAGTAACTTCTAAGGTCTGTGTCTGCTTTATCTAGCCATAAATTATTTGGCTGATAATGGTGATACATATGAGTTTTATTTTATAGGCTAGGCTTTAAGTTTGAGAAAAGGGCTGCTTACTCTCATGATATTCCTGCCACTGCTGATCAGTGGGTATGTCTTACCAGGCTGATTGTTATTGATAATTTCTTGTATCAATGAGGCATGCGTTTAAGTCACTTGGGGACAGATAATCTCTATTTAAAAATTTTCTTCAATGGATTAGTCTCTAGGATAATTCTAGGGCAAGCATTTTTTTAAAATTAACAATTGATAATGCGGGAGCATCTAGCCTACTACGGCAGCACCAGCCCTGGGCAGTTTGTAGCAGGATATCTAAGAAAGCAACCTTAGCAAACTATGAAAAACAGTCAGGTAAGAAGCATCCTTCTATGATTTCTACACATATTTCTGCCTCCAGGTTCCTATTTTGAGTTCTTGCCCTGATTTTTCTTCATGATGGACTGTAAGCTATAAACATCATTCCTGAGCTACTTTTGGTCATGGTGTTTCTTACAAGAATATAAGAAAATTAGGGCCATTCCTTAACAAATGACATATATAAAGAACTCATTTGCAGAAAGATGACATTCTTAGTTTCCTAATGAACATAAATTTTGTGATGGTAACAATAAAACCATAAAATAAAGGAAAAGGAAACATGAAAAACTTCAAACTATTAAAGACACAAATCTATTAAATCTATTATATTCTGAGTTTTCATTATCAAATTTTTCAAGTTCTCTATTCCAATTTAAATTTATTTTTTTTAATTTTGTTACAGAACAGTTTTAAACAAGTAATTTTATGAGTTGCTTAAAAGGACAAATTACCGATACATTAAAAACTTTCTATAACTCTTCATTGAAGAAGCATAACATGCTTAAACTGGTTCAGAATTAGCTTCAAACTGCTGGATGTTGACAGTTATTGATGGCCAAGTCAAAGAGTAGAGTAGACATAAGCAACTGGGTCAAATCACAGTGGAAATCTGAAGACAAGTGACTGTAGTGGGTTTGTCCAATCTACTGGTTTAATAAAAAGCTGATTGGCCAGAAGGCAGACAAGAAGTGGGGGTGGGGCTACCAGACTAAGAAAAGTATGGGAACAGGAAGAGCAGAGCAGAGACACCAGAGAGATACTACCAGAGACACCAGCAGATTCAGAGGAAGGAAAACAGCCATGCTGCTCTGAGAAAAGTTACCAAGCCGCAAGGCTAAACAAGGTAAGAATCATGGGTTGGTTTAAGATGAAAGAGCTAGCAAGAAATATGTCTGAGCCATAGGTCAAGAGCATAAAATTAATGTAAGCTTCTGTATGTTTCTTTGGAACTGATGGTCCAGATTTTGGGACTAGTACGGGTCAGAAACTTATTATTACAAGTGACTATCACTGGGTATTCAGCTCTAAGTTTGAGCTGTTGAATCTAGAAGAAAGCCAAAAGGTGGATCTTTCTGCTTGCAAGTGTAGGGAAATAGCATTAGATTGCAGCAAAACTACTGTGGGCCAAATGAGACAACTGTCTTATCTTCAGAAATAAAGTTTTATTCATACATACACATGGTTACATAATCACGTGTGTGTGTGTGTGTGTGTGTGTGTGTGTGTGTGTGTGTGTGTGTGTGTGTGTGTGTGCGTGCGCGCGCGCGCGCGCGCGCGCGCACACACACCTAATTGGAAGAGAATTTGCAAAGCCTAATAGCAGTAGCTAGTGAGTAAATGCTAGGATGAAATGGAAAGATAAAGTCTGGATACCTTTCAAAGCGCTGCAGTTAACCGACTTTGGTAGTATTGATTTTACTGACTAAAGTGATCTCATGTGTACAGATGAAAAATTTTGAAGGTGGCATGTAGCTACTCATTTTGTAAATAATAAATAGCAATTTGAGCTAAATTTGTTTCTCATGATGTTATTAAGTATGAAATTATTTTATAGCAAAAATACATTATGAAATATAAATTTGTATTTAATAAGGCTAAATATAAGCCCAGTGGAAATATCTGACTTCAAATAACTGTTACAATTAAAACAAAAATGCCACCTACATAATTTATGAAGCAAAAAACTGCATAAAATAGAATATTTGAACCTATTGCATACACAATATTTCCTTACTATTGTGTTATGTACATATGTGTGTGCATATTTTATGCTTTGCATAAAACATATTTATGCATAATTATGTATATAGGTTTTTAAATTATATGTATATATTAAAAATAAACTATATTTTATTTTAAAGGAGTTTCTAAAATGTAAAAAAAAAGATTTTTGAAGAAATTTTTACTACATCTATTTATTTTTTGTTTGTGTAGAGCAGGGGACAGCTTGTGGAATTAATTATTTCCTTCCATCTTGTGAGTCTTAGATATTGAACTCAAATCATCAGATCTGAAAAGAATGCTTTGCCTGCTAAGCCATCTTTCTGGCCTTAATAGCTTTTTTCTCCTCAGTAACACCCAAAAGAAAAAGAACTTTTAGTAACAAAAAAATAGTCATGAAAGATGTTCAAGATAACCCTAGATGTTTAGATATGTTTCAGCAACCTGATTACATGAGAAATAGTTGGAAACTTTTTGAAGACTATTTGGAACATTTTCATAAATGCATCTCTCTAGATCTATTATGTCCACATGCTGTTTCAACTTTTTGAAACTAATCTATGGTAACAATTTTTCTTTGAACATGAAGTGTGAATGGCACATGGAAACCAAGGAGAAACAGCCACAAATATAACTCAGATAAATTCTGAGTATTGTGTTTTTAAAAGTATTTTTATTGAGAGTTTCATACACATATGCAACAGGGGTAATATCTACCCCTATCAAAATTTATTTCCTCATTGTGTCCTAAACAAAACAAACTCCATGATTTATTTATCTATTATTATTTCTTCTTCTTCCTTCTCTTCCCCTTCCTTCTCCTCTTCCTCTTCCTCTTCCCAACAATGTCCATTTATTGCTACCCATACATGCTGTAGAGCTAGACCCTGGAACATGGGAGTGGTACCAACATTTGTATCCTCCAAAAAGATGATTTTTTCATCAGTCAGCAGCTGTCAATCAGTAAGGAGTGGGTTCTGAATAGAACTTCACCTGTTGATGCTGGAATTCTTACATGGGATTTAGATAGGAAACCACAGCTGCTGAGAGTTCATGGGAATGAATCCATGTAGTAGACAATACCCCAGCTGCTATGAATACTTGAGTGTGAAGACATGTCATAGACAATATTTGTTAAAATGACCTATGAAGTCTTATTTGAGCTGACCCTGGGCATTTCTCTGACTCATCTTCTGTGATACAGTTTCCTAAAACAGGACTTGTGTTCTGAACACATTTCTTAAGTATAATAAAGATACTCAAAGGCTACTTGATGAATGGATTATGTATTCTTTCTTTCCAGTTCATTGCTCAAGCATCATCATATTAGGAACTTTCTCGCTAACTATTATACATTGAACAACTGTGCACATCTGCCCACTCTACCTTTCTCTCTTCATTGCTCTTTATAGAGATCAGTCACTATTGTCCTCAATAGATGTGAATTGATTTTGTTTTATTTATTTGGCATTACAAGAAGATTAAAAAAAAAGAGCATTGTGGACAGAGGCAAGTATGTAAAAAAAAGTTCTAGTTAGCATAGAATTTATTGCTATTGTGTTATAGGTCATGAAACAAGAATGCAGAGTACGTGTGCATGAAAGAGTGACAGAGGCAGAGAATAAGAGATGTATGTATGTTATCATTTGCTAAAAAATAAGAACTCCTCAAATCTCCTTTTAAATTAAATATACATTTATGTTACTTTTACAAATATTTTTTCATCATTAACCTTTGTTTTGTCTGTTGCAAACAGAACGTACACTGAAAAATTAAAGTGTTCTATCAACATATTAAAGACAGAACTGAGTCTTAAAATTTTTAAGAAGTGTGAGATGCAGAATGCATCTTAATTTGCACTTTGATTGTATTATAACTATCATATTAGATTTTCTTACCAGTTATATGATTCTTTAGATGAGATTTTAGGAATAACATTCAGCAACATAATACAAATAAACACACTGTTGTTTAAAATCATTAACAGGTTGGCCTCTAATTTTCTCATTCCATATTTTAAGACTTTCAATGTGCAAACTTCCTCAGTCCTAAAAGTCGAACGACGTTGGAATGCAAACTAACCGATTAAGACTTTTTATCTAATATGGTAATGAATGTTCCAGACATGTTACAGACAGATGGGTGATTTGGTAATTAATTGAAACATGGATCTTTGTTTCACAGTTAGATAAACAAAGAAAGAAAACTAATTATACTGTTTTAGGTTCCTTATATATCCTAAACTTTTTAGCCTCAAAATTGTTTGGAAATAAACTAAAAATTAACAGATTAAAAGCAGAAATCTCCACCTATAATATAGATTTCTATATTTAATATATGAGATCAAAATGAAATAAAATCAACTCTGGGGAGGGAGGTTGAAGGAACAGAAGGTTAAATTTAACACCAGGATTTCCAAATCATCATTGGAAAAGCCAATTTCTCTTTTCTTTTCTTTATTTTACTTTCATTAAAAATAAAATTAAAAGTGTTATCTCCATCAATGTATCCCCCTGCTCTCCCTCCCCTCCCCTTCTCAATTCTTCCCAGACATCCCTCAGCCACCCCCCCCACACACACACATCCACCCGTCTCCTCCCCCAAAAGGGCAAGAAGTTTCAAGGTGGGCCAGCCCATCGTGGCACATCCACTCCCTCCAGGCATGTCTGATTCATTCACCCCAAAGTCAATGCTAGGCTGGGTGTTCCTCTACAGGGAATGGAGCTCCAAGATGCCAGCCCATGAATAGGAACACAGTCTGATCCCACCTCTCATGGGTCCACACACTGCTCATGCCAGTTGAATGCCGTCCACTCCTGGAAGGCACAGCTTCCCCTCCTGATGGATATCTAGTGGCAATTCCAAATTCAAGGAGCTCCCCAGAGCTCCAGCCATCACATTGGGAACCTTTCTCATAATTCCTATCCCGCTGCTCATACAGACTCTCCTTCCTTGCTCTCAGCTGGACCAGGACCTCTGCCCAGTGCTCAGCCATGGATCTCTGCCTCCACCTCCAATCCCCATTCCTTGTTGTATGGAGGTTCTGTAATGGTATGTGGGGTGTTTACTCATTTGATTATAGAGGAAGACCCATTTAGGCTCCCCCTCCACCATTGTTTGGAGACTTGGCCAGGGACATCCTGCGAGTTCCTGGACATTTCTCTATCACCCAGTCTCTTTCCAATCCCACATTGGCTTCCTCTATCGAGATACCCATCACCTTTGCTCTTCTCACTTAACCATCTCCTTCATTCAAAATTTGTTCCCAACTCTTTTTGGTTGCAACCTATTATGACCCCAATTTGCTAAGGTGATCTTATCTATTTTCTCTTCTTAGGGGAATATCTGGATGTCTCTCTTAAATTCCTTCTAATCCCAAGCTGTTCAGGGCTTGGGTATTCTTTGATTATTGTCTAATATCCACTTATTAGTGATTACATCCCATGCTTATCTTTCTGAGCTTGTGATACCTCATTCAGGAGAATATTCTCCAAGTCCATCCATTTGCCTGAAAATTTGAGAGTGTAATTTTTTTTTAACTTTTTTTAACTGCTGAGTAGTACTCCATTGGGTAAATGTACCCAGAGTTTGTTAATCCATTCTTCAGTTGAGGGGCATCTAGGTTGTTTCCAGGTTCTTGCTATTACAAATAATGCTGCTATGAACATAGTTGAGCTAATGTCTTTGGGATATGAATGTGTATATTTTGGATATATGCCCAATAGCGGTATTGCTGGATTCTTAGGGAGATTGGTTTCCAGTTTTCTGAGGAATAGCCATATTGTATTCCAGAGTGAAAGCCAAATTTTCTTATGTTTTTATAAGAGAAAATTCTAGATAAAATGAAGGGTAAACACCTCTTTCAGAGTGTTTTAAAGGAGGGATGCTCTTTTGGGGTATGAAGAAGCACTGCCCTCCACACACTCAATGAGAATGGTAAATACAGCTTCAAGTGACATGAGCAATTACAGAGGTTTAATAAATGCCTCTGAAGAGATCCCCTTGATGAAAGATTACCTAGTTAATTGAACAAGTGTTCATATTTCCACATGGTAACTTTTTTTTTCTGTGAGGGTGAAGAGATTGTTAAAAATTGATATTACTTAAAGTAAATGTAAAATGTATAGATTATTATAACAGAAACTACTATCTTTGAGCAGTAGTTCATTCATTTAGCATTCTGTAGGAAGGGTTACCAATCTAGCATCATTTACTGACAGATCTCGGAAACAGTGTGTTCATATATTTTTTGTATATTTTCTCATATAAATGCAGCTCCATTTCTGCCTTCTGCTGTCTGTTTTTTAAAGTTGCTTCAATGGAAAGTTTTTTATGCTATAGGATGAAAACATGCTTGTTTCTATGGCCTTATATTGATTTAGAGAGCGCAGAGAAGTCAAATGTCCTCTTGGAGGTACATACAATCTTAACTCTGAAATGTACTGCCAAGACTCATATAGTAAACGATATTTCAATTTATACTTAAAGTATGGACTTTTTGCCAGTCTCCCAGCTGGAGGTCATCAGCTGCCTGGATGCTTTTGAGAAAGATGTAGTCCTTTTATTGTGACTTACATCAAATCTTTAAATGCACCATGAGAATATACTGTTGGTTATGTGCCTAGCCTTTAATGGCTGAAATATCTCTCCAGTCCACAGTGTGAGAATAAAAAAAAATGTTTCTCATGGGATTTTCTCAAATTTCACAAACACTAGCATAAATGTTTATCATAGCTACTTTGATCTACTATGTCTATCTCAATATTTTCTCCCTTATTTTGAGGGAAACTTATGTTTCTTTTTATGTATGAACTAGAAAGTTTTTTTTTATAATGTATCCTTTGAAAATATTCCTACAGGATCCTTACCTAATATAGCCCACTCAACTTCATGTCTTTTAAAAATTGTATTTGATGAGATAGTTCTAAAATCAGTGAGTCAAAATTAGTGCTTCCCTTATGCACAAGAGAATGAGGCAATCCATTGGGGTCTAGTTTTAGACGATTATTATTACATGGTAGTTTTTAATTCCATCATTTATCACACATTTATTCTGGATTTTTACTTTTTTTCTTTTACTCTACTTGTCTGCTTTCTGGTCAACTTTAACCCTTAATGAATTGGTACATTGTATTCCTTTGCTATTGTTATTTCTCTTGAGAAATTTGGGCTTTTTTTTCTCAAATTATTCTAAAATTAACAATTGAGCACCCCTTAAAATCAGTTTTCAAATCCTATGGACATCTCTTCATCATTCTTTAAACATATCATTACATTGTAGGAAATTAAGATATCCCAGATTAGTCACAAACTTACATTCCACTCATGGCTATATCCCACTTACCCTAATATACAGATTTTTAAAGTGTAATTTGTATTTTTCCTACATAAAGATCATAGATTCTGCAAGTCAATTTTAGCTTCTAAATTACTGAATTTCTTTATATGATAGACTAGTTTTACCATGGGTTGTTCAGTTATCTAAGTATATGACAATATTATCAGCTGTAAGAGACATTATTACTTTTGATCCCTCTGTCTTAAGTGTATTAAATGTCCTTGGTATAATATTAAATAGTTGTATATGTAATAGTTAATAGTTAGACTGTATTATTACCATGCTAAGAAAATAACGGACCTAAACATGTTACGTGAAATAAGCCACATTAAAATCACCAAAATTGTTATAAAAATCACTGTTATTGACAATTTTGAAGAAGAACAATAATTAAGAGAACTAGGCTCAATGAACCTTTTGTAACATACATGGGGGTAAAAACTTTAGGTTGTATAGGTTCTGTAGTTTCTGCCACAAGGACTCTGATCTATCTGCTTTTGTTGTTCAAAATCAATGGGGAAATTGCTTGCTAAGCAAGCCTGTTGACCTGGCTTTGATATCTGGACTCAATGCAAAATCCTAGATGCAGTGGCACACTTCTGAAATCAGCCCCAGAATGCCTCCTATAAAATTGGAGATGAAGACAGACTCACCCCAAAGTTCATGGTTGAGCTAGCCTGGTGTATGAAGTGTCACAGAACCAGGGAGTTTTCCACTCTTACCATTTTCATTTGTTTGTTTCTTGAAGTTTCCGTTTCCTTGCTTAATCTTTTACGAATACTGATGATTTTTTCATTCACATTGCTGACATTTCCTCCTTGTTGCTAATTTTAATTTTCTGGGGTTTAATTAACTGAGATTTTTGGATCATCTTTGGACCCTTGATCATTTTTTCCAGTAAACTTGAAATCCTCACCTGCCATTTTGACTACTTATCTCACTAGTTGTGGTTATATATTTTTAAAAAGAAGTCATACTACCTTGCTTTTTCATGGTTGTTGTGTTTGTATGTGGTGATTTGAACATCTGTTGAAGAGCTCAGCATTGAAGTTTCTATTCACAAACCACATGGGGCATAAAAATTTAGTATGTTGGTGCTGTAGTACTAACAATGCCATTATTATACTCTGTTATATTCACACACACACACACACACACACACACATGCATTCACACATTTGAAATCAGTTAAAGTTCATAAAAATATCACTAGCAATCAAAGTACAAAAACTATAGAAATATTGTAGAATATGATATGAAATTTAAAATTACTTAAAGCACTTGTGGAACTGGTAAATGAATGGGAAAAAGGGGGCTGCAAGGAAGAAATACAGATCCCGGAAGGCTCAGTATGAATACACATGGAGAAGAATGTTAGAATATTTCTCGGTAAGGAAATGTTCAAAGCGAAAGTTATATGAATGTAAAAATAGGAATTAAAAAAAAAAGCATGAGCATTTTTTAAACCAGTAAGTTGGAGTTAAAATACTATTAAAAGTCCAGTAGAGAGAGGGGGAAGAATACAGAAATCTGGAGCCCAAAAAAGAAAACTAAGAGAAAAGGAACGTCAGCACAAGATTTTGTGGATTCTCGTGTTCCCATTGTTTTTGGTTATTATTTTGTTTTTCTGTTTTTTTCTTTTTTTCAGCTGTAGAATCTGTATTGGACAAAGGTCTGCTGTCCACTAACTGTCCTCACTCACTGCTCATATTCACCTTGTGTTTATTTTTTCCACCCCTGACTACACTTAGCTTTGCGGTCCCTTTGGTGAGCAGGTTCTCTGTCTATTCAGGAGACTCCTCAGATACTGTGGTGCCTGATGTTCTCACGGCGGGGGAAGGGGGGAGACTCTAAGGGCTTTGTTAGTATAGGAAACTCTCACAACATTAAGATGCAATGTGGAAGAGAACATGTCTTTGTGCTTTCAGGACATCATCACTGTTAATCACCCTGCTAGAGGGATATGTCTGTGGATTTCTGTAAGTGCTGCCTCCGCAGTGGTCAACAGGAGACAATGAGCTTTCAGACTCCAAGGACAGTCTCAACTGATGAGACTTACTCCTGGCCATCAAAGGAAGGACTATTTGTACAAGTTTCCATGCCTGTGCCTCCTTCTACCTGCTCTCCTTGAATGTTAGTGCTCAATCTTCTCCAGAACTCCATCCAAGGAACTTTGCTCACCTGGCTGGGGGACAATTTGACACTCACTAGCTAGAAGCTGTCCCCTGTCCTCAGGCCTAACGCAATTCAGTTTTTAACAGTAAGCTCAGTCATCTGTCGTCTCATGTTGTATAGCATGATGAAACAGTTTGCCTCAACTGCTGGTCTATCATCAAAGACCACATCTGGATTTGATGTTTTTGAAGGCTAAAGGTGTCAGTCCCAATCAATTCTGGCCATGCCCCGTACGGATCCTGATGTCAGGAGCTATGCATATGGACTTCCCTAAGTAATGCCTGAATCCCACTACACCTCCCCCTTTTGTCTAACTAAGAAAGTTCTAAACTAAGTATAAGACTATATACAATAGGAATCTTTATAAAGTAATATCCAAGGGAGGAAAAGACAAAACATGAACAAGGTCAAACTGCAACTAAAAACCAACAAGTATTATGTACATCCTATATGCCTAGCATGTTGGTAAGTGGTGAGGTACAGAAATTACTTCAAAGCTGTTTATCTTAAATAATAAAAATCCAACACCTGGATGCTCTTTGCTAAAAAATGTGACAATAGTAACCTTAACTGTCTAGTCTTCAACTCCATCAAACCTGAGAAGGAAAATATATTACCTGAAGGTTGGAAGCACAAAAGAGTAGCTTCCAAAATTTAGGAGACATCAAAGACAGCTACCTGGACAGTCACCCATGGCTTTTCTGTGCAGTTGGAGCAGCCACCATTATGGCTACAGGCCTATGATTATCTGACAGATCTCTTCAGAAGCAGGACATTTTTGGAGAGACCATCTTATCCTGTTCAGGCAGGTTTCAGCAGGGTCTAACCTTCATCCTGCTCATCTGAATTGCACAGAATGCATGCTGAAAGCAGTCAAGGTAAGGGAAGTTCTTTGCCAAACAGGCCATTGTCTGCCAAGAAAGACAAATTTCTAGTGGCATGTCCTTGATCACGCTCAACACCATCTTGGGAAAGGAACAGTGATTCCAGAAGTGTCATGTGTCTCATGGCCAAATTCTCAATAACAAAACATTAAATGCCATATTCTCCAAGTCTATGAAGTGGTTGACTATCTACAGATAGACTCCTGTCTATCTGATATATTCTATCGTGCATCTGGGAAACCTAAACATGACTATTACATGGCAAACCTAAGTAATGGTGACCTGCAGTTCTTATCATCCCAAAGACTTAAGCTTACATTATAAAATTAGGCAATCTATAAATCAATGCACAGTCTCTGAAAGATGACTTTGAGTATGACTATCATATAAACATTAGCCAGAGGTACATGTACCGTGCAAAATGGTAAACAGAGGTATACAAAATATCTTATGTATATATTATGACTAATATAATTTTATATTATGATTAGTGTAACTAAACAGAAGTAAAAATTGCATAATGGAAATGACAATAATATGCTTAATATCTATCAATATGCAAAATATTTTAAACAGAGATAGAAACATGTAAAAATATGGCAATTACAAATTTAATTTTTTATCAATATATGAATTACCTAGACATATAAAAAATTTCAGATTTAAAATTATATCAATATACAAGTTATTTCAATCAAACATATAAAATGATTTCACATTTGTATCAACATACAAGCATCTATACCAGTGCAAATTGTCTTTGTCTCATATTTGGCTAATAACTGTTTACAGGCAGATACAACAACCTACCTATGTCTATCCTATCTATTCCCCTTTCTCTTTTTAAAAGGGATCCATGAGTCTATATTATTGTTCTACCCTCAACCCAATTTTAGCTTATAACTATCCTATCAGAATGATGATTATCGATAACCCTCAGAGGACAAAACCTATCAGGAGATGGGAAACTAGCTATTACATTAATATTTACTTGCAATATATTATATAACTGAGTAATATTTATTGAAGGGTATATGAACACTTATGATACAAATTGAACCTTAAGACAGTTCTTGGAGATAGGAACTGTCCCATGCCTGGATGCTGGTCTTCTCTCTGAGAACACAGGAATAAAACTGTGGAACTTGGTATACCCTGGGTCCCAATCAGTTCTGGTCATGCCCCATAGGAGTCCTAAACTCAGGAGCTATGCATCTGGCTTCTGTAAGTAATGCCTGAATCCCACTACAGGTATTGGATATAAAGCAAAGGATAATAAGGCTACAATTCACAACCCCAGAGAAGCTAGGTAACAAGGAGGATCCTGAGACAGACATCCAAAGATCCCCTTGAGAAGGGGAAATAGATAAGATCTCCTGAGTAAATTGGGAGTATAGTGTGGGGGGAGGTAAGGGGAGATGGGAAGAGAACATGAGAGAACTGGAGTTGGGGGAGGAACAGTGAGAGAGAACATGAAATGGATATCTTGACATAGGAAGCCATTTTGGGGTTAGGGAGAAACCTGGTACTATAGATATTCCAATGAATACACAAGGATAACCCAGCTAAGACTATAAGCAATAGAAGAGGGGTGCATGAACACGCCTTTCCTTATAATAAAACTGATGACCACCCTAATTGTCATTACAGAACCTTTATCCAGCAACACGTAGAAGCAGATGCAGAGATCCACAGCTAAGTATTGGGCTGAGCTTCCAGTCTAGTCAAAGAGAGAATGGAGGGATTATATGAGCAAAGGGGTCAAAGATCATGATGGGGGAACCTGCAGAGACTGCTGACCGAAGCTACTGGGAGCTCTCTAACTCTGGGATGACAGCTGGGGAAGCTTCAAGGGACATAAATAGAACCTCTGACTATAGATCACAATTGTGTGGCTTGGGTAATTCATGGGATCTCTGGCAGTGGAACCAGAATTTTTTCCTAGAGCATAAACTGGGGTTTTGGAGCCCACTCCCTACAGATAGATAAATACCTTGCTCAGCCTTGATACAGGGGGAATGGGTTGGTTCTGTCTCAACTTGATATTCTGGACTTTGTTGACAACCTATGGGAGGACTTATCCTCTTTGAGGAGTGGGTGGGGGAGTGGGGGGAAGCTGGGGGTTGGTGGCAGAAAGAGAGGGAAGGGGAACCATGGTTAGTGTGCAAAAAAGAAAACTTTGAAATAAAAAAAATGGTTTAAAAAGATTGGAGCGTCTATCTTTGGCCTACAGGCCAAGGATATCTGACAGAATTATCAGTGAATCAGGAAATGTGGAGAATTCTCCTGCTTTGTACTGGCAAAGTTAATCAAATTCTTTCCTCTGTGTCATGCAGAATATCTGTCAGACTCTTCTGTGGATCAAAATCTAAAAGGACTTGTCTGCCTTGTCTTGGCAGAGTTCAACAGTGCTTTTCCTGTGTTCCTCTTGTCCATTCTGTACAGCATACTGCCAGCAGTCAAAGTCAGAACTTGCCCAAAAGGCTAACCTTGCCACATTGAATGCAAACTCCACATGGACTTTCCTCAATTCTCATCATTCTTTGATGAGGTAAATTGGTTCTGTCAGGAGCAGATATGCTTCACTGTCATGAAAAAACCTTAGGTTATTAAACATCTTAAATGTCATATTCTGTAGGTCTTTGAAGTGTTTGAAAATCATCTATTTGCCTAAAATATATCTGTTTAACCTTGAAAGTACATCAATAAGAGTGAAACATATATACAGTATAAAAATAATTTTAAATTATATCAATATACCAATATCCATGCCAATGCAAAATATCCAAAATTAATATTATTATTAATTATATATTAATTATATAATTATTATATATTCTTATATTCCTTTAAATTATAACAAACATTTATAACTCCAAATAACCAACACCTATACCTCATCTCTTGAGAATGTGTGCATTATCTTCTCCAGATTGTTTCCTGTTTGTCTTTGGGTGAAGGCATCTTTAGGGGGTCCTAAGAAAATTGAGATAATGACCAAGTCCTGAGAAGACCAGTTGTAATCTTCTTGAATATATATTATCTATGAAAATTCAGTAGGTTCCCCTGATCAAACCTGTTCCATATTAACCTGGAAGGAGTCCACAGCCTTTCACTCCCATGGAAACAAAAGCATTTCTCTTTCTTGTAGCAGATATGACTTCCATTTGATAAAACATTTTTTTAAAATTTCTAGTTAAAGTTAAAGCATCCCTAGAGTATATAGTCTTGTTTATTCCAGCAGTGCATATTTCAATCCCATGTCTTTCAACATCTGCCATTCGCTTATCAATCAAAACATTTCAGGATCAACACAATACTAGGATTCAGACTCCTTGTGCATTTTCTATCTTTATGAAATCTTTTTTCTTTTATATAATTTTAATCTATTTTTGAATACATTATTATTTTTAAACTGTTATTTTGTATAACTCTCTAATCTTTTCTCATTTCTTTCATAAGCCTATGCACATTTTAAAACAGTGTTTAATCTGTTTAGAGGTGGTTTGTTTGTTTGGGTTGTGTCTTAGTTTTGTGGGTGATTTTGTTTGTTTGTTTACAACTGGACTTCATTTGCTTCATATCTTTAGTCTCTTTTGACCACATGAGTCTTCAAACTGTTAAGAGGCACAGCTAGGACGTCCACTGCAGCTTCGGCAACTGCCTCTACCCACTTGTCAGGTTTCTGAGAGCCACTCCTACAGCTCCTGGGCCCTGTCAAAGGTAGAGGACCAAGAATTGCACTTGTCCCCCCAACTCTGGGATGCTAGTGCCCTGTACTGTGGCCAATGATTTTATATAGTTTGTTGTTTACACTTAGTGTGAAAAAAAAAAGCTGTTTAAGTGCTGTTCAGCAGAGACTCTGAAAGGAGGTGTATCTTTTGTTATCCTTCTCCTTCAGGTTTCTCAAGCCTTATGTGGAAATTCAGGCCCCATGGTGGGCACCCAAATGTTGTTAGGTTTTGTTGTGGTGGTGGTTGATTTCTCTTTGGCTCCCACCACTCAGCTCCCAAATAAATACACAGGGAATTATTTTTATTTATGAATGCCCAGCCTTCGTTGGCTTGTTTCTAGCCAGCTCTTCTAACTTAAATTATCCCATTTCTCTTGAACTACATGTTACCTCTGAGCTTTTTGACCTTTCCCTATTCTATATCTTCTTTCCTTCTTACTTCATGGCTGGCTGTGTAGTTGGGTGGCTAGCCCCAGGCATCCTCCTCCCCTTCTTTTTCCACGCCCCCCCCTCAATCTCAGATTTCTCCTCCTTCTTATTCTTCTGCTTGGCAGCCCTGCTTTCTCTCTCCTGCTGAGCTATTGACTCTTCAGCTCTCTATTAGACTAATCAGGTGTTTTGTGTAGTCAACGCAACACAGCTTCACAGAGTTAAACAAATGCAACATAAAAAAAAATGCAACACGTCTTGGCATCATTAAACAAACATTCCACAGATTAAAGAAATGTAACAAATTTTAAACTAATATTCCACAACAGGTTTGTTCCTTTTCGATGTCCTCCTCATACGTTGGTGAACTGCCAGAACCTGCCTTCTTTCTAACTGTAGAACAGAGCACCCCTTTGCCTTTCTTATTCTTACCTTCTTTTTCACTCAGTCGCACAGAGCAGCTGCTAGCCAACCATTTGTCCCAGGAGTCCCAGGGTATAATTGCACTAAAATTGCACTTCACTCAGGATCAGCCTTCATGTGTATAATTCAAGATAAAATCCAGTTTTTAAAAAAATCTTTTTGTTTTAAGAACTATTTTTGTTTAATTACTTTGCTTTTGAAGACCCCAAATATGTATAAACTGATGTGTCACTGCTGTTGTCCCCATGACTTACTTATTTATTTCATTCTCATTCTCTTGAAGGTTTCCTGCGTTTCTCCTTCAAGTACTTCTTGGAGATATTCACATACAATAGAACAGCCCCACAATACTCCCCTATTTTAAGCATTTTTCTTATACACATCCCAGGCAATATGTGCTTCCTGGAAAGATGTGAGGTGAGTAGGGGTCTGGATCTCACAACACCACTGAGTGGCAAGAGTTATGAGCTACTATGGCAGTGACACCACCCAGAATTTTTGACAAACCGTCTGACAATCCCACTGAAATACTTGTCCTTAGGGGCAAGTTTTAAAACAGTGGCTATTTTAGACTCACCATAGAAACGGTGAAGTGTAGTGGGATTCAGAAGCATCTCCCTGACCTGAGAGAGTAGCCTCTGGGCCAGTGCAGGCTTGAATCTGTAGCCCTAAGTTGTAGGGGGAAAAAGCTTAAAGTTCTGTGCTAAGAAAGATCTCTCTGCTTCTCTACTTGCCTCAAGTACTGACAGTAAGCATGCTGTCCCATCTGAATGAACAAGATGTAAAACAAGAGACTTCTAAAATATGACAGGACAAAAATAGCATGGTTTCTCAAAATATCCTGCTTTAAAAAAAAAAAATCTGTCAGATATCCTAAGCCTGTAGTCAAAAAATTAGATGCTCCAACTTTACCCAAAAAAGCTATGGGTGACTATCCAGGCAGCTAACTGTTGCTGTCTTCTCTTACTAAATTTCAAAAGTTACTTCTTCATATTTCCAGCTTACTCAGGTAATATATTTTTCTTCTCAGTTATTCTACCATCATCAAATATTCTAGACATTTAACATATATCTTTGTCGTGGGCAACCTCGCCAGCAAGGATGACGCAACACCAGGCTCTTCTTTCAGCAGTTTATTCAGGAACCTTGAACAGAGCTTCTGCTGCTGGGGAAAACCCACTCATAGCTAAATACCCTCTGGACTGCCAATCACGGGGCACCATGTGGGCCATGCCAATAGATCCAGGTGCGCGGAAGCAAGCCACGAGCTTAGCTTTAGCTAAATAAGGAGGTGTTTATCTCAGAGAACACTCACCATCGGGAAGGTGGAAGGTGGAAGCCAGTGCCATCTTTAAGGTGCGGCCATGCAGCTCTCTACATATCTTGTGTTTGTTCTTCTTATACTTGTAGCTTTATTTTGTTTATGTCATTACCTCTACTCTCCTTCTAAAAACCATTGTTTGACAATTGTTTCTATTGTATATATAGTTGTACAGATAAATTTAAAACTTTCTTATTAAGACAAAGGAGGAGATGTAGTGGGGCTCAGCACCTTCCTGATCTGAGGGTGTGGCCTCTGGGCCAGAGCAGGTTTGGGTATCATCTATGAACTTTAATGCTTTAGCCTTGAGGCATGGCTAAAAATAGCTTAAAAGTTCTACACTATGAGGATAGCACTCTCTGCTTCCACCTCCTGGAAGGAAGGTCCATTCTGGACAAGTAGGTCTTTTTAATTTTCTACATTTATATTGTAAGTTACTTGAATAAATATTGAGCCTAATAACATATTTCATTGTGATAATTATTCAGGGTTAATACTCCGGTCACAGTGAAGTTATCTCCACAGAGATCAAGCATATTCATCAAGAAAATAACACACACAGCTACAAAATGTGTGTGATATGTGTGTGTGATGTGTGTGTGTGTGTTCTTTAAGCTTATTTTTCAGTAAGAAAACCATAATTACAAGCAGTCCCTACACTCAACTCTCCCCCTGGATATCTGGGGATGGGAAGGTCTATCTCAAAGGTCCATATCTGATGAACTAAGAGAAACTCATTGATGTGTCTCTGATGAAAACTTCTGCATGTTATACAGTGACAGGAACACAAGGCATTCAAGGTACATTTCCACTGAAATAAAATATTTTATGTAATTGCAATGGCTGTGGTGGGATGCTATCAGAAAACTGTTCTTTCCTCTCTGATCTTTAGATCTAGTTCCCACAAAGATCTTTCTTTTCCATCTTCCTCTATGACTAAACTTGTGATTGTTTGGGGCTTCTTAAGCTTTAACCAGCTTGATACACATCTATGCACATCAGGGAGCCTCAGAATTGTTTTGATGCCAGAAACATTTGTTTTCATTATCAAGAAATTCTCTAAAAATTTAATAAATCTCTGCCCTGTTTCTAGTTACCCTTGGAATTGTCAGGGACTCTGAACATATTTTCGTTACACAGAATTTGAACATCTGATTTCTTTCCTCCCCTCCTTTCCCATGTTTCATTTTTTTTTTACTTAGTTACTGCTTTCCAGAAACTGCAATTATGCAACATGAAACTACTTCTTTGTTAAACTGAAACAAAATCACACTGAAATATAGTTTCACATGCCTCAACACCAGTATATATGTGCTCATTTATCCATCTATCAATTTTGTGTGCAATCATACTGAACAAGGTGCCCTGCAATTCTGTCATGCAGAATTCCATAAGGAAGGTGGGAACTTTTAAAGATTACACATAAAAAATAAATAGGTCATAATATGTAGTAGAGTGAACTAGGCAAAGCCCCAATTCTGATAGTTTTCTAGAAAATAAATGCATGTAGGACATGGCATTTTTTGATATTCTAAGTGCTTCATTAGTGAGACAGGCAATTAACAAAACTATGGACCATGGAATTGTCATCATAAGATGGGAGAATGCACTCATGGCTAAGTTTAATGAAATAAAAGTATCAGTATAGGATTTACTGTTCCCTAAGTCATTTCTTCTTAATAGGTTATAAGCACAATAAGTAAGAATGGGAGGAAAATTTTAGCCAGACTCAAAGCTCTGCATTTATTTTCTGAGTCATGCTAGAACACTTGACATGGAACAGAACATCTCTTCTGATGTAAGGCATAAAGCTGACAGCATCCTGCACACCTTTTGCCTGGCTCCAAATGGAGTTCAAGAGTCTCTCAACTTGCTCATTCTGATTTACTACATATTCCCTGATTTCCAAATGGAATCTGAAATAATTGTACTTCCCCATCAATTGTTTATTGTCTACAACGTAAGGAAATTAGGGATAATTTTCTTCATACGGAAAGTTGAAAACTGACTGGGCTACCTATACACTACCCCACCATTTTGAAGTGTACTATCAGAATTGGTGATAAAAACAGCATTCGTTAGGAAGTTTTTCTCCAGAAAGAACTGGCAAATTCTTCTCAATGAAGATATCAAGTTAAAATCTAAAGTAAGAATTCTATAATGGTAAAAATGTGTAGCGAAGCATGTTAACTTTCATTTAAATTAAGTATATCAGTACAGTTAATATTGCAATATCCAAATGTAAAGTACCAAAATACTAATTATATGGCATATTGATCTTTCATATCTGTCAGACATTAAAACTAATTTTGTATGTAAATTATTATAAGAACTATATGAATAAAATCTCTACCAGGCCTTCTGTGTGCTCTAAATATTTTATGTACTAACATATCAGGCAATTTTCTTAAGTTTTGCTGAACTATAAGATATAAAATTACTTCAGTATTTAGAAAAATGTTTTTCTTGCAAAGGACTCTAATTCTGGGCATGTGATCAATTTCTAGAGACTGAATTATCATAGGGAGAGGATCTAACTGGGGCAAAAAGTAAGCACAAAAACTTCCTAATGTGCATATGTCTATATACACATAGCTAGCCTAAATCCCATTACATGTTTATAAAATGCAACATTCAGAAAATGAATATAATGTATTTACAATAGATAACTACGAATATATAAGGTACTAGGTACATTTATACTTATTCTAGTATTTTTCATAAATTTCAAAATTATAAACACATATGTAGATAAGAATAGGCACAATTTTAATAATCAAACAACCTCTAAAGTGGTAGCATCACTCTAATATTAATATAAACATCAACACTAAATCTTACACAAGAAGTAACCTAGAAATAAATGAGATGTTGACTTGCACACCTGTGCATATGTATGTATGTTTTTTTTCTAACAGAAAAGTTACTATCATCTTCAGTGATCAAATATATGTCTCTAATTTTACTTATCACATATATAGTTTCCAGTCTATTGTTAATTGAAATAGATTTTCATATTACCGAGTGACCTAGCTCAATACTTCACTCTGTAGAGTTCCAAACTATTAACAAAAATTCAATGAGAGATAAAGAATTTCCCCAAATAATGCTGATATTTCCTTCTCCCTGAGTTCAGACTATAGATGTAGTCAGATTTGGAAAATTATAGGTAAAATTATAGAAATTGAAATGAATTGTTCATACAATTGTATACCCATACCTTCAAGTTTTGTCTATACACAAAAATTAATTTTAATGATTCACGTTTTGAACTATCCTGTTCTATATAACCTGAGCCCTTTCAACCACCATAAGCATCTCTTAGAGAAGAGGACTTTGCAGATCAAAACTAAGATTCATCACATAGATTTGGTCTTATGGACTTTTTGATGAAAGAGAGATGAGCTTATTATGAGCTTATTTTCTTAGAGCTGTGGACACTTTGCTTTATATTCCGTGAAACTAAACTAATTCCAACCAAGTGCATCCCGCTCAGGTAAGATCTGAGCCTTACAAGGTACTAGGCACATAGATCCCATAAGTCTCTCATTTTCGGCAGAATTACCTGGTGACTCAAAGTATCTTCTTGATCTACAGCTCCTACTCTCCCTCCGGAACTGTGTATGTCTCCCTCTCTCTTTTTATTAAAATATCTATTGAAATCTTGTTTTATTAGTGGTCTTTCATGTTCCAAGACCATATGCATGAATGTCCACCCATTTTTCTTATCTGTGTTGTCTATGTCATTATCCCTAGTCATTGTCACAATTTAAATTGCTACCCATTTGTGTCTGTTCATTAGATATTCCCACTATTATGATGTAGGCACCATGAGCTCAGGGGTCTTTTAACTCACTGTGGTATATTCCCTATCTTAGCTTCCAGAAGTCTAATGAAGTTAAATGTGTGAATGTGAGGTACTTTTTTTTTTTTTATCATTACTGCATGACTGAGGGCCTGGAAGTATTGTAGAGTTTATGATTTCCAACAATGAAAAAGACACATGTGAAGGGGAAAATGTTAAAGCTGCTCCTTCCTGCCAAGTAGTCATGGAGGCTGAATCATTTCCTTCTTAACAAAGCAGTGAGCATGCATGGGCTGATGAATATCAGAAATCCCACAGAGTGAAATGTCATTGCTAAGAAATAACAGCTTCTCTGTCAGCAGCCAAAAACATTTTCTTAGAAAATGAAACTATTTCAAATTTCAGTGTATATTTAGAAAATAGTTTAGACATTCATTATAAATTTAAACGTGAAATGTAGCCTTTCCGTAGACACTCCTCTCAGAATCAGAGTCAAGATGCCTGGTTATTATCTTTACATTTGATGTTAATACAATAAGGCCCCAAAATACATGAGATGCATTATTAGAGCTATGGGAACCAAGATACCATATGTAGTGTAGGGCTATTTGATATCTATAAAGACTAAAGGAATAAATTCAAAAAATGAAGTTTAGGAATATTTACTAAAATAGGAACAAAGTAAGTATTTTAAAAAATTGGAAGGGCAACAGAGTGGGGTTTACATCTATAATTTCAGTTCCC
This sequence comes from Phyllotis vaccarum, assembly GCA_033318265.1. Taxonomy (NCBI): domain Eukaryota; kingdom Metazoa; phylum Chordata; class Mammalia; order Rodentia; family Cricetidae; genus Phyllotis; species Phyllotis vaccarum. The sequence goes on along the minus strand of JARWLC010000004.1, from coordinate 133,113,792 downwards.
AAAACACTGCAAAAGAGGAATGAGAAATGAGCTATATAGTGAATGAACGGCTAGCAAGACCTTGTCTCAAAGAAATAAAACCTTGAACCAGGATTTCAAAGTCTAATTTTTTGAGAAACCTCCACAATTATTTCCATATTGGTTGAACAAGCTAGCACTCCCATGATCACTCACTTCTATACACACATCCATACCAGCATGGTCTGGATTAGATTTTTTTTTTGAAACTTAACTATTTTAACTATTATAAGATGGAATCAAAAAAGAGTTTTAATTTTTACTTGCCTGACTTTTGTTGACTTTGAGGTTTTGTTATACTAGTCATTCACTTGCTTAGTTATTTACCCCAAGATATTTTTGAAGCAATTGTGAAAGATTATGTTTCTTTTATTTTTATTTTTTTTCTCAGTATATTTTTCATTTGTATATAGAAAAATTACTGACTGGTGTGTATTAATTTTGTATTTCGTTATTTTGATGAATGTGGTTATCAACTCCAGAAGTTTCCTTGTTATCTAGTCTTTAAGGATCATTATATAGAAAATAATATAATCTGCAAAAAAAAAAAAAGGGTCTTTGGAATGAAGCCAAATTCATCATGATGGATAATCTTTTCAAATTTAGTTTGACAGTATTTATTGAATTTATTTTGCAAATGTGTTCATTAAGATATTAGCCAATACTTTTGTTTTTGTTGAGTTGTCTGGTTTTGTAATGCTGGTATTATAAAAGAAGTTTGGAAATCTTTCATTTTCTGTTTTCAGAATTCTTTGAAGACTGTTGATGTTAGTTCTCTGAATGTCTGATAGAATTCCTCTCTGAATCTATATGAATTTTTTTTAATTTGAGAAACTTAATTTCTGCTTTTGTTTGACTGGTATTATGACTTTAATTAAATTATTAACAGTTTTTGATTTAATTTTTGTACTTTATATATATATCTAGAAATTCATCTATTTATTTTCAGTTCTCCAGTTCTGTAGAATATTATTATTTTCTATATTTCCTCTGTATCCATTGCAGTGTATAATTTTGAACCTCTAGTTTTAATTTGAACTTTTTCTTTTGATTAATTAATTAAAATGATTGCCAATTTTGTTAACCTATAGAAAAACACCAATCTTTCATCAATTTTTTTCATTTTTATTTTATTAATTTCAGCCAAGATTTAGATTTTTCTCTTTCTTTATATTTTTAGGTATTGATTGTTAATGTTTTTAAGTCTTTCATGCACATCACTCAATTATTACTTTAAGGTCACATTCTGAAAAAGTAGGTAGAGTGCTAAAACTTCACTTTTAGGGACATCTTTATGTCTCATATATTTTTGTATGTTGTATTTTCATTGTCGTTAAGTTCTAGGAATTTTTAAGATTTCTTCTTTAATTATTGCCTTTACTCAATTTTGATTCAGTAGTGTGATGTTTAGTTTCCATGAGTTTGGGTGTTCTCTGTAATTTCCATTATTAATGATAAACTGATTTATTCTGTGGTACTTGGATATAATGGTCTTATCTATTTTCTTGAATCTTAAGAAGCATCTCTTTCCTTGGATTAGAAATGTTTTCATTTATTATGATTGGAAAATATTTTCTAGATTTCTTCTTCTTTTATAATTATTATTTGTATATTTGATCATGTGTTGACTGTGTATTTTAAATTCTATTTCCTGTTACTTTAATTTGTCATATGGTTGACCAGTTGTATGGAGCTTAGCATTCAGTCTTTTGTCAGTTCAGTGTTGACTTTTGTACGTAGTGTCAGCAATAATGCCAACTAAGTATATTTTCTAATTTCAGGATCAGAACTTCTAAAAAGTTAGAAAATATTATTACAGTTATTGCAGAATGCAGTGGAGGTATTCATGATTTGGAGTTACCAGTGTGAGTCTAGGATTCTTACTTGAAAATATTGAGCAAAAGCTAAAGGTAGACAGGCAAGGAATACGTGGTGTTCAGGCAGGTGTGGGGATGGCTGGCATTACAGGTGTCTAGTGACATTTCTTGGAAATGAGTTGTTCTCTCATCTCAGAAATAAGTGTAGTTTATTACACAAATCTAACTTTTCCACCTGGATAAGGCCAAGCACACTTTATAGGGATTCTATGTTCCCTGCTCAAAAATGGGGGAAGACAGGATCAGGGAGACAGGAGGATGGAATCAGTGGCCTGAGTCTGTGATTTCTATCTGAAGAAGAAGCCCAGAAGATGCACAGGAAGGCTGGCATAGAGACATGTGGTACTTGGCCAGTAAAAATTATTGTTTTGCACAGAATTTTGCATATGATATTGTTATATACTAATTTTTAATCGTTTTTTTTTGTTGTTTGTTTTTTTTGTTTTTTAATGCACAGTTAAGGCACAATTGACCGTAAGTGGCTTGGCCTTTCCTAGGTCTAAGACAGCACATGGCACAGATGCCTACCTCTCAAGACTTCCAGGACCAGACTTCTGCCTAAGACCATATCTAGATCTGGGTCTTATCACAGATAGAATCTGTATTAATGTTTGTGGTCCATGTTTCCACCAAAGACCACACAGATACTCAGAGTCTGGGCTACAATTTATGGCTGTGAGGGTGTTCAATGTCCAAACAATCCCACATACACATACTTGATCTTTTTTCAAATTTATGGTCTTGTCACTAATTGATGCTATGTGCACATATGCATATATTTCTAAATATAACCATCTGTCTGTATAATATTATTGTGTATGTGTTTTTAGAACTTATCATTTGATACTGTATAACCAATTGCTGTGTTCTTCCAAGGAGATGTTTTGTTTTCTTTCAGCATTTCTTATTAGTTAAGATTTTTATTGCTGAGACCATGGCAACTCTTATTAACAACAACAACAAAACATTAATTGAGGTGGCTCACAGTTTCAGAACTTCAGTCCATTATCATCACAGAGGGGAGCATAAGGTGCTAGAGTTGAGAGTCCTACATCTTGCAGGCAACAGGAAGTCAACTGACTTCCACAATTATGGAAGCTTGAGCAAAAGAGACTTCAAAGCTTGTTCCACAGTGACACACTTCCTTCAATAAGGCCACACTACCTAAAAGTGCCTCTTCCTTTGGGGACCATTTTCTTTCAAACCACCTCAGTCCTTTTACATATAGGTAAATGTAGTCTTCACCCCTCATCAATAAAAATTCTCTTTGAAACCGATCAGGAGTATTACAGAAAATCACAACCAAACAAAACACAGAGTTGTGGAGCTCAGGCCCAACTGGTATGTCAATAACATAATCCCTGCATCTAAGGCTCAGACAAAATTTCAGATTTTGGGGTAGACAGATTGTAAAAGCCAGAATATCAAGAAGTTTGTGTATTATGAGGTTTCCAGCTCTGACTTTTAGGTCTAGCCTCAAGGTTTGGATCCACAGACCTGCAGATCCATAGAGTCCCACAGTCCCACAGAGACACACAGATGCTTGTATTAATTATACACTGATTGACCTGGGAACCAAGCATATAACTTGCTAGCTCTTGCTCTTAATAACCCATTATTCTAATCCTGTTCAGCCATGAGGCTCGATATCTCTCTCAGAGCAGCATAGTTGTCCTCTGCATCTTCTATCTTCTCTATGGCATTTCTGCTCTGTTCTTCCAGTTCTCGGAGTTTTCTTAGTCTGGTAGCCCTGCCCACACTTCCTGTCTGCCTTTGACCAATCAGCATTTTTTTTATTAAACTAATGGGTGGGACAATTATTTACAATGGAACAACATAGTCGCCCTACAAATTTGCCATGAGACATTTTATGGCTTTAACTTCCGACGTTAGGAAGAGACAGTCTCAATAGCCTGCTAAACAGTTTTAAAGGTAATTCTTGGCCATGTGTGTTTATTTCCTTTTTTAGGGCTACATATTTAGTTTATTAAAACATATATTGATTAAAATTTTTATTTTTAGATTTTTCAGTAGCTTATAGATTTCATAAATCAATAATCTGCCAATACTCATTTTTCAAATATTTTTCCCTTTCTATATGTTGCTTTTATGTGTGCTAATTTCCTTTGCCATGCAGAAGCACTGAAACTTGATATAATCCTATTTGTCATGTTCAGAAAGTTCTTGCTGTAGTCTATTTTTAATTTATTTTTATTTACTTAAAAATTCATTTTGGATATTTTCAACATGAATACTGTATTGATATCCTTTCTCCCTTTCCTCTCCTACCTTCAACTCTTCTCTCCATACTAACTCTGTGATTCTTATCTTCTTCTACTATTATCACATAAAATACGACATGCCAAGTTTATTAGTGCTCTTATATGTGCTATGTTTAGGGTAGAATACCTGTGGTTGAATAAACTAGTATGGGTTTGTCTATGAAAAGCACTGATTGTCTTTGCCCTAGCAGCTACAGATTTTTTCATCTAGGGTGGGGTATAGCGGTCTGAATAAAGTGTGTCTGGTATTGTTGGAAGGGTGTCACTGTGTATGACTTTGAGGTTTCAAAGTCTGTGCCAGATCCATCATCACTCTCTTGACCTGAAGATAAGGATGAAGCTTAGAATCATACATACCACAGTGTCCCCACCCTAAGGATAATGGACTATACCTTTGAAACTATAAGCAAGTCCCCAATGAAATGTTTTCTTCTATAGGAGTTTCCTTGGTCATGGTGTTTCTTTGCAGCAATAGAACACTAAGACAATGGAATCTTCTAGGCTTTCACCTATTCTCATTGGTATGTTGATTGGTGTTGTTGTTATTCAAGATTTTTTTCCCAAGCATAGAGTTGATATTTCATGGAAAAGCATCTTCATCATGTCCTGAATATACTGTCTCCAAGTAGATTTCCTCCTTTTCCAACTTTCACGATCTTTGTGCCACCTCCTATGTGATGTCCCCTTCATCTTAGGAGTACGGCCTGTGGCATCACTTACACTTTGTGTTTGTATCCATGGTGTATCTCTATCTCAGCCATCATACACCACAAAGGAAGCTTTTTAAAGAGGGGAGATCTACACTTATCTGTGAATCAAACTTACTGAGAAATTACACTGATGTAGGAAAATGGCTACAGTACATTCTCCTCTCGGGACTATGACCTCTCCAATTGTGGGCAGTTGGCTGTTTTATGCCAGGCATGGTTTCCTCCACTGTATATGCCTTAAGTCCAATCACACAGATGCTGATTACCCACAAAATATAAGTGCTCTCACTTCTATGCAGGGTATCTTTCAAAGCTGTTCACTATTGTTTTATAGGCTTTACAAGTAGGCAAGACTACTGATTTCTTTTCTCCATGGACTCTTCTGGTATTGTGAGAACTCGTCCTTGGGGAGAAGGATTCAAGGTCAGTTTGGAGAAATCAACTTGGTTTTTTCAAGTTGTGTGTCTGAAGTCTGATATCTTCAGTAAGAATGTATTATCTTCTAGTTCTGGGAAACATCAAAAGGTAATGAAAATAGCATATGTTGTTGTGGGAATCCCTTGGACGATTCTGATATATATCTCAAAGGGAGATTTCCCATGAATGAAACTGTTTTGTTCTAAGTCTATGATTCTAGGTTTTAAAATATATAGTATATATATTTTAAAAAAAAAAACATTTCCCTGAGTTTTTTTCAAACACTTTAATTTTATGTATCTCTCTTTCCCATCTCTCCATCTGTATTACTCTCTCTCCCTACTCAGTTACACTACTGCTGTTTTTTCTCATTCCTTTTACAGCAGCTCCATCTGTCACACTATCTAGTGCTCCTTCTTTCTACGATCTCCATGGCCTCTTTCCACTTACCTGGCAGTCTATGGTTGCTCCACGTTAAATATTCAAATCTAAAGATTTGGAGCTAGAAATCACACACACACACACAAATAAACAAATAAAACCCATAGTTATTTTCCTTCTCGCTGGGTATGGATTACCTTACTCAGTATTTACACTTTCCACTTCCATTTTTTTTTACCTGAAAAATTCATAATTTTATTTTTCTTTACAGCTGGAGAGTATTACAATTTTATATATACTACATATTTATTATCCATTCACTCATCACTTGACATCTAGATTGCTTCTATTTCCTAGCTAATGTGAATAGATAGTCTAACATTGAATATGGCTGAGCAAGTATCTCTGTAGTAAGATATCAAGTCTCAGTTACACGCAGAGGAGCATAATGGCTAGGTCATAGAATGGATGTATTTTTAGTTTCTTGACATTTCTACACAGTGATTTCCATCCTGGTTACCACAGTTTGCAACTGGACCAACAATGAGTGAGCCTTCCCATCTACCGCCATCCTCATCGGCCTTTGATTCAGTTGTTTTCTATGTCTTAGCCATTCCAACCAGGGTCATCCAAAAGCAACTTTACATCACAGTTCCCTGCTTGCTAAGGTTTTGAACACGTCAGGAATGAACTTAACTACTTTACCTCTTCCTTTGAGAACTCTGTTCACATCTACACCCACCACCTTTTACTTTTCCATCATTTGTTTTCTTGAATCTCTAATTTTTTAGTTATTTGTAGATTTCAGAGGAGCTTTCTGCTCATTGTTTGCTTGTTTGGTTGATTGGTTTTCAAAGCTATTGTGGATGGTTTATGTTTTTACTGATATTTTTATGAATTTTATTATTGGTATATGGAAACAGTTACTAATTTTTTTCATTCTGATTTTGTAACTTGCTACAAAAAATTTCACCATATCTAGGATCCTTTGTATGATTAAGAACATTTTCCCTGTCAATGTAGGCTTTTTTTTGTGCTCTTGCTATTTTTTTTTTTTTTTTTTTTTAGTTTCTGTTTCTTTCTTTATTGCTCTGGCTAATAGCAAATAGATTAAGCAGTAGTGAAGATAAAATAGAGTGGGCATTCCTAACCCGAATCTTAATCCTAATATTTCCCAAATTGCTTTCATGTTCTTCCTCATTTAGGATAATGCTGACCACAGATTTGCTTTATAGTCAAAATTACCATGATTTAATTTTGGTATATGGTAGCTATCCAGAAAATGATTTTTTTTGTTTTGTTTTTAGATTTTCAAATGTCCTGCCTCAACTTGATATGTTAGTTTGTGAATCTGTGTTGACTACTCAAGGGAATCCCTACCTTCTGTGAGAAGTGGGTGGGAGCCAGGGAGCAGGAGAAGGAAAGGAATAGGTACAGTAGAGGGTATTTAAAAAGAATTTTAATAATAAATTAAAAATGTATAAAAATATCATGAGATTTATTTATTCATTTCCTAGTTTCTATTGGGCTTTTATGAAAAAGAAATATTGAACTTTGTCAAAAGTTTTTCTACATATGTGGAATGATTTCTGTCCTTATCTAATTTATGAGCTTTAAGATAATATTTATTTACATATGTTAAGACCTCTGCATTCATGAAATCAAATTAAATTGGTTGTGATATATGATCAATTTAAAGTATTTTTGAATTATTTTTACAAATATTTTTGTATGTGTATATTCACAAGGACAGTCGTGTTTTTTTGTTGTTTTGTTTTGGGTTTGTGTGTGTGTGTGTATGTGTGTTCTTGTTTGGTTTGGGGCAGCAAGGCAATGCTAACTTTGTGGAATAAGCTTGGTAGTGCCTCTTCCATTTCTATTTTGTGTAACAGTTTTAGAAGAGTTGGCATCAGTTGTTTCTTAAAGATTGGTGTGTAAATGTGTATGCCTGTATGTATGTGTGTATGTGTATGTATGTGTGTGTTTGTATGTGTGTATATGTATGTATGTGTATAAATGTATGTGTGTATGTGTGTATGTGTATAAATGTGTGTGTATGTATGTGTGTATATGTGTGTGTTTATGTGTATAGATGTATGTGTGTATGTGTGTATGTGTATAAATGTGTGTGTATGTATGTGTGTGTATATGTGTATGTATGTGTGTGTGTCTGTTTTGGTTCACAGCTTTTTTTGTATACTTCCAGGTATTCTATTATGATCTTTGTAAATTTATGGTTTTCTGGAGAATTGATGGGTTTGTTGTTTGTTTTACAGTCTGACATCATAGCTAGGCAAAGAATTCTTGTTCACTGTCTTACTCAAAGGCAGAATTTGATTCAGTGGCAGCAGAAATGGCAACATAACAGAGAGAAATCAAGTCTTGTAAAACTTTTTATATATATTCTTAAAAGTGTCCAATTAAAATTATCATTATTACACATATGCCATGAGGCTCCTAAGGAGCCCAGAAATCCAAGGATGCTGGCCCATCTTTTTAATGTTATTTAAGGATACAAAAATATAATTCTGCTAAGCAAGATAAATTAAAATCTAAACTTTAGAACAAATTTCTAATTTTAGATACACAAATTTTTATTACAAAATGATCTACCAATATATGGGGTGACTCTTAACATTGGAAAGTTAAATCTTAGCCCTATAGTTGAGATCACAAAGTCAAAGTACAGGTTTGTGGGATTCTCTGCCTTCTCGCTGTGTGTGCAATTGTCTTTCCAAGATGTGCCCAGAGAGATTATGAGATTTATTTTTCTCTACCTAGTCTTAGCAGGCAGTCCTGTTAGACTAATACTCTGCATTTTGACATCATTTAATTTTAATCACCACCCAATACCTCTGTCCCCAAAAAAGTCAGAGTTATGAATTAAAAGTATGAGGCAAATTTTCTAACAAAAAGTGGAAGCTCTGGTGTCAATAACAGGCCATCTCCTAACCATGGGACTTCAAAAAAATCACTGTGCTTTATTTTCTAAGCAAAAAATTGGATACTACTCTAAATGCCATAGTGTGGGAAATTATGTTGTTACATTATAAATAATTGTCCCACTCACTGGTTTAATAAAAAGCGCTGATTGGTCAAAGGCAGGCAGGAAGTGTGGGCAGGGCTACCAGACTAAGAAAAACTCTGAGAACAGGAAGCACAGAGAAGAATGCCAGAGAGAAGCTGGAAGACGCAGAGGACAACTATGCTGCTCTAAGAAAAGGTACCGAGCCATATGACTGAACAAGAGACATGGGTTAGATGAAGGGTAGAGAGCTAGCAAGTTATATTCCTGGGCCTTAGGTTGATCAGTCTAAAACTATCGTATGTATCTGTGTGTCTCTGTGGGTCTGTGGTTCTGTGGGCCTAAACCTTGAGGCTAGGCCCGAAAGTCTGGGCCAGAAACTTCATACTACACCATAGAATCATTTTGATAATTAAATGAATACATATGTGAGACAACGGGTAACAATTTTAAATATATTATTAGATTAACTAGTTATAATACAGGCTGCTATTTTAGTCCCTAACAGTGACGCATTTCTCTCTGTTCTACTGAATACACTTTTCTTTAAAGCCATACTATCTGAAGATGCAGTGATCCTAACAGAGCAGCCATCCCTCTTCTCAGGTCAGTAAGTAGTATGTTGACATGGTTTACAAATGCAAATTCCTGGCCTTTGGTCTATACCAATTCAATAAGCTCCATGAAATGAGCCCACCAAAAAGTATTTTAATTATACCTATAGGTAATTTTACTGAATATTAATATTTCAGCCTCAATGCAAAAACACAAGACAGCCTTGTAAAGAGAAAGAGCTAAATCTTCATAGATGTAAGTTCCTTATCCAACCTTTGCCATGGAATGATTAGCCTCCTATGTGATGTAACAACTTAACTTCTAAATAGAGTTATATGGGACTTTCCCACAAAATGTATAAATGATATGCCACAATATGAATGCATATAATTATTCCAATATGAGCAATAACAAAATAAACATTAGTGGCAAATGAAAGAGGTTGATTTTAGTAGAAAGCTTTCTGCTTTTATTCTATTAATTTTCAACTTAAATCTACTTCAGAAATCATAGTGTGAACTCTGGTTAGTGTTTTTATTTTACTAAAAGAAGAATGTCACAAGAGAAAACATTATCAGATTTATAGTAGTAATTTATGATTTATGATCTAGGTTAGGTTCTCAGGTATGAGTAACCTCATTTGATAACACAAGTTGTTTAAAGTACTTTCTTGGGCATCAAAAGTCATTTTCACATAGTTTTATTGGATTCCTGGCTTTGGCTTTGAAAATGTGATTTCTTTTATTATGAAATGTAAGCATGTCATTTTATTATGAAAGTTAATATTGATTGACTGGAAGCATTCAATCAGAAAGATCTGGCCAGCATTCAAGTATTCATTCAAAGTAACATCTCCAAGGCATTAAAATGAATATTGTAATAAGTTAAGGCCATGGTTCTGTTTCACAGATGAGATAAAATTTATCAAACATTTTATTGGCCTTTGGCTCGCATGATTGAGCATGACAGTAAGTGGGAAGTGATTCGCTGTCCTTGTTAGTACTATATCAAAACAAAACAAAACAAAACAAAACAAAAAAATCCTTTTCTTGACCAACATAAAGATCATCTTGGGTTTTCTTACATGACATAAAACTCTTCATTGTTAATTCACCTTCATAATATACTTGCCTATATTTCATATCTAAGAGGCCACAGGGCAAAGCACTCATTCATGAACTGGAAAAGAGGATTAAATCTGTGAGTAAAGATAAAAGAGAAAAGAAAAAGTGAAATGACATACCTAAAATAAACAGATAAGAAGGTTTCAATAGACATCACCCTTAGTATTCTACAATTCTGTGGGATGATGAATTTTATGTGTTGATGATGGAATCTCCATAAAGTGAAAGAACTAAGAGCTTATGTGGTTTCCAGCTTTCCAAAGCTCTGTACAAAGAAGCTGAGAATGTTGCTAAGCAGAAAATGGAATTAAAATAAGTTGATAATTGATAAACATGAGGGCAAGTGTACTTTCCCATCAAATTACTTCCCAGTATTAGGGTTTGAAAGATGCAATTGTTTCTACAGTATTACATATATTTCTATCATAATGTGAAGAAGGTATGGCACTTAGCTGCCTAAGTAGGTTAGTTACCACTTTACTACCATATATCATAGTACATTTTATGGATGTTTTATATTGACAATTACATTGGAATGAGTAATGAGGTATTCAAAAGACTTTAACTAGAATTTTATTCAGTGTAAAGTCAGGGTTATTGATTTATTGAATTTTAATTGAATTAGTAGTACAAAAAACAACAGAGCTTTACACAAAATATATTAAAATCATTCAACCAAAATATTGAAATCCCTTAGCATGTTAGTGGCCAACCATCCTAAGTATTCTAGTTTTAAAGTCAACTCTTTGGACATAAGTTTTGCTTTTCAAAAAAAATGTCATTAACAAAAACTAATTATAGCATATAAATAGAAATGGCTTGCTTTAATTAGCAGCTTAGCAGAAAAACTGTTTAGATATTAATTCTCATAAAAGGATATTTATAGTTGTAGAACTGTCCATAGCCTATCAATCTACTATAGAGCATTTAATTTTATTTAAGAAAGACTTTCAATTATATTCCATAGGGCAAAATAGGTCATTCACATGTTAACTATGAAGAATTCTTACACTCAAGAGAAATTTTTTGAGTGACTTAGCTATATTCTTTCTCACTCTACAGTCCAAACTGGCCACAAATTCAGTGTTAACCTCCTATGAGGACCTCTCAGGTATAGGGATTGCAGGTGTGAGCCAATGTACCTGGCCACTCTTTCATTCTAAATAACCCAACTTCTTACATTGTGCATTCTACTAAATTATTTATATTTTAAAAAATAGAATTTATATTTTATTATATAAAAATAACTTTAAGCAAAATGTATACAAATTTTGTAAGAATTCTCAAAATTATATTCTCTTAAGCAAAAAAAGTTTAAAGAATGAGATTTAATTAGTTACTTAGTGATTTTTCAAAAGTTTCTGGTTTAAAAAGAATATTCTACAGCCAGGATAACCTTGATTTAGTGTTCAATCAAGATTTAAGTAAGTCTTTTACTACTCAAACTAATTAACTTTATATGCAATGTTTAAATATGCGGTATACATTTAATATTGTATGTCTAATATTACTACTGATGTGAAACTATGGATACCAATCAGATTTTTAGATATAATAACAAAATTATTCATACAGGTTAGCATTTAGGCTGTACAGGAGCGACTCGGTTTTTCCAGTGACCTAGCTACAAGGGAATATAAATTATTTCTTTAATTTATTTGAAAGGTTTGGGCATAATGATAATTTATTACTATATAACAACTTATAACATACCTGGTGGCTTAGAACAGCTGTTATCTCACAGTGTCCAATGCCCAGCAATATAAACATGGTTACATGGATCTTGGGTTTTTTTTGTTAGAGTTAACAAAAATTTTTATCATTTTCTCATTAATTCTCAGAAAACACCACTAGCATCAGGTGATCATTCCTTTTTGCTCCTACTTTTCTCTTCTTTTTCTCTTTACTCTACCCTACCTTCCCTTCCCTGTTAATTCTTACCTCTGTGACATCTATAAAATTTACCTTTGGTAGAGAATCAAGTCACAGTCCAGTTAGACTGCTCTTGGCCTATTAAGTTCTCTCTTTAAAATAAATGTGTGTGTGTGTGTGTGTGTGTGTGTGTGTGTGTGTGTGTATGTGTGTAAAATAAAATTTGAAATTAAATTAAAACCACGATTTGTAATCCCACTGTTATAGAATAGTTTAATTAATGAATTAATATGAAAAAAATAAGCATCACCCTGGAAACATAAATACAAAACAGAGTGACTCCCTTGCTAAGGACAGTACCCACGTGACTCACTGTACATGGAGAAGTCCAGCTGGTACCTACATGGATTGTTTACTGTTACTTTCTAGTGTCTCCTCAGATGGATCTGAGACTGTATGTTTCCCTCCTCTCTCCAAGCTGGAATTTTGTCTGCTTTGTAATTGCATGAGTCTTGGATATGTAAGGCCCCCTCTCTTTTCCTCCCTTTTGCTTGTTTTAGCAAATTTCTCTTACCCAAGAAGTAGTGCTAGCAACAGCACGTTGCAAGGACAGTAAGCAAACTTGCCTAAGACATATTAACAGGACAGTAAAGATTAGCCTCCCTGATAAAAGAAGAACTGCAGTTAGGACTAAGACCAGGTGCCTGGGGTGGAGACAAAGGAATGTGGTCAGGAATGTGGTTAGGAGCCCTGGTCAGGAGCCAGATGCTAAACATTCCTTAACCGAGGATACACTGATTCCCCTGTGTGGGCTGTACATCTGCCCTTAAAACCTGCTCTTAAAACATATATCCTGGTGCTGGAGACACCAGCATCCCTGTAAAACTTAGTAATAAAAACTTTCACAGTGTATGTCAGCTGGGCAGAGGGGGAAGGGAGGGGAAGCAGTTACTTGGCTATGTGATCAGGCCCAGCCGGATCAGGGAAGGAATTCCAGGAAGAGATAAGGAACAAAGGAAGAACAAGCAGCAGGCCTGGGGGCAGGTGATAACCAGGACCTTTGGTCAGGCCAGATGGCAGCCTGGGGGCCCTCACCCCTCAATGGGTGATTTCATTCAAACCAGCCAATGAAAACCTTGTAACTATGCTTCTGCTTCTGTACGCACGCTTTTGCTTCCCTAACCCTATAAAAAGGCCCTGAACAAAGGGCTGGGTGCGCCAGCCCCTCCCAAGTGGCCCGGTAGCCGCAGATACCTGTGTTATTCAATAAACCTTGTGCTGTTTGCATCTGACCCGTGGTTTTGGCTCGGTCTTTGGGTCCCGGGGTCTCCTCTTCAGGAAAGGTCCGTTTTGGGGGTCCCTAACCCCCGGGGGTCTTTCAGATATAAGTGTAGTGTTAAGTTTCCATATGAGTTTCTAAAAAAGGTCTTTTATTTTTATGTAAATAAATAAAAGTATTTATTCTCTTCTAACCTGCCTTTCCATCTTCTATTCTAAAATAACCTTTCCTGTTCCATTATTCTATGTTAGCCCTTTTTAATTGCTGAGTTCTGTTGTACGAGTTTTCTGGCCTGGACTTTTAGGCCTAGCCTCAAGGTTTAGGCCCACAGACCCTCAGACCCACAGTCCCGCGGTCCCACGGTGACACACAGATGCTTTCAATAGTTTTTAGCAGATCAGCCTAAGGCCCAGGCATATAGCTTGCTAGCTCTCTACCCTTCATAGAACCCATGACTCATCCTGTTCAGCCATGAGGCTCGGTACCTTTTCTTAGAGCATCATAGTTGTCCTCTGCTTCTTTCGGCTTCTCTCTGGCATTCTGCCTGGCGGTCTGCTCTGTGCTTCCTGTTCACAGAGTTTTGTAGTCTGGTAGCCCTGCCTATACTTCCTGCCTGCCTTTGGCCAATCAGCGCTTTTTATTAAACCAGTGGGTGGGATAATTATTTACAATGAAGCAACACAATACCCCTATAGAGTTCTATCTACCCTCTCTAGAAAATACTCCTTTCACATCCACGTACTACTTTTATGATCACTATGCCTTTTCCAAATGGACATATATAACTAAAGAGTTGAAGATAACATCCATAAATGGCAGAAAACATTATCTCTCTGGGTCTGGACCACCTCACTGAGGTGGTTTCTAGCCCCATCTATTTACTACACATTTTATAGTTTCATTTTTAATAGCTTGGTAACAGTTTTATCATGTAAATATACCATATTTTCATCACCTAGTAATCAGTTGATTGACATCGAGATTATGTCTAATCCTGGCTCTTGTGAACACAGAAGTAATAAGGACAGGTGCAAAGGTATCTGGGTAGTATGATATAGTCTTCTGGTCATAGTGGGATAACTGGGTCATGCTATCTATTTCAAGTTCTTTAAAGAACCATGTTGATTTTCATGGTGGCTGTACCAATTTTTACTCTAGCCAGTAGTAAATAAGGGTTCCTCATTTACCCACATTCATGTTAGCATTTTCATTTATATTTTATCCATCATGATTGGGGTAAGATAAAGTTTCAAGTATTTTTAATTTGTCATTTCCCTAATGGCTAAGGATGTTGAACATATGTTTGCATTTCATCTTTGAGAACTCCCTGATTAACTCCATGCCTCACTTTAAATTTGATTGTATATTATCTTGATGTTTAATTTTTTTCAGTGCTTTATATATTCTAAATACTAACCCTTGGTCAGTGTACAACTGGGAAAGACTCTTCCCCCTTGCTATACGCTGCCTCTTCATTCAAATAATGGTGTCCTTTGATGTACTGGAGCTTTTTAGTTTAATGAGGTCCTATTTATTAGATGTTGAGCTTAATTTTATTTGGGACCTGTTCAGAAATTTTTCCCTATGTCAATGAATTAAAGGATATTCCAGATGTTCTTCTCTCTCAGATTCATTGCATTTCCTCTTCAACATGGTCTAGAACAGTAAGATAAGTAGAAGAGATAACGAGAAGACAAATAGGAATGAAAAAAGGCAAAGCATTCATTTTTACAGATGATACAACTACATACATAAAAGCCCTAAAGACCTCATCAGAAAAGGCTTACAGTTGATGAAATTATGTAACAGGATACAAAATTACTGCACAAAAAACAGTTGTCTTGCGATATACAAATAACATAGTATAATAGAAACCATGGAAACAATATCCCTCACAATAGCCTCAAAAAATATATCTTGGAGTAAATATAATCAAGACAGTGAAAAACTTCTACAATGAAAATTTTAAAAAACTAAAGAAAGAAACTGAAGGAGCTATCCATCTCTACCCTGCGGAGCCTGCAGATCTTTATCTAGCTAGATGAGTTTGCGAGAACTTCATCGCCTCAAGACCTTGCCAGTCTCTAGTATATGGCCTGGGTCCATATTCAGGGACCCAACTTAGTATAGCCAAACTTATCTGTACCTCTACCAAGCTATAGACCTCTACCAATACTCACCCTGCCTATCCCCAGCATATAGGCTACTCCTGTGCCATACCCAACCTGGATGGAAACCCAGTCATATGTTACATGACAACCAACTATAATAGTCCTATCTACTGAGTTCTGAACTTGCTAAAATGGTTTGCCTATTGAAATACTGCAGAACAAGTAAAATTTCTCTTTCCCAGTCTCCTTTAAGAAAATATTCTTAGAATATTTATTTCTTTCCCAGTCTCCTTTAAGAAAATATTCATAGAAACTAGCACAAGACCTGCACAGGTGCAAACTAGGCAAGTTCCCAGCACTGAGACGGGGAAGTAGACATAGAGTCCCACCACTAACCAAGAAACTATTTACAACCAGTACCTTCTGACAAAGAAAAAAAATCAGTGTTCTTTAATGGAATTTCACTGGGTACTGCAACCACACTCCTGGGCAAGGTCCACGCCCAAGAATACTAGTTGCCAAACACAAAATTAACTTCATGGATTTTTGATGACTATTTGTTACATTTTAGATTAAAAAATAAAAGGTTCATATAGTTCTGTAATGACTGTTTTCATTACTGAAAAACTCACATAATAATTTTCACTATCTTTGAATAACTTTAAGCTTTAAGTGATTTTTATTTTCACTGAGGAAGACCAACAAATCATTGTGTGAGAGCTGCTGTTTGGCACCACAAACTTTTCTTAACAATCCTTGCTAAGTCACTGACTGAGTGCTCTTTTAATTGCCTTGAAAAGAAAATGATCTCAGCTTAGTTAAGTGTTGGCAGTGATTAAAAGGCTCCACAGAAATTTTCCAGAATTTTAGTTCTAAATGTGAGATTATGGCTAGTTTTCCTCTATACTTTGTGAAATTTTAAAATGTTCTGTGACTGTCACATCTTTGTTCAATAGAGAGGTCTGTTCCATGGCACTGTTCCACATAGTGAGCAACAAGCATAGTGAGTTACAGCAAAGCATGACAACAAGAAATCAGATACAAAATCATTAGTATGCTACTGGGAGTTGTCTCTAGTTAAATACGATTTTTCCCTTTAAATCTATCCATTTTATGATTTTTAATGATCATGGATTAGCTTTATTATACAAATTAATGAGACATCATTATTTTTATGTTTCTCTCATTTTTATTAGTTCTTCGATAATTTTGTACAGTGTGTTTTGATCCTCTTAATATCCTCCCACTCTTCAAATCCGCCCATCCTTCTCTACCCACCCGAATTTGTATCCTGTTTTTTTTAAAGCATTAAGTCCAAGTTTTGCTATTTGTATATCCCTGGGTATGTGGTCTTCCACTGGAGGATGATTAACCTTCCAGGTGCTACAGTCTTAAAGAGAGCTATGCCTACATCTGCTAGTAACCATCAGTTTCCAGTAGCTCCTCAGCCAAAGATGTGTCTGCCTTGAACATGCATATATCTCATTAATGTTGTCGCAACCACTGTGAATTCCCACTTTTCACCTGCCCTGTTGGGTCCTTGTAGTTACCTACAACTTCTGATCCTTACAATCTTTCTGCCAACCATTTCTGAAACAATCCAGAGCCTTGGGAGGAGAACTTGTGAATATAGATGTCCCATTTGGCTGAACATTCAATATATTCTTATTCTCTGATCCTTGACTTGTTGAGGGTTTCGGTGTTCGTCACTGCCTACTGCAAAGAGAAACTTTTTTGGTGAGGGTTGAGAGGCACCTTCCTCCACAGGTGTAATAAGATAAGTATAGAATTGGTTTACTACTTTGTTCATTAGCAGAATAGTAGTGGTGGGTTCTCCATTAAGGAATAGACCCTGTCTGCAGACATATTCTGGGTCAAATAATAGTGCTAAAACTTGTGTTTCATCTCATGGAGTAGGCCTTAAATCTTATCTGAAAGTGGTTGGTAACTCCATGATGTTCATGTCACTATTGCACTAGCAGGCATGCTTCCCAGGCCAGTCATTATTGTAACTTTACTAACTACAAGAGGTTCATAGATATTAAGAACAATGATTATTCTTCTCCTGTGGTAGCAGGTGTAGCATCTTCTACCACCAATACTAATAAAAACTGCTGGGTGAGTGCCTGCTTGATTTCTCCTCATTATCTGACTCACTCAAGTAGGTAATATTCAGTAAGTTGGACCTTGCCATTAAGTTCTGGAGGGTACTCCATAGAATTGCAATAGCCTGTCATGTTTGTGGATCTATGGAACTTCACTGGCCAACACTCTAAAAGAGGTAATGTATTCCTGGAACTGTACTTCTTATTTGTTAACCCATGATATCTAACAGTTGTGTTTCAATGCCGTTATAGAGTAATTCTATTTTAATTATTGTTATACATGTGCACATCCACCCAACTCTTTCTGCATATCTTCAGTGTTATTTACCCTTTCTGGCATTTTCTTGTTGTAGTGGAGTTTCTTGATCCCAGGCAGCCAGAGGCTCAGACCCACAGACCTGCCTCGCCAAACCCCTTAGTCACCCGCCACTGCTGCTTAGGCCCCCAGAAATGACTCAGGCGCTTATATTAACTTCATGCTGTTTGGTCTATGGCTTAGGCACATTGCTAGCTAGCTCTTACATCTTAAATCAACCTATTTCCACTAATCTGCCTGCCACATGGCCCGTGGCTCACCTGTGTTCCTTACATGTTGCTCCTTTGGGCTTCGGGCTTGGTCTGTCTGACTCCACCCTGATTTTCCTACCTATGCTCTGATTTCTCCTCCTACTTTTCTATGATGCTTGTCAAGGGCCAAAACAGCTCCTTTATTTAAAGATTGATATTTCTCTTTTACCTTGCCCTCCTATTAGCCAACTTCTTTTAACCCTTCCATCCTCATTATTGCCCTGTAGTCTTTCATCCTACAGCATGCCCTGGGGATGTCCATAAAGTTGAATAAATTAGTATGTGGCCATTAGCAAAGACTTTCAAAGTAAGGGAGATAGAATACAGGATTCCTCATTTTAAATTCCTCTCAGGAAAAGGAGACACTAATCTTCACTCATTGTATCTGGAGAAACTGAGAGGGATAAATAAGCAGAAAGATGGAGGAGTGGAGAGAAAAATGAAGTAATAGAAAGTTACCAAGCCATGAAAAAATGTCTAGAGCAGGCATGAGGATAGAGAAGGAACATAAGAAATATTTGCATATTATCATAATTTCCAGAAATACTGTTCTTTGGATATGGCTAAGCATGTTTGAGCTATTTATCAACTTCTCAATTTTGTCTGAGATTGATTTGATTCTATTTGTTCTGAGAAAACATACACTGCCAGCAGTAAGAGACTGATTTTATAATTTGAAAAATTTTACAATAGTCTGTTTTTTCATTCTTCTCTAGGTACTTCCCACCAATTGAAGGCAGTATTGTGCAACATTAAACAAGGTATATACAGACTTCACCTGTGGGAATGGAGGAATTTAATAAAGTACAATACAAATGATAAAGATAATCTTAGATATTGATAAATTCTATGATGAAAACAAAACTTTCAATATAATAGACAAATGATAATTAAAATGGTAATTATATCTAGTTAATCCCAAAATTGTTAGATTTTCTGCAACACTTGCTAAAATAATAGAATGTAGACATTACAATTTGACAGCAATCTGTGGGGTCTACATATGGAAATCAGAACTTGGTGTAGAATAAATACTGATTTACTGATAATTTGTTGTGTTCAGTGCACTGTGTTAGGTGAGATGAATAGTAAGAAAAGAATACTTAATTTTTATGCAATAGCCCTTAAAATATGTTTCCAAAACGTGACCACAATTGCCGGATGCATTTCAGAGATGCCAGGTACTTAGCTTGTCCCTAGAAATGGTAAATCAGGGATCCTGAGGAATTCTAGCCCTCCAGATGATGCTAGAGGATTCCAAACATTGAGAGCCACTGTTTCAGCTCAGTTTTTTTTTTAGGTCATTTTTCACCCCAGCTAAGTGGATATTACAACTTAAATATGCTGTATTTTTCTTACCCTCTAAGAGTTATCAGAAAGTCGTAGATACTGCATATTGACTCAACCAGTCTCTGAGGGCAGCCTCTTTTCTCAATCCATAGGGAAGATCACACAGTTCCTTTCAGAAATAACTGAAAGGTGACAATTAGATGCTGCCAAGGGAGCCATGTAAGAAAGGTGAGCAACTTCATGTAGCTTAAATATACTAAAAAATGCTAAAAAAAAATAAATAAATAAAAACAAGGTATTTTTAAAGCTTTAAGCTTAAGCAAGATTTAGATTCTTTTGCTCCTAAAGAATAAAAAAGATATGTTTTTGATATAGTGTAGATGAGTAAAATGAATAGTTTTTTTGTAATTTGTTGCCTCTTACTGAGTAACTATAAGAAATAAGAAATAAAACCACTGTTGACTTTAGATAATAATATCACCAGTGAACATATAAGAAAAATATAAAATTTTTGGTGACACAAGGTCCAATATACAATATACATTCTATAGAACTCAGATAGTTTGAAACACACAAACACACATATATGAATATCATATATATATATCGATATATATATATGTATATGTATATATATATGATTCAATTAATATATTGCCCATATGTGAAGCTCAGTTTCTTTCTACAGTTGTGGAAATTCTCTTTACAACCACCATGTGAGCAATCATGCATGATACTGTCTTTCCTTACAGCATGGAGGTGAAGAGATGATGCTTCCCTCTCTTTGTACTGTGCCCTCCTTCTTCAGGAAAGAGACGAGGAGGAATATGTATATGAGAGCATCTTCCAGACATAGTGAAAAAGTTTCTTATTTCAAAGCAAAATAAAATTCAAATTAAACAGGATTCTCAGTGAAGAAAATACAGACAGAAAATATTCTTGTTCCAAGATTTTAGATTTAAAAAGCATTAGATCTATAAATGAAAGGACTATAAACTATACAACTCTCAAACTTATATTTAGAGATGTCACAATTTTAGTTTGGTACACTAAAAAAAATCATTTTTTCACTCAAAATAATTTAACAATTGCTTAAAAATTAAAGTCTATCTACTAGTTTTCTATCTTGTTATTTTCAAAACCTGTGTAGTTTTGAGTTATGCATTCCAGTTTTGAATTTTATACCTACTGTGCTTCCAAGCACTCTAGAAGAGGACACTTAACCAGAATTACCACCATCTGTCCAACTGATAGGCCTGTCACAGGCTTGTTATTACTCCTGGTGTGCTCTGTTCTTTTATGTCTAAAACGTGCTTGTGCTAAAGCCAAAGTAATTACACAATTTAAATCCTGAACTGTTCCAAGCTTCTGATAAATTAGGGTGTAGAGACAGTACACTTTTTATTCATTTGCTTAGGAGATGTAAAATGTGCTGCTAATATTTCATAAAACCCAGTCTAACAAAATACATACTCAATAGAATAGAATATATAGTTACTGAAAGGTTTTTGGCATATAATAAACATGTAGTATACAAAATATTTTATCAACAGCTATGTAGTATGTAAGCTATTTTAACAATAGAGGATTTTGTTGTTTTTAAGAAACAATTATCTAAAAGAATGTATCAGTAGTTAGGAGTAAGTTAGCAATGTATATAATCCTGGATTTCATGAAATCTCACTGGAATATCTTGTTTAATAAGAGCATATAAAATGTCAAATATTACACGAGATTCAGAATTACAAAATGTGATAATTATATAATAAATCTGGAAACAGACAATGAAGCCATCAGGCTTGTAACAAAAGTGAAACAATTAAATCTTGAGGCAAGAGTTAGTAATTTGGACATTTTATAAAGAATAAACTAGAGATTCCTAGAAGAACAAAACCCCCAAACTGTCAGAAAGTCATTCTTAGGTTGGAAACACTTTTCAGTGTGCTGCTTCCCCTCCTCAGAGCAACACAGCATCATATAGGATTGGCTTCTAATGGTACAGCGGAGACAATCTCAGGTGCATTCCACTGTCTTTACAATGGAAAACAATGAAAGGAACCGAAGGCGTCAGGGGAAATCCACAGCTGACTGAACTGTTTTGAGAAAAAGCATGGATTCTTCCACTGCTTCAAAATGTGTTATTAGAAGGATAAAGGAGTCAGATCAAACTTCAAATGTTCAAACTCAACAAAAAATATAATTAAGTGGGACAATTGAGGCTGTGAAATTCCAACACTCCAAAGGAATTCTTCAAAGATGAACTAAATATAAATACCTAGACGTAAGCAATATTTCTAATGTAGAACATGGCAACTCTAGTCGTATAATAATCATGACTCTTCATCATCCTCTTTCTCTGCTTCTCTTCTTCCTCTTCTCCTCCTCCTGTTCTTCCTCCTCCTTTCTTTCCCTCCTCTTCCTCCATAGCTGGTCTGGGATCCCCAGAGACTAACCTTCACTCTGAGGTAGAACATTAATTGGGTTTCCAAAAGGATGCCTTAAGCATTTGTTGTCAGATGGAGGTATGATTATGCAGACTCCACGCACTCTCTTACCCAGCACATTGTTTGCTGGATAAGCAATTGATGGGGAGCACTCATAGATCACATTTCAATTACATAACATCAGGGTTAATCGAAGAGGAAACAATAATGGATGTGTAATACTGCTCAAATAGCACGAACTAAACTATTTGGAGAAAAGCATAAAGATGTTTTCTAGGAGTGATGTTGGATGCCTGTAATCCCAGTACTCAGGAAGCAGAGTCAGGAAGGAGTTCTAAGCTATCTTCATTGCATAGAAAGTTAAAAAGCAGCCTGAACTACATGAGACTCTGTGTGTGTGTGTGTGTGTGTGTGTGTGTGTGTGTGTGTGTGTGTGTGTGTGAGACAGAAAGAGAGAGAGGGAGAGAGAGAGAGAGAGAGAGAGAGAGAGAGAGAGAGAGAGAGAGAGAGAAGAGAGAGAGATATCTAAGGATCTACAAAGCTAAAGTGCAGTGGAAATTGGGATTCAAAGAAGTCCCTCAGATATAACAAGTAGGACTTAAAAGTTAATAATAATACCATCTATGGTGGTTCTATCTACATGTGATAAGCAAGACAGAACTGCTATATCTGAGTTATATATGTCTTCTTTCCATACAGTTCAGTTTACAGGAACCATATCTTCAAGTGTGTGTGACAAGGTAAGACACTGGAATGAGTGATACCCAACCTAACAAATAAGATACTCTCTGACTATGCTGCAGCTTCACCACTGGAAGCAAATAGAACAAGACTTGTCAAATATTCAAATCTTTAGAAGTTTATCTCTGAAGAAAATACATTAGCCCAATCCCATAATTTGTTTGGGGGATGGTAACAATGACATATGATGTATCCAGAAATCACAATCATCTTGAAACATTGCTTGATATTCATTTGAAATACTAAGAAATTCAGAGACATTATGATTCTGAATCACTTAATTTTCTTTCCCAAGTTCAACTCCTCTATGTAATTCTATTTTCACAATTGCAAACCAGGTGTAAAGGGTCAGCAGTGAGAAGAAGGATGCTGGAAATGTCTCCACAGTTTTCCTTCTCTCAGCCCAGCACATGAATCTCAGTGAGACCTCTGAGCAGGAATCATCTGTTTCTGTGGAACTCACTTCTGACATAATAATGATGAAAACACAGACCCCATGCTGAGTGTTGTTTTCTAAGCCTTGACTGCCACATAACAAAGGGATTCATTTTCAAAGTAGGACATGCTAGTGAATATAATATAAATGCAAAAGACAGCTCTTTATGTTATGCTGACCCCAAACCATAAAATTATTTTTATTGTTGCTTCATAACTGAATTTTGCTACTGTTATGAATCCCAATGTAAATATTTGATATGTAGTCCCAAAGGGGTCTCAACCCACAGTGCTTGAGATGATGAGGATAGCAGAGTTTCCATTTGTGTGTTTAGATTCTCAAGATTCCCTCCAGACCCTGGAAAAATCATGCCATCCTCCTTTGTAACTTCTCTTGTGTTCTTTGATCTCATCTGGAATCTCTTTTCACTCTACTTTCTCAAATACTCCCCCTACACTATATTAATTTATGGAAAATAATCATCTGTTGTTATGCAAGTGTTTTCATATTTCTACAACTAAGTCTTCATGACAATATGAAAGTAGAAATGATACTCACCACCCCTTTCTAAGGCAGGCTTAATTGTACATTGTCCATCACTCACACTGTGCAGAAACTTACAAGGGAACACCCACTTCTGATCCCTATTCACATTTCCAAACCATCTTTGAAGCTCTTGCAGAATTATTGTTTATTTCATGCCGTCCTCTTGCTCCACCCGCTTTATGTACAGTCACTCATGGGACCCTGGATAACATCAAAGAGTGTAAGTTGGTTTTTCTCAGCAACTAACCTCATCTCCATTGATCCTTCCCAAATATATCTCTACTATTATACCCTAGACATTATTAAGGCTTTTTATACTCTTAAAATACTTTACTCTGCTATGTCTGTCTCTCTGTTCTCATGTCTTTATACCAACAACTACGCAGGAGGCAGTCATTTCCCAGTCATATCATCTGTTACAATGAATTCACTCTTTGTTCCATGAATCCTTGAAACAAAGTCCAACTCTTAAAGTTATAATCCTTCTCTTTTTCTTAAAGGGTTTATTTCATTTTAATTACATGTGTGTATGTGTGTGGGTTTGTAGAGGATACTTTATTGTGGTGCTTGCAGAAGTCAGAGGCAATAGATACTTCTGGATCTGGGGATCAAGCTGATTGTAAGCCATATAACATGGGTGCTGGGAACTGAACTCAGGATCTCTGGAGGAGCAATATACACCCGTAAGCACTGAACCATCTGCAGTTCATCTTATTACATTTTACTTACTTTTGTAATGTTGATATCAAAATAAGAGCTTCATGTGCAGAAAAAGTACTCTACCACTGTGCTACACAATCCCCACTCCCCATATAACTTTTAGGTATTAAATATAGATCATTATTCTCACTTCAGGTTCTCTTTCTGACTCCTCTCTCTCTCTCTCTCTCTCTCTCTCTCTCTCTCTCTCTCTCTCTCTCTCTCTCTGTGTGTGTGTGTGTGCATGCGTGTGTGTGTGTGTGTGTGTGTGTGTGTGTGTGTGTGTGTGTGTGTGTGTGTGTGTACCAGAAGAGACCAGAAATATTGAATCACACAGGACCTGGAATTACAGGTGATTGTGAGCCACCCATGGTGAGTAATAGAAACACAACTTAGATCTGGCCTTCTTACCAATGATTAGATCTTCATAGGTGTGTGAACTTATGATTGGGTCTTCAAATCATATTTCATAGATTGATGTGTCTGTTTTGATCCAATAATATGCTGTTTTTATTAGAGCTCTTTAGTACATCTTGAGATTAGGGATAGGAGTACCTCCAGTAACTCCTTCATTATTCAGTATTGTTTTCACTATCCTGATATTTTTGTTTCCACTATCCTGATATTTTTGTTTCCACATAAAGCTCAAAATTGTCATTAATTCTGTGGGAATTTTGATGGGATTTTCTTTTGGTAAGATGATCATTTTCACTATACTAATCTCCTGATTCATGGAGTGAAGTACTCCAGATCCCAAAAGACAAATTAGTATTATTAGCACTTATGTGTGGATGTCAGCCATTACATTTTCAACAAACAACTACAATCCATATAACCCAGAGGTTTTGTAGAGTAAAGGATTAAGTAGGGGTGAATCACCTTAGGAGTGGAAATAGAGTAGATAGTTATGAATGGATGGTGGACTAGAATGAGAGGATCAGATGAGGACAGGGAGAAGACAGTAAGGTGGTCAATGCAAGGAGAGCCAGCTAAAAATAAATGCTAAACACGTCCTAAAATATAGCATAAATGGAATTGACAGAAAATAGGGTAGACAGAGCCCCAAGTGGACATTTCTCATTACCAAATTAAGTCTTTTGTTCCAGGAAGGCTACTGACTGCTCTCCATTAACTGATGATATGCCATTATTGCTAAAGTTATACAAACTCAGTAAACATGAAAAAGTTGAGCTGGTGCCTATTTACAGTCTGCATTCTTACTTATTAGTGTTCAAGGTACGGGAAGGTACTCAGAACATACAGACTAATGATGCAATGCCTGCAAGATGTGCTACAGCAATAGGTTGTAGGACTAACCAACCAATATCTGATTGGATTTAGCGTGCCTACTCCATTAGATGGAACCTATCCACAACAACAGGTAGCCAAGGATCTGAGACTAGATAGACCAAGGACCTATAAGAAAACCAAATATTATTATTACACTAAAGAAATATAGCAATAGATTGACTCCTTCAAATATTCTGCTGTGCTCGCAGATCATTATATTTTTCACACATCATTATAGAAAAATCCCCCTTCGGTAGATGGGATTAAATAGAGACCCACAGCTGGACAATGTGTAGTGAGTAAGAAATGGTGGAACATACAGTCCTAAAAGGGATGTCTCCATCAAGTCCCTCCCCTCAGAGATCAAGAAACCATGCAGAGGGGGAGTAAAAAGTTTATTCGAGCCAATAGGGATGAAGGAACCCAAAGAAACAAGTAGGACTGATGCACATATAAACTCACAGAGACTGTATCAGCACTCACTGAGCCTGCTTTGGTCCAGTCCTGATGGAATTCCAGCATGATGAGGGGCTGTGGACACAAGCCCACATTCCTAAGCCAGAAACTATCTCTAATTAACAATTGCTCACAAATGAAAACTTAGTTTTCTCCAGTGGAGTCTCACTTGGCTTTCAATTCCCCATGCCCACCAGGAGATGACCAACACAAAATGAAAATACCATTTTCTTTTAGCTCATTATGCTTCACCATATCTTTTCTTTCTTTTCTGTACAATATACATTGTACATACATTCTAGCTTCTAATTTTTGTTTTAATGGGATTTCTGTGTGTGGGAATGTGTGTGTCTCTGAGTCTCCACGTGTTTCTTAAGTCTTTTTGGATCTTTTCCTTATTTTATCCTATTGTTTTGTTCTTTTTTATTTTACCAAATTTTATTTTAGTATTACTATTTTAGGTGCCTTTTTTAGTAATGAAGGTTAGAAATAAATACTATAGATTTGGGTATATAGAGAAGTAGTAAAAATCTGGAAGGATTTGGGTGAGAGGGAACCACAATCAGAATATAGACTCACACCACAGAGAGGATGAAAGCCTGCCTTAGTGAGAACGCTGTAGTGGCAGGCTCCAGTTGGCATTCTCAGTTGCCTTTTCAAAAATTAACATGTGAAGGAAATACTTTATCATTATTATCATTTTAAAACAATTATTCTAGACTAAATAAGATACATTTTACACTGGAAAATGGTTTTGAGAGGGTTAGCCAGTTCTTGCTAAGGAGCTGCTGTAGTAGCTTGAAGGAGAGATGATGACGGTTTGACCTAAGACACCTAGAGTGGAAAATGAGAGAGGATTCAATAGATGAGGTGACAGGAAGCTGACAAGAGGAGCCTGAGATTCTATGACAGAAAATAGATTATAGGGAAAAAAAGTGTAATAAAAATATGTTGAGTTGAAGTGTCTCAGAACCAGAACTCTACTTTAGAGGCTCAAATACATTATTCATGTGGACTCACAATGCTTCTCACAACCCTTGTAGGTTCAAGTTCTCTATATAAAGAAAATTTCATTTAATTAAAACATATGTATATTTTCATATACTTTAATCTCTTTATTATGGCTCATACTTTATTCACTGCATATGTTGAGGAAATAGTTATTATGCTCTTTTGCTTAAAGAACAGTGACAAAGAAAAGAATCTGTACATATTTATCACAGACATAAAATCACTCTTATTTTTAAGATTATTTTTAAAATAATTTCTTACATGTATACTGTGTTCATATCATTTATACCCCAAATTACATCTATATTCTACCACTCCTTCTAAAATTGATGGCCTTTATCTTTAATTTTTGTCACACATACATATGTGTAAATATTTATATATTAATCATCTGAATCTATTTAGTTTTTTATATGTATGTGTTTAAGGCTGACCACTCGGCATTAGAAGACAACATATCAGTAGATTCATCCCTGGAGAAGACTGATTCTCACTTTCTCAGCAGCCTTTATTTGCCTGGAGTGGGGCTCTTTTCCCTATCGATGTTAGCACATCAAATAGTATTGTCATTACTCAGGTATTATTAGACAAAAATAGTACTAATATTTCAAAAGTGCTGATTTCTGCCCATCTAAAAGACACCTTGCAGCATACTTCCTGTTCTTCTCGCTTTTACAATCTTCCTCCGTTCCAACCTGTGATGTTAAGTCTTAAGTGTGATGGTTGTGCTGTAGATGTATCAGCTGTGCTATAGTACGTTGTCTATATTTTAACTAGCCTTGGTGTCTGTAATCAACTCCACATACTACAGAAAGACGCTTCTTTAATGATAGATGAGAGCTATCCAGACAAGTTTTTAGAATACATTTAGAAATTATATTAGTTTAGAAAAGTGGCAGTAAGAAGTTCTCCTCTAGTATCTATGCCCTCACCAGCTGTGGGTAGTTGACTAGGTTTATAAGTTCCAGTCTCCTTCTAATTGCATCCAATTATACAGTTATTGTGTATTCCCAAGACAGAAGTGCTGATAGTACATCACTGAAAATACCCTGGCAATATGATTATTATTGTGGTCCATAAGCTTATGAAGACATAAGTGGGAAAAGGAAGATGGACTTTTGAGGAGTGAAGGAAAGTAATTTGGAGAGAATGAGAGTGTATTTTGTTTGAAAAGGCCATATGAAAACACAGCATTTACTTAAAGATACATTTGTTTGATAATGTATGTGTACACATATAGAGAGTTTAAAGTTATGTAGAGAGCTGCAGAGCCGCACCTTAAAGATGGTGCTGGCTTCCTCCTCCAACCTCCTGATGGTGAGTGCTCTCTGGGGTAAACAACTCCTTTTTGGCTAAGGCTGAGTGCTTGGTTTGCCTCCTCATATGTGGACCTATTGGCAAGGCCCAGGAGGCGCTTGGTGATTGGTTATCCTGAAGGCAGATAGCTGGGCGGGGTTTCCCCCAGAGAAGGGAGAAACAGAGAAACAGAGAAAGAAGATCCATGTACAAGGTCCTGAATAAATCGCTGAAAGAAGAGCCTGGTGTTGTGTCTTCCTTGCTGGTGAGGTTAGATGTGAAAAAGTTACACCACTTGAGGTGCTAATGAGCTCCCCCAAACTGTATGCTATCAAACAAAATCCCCCAACATGGTGTCTTCATGTATTTGGTCAGGGGAGTTTACAGACTGCCAAATATAGGATTTTATCATGCCCTTGCTAAACATATGGCCCTATTACTAATTTTACCATGCACTTCAGCCACAAAACTTGGGGGAATAAAGCCAGAACTGATCCTTCTCCTTGAGAACTGGCTCATAGAACCCAAAGGTGTTACACAGCTTCCAATGGAAAAAGAAACAAGCAAATAAACAGAAAATGACTCAATTGTAAAGCAAAACTTTGACCTAGTCCTGCAGTTCTTCTAAATTCAGATAATCATGTTCCAACCTGACTAATCTTTAGCTTCTCTTTATAAAGCAAGGATAGAAGTGCCTCCTTTAATCGCCAGAGGTCATTAAAAAGTTAAACTATCCGTTGATCCCTCAAAGGGTGTCAATGCTCGTGTAGTCTAAAACCTAAATGCTGAAATTCTACCTCTGTGAGGTTGGTACTGAGAAGCAGAAGTGGTTGTGTCAGAAGATCGGGGCTCCTGAATTATACTAGTGAAACATAATGCTCTTGAGGGAATTTCTTTGCTTCTTCTAACATAAAACTCAATACCTCCGAAGTGTCCCCTGTATCAGAATATCACTCCTCACCTGATGCTGAATCTGCAAATTACTTGTTCTTTATCTCCCTTGTTTCTGGAACTTATAGAAAGAAATTTGCATTATTTAGAAGCTAACCATTTTAACAATACCCCGAACAGATAAAAATCCCCTTTTCCTAAGTCCTTGATTGTGTGCTCAAGAAGTGAGCCACAAAAGTGAACTTTGGGTACTGTATTCAGCAGGGCAATAGTAATGGATACTAAAGAGACTCGTCAAGAGTTGTGGCGTGTGTTTTAAAAGGAGTCATCTTAAAAAGAGTCTTTGAGAGAGATGGGGCAGTAAGAACTATAGTCTATGATTAAGGACAAGCCTGAATTAAAACTGCTTCTGGTCTTCTGACTGTGCAGGATGATGCAGTCTCTGAAGCAGAGACCTGAGGACCTGAGACCACCACAAGAGCCATCTGCTCCAACTCCCTTATATAAATAATATCCATGGTAACCTGCATTTCCTCCTCCAGGATTAAACTCCTCTTCAGGAATATTTTAGGTTTGTTTATTTCCTTGTTTGCTTTTCAACCAGTGCATTGACTCTGTTTACTTATCTGGGTTAAAACAATGACCAGTTAGAGACAGGCAGTTTTCTCAGTAGCAAGGCCAACAGATATGACTGAATTGTCACTTTGTTGCCTTGAACTGTCTGCATGGAAGAAGCAGGGATGTGAGATACAGCCTATGTGAAGTTAATAAAACTACATTTCCATCACTTTCCCTCTTCCTTCTTCTCCCCCAGACCCTCCCATGTCTTTCCCCCTCATATCAAAGAGGTTGTCAGGAATGTTTTGTAGACGAGGCTGAGGCTGTATATCCATGTCTTTGACAGCAGATTAGAAATGTGAGTTACCCCTGTTGGGTTCCTTTAATGGGAGGAGGGATCAGTGCCTGACCACATCAGGACCTAATATTTCCTAAGTGTATTCTGATGTTCAGTTATACAAGATGAAGTACCATAGTGAATAAAGCATGCAAACTCCAGTCTTCACAGATTACTAGGATAAAGGTCCACAACTATTTAACTGTGATTCTAAAATTGATTTTTCAATCCATCTGCTGTGAGTCAGTGACTGTTATGACCCAAACGCCTTACAGAAGATGATGAACTTTCTAAAAATTGTGTTTTATGAAGAATTTAGAGTCAGCTAATAATGAATAAGCCCTAGACAACTGGGAAGTTAAAGGATTGCTAGTCACTGTATTAACAATTTGAGCTTGTTCGGCAATTTAGGTCCCTTATCTCCTTCTTCTATGTCCCACTTGAACCTTAAGCTCATTGTTTAACATGTATAATGTGGTCCTCCCCGCCACCACCACAACTATTTCTCTTAAATCTTTGACCTTTCTTTTTAATTTTACTTGTGCACAGATAAACCTTAAAATATTCTACAGCTAATCAACTTTTATCTACAAGGATTCAAATTTAGGACTTTCTAAAGGAAAAAATAATCACCTCAGTCATTTCTCACCTATCTTCCAAAGAAAAGAAAATCAAGTTGTTTCAGTTAGTTCAGGAATACCAGGTACCCTTACACATATATAAGGAACCAATATTTGAGAAGTTTTGTGCAGAATTCCCAAGCCCAGTTCCCCAAAGCTCTGAAAAGGAGGATAGCCAGAGGACTTATTTCTGACATACAAGACTAGTAATACAATATCCTGAAGCAGCAACAGGAGGAAGCCAAATGTAAATTAAAATTTAATAATACTTTAACCACCTAAGGGCACAGTGCTGCTACAGACAGGATTATCATTCTAACCAGTACAGCATCTTGTCAAGATGTGGAAAACACTCTCCAACTGGAAGCAAGTTAATTTATAAATGTTTTCTCATAAGACAATCTGTCACCATTAGTTGATTCAAGGCTTGTCTTTTGTATGTCCTTAGTTTCATGTGGCTACCAGTCCCTTTTAAAACAAAGGTCAGATTCTCAAACTGTAATTAAACCCTATTATTGAAGAAAATATTGGTCTCCAGGGAAAGTCATACCAACCAAAACTATCATCCCTTTACTGCACTAAAATAGAAAAGATTTGAAGCTAGGTTATTATTTTACTCGATGAGTAATTGCAAAGAGCACACTGTAGGCTTCAGATTCTTCTGGGTGTATAGCAGTAACAGCCAAGCCTTTCTTTCTGGGGCTGACAATCTTCTAGGGCAGCAGTTATTAAAGTAAAAATAAAACATATGTGTTAAATGGTATATATTTATCTTCATGGAACAAACAAAGTAGACTTCAAAGATGAGGAAGCCTAGGATGGGGACACTAGTTTTTATTGGATAGAAATGGAAAGTGACTCAAAAGAGAGATTTTCAGAGTCTTATACCATAAAGAAGGAGCGAAGCAAGGAAACAAATGATAACTAGAACACTGGACAGGGAGAAAAGAGCATGAAAAACTCCTTAGCAGTTTCAAGCTTTGAGGGTATGAAACCAGGTATTCCAGGTATTAAGAGATGGCTGGAGAAACTTCCACAAAGTGAGTGTGAAGAAGGAGCTAGAGTCAGCAAAAGAAGTAACAGGGCCAGAGCCTGGGAAGCCATGTCTAAAACTTGTGACTTATTCCCAGGCAAGGTCAGAGCGGCATGGAAGAGACCTAAAGGATAAGTAGAACTACTTGGCAACTTAAAACAGTGAATCCTCTGAAAACTCCTTCCCAGGGAATGTAAACAAACCCATATGATGCCAGATCACATTGATAGAATAACACTAATGGGTTCAACTAAGTGTGTATCACAGTTATTTCTAATTATTTAATCAATGTTGTTCCATTCTTTCATGAGATTTTAGAATGGGAAGTCATACATATTTTACTCACACACATCCACATAAAAAATAAAACAAGAAAAATCCTTCATACATGAATATATATATATATATATATATAGCATAACTGCACACAAAATAAAATAACCAAAAATCTAACACATGAATATACCATGTGCACACTCCCTCATAAAGGAAAATAATAACAAATGTGCCTTTTTCTAAACTCTCACTAATGTTAGTTTTCTACCTTCAAAAAGTTCCTTTGCTCACACTGTAGTTCTGATCTAATTTTAAGTAAAGTAGCAAGGAAAAAAAAAACAAATCTGTTGTATGTAGAGTTTGTTTATAAATATTAAGTATTTATTATAAGCCCTAATGAAACAAAGAACTTTAAAATTCAAGTCAGAGACAATATGTCAATGTCTCATTGTCTGAAAGGGAAATAATAAGTAAGTAATCAATAGGTGAAAAGGACATTTTCAAATATTTTCACCTCTTCTCTGAATAGAGTACAGAGGGGAACATATCTCTTTTATGTAAGAATTTACCTTTCCATAATTACTTAAATGTTCTAACAGGCACTCTGCCAGCTCAGTTCAGATGATGGAGCACAAAACCCAAGTCTAAAACACCAGCATTCTCCTGGCCAGGAGACTGTTTCAGAGGTCACAGGCCCCCAGACAGAACAGATGGAACGGTTCTCAGAGGTAATGAGGAGCTGAGAGACAGTTGCTACAAAGGTGTGCATCTTGTAGCTATTGAGT
Source organism: Phyllotis vaccarum (assembly GCA_033318265.1). Lineage (NCBI taxonomy): Eukaryota > Metazoa > Chordata > Mammalia > Rodentia > Cricetidae > Phyllotis > Phyllotis vaccarum. The sequence continues at coordinate 133,080,760 of JARWLC010000004.1, read as the reverse complement.
TAAAATCACAAGGAAGGATTTCTTTGAGAAAAGCAATAGCCCAGAAGTGGAACTGAGAATGTGGAAGACAGGTTTTATGACTTGAAAGAAGCCTTCTCCACTCCAGCATCTTCATGTAACTAGTAAATTCATACTTTTATTCTTTTTCTTTTTTTAAGCAATCAAACATAATAAATAAATATAAGAGAAAACAATCACATTGAGGCTGGACAAGGCAACACATAAGAAGGAAAAGAACTCCAAGATTAGGACAAGAATCAGAGACCCACTCATTTATACACTCAAGAGTTCTATAAAAAAAATGCTACAATATATATGCAGAGAACCTGGTGCATTTAGGGTCTGTACTTGCTGCTTCGTCTCTGTGACTTTATTTGGGCCTTGTTCAGTTGATTTCCAAGACCTGTTTCTCAGTGTCCTCAATGTTCTCTACCCCTTACGCCCCCTTCTTCCTGCTCTTCTGTGGGGTTCCCAGAGCTCTGAAGGGAGGGCTTTGGTAGAGACATCTTATTTAGAGAGGTTCCAGTAGAGTCCAGGCAGAGTCGCCTCCCTGCAAAATTTCTGCCTGTGGGTCTGAGAATCTGTTCCTGTGTCCTTCAAGATCAAGCTTCTCTCCTGATGACTCGATAAGACACTAATCTATGAGTTTAGCAAAATATCAATAGGTGTTGATTTTTCGGTGTTGTTTTTAGACCAGCAGTGCTGGTTTTACTGTAGATCTCTGGGCTCCCTAGTCTCCAGGTCTTGGTCACCCAAGAATTGTCAGGTATGCATCTCATGCAGTGGGATTGAGTCAAATAAGACACTAATTGGCTACTTCCACAAGTTCTGTGTCACTACTTCCATAGAATATCTTTTAGGTGGAACAGATTGTAGGTCAAAAGTTTTCTGGCTGGATTGGTGTTTACATTTCTCTTTTGGTGACCTACAGCATGCCTTTCCCCACCAAACTGTCAGAATACAGTGGGAAGGGTCTGTGTAGGAACCAGTAAGATCTTTTCATTTCCTGAGTTGCGGATATGTTGTCCTCAGCAGTGGAACCCCACTATCACTTTTCAGAGAACCATCCATTGTCTTAGCAACAGCCTGGATTGTTTGAAGATTTCTGATATCTAGTTGACCAACAATGCAATTGAATGAAATTCGGTTTAAGTTAATCCAACTAAGTCTCTATGGTACTTGAAATTAAAAAAAAAAATATGGAAAGGTATATAGTGAGTTCTAAAGCATTAGAATATTTTTTAAACACTAAATTCAGTAATATGGGATGTAAAATTTTAGACATTAAAATTTTGTTTTTTGACTGTGAAACATGCCTTTTAATATAGCAAAGGGATATATACATATATATATACACACATATATATACATATATAATAGAGGACAATAGAAGTGTAGAAAACTATATTCTATATTTAGGGTAGAGTACTGGGATGAGATTCACATGCTTAAAGGTATAGAGAAAGAATAAAAGTGGAATTTAAAATCTAAGCCAGGGTTTAGCAGAAGCATCAAATCTTAGGTCCCAGTTATAAAGCACAATACAAATAAACAGAAGAACAATTAAAATATCTCAGAACTATACAAGGTTTGAAACTGGAATTTCAAAAGCAGGCTTTAAAAAAAAAAAAGTGCCTGAGGACTTGGGGATTAGTATGAGGCTTTTTATAGGTCACCTTTGGAGTCTGCATAGGTGAAGAGGAATTACTGAAGTTACCAAATAGACAAAATGCACTTGACAAAATAAAATATTCAATTATGTATCCAGGCCAAGTGAAATATTCAGAATTCAGTAGACCTTCAAAATCCCTGAGGCAAGATGACATTGTACAAAAGAATATCTTCACGCAGAAAAGCATTCCCTTGTGATGGAATGGAATTCTCTGACCTGCAACTGAGTCACTGGAATCATTCAAAGCTCAAAATAAAAGTTGTATTTCTCCACTTATCTCCCAGCTGACCACACCCACTCTAAGAAAAAATGCAGCTGGCATTGAGTGCTTTACTATAAGAAATGAGCTATGCTTACTGCAAATGTCCATGAGATTAAGGAAAGGAGTTGGTATGCTCAGAGGATGTACATACCATACTGAATCCCACTTGCTCAGCACTGCAGCTCATAGACCTTTTCTGACAAATGGGTGATATATACCTTTGTGATTGCACTGCATTTGCAATGCACTACCTTCACTATATTCCCTCGGCTGGAGTGGCTGAGAATGTCCCTCAGCCACTCAACTATAATACTTTCTGAGCACATGCTGGATGTAAACAAGGTGACAGCCTAAGCCCTAGACTACAGTTGTTTTTCATTATCGTCGGATTTATAAATCAAATGAGTTGCAGCAATACTGACCCATATCTTAACCAAGAAGAGTAGACTTGAATAAGGAAGTAAATACAGTATTGAAATAATTTTCAAAATATTATAACCCTACCTGATTACATTTGACTGTATGCTACTTAATTGGAGAATAATAATATAAGCTTTTTACACACTGTTCACCATTCTAGAAACAAAACAAAATGAAAATCTAATTAAGTAAAAAATAGTCTCCAAAATTTAAGTTTATTCAAAATTCTTTTAAAAGTCCATTATATTTAATGAAGGTCTTCTGTCTGTTTTCCTAGTATGTGCAAAGGCTCTGATTTGAATCCACCCCTGAAAAGAAATCTACTTGATCCATAGTTAAATTGTTGGAGCTAGAGAAATGCCTTGACAGTTAAAAGCACTGCCTCCTCTTCCAAAAGACCTGTGTTCAATTCCCAGCATCCACATGGTGTTCACAAGCAGCATTAACTCCAGTCCCAGAGACTCTGAGGACATCTACTGACCTCAGTGGGTTCTAGGCATACGTGTGGTACACTGCACACATGCACAGCAAAATATACACATCAAACCTATAAACAAATACACAGGAAGTAACTTTTGTCATTAAAAATAGGAAAAAATGGCCAGTACAATAGAGGAGAGAGAGAGAGGAGGAAGGAGAGAGAAGGAAGGAGGAAGAGAGGGAGGCAGAGGCAGAGACAGAGAGAGAAGGAGAGGCAGAGAGACAGAGAAGTTTATAGGGACTGCAGCTGTAGTGAATTTACAAGGAATGTACTCAAGCAAAAATAGCATTAATCCTAAAAGAAAGAAAATAAATAGGGAACAAAAGACATAAATGGGACTTAAGGACAGAAATTTTAAAGGAAGAACGTAAGAAAAGTAAAGTTGAGTTTTATTTGGGTACATTTTATCTTATGAAAACAAATTTTATATGACATATCCATAAAAATATTTAGCAACATGGCATATATATAACTCACTGTAGGATATTAAGATTCAAACATATGTCTCTTAAAACGTTTTATTTATTTAAATATAAATTAAAGAGGATATAATTAATTTATAAAATATATTTAATATAAATGTAAAATCAACTTAACCTAGTTAATTAAAATAAAATTTAAATTCTAATCCAGAATTTTTTATTAGAAATGTGCTGAAGATTTAAGCTAGATACCAAATACCAACTAGATTGTAAACCACAAGAGCAATCACAGAGTTTTCATATCAGAAAGGACACTAATCATGAATTCTAACTTCCCTAGCCAAAGCAGCAGTTTCTCTCCCAGTAGCCATGGTAAGTTCTTCTGGAAATTCTAGTTGAAAATGTATATTAAAAAAGAAGCACTCTGACTACTTTTGAGTAGAACTGGTGATCAGTAAAAAGCAGTGTACACTCATGAGTGTGAGCCCCAGCACCCACACAGAAAGCATGCTATGGTACCTGTGCTGAAGATTTCAGCTCTGAAGAGACAGAGGCAGACAAGCCCTGAGGCTCATTGGCTTGAGTCTAGCCTACTTGACAATCTTAGTCTCATAGGAGACCTTGTCTTGGAAAATAGGGTAGAAAGTCCCTAAACAATGACCTTTATTCCTTGGCACATTTTACCATATGAAAATATTTTTGTTTTATGACAGACAACAGCAAAACTATTTGGCGAAGTGGTTCATACATAACTGAGTGAATTTTTTTAAAATTCCAATGTACATCTGTTAAATTTTGTCCTTTGACCTCTATACGCATTTGCACAAATGTGCACCTACACACAAATATGCACAGCCACCCACTCCTACACACATCGTTTGTCCTAGTTGGCTTATAATTCCACAAATGGCATTTAAAAGCGGGTCCTGCCAGCTTGTCTTCCACTGCCACAGTTTACTTACTCTTATGTAAGTAGCTATAAATGTTTGTAACTGTGATGCGTGCTGATTTATTAGAGATTCTAAGAATCTCTTAACACCAATTTATCTTGAAAGAACGCCTTTTGAAGCTTTAATCCTGCATCCCGAAATGTAAGATTTTGTTCATGCATCAAATTTCCAGTAAATTTTTATTCTAGCAATAACACTGTTGTTTTAATGATGATAAGAAATGCAATAATTGCAATTATGCTTCAAAACAGAAAGTCTATAAATTCAGAAACAAGCAAGCAACAAACAAACTTCTGTCCCATGAAGGCAAAAGAAACCGCCAGTTGCTTCCTCTTTAAAATGAGAATAAAGCATTTCTGTGAAGAATGTTCTGGGTGGCATCATTAGTAATCATTGTGTGTCTTGGATGAGAACAGAGTATGCTTGCCTTCACTTACTAAGAGAAAGGGTATGGAGTATGGGGTTTGCAGCCTGAGGTGAGGCATCTGCTCAGTGACAACACAAACCAAAAGAACAAAAAAAGGTCTGATTTACATAACAGATCTTGAGAAAAGAAATGAATCAATTTTCCAAAGGCATTTTGTAAGAAAAAGATCCAAGAAAAAGACTTGTAATCAATCTTCATTAAATTCAGTAAGCTAAATGAGTGTCTCAATTCACCCACCCATCCAACCATTAAGGGCTAAGCACTGGTGTAAGTCGATAGATACAGCAGGAAACAATGCCCTGGGCTTTGAGTTTATGGCTAGATATGCTGGTATGGAATGTCTCCGAGAATGAACTTACATGGCTGAAAGCCAAACCCAAATCTGAAGTGCATAGAGTATGTGACTTTATCAAACAAGTCTCCTTGGTGTATTGTCTGTGTTTTGTGGATAAGTAGCTGAGCGTGTGCATGTAAATAAAAAGTGCTGAGAACTAGCTTTCAGCATGAAGAATTACCAAAGCATGGACAGGGGGTGAACCAAAAAAAAAAAAAAAAAAAGATCAATTAGCTCCATGTTCTAATAGAGGATGTGGGTAGTAGCAAGGGTGGACCAATTATTTTTCTGTCTGCTTAGTGACATAAAGTAGTATTGGAGAACTGGGAACTGGTTTTCAGGTGTCTAAAAATGAGATAGTAGACTTACTCTTGTGAAATAGATTGGTGGGTAGTTATAAAAATGAAACACTAGTTTTTATGTACTTAAAGAGGCAGATGAATTCACAAAGTGGATCATGGAGTTTATTCAAAATCAATACCTCCTGTATACTCTATAATATCCATACATAAATTATCTCTAACTTTCTTAGAAATCCTGTATGAGAAATTCTAGTTTTACTTGACAATTTTTAAAACATCACTCACTAAATGAAAGAAACAAGATACTATAAAATTCCCAGTTGGTGTATCTCAACAATTCATGGCAGCACAATATTAAACAAAATATTTTATTACATGTAATGTAATACATTAGATGAAAGATCCCCAAAGTGGAAACACTTTTTCAATGACCCATGACTTCAGTATGAAAACTGTTACTAGTATAACAGCTTATGTGACAAAATAGGTTAGTAGTCAAATATGCTTGAAATTATAGTGATGGACAAAATATTTACCCATCTTTCCTCTCAAAGAAGTCTTTAATTTTGTGTCTTAAATATATACACAGAACATTGAATGTATTAGGGTAATTCATTGTTTGTATGTTGACAGTTTTAATTCTACCACTGTAGTAGAGGAGTTTCTTTGGTCACAGGCAGCCAGGGGCCTGGGACCCACAGATCTGCCGCGCCAGACCCCTTGAAATGACTCAGACACTTATATTAACTTTATGCTATTTGGCCTATGGCCCAGGCACATTGCTAGCTTGCTCTTACATCTTAAATCAACCCATTTTTATTAATCTGTCTGCCACATGGCCTGTGGCTCACCCATGGTGCTCCTTACATGTCACTCCTTGGGCTTCAGGTCGGTCTGCCTCTGACTCTGCCCTTCCTTTCCTACCTATTCTGATTCCTCCTACTACTTCTTCTATGGTGCCTGTCATGGCCCAAAACAGCTCCTTTATTTAAAGATTGAGATTGACAGCATACAGAAAGGCATTCCCACATCATACCACATTTTACATTTCTTAATATCTATGGTGTTACTGCTCTCCAAAGATGGGACCTACCTAGTTTTTCCTGGTAATTTTGCTGAGTAACCATTGAACATTAGAAAGACTTACATGACATTTAATGTAATGTATCAAAAAGTCTTTAACTTCTGGGCATTTATAATCTGCAGGCCTCCTCTAAATGATGTCACAGTGGAAGTAATACACCCACCCCCACCAAATGACAACATGAGAGGCTTTCCCATGGATTCCTGTTCTAGAATGCACATTTACCTACTGTATACAACTTTTTTTCATGACAATGAGAAAAAAATAGATGATTTTAGGAAGAATCTTAACTTAAATCTTTGGGAAAGTCTATCCCTTGAGGTCATTCTGCAATAGTAAACTCTGAGGTTTCACTGTGGTTTCTGTTTGGATTTGTTTGTGGTCTATTGACACATAGTTGATAAAATGACTACTATAATAACATACCATTACCCTACATTTCTTCTGATACTTAGCAAATGACAAGTTACAGTTTGCATAAAGAGATGTCTTCAGCAGAGTGACTGGAGCAGAGCAGGCTATGGAGGCAAAGGCAGATGTATGACACTGGAACCTAAAACTAATTCTGCATGTATGCTATGGATGACTTTCCCAGAGGAACCAGTGCTTTAGAACAGTGGTGGTTTGAACCAGTTGCAAATGATTTTGGAACTTTTATTATAGGGTCTATAGATCTTAAAAAATGTCATTCAAGAATTCTTTGAGAGAGGTTGGGAGATAGCTCAGAGGTTAAAAGCACTGGCTGCTCTTCCAGAGGTCCTGAGTTCAATTCCCAGTAACCTCATGGTGGCTCACAACCATCTAAAATGAGATCTGGTGCCCTCTTCTGGTACACAGACAGAACACTGTATATACACTAAATAAATAAATAAATAATTAATTAATTAAAAAAATCCTTTTAGCAACAGAAGTAAACAATGGCAGTGGAATTCCCACAGCTCCTTAGAGTTTCAGTCAAGAAAGCCCTATGCAAGGGAAAAAAAATCACACCTCAAAAAAAAAAAAAAAGCGAAAAAATGAAAGACAGAGAGAAAGCAAGAAAAACAGAGACAAGGTTTACAATTGGTAGGCAAGGGTAAAAATCCTATAGATAAGGGTATTTCTTCCAATCTTAAAAAAAAAAAAAAAGCCCTTCAATTCCTTTAAGGACCTAAAGTGTTGAGAAAATCTACAGACACAGTATTGTATTGTATTGGGGCATCAAAGAGCTTTCGTCATAATCTCATTGAAGGGAATCGTGCTGGCTTCCTTTGAAAATTAACCACTACTGCTGCTGTATTTCCATTGCACGTAACAGCTTCATTCTGGGATTTAAAACAGATTTTACCCTTATGTCTTCAATGACTCACTCCAGTTTCCATGTTTTGGGTGGTTTTTACGGCTTCTCTTGTTGCTTTATAGTTTTATAATTTGATAAGATATGAAGAATCCTTTGTTTTGTAAATTTTCTCAGACTTGCTTTCTGGTTGGCTATTTTGTAGAGTCTCAAGTATATTTACTAAAATATTATCCATGATTTTTATTTATTTTCTACCAAAATAACCAACAACTTCTTCCACTTCGCTAATCTCATCTGGGTCTTAAGTTGATTTTCTTCCCGTTTTTTCCTTTTTCTTTCAAAAGTTTATGTGAGTTCACTACAGAGTCATTGCTCTCTTATAAAAATGAGACTTTGAAATCTTATTTTTGTGTCCCAGATAATCATCTTTATTTTCTGGAATCTAGGAGTTATGAGCTTCTGAAGGTGTTATACTGGCTTATTGCACATTTTCTTTTGTATTTGGGTTTTGTCAATCTGCAGGGTGGATTTATTTTTCAGTTTTTACTTTTCCTGTTCTCAACTGTTTTTGCTTGTTTTATGAGTCTACTTGGCAAGAAATTTTTATATGGGCCTTTGTTCCTTCCTCCTATGTAGTAGGGAAAGCAACTGCAGTGTATAGAAAACTATCTGGGTCAACCTGCAGCAGATGAAAGTCTTATGTTTCTCTCATGCACTCAGTAAAATACAGATAGCAGCACTATAGTAGAAACTGGGGAAAATATAGTTTACATTTATTAAAGCCAAGGATATCAATAAACAAAATAAAAAGGAAGGAAAATGAGTGAAGGTGATAAATCAAGTGTGTGGGTGAGAGATTTGAGAATCAGTTGAGAAAATATTCTGTATGTTGCCAAAGAAAATTACTCTCACCCCAGAGGAATAAAATCTGTGGTTTATTCTGTAAATAAATGTGAATGACCACAGCATAGGATCACAGACTTAGGTCTGATCAATACCATGTTCCAATGGAGTAGCAATGTATGCACTTTTTAAGTAGGAACAGAGCAAAGACAGGTAAAAACTCTATCTAGTTTTCAAATACATTGGTGGTTCCATCAAGTAGGCAGGTTATAAAAAGAATGGAAGAACTTTGCTCTAAGTCTTGAATGCTATCTCTTAGCCAATCGATTGGTGGAAAATTAGGGTGTTGTAAATACATTTCAAAAGGTTTTTATCTTTTGTCAGACTGTTAGGCCTGACCCCAAAGAGGTAAGGAATGCTTACTTATGAGTCTGGAGATCAAGGTCAATTGTAACTAAGCTCTGGAACCATAATATTCTAACATGTCCATGTTACTAAAAATTGAACTAATCAGCCTTTGCAGACACAGTTCCTTCCCAGAAATTTCTGCTCACATACATTGTGTATAGCAAATCCAGAAAAACAAAAAGTCATGTAAATAGCTAATGGATCCACCTAAAAGTTCTAGAAAAACAAGAACAATCCAAATATTAATGCAGTAGATGACAGGGAACAATAAAGCCTAATGAAATAGACTAAAATAACAATAAAACACTTTCAAAAGAAATGCAATAACATTTTAAAATACCATGTACCATAACTAAACAGCACACAGTGATAGTCCTATCATTTCAACATGATGCAAGTTTGCCCCAACATTGTAAATTAGCCATGCTACACAACATGTGAATATCTTAAACATGAAAATCATAGTAGATAAAAAATTCTCTACCACCATAAAAAGATATATCTTGACATAATGAAAATATATATGACAAACTTATAGTCAATATTACACTAAATACTGAAAAACTGAAAACATGTTCTCTAAAATTTATGGAACAGAGTAAGGTTAAGCACTTTCTTCATTCTTATTCAACACAGCACTCCAAGTCTCAGATCAGTGAGAAAAGAAAAAGAAATTTGAAGGGCTATAAATAGCAAAGGAAGAAGTCAAATTGTTTCCACTTAAAAATGTCAAGCTATTAAGTTTAAATACTCTAAGAATCAACCAAATAATGCTTATTAACTGATAAAGAGTTTGGCCAGAATAGAAAGATACAAAATCACCGTACAATAACCAGTATCTCTTTTATATATCAATATAAAACTTTCTAAGAAAAAACTAGAAAACATTTCATTCACAATGTCTTCAAAATGCTTTCTAATAAGAGTAAACTTGTTACAGAGTTAAAAGAGCCGAAGTGTGGAAACAATGACATTGAACAAATTGAAAAAGATGATAGAACATAGCAAGTCTTCCATGGTCAGGAATACTGTTCAGATGACTATTACCAGAAATAGTCTGTAGACTTGGTGAACTCCTATCAACATCCCAATGACCTTCTTTAGAAGACAATAAAATAATCCAGAAATTCATATTCAAGCATAAAATCCCTGAATAGTCAAAGCAATTCTAAGAAGAAATAACAATTCTGGAGATATCAAAAGACCTGATTTTAAATTTTATCACAGAGTCATATGCTTTACTTTGCTCTTGTCGCTGTGACAAACACCATGACCAAAAGAAACCTGGGGAGGAAATGATTTCTTCAGCTTACACATCTGTATCACAGTTCACTGTTGAGGGAAGTCTTAACAGAACCAGAAACAGGAACTTGAAGGCAGAAACTGAGGCTGAGTGCATGGAAGAACGTCCCTCACCGGCTTGTTTCTGCTGGCTTGCTCAAATAGGTTTATTTGGAATCTCTGACCTCCTGCTCAGGATGTAACTGCTCATAGTAGACTAAGACCTTCTACTTTAATTAGAAATCAAGAAAATATCTCACAGACATGCCCACATGCCAATATGCTGGATAGATTTTTTAACTGAAGTTTCATCTTTTCGGGTGACTCTGTGTCAAGCTGACAAAGCTGATCGCTACAGTAGATCCCTTGTCAAACCTGACACATAGACACGTCCCTGCTTCACCATAATCTTTTCTTCCTTTTTTGAGTTGATTCTTCTGTTTTATTATTATTTTTTTATTTCAAAGTTTGTATGCATTTCTTATATTAAATAAGGAAGGCAGAGAAAACCATGAAGGAATAAACTGCTCATTACAGCTATTAACATTTTTCAGTTAACATGTAGAGGACATTCTTTTGCACAGTTTATCTATAACCTCATATCTTTTCATAATTTTAAGGTAGAAAATACATAATTATTATAAAAAGTAGGCAGCAGGCATATATACACATAAAACGTCGCCTTGTGTTAGTGTATCAGTGTCCCGCGCCTATCTCTCGCCCGCGAGGAAAGACACGGCACACACTGAGGATCCTTCTGCAGTATAACTTTAATGTATCTCGGGGGAGAGCATTTAGCTTACGGAAAATGGAGAGGGGAGGAGAAAGTGAGAGAGCCGGCAGAGGGCCGGCAGAGAGGCAGGGGCCGCTGCGTAGGAACCAGCGACGGCGGGCCCCCAGCGGGGAAAAGGAAAGCCAGAGAGAGCTAGGCTAGGCCCCGGCGTGGTCCGGGCCGGGCCATCCGCCACGTGGCCTAGAGCCCGCGCCCCAGGAGCCGGGCCGGCGTCCGTGCGCACGGCGGGGCGGAGAGAGAAAAAGGAAGAGAGGGAGAGAGAGGCCACGAGGTAGGAAGCACCCAGTTTTAAGTCGACCAAACGGCCCTTGCTTTATACGAAACATCTTCCTATAGGTCGTAGTTCAGAATCCCATATGACGCCACGGGAAAGGCGGAGAAACCAGACCAGTCTCGCGAGAATACCAAGCGCATGCGTACTCTGACTCAGGCGGGTTGGCCAGCGCCAGATAATGGCGCCACCTAGAGGAGCTGGAGCCAGTGGCCTCCAACATATCAGGGAGCAGGAACACTTAAAATATGACTCAATTTATTGGGTGACTGTGATTGAGAATAACTTCAATTCTCTTCCATGCAGACTCTTCTCACCTAGGAGTCTAGGCCAGCTTAAGTTATTCCATGGTTGTACATTCATATCAAGCCTATGCTTGTATCAAACTAGCTGGTGCCCAATGCCAATATAAAAAGCTAGACATGCTCAGACAACGTGAAAAAGGACTTCTGTAGTAAGAGGTTTCTGGCCCGGACTTTCCAGCCTAACCTCAAGGTCTAGGCCCACAGACCTGCAGTCCCGCATTCCCGCAGTCCCACAGAGACACACAGATGCTTATAATAGTTTTAGGCTGATCAGCCTTAGGCCCAGGCATATCACTTACTAGCTCTCTACCCTTAAGCTATCCCATGTCTCTTGTTCAGCCATGCGGCTCGGTACCTTTCTTTAGAACAGCATGGTTGTCCTCTGCATCCTGCAGCTTCTCTCTGGTGCTCTGTCTGGCATTCTGTCTCAGAGTTTTTAGTCTGGTAGCCCCACCCACACTTCCTGCCTGCCTTTGGCCAATCAGCTCTTTTTATTAAACCAGTGGGTGGGACAGTTATTTTCCATGAAACAACACAATACCCCTACAGACTTCAGGGTCAGTTCTGACAGGCATGACTCATTGGAAGACATTAATGGAACCATCTGCCATAACTATTGAGCAAGCTACTGTAGAAGTTGAGAAGCATATCAGGATAGCCTCTGCTTTTAAACACACACAGAAAGTATCTGAAGAATGCATTACATGCATTGTTGAAAGAACAAAAAGAAATTTTTATAGCAAGTAGTGTCAAGAATAGAAGGCAATTTGAAGGAAGACTAAATATACATGTGAAGTAATAATCTTTTTATTTATTAATTTTTATTTACTTACATATTTATTTGTTTGTTTATTTATTTATTTATTCATTTATTTAGTATATTGTTTTGCCTTATGTCTGCCTGAAAGCTAGAAGAGGGCACCAGATCTTATTACAGATAGTTGTGAGCTGTCATATGATTGCTGGGAATTGAACTCTGGACCTATGGAGGAAGAGACAGTGCTCTTAACTGCTGAGCCATCTCTCCAGCCCTTACAGAAAAGTCTTTGTAATATGTCCTACATATGTTCTGTTAATATCATAATACAAAACACAGTGTAACTTCAAAATTCCCATAGTCTTTAAAAGCTCTTTTTCTGTTTTAAAAATTCAACATTTTTAATTGTGTACTATAAAGTCCAAAATAAGTTACTTTTTCATTTTTATTTCAAATAAGATGAATCATGGCACAATTACAAAAAGATCAAAGGAAACCAAACTTTAACAGTCTAGAGAATGCCACATCCAGATCTGTAACTTACTTACGATCTTCTGGGCTCCAAAACTTTAAATAATCATGTTTTCAGCTCTACCACCTGCATCACACAGCTTTTCTTTTATGCTTTACTAGCTTCAGGTTACACCTGTCACTGTCACTGGTGAACATCTGACAGTTCTGGTGTCTGCAATGTACTCTTCCCTGCAGCTGAAGCCACACATGCACCAAAGGTCTCTCCTGTCTTCCTCAGGGATTTCAACCATGGTCACATGGTGCCAAACCTCCGCCTTTCTCCATGAGAACTTCATTCCTGGGCATTCCATTTTAACTGAGGCTGTGCCTTCAGCAATAGCCTTTGCTGATCTCTCCAGGTACCAAGCCTCAGTTGCTCGCTTCAGAAACTTCACATTTCCAACTAGTTCCATACAGAAGACTCTAACACATTGCCAAGTTCAGTTTCCAGCATGACATGCAGTTTTACCCTCATCAGGACCACAGTTTCTTTGTAGTGAACCTGAAGAAATACTTCCCTGAAGAATTCACATCAATGATGCTTGTTTTTATCAGTAGTAGTAGTAGTAGCATTTATTATTATTATTATTATTATTATTATTATTATTATTAATCATGGTTGAATTTTGTTTGGTTTTTCGATCTCAACTAATAAGCATCAGTTGTACTGGTAAAGCCAAAGGTTCACTGCAGTGGCAAGACTCTCTTGCTAAAATTACAGCTATCAGGCCACAAATGATTTGTCTCATTCTACAAAGTCGATCCAACATATCACATCACTAGACTTCAATAAAGTATTTGCTTTTTGCTGAAACCTCACAAGCCAAGCCTCCATCATCTGCACATTGGTTAGCATTCTTATTTTCCAAACACCAATAAGAGCTCAATAACTCTTCTGTTTCCTGTTCCTAAATTTCATTATTTATTTTCTTGCCATTGAGGGCTGGGTGGTTTTTTTTTTTTTTTTTTTTGGTACTATATATGTTCTAGATACAAATTGTTTATCAGATTTATAGTTGGTAAAGAATTTCTCACATGCTGTATGCTGTTGTTTTGTTCAGATATTGGTATTCTCTGCTGCACAGAAATGTTTTAAGTGCTTAAGGTCCTGTTTATTAATTTATAGTCTTAATACTTGAGATCAAGTCTGCTTTCTACTTTCCCATCTATAATATTCAGGGTTTCTGGTCTGATGTTGAGGTCCTTGGTCCATATGGAGTTGAATTTGTACAAGATGTAGATATTGATATATTTTTCATTTCTTTGCATGCAAGTATCTGGTTTGTGAAGCACAGTAAGATGCTATTTTTTCTTCTGTTGAAAATCAGGAGTCTGTAGTTATGTTACCTTGTGTCTGGGTCTTCCATCCAATTTCTGTTAATCAGTGTGTCTTACTTTATGACAGAACCATGATGTTTTAATCACATACCTCTAAAATAAAACTTGAAGACTGGGATGGTAATACCTCTTTCTGTTCTCTAATTATTCACTTTTATTTTAGGTATACTAGAATTTTTATATTTCCCTGTGAAGCTAAAGATTATTTTCTTTGCAATTTCTCTGAACAATATCATTGGAATGTTGATGGGGATTGCATTGAGTCTCTAGACCACTTTGAGTAGGATAGCCGTTTTTGTAAATTAATCCTATCAACCCATGGGCATGAAAAATATTTCCATCTTCTGATGTCCTTAATTTTTTTTCTTCAATGTCTTAAAACTTTATTACACAAGTCTTTCACATACTTGACTAGAGCTATCCCAAGATGTTTTATGAGGCTTCTTCATAAAGGCTTTGTCATACATTTATAGGGTGTTAGTGATTTCTTTTGTGTGCTACTTTTGTATTCTCAGACTCTTTTGGAGAGAAAAAGAAAGAGAAAAAGATAATGTTGTTTAGTGAGTAGATAGATGGGGTGAATTTAAAAGAATCTGGGGGAATGGAAAAGAATATGATCAAAATATATTCCATGAAAATAAATTTTAAAAATATAGTTAGAACTATCACGTCAGTGTCCTACTTATTAGTACCAATTTCTTTCAGACTTTGCTTTCTGTTGCTGTGATAGTACACTTATTAAAAGCAACTTAGGTGAGGAAAAGGCTTATTTGACTTACAGATATAGTCCATTGTTCCATCATTGAACAGTGCCAAAGTGGGAAGTCAAGTCAGTAATCTGGAGGCAGGAACTGAATCAGACTACGGAGAAACTCAGCTTACTGGTTTGTCTTCTCTGTCTTGTTCAACTACCTTTGTTATATAATTTAGGACCACCTTCCCAGATGTGATACTTCTCACGGTGAATTAGGCTCTGCTCCTTCAGGCAGTAATTGAGAAAATTCTCAATAGACATACCCATTGACCAATGTGATAGTAAAGTTTTTTTTTTTTTAATTGAGATTCCTTCTTCCAAAGGGATTCTAGTTTCTGCCAATTTGACTAAAACTAACCAGCACATCAAAGTGATAAGAAAAATGTCATTATTTTGACACAAAAGCAGATATGTAGTTCAGTAAAATAGAATAAAAGATGTGGTGATTTGAATAGGAATGCCGCCAAAGGCTCATAGATTTTAATGTTCGGTCACCAGGGAGTGGCACTATTAGCAGATGAGGACTTCATGGATAAAGTATGTCACTGAGGGTGAGCTTTGAGATTTCAAAAGCTCAAGCCAGGCTTAGTAGTTAACCCACCCTTCCTGCAGCATTTCAATGAGGTGAGAAGTAACTACAGCTTATTCTTCTCTCTGATCCTTCAGTTTTAACCCAAAAGCCCTGGCTTTTTATTATAAGGGTAATTAAGATTTGTATAACAACTGGAACTCTACTTTTGGGGCACTAATTTACAGTAAGACTGCTTGCCTGTGACTTTGCAACACTGGCACTGGTTGAAACTGTGGCTGGAGTCACAATTCCACTGGCTACATTTTTCTTTCAGTGTTAGCCTCTCACCACTAGCCATATCTGCCTTTTAGAAAGATTATGCCACATGTGTTTCTTCCTCATAATCCCCTGGGTTCATCTTTCAGACAGTGGGTTCCCTGTCCAGGTAGGTTGTAGCTTTTATTGAGCCCCCTACTTGGGCTGCTGCCATACTAGGTAGATCTATCACTTCATCTGAATCATCATTATCAGCAGATTTCATGACACAATTGGGATTTCTTAAAGGGGGGAATTAGTTTTAAAAAAAAAGACAGAGAGATTTTTCCCCACATTAAAAATTTGGAAGCACTATTACAATAGAAGGAGTTTGGAATATTTGATAATACATGAGATGATATAAAATTGGAACCAATGAATGAGAGAATAATTAACTTAGATATGACCTACATAGTGTCAACTACAAGCATTTTTATTTGATTGTTCTTATTTTAATCCTAAAAAGTTGGTCTATATGAGTGCCAAGTTGGTTGATATAAATTCCAAGATACAAATTTTAGAAAAAAGAAATGTTAAAACAAATCATAGGCATATTTAGAACCAGAGAGAGGAATTTAAAGGAGAAACAACCTCAACATTGAATTATAAGGTTACAGATAAATAACCTAAGTCTTTCAAATAGCCAACTTTAATTTTTCCAGTAACCTTACAAGAACTGCCTAATGATCTATTTCCTCTAGACTGTGTAAGAACTGAATGGACTACTATACAAATGTTAGACTTGTAGAGATTCGGAGAAGCAATAGTCTCATATGGCATGCATTCACCATTTGTGAAGCAGATGTTAAACTAGTGGTTAACTTACAATAGAATCATCCCTCAAGATTGGAGAGGTTTGGTTATAGCAGTATTGGAAACTAGTACCAACTACAATGGAGGACTTGGTGGAAGAATGAGGCTAAGACTGTTGAACAACTCTGTAATACTAAAGGTATTGAAATCTCCCACAACCAACTTGTAGGGGAGGGAGATTCTGCTAATGTAGAAAGGCAATCTTGAGAAATACCAGCAGACCCAGAGGAAAGAAGAGGATGCTGCTACTGCTCCTTCTCTCAGCCAAACTCTGGACAATTAAATGTTACATTTTCAGGGCCCAACCCATTCTCATAAAACATGAAGTCATACAGTTTTTTTACAGGCTAGTAAGGTCCTAAAGATTGGATAGTGTAAATGCTTGGCCTTGCATGTAACTTTTTCCCAGACAGAGACTGACACTGAAATTCAGGACATAACAATAACAGTAGCAGGTTGAACCTTGATTGGTCAGGGTACAAGCAGAAAGTCAACTACTGCAGTGCATGTGGGGGGGTATGTTAAAAACAGTGTGGCCTTGACTTAGCCATAAACAACACCTGGGAATTAGTCTTTGTATATTTTATGCAAGAGCAGTGTAGTCTGTCTGAATTTGTTCTGAGGTCTAAAACTAATTGTCTTTGAGACTGGAAATACTGTTACTTTCCTGTGTCAGTAAAAAAAAAAAAAGAATATTCTGGTATCAGACTTAACTATCTACAACTATAAATGTGACCCCCCCCAAAAAAAAAAACTATCAAAGGACTGTGGAAAGAACCCTGAAAATGTTTTTATTAGGAAGGCACAGCAGTAGCACCTGAGGAAGTTGCAGAGAGAAAACAACTGGTATCCCCAGCCAGTCACCCACAGACTTTGTAATGAGGCCATATCATACATGTTGGTTTAGTGGGACTCCTCCATGAACTGTGCCTAATGGGGTTCCCTAACACAGTCTTTCATGTGATAGGTCAACTTGTAAAATACTGGGTGTCTTCTGCTGTATACTCCCATAGCCCTCAATACTTACCAAAATGAATCTTCGTAGAAAAATTTGATATTAAAAATAAACATATGTGATACATGTTAATATTAAAAGAAAATAGAAAATTATCAGGGTCACTTCTTGTTACAGAATTGAGCATGAACTACTGTAGATTTCAAATTCATCTACAGCCTCTTCAGAACCTCTCCTTGTTGAAAGAAGCTCTTGCTCAACACAATGACACAAGACAGGATCTGACTTGCCTCTAGGTTTCTCCATTACCACTAGGGCTGTATCTTACCACTCATCTTTCTCTACAAGGATAATATTAGTGAGAATAATTAGTACACAGTCCCAGTTTCTAAGTAAAAAATCCATGACATTCATTAAAAAATACATGATGGCAACTGAATCATGTAATGTTGAGAAATGATTTGAATACCAATCTAAAATTTTTAGTATCAACGTAGAGAAATTTCTCATCTTTTCTGGTTATCTGGTAATTTTCAAAACATCATGATTTCATTTTTTTTTACAATGGAGGAGCACAATCAATTGTGTATATGTGCCATTATTATTTACCCATTCATTTAATTTAATGTAACAAATGGGTAAATAACTGATTTATATAAATTATTAAATACTTAGTGAAAACTCACTAATTTCAGTAAGCATAAACTAGGAAAGATGAGACTGTTTTTGTTCAGGGAAATCAAAACAAAAATTCCATTTTTTGACAGAGGGAAGGATAGGAAGAGGAAGGGACAAGGGCAGAAAAAAAGATACAGAGGAGGGCAGGTGCTATCAAATTCTACTGTAGTCCAACGTAGAATACATCTTATGTATGATATTCTACATAATGAAGAAGTACTTACATAGCTTACTATAGCTTTTAATGTCTAACTTGGGGAAAACATACAGACAAAGGATCCAGCAGTTTCCTAACCATCTCAAAATTATATCAGAATAAAGTTTTAAGACCATATGAACTTTTAAAGTATTTCATCCGATGAATGGGCTTCACATTAACAAAATACCGTCCAAAATCACCAATGTCTGGTAGCATTGCTCTGTGATTTGCAGTGGAACTTAAATATGTTTTCTATTTCAGAAATAGTGATTGTTAAAGCAGTAGTGATTAGTTTTTTGGGTTCTGATTGAGCTTTCTCTCATCTACAGGGAGCTAACTGCCTCTACTTTATCCTTTTGTGTAGAAGGTCTTAGCAATTGTGTGGACCTTTTAGCTCTATAGAAAGCCCAAGCCCTGTGAGAAGTAGAACTCTATGAAAGGGCAAACAGAACGGCCTGCTGGTCTCCCTCATCACATTTATGGGTAATCAATGTCCATTTAGTTGTGTGCTCTAATGCACAGTGCCTGCTACTTAAATCAAATGAATACTTTGTATATTTGTTAATTGAATTTATTGTACTATTTCTGGTCGTTTGAAGCTAGAAAGATTGATTTTTTTTTTAAAACACAAATATTAGTGAAAACACTTTTCAGTAAGGTGATCCTTTTTATTTCAAGAATATATACACGGATATACTCTGTAGTACAGGAAGTCAATTGGACCTGAAATGTAGATGTGTGAGAAAGATAGAAACTTCATGTCATGACAGATGAATACCTCAGGCCATCAAGCTGTTCCTCTTAGAAGTACATCTGTGAATAGAGATGTTTGGGTTTTATTTTCCTTACAAGGAACAAAGTTGAATTTGGTTGATTCTAACCCAATGGGTAGCCCTTCATCTAATAAACACTCTTTGAGAGTATTCAAAAGTAGAGAAAGAATAGGCTTTGTGGACTGTAGAGAATATTGGAGAATAATTTTTCCAGTAACCTGAGAGGAAGAAAGTGATTGTCCACACAGGCACACTTACAGATAAAAACAAGATAAAGATGACAGGGCAGAGTAGTAGAAGTAATATGGGCTTATCCTTATACAAATCTTTAAAACTCATTTAATATTATTAAAACCAATTTAATGTCATTTTAATAGTCTAATAAGGATTTTACTAATAAGGGAAAGAAAAGAATTGATCCATCTGAGGGTTAAACGCAAAATTCTTGGGGAAAAAGAGTTTAGTTTCAAATATTTAACCATGTACTATCTCCATTAATTTTGGTTCAAAGTGGCTGAATATATTGAAACAAGGCCTGGGCGTAGAGACCAAGGGTAGGTTATGAGTGACAGTGAGCAGGATAGCTGACCTGCTGCTGCGTTGATTTTCACTCCGTAACACTCTGCATTTGCTGGTTCTCACCATTCTACCTTTCAGCATGAACAACTTTCCTACCACTGGTTACCTTTTCTGTTTTCCCTGCTGTAAGACTGTTCTATAAGCCAGATCCCATCCTAAAAGAATCATTCACCGTGAGTGTCACAAAAGATTTAAATTTACTGTAAGTACAACTTTGCCTTTCACCATTTATTTATGTAATCAACATTTTTTCAAATCTTAAATATTTAAGAAATGTAGAGAAATGAATACCTTTATTTCTGTCTTCTCCTATACTCCCATGAGTTTGTAATGAATATAATAAAGCTATTTAAATTTTTATTTCATTTTTTTTTACATATAAACTTTTATTCAATCTAAGGACACAACAATCAAAAGGAAAGATGTTTCTGAATGTGTGAAAGAGTACTTAGTCCTGGGGTATCTGAGAGTTCTTGTTTATTATAATTATTTGTATTCATAAGTAGAAAAGATTCACTGGAGTAATGTGGAATTCTAAAGATTTTAGTCATTATAGCAGAACTATAACTTAGCAATAGTCACTAATTATTTATTGGTGAGTTGCATTTTATTTAAGTGTTAAAAATGAAATCAAACAGTAGAAGAATTTGAACATTCTCATCAAGAAATTACCAAGTTTTAAAGTGCTGGATGTTAATCATCTTGATTGATCACTCCTTAGTAACCCAAAGCAATATCAATCAAACATCACATTTCACTCATAACACATGGAGATATTATGCCAATCAATAACATAGTTACTATTTCTGGTTTTCCAACATAACTTAGACAATTTACCTATTTTACTTAGAATAATTACTTTATATTCCATTATTATTATTTTATTAACTTATAAAGTATACCACATAAGAAAGAACTCAGTGTGCAGGCAACAACAAAATCACTTGGCCTATTAGCTTATGAAACCAATTTGAACAAACTACATGAGCTGGCATACTACTGGAGAACAAATAAATTTGTATAATACAATTAAACATTCCAACAATATTTCGTAATGCTTCATACCTTAGTTTTGCTCAGAGTTTTCAGTTTCTATAAAACATGGGCTGGCACCTTGGTATCCATTCCCTGCAGAGGAACATCTAACCCAGTCTAGAATTTGGGATGAGTAAATCGGACTTGCCTGGAGAGGGTGTGCTGAGCTAAGCCTGACCCGCCTTGGGACTTCTTGCTCTCTTGGGAGAGGGAATGAAAGATGAAGAAGGGACAGGCTGAAGGCTGACTGGGAGGAATTGGGAGGAAGGAAGGGAGGAGGAACAGAGGGGACTCATAGATAAAAAATCTTTTTATAAACAAAAAGAAGAAAAAGAAAAAAAACAAACAGCAGCAAGTTTGAGCTAACAGGGTTTTATTAGAATTGACTCGTACTGTAGATCTGGATCATTTTTCGTGGCATATCTGCCATCATAGGCCTTATTTGAGACTTCTCTGACCACCATGGTGACAGAATAATTTTGTCTTTGCCACAGTTGGAATTCTGAATCTAAGGTGCTCTCAAAAGGCTTTTCCTCAAATACTCTATGCTGGAGACTTTGTCTAGGACAGAAGCAAGCCTTAGCCTACCCCAGTCAATGAGATCTATTTTACATATAGACCTCCTTCTCATACCTACATTACAAAGAAATGTTCAAGGGGTCACCTTATATCAGAGGATTCTGAACCAGCTGAACATAGTGTTTTTAATTTTACTTTAAGGAGACAGCATTCAGTAAGTCAGAGTTCAACATGCAGACATTTCAAGATACAGAATGTTCAAAAGATTTGAAACCTCACTGAATGTTAAATGGCCATTATACTTGCACAGAAAGATCCCTTATTGTTGGTCATACTGAAAAACTAGAAATTATATTTGAAAATATCATCACATATCCCCTTTTGTGTCAAGTTTAACAAAAGAATATTATAGCTAACATAAGAAAACCACATACATTAGGTACAATAATTGCATACAATATATAAAAACAATAAATGAACAATGTCCAGTCCATTAACAATTGATAATTCAAAGAAAATATTGTATTAATTATCCTATTTTGATGAATTCAAAAGATTATATCTAATTCACTTTCTACCTTTTATTACTAACTAAAAGCTATTATTTTAATGTCTCTTAAACTTATACACTTTAACTTCAAAGTTTCTTTTCTAAAACTGTCACTAGAAAACCATAACAAAACTATCTCATCTTTAACTACCTCAGAGACCCAAGAAGGAAATAATATTTATCCACGTAAACGAGAAGTGCAAGCAACTTCCAAAATCTAGAAATGACAGAGATGACACCTATCTGCCTGGACAGTCACCCAAAGTTCCTTTATAAAGTTGGCGCATCCATCTTCAGCCTACAGACCCAGAGTCTCTTTTCATTTCAGTGAAGCA
Source organism: Phyllotis vaccarum (assembly GCA_033318265.1). Taxonomy (NCBI): domain Eukaryota; kingdom Metazoa; phylum Chordata; class Mammalia; order Rodentia; family Cricetidae; genus Phyllotis; species Phyllotis vaccarum. The sequence goes on along the minus strand of JARWLC010000004.1, from coordinate 133,058,602 downwards.
GAAAATCTGCTCTGCCCATTCTGTATAGTTCATCAGTCGCTTCTCCTTGTGTCTTGGAGAATATCTGACAGTTTTCTCTGAAAAGCAGGAAACTGAAGGACCATCTCAGCTTGTTCTGTCAAAGTTCAGAGGTCACTTTCCTAGGGAACCTGCATACTGTCAAGCAGTCAATACAAGAAAAGGTTCCTATCCAGTGGTTAACTATTGCTACAAAGAAAATAAACTCCATATTGAGTTTTTTCAATGCCCAATTTTCTCTTGAAGTAGATTGGTGCTGCCAGGAGCAGACCTGTCTCACTTTCCAGAAAAGTCTGAATTCTTAAAATATTTTAAATGACATATTCTGTGGATCTCTAAAGTGTTTGAAGAAGACCTGTTCATATAAAATACATTTGTTTGATTTTTGAAAACATATTTAAAGCTAGTAAATCCTTTTAAAAGAAGATTCAATAAACTATTCTTACATCCTATATATCTATATCCCCTTTTCTTTCTATTTTTTTTTAATCCAAATCTTGAATCTGATCATTCTTGTTTAACTTTTTTCCAACCATAACCATTAACCATTTTTAACCAATTAACCTAAACAATGACAATCATCCATAACCCATTGAAGGACCAAAAATCACCCACCCCACCTCTTGGGAATGTAGGCTTTGTGTTCTTAATTTTACTTCCTGCTGTCTTGGGGAGATGGCATCTTTAGGGGATCCTGAAAAGAAAAGTTTTGTCAAGTAATGAAAAAAGAAAAGTAATTGTCAAGTCCTGAAATAGGTAACTGTATCATTTGTTATACAGACTCTGCATTACAGGAAAGTGCCTGGTTTGTCTTAAGTCCTGGCTATAGTAGTCTATTAAGCTGGTTCATCTCAGAAAGCTGCCTAGAAATTGTCCTGAGCAGTTTGTAGTCCAAATCTGATCTTTGGTTGATGTTTGTCACCCTAGTGGCTTTGTCAGAGTCCATGTGAAATCATCATTGTGGGACCCCATCTTCCTATGAATAGATCAAGTTCACAATTAAGCATTGTCATGGGTCACTGCAGAAAACTGATAAGAGACTAAAACCCAACACAATGTACAGGAAACTAAATATATAAGTATTTTTTCAGCATAGAATTAGTAACAATGGAATAGTCCCTTATTTTTTGTTATTCTTCTGTCCCATAACAGGTGGCTCTTCTGATATGATACAGATATTTTGTACTTTCCTTTAACAAGTATGCTTGAGTTTAGAGATGGAGAGAGCCACACTCCAACTCGAAAGTCAGCTTTAAATTATAAATAAACTGGGACTTCAACTTACAAAAAAAAATGAAGGTTAAGCAATGAGATATTCCCCTAAAGAGTATACTGGTACCAATAATTATGATATTCTTTTTCTGGTAAATTTTTCTGGATAGTCTCCCTTCTGCTTTACATGTCTAGATGTCGAAGGTCTTTTAACTTCTTGAAGATGGGTATCTCCAGTTTTCTGTAAAGACAAAAGCAAAACCTGCCCCAATCCTTTATTTTTTCTTACAACTTGAAGAATTGTAATATGGGTGGATGATACATCAATTCTTAGTTTCATGAAGTTTCTCTGGTTCAAATTGAGTCTTTATTAATTTTGATGTTATCTATAATTTTTCTTTACCTGTGGAAACAAAAGCAAAACCCCTTCCCTAATGTAGCACATATCCTGGCTTCCATTCAGAGGTTAGTACATCTTTGAAGTAAGCAGGCTGATTTAGTTCAGCTGTTTTTTCTATAGTTCAATGCCTTTCAACAGCTGTTGTTCCTTTCTCATTAGCATTGAGAAAATTCAAAGTTAATAAAGCATTATATACTCTATCTTTGTTTATCTTCCTTTCTGTTTATTTAGCATATCCTTTCGAGTTTGATTTGATCTCTCTATGACTGCTTGCCCTGTAGGATTATGTGATATTCCTGTAATACGCTTTATATTATAATAAGAAAAAATTATTTCATTTTACTAGAGACATATGCCAAAGCATTGTCAGTCTTAATTTGTACAGGTATTCCCATGATGGCTATAACTTCTAGCAAATGTGTGATTACAGAATCAGACTTTTATGAACTCAAAGAATTGCCCATTGAAATCCTGAAAACGTATCTGTTGTATGATGGACATATCTTAATTTTTAAAATTCTGTAAAATGAAGTACATCCATGTGTCAGATTTCATTTCTATGTATACCTTTAGGATTAATTCCTGCTAGCAATGGAGTTTGGTTATAGAAAGAACAGGTGGGACACCTTTTTACAATTTCTTTGGCTTGTTGCCACGTGATAGAGAAATCTTTTTTAATCCTTTGCTATTGACATGATGCTTTTTATGAAATTCTGAGGCCTGTAGTACATTTCCTATTAATAATTTATCAATTTCATTATTACCTTGTGCTAAAGGACCTAGCAGACCCATATGGGATCGAATGTGTGTTATATGGAAGGGATGATTTCTAGTCCTGATTATTTCTTGTAATGTGATAAATAAGGAAGTTAATTCTGACTCATCATTAATAAAATCAGTTGTTTCAATGTGTAGAACAACTCTTTCTGCATACTGAGAGTTAGTGACTATGTTAAGAGGTTCAGTAAAGTCCATTAATACCATCACGATAGCATATAATTCTGACTTCTAAACAGAATTTTAAGAGCTTTGAGCCACTTTACTTATATGTTCTGATTTGTATCCTGCCTTTCCTGATTTGTTGGCACTGGTATAAAATGTAGGGGCTCCAGAAATTGGCTTATCTTGTACAATACGAGGGAGAATCCAATTAGTTTTCTTTAGAAATTCAATTCTTTTGCTTTGAGGATATTTGTTGTGAATATCTCCCAAAAAAATTACTGCAAGCTTTTTGCCAACAAGATGTCATCCATGTAATGATAAATTATAGATTGTGGGAATTTGTTATGTATTTGTTCTATTTGCTTTTGTACAAAATACTGGCACAGAGTGGGGCTATTCAGCATTCCTTGAGGGAGGATCCTCCACTGGAATCTCTTTACAGGCTGAGAATAATTGTAAATAGGCACTGTAAAGGCAAATTTTTCTTTGTCTTGTTCTTGTAAAGGTATTGTGAAGAAACAATCTTTTAAAACAATAACTATAATAGGCCATTCCTTAGGTAACAGAGAAGGCAAAGTAATCCCAGACTGTAGAGAGCCCATTGGCTAGATCACCTTGTTTATCGTCCTTAGGTCTGTTACCATTCTCCACTTTCCAGATTTCTTTTTAATAACAAATACAGGAGAGTTCTAAGGACTGGTTGATTCTTCTCTATGCTGAGCGTTTAACTGGTGCAGTACCAGCTGCTCTAAGGCCTAAAATTTCTCTTTTGTCAGAGGCCATTGATAAACCCATATTAGGCTTCACTGTTAGCCATTTTGGAGGTAGTACTGTGGTATTTTTTTAAGATCAACAGCTGTTTTGCCTTCTTTCTATACAACCTGAATAGTCTGTGACTATTTCTCCTAATACCTTCTAATGTTTCTCCAGTACCATGTGCTAGTTTATGGCTTATTTCTGTGTGTGGAGGAATATTAATCTGTGTGTTCCACTGTTTAGTAAATCTCATCCCCATAAATTTATAGCAGTGTCAGCCACATATGGCTTTAATATTCCTCTCTGTCCTTCTGGTCCTATACACTCAAGTCATCTTGAACTCTGTTTTACTTGGGATACTGACCCAATACCCAAAAACTGAACAATTACTTCCTGAAGGGGCCAACTTGAATGCCATGACTCTGGTCAAATTATTGATACATCCACCCCTGTATTCAATAAGCCTTCAATAATAGCACCATTTCTTGGCCTTTGTTCATTGATAGAAGCTTGCCAAAATATTCACTTTATAATTTTTCCAATTTTTTTTTTGCTTTTCTGTAGATTTTCTATCACTCAGTGTCTTTTTAAAATAGGTTTTAATATTTTTAATTGTTCTGTGAAGATGTTTCCTCCACAATGGCACGGTAAGATTGGATTGGATTTGATATGGGGCCTTTTGAAAGCCCTCCCTGGGGTGTTTCCCAAGGGCAGAAAGTTACCTGATATGAGGGCTTTTGAAAGCCCCCTTGGGGAGTTTCCCTAGGGCAGAAAGTTACCTTGTCTGTCCCTTGTTGATCTGCACTCATTAGTCCAATGTCTTCCTTTTCCACACCTTCTGCATACTCCAGAAGGGAGGGGCGTTCTCTTGGGATTATTCCTAACAAAAGCATTGTTTCTGGGAACACCTTGTTTACAATCTCTTTTTTTGTAACCTTGCCTTCCACAATTGTAACACTTAACATTTTGAGTTTTTCCTATACCTCTAGAAATAAGCTCTCCTACCCAGTTATCATCACTGTCATAAGACTCTAGATTAATTGTCTCATGAATCCAATCCTCCAAGGGTGCTGACCTTGCTTTTAATGGTCTAAATATTTTTCTTTATTGTGCATTAGCATTCTCAAAAGCCAGTGATTCAATTATTATTTGCCTAGCTTTCTGACTCTGGTACCATTCTGTTTACTACTGCAGTTAATCTGTGCAAAAAAGTCTGTAAAAGTTTCTTTGGGGCTTTGAATTACTTTCATGAATGATTCAGTTTTCTTTCCTATTTCTTCAATCCAGTCCCAGGCATTTAAAGCTGCCATGCAACATAAATCCAGGGTATGTTAATTGTATAAAGACTGCCTTTCAATATCAGCATAATCTCCCTCTCCAAGAAGTTGGTCTTTGGAGACTTCTATGCCTCTGCCCTGCTTCTTTGTTCTATTGTTTTAGCCTCCTTCCTCCACCATGGTTTCCACTGTATAAGCAGTTCTGCCTCTAAAACAGTTGTAACCATATCCAACCAATCTTTAGGGTTCAGCATGACCAGCTTTTCAACATTTATTTTACAAGTGGTGAATGCATCTTATATGTTACAATTGTTTCTTTTACTCTCCTTAATTCTATTATATTTGAAAATATCCCCACACAAGAAGAAACTTTTGATGCTAATCATTCCCACCCCATGAGCATTTGGTCCACTGTTGAATGATTTTCATGTACTTCCAGGGAAAAAAGTTCCAAGTCAAACTTTGTTTTAAAATTGAAAAGTTGAAAGTTATTCTAATAATTAATTACAGTAATTGCAGGTGTTTTATTTGTTTGCTTTGCTTTTTATATTTTTTGAGACATTAATATAATTACAACATATTTTCCTTTCTTTCCCCACTTGCAAAACAAAAGTATTCAAGTGAACTTCTGAGACTGTGCCCTTTAGTGACTGACATGGTCTGGGATGACTGGGAGCAGATCCATCTGATGGTGCTATAAACAAGGAAGCATTCATTTTCTATGCTTTCAGACATGTAAGATATGATGAGCAGATTTTGTTTTGCTTCAAGATGTTTAGCATGCTTCCTCTTTTTGTAAAGATGTATCAAAGATTTTAGCTTCCATGGAGCTTATATATATAAATCAATTTATATATATATATATATATATATATATATATATATATATATATATATATAAATGAATAAGGACATATTGTTTTTCATAGAGAGTTAATCTGTGGTCCATTCTGTTTTTTTCCTATTCCATTTAGTTTTTGGTTTTCTTCTTCTCTGCCTCTAGTCATTCAACCATCCAAGATCTTGCCATATAATTAAAGATAAGTCAATAAGACTCCCATTCTGAAGTCCTTTTAACTTTATTTTGATTTATTATTTGGGTCTTTCACATCACGTCTCCTTAATTCTACTCATTTTGTTGCCCCTTCATATCCACTCTCTCCCCTTGCAAACTCCCCTAAAAAGAAAGAAAGAAAGGAAGGAAGGAAGGAAGGAAGGAAGGAAGGAAGGAAGGCAGGAAGGAAGGAAGGAAGGAAGGAAGGAAAGGAAAAATCATTCTCATCATGCAAACTGTAGTGTGACATAGTGAGCTGTGTTGTAAACCCTTTTAACCACATACCATTACTTACAAGTATTCATTGGTCTAGTTTCTGCTACACTATCAATGCTGGGCCCTCACTGGGACTCCTCTTAGCTATCTTGTTTTTGATGTGTATTGTGGAGATCCTGCAGTTTAGAGTCTGCAGAAAAGGCCCATTCACATGTTCCAGAAGATCATAGGTGAGTGGATTTAGAGGTGGGCCAACTCATAACCCTGGTTCTGTGCCTGAGTATTTGCAGGGTTAGTCAGCCTGCCAGCTTTCCCCTGTCCTCACTACTAGGGTGAGCTCTCCAGCATTGTCCTGGCTAGTTCAACCCTTGCAGCAATGCGCAATCAGTAGGACCAATTCTGCTTTCATGCCCTCAAAGTTGGCTCTCCCACAGCTACACAATCAGGGTCAGTTCTACTGTGTGGCTCAGGTGAGGTGTAGGAGACACTCATTTGAGTGCTGCAGCTGGTGATGGTCAGGGACAACTCTCTCACCCTATAACCTCAGGACCAGCTCTTCTACCTGCCACAGGCAGCTGGGGAGAAGGAGGGAAAGGTCAACTCTTCCCCACCCACACCACCATATGGCAAATGAGGGTAAGGCCAGATCTCCCATGCTCATCTTCGTGGGTTGTCACCCCTGCCCCATCACCAGGGTCAGCTCTACTGTGCTGCCCAGACAAGGTGTAGGGTGGGTTTTCCTAAGTGTTGCAGCTGGTAAAGGGGAGGGACATCTCCCTTTCCAGCTGGAGGCAGTAAGGTAGAGGAGAAGGACCCCCTTCCCTTGCCCTAACCACAACACCTCAGACAGGGAGGCACACAGACAGCTGTGCCCCTCTTTCAGCCTGCATGACTGGCTCACCCAATCCCCTCTACAGGGCCAGCTCTACTGTGGTGCCCATGTGGGGTGCATGGCCCGTTCTCTCAAATACTGCAGCTTGTGAGGAGTTGGGTAGGATCCCCTTCTGCTGCGGGTGTCTTGGGGCAAGGAGAAGCACCTTTCCCTCACCACATGGCAGGACACAATCTGCTCTCTCCTTCTCACTCCTTTGGGGCCATCTTGCCCATGCCTTTTCCAATAGGGTCTGCTCTACTGTGTGCCCAGGTGTAGGAACCTCTCTCCTGAGTGCTTCAGCAGATGAGGGACAGGACCATTTCTCCCTAGTGTTTGAGCCAGTGAGGGAGTGGGGCCAACTCTGTACAGCCCTATCCTCAAGGCCTGAGATGGTATTAGGAGTCAGGACATCAACACAGACTATGGCTGCATCAGGCTTATGAAACCAAAGGTGGACCCCAGCAACAGTCCAGATCCAGACATCACCATGGCACTGAGTATCAATCAAGCTACCCAAATCAGCCTGCTCCTCACCACTTTCATCTTTTCAGATGGCGTGAACCATTCTGTTTCTCTCTCCCATACCATACCATTCCTTTGCTCATCATAACAGTGCCCATCTGCCTGATGTACGCTGCAAGGCACTGGGTGGGCCCTTGTATTTTCTTTGGTGCACAGGACAGACCATCTCAGGCCTGTTTGTGGGTCTTTTAGTCCAGCTCAATTCATCATTAGCAGGACCCTGCTTCCTCCTCGACCCCAGGATGGTCCTGTATTCTGAAATTTTTACCTCCAAGGCACCCTTTGTATTCCCTCTTATGGGAACAGTTATTGAATAATACAGTGTGTCTCAGAGACAGCTAATAAGTGTGTTAAGAGAGATATGGTAGGAAAGGAACCTTAAGTACAGTGTTTCTCTTTGAGAAAGTCAGACAGGACTTCCTGTTGTAACACTGGTAATATATTTCTAATAAATTTCCAGCTATTGCTAATGCTCTGGGTCTGGGGACTGCTCTTGGAGATCCACTTGATCTCTAAGTTAGAGTGGTACAGAATGCAAACTCGTGTGTGGCTAAGGTCTTCTGCGTAGGTGCTATGGTCTGTATGGACACCAAAGTGCAACAAGCTGAGGCAAAGAGAAATGAACAGATGGAGAGGGTAGAGTCACAACCCCCGCAGTTCCAGATTCACTTCCCCAGGGCTTGGCTCCGTCTCTGCTTCTGCCAGTCACAGTAATGACTCTCCTGTACAATTTACTCTAATTTGAACTAAGTTTTTGCTTAACGGATAAAAAATTGTTCATTTTTCAAAAAAAATTAATATAAAACTTGATTGGATATTCACATCAATTCGCATCTAAATTTTATTTAAGAAACCTTGTAGGAAAAAGTATGCTCCTGGGGGCACTTCTAAAGAAATGGCTGAAGATTATTGTATATAATAATATTGGCTTTAGAAGTATTTTTCAATAGGCCTATTACTTTATTTGTTACATGGCAGTTTGTTTAAATAGTACAGAATATCTGTTGACCCTTTATTGTTTACTTATGAAATAGAAACTTTTCATCATTATGTATTACCATTAAAGCCAATGATTAATCTCAGCATTTGTTTTTATGTTTTTCATAGTCAATGGATTTTTAAAAGGCTCCTTAGGAGAACTTAAATAACATACAGATATCACACATGTTCCTAGACCTATAAGTTAGAAAATATAAGGATAGAATTTTCTAGTTTTGAAATATTAGCACTTCTGTTTTCACAAATTTTAGTTACTGCAATCACAACACCTTTTCAAAAGTCTAAATCTCCTTTCACAAAGCAAAGTGGGATGGCGGTGCTTTAGAAAAGGTGCTGTAGAAGAATTTGGCAAGTCCAGTTTCCTCATCCCAATATCAAGACTAGGTTAGGCACTCACTCCTCTGCAGGGAATGGGCTCCAAGGTGCTGGCCCATTCACAGGAACACAGTCTGATCCCACCCCTCAAAAATCCACTTACTGCCCAGGCCAATCGATAATTCTTCCCTTGGAGGGCCTAACTCCTTGTCTCTTGGTGCCCCAGTGGCTATTCTTGATTCAGTGAACTCCCTAGAGTTCCAGCCAGCCATCTCTGTGGGACTCCTCCTCATAATCCCTATTCCCTTGCTCAAACAGGCTCTCCTTCTCTGCTCTCCAGCTGGAAGGGGAGCTCTGCCTCTGCCTCCATTCATTGTTGGATGTAGGCTCTGTGATGACATTTAGGGCATTTAGGGTGGTTATTCATTTGATTCTAGGGGAAGTCCTGTTTCAGTACCCCTTATAGATAATAGAAAGTCAAAAGACAGATCTCATGCTGCTCTGCTACTTTACTTAGTTTGCATAAGAAGAAACATGAAGTTTTAAAGTTTGCTGTTTTTCTTATTTTTTTCTTTAAACCACACTTGTATTTTACTCAGTACTTGTTAGAGCACAAGTAACAAAAGCCATCAGTTTTAATTATTTTCACCAATATTTTATTCTTTTCTATTTCAAAAGGACACATAGCTTGCAATGTTCACATATGTAGACATAAAGGAATCACTTAAATTTATTAACAATGTTATACATTCATATTTTACAAGACTATCAAATTTGTGGTGCTATTAAAACTGAACTCCCACTGATTTTCTTAAGAGATGAACAATTACCTCATTTTACAGACATTACAAATAAAAAAAAAATACTAAACTTTGTATGTTACCAAAGTTTTTGACAACTCATATTTTTTGTGCTTAAGAATATTGAGTATTAGTCAGCAAGCTAATATTCTCTGCTTAAGACAAGCACAGTAAGCATTACTGAAGTTACAAAACATTCTCAGTATACTGTAGAAGCTAAATGACTGTTAATATAACTAACACAATAACTTAATTGATCAGTTATCAAGTATAACCATGAGGTAGTCATTTCTCTAAAATTCTCACAAGATTTTTCTTGAGAATTTAATACCCATGGAGAGAATTATACTCATATGTTGCTTATCTTACAGATGCCCTCCAGCACTGCTAAATCAGGGGAAAGGTGACTATACTTACATCACTGAGTTATTGTCTTCACCTTCCCCTAATTCTTTTCAGCACACCAGTCTGAAAAATGCAGTGATTAACAATCAAAAGAATTTCGTCTTATCAGACCATGGAGATACAACCATTCTAAACTAATACTCACTTCCGCAGAAAGGTGTCTCATAAACAAAAGCATAAATTAGAGTTGATGAAATGCTTCAGATTGCAATTGGTAATTATCTACGGTGGTTACAATTAGAGAAATAAAACTTCCTTCAGTCAAATATCTCTTCCTGGCAAATCTGTGAATTAATATGCTAAGATGCATGATAATTTTGGACAAATATTGCATAAGAAAAAATATGAAACAATCTAAAATGTGAAATCATTTACATCTCATCTGACTTTTTATCTTTATTTTCTTTGTCTCTGTGGGAAACTAGTTTGCTTAAAAGAAAAGCTGGGTCTTATAATTCTTTATAAGAGAGTGTTGTCAGTAATACATTCTAGAATGACTACTGGGTCATGGAAGAACTCAAGCAGGAAGTTTTTAAACACCTAAGATCAAATTCAAATGGAAATGCAACTGACAGGAACTTTTAGAATACTAAAAAGGATGCTCTCAGAAGTGCGAAGCTATGAGTGGTGTGCTGACTAACTGCATGTCAACTTGACAGAAACTGTAGTCATCTGAAAGGAGGGAACCTTGAGTGAGAAAATGCCTCCCTAAGATGGGGGCTGCAGACAAGACTGTAGAGCATTTTTTTAACTGGTGACTGATGTGAGAGGGCTCAGCCTACTGTGAATGGGTACACTGCTAGGCTGATGGTCTTGAGCTCTATGGGAAAGTAGGCTAAGTACACTGTAAGGAACAAGCCTGTAATGAGTACTTCTCTATGTCCCCTGCATCAGCTTCTGTCTCCAGATTTCTTTCCTGTTTGAGTTACTGCCCAGACTTTTTCTATGATCAACTATGATGTGGAAGTGTAAGCTAAACAAAACCTCTTCTCCCCAAATTGCTTTGGTCATGGTGTTTCACCCTAGCAAGAGTGACCTTAAGGAAGACAAGTAGTCACATTGACTTAAGAACTCAGATTACTTAATGATTCAGCTCAGAGATAAAAGGAAATAGGCCATAGTCCAATAAATACATTAAAAAAAAAACCATAAAGACTTGAGTGGAATAAAATAAAACAGTGAAGTCTGGCATGATGATACAAAAATGGGTATGGTTGACATACAAGCAGTTATACATATTTAATGTGTCCAGCTTAATAGGTCTGGATACACACACACACACACACACACACACACACACACACACACACACACACACACACATTAACATTAGAATTCCTTGTGAATTCTAATTTATTGTTCAAACTCCGAGCATTAGGACAACGTCAACTGTTACTCATGCCGCTGCTGTTGGAATATCCGATCCAGTCATGACAAACAACCAAATGATCTGGCAAGTTGCAAATTTGTCACCAGGAATGCCTGTGTTGAACATAGACTAAACACTTGAAGTAAGTTATTAATACAAAGTCCTGGGGCTTAGCAAAAATATGACTTTATATACTTTCACGACACATATACAGAAAAGTTGTATGTAATAGCCAATGTACTGTCAAAGGAAACCAGAGTACCTCGAATCCAAGTCTTTCAATCCAAGGCTGTGTTCTGATACAGGCATCAAAACTGATTTGTACAGTGAGATACCTGCTCCCTACTGTGCTAAATCTCAGAGGTTCCTATATCCAATGTCTCTCTAAGTACTTAAATATAATTTCTCATTCAAAACTGGCTAGTGTCTCCCCAAATCTGTTTTGCAAAAAAAAAAAAAAAAATTAGTGACCTAATGCAGGCAGGAAGTGTCTCTTTTGGTAGTCACTTCCTGCATGGCCAGTGCCTTGCTCAGTAGCTAAAACATAGAGGCATATCAGAAATATCAAATGACTAATGTATAATTTACTAAAGTTTTTGAGGAAAAAAGTTTAGGAGGCCATTCATGAGACGGTGGTGTAACTCCATAACACAGACAGATACTCAGTTGAAGTGAATGAGGACAGAAGCACAGTGGGTATGTGCTACATTTCACTGTGAGATCCCTTGGCAGCTGAAAACTGAATTTTCCAGTCAAGAATATAATACAAAATTTTGCTGCCGTTCACTGTACAACTTTTCTCTTAGAGACTCAGATGATGTAGAGACCATTGAAACTATCTTGGGAATCAAAGGATGAAACTGCCTGCCTTACAGGAGCCCTGAGGTTGTAGACAGCAAATCATAGACAGAAAGAAGAATTAGTACCATTATTTATCTAAATAATGAGGCTCTTTGCTGGTGACTATAGAGTAAAATTCCATTTTCTTTGATTCAGGGCCAGTGATTTTTAATCATTTCTATCAGAAAGAGTATCAAAATGAGGTATGGAAATATCCACAGGGGAACCCAAGAGCCTTTCTTCTTCTCCAATTGTCCTTTCTTGATAGTGTGGGGTTGAATTTTTCTTCTTACATTGATTTTTCAGGAGACAGAATGTCTGTGTGTTCTTTAAAAGCCTCCTTTTTTGATACAATGGCACCTCATAGGTTGATGCTCTATATCTCTTGAAATAGCTCATAATGCAGTAGTTTATATAAAGTTCCGCTGTCTTTACCTCCATTTATTGTCTTTGAAAATGGAATTTACTTCCATTCAAAGAGTAAGAAATGTCTTGGTCAGATCACCACAGACTTTCAAACAGATGATAATAGAACATGAGTCACTACAAAACATGGGGAAGAAAGTTGGATAAGATACTTTCTCTGTGTAGATCATAATATAGTCCCTCAATGTAAATGGGAACAGACACGTAGCAGTAGGTACTACATTATCTAATACAGATATATTATTAAGAAGGCTAAGTTCACTAACTAAGTAAATCATTCCCACATTAGCATGTAAAATAAACCAAAATTTAAACTTGGTTTTCTATGTTTCCTGGTTTGAATCTTGCTTCATCATATTCTTCTCATTATCTGGTAAAGTATGAAGATTGATCCTGACCCCTACTTTCTTTCATAAAATATCTATCACTAACCTTCCAAAAATGCTAGTCAAGCAAAGATTCTGATGAGAGCTTCGAAAACATTAGGTAGGGAGGAACCCAGGGCCCGCCCCTTTATTTGACTTGTGGCAAACATGGCAGCCTCATTTCTATTAATAGCATTCTCTTGCCGGCAGACCAGTTTACTTAGAGCTACTGCAGGACTGATTCTAGCTGCTGTATTCCAGTGCAAACTCATGTCTTCCTCTCTTGAGTCTATGAATGAGGGATGTTGCCTACTGTTGCTCATCTCTGTTCCACTCCCCACTTTCCTATTGCTTTCTCATCTTCAGCCAGGTAACTAGGTTTTTGTCTTTATTTGTTTTTTCTTGCTTTTTGCTATGTTTCCTTGTTACATTAAGGTTTTTTGGCCCTGTCTGGCTAGAAAGAGCTCCAGACCCACAGACCTGCAATCCCAGGTGATGTGGGAATGCCTTTCTGTATGCTGTGAATCTCAATCTTTAAATAAAGGAGCTGTTTTGGGCCATGACAGGCACCATAGAAGAAGTAGGAGGAGGAATCAGAATAGGTAGGAAAGGAAGGGCGGAGTCAGAGGCAGATCAAGCAAGCCGTCAAAGGAGCAACATGTAAGGAACCCAGGTGAGCCACGGGCCACGTGGCAGACAAATTAATAGAAATGGGTTGATTTAAGATGTAAGAGCTAGCTAGCAATGTGCCTGAGCCATAGGCCAAACAGCATGAAGTTAATTTAAGCGTCTGAGTCATTTCTGGGGGGTCTGAGTGGTGGGCGGCTGTGCTGTGCGGCTAAAAATCTGGCGCTGTAGGTCTGTGGGTCCAGATCCCTGGCTGCCCGAGATCAAGAAACCCCACTACTACACCCAGGGACCTAGGCTCACATCTCTGCTTTTCCTCCCCAAAATGACTTAGACACTTATATTAATTTCATGTTGTTTGGCCTATGGCTCAGGCACATTGCTAGCTAGCTCTTTCATCTTAAATCAACCCATTTCCATTAATCTGTCTGCCACATGCCCTATGGCTCACCTGTGTTCCTTACATGTTTCTTCTTTGGACATCTGGCTCTATTTGCCTCTGTGACTTCACTCACCTCCTACCTATGCTCTGAATTCCTCTCCTACCTTTTCTATGGTGTCTGCCATGGCCAAAACAGTCCTTTATTTAAAGAATGATATTCACAGCATACAGAAGGTCATTCCCACATCATTATTTTAATCATTATATTTTTATCTAAAAGGTTTTTCTTTAACATACTTACCACTTTTCCTTCCCCCTTCCTTCTCCCCAGTTATCCCCAGCTTCCCCCCATCTTATCCCAATATTCATTCCTCAGAGAGGGTAAGGACTCCCAGGGTGAAATAATGAAGCTTATCTAATTGAAGTAGGACCAAGACCCTCCCCCCAGCATCAAGGCTGAGCAAGGTGTTCCTCTGTAGGGAATGGGCTCTAAGAAGCCAGTTCATTCACTAGGAATATATTCTGGTCCCACTGCCAAGGGCCTTATAAATTTCCCACACCATTCAACTGTCATAACATTCAGAGGGCCTCGTTCAGTCTCATAGAGGTTCCCCAGCTGTCGGCTCAGAGTCAGAGAGCTCCTAATAGCTTGGTCAACTGTCTCTGAAACAGATGGTGGTATGTAGAGGAATGCAAATAGTTCCATGTCTATCACTGCACAAAACTGAAGTCTAAGTGGATCAAAGACCTTAACATGAACAAGCTACACTGAACGTGATAAAAGGGAAAGCAGGAAAATAGCCTTGAATGCACTGGCATGGGAGACCACTTCCTAAATATAACACCAGTCCCACAGACATGAGAGTAACAGTTAATAAATGGGACCTCCTGAAACTGACAAGCTTTTGTAAGGGAAAGAACACAGTCAATAAGACAAAACAAAATGGGAAAAGATCCTCACCAATCTCACGTCTGATGATATATATAAATATATAAAGAACTAAAGAAACTAGAGATCAAAATAATACGTTTCTCTTAGTGGCTGAATACCAACTTAAAATTTTCATTTGCTTTTATTAATTTTATGAGAATGTAAGCTTGTACAGCCATTCTGGAATGCAGTATGGTGGTTCCTCAGAAAACTGGGAATCAAACTCCCCAAGGATCCAGCAATTCCACTATTGGGCACATACCCAAAAGATGCACATTCGTACTCCAAACGCATTTTCTCAGCTATGTTCATAGCAGCATTATTCATATTAAAAAGAACCTGGAAACAACATAGATGCCCCTCAACGGAAGAATGAATTAAGAAACTGTGGTACATCTACACAATGGAGTACTACTCAGCAAGAAAAAATTGACATTCTAAAATCTGCAGGCAAATGGACAGATTTGGAGAATATCCTCTGAGCGAGGTATCACAAGCCCAGAAAAATAGGCATGGGATGTACTCACTCATAAGTAGATTGTAGACAAAAAACAAAGAATACCCAAGCTGCAAACCAAAACCTCTGAAGAGCTTATGACCAAAAGAAACTTAAGAAAGACATCTAGAGATTCCCTTAGGAAGCAAAGATAGAGAAGATCTCCTTAGAAAATTGGGATCATAGCAGGTTGCAACCAAGAAGAGGTGTGAACAAATCTTGAGAGAGATGGTTGAGAGAGGAGCAACAAAGAGGGAGGAAAAAAAGAGATGAATATCTTGACAGAGGAAGCCAGTGTGGGGTTAGAAAGAGATCAGGTGCTAGGGAAACCTCCAAGAACTCATAGGATGTCCCTGCCTAGGTCTCCAACCAATAGTGGAGGGGGTGCCTAAACAGGACGTCCCCTACAACCAAATGAATAACCACCCTAAATGTCATCACAGAACCTACATCCAACAATGAATAGAGGCAGAGATCCATGGCTGAGCCCCACAGAGGTAGCTGGCTGGAGCTCTGGGGAGCTCATTGAATCAAGAACTGCTACAGGAACTATCAGAAAAAGGAGTTAGGCCCTCCAAGGGTAGGTGACTGTTGATTGGCATCGGCAGTATGTGGAGCCTCGAAGGGTGGGATCAGACTGTGTTCCTGTGTGGGGGCTGGGACCTTGGAGCGCATTCTCTGCAGAGGAACACCTAACCCAGTCTTGATATTGGGATGAAGAAATCGAATTTGCCTGGAGTGGATGTGCCATGCTGAGCTGACCCACTTGGGACTTCTTGCCCTTTGTGGGGAGGGGATAAGGGTGGGGTGGAGGGAGGCTGAAAGGCGACTGGGAGGGATTGGGAGGAGGGAAGGGTGGGCAAGCAGGGAGATACATGGAAAAATACTATTTCATAAATAAAAATATATTTAAAAAATAAAAAAGATAAATTTTCAATATATATTTTTTAAAGCCGAGAAAGCAGATTTGTTATTTAGAGCAAAATGAGATACAATAGTATTGTAAAGTAGGAAGGGATAGGGCCTGGTGTTAGGGTCTTATATATAAATATATATATATATATATTATATGTATGTATGTATGTATGCATATATATATAAACTTTCTTTTTAAAATTTATTTGCGTCTTCCATATCATGCATCTTGATCCCATTCATTTCCAGTCCCTTTGTATCCACCCTCTGCCCTTGTACAACCCCAATAAAATAAAATTTAAGGGAAAACAAAGAAAACTCCGTTTTGAAGCTGTAGTGTGACACAGTGAGTCGCACAGTGAGCCTTTTATGCAAACATCTTACTACCAAGTGTTGACTGCAGAGTTATAGGTCTTGTTCCAGGCTTACCTTTTCTGTTGCAATTTTGATGCTGGGTCCTCACTGGGACTCCTCTTGAATATCCTGTTGTTGCTCTGTGTCCTGGAGAAACTACATCTTTGGGTCCACAGGAAAGGCTCCTTCAAGTGCTCCAGCAGATCATAGGTGGACGTTGGGGTGTGCCAACTCATAACCCTGGTTCTAGGCAGAGTATTTGCAGGATTGATCACCCTGTTGGGCTTCCCTTTGTCTTCACCACTAGGGTGAGCTTTCCAGCATTGTTCTGGCTAGTTCAGCCCTTGCATCATTGAGCAAGGGGGCAGGCCAGTTCATACCCTCAGGGTAGGCTCTCCCACAACTTCACCATCCAGGCCAGCTCAACTGTGCTGCTCAGGTGAGGTGCAGAGACCACTCTCCAAGTGCTGCAGCTGATAAGTGCCATGTCAAGCACCCAAAATCACGGAGTGAGGCTCATAGAAATATAGAGCCTTCCTCTAGGCCAAGTGCAGAAAATGTCCATAGTAAGTTTATTTTCCTAGGGTATGTCCAGCCAGAAGACTGTTCCTAAACAGCAACTATTCCTACTGAGGTTAGCTAAACAGGCCTCTTTGTTTAGTTATTTATAATAACCCTGCTTTGCTTCCTTGTTTATCTATGTATGATAATCTGCCTTATTGTTCAGCTGCATATGGTAAACCTGTTGAGCTTCTGCAGGTGCCATGGTTTTTCCATCAGAGAGCCCAGACCATCAGTTCCCAGCTCGCCTGTGTCTGCATGTTAAGATAAGTCACCAGTTAAGCACACTGGTGGACTACTCTCCGGGGGAGTGTCTGTCTCACCTTGCATCCTATTCTGCTGGAGAAATCTACCCTAGGTTTGACTCTAAGGTACAATATACTGGTATAGTCTTTTCACTGTCTTCTTTAAGCTAAGTTTCCTCCTTATTTATGATCATTCTAAACAAACCACATTTTATTTTCTTCATTTCTACCTTCTTTTCTTTTTTTCTTCCTTTCTTCTTTCTTTATTTCTTTTTTGACCCAATTTTGTCATGTAGCTCTGGCTAGTCTTGAATCTTCTTAATTGTTTTTTTAAGGGGAACTTTAAAACAGCATTAACGAAGTACAAAAGTAAAATGAGGAAAATATTTCCAATATTGTTTTCCATTTGAATAGCATAGTGTATGTGCATCTACTGAATTATGGTGATATCTTCTGAAAACAGATGTTAAACATCTGGCATTTTAAGCTCTACAACACACTGTTTGGGTTTTAACACTCATGAAACACTGCCAGTGCCTATTGATGTTACCTTCTCTGTACTATGTCAGCGAATGTAGGGCTGGATACTACACAAGCAGAGCCTGCTCTTTTTCTTAACTGGATCTATTTTCACCACCTTTTCCAGGTAAAAAGGGACCCCAAAGCATTCTCTAGCTGAAAAATTAATTAATTAAGGTGGAAAGACCCATCCCTAAATGTGAGTTACAATATGAGCAGATCCCACAATAATTTATTGCTGGAACTTCTCCACTGCAATGGACTGGACTCTACAAACATGAGCTAAAATGAATCCCCCTTCCCTAACTGATTCTTGTCTGGGTATTCATTCTGCCTTTATGATGGTTCTGCTGGATTTAGCCTGTCAGTGCCTCTTCACTTCTGTTCCCTCCCTTCTTAGCATTTATTTCAAGACTCAAACAAAATATGTGTTGTGGCAACTGTTTCTAAAGCAAAACAAATCAAATCACTTCTCAGCTTTCTAAAGGATAAAAAACCAACATCGGTAAGGTGAATCATGTAAATTCTTTGTGCGGGGGGTGGGGTGGAGAGTAGGGGGTTGGAGAAGGGGTTGGGGACACACACAAGTGAATAGATCCTTTTGATAAAATTAGAACAATTAATGACCAACCTAACTGCAGACATGTTTGTGTGTCTGTGGGGAATAGGGCTGTATGTCCACATGCTTTTCATTCTCTCAGTATGATTGGTTTATTAACCAAAGTACCTTTGTGCATACAACATAAAAATCCCCACAACAAAAAGAAGAGTTGTGGAGTACCCAGAAAGTTAGAGCATGGTTATTCCACCATCACATCAGCTGTGCTCATGACTAGCTTCACGCTCCTATTTAGATGCCAGGGAGTAACAAAAAGAGTGTGTCTTTATTTGTGTTTCTCTAACTACATAGATCTGAAATCAAAATTAATACTAATTTAGCCTACTTTTTCCAGTCTCAGGCAGGAAACTGGGAAATGTTTGTGATAAAGAGGGATTTATTCTCTGTGACTCTTGGCATTATGTTTTATTTTTTTTTCCAGAGGTTAATATGTTCATTTTCTATACACACATTTGTGGGAATGCATTTGTGTGTGCTGTATCTTTAAATAAAGGAGCTGTTTGATGGGTCATGGCAGGCACCATAGAAAAGGTGGGAGGAGAGTCAGTTCAGGTAGGAGAAGCACGGCGGAGTTAGAGGCAGACCGAGCTGAAGCCGCCGAAAGAACAGCATGTAAGGAGCACGGGTGAGCTACGGGCCACCACGTGGCCCACAGATTAATAGAAATGGGTTGATTTAAGATATAAGAGCTAGCTAGCAATGTGCCTGAGCCATAGGCCAAACAGCATGAAGTTAATAAAAGCGTCTGAGTCGTTTCTGGGGACCCGGGCGGCAGTGCGCGGATAAACGGCGCCGGGCTTAGCCGCCCGGCAGCGGGCCTGTGGGTCCCAGATCTCTGGCTGTCTGGGACCAGAGAAAACCCACTACAACAGATGGCGCCCAACGTGGGGCGATTATCCACTTAGAGCCTGAGAAAGATTAAAAAGAGTTCTAGATCGCAGAAACTGAGCAAAGGCAGCTTCCAAATTGTGTATGTAAATTGGGTCTTTGTATAAACGAAGCATGGTCCGGGTCACATTCAAAATGGCGCCGGCGGGCTGTCGGCAGTCAGTGTGAGCTGCAGCTGCAACCAGTCTCACAGAAGACTAAATAACATATGATTGATTTTAGATTTCTGCTTATTTTGAACAAAAGAGAAACAAATTTTCTTCGTGGCAACATTTTCTTAGGTGTGCTCTGTTTACGGTCCATTTAAGAAAACTTAGTGATTCAGCCTAATTTGCAAAAACTGTGTTTCTTTTTGGAGAATGTATTTTAAAAGCTCTTAAGGTTAGAAGATGATTAAGGATTCACAATAAAACAGATTCAGATAAAAAAAAAACCTGTAAACGGGTTACAATGTTTGTAAAAGATACATAGGCTTCAGAGAAAAAATAAAGAGGTTAGAAAAAGTTTTTAAAGCGAGAAATAGAGTAATAAAAAGATAATAAGCCACGTAAAGATGGAAAATAGACACAAAATCTGGATTTTGGTTGTTATTGTGTTTTCTTTTAATTTTTTAACTGTTAATGAGCTAACTGCAAAAAGACAATGGATTACAAAGGCTACTAAGTTAAACAAGAATGTATATTTTAAAGGTATTTTGATTTTGAAATTTGTGTCTAAGGATTTATTGCTTTGGAAGAGTTCTGTTTCTGTTTCCACAGATGAGAACCTGTGGATTGCTTCCAGGCAAATATGGTTTCATCAACCAAGACCCCCTGAAAAAACCTCTGATGAAAAGAGATGGCCAGATCAGCTTCACAGCTACAGATTATGACCCAGTCTCAACAATCCGTGAGATTTTCAACGCCCCTTAATCAGCAAAAAATAGTAATAGATAACTTCGCCCAAATTCCCCAAATATTGTTTCTAAATGTTTGTTTTCATTATAAATGGTTAATGGTCATAGTCAATCTCTTTCTAAGAAAAAACGGGGGATATGGTATGTGAATGCTTTTTTAAAAAATTAGATTATTGAATTTACAGGTAATCAGCTGTTAATCTCAAACTGCTTTACATTGGTATAGATTTTGGTTTATTGATACAAATTTAAAGTCAATTTTATTATGCTGTATGTGTTTTTCTATTCTTGTTTAAGGTATGATGTTCATGTAACTGTTTTAAAATTGTAGTGTATAATTAAGAAATGAAGGTTAATAGTCACTTTTGATAATCAAACTTATAGTTAGGTTAGTTAGGATTTTTAGGTATACAAAGATATATTTCAATTAAATAGATAATCTTCAAATACTTCTAAGACCTACAGAATATGGCATTTAAAATGTTTTAAGAGCTTAGACTTTTCTGGTGAGACAGGTCTGTTCCTGGCAGCACTAATTTACTTCAACAGGAAAATGGGCATTGAAGAAACTCCATATAGAGTCTCATCTATTTGTGGTAATGGTAAGCCACTAGAGAAGAAACTGTTTTTATATTGACTGCTTGACAGTATGCTGTTTAAACTAGACATACATGTTCCATAAAAAGATGACCTCTAAACTTTGGCAGAACAAGCCTAGATGGTCATTCAGGTTCCTGCTTTACAGAAAAAACTGTCAGACATTCTTCAAGACTCAAGGAGAAGCAACGGATGAACTGTGCCAGAATGGGCAGAGCGGATTTCCTGCTTCACTGAAATGAAAAGAGACTCCAGGCCTATAGGCTGAAGATGGTTGCCCCAACTTTATAAAGGAACTTTGGGTGACTGTCCAGGCAGATAGGTGTCATCTCTGTCCTTTCTAGATTTTAGAAGTCGTTTGCACTTCTGGTTTACTTGGGTAAATATTATATCCTTCTGTGGTCTTTGATGTAGTTGAAGATTAGATAGTTATATGTACAGTTTTTCTTAGTCATTTAAAAAGTATATTAGATATGAAACTTTAGATTCATAAAGATAAGGTAGATGATAAAATATTTTCTTTAATTTTACTAAATACAAATAGACTAGATATTATAACTGTAATTCTTGCTTGATAGATATTTTGTTATATGTAATTTTGCTATGATAAAATTGAAACCTTCCTTTTTGATTAGAGAGAAAAGGGGAAATGTGGGAATGCATTTGTGTGTGCTGTATCTTTAAATAAAGGAGCTGTTTGATGGGTCATGGCAGGCACCATAGAAAAGGTGGGAGGAGAGTCAGTTCAGGTAGGAGAAGCACGGCGGAGTTAGAGGCAGACCGAGCTGAAGCCGCCGAAAGAACAGCATGTAAGGAGCACGGGTGAGCTACGGGCCACCACGTGGCCCACAGATTAATAGAAATGGGTTGATTTAAGATATAAGAGCTAGCTAGCAATGTGCCTGAGCCATAGGCCAAACAGCATGAAGTTAATAAAAGCGTCTGAGTCGTTTCTGGGGACCCGGGCGGCAGTGCGCGGATAAACGGCGCCGGGCTTAGCCGCCCGGCAGCGGGCCTGTGGGTCCCAGATCTCTGGCTGTCTGGGACCAGAGAAAACCCACTACAACACACATTTGTGGCTAATTTTATGATAAAATTATCACTAGAGTGCGCTAGCATCTCTAATTAGGTGTGCATCTATGTCAAAACAATCCTTTTTAGCCTTTAAGGTTTTCTTTGTTTACTGTTGTTTCTATTACAGAGACCAATACACAGTACTCAAGTAGCTGTTTATATGGAGTTACTCTTCTTTTGTAGTAAAACTACAAGCAAAAAGTTTAGACAAAATAAAAGAAACAAAACATTAGCTTATTGAGAGAATAACTGATAATTATTTTCTTCTGCTTCCAGCAAAACATTATTCATTAAAAAGAAAGTCATGAAGCTGGGACATTAGTGAATTTGCTTTTTGTTGTCTGACAGACTCCTGAACTCAAGTGTGGGTTCATATAACTTCTATGTAGGATTGATATGAAATTGAAAACTACTCCTGTAACACTGTGAACAATTAAAATCGGAGAGGACACCATCCTGAGAGCCAAATAATAACACTTGGGGAACTTTAATAACAGTTAGCCACTTTCATTTATTAGGATTTTAATATATTGAATAGTATAAAGAGACAGAAGATTAGATCCTGGAGTAAAACGGGGGGCGGGGGGGGGGGAAGGAATGTTCTATGCACACAGCAAAAATGCGACACTTCATTGATGCAAAGAAACTTACATTGCTAAAATTCAAGATTCAATTTAATCAGTTCCTTGAAGTCATGACCTTCTGAGAATTTGATAGCTATGGATCATTGGAACTTGTCAGTTGGCCCCATGCTGCGATAATCAATTTTTCAATGTCAGATTCATTTACTCCTCGAAGAATCCTAAAATAGCCATTCTCTCCCCATGACTTTCCCCAGGAATTGGCAGCAATCTGCAGGAAAAACAAAAATATGAAAATTTTGAGTATTATACTTTGATTTTTTAATTCATTATGTAAAAGTAGAAAAAATACTATTTACCTTAAATTGCCCTTGACTTTTACAGATGGCAATAATTAAACACATAAATATTTTCTGGATAATTATCAAGGAGATCCATTACTTATATCAATTAATATTCTTATGTGTATTCACTGGCAAGAGCCATAACTGGCATGCCTTAGAGTGTGATGGTACATTTGGATTGTAAACTTGACATGATATACAATCACCTGAGATAGGGGTCTCCCTGGGGAATTATGTAGATGAAGTTATTTTAAGAACATGCCTATGAGGAATTTTCTGAATTTGATTAATGAGGTAGAAAGACCTATCCCTGAAGACCCAGCACTATTTCCTGAGCTGGACCCTGAGCTAAATAAGAAAAACAGAAAAGCAGGATTAAAAACAGGTATTTTTTGCTCTCTGTTCCTGACTATGGCTACAATGCAAGAAAATCCATCAATATTCTGTGCCTATAACTTCTCCACTATGATGGACTGGACTCTAGAAATGAGAGCGGAAACAAACCCCTTCTTCCCTAAATGACTCTTGTCTGGATATTTTGTCATATTAAATGGAAAAGAAAGCATGACACAGATGCATGAGCGTTATGACCTATCCTTATGTTAAATACCAGAAAACCCTAAATAAACAATATATTAGTCTGTATTCATGAGAGTTATAATCCAAGGAATTATGACCAGCATGAGTTAAGACTATGGTGGATATACTCATAGAATGTTACACTGGTCACCCTAGCTGCATCACATTTGCTTCAGAAAGGTGTAGACAAGTGATCTGAAATGCACAGGGAAGGTTGTGAAGAAACTCAGTGTAGAGAGATGCTCTAGAAGAGGGAAGCAGCAAAACCCACAAATACATACGCATGAAGGAGCATAAGGGAGTTTATAAAATTCTTGTTACGTAGTTCACCTGGCAGAAAACTTTAAATTCATTATGAAATACATACATACCAGCCTCAAGCTCACCAAAGCTCATTAGTGTCCTTGCAATAAGGCTTTTCTCCCTAGAACTAGTACTATCAACATGAGCCACCAAGCCTGGTGACTAAATCATCTCCTTCAGTTATGTAATCTAATGAAGGTGGAGAAAATAAAGTATCAGAGAAAGTAAAATCAGCAGGAATTAGAAGTTTTTTCCCTTTATTCATTTTCTTTTTAAACTCTGGGGATGATTAGAGAGCTGGGATGGGTCCAGAATAACTCCTAGATGTAAAGGTTGAGTGAGAAAGTACATTGTGAAGCAAAAGCGCTAATGGAGTGTGCAGAGAGTGTCATAAAGGCAGAAGAGGCACATGGAGGGAATTAGTTGACCACAACTAAATGCGGTAGACCAGCTCCGTAAATTAGAGACTTCATAACAACATCTGCTATGCTTGGCTTCCATTCATTCTGTGCTGGGTCTAAGATGGAAAATTATCTTGGGTGTGATCTACACTGATATTCCCAAGGCATATGGTGTTGCATTCAGTTTCCACGGTTTTCTCCTATGAGAATAGATTCTCTCAGCTTCAGAAATTGTCATGACAACATCAGTTTTAAAAAACGTCCAATTATCATCAGCATTTCTTATTTTAGATTGGCTTATTGCCTTCTCAATCATCCCTGACAACTGGAAGGAACACTCTCAAAGAAGGGTCTAAATCACAAATTCAGTGTGTCTTCTCAAAATTGAAATGGACTTTGAATAGCTGGAGATGAGACAGCAGTAAAATGTGTGTCTTTGCAACTGGAATCAACAAAATTCCAATTCCCAAATTTTGCAGCCAGTTCTAATATTTAAACATATTTAAAAATAATTTATGTATATGTATTTCCAAAAACAAAGCAAATAAAATTGATCTCAAATGAAACGTGTCTTAGGAACATTATTATTTTTTATACTGAAACTATGATATTTGTAGCATTGTACCTTTTTATCTGACTATCTGAAGATTATTTTTATGTCATTTTATCTTTGGTATATCTGGGAAGGACATATAAAATTAGTTAAACAAATGCAGATTCATATGCCATGAAAGTTGTAAGGCTAATCTTGTATGTTAGCCTGACTACATCTGGACTGACCTAAAACCCAAGCAGCTGGGCACACCTGTGAGGGATTTTCTTGAGTGGGAAGACCCACCCTAAAACCAGGACCATGCTTCCTCCATTCCAGTGAGGCCCATGTGAAAGGACATGGAAGAAGCAAGCTTCTGCTCTTGTTTGTTTGCTGTCTCTATCCTGTCAAGTTTATCTGTCTTCTTGCCGAGGCATCCCTTTACTGACATTAGAACCTCCTTCTCCAGTGTTCCAACCAAGACAAAGGCTCGCAGCCCTCAAGGAATCTTTTGGGTCTCTACGGAAAATCTGGGACTGCTGAGATTAACCTAGAGTCGTTCAAACTACTCTTCAAATTGTCTTGGCTTCGTCATAAAGGGGACAAAAATCTGGAAGGAGACATTAAATTTGACCTACCACAAAAATCCATTCATAATCTAAATGCTGGATTAGAAACAGAGGCCCTTCCACTGTGTTATACAAAATATTGTCAAGAAATCTACACTAATACCAAAGTTAGTTTTAAAGTGTTGAACAAAATTTCTGTTTTTATATATAGAACACAGCATAGGCATTCATTACTATCACACCTATCAATATTTCAATGGTGGTCCTTAGGTTTTATTTAGTGAAAGGAAAAAAACATGAAGAATGTATAATAAGGAATATAATTAATATACATAAGTGATATAATTCTATACATGAAACTGTAATACTTCACCAGAATATTTTAAGAGCTTATAAATATTTCCTTTAAACTCATGGGATACAAAATTAACATATAAATAGCAGAAGCTTTTTCATATACCAATTATAAGCACAATAAGAAAGAAGTCAGAGAAAAATCCCATATGGAATAAAAAAAAAAAGAGAGAGAGAGAGATGCAAACCGCAACAAAATACCTGGAATAAATCTAACCAAAAAGTAAAAATGTCGACATTGAAAACATGAAAAATGAAGAAATTAAAAAGCACACTAGAAAATGGAAATATCTTCCATTTTCATGAATTTGAGAAATTAATTTTGTGAACATGGCTATTCTACTAAAAGCCAGATACAGATTAAACACAGTCTTAATCATTTATCAATGCCTTTCTTTGCATAAATAGAGACAGATAAAAGCAGCATAGTGCTGGCTAAGAAACTGAAATGACATCAACAGAAAAGAATAAAGGACCCAGAGTTAGATGTATAAGCTCCCCAAACCAGACATCTGACATTTGATGATGATGCCAAATAATAGAAAAATGCAGATTTGAGAAAAGATAGTATCTCCAACAGTTCTGTGGAAACTGGATATACACATAGAAGAATAAAATTAGATCCTCAAAATTTGGCTTTGTTATACTGGTTTGTGGAATTTTTTCCTTATTATATAGTCCATGAAAGACTTTACAGAACATTAATTTTATTTTTTGTTTAAATATTTGAGTAAATTGACAAGATTACCCGCCCAAAGTTTCTTTGTGAGAATATTATAATGCAGTCAGTTTTGTAAAAATTTCTACAGGCAGTGCTCAGGCTTTCTGCTTTCATCCTGTTAAAGCTTACTTTCCTCAGAAATGTAGACATTTTATATTGAATAATTAACAATGTATTGCCATAGCTTTTTACAAAATTCTTTTAATTAACTACTTTGTATGCATTTGCTTCTTAGCAGTTTCACCTTCAATGTGAATTATTTTGTTTTTTTTTTAAGTGTTTCAGGAATTATTTTTCAAAAATTATTTTCTTTGATTTATATGTGCTTTCTCTTTTAATAATTTTGGGCCTTATCTTCATAAATTTTTATTCTTTGTTACATATGAGTTTCTCAGTTAATTGAATCACTGCTTCAACATCTTCAAACTGTATTTGAGATTTCTTTTGTGATTTAACATCAAGCTTTATAATGCTTTAAATATATAACATTTCCAACACAGTATATTCTGTATGATTATGTATGTAAGCTTATGTATTCATTGAACTTGCCATGCATACTGAAAATTTAGGTGAATATTTAAAGAGCTTTCTAATAGTTGTCTATAGTACAAAGCCATCAAATATTGCTTCTAGTCTACATCCATACTTAGATATTAGTTTGTTTTTTTAGGAGTTATTATGTTAGGGAATAACATTTACTTATTTTTGTAACGTTAGTTTTCCAGAACCAACCTATATGAACTCAGTTTTAACTTGTAAGGCTATGCCTTATTTACTTCTACTCTGAAGAAAGCTGTTGGTTATTTCAGATTCAAGGGAGGAAGGTACATCACTACCATTCTTTTGTCTTCTTTGCTTCACTCAGCAACTTAATAATGATGTCATTTGGTGGTTTTCCATGTTCTAATTTGTTTATTTTTGTATTTATAGATCAGTGGTTTGACTTAAGGTCAATTTTTGACACTTTTTTAATTTTTAAATTAAAATATCATTACATCATTTCTATTTCCATTTCCTCTGTCATAACAATTCCATACTCTTTCTTACCCTTTCAAATATGTGGCACTTTTTCTTTGGTTATTCTTTTTATATATTATTAAGAACATTTTTTAATTTTTAAAAAAGTGTTATGTTTTTTCTTTATATATTATTTTATCCTATTGATAAAGGAATTTATCTGTATGGTTTCTTGATTTCTCCTGATTAGAGTTTATGGAGATTCCTACATCTTTATGCTGCTATCTTTTTTTATTAATTGGCAATTCTTGGGTAAAATATAAATTCTGTCCTGTAATCTCTCTTTCTCTTGCAGGGATATAGCTATGCGATTATAAACTGTTTCTACCTTACTGTACATGTTCTTGATTTGTTTGATCTTTCTTTATTTCCTTCAATTATCTTCTGTACATTATAATATGTGTATATTTTCTTAAACTGGTATTTCATTTTCAATTATTAATTACTATGATCCACTCCATTTCAATACGGAGCTTGAAGCACTAGGAAAAAAATAAAATAAAAGTAGAATATTAAAGTGATACAAAAAGAAGAAAATCAAATAATCATTATTTGTAGATGACACATTATGCATGAGACCCCAAAATTCCATTACAATACTTGTAAAATTGATTAACACTTTCAACAAATTGAAAGAACAGATGGTCAAATTAAAAAAAAGTAATATTTTTATACATCAGTGCCAAATAAAAAGAGAAGAACGTCACACACACACACCCATTTTACATTAGCCACAGAGAAAATAAATTATCTAGACCTAAACTTAATCAAGTAGGTTAAAGATATTTACAGTGAAAGCATTAAATCTCTGAACAGATGAAGAAAACACTAGAAATTGGAAAGACCTCTCATTCATTGATAGAATTAATAATATGAAAATTACAATTTTGTCAAAAGCTATTTCCAGATTCAATGCAATTTCACTCTCAACCCTAATTTCATTCCTCACAGAAACAGAAAAAAAAAGGACCTTAAATTCATATGGAGTCATAAAAGATTCCAGGTATTTAAAACAATTCTAGCAAAATTAACAATGTTAGTGAAATTAACATTTAGATTTTAAAATATATTAGAGCAATAGTAATAAAAACAGTCTGGTATTGTTGGCTCAGAAAACAGGCATGTAGACCAAGGAAATAAAATAGGGAATCCAAACGTTGGTACACATACCACAACCATCCGAGTTAACAAATATGGCAAAAACATAAACAAAGATGGAAAAACATAAATGGAGGAAAGAGCATCTTTAATAAATGGTGTTATGAAAACTAGATGCCCACATGTCAAAATTATATCTGAATCATCCTGCACAAAATTAACCCCAAATAGGTAGAAGACTTCAATATTATACCTGAAAATGCCAGAAGAAAATATAATCAATACCCTGCAAGACATGGGTATAAGAAAAGACTCTCTAGGTAGGAATATTTGTTCAGGAATTGAGGAAAGTAGAAACTCAAAACTAAAATTCTTCTATATGAATTAATATTTCAATTTTTTACAGATTGATTTTATCAGTATTTTATTAAATATTTTCATAGTGGATATTTTAAGGCCTACCCACTAGGTCTCATTTTAATTATATAAAATCATTCTTCTATTGAGTATTACTTATAATTTTTCTTATTTATCTTAATTTTTATTGTGTGATAGATTTTTATGCTAGTTGAAAACACTGGTTCTGTGTTTACTTTCCACAAAGGGCTAGTGTAGGAGAATATGCTAAGGAATTGATCATATCAGCATTGTAAAACTTCAGTTGGTCAGAGACAGTTTTATTAAATTCAATCCATATGTGGCTTTAAATATTCCAGTAAAATCAGCTCACAAAGGATCCAAGATACTGAAGAATTTCTTCAGATTTTCTACCCTAGTTCTGATTTACAGCTTTGTTCCAGTGTTCAGTAATTATTTCATAGGAGGAATCAAATGTAAGCTTTTGGTCCCTCTAGACTTCAGCCCTGGTGGATGCACATTCTTAATGATACTTTCTCTACCCATTACAGAAATGTCTCTTAGCTTGAGTCTAGACTTACCAAGTGCCCCCAGATCACAGGAAAAAAAAAAAAAAACAGTGGTTCATTCAATTCTCATTGTTAAAATATAATATATTTAAAATCTGTGCCAGGTCTTCGACATAAATGTTATAGCTGTTTGCATGTTTGCTTAGTCTTTGTTTGTTTGTTTGTTTGGTTGGTTGGTTGGTTTTTTGTTTGCTTGTTTTGTTATTTGGGATTGTTTTGTTGTATCCTGCTCTTCTGCCTTCTCTTGAGATAATTTTCTTCCTACTGGCTTGTCTTTCCCAGCCTCCATACTTAGCCTTGTCTTATTGCACCTTGTATTGTACTGTTAGATTCTCTTTTCCTGGAGGTTTGACCTTTTGGGGAGAGGAAACAAAGGAGTGGATCTGAGGAAGAGAGCTTAGGGGTTTATTTGGAGGGAAAACTGTGGTTATTATGTGTGGTGTGAGAGAAGAACCTATTTTTAATAAAACAAATAGAAACCAACAAGAATTGTATTGTCTTGCTAATATCTACTACATTTCACACAATAATGGAAAAGACCCACAACTTCTGTTAGAAAATAGGCTTATATTGTAAATATTTTAAGCTACATAACATAGTCTTGGGAAAGCAATAGGTAGATGTTTTTATTTTTGTGAATTTTGAAAAACAAACAAATAAGTAAATAGAAATCCAAGATTCTTAATAAACCAATAATAGGTATAAAACAATGACAAGGGAAGATGCCTTGCCTTTTACGTCTAGAAATATTTACTCTTCACAAACCATGGAGATTAAATTTGTAGCCATCTGCTTACTTAACTATTTAATGAACCTGGGCAATATAGCTTCTCTTATCTTCTTCTGAGCCAGAGATTGCTCAGACAAAGTCCTGAATTAGTCCCCAAGGACATAACGTTATCTTTCCAGGTGTTTCCATGCCAGAAGAGACAAAGCTCAGTATTAGAGGACATTTATCTAGAGTTTATCTAGGTTTTGGAAAGACATTTATATCGTCAAAGGCCAGAGCAATGTAATAAATGTCATTTTATTTTCGCTTACTCTTTAGAAAAGAAGATAACTGCTTTTTTTTTTTTCCTGGAAAAAAAACTGGAGAAATTCTCTGTCACTTCACTTCAGGGCATCTATAGCTTATGTCATAGTTTCCATTGGTTCACATCATATCATAAGCAAATATGAGATATATGGGGCATATGCTACCTTGCTGTGTTGTTGCTCTAGTTGTTGACCTGGCTGTACTGTGAAGTAGGCTCTGTTAATGACTCAATAACTCTGTCCTGTGTGATATTTTGTGTGTCCATGTTGATAATATTGCATGCTTTGTATTTTATTCAAAACCATCAATATCACTTAAAGATTATATATTTTAATTAATTCAATTTTTTTACATAACATGAAAATTATTTTAGCAGCTTGATTTACTTTCCATAGATGTATATTTATTTATTTGTTCAATGAATATTATTTGTATTCTCATATTACATATATCCTATGTATAGTAGTATATATTCAGCCTTTGGATTCCTGTAAATAAGTCAAATATTTCACAATTGAAGATGAGTAAGGCAGGAGTCTAATCCTCAGAACCCATATTATAAAAGCCTGATGTGATAGTGCTCACTTATACTCCCAGTGCTAGCATAGTGAATATAAGTGTATCCCTGGAGATCACTGTCTCACAAGCCCTGTCTAGTGGCAAGTTCAGGCCAGTGAGTGATATTGATTCCTTGAAAGAGTAACACCAAAGGGACAACATTATTTAGGGATTCTTAGACCTCCACACCCTTACAGGCATGATCACACACACACACACACACACACACACACACACACACACACACACACACACACACTTGAACACACACATAAAACATACAGGGAGAGAGAGAGAGCTTGTCGGTCATAAAAATCTGAGATATATATGTGTGAGTATATATGAGAATTTTCACTTATGCATCTGTGCGTGTATCCATATGCTTACCACCTATGGGCTCTCAGCTGGAAAATATTAAAAAGAACATGAGAAGATGCCATACTATTTTACAGTGTGAATTTCCTCATACCCACTCAACAAATAACTATCCAGTGTTATTTAGCATATTAAAGTTATATTAAAGCATGATTATCTCTAAACATTGTATTATTATGAAACTGAATATACTTCACATTCCGAGCTGGGCAGTGGTAGTACACACCTTTAATCTCAGTACTCAGGAGGCAGTCAGGAGGTTCTCTATGAGTTCAAGGCCTTCCTGGTCTACAGAGCTAGTTCCAGGACAGCCAGGACAACACAGGAAAACCCTGTCTCATTAAAAAAGAGAAAGAAATCTCAACATAGTAATTTATTTGTAGATATTAAAGTAATATTTTATTCACAATATTTTTAACTATAAACATTAATGTTATTTATGAAGAAGTTTACCAAAAATTATTCTGGTGAGTACAAATTACAACAGTTAATGGCTTGTATCTTACATACATTTACTTTGTTCATTTAAATTTATATTCTGAGGAATTTTTTTTTATTTCTGGGCTGTTTGTGGGCTAGAGGTTTAGATGAGATTGTCACCATATATTTAAATATATTTGAATACTTAGCCCCCACATAGTAGAAGGATTTGGGATGAATTGGGGGTGTGGCCATGTTGGAGAAAGTGTGTCATTATAGTTGGGTTTTGGAGTTTCAAAAGTGTTGCATCATTTCAAGTATAGTGTGCTCTCTGACTTGTAAATTAAGATGTAAGTTCTCAGATATTCTTGCTGCATGATTTTGCTCTGCTGTCATGGACTCTAAACCTCTGAAATTATAAGACCCCAAATTAAATACCTTCTTGCCTTGGCCATGGTACTTTCTCACAGCAATAGAAAACTAAATAAAATGCAAGTTGGTATCGGGGAGTGCATACTATGACAGATCTGATTATTACTATAATTATTTTGAAGGGATGTGGAAGATTTGGGGACTTGAACTAGAAAAAAATGGTTGGATACTATAAGTGAAGCTTAACAGGGTACTTACAGTAGTAGAGAGAGTGTGGTGCAGAGAGCTGTGTAGACTATGAAATCCCAGTTAGGAGGCTTTGGAGGGAGACCAACTTTGAAGCAATGAAGAGATAATCTTACAACATTTTGGCAAATAATGTAGCTGCCTTTTGCCCTAGTCCTAATAATCTTCTAAAGGTAAATTGAAGTATTAGCCTAATTTCCTTGGTGGAGGATATCTCAGTGGAGCCTAATATTAACTCTGTTGTAGGATTATTATTAATCATTCTTATATAAGTCTACAATGAAAGGAGAAAGCAGGACAAAACACATACACAAACAGAGAGAGAGAAAGAGAGAGAGAGAGCATATAGATAGAGAGACAGAGGGACAGACAGGCAGACAGAGAGGCAGGCAAGCAGGCAGACAGACAGACCAACGGACAGACAGACGGATGGATGGACAGACATACAGACAGACAGCAGACAGGTTGATAGGTAGGTACGTGGATAGATAGATAGATGATAGATAGATAGATAGATAGATAGATAGATAGATAGATAGATAGATAGATAGATAGAGGTTAAAGTTTTTTTTTAAGAGCACCAAAAAAATGTTGGAGCCAAGGCTTCTGCTAAAAGAGATGAGAAGAAAGGCTTGTTTCTAAAAGGAAATGGAGGGGTACCCTCAGGGTAAGACCCCACCCAGATAAGCTTCCAACTTGTAAAAAGGAAAGATCTGGAGAATTTTATGCTTCTAAAAAGCAATAATGAAAGTATACTTGAATGTGATTCAGGAAGTCAAAGCTCCATTTTAAAAAAGCAGTCAAATCTAGCAATATTACCAGTGATGTTCTGTCTTTATGATCATAACAGATTCATGGGTAAAGACTAAATGTACCCTGGCAGGTAAGGAGAGCTACTGGTCAGCAGTGTAGCAGAGGAGTCCTTACATGGAGACTTTAAAAGACTTTTGAGTGAAAGTATGAACTGGATTGATTGGAGACCCCAATATGTTGTAGATGCCATAACCTTGAGACATCTGCCAAGGAGAGTTTCAGACAAGGAACCAGCCCAAAAGAGAGAAGTGTATTGTAAAACTGGAAGGGTATAGACATCTAAGCCCTTTAATATCAGACACCGACCTACAGAATTTGTTTTCCTCACTGAGTTTTAGTCCAGTATGTCTTCACTATATCCTTATTTCTCTTATAGAATGGTATGTTCTTTGTTATTCTATGTTGGAAGCATGTAATTCTCTTTTTTATTTTTATAGAGAATTATAGTGCTTTGGGTCTAAGAAGTGACTCGTGCTGAGACTGGAAAAGACTTTGGGGGACTTTGAATATGGACTAAATCACAATGCATTTTACATTATGATTTGGCCACAAGATATAGGGGCCAAGAAACAGTTGTTTGAGTGAAAATAGCCCTGATAGGCTCATATGTTGGTGTAAATGTTTGGGAAGGATTAGGCAATATGGCCATATTACTGAGGTGGTCATCAGGCATGGACTTTGAGGTTTCTAAAGACTTTAACTATTCCCAGTCTTTCTCCCTACCTCAAAGTTGTATCCCAAGATGTGATCTGTCAGCCACTACTTCAGCTTGACACCTGCTTCCATGTTCTGCACCATGATAGTTATGAAGTCTAATATTGAGATTATAATTAAATGCTTTCTTTTATATGTTACTTTGGATGTGGTGTTTTATCACAAAAACGGAAAAGTGTGTGAGTGTGTGTGTGTGTGTGTGTGTGTGTGTGTGTGTGCTGCTTCTCTAGATAAAGCCACTTGCTGATAACTCTGATAATCTGAGTGAGTATGTACATTGAAAGAGGAAATTTACTTCTGCAAGTTATCCTCTGATGTCTACTTACTTGATATGAATGATTCATGTCCATACATATAAACACATGCTCACAAAATGAATAAATAATGATGTAATGTTAAAAATTTAAAGATAAGACTTACAATAATTATCTGAATTCATTATAATTAACTGACTATTTTCCTCTGTATGTTTCAACCTTACCTGTATCTTATTGGGGTATGTTATTTTGGAAGTAGCTTTCTTTTAAGCAGGGTTTATTATATTCTGAGCTGAATTTTAAACTTACAGTGTATCCAAAGATACCATGAACTTCTGCCCCAACCGTCTCAGTCAGTGCTGAGGTAACAACATATACTGACATAACTAGAAAACTTCAATATTCCTTTTGTTACTAGAAGTTATATCTTTGCCAGTTAAGACAAGTATGTATAATTGTCCTAAAAAGCCCACTTACCTTCTATGAGAGATGCATGTGTATATCATAGTACATAGTATATATGCTTCATATTAATGCAGGAAAAGGCCTTAAGTTGGTTGACATGCATACAGAAATGAGTGAAGAATGAGCATTATTTTAATCAAGATGATAAATTAACAAATGCCTGTACAGTTGATTCTCAATTTGAAGGAAATAAAAAAAATTCTTTTTTTTACATCTTGAAAATTCTTCAGCTTAAAGAAATCTATTATTATAAAAAAAACTTTTATAATAATACAAACTGTTATAATTGGCTTTTTTTCTGAGGAAAACATCAATGTCTGGAAAACATTATAGGCTATGATTGCATAATATGCAGCTGGAAAAAGAGGGACTGCTTTCACCTCACAGTAGGAATTCTACTGGAATTACATACCCAAAATTTCTCTTTCTTTCCGCGCGCTCCTCTCAGTGTGCCCCATCTACAAAAAATTAAAAAAAAATGATTAATTAGTTAAAACATTTGGTTTCTACCTTGAGAACATAAATTTTACTGATATTCTCTTATATTTCCCATGTTACAATGTGCTTTATGACAAAAATGTCATCACTGATCTCCAGAAATTTGATAGTATAACTTCTTTCTTCTTTACTGTAGCATTATGTAAACAACACAAAGTGACCTTTATCCATGTGGCAGAAAACAGAACTTATTTACCGAAGGAGAGAGACCCTGTCATAAGTGACTGGCCTCCAAGGCAAGCAACAGCCATCTTGAGACAGTCAACTGGGGCTCCTTGAAAAAAGTTTATTCTATTTGGATTAATAGAATCTAATTAAGATTAGGCTAAGAGATGCTCTGTGTGTGTGTGTGTGTGTGTGGTGTGTGCATGTCTACAAAAGCATGGCTTCTATCAACATGGCACACTGACACCTTCGTTCCTACTGGGTAAGGCTTTTCCAAGTATAAGGTTAGAGGTTAAGTGCCAATTTTCATGTAAGTAACCTGTCACTTTTACTCTGTAGAGAAGCCCAATAAATTTATTAATTTCCCAGAATAAATTTCAAAGGGATGGTGCCTCAATTTGTCATTGGAGCACTGGGAGAAAGGGTAGATAATGTTTACATATCACCCTCAGAAGAAATTCTAGCAACAGGTCCTACGTCAATTTTATATAGTAGTTTTAAAGATAGCTCTCATATTTTCAAATGGCTCACTGAATCTCTACCGTAAAAGAAACGGTCTATAAGACCTCCAAACTACTAGTGGTAATATATGTACATGATGTAGAAAGTAAACTAGTCAAAACTTTCAAATTTGACTAAACAATATAGGAAAAATAATGAAATACTTTCTATAAATTTTCCAAATACAGATTAACTGGACTTTGTAAATGTATTCCGTACCCGATAAATATTCTATTATATATAGTATAAAGTTTTACTATGTTAGAGTTAAACCTTCCCTTTTTATTTAGACAAAGGGGAGGGAGAAAATGTTGTGTTAAATCTGTACTGTATGTCAAGACATATGGTTGTGATTGGTTTAATAAAGAGATGAACAGACAATAGCTAGACAGGAAATATAGGTCAGAATTTTGGGCAGAGAGAGAGAAGTAGGAGAAACTAGAAGCAAAAGAGAGTCATCAGCCAGTTCAGAGAAAGCAAGATGGAAAGTATGATGAGATGAGATGTCAAGACACCTGACAGAACATAGGTTTAAAACTGTGGGTAAATTTGCTATATGAACTAGTTAGGAATAAATCTAAGCTAAAGCCAAACTTCCATAATTGATAATGTCTCCATATCATTATTTGTGAGCTGGCAGTTCAAAGAAAAATCTGTCTACATGTAACAGTTCCTAGAGAAACTGAACCTCCAATATATTGTGCTTTGTCTTTTAACTAAGCCCCTGAAATGGGCATTATTTACATATTCTACTTGATGGCATAATGAATGGATAATTAGAACTCTAAGTAGGAAAAGTTGTCAAATCTTGTATTTTTAACATTTATGAGACAATCTAGAGTCTTATGACAGTGATGATAACTGGGTAAAAGAGGTTATTTCTAGAGGTATAAGTAGAAATCAAAATGTTAAATGCTAAAATTGTAGAAGGCAAAGTCACGTAAAAAGAGATTGTAAACAAGGCATTCCCAGAAGGTGCCTTTGTTAGGAGTAGTCTGGGGAGAACACTCTATCCTTTTGGAGTATGCAGAAGGTGTGGCAAAGGGAGGCATTGTATTAATGAATACATGTCAACAAGGGACAGACAAGGTAAATTTCTGTCTTTGGGAAATGCCTCAAGGGAGCATAAAAAAGCCCACAAATCAAATCCAGGTAATCTTACCCTGCCATCATAGAGAAAACACCTTCCCAGAACAACTAAAGCAATTAAAACCTATTCTAAAAAGACATACTACGCTAAATTGTAGAAAATCTATAGAAAAGGAAAAAACTCAGGAAAAATTATTAAGTAAATATTTTGGCAAGCTTCTATTAATAAACAAAACTAAAATCAAAAGCATGAGTAAATGATGTTATTATTGAAGGTTTATAGGACACGGGCAGATGTAACAATCATTTGACCTTAGACTTGGCAACCAAATTAGACCCTTTGGGAGGTAAATGTTTAGTTTTGGGGAACTGGGTCATTATGCCAGGTATAACAGAATGAAAGATGGCTTGATACATAGGATGAGAATGACAGAAAGGAAAATTAAAGCCATAGGTAACAAACATTGCTATAAATTTATGAGGATGAGATTTACTACAATGGAATATACAGACTGACATTCCTCTAAACACAGAAATTAATCATGAACTAACACATGTTTCAAGAAGAAAACATTAAAAGGTATTATGAGAAATAGTCACAAACCATTTATATTATACAGAAACAAGGCAAAACTGCTGCTAATCTTTCAAAGATACCCATAGCACTACCTTTAAAATGGCTAAAAGGTAAGCCTATATGGGTTCAACAATGGCTTTTAACAAAAGAGAAATTACAGGCCTTAGAGCAGCTGGTAAAGGACCAGTTAAATGGTCAGCATATTGAAGAATCAACTAGCCCATGGAATTTTCCTGTATATGCTATTAAAAAGAAATCTGAAAAGTAGAGAATGGTAAAAGATCTAAGGGCAATAAATGAGGTGATTCAGCCAATGAGCTCTCTACAGACAAAAATTCCTTTGCCTTCTCTCTTACCTAAAAATGATCCATTATAGATATTGATTTTAAAGAGTGCTTTTGTACAATACCTCTACAAGAACAAGACAAAAATAATTTACCCTTATAGTGCCCACTTATAATTCTCAACCTATAAAGAAATATCCAATGGAGGAGCCTACCTCAAGGAATGCTGAGTAGCCCCAATCTGTGCCAATATTTTGTGCAAATGCCATTAGAACAGACATGTAACAAATTCCACAATATAATTTATATTACATGGATGACATATTTTTGTCTGATTCAAATATTCATATCTTATAAAAAATTTGAAAAAGTGAAAAAATAATGCCTGCTTGGGATTACAAATTGCCCCTGAAAAATGCAAAGAGGAGTTTCCATTGATTATTTAGGTTACAAAATAAGTCAACAAAAACTTAAATCCAAAAGGTACAAATCAAGAGAGATATATTTAGGACACTAAATGATTTCCAAAGATTGCTAGGAGATATTTTCAATTTATGAACCACTATTAGAATAAAAAATGATGATCTGGATAATTTGTTCAAAACCTTAAATTGTGTTAAGGACTTAAATAGTCCGAGAGAATTGTCACCTGACACTGAGATAGAACTCGCTTTGCTAAAAAGAAATTACAACATGCACATGTGGATACAGACTTTAATTGCATTCTAGTTACCTTACTCTCTAAGCACTCTCCTATAGGAATTATAATGCAAAGGGAAAATGTTATATTGTAATTGGTATTTCTACCACATAAATGGAATAAGAAATTAAAGACATGTAAAAAAGATTTCTGAATTAATATTTAAAGGAAAATTAAAACTTAGTAAATTAATAGGAATAGACTCAGCAGAAATTGTTATACCTTTAACTAATGAAGAAATTGAGCAATCATGAACATAAAGTAAACATTGGCAAAGATCTTGCAGTAACTTTTTGGGGGATATTAACAACAGATATACTCAAAAAAAAGAATTGAATAACTAAAGAAAACTTACTGGAGTCTTTCTCATGTTGTATGAGATAAACCAGTTTATGGAGCCCCTACATTTTATACTGATGCAAACAATTCAGGAAAAGCAGGTTAAAAATCAGAAAATGTAAGTAAAGCAGCTCAAAACCCTGATAATTCTGTTCAAAAGTCAGAATTATATGCTATCTTGATGATATTAATGGATTTTATTAAACCTCTTAATATACACTGACTCTCAGTGTGAAGAAAGAGTTGTTTTTCACATTGAAACTGCTGATTTTATTAGTGAATTAATTTCATTATTTATTCTCTTACAAGAAATAAGGAGGAATAGAAATAATTCCTTCTATATAACACACATTCAGTCCCATATGTGACTACCAGGTCCTTTAGCACAAGGTAATAGTGAAACTGATACATTATTAATAGGGAATGTGCTAGAGGTCAGAAAGTTTCATTAAAAATATCACTTCAGTAGCAAATTATTTAAAAAAAATCCTCTACCACTTAGCAAAAAAAAACAAAGAAATTGAAAAAGATGTCTCACCTGTTCTTCCTATAACCAAACTCCTAAAGGTACACGTAGAACTAAAATATTGTAGATAGATGTATTTCATTTTACAAAATTTAGAAAGTTAAGATATGTATATCATACAATAGATACATTCTCAGGATTTCAATGGGCAATTGCTTTGAGTTCAGGAAAGGCTGATTCTGTAATCACACATTTGCTAGAAGTTAAGGCCATCGTGGGAATACCTGTACAAATTAAGACTGACAATTCATATGTCTCTAGGAAAATGAAACAAAATTTTACTTGTTATAATATAAAACATATTACAGTAATACCACACAATTCTATAGGGCAAAGAGCCATAGAGATCAAATTGAGCACTAAAGGATTTGTTAAACAGAAAGGAGTAACAGAGACCCTAGAAATAGACTATACAATGTTTTATTAACTTTGAATATTTTCAGTGCTAAAGAGAAATGAACAACAGTGGCTGAAAGGCATTGGACTATAGAAAAATCAGCTGACTAAATCAGCCTGTCTACTTCAAAGATCTACTGATCTCTGAATGGAAACCAGGATATATGCTATGTTGGGGAAAGGGTTTCCTTT
The DNA here is from genome assembly GCA_033318265.1 of Phyllotis vaccarum. Taxonomy (NCBI): domain Eukaryota; kingdom Metazoa; phylum Chordata; class Mammalia; order Rodentia; family Cricetidae; genus Phyllotis; species Phyllotis vaccarum. The sequence goes on along the minus strand of JARWLC010000004.1, from coordinate 133,018,761 downwards.
TATTCCACAGGGGAAGAAAAGTTATGGATACCATCAAAAATAATAAAGACTCAATTTGATCCAGAGAGACTTTATGAAACTAAAAATTGATTGTTCATCCACCCATATTACCATTCTTTAAGTTATGAGAAAAACAAAGGGGCAGGCTTTTGTTTTTGTCTTTATAGAAAACTAGAAATACTCATCTTCAAAAAGTTAAAAGACCTTGGACATCCAAATGTATAAAGCAGAAGGGAGTCAAACCAGAAAAATTTACAAGCAAAAGAATGTTGAACATATTGGTACCAGTATACTATACAGGGCAAAATCTCATTGCTTAACCTCTATATATCTTTATATGTAAGTTGAAATCCCAGTTTAATTATAATTTAAAGCTGGCTTTGGAGTTGAAGTGTGGCTCTCTCCTTCTCTAAACCAAAGCATACCTGTTAAAGGAAAATGCAAAATCTCTGTATCATATTGGAAGAGCCATTTGTTATGGGACAGAAGAATAACTAAAAATAAGGGATTATTCTATTGTTACTAATTCTATGCTGATCAAATGCTTATGTTAAAATCTATAAGATTATTTATATATATTATACTTTTTGTCATGATATTAATGTTCATATAGAATACTAATTAATTATAGAAAAAGGCTTTATTTAGCTCCCTGTACATTGTGTTGTGTTTTAGTCTCTTATCAGTTTTCTGTGGTGATCCTTTACAATGCCTAATTGCAGACTTTAAGTATACAAAAGGAAAATGGGGCTCCACAACAATGATTTCACATAGACTATGACAAAGCCACTAGGCTGACAAATACTAACCAAAGATTATATTTGGACTACAAACTGCTCAGGACAATTTTGAGGCAGCTCACTGAGATGAACCAGCTTCATAGACTACTATAGCCAGGACTTGAGACAAGCTATGCACTTTCCTGTTATGCAGAAACTGGACAATAAATGATGCAGCTACTTATTTCAGGACTTGACAATTAACCAACTTTACTTTTCAGGATCCTCAAAGATGCCATAGACCCCAGACAGCAGGAAGTAAATTTAAAAACACAGTGCTCACATTCCCAAGAAGTGGGTGGTTTTTGGTCTTTCAATGGTTTATGGATGGTTTTCATTGTTTAGGGTAATTGGTAAAAAATAGTTATTTGTTATGGTTAGAAAAAAGTTAAACAAGATTATTAGATTCAAGATTCTTGTTTAAAAAATGTAAGGAAAAAGTTATACAGACATAGTAGGATATATAGGTAGATTATTGTTTCTACTTTCAAAAAGTAATTACTAACTTTAAATATTTTATACTGAATTAGATTTTTTGTATATTGTATACAAATTGTGTATATTAATATAAAGTTGAGATTAATTTTGTTACTGTACATAATTCTCTACACTTGTTCAAGGTATTATAATTATACAGATCATATAACAATGTAATACAAATTGCTAGTCCATGAAAGTTATTATTAAATTAACTAGGATATAGAGAAATGAAAGTTATTAGTTAGACACAATCAAACTTATAGTCATATTAGATATATTTTTTAGATTATCCAGATGTATTTTTGATGAATAGGTATTCTTCAAACACTTCAGAGAACCATAGAATATGGCATTGAAGATATTTTAATAACATAAATTCTTATTATTTTATGACAATGGGAAATATGCTCCTGGCAGCACCAATCTACCTCAGAGAACATTATGTACATCAAGAAAACTTCTCCATATGAAACTGACCTTCTTCATGACAAAAGTTAGCCACTGGGCAAGAAAGTACTCATGCCTGACTGTTGACAGGATGATGTTCAAAACAGACAAGCAGGAGACATACACAAATAAGAATTGCTGAACCTTGCCAAAACAAGGTAGAAAGGTCTTTGAGAAGATCATGCATCACAGGGAAGCCTGTCAGACATGCTAGGCCAAAGATGGATGCTTAAGCAATACAGAAGAACCTTGAGTGACTGTCCAGGCAGCCAGATGTTTCATTTCTTACATTTTTGGGAAATTGCTTGCTTGTACAGGGTGTTTAGTTAGTATAGTTTCCTTCTTGGATCTCTGAAGGAGTTGAAGATGAGATAGTTATAGTTATAGTTTTCTAGTGACAGTTTAGAAAAAACTCACTTAAAGGCTAAAGTATATAAGTTTGAGATACATCAAAATACAGTTTTTAGTTAGTAATACAAGTTAGATAGAAAGTAGATTAGGTATAATTCTTTGGACTCATCAAAATAGGATAAATAATGTAATATTTTCTTTGAATTTGTCAATTGTTAAAAGAGTGGACATTACTTATATAATTATTGTTTGTATATATTGTATATGATTATTGTAGCTATTGTATATAGTTTTTCTTATGTTAGTTTTAACCTTTTTGACACAAAATGGGGTATGTGGTAATATATATTTAATAAAACTAGACTGGAATATCAGAGAATGGGTCCACCCACAGTCAAGCCAGGATGGTCAGAGAGTGGTAACTCATGCCTTTAATTCTATAACAGGAAAGACCAGACCAGGAGTGTATAGATAACTATGCCTTTAATTTCATAACTCCAAAGACAGAGATCTTTCTGTGTTTTTCAAGGCCTAACTACCAAATGGTAGTATCCACACCTTTAATCTTAAAACTAGAATATGATACAAAGTTGAACCCAGAAGTGAAGCAACTGGGTGAAGAAGGTGTTTAAGTTAGGTGTTGGAAGACAGAATTATTCTGTAGAAGTGATAAGGTACAAGGCTGAGAAAGCTGAAAGATAGCTTGTCTGGATGAGATTTGACTGTGCTCTGTTTCCTCTGTCTGATATTCCAGATTTCTTTCAATATCTGGCTCTGAGTTTTTATTTAATAAGAACTAGTATTTGTGTTACAGCTTTCTTTTAATAGTATCTGAGTCTGGGAGGTAACAGCACTAAAGATCTCTCTTTTTCTTTGCTATTCAAAAGAATGTGTTGTTCCAAATCTCTGGGAAACTTAATGTGTAAGTTAACAGGAGGAAAAAGTACAATTTCCAAAGCCATTGCATAGTTTATAGTTATTTAAACATCTTTGAAACTTTTCCTTCAAAAGCCATTGATGGTTGAAAAAAAAGTCAATCATAAGTGCCTCAAAGTATTAGAAGGTCACTGTCTATTTCAAGTATTAAATCACATTAGAAGTGAGTGTGTGTGTGTGTGTGTGTGTGAGTGTGTGTGTGTGCAAACACGTGCACATAGGTGTGTGTGTAGTGTGTGTGTGTGCATGGGTATGTGTGCATGTGTGGGTGTGTATCTCTGTGTATGTCTGTGTCTCTGTGTGTATGCATGTGTGTGAGTGTGTGTGTGTGTGTGTGTGTGTGTGTGCAAACACGTGCACATAAGTGTGTGTGTAGTGTGTGTGTGTGCATGGGTATGTGTGCATGTGTGGGTGTGTATCTCTGTGTATGTCTGTGTCTCTGTGTGTATGCATGTGTGTGAGTGTGTGTGTGTGTGTGTGTGTGTAAGAGAGAGAGATTGTGTGTGTATGTGTGCATCTGTGTATATTTTAGTGTAAGTTTGTATGCATAACAGCAGTGTGTTAAAGTCTAAGGACAGTCTCAGATGCTTGTACACTTCTACTTTCCTTTTCCCTGCTGTCATTGATTACACGAGAACTACCCTGTGAGCATCCAGGGAATCTCCTTCCTCTACCTTTTTTATTCATTTATGATTGATGGGATTACAGACTCTTCTAAGCAGCATGTCTTTTTTGTTGGTTTGGGAGATTTAAACTTGGGTCTTCATTCTTACGTAAAAAGTGTTATATTCACTGAGTAATCTCCCCAATCTTATATATAAAAACATCTTATTACTCATTCTCTGATTGTTGATCACAGCAATCCTAACAATTTCAGAATGCCTTCAGTATGCTAACAAACTACATTTTGTGTGGCCTGTCTGACATATTTGCTATTTATTTAAAGCACAAAATATAAGATAAAATCAGAAGAATCATTCATCTCTGAAAATATATGAGCATAATACAGTCCTGCTGTCTGAGTTTCTAACAAATAGAGAAATTGATTTGAGAAAAGGGGTATGACAAAATTGCTATCAAAATACATGCTATCAAAAATAGTTCTGACAAAGCTATATTCCTAAAAATTACACATATTGTATAGAACAATTTCACAACATTCAAACAGTTTACAAATCCAAAGTGACTAATAATGCTTTGTCACTTGCAAGGGTTTTTGAATTCCTAGTACTCTGGTGCATTTAGGTAAGAAGCATGAAAGAACAAAAAAGTTAATTGAGAGAAGAGATGAAACAATGAAATATGCTAGGAAACAGACTGATTTTCATAGGCCCACTCAGCATTCCACTTAGAACTCTCAGATATGTCGTGATATTCTTTTATTGGAAATGAAAATACATGCTGGAAAAAATGGGTTTAAAATTCTGCATTGTGACAGTCATACATACAAAGCATTTCCTCATGTCATGTAAGAGGTATTACTAATTTCAAATTCATTATCCTAGTAATCCCAAATAAAATAAAAGTAAAAAAGATTGCCTTAGTTTGCTGACATTTAAGACACAGTTTTTTTCTTAATAGTTGCTCACTTGTCAGCATCCTTCTCTGTGCTTCTATGTACTCTGTTGTAATAATAAAAAGAATATCTTCAGCAATATGAAATACAGCAATAATTTAAAAAGAAAACTTCTGGAATTACCCTAAATATCTTCTCTAGGAGCATTTAGATTATAACTTTAGTATGCTTATTTATAATAGCACTCATGGTTGGGTCTTAAATCACTTGGATCATAAATATTTTCATATCATGGCAGGTAAGAAACAAGTTCAAGTAAATGCTGGGCAACTGAGTGAGACCCTGTCTGAAGCCAGAAAGTAAGAGGACATCGGGGCATGTGGCTCAGTGGTACAGTATTTAATATGTCTGAGACCTATGCCTCAATTCCTGTTAACACTAAATAATGAATAAATAAGTAACAAGGAAATTAATAAATCATCACCATTCCAAACCCATAGCAGGTGCTGACATTGAGATTATGATAAACATTTATACAATGAACAGCAAAACAATTGAATCATAACTGCCTGAATGTGAAAGAGGGAAAAGAGATGACGGCAACTGAGTTGAATATTTTTAGAGAGAAGGCTTGTAAAAGACTATTTTCATAGAATATCCGCTTCTATGCACAATTCAAATGGAAATAAAACATCACAGAAAGAAAAATACCACCATAGATACAACTTGGTTAATCTATGCTGTAGTCTCTGGGTCAGATAAGAAGCGAGACCAACTCAAATTCAGCAGTTGCACAGTCCTTTTACTTCCCAGCCTTTTCTAGAAAGTGTCTCAGATGGACATCAGCTGTAGGATTGTTGTGGAGTTTTGTAAAGAAACAGACTTGAGGGCTGTTTCCCACACATTCCCATGGCCTAAGAGACTAAGAATCACCACTTTGAACCAAATGATTTTCACCTAGCATTAGGATAAATTCATGGGAATAAAAATGTTTAGTCAAACAAAAGTAACTAGTGCAATCAACATTATTCATTATTGAAACTCCTTCTTGAATGATGGAGAAGATTTTCCCTTATACATGTGTGCTGCTGAATTGTGGTCATGGATGTTGGCGGACTATCTTAAGAATAGGTGGAAAATTCATATTATATTTTGTATACATGAAATATATAAGTATATATTTTGATACATATTCTCTTGTAAGTCAATGAATGTCTTTTAAGAGGAATTTTACAGCATGCATATTATCTGTGAGGGTGACTATTCATTCTTTATTTCCAACAGCACCAATTCCTTCATTTTAAGAATAAATTGTAAATATTTGATCAAACAAACGAGGACTTTTGTTGAAATTTTCTCATAACTTTGCTATCTAAAATATTAAAGATTTAGGTTGACAAGCTGAAGCATTCCTAGCATATATTTTTCTTGTCTTAAGATAATCTACTTAATTTTGACTTTATATTGCACTTTATAATTTTAATTTACATCATTAAAATAAACTTTTAATTTTTGGAGACTCATTAGCATTTTCTCCCTCTCTTTTGGAACATGTACATTTAGAAAACTTGGAGCAGTTCTCCTTCAGTACCATGGTCACTAAAGTTCTCTCTCAGGCTTCATATTATATATTCACTTTTTATAATTGACACATAATTATCCATATGTATGGGGTGCATTGTGTTTTTTGATATGGTTAGGCAACATAATTATTATATCAAGGTTGTAAGCAAATCCACCACCTCACACGTTTATTACTTGTTGTGGTGAGACTGTAACACCCTAAACCTTCTACTTTAACTATTTTGAAATAAAAATTAGTTATTGCATTGTGAAAGCTATTGGTAGATATATATGCACTTAAAACCATTTCCCCACTAATGCCTTCTCTAACCCTCTCCACCAAAACTTTTCTTCCCAACAAGACAAATGCGTTCAATTTTAAGTACATCTAGAGACACAACTCTATTGTATAATGTAAATAGCTTTAGAAAGATTTTTCTATAAAGTTTCTTCAAAGTATGATATCCAAAAACCATAAAAGAATTCAATAGCATTTTCTGTTTCTGAGACTATTAATGTCTTTACTCATGTTTCTCTAAATACTGGCATACTTTAGAGATATCATGCTGATTTTAGAGCAGAGTTTTTTAAATAACAAAAATAAATTTCTCAAAATAGTATTTTATGTTTTTGTAAAATTATTGGGCTGTATTAAGTAATTTGAATAACTTTTAATTTTTTCTCTTATTTTTGTGTAATCTGAGGCATGTACATTATGGTACAAGAATAGATATGGAAAACTAGAGAACTATGCATATAACAGTATTAAAGTGAGATGTGTCCCTACAGTGTTTCTTAAATGAACAGAGAGCCAGCTACCCCATCCCCAGCCACACTGGGGACATAAATTTTTTTACTCACTAAGATAAGATAGATACTGCATTATTTTCTCTGAATATGCTAACTACAACTGGACAGAATATTGGAAATATAATTCTTACTTGATAACTGTTTTGTTATGTAAGTTTTAATATGTTAAAGTTAATACTTTTCTTATTTAGACAAAAGGGGAAAATGTAGAATATTTCAAAGTGTGTTACATTTTTTATGCTGTGAAACTGTTGTTTTAATGATGCAAAAATATGTTGCATTTGTTTAAATCTGTGAAACTGTGTGTTTCTGTGCCTTTCTAAAGCATCTGTTGGTCAAATAAAGAGCTGAATGGCCAATAGTGAGGCAGGAAAAAGGAGAGGTGGGTTTGGCAGAGAGAATAAAAAGAAGGAAAATCAGGGAGAAAAAAAGAAAGAGCAAGGGAATAAGGAGAGGAGGATGCTAGGGGGCAGCCACCCAGCCACCCAGCCACCCAGCCACACAGCCACACAGTCACACAGCCACCAAGTCACCTGGCCACCTGACCACCCAGCCAAACACAGCCACATGGCCACATAGCCACACAGCCACATGGCTACCCAGCCACACAGCCACATAGCCAGCCATCAGCCAGCCAGCCAGCCACCCAACCAGCCACACAGCCACACAGCTACACAGCCATACAGCCACACAGCCACACAGACAGCCAACCAGCCAGCCACCCAGCTACCCAGACACCCAGCCACCCAGCCACCCAGACACGCAGTCACACGGCCACCAAGCCACCTACCTGGCCACCTGGCCACCCAGCCAAACATGGCCATATGGCCACATAGCCACAGAGCCACATGGCTACCCAGCCACACAGCCAGCCAACCAGCCAGCCACCCAGCTACCCAGACTCCCAGATACCCAGCCACCCAGCTACTTAGACACCCAGACACCCGGACACTCAGCCAAATAGTTAGCCTTAAAGTAAACATAAAAAACAAGATTTACAGAGGTAATAAAAAAGTAAAATCCCAGATGCAAAAAGTAGTCAGGATAATTTAAGAACTGACTAGCAACAATCCAAGCTGAAGGTGGCCATTCATAAACAACAATAAGCTTCTTAGGTAATTTATTTGGGAGCTATGTGGCAGGCCCTACAAAGCAAAGTGTAAAGACAGACAAATAGACAGACAGACAGACAGACAGACAGACAGATAAACATGGTCCCATACCAAGAGATATAGAAGAGTACAAATTAGAGACGATGACTTATTAATTACTTTTTTTAAAATGACGTACAGTTGGTTGGTATATGGGGCTACGTTTAGGAGGAGTTGATTGAGAAGTTTTGGGTGAATATCATTAAAATACTCTGCATGAAATTTTTAAATAAAAATATTTTTATTAAAATAGTAGAAAAAAGAGTGTCACCTATGCAATTCATGCATTAAGTTCTATTTTAATCCAGTGAACTATTTTATTTTGTCCAAAGTAGCTGACATTCAAGAAAGTGTAAAACTGAAGAGAAAAGACATGAGTCAATACAGTTCTATTCGTGGCCTTTTGTAATACTGTGTTATTTAAACTTCTACAAGTTGCAGATGAAATGAACTGTCTGCTGAGGGCTGTGACAGCTATCTTCACAGAGGTGAGCATAATGTCTCCTGATTGAAATCACAGTAAATGTGAAAACACAAGACAGCTAACCACATATCTATCTATTCTAGGAGTTTTACTTGAACCCAAATATAGCCTATCGTACAAGTCATTCTTGAATACCATCTGGACTTGCTATAAGAACAGCACCAGGTTCCCATCTGAGCTAGTTCTAAAGACAGTCCTTGAACTCCACTGGAGCCCATTCTAGCACATCCATTGGCTCCATACAGAATAGAAGCATCAGAACATGATGTTAGAAAAACCAGTCTTGACATAGACTGTTTAGAGCACTCACGTCTATCAACATTGACACTCACAGCATGGGTAATAAGAAGTCTTCCTACATGGAACATGGTAGAATAGTCCTTCAAAATGACAGCTCTGATGCTACTGTGAGAGATAGATGCCAAATGAAGGTACCTAGCAAAAAATGTAAATCTTGTAGAAAATAACAAAATTCAGATAAGAACTAATATTTTTATTATTTTTTCAGCTATGTCAGTAACAGTAAAAAGTTACTACAAACTGGTGAGTATAAGTATTTGTTTCACTTGTGAGATACACAGAAAATGATAATACGAAGAACACAACTGAAGTAAAGTCATGGAGTTTGTTGACTAACATGAACTGAAGAGAATAAAATTCAAGACTAACTCTGAGATTTTAAGGCTAAATTAATAGGTGCATACTATGTATGTTACCTGCAAAGCACCTTATAAAATCTACAGTGAGAATTTTTGTTGTAATCACAATATTCCTAATTTATACATCAAAATAACATTTAACAAGGAATCCAATTTATATAAAAATCTGAGGTAATAAAAAAGGAATAGTTATATTAGTCTTTTAAAATTATTATTTACTTTCTCTTTCCCCCTGCCTCTCTCTCATGTGTGTTTATGTGTATGCATGGGGCGGAGCGCTAACCCATGTCTTACAGAAAGATTATAGTCCTTTTATTTGAACATGGCTGACTACTTTTAGCATTTTTCCTTTGTATTCCTGTCTTTCTCTCTCCTCTGTCTGTCCTTTTTATTCCGTCTTTTCTCCCTCTCCTTTTTCAGAACTGAGGCCTAAACCCAGAGCCTTATTTTCTATAGAAAATTTCTTTACCACTGAGCTAAATCACCCGTCCCTTATTCTTTTGGACTGAATCTAAACACATGGATAAAGCTGCCCTGAAACTCACTCTGTTAGCCTAGGCTAATGATAGACACATAGCACTCTTCTTGCCTCAGCCCTCAGTGCTAGGACTGCATGAGGCCCCACTACACCTTATTTCAACTGATAGTATATCCTACTGTGCAACAGAATCGTCAGACAAAAGTGTTAGAATTCTTCCCAAGATTTTCTACTTCTGAGACTCTGGCATGTCCCCAAATGGCTGACCGTAAGTACTCAGATTTATGTTTTCTAAGCAGACTCATTCTGTACTAGTGAATACAGATCCTGACAGATGGAGACAAAGTTCACAAATGGATGGATAAAAGACTTTTATGCAGCACAGCCCATTTCAGCAAGAAATATTGGTGTTCAGGAGAAACCTCAATTATTCATGCTAGAAAATGAAAGCCAGAATCCAAGTATGAAGAAAACCTCAGATAGTCTTGGAGTAAATAACAATGACTTATTCTTGCTAGAGGGTTTGCTTTTAGACTTGAGATAGTAATGAGAATACCTGTTCCCTTTCTGTGAAGATTTGAAAACTTACTGCAGTGAGAATTAGGCTTTTGCTTCCTTATAAATATTCTACTAGAAAGGCATAGGAGACTCACTTTTAAAGTTGTACACACCTACTGAGGGTAGCTGTGTAAAGTATATCAGGAAGCTTGTAGAAAGTGCTGCTTTCTACACTGCATCAAAGATGAATGAAAATGAATTGTGGAAGTGGAGGGTGAAATGAAGCTACTCTCTGAACCCTGTTTCATTTGCCACTCCAGGAAAAGTAGAAATCAAGCCAGTATTCACAAAATTTCACATCAGTACTTTTATTGATATATCCAGCCATGTAGGTTCAATTTTTATTGTAAATTTGAAAACCAGAGGAAGATTGCTAAAAATTAATGTTTTTTCATAAACCATTGCACATATCTTTCTTATCCTACTATATCAAGAAGGAAAGGGCATGCAAGAATACTATCAAATGTAAGCTGGTCTGCAACGGCAAACAATATATGGGAAGGAGCTTAAGGTTATACCCAGTTAATGAAGTGTTTTATGTCTGAGAGAGCTGTCTATCCACAATCTGACAAATAGAGACAGTATATGTTAAATGCACACAATTGTGAGAAATATATTGAGAAAGAGAAGCAAAGTCCAAAGTCATCCATCACTGCTAATGGCAATTAACAAATGCAATATATTACTGCAGGATAGTTTTAAGAAAAGCATCAGTTCTTTAATACTAAGAATAGAAACTATCCTCTACAATTTCTCAAAATAAAAAGTACTAAAAGACTGCTTGGAAACTATAGAGACAAAGAGTTGGCCAGCTGTAGTTGACAGGCTCATGCTACCTGGATGTCTGCTTTTCTAAATATAATTTAATAGAAAATCAATCTTCATTTGTTTAAATATTGTCTGTATCTTTGAATGGCAGAGTTTAATGCTCAAGACCAAAAGCCCACAAAACATATCTGATTTTAATCTAATATCTTTATGTACTCGCTAGTCATCTGGAAGGAAAAAAACTCAAACTTGAAAATGCCTTGAGATCCTTTCTTTTCTCTCTGTTCTCTTAAACCCAATCCCTAAGTTTCCTACCAAAAGATGCAACATATCACCAGCTGTGCCCTTTCTTCTACCTGCCTACACATCCTGTGGATTTGATGATATATATTTAATAAAATTAATCTGGAATATCAGTGCCAACTACAGAAACATGAGACCTATCAGGTCAGGGAGTGGCAACCCACATCTCTAATCCTAGCTTTAGGAATGTGAAAAGAGAAAGTTAAAAGAGCTGAACAGAACAAGAGAGGAGAGTGTTTCAGATTTCCCAGATACTTTTCTATTCATTTCAGCTGAGAACTCAGTTGGAGAATGCCTGGAGACAGGCCAGAGTAATTGGCTGGGTGAAAAGTGGCTGTCACTTGTTTCTCTATCACTGATATTCCAGTTTTTCCCCCCAATATCTGGTTTTTATTACATACTAACTAGAGCTTGGGCAATATTGGCACTCAAATTTGAGGTATGAATTTGCAACAACAACAACAACAAAAAATTCACTTGCTGGTAGGAGCTATATGTGGCCAGAGTCACTACTACCAACTAGCTAGGTTTTCTGTGTGGTGCTAACCTCCAGCCTTAGGTAGAGCCCACCACACATGTATTCTCTCCATGTTAATTTGGGTAAGTTTTTCAGACAGAAACTGCCCTCTCCTAGTAGGGTATGGGTTTTTTTTTCCCTCTTTTTGACACCTGTCTTGGGATGCTATCACACTAGGTAACTGCTCCACTCCACAATCATTGAAATTCACAATCATTGAAATCATCATTGACAAACAAGTTTGGTGAGTAAATGGGGAATTTTTAAAAAGAGGAATTTGTTTAAACCAGAAAGATAATTTTCCCATATTATAAATGGAAACAGTAATATGATAGAAGGTGGTTAGTCTTTCTTTGATATTACTCTAAACATTTTGAAACTGGAACCAGTAAAGGAGAAAATAAATAATATAGATGTGACTATCAGAATGTCTATTATAAATTTTATTTGATTATTTTTGTTTTATCATTTAAAAAGTCAGTTAATATGAGTGCCATGATAAAAGTATTAGAAAAGATTGGTAGCAGAACATAGAGCTATTCATATCCAGACAGAGGAATTTGAAGAACCAATCTTAATACTGTCTTATAAAATTACAGAGAAACAGCCTAAGGCTTTCAAACAGCCACCATTAATATATCCAGTAACTTTAAAGGTATTACAAAATGATAGAAGCTCTGCAGAAGCTAATCAGACTCCTATACAAATTTTGGATTTAAGGTGATTCAAGGAAGCATTAGTAATTTATAAAATGCATTCACCATTTGTAAAATAAATGTTAAATTCTTGGTCAACCTGTAACTGGTCAGATATGGTTACTGCTGTTTTGGAGGCCAGGCTGCAGTCACAGTAGAAACCTTGGTGGAAGGAGGAGGCTAAAACAATAGAACAAAGAAGCAGAGGCAGAGACATAGAAATCTCCCAAGACCAACTTCTTCAGGAGGGAGATTATGCCAATGTATAAAAATAATCCTTATATGATAATCACACCCTGGATTTATGCCAAAAGGCAACCTTGAAGGCACAAGATAGAATTGAAGAAACAGGAAAGAAAATTGAATCCTTTATAAAAGTGATTCAAAGGCCAAAAGAAACCTTTATAGTTTTTTTTTTTTATAAAGAATAACTGTAGCAGTAAACAAAATGGTACCATAATCAGAAGCTAAGTGATTAATAATTGAATCTCTGTGTTTTTTTTTAAATGTTAACTCACAGTATAAAAGAACAATTAGGCCATTAAATCAAGGTGAGCACCCTTGGAAGACTGGATTAGTGATACAATTAATTTAGAATCTTATAACTATATTGATAATTGGGTAAGAGAGGTAATTTCTAGAGATATAAAGAAAAATTAAAATATCAAATGATATAACTATGGAAGTTAAGGTCTTATAAAAAGATACTTGTAAGCAAGGTGTTTCCAAAAACAATGACTTCTAAGAATCACCACAACAGAATTCCACTCTCTTCGGCAGTATGCAGAAGGTGTGGCAAAGGCAGACAATGAACCAATGAGTGCAGGCCAACAAAGGACAGAGAAGGTAACTTTTTGCCTTCAAGAAATGCCCTGAAGGTGCTTTTTCAAGACCCTGTATCAAATTTAGTTTAGTCTTATCCTGTCAGCTTGGAGAGAATGCCTTCCCAGAATCAGTAAAGAACCTAAAGCCTATTCTAAAAAACCATACTGCTCTGGACAATAGAATAGCTATAGAAAATAGAACAAAAAAATCAAGAAAAATCATTAAGTGAATATTTTGGCAAACTTCTATAAATGAATAAAGGCCAAAATTAAAAATACAAATAAATGATGTTTTCAATGAAGGTCTGGTAGATACAGGGACAGATATAGCAATAGTTTCACCAAAATCTTGGCATTCAAATTGTCCTCTTCAAAAGGTAAATGGTCAGTTTGGAGGATTACTTTGTCCCAGATAAAACAGAGTACCAGAATGTTTAAGTGTATAGAGTCAGAAGGCCAGAGAGGAAAGTTAAATCCATACATAGCTAACATTGATATGAATTTATGGAAATGAAACTTGTAGTAACAATGGACTATTTAGATTAGTATCCCTTCAATAACAGTAATGACCCATAAACTAGCATATGTTTCTGGGGAAAGTATTATAAGGTATTATGAGAAACAGTGTGCAACCATTTGGGTTGTAAAAAAATGAGGCACACAGCTGCTGGTCTTTCAAAAACACCCACAGTGCTACTTTTTAAAATGGTTAACAGGTAAGCCTATATGGGTTTAGCAATGGTCTTTACCAAAAAAGAAATTGTAGGCCTTAGAACAGCTAATACAGGAGCAGCTAGGTAATCAGCATATTGAAGAATCAACCAGCCCTTTGAATTTTCCTTTTTTTTCCAAAAATAAATTTGGAAAATGGAGAATGTAACAGACCTAAGAGTGGTAAATGATCTAAGTGGTCTCTCTACAATTGGGAATTCCTTTGCCTTCTCTATTACCTAAAGAATGGCCTATTATAGTTATTTACTTAAGACTGTTTCTTTACATTACTGTAAAAAAAAACAAGACAAAGAAAAATTTATCTTTATAGTGCTCACATAATTCTCAGCCTGAAAAGAGATATCAATGGAGGGTCCTGCCTCAAAGAATGCTGAATAGCCCCATTCTGTGCCAATATTTTCTACAACAGTCATTAAAAGTGATACATAAATAATTCCCACAATTGTTATTTACTACAACATGGACAATATCTTTTTGGTTGACACAAATATAGATAAATTAGAAAGAATGTTTGAAGAAGTTAAAAAATATTTCCTTGGGAATTACAAATTACTCCTGAAAAAATACAAAAAGACGATCCCATTAGTTATTTAGGCTACAAAATAGGTCACCAAAATTTAGACTGCAAAAGGTATAAATTAGGAGAGATGGATTACAGAGTCTTAAAGATTTCCAAAGATTGTTAAGAAACATTTCCAATTTGCAGACCACTATTGGAATTAAAAAATTATGAACTAGATTATTTGTTCAAAACCTTAAATGGTGACAAGAACTTAATGGTCAAAGAGAATTGTCAGCTGAAGTTGAGAGAAAATTGGCTTTTATGAAAAAGAAATTACAGAAAGCATATGTAGATCATGTGGATACAGACTTTAATTGTATTGGTTATATTACCCTCTAAGCCCTCTAAGTATTCTTCTATAGGAATTTTAATGCAAAGGAAAAATAATATGAGAAATTGATATTTCTACCACATAAACTGAGTAAGAAATTAAGGAAATATGTGGGAAAATTTTCTGATTTGAGTTTTAAAGGGAAATTAAGACATTTTCAATTAATAGAAATGGATCTAATAAAAATTATAGTACCTTTAAATAATGAAGAAATTAACCAATTATGGGCAGAAAGTGAACCTTTGCAAAGAGCTTGTAGGAATTTGGGGGGAGAGATTTACAAGAGATATACCCCAAAACTGCAGGTTTTATTCCTGGCAAGTAGTCAGAACTAACTTCATTCTTTATTCCTTTACAAGAAATAATCAGGAATAGGAATCATCCTTTCTATATAATATACACCCTATCCTTTATGGGTTTTCCAGGCCTAGCACAAGGTAATAATGAAATAGATAAATTATTAATAGGAAATGTGCTAGAGGACTCAGAGTTTCAGAAAAATTGTGTGAATAACAAAGGGTTAAAAAATAGTTTCTCCACCACTTGGCCACAAGTCAAGGAAACTGTAAAAAGATGTCCTACCTGTTACTTCTATAACCAAACTGCATTGCCAGCAGGAAGTATTCCTAAAGGTATACATAGAAGTAAAATATGGCAGATGAATGTGTTTCATTTTTCAGAATTTGGAAAATTAAAATATGTACATCATATAATAGATATGTTTTCAGGATTTCAGTTAGTAATTGTTTTGAATACAGAAAAGGCTGGGATAATATAGTATATTATAATATAATATAATATAATACAATACAATACAATACAATACAATACAATACAATATAATATAATATAATATAATATAATATAATATAATATAATAAACACTTGAAGTTTAGCTAAAACAGTAGGACCACAGAAGGAGATCAAGGATCAAATTTGTTTTTGAAAGAAAGCATCCAACCAATTAGGATATGAAGAAATACATGTTAGTAGTTATACATTACAATCAAACGTATAGTCATATTAGATATGTTCTCAGTGTCAAACAAATATATTTTAGATAGACAGATCATCTTGGACACTTCAGAGATCTATAGAATATGGCATTTAAGATATTTTAATAACATAGATTCTTATTACTTTTATGACAATGAAACATCTGCTCCTGGCAACACTAATCTACTTTAGAGAAGATTATGGGCATCTAAGAGACTCCATATCGAGTTTACCTTCTTTGTGGCAAAAGTTGGCCAAGAAAGTGCATTTGCCTCAACTGCTAACAGTATGATGTCCAGAATGGACAAGCAGAACACGCAAAAAGGAACTGCTGAACTGCTGAACCTTGCCAAGACAACGTAGGAAAGAAAGTCTTTAGGAATATCCTGAATCCCAAAAAAGTTTGTCAGATATGCTAGGTTTGTAGGCCGAAGATGGATGTTCCAATGCTGCAGAGGAATCTTGGGTAACTTTGCAGACAGCTCACTGTTTCTTTTATCACATTATTTGTAAGTTGCCTGCTTGCACATCCTATTTACTTCGTTAATATTATTTCTGTTGATTTTCTGAGGAAACTGAAGATGAGATCATAGTTTTCTAGTGACAGTTTTAGAAAATAAACTCACTAAGAGTTTAAAGTGTATGTTTGGAGTCATTAAAAGATAGTTTTCATTTAGATAAAAAGTGAATTAGATACAGTCCTTTGGAGTCACCAAATAGGATAAATAATGTTTTCTTTGAATTTGTCAATTGTTAATGGACTGGACATTACTTATCTAATTATTGCATATATATTATATCTGGTTATGTATCTATTGCATATACTTTTTCTTACATTAGTCATAACCTTTTTCATTTTTGACACAAAAGGAAATATGTGGTAATATAGAAATGACTTTTACCAAGGTAGATTATTGAATCTACTTTAATCTATCAAACAACCCTTAATGTCAAAATACAGTGTTATGGATTTTGGTTTATTGTTTATGGATATTGGTTTAAGGTTAATTTTGTTAAGGTTAATTCTGTGTAAAATGCTATTTTATGCAATATCTTTAGAGTTGAAATGTATAATTAAGAAATACAGATTAATATTTAATTATCTATGATAAACATACTCATGTTATTTAAGTTTTTAGTTATACAAAGATATATTTCAATTAGATAAGTAATCTTCAGACACTTCAAAGACCTACAGGATAGGGTATTGAAACTATTTTAAGAACTTAGACTTTTCTGGACAGTGGGATAAGTCTGCTCTTGGCAGTATGAATCTACTCCAAGAAGATGATGGACATTTAAGAACTGTATGTGGAATTTACTTTCTTTGTGGCAAAATTTAGCCACTGGAAAATAAATTGTTCTTGCCTCAACTGCCTGACAGTATGCTATAAAAACTGGACATGCAGATTCCATAGGAAAGTGACCTCTGAACTTTAGCAGAACAAGCCAAGGGTAGGTCATTCAGGTTCCTGCTTCTTGGAGAAAACTGCCAGGCATTCTTCCGGACAAAGTAGTCCTTCAGATTCCTGCTTCACTGGAAAATATGCCAGAAACTGTAGGCCTGTAGGCTGAAGAGGAATTCCTCAATGTTACAAGGAAACTTTGGGTGTCTGTCCAGGCAGCCAAATCTCATCTCTGAATTTACAGATTTTGAAAGTTGCTTTCATTTCCTGTTTATTTTGGTAATATTATATTTTTCTGTGGTCTTTTATGGAGTTGAAGATTAGATCATTATAATTATAGTTTTTCTTAGTAAAAAGGTAAATTAGATGTGAAAATTTGACTCACAAGTTGAGGTACATGATAGAACATATTTCTTTACTTTTGCTAGATATAGATAGACTAGGTATTGTAATGGTAATTCTTGCTTAATAGCTGTTTGTTATATGTAATTTTACTGTGTTAAATTTGAAACCTTTCTTTTTTGATTAGACAGAAAAAGGGAAGTGATGTGGGATGTCTTTTTTATGCTGTTAATACCATTGCATAATAAAGGAAATGCTTTGGCCTATGGCAAAGCAGTTAGAAGCAGGCAGGAAATCCAAGCATAGATACAGGAGGAGGACAGAGTCATGAAAGATACAATCCAGGAGCCCAAGAAGCAATATATAATGAAGTACAGGTAAGCCACAAGCCACATGTCAAGACAGATTAATAGAAATGGGTTGAATTAAGATGTGACAGCTAGTTAGCAGTAGTAAGCCAGAGGCATAGACCAAACAATATATAATTAATATAAGTATCTGAGTCATTATTTGGAGCTAAGTGGCAGCTGAGCTGTTGTGGGTTTGAACCTAAGGCTACATCAGGCTCAGGAGAGATTCATTTGGACTGTTGGATCAGACAGAGCCAGAATCTTCTTACTAAAATGTGGTGATTTACATTAATTAAAATTAATCTAGAATATCAGAGTCAACCACAGAGCCAAGCCAGGTCAGGGAATGACAACCCACATTTTTAATTCTAGCTTTAAGACTGTGAAAAGAGGAAGTTAAAAGAGCTTGGCAGAAAAAGAGAAGAGGGTTTTACAGCTTTTCCTGATACTTCCTTATGGCCAAGGATTCAGAGGCATTTAGCTGGAGGATGCCACTTGGAGACAGGGCTGAGATGTCAGTTGGGTGAAAAGTGATTATGGTTTGTTTCTCTATTGCTCTGATATCCCACCTTTCCCCAAATATCTGGCTCTGGATTTTCATTACATACTAAC
Source organism: Phyllotis vaccarum (assembly GCA_033318265.1). Lineage (NCBI taxonomy): Eukaryota > Metazoa > Chordata > Mammalia > Rodentia > Cricetidae > Phyllotis > Phyllotis vaccarum. The sequence continues at coordinate 133,000,111 of JARWLC010000004.1, read as the reverse complement.
TAAAGTTATTGCAATATGTAGATCTGTTGGACCATCTCCTCCTGACATCCCTTCCACTACATAACTGCATACCAGGCTCCAACACCAATAGAAATTCCCTGTGATGATACCAGACAAGCAGGCCAGTAAAGCAAGCAACACATATCCATCACACTCAGAAAATCCAGAAAGAAAATAAAAACCACTGAACAAAAATGCCCATCTGGCAAAGACACACTCAGAAACGATCACCTAAAACTATATTCATCCCAATCCCAGATGCTGAGACACCAGTGTAAAAACAATAGCAGCCAAGACAATATGTTGCAACTAGAGCCCAGTAACCTACCACATCAGACCCTGAATATTTCAACATAGCTAAATAATAAGAAATACACCTTGAAATCAAATGCATGAAGATTTCTTAAAGTGAAAATGAGTAACTCTTTAAAATAAATCCAGGAAAACACAAACAATTGGAGTAAGTGATCAAATCCTTTAAAGAAATCCAAGAAAAACTGAACAGTTGAAGGAAACAAATAAAAAATGAAGATATGAAAACAGAAATAGAAGCAATAAGAAAAATATAAACCAAGGAAGTTACAAAAGTAAAAAAAAAAAAAAAAAAAAAAAAGGAATTTCAACAAAAATTACAGGGGCAAGATTCACCAAGAGAAAACAAGACATGGTAGACAGAATCTCAGGCACTGAAGAAAGAACATGTTAAATCAAGATAACTTCTGACACAAAACATCCAGGAAATCTGGGACACTATTAAACTACCAAACCCAAAAATAATAGGAATAGAGGAAAAAGAAGAGTCCCAGGTTAAAGACCCAGGAAATGTTTTAAACAAAATTATGGAAGAAAATTTTCTTAACCTAATGAAGGACATGCCTATAAACATGCAAGAATATAGAATACTATATAGTTTGTACAATAAAAGAAACACTCTTTGCCACACATTCATAAAACACTAAACATACAGAACAAATAAAGGCTATTAAAAGCTTCAAGAGAAGAAGAACAAGGAACTTACAAAGGCAAACATATTAGAATTATACTTGACTTCTCAGTGGAAACTCTAAAAGCTTGATGGGCCTAGACAGACTCTTAGAGACCATAGATGCCAGTCCAGAATGCTATACTCTACAAAACTTTCAATCATCACAGATGGAAAAAATAAGAGATTCCATGATAAATTAAAATTAAAACAATATCTAGTTGTAAATCCAACCCTACAGAAAGTGCTAGATGGAAAGCGCCAACTCAAGGTGGAGGTTAACTATATATATATATATATATATAAATACAGGAAGTAAATAATCTCATACCAGCAAAATCAAAAGAAGAGAAGCATGCACACACTCCAATAACAACAGCTTCAACACCACCTTGTCATGATAACAAAAAAATTAACAGGAATCAACAATAATTGGCCATTGATATTTCTCAATATTTATGGTGTCAATTCCTGAATAAAAAGACAAAGACTAGAAGAATAGAAGCAAAAATAGGATTTGTCTTTCAGCTGAATTCAAGAAATACAACTCAATGACATGTATAGCCTTTACATAGGGTAAAAGTTTCGAAAAAGATATTCCACGCAAATGACCATAAGAAACAAGCTGGTGTAGCTACTTCAATATCACAAAATAGCCTTCAAACCAAAACTAATCAGAAGAGCTGGTGAAGGACACTACATATTCATCAAAGGAAAAATCCACCAAGATGATGTGTCAATTCCTAATGTATATTTCCCAAATACAAGAGCATTCACTTTTGTGAAAGAAACATTACTATAGCTAAAGTAACATATTGACCTTCACATACTGATAGTGGGAGTTTTCAGTATCTCAATCTTACCAATAAACAAGTTATTCAGACAGAAACTAAGCAGAGAAATATTGGTGCTAACAGACATTACAAAACAAATGGACCTAGCAGAGAGAACATTTCACCAAAACACAAAAGAATGAATCTTCTTAGTATTTGATCAAACTTTATCAAAACTAGACACAAAACAAATCTCAACAAATACAAGAAATCTGAAATAATTTCCTGAATCCCATCAGACCACCACAGATGAAAGCTGGATATTAACAATATTAGTAAAGCTTACAAATTCTTTGAAATTCATCAACACTCAATGAAAATGGGTTAAGACATAAAGCAACTGAAGACTTTCCAGAATTAAATGAAAATGAATAAACAGCATATCCAAATTTATGGGACATAATGAAAGTGGTGCTAAGAAAAAAATTCAGAGCACTGATGTGGGAATGTCTTTCTGTAATCTGTGAATATCAATCTTTAAATAAAGGAGCTGTTTCAGCCCATGATGACAGGCACCATAGAAGAAATAGGTGGGGAATCAGAATAGGTAGGAAAGGAAGGGCAGAGTCAGAGATAGATCAAGCCAGACGCCCAAAAAAGCAACATGTAAGGAACACAGGTGAGTCACGGGCCATGTGGCAGGGAAGATGAATGAAAATGGATTGAGTTAAGAGGAAAGAACAAGCTAGCAATGTGCCTAAGCCATAGGCCAAACAGCATGGAGTTAATATAAGTGTTTGAGTCATTTTGGGGGCCAAAGCAGCTATAGGCAGCTAAGGGGGCTGGGGCGGCAGGTCTGGGGTCTGGACCTCTGACACCCAGAGCCAAGAAACCATACTGTAACAGATGACACCCCAACATGGACAGAATACCCACATAAAGCCTAAGAAATCTTTCAAAGGATTCTAGAGCAGAAAGAGTCAAAGGCAGCTTCTAAATTGTGTTTTGGAAGCAAGTCATTGTACAGAGAAAGCATGGTGGATTGGCCACTGAACAAAATGGCACCAGCAGACTTGCAGCAGGGAGTGTAAGCTGCAGCCAGGCCAGTTTCTGAAGTCTCATAGAAGACTCAGTAGCATATAATTAATTTAAGGTTTACATTTATATTGAACAAAAAGGAAACAGAGTCAAAGATGGTTTCTTAATAGCAGCATTTTCTTGGGTCTGCTCTGTTTTCTGGTGGTGAACAGAGACGCAGTCCCTTTAAGAGAACTTAATAATTCAGCTTTATCTGCAAAAACTATTTGGCTCTTTAAGAGACTGGTAGCATTTTAAAAGTTCTTCTGGTTGGAAAATGATTAAGGATTCACAATAATACAGATTCAGATAAAAATAAAAACCTGTAAACGGGTTACAATGTGTGTAAAAGGTACATAGGCTTCAAAGGGAAAAGAAAGAAGGTAAAGAAAGTCCCTAAAAATGAGAAATAGAGTAATAAAAATATGATAAGCTATGTAAAGATGGAAAATAGACACAGAATCTGGATTATTGTTATTATTGTGTTTTCTTTTAACTTTTTAACTGTTAATGAGCTAGCTGCAAAAAGACAATGGATTGCAAAGGCTGCTAAGTTAAACAAGAATATATATTTTAAAGGTATTTTGATTTTGAAAGTTGTGTTTAAGGATTTATTGCTTTGGAAGAGTTCTACTTTTGTTTCCACAGAAGATGAGAACCTGTGGATTGCTTCCACACTCTTATCTTTTCATCAACAAAGACCACTTCAAAATTCTCTAAAGGGAAGAGATGGTCACATCAGCTTCAGGGCTGTGGGCTAAGACGATCCAGTTTCAAGAACCTTTAAGATTGCCAGGGTCCCTTAATCAGCAGGAAGTAGTAATGGAAAACTACAACCAAATTCCTAGTATTGTTTATAAATGTTTGTTTTCATTATAAACAGTTAATGGTCATAGTTAATCTCTTTCTAAGAAGAAAAAGGGGATATGGTATATGAATGATTTTAAAAAATTAAATTATTGAAGTGACTTTAATCTAAAAATCAGCTGTTAATCTCAAAATGTTTTACATTTGTATGGATTTTGGTTTATTGATACAAATTTAAGGTCAATTTTGTTATGCTGTATGTATTTTTCTACTCTTGTTTAAGGTAACTGATTTAAAATTGTAATGTATAATTAAGAAATTCAGATTAATATTCACCTATGATAACCAAACCTATAGCAATGTTAGATTTTAAGGTATACAAAGATATGTTTCAATAATCTTCAAACACTTCTACGACCTACAAAATATGGCATTTAAAATATTTTAATAACTTAGACTTTTCTGGACAGTGAGACAGATCTTCTCCTGGCAGCACCAATCTACTTCAAGGGAAAAATAGGCATTGAAGAAACTACATATGTGTTGTAGAGAGTTCGCTGGTCCCAGACAGCCGGAGATCTGGACCCACAGACCCGCCGCCCGAGACCGCCTAGGAACCCACCGCCGCCCGGGTCCCCAAAAATAACTCAGAGGCTTATATTAAGTTCATGCTGTTTGGCCTATGGCTCAGGCACATTGCTAGCTAGCTCTTACATTTTAAATCAACTCATTTCTATTAATCTGCGGGCCACGTGGGCCCAGCCCGTAGCTCACCAGTGTTCTTTACATGTCGGCGGCTTCCGCGCGGTCTGCTTCTAACTCCGCCCTGCTTCTATTACCTGAACTGACTCTCCTCCCACTTCCTCTATGGTACCTGCCATGGCCTAAACCAGCTCCTTTATTTAAAGATACAGTACGCACAAATATATTCCCACATTTTCCCTTTTTTCTCTAATCAAAAAGGAAGGTTTCAATTTTAACATAGCAAAATTATATATAACAAAATAGCCATCAAGCAAGAATTACAGTTACAATATCTAGTCCACTTGTACTTAGCAAAATTAAAGAAAACATTTTATCTACTTTATCTTTATGAATCTAAAGTTTCATATCTAATATATTTTTCAAATGACTAAGAAAAACTGTACATATAACTATCTAATCTTCAACTACATCAAAGACCACAGAAGGATATAATATTTATCCAAGTAAACCAGAAGTGCAAACGACCTCTAAAATCTAGAAAGGACAGAGATGACACCTATCTGCCTGGACAGTCACTCAAAGTTCCTTTATAAGGTTGGGGCATTTATCTTCAGCCTATAGGCCCAAAGTCTCTTTTCATTTCAGTGAAGCAGGAAATCTGCTCTGTCCATTTTGGCACAGTTTATCCATTGTTTCTCCTTGAGTCTTGAAGAATGTCTGACAGTTTTCTCTGTAAAGCAGGAACCCGAATGATGATCTTGGCTTGCTCTGTCAAAGTCCAGAGGTCATCTTTTTATGGAACTTGCATGTCTAGTTTAAACAGCATACTGTCAAGCAGTCAATATAAAAACAGTTTTTTTTCCAGTGGCTTACCATTACCACAAATAGATGAGACTCTATATGGAGTTTCTTCAATGCCCATTTTCCTGTTGAAGTAGATTAGTGCTGCCAGGTATAGACCTGTCTCACTGTCCAGAAAAGTCTAAGCTCTTAAAATATTTTAAATGCCATATTCTGTAGGTCTTAGAAGTATTTGAAGATTATCTATTTAATTGAAATATATCTTTGTATACTTAAAAATCTTAACTAACCTAACTATAAGTTTGATTATCAAAAGTGACTATTAACCTTCATTTCTTAATTATACACTACAATTTTAAAACAGTTACATGAACATCATACCTTAAACAAGAATAGAAAAACACATACAGCATAATAAAATTGACTTTAAATTTGTATCAATAAACCAAAATCTATATCAATGTAAAGCAGTTTGAGATTAACAGCTGATTACCTGTAAATTTAATAATCTAATTTTTTAAAAAAGCATTTATATACCATATCCCCCGTTTTTTCTTAGAAAGAGATTGACTATGACCATTAACCATTTATAATGAAAACAAACATTTAGAAACAATATTTGGGGAATTTGGGCGTTGTCTTTCTATTACTACTTCCTGCTGATTAAGGGGCGTTGAAAGTCTCACGGTTGTTGAGGCTGAATCAGTCTGCAGCTCTGAAGCTGTTCTGGCCATCTCTTTTCATCAGAGGTTTTTTCAGGGGGTCTTGGTTGATGAAACCACATTTGCCTGGAAGCAATCCACAGGTTCTCATCTGTGGAAACAGAAACAGAACTCTTCCAAAGCAATAAATCCTTAGACACAAATTTCAAAATCAAAATACCTTTAAAATATACATTCTTGTTTAACTTAGTAGCCTTTGCAATCCATTGTCTTTTTGCAGTTAGCTCATTAACAGTTAAAAAATTAAAAGAAAACACAATAACAACCAAAATCCAGATTTTGTGTCTATTTTCCATCTTTACGTGGCTTATTATAATTTTATTACTCTATTTCTCACTTTAAAAACTTTTTCTAACCTCTTTCTTTTTTCTCTGAAGCCTATGTATCTTTTACAAACATTGTAACCCGTTTACAGGTTTTCTTTTTATCTGAATCTGTTTTATTGTGAATCCTTATTCATCTTCTAACCTTAAGAGCTTTTAAAATACATTCTCCAAAAAGAAGCACAGTTTTTGCAAATTAGGCTGAATCACTAAGTTTTCTTAAACCGTAACTGCCACGAAGAAAATTTGTTTTTCTTTTGTTCAAAATAAGCAGAAATCTAAAATCAATCACATGCTATTTAGTCTTCTGTGAGACTGGTTGCAGCTGCAGCTCACACTGACTGCCGACAGCCCGCCGGCGCCATTTTGAATGTGACCCGGACGGACCATGCTTTCTTTGTACAAAGACCCGCTCCACACACACAATTTGGAAGCTGCCCTGGCTCAATTTCTGCGATCTAGAACTCTTTTTAATCTTTGTCAGGCTCTAAGTGGATAATCGGCCCACGTTGGATGCGCCATCTGTTGTAGAGAGTTCGCTGGTCCCAGACAGCCGGAGATCTGGACCCACAGACCCGCCGCCCGAGACCGCCTAGGAACCCACCGCCGCCCGGGTCCCCAAAAATAACTCAGAGGCTTATATTAAGTTCATGCTGTTTGGCCTATGGCTCAGGCACATTGCTAGCTAGCTCTTACATTTTAAATCAACTCATTTCTATTAATCTGCGGGCCACGTGGGCCCAGCCCGTAGCTCACCAGTGTTCTTTACATGTCGGCGGCTTCCGCGCGGTCTGCTTCTAACTCCGCCCTGCTTCTATTACCTGAACTGACTCTCCTCCCACTTCCTCTATGGTACCTGCCATGGCCTAAACCAGCTCCTTTATTTAAAGATACAGTACGCACAAATATATTCCCACACATATGGAGTTTACTTTCTTTGTGGGAATGGTTAGCCACTGGACAAGAACCTGTTCTTGTATTGAATACTTGACCAGATGTTGTTTAAACTGGGAATACAGATTCCAAAGGAAAATGACCTCTGAATTTGGGCAGAACAAGCCAAGAGGGTCCTTCAGATTCCTGCTTTCCAGAGAAAACTGTAAGATATTCTTCAGGACACAAGGATAAGCAACTGATGAACTATACCAGAATGGAGAGAGCAGATTTCTTGCTTCACTGAAATGAAGAGACTCTGGGCCTGTAGGCTGAAGATGGATGCCCCAACTTTATAAAGGAACTTTGGGTGACTGTCCAGGCAGATAGGTGTCATCTCTGTCATTTCTAGGTTTTGGAAGTTGCTTGCACTTCTGGTTAACTTGGGTAAATATTATATCCTTCTGTGGTCTTTGATGTAGTTGAAGATTATACAGTTATAGGTATAGTTTTTTTTTTTAGCTATTTTAAAAGATATATTGGATGCAAAACTTTAGATTCACAAGGATAACTTAGATAATAGAATATTTTCTTTAATTTTTCTAAATACAAATACATTAGATATTATAACTGTAATTCTTGCTTGATAGCTGATTTGTTATATGTAATTTTGCTTTGTTAAAATTGAAGTCTTTCTTTTTGATTAGACAGAAAGGGGGAGGTGATGTAGGAATGTCTTTCTGTATGCTGTGAATATCAATCTTTAAATAAAGGATCTATTTTGGACCATGACAGGCACCATAGAAGAAGTAGGTGGGAAATCAAAATAGGTAGGACAGGAAGGGCAGAGTCAGAGAAAGATAGAGTCAAATGCCCAAAGAAGAAATATGTAATGAACACAGGTGATCCACAGGCCATGTGACAGGACAGATTAATGAAAATGGGTTGAGGTAAGAGGAAAGAGCTAGCAATGTGCCTCGGCCTTAGGCCAAACAGCATGAAGTTAATATAAGCGTCTGAGTCATTTTGGGGGCCAAAGCAGCTAAGGGGTCTGGGGTGGCAAGTCAGGGGTCTAGAGCTCTGGTGCCTGGGAGCCAAGAAGCCATATTATAACAGAGCATTAAGTTCTGAGGGGGGGGGATCTCATACTAGCAACCTAATAACACATCTAATAGACCTAGAACAACAAAAAAAGTAAGCTCACCCAAGAAGACTAAATGGCAAAGAATAAATAAAACTGGGGGCTGAAAGCAATAAAAGTGACACAAAGAGACAAATACAAACAATCAACGAAACAGAGTTAGTTCTTTGAGAAAATCAACAAGGTAGAAAAACCATCATCCAAACTAACTGAAAGATGGAGAGAGAATATACAAATTAATAAAATCTAAAACAAAAGGGGGACATAACAACAGAAACTGAGGAAATCCAAAGAATTGTGGGGACATACTTTAAAAACATGTACTCTATCAAATTAGAAAATTTCAAAGAAATTGATACTTTATTGATAGGTACCCACTTAGAACAATTAAATCCAATTCAGATAAATGATTTAAATATACATGTAACTCATTTTACAAGACCACAGTTATCTTGATATTCAAACCACATAAAGACCTAATAAAGAATATCATTACAGACCAATATCCCTTATGAACATAGATGCAAAAATACTCAATATAAAATGCTTGGAAACCAAACAAAACACATAAAAAAAATCATTACCACGATCAAATAGGCTTCATTGCAGAGATGCAGGGATGATACAACATCAAAAATCAGTAAATATAAATCATCATGTAAATAAACTGAGAGAAAAATCCTACATGATCATCTCCTTAGATGTTGAAAAACTTTGAGAAAATTCAACATCACTTATGACATAATTCCTGGAGAGATTAGGGATACAAGTGACATAATAATTGCAATTTGCAACAAGCCAATAGCCAACATGAAAATAAACAAAGAGGAAGTTAAAGAAATTCTAGTAAAATCAGAAGAAAGACAAGGTTATCTACTCTCTCCATATCTGTGCAATATAATAGTTGAAGTTTTATAGTAGGACCACTGAAGGAGATCTAGGGTCATAGTAGAAAAGATACAAATTGTAAAAGAAGAAGTCAAAATATCTTTATTTGAAGATGACATTATAGTATACATAACTGACGCTAAAAATTCAAGCAGGGAACACCTACAGCTGATAAACAATTTCATTAAAGTGGCTGGATATAAGATTAACTTAGAAAAAATAGCAGTAGCCTTCCTACATGCAAAAGACAAACAAACTGACTAAGAAATCCAGGAAACAACACCTTTCGCAATACCCTGAAATAATATAAAATATCTTGAAGTAACCAGCCAAGCAAGTAAAATACTTGTATGATAAAAACTTCAAGTTTTTGAAGAAAGAAATTAAAGAAGGCATCAGAAGATGGAAAGAGCTCACATATTCATGGATCGCTAGGATTAACATAGTAAAACTGGACATTCTACTAAAAGCAATCTACAGAATGGAACGCAATCCCCATCAAATTTCCAGTACAATTATTTTCATACCTTGACAACTTCATATAGAAAAACAGCCCAGGAAGCTAAAACAATTCTATAGAATAAAATAACTTCTGAAGTCTCACAATCCCCAAAAATTCAGGCTAATGCTAGGGCAAGGCAGAGTGTCATCCCATTGGTGAGTACAGCATCCACACTGAATGTGAAGAGGTCGAGCTGCTGCCTGTATGGAGCCTTCACTCTCATATGCTAGTCTCTTTGATGCAGGAAGGTATTCTGCAGGCTACTGAAATGGAAACATGGACACCAACCTAGCCATAAAACCTTAGCCAGCAATTTCTCCTGCTGTGGGAGAGATATGTGGAGCAATGGTGATACAGAACTTGTGGGAGTAGCCAAGCAGTGTCTGATTGTCTGGTTTAACTTGAGGTTCACACCGGGAGAGGGAACCCATGCCAAATATTGCTTGGATGGCCAGAACCCCAAAACTGAATATCTCATAGAGACCTTGGGTAGAACCAAATACAACTGGTGCTCTAACAACAACAAATTGATAGCAAATATCATAAAGATATTCTGCTGTACTCATAGACTTGTGCCTTGTCCAATCATCATCAGAGAGGGTTTCTCAGGCAGCAGATAAGTGCAGGTTCAGAAACCCATACCCAGACAATAGGCAGACAGGGTCTAAATTAGAGGTCTCCGTCAGGTCTCTCCTGCCAGAGCTTGGAAACCCCACTGAGGAGGAAGCAGAAAGATTGCAAGAGTCAGAAGTGGTGAGGGACACAAGGAGAACATGGCCCACTTAACCCACTAAGCAGGGCATATATGGGCTCACAGCGTGAGTCTGCACCAGGTCCTCTAAGTATATGTTGTGGCTGTTAGCTTGGTGTTTTGGGGGAACTCCTAACTTTAGGGTGGGTGTGTCTCTTACTCTTTTGCATGCTCACAGGACTCTTTACCTTTTGTTGGGTTGCCTTGTCCAGCTTAGCTGTCAGGGATTTTGTCTTGTCTTTATGTATTTTGTCTTATCATGTATGGTCATTGTCTCTGGGAGTCCTGCTCTTTTCTGATGGGAGAAGAGGGAGTAGATCCTAGAGAGAAGGGAGGATAGGTGGGGGGCTGGAAAGAGTGGAAGAAGAAACTGTAGTAGGAATGTATTATAGGAGAGAAGAATCAATATTCAATTGAGAGGGAGGGAGGGATGGAGGAAGGGAAGGAGAGAGGGAGGGAGGGATGGAGGGAGGGAGGGAGGGAGGGAGGGAGGGAGAGAGGGAGGGAGAGAGAGAGGGAGGGAGGGAGGGAGGGAAGGACTAGGGCTAAGAGCAAGCCTGTGGTGCATTTTCTTGACTGAAGATTGATATGCACTATTAGATTGTGGTGGTTCTAAGAAAACGGTGTGAAAACCACAAGAAACAAGCCCTAAGCATCGGTCCTCCATTGCCTTTACATCAGTTTCTGTCTTCAAGTTCCTGTCTTGGATTTCTTCCCTGTCTCTTCTCAGTAACTGACTACAAACTGTAAGAAGAAGTAAACCCTTTCGTTTCCAAATTGATTTGGGTCATTGTGTTTTATCACAGCAATCGTTATCCAAACTAAGATACTTTATTTCATAGATAATGAAAATGAGACCTGATGAAATGAACTAGCATTTCAAAATACATATCAAAGTGTACATTTTGCTAGTAATATATCAGAAGAAATTAACAACAAAAGCAATAAAAACTAGAACCTGAAGTAAGAAACTGTGGAACCATTACTTTGCTGTGCTGAGTTACAAAAGCATGTTGATATGCTTTATATATAGTATATAAATTAATGATTTAAAGAAGATCTGAAGGATAAATGAGAGTGTAAATCAGAGAAAAATATGAGATAATGTAAATAACCATCCTTAATACATTTCAACAAAATTATGAAAGTTAGGGGGAGAAGACAATTATAGACAAGCATAGGGTTCAAATTAATGAAAGCGAATATGTGAATTAATAACAGAACTTTCAGGGCAGATAAAACATATAGATCATTATAAAATACACTCTCATAAAAGTTCAACTAGTCACATCCTACAGTCCTAACAACTGTATCCTGAAATGTAATGAACATAGTTATCACAAAGAGGGGGCTAGTAATGTCTAATGTGTATATTTTATAGATCAGAATAAATAGCAGTTGTCACAATGTCACAAGCAGTATTCACTTGTTATCTACAAATTGTGGTGTTTTGTGCAATCTTTCACTCTCTGTTACAGCATAGACTTAAGCTGAACTTCTCCTTGTTCTTATTGAGGCACTCAGTGATAAAATGAAATTTTCTGTGCAGAGAAAAAAAAATTGCAAGTTTCCATAGCAACATATTCTCTTAAAAAAAAAACTCCTGGTTCATTCATTCATAATCTGTCTTTATATATATATATATATATATATATATTCCTGATGTGTAAATAGTATTTCTAGGCCATGGGATAAACTACTGTTTTAGCATTCTGAAAGGGAACCTTGTGTCATGTGCTTTAAACAAACATAACATGTTTGTGGTTTTTCTGAAAATAGACTTTGATCTTAAAGAGACTGTATTTTTGGTAGAAGTTACATTCAAGTTAATAATATCCTTTAAGATAATTTTAAGACTTTTATTTAGTTGCTGTCCTACTGGGTGCTCAGCCTGTTTAAATTAAACTGCCTCTAAAAGAACAATGTAACTAGCCTACTATGGCTTGGATTTCCCATGCAATAAGTAAATATAACATAAATTTAATGTATGACTTTAACCTTAAGTTACACCAGTAAGCCTGCCTATTTTCTTGAGTTCTAACCCAGAAAAGTACAATGGTTTCTTATTTGTTTCTACCTTTTCCTTTTGGAAACTGGCCCTACACCTAAGCATACTTTCCCAGACACTTGGGTTTTGCTACGTTTGAAGCTACTTGGCCTTGTACAGTGTGGTGGCGTCTTTACCAAGTAGTTGCTCACAGACATCATGAACTAAATACTGTTTTCTTGGACTCTGACTCCAAAAGACATTGTTTTCTCTTACTTCTTATCCATCTCTCTCCTGCTGGCAGATTCCAAGGCTACTGATTGATTGCCTGCTGCTTTTCTCTCAAATACTATGAAGATTATCCATAAGCTTTCTTCCAAGTTAGTTTTGAAATTCTTTTAACTAATGAGACTAAGAACTCATAAAAGGAATCCAGGTTTCCCGGTAATAATAACTATTCTGACTGGAGTGTTACAAATTTCAATGCAGTTTTGCTTTGTTTTGGTTTTTGGTCTTCAAAAATCCTAAGCTTCAGGTAGATACAGTTTGGAGAATGCAGATTAATCCCTATGCTCCTCTTACTTATATATGATTTCTTCTGGTGATGAGTCTGCATTGGGAGTATCTGTGGCTCACCAGTGCTATCTTGACACTAGTAACATCTTTACCTTCCATACTAGCCACACTTAACTCTGCTGTCTATAAGCTGTGGGTTTCTTTCACCTTGCTTATGTGTCCCACTCTGTACACACTCAGAGGTTTATTTTCTAGTCACTGTCACTCTGTGAATTCCCAGAGATTTGGAAATGGGAAAGAGGGTCTCAAAGGTTTAAAATAAGGTGATGCCTAAATTTTGCCAACTTCCATGAGAGAACCAAAAGACCTGAAGTGTCAGTGCCTGTGTTGGTTAACACATTAAAGAACCCTTAGAGGGGGCATCAAAATGCCTTATTCTAAGGGATGAGGACTGAAATTTCCAACTCTTGTGTTAATTTAACCACAAGAAAGCCAAATTTTAAAAGTTTAAGAAAGTGTAATGAACAGCCTACTAGGTTATATATATATTTTGTCTGCACACAAGTCAGGGAGGAAAAATCTCATCTCAGTGGAATATTTGAGAAAGCCTCAGTACCCCCAAATGATTAAATAACCTGAGATTGCCAAGAGAGGACAGAACTAGTATTTCAATCCAAGCCTCACTAAAGAATGCTTGTATTTTAAGATAAACAATATTTCATCAAATCACCATTAATTCTATGCTGGACATGATATCAAAAATCACACACACACACACATACACACACACACACAGTCACACACCTGCATACACACTCATACACTTGGACACACACACATACTCATACACTTACACACATGTGTTCATACATATTCATACACTTACACACATGCACACATACATGCACTTACATGTGTGCAAACACATTTAATAAATCACGTATTTATGAACATCATATGACTTTCTCAGAAGCCTTTCATTAACACAATTCCTAGAATGTGTTTGTCTAAGTAAAAAATAAAGTCTCTTTCCTTGATACTGCTGCTTTATGAACTGTTTGTAAAAAGCCAGATTACGGCAATAGCAGTTACAGCAGTGGAGAGACTTCATAGGCCATTGAGATGACGAATCATGGAGAGACGGTGTCTGACAAGAGAAGAAGCAAGGTGTGGCCTTGTCAGTGTGATTCAGTGCTGACAATGGAAACAACAGGAATCTATTGGCCTGAAAACAGAAGCAGAGAAAGCCTATTTATCGGTTTCATTGTCTCCCTGGGCTCCCTGTGTACTCTAAGACCAACTCACAGGATACCAGCATCATCCTAGGGAACCTTCCAATGGGTTGATTGACCTATTGACCTACATTAAATCAATGAGACCTTTCATTTCATTTCATTCATTGAAGTAATGCATTTATACATCTCAGTATTTCTTGTGCCTAACTGGGACGATAAAATTTATTTTGTTGTTCAATAAAATTTATTGAAAGGTGAGGAAAAAAATGAGGAGGCTCTAACAGAACATTTTTCTATTTTTGAGCAAGGCTCAAACATTTTGGAAAGCCATTAGCTTTACCTTCATATCTTTAAAAGATTTATTTATTATTTTAAATTGTGTATAGGTATGTGTGTGAACATGTGGCTATATACATCCAAGTATTGGTTCCCTCAGAGGAAAGAGGCCTTAGGTCTCCTGGAGCTAGAGTTACAGATAGTTCTGAGCTACTTGATATAGGTTCTGGGACCTAAACTTGAGTCCTCTGGAAGAACAGCAAGAGCTCTTAATTACCATACCATCTTTCCATGCAGATTACTTTTTAACTATACATTCATTAGTGTAGGCACCCACAGACGCCAAGATTGTGTCCCATCCCCTAGAGTTGTAGTCAAAGGGGGTTATATGCCACCTAGCATTGAGTGCCTGGAACAGCACTTCAGTCTACTGGGAGAACAGAAAGCAACACTCTTAATCACTGAGACATCCCTCCATCTCTACCTTCATTATAGTGAGTAAATCATAAGCAACTGATAAAGAAAGATTATTTATTTATTTAATGGTTCAAAGGAGAACATCCATTGATACACGAGGGAAGATACAGTCATGTCATCCCTGGAAAACTCGACTGCTTCCTCCACTCGGCATGTCAGGCCCTCCATCCAACAATGGGGCGGGGGGGGGGGGGGGGTTGCGTATGTGCACTCCTTACCTTTAACTGGTCCTCTAGCCATGCCACAAATACTGGGGCCCAGGGCCATAGATGTTCCCCAGATCTATACATTGTTTTTTATTTCTTTTTCTAAGACTTAAATCTTCAATAATAAAGTAGTTTCAGTACCCATTTCATTCAGTTTCTAAGTGACATTCCACACTATAAAGCCTTTTAACTTCTTTGGAATACTCTTGTTCCAAATCTATCTGTTACGGCATTCTCTAGCTTCCTTCTTCCTTTTATGGCTATTTCTCCACCTGACCTAAAAGTCATGGCTTCCTCAGGACTGGCCCTGAGCTCTCCTGTCCTATGCCCTGTTTTGAAGGGAGTCTTTTATTTTCAGGTCCTTGGCTATAGAGGAAATGTCACCAGTATTTTTAAAATTAAACATATCATTGCCACGCCCTTTTATTTGTAAAATAGATTTTATTTCCTTCATGCTAATTGATTGTGGTTTTACATTTTTAAACTTTTGAGATTATAATTATAGTATAGTTATATTTTTGAGATTATATTTTATAGTTGAAGCTTATAATTTTGAGTTTATATTTGTTGCTTTCCATTTCTTTCTCTAATTTCTCGCATATATTCCTCCCTGAAATGACAAAAATTATTATTGTTTTGCTTTAGAGTTTTAAAAATTTAGGTTTAAATTCCTGAAGTATATATAAATACTTGCTTTGTACTTTAAGTTAGATATTTTCAGAATTTCCAAAATCAGTATACTACAGATGACCTTGTCATTTCCTCTGTAGAACCATCTGATTCTTCAATACAGGTCATAGTACATTTTGCAATCTAGAAGATACTTGGGAGTTAAAGTGAACACATGTCTCCTATCACTGACATATCCAACAAACTACTGTAAACTGTCAGTTATGCCAAACTTATATCTCATAGTCATCTATTCATATTAATGGCTAGCAATGCTACTATTACTTCTTCATTTTAGATTTATCTTTTATTACATGTATGTGTGTGTTTGTGTGTCTATATGTGTGTGTGTCATGCACATATGACTGTAGATGCATGCTGAAGACAGATATCCTGAAGCTGGAGTTAGAGGTGAGTGTTAGAAACTGAGTTTTGGTCCTCCATGAGAACAGCAGGCATTCTAAACAGCTGATCCTACCTCTTCATGCCTACTACTAAATCATCCAGTGTTCGTCCATTAGTTTTCTATTTGGAATTCTTCTTAACTTAAACTATATAACTTTATTCTCTAAGTATCACAACGAATGACCTTAATTAAAAATTAAGTCATGTAGTTTTTCAATGAGACTGCTTTAAAAAAATAACCCCCTTCCCTTGGCTTTTGATGACACTGACTCTAACTAAAAGACCCCAAAACTCTGTTCTACATCTATCTCATCTTTTCTGTTGGCCACATTCCCCTGTTTCTCCTGAGCTACTTGTACTTATTGATTTTTAAAAAATGGTAGAGACAAAGATGTAATCAGGAAAGTATCAAGGTGAGGTAACATAATCTTCTTAAAGATAGTGTGACCTTTGGTTGTGATGAGAAAATTCCCTTATAATACTGAGCACTGACTGCCCCAAGAATAACCAGTCTTGTCAACGCTGCAAAGACTGACTAATATCAATGAGGCCTGACAACGACGTTAACATCTGGGCACATCAGCACAAATTTTACTGTAAAACTTAGTTTTGAATGGTTCCTGAGACACAGAACACACTGACTGGGGCCAAAAAGACTATACAAACCTTTGTTTTCCATCATGAACAACTGGACAGATTTCTCTTCATTCTTGGGAATGCAAAGGAAAATAGGAAGCAGACACTTTAGAGACCATTAATGCCTGGAAAAATATTTATTACAGGAATCAAGGGAACTCTCTTGTGTTTTAATTTGTACCATTGCAGACTGAAAGGTTAGGCTTTAATAAAATTGATGTGAGTGGGAAACAGAATGAGGCATATTCACAACAAACAAAGTGAGGTATTATATAACCAAAGAGAAAACAAAAGCAAAGAAGCTAAAATTTTAGTAAAAAAATTATACCTGAGTCTAAGGTTATTATGAACTAAAACATCTTTTAAAAATGATGATTAAGAATATTAGTATGATAAATTAAAATAAATTATTAGTAACAACTGATCTTCATTACACTTTCAAACAGGAGGTCAACAAGTATTATGACAATAAATTTATTAGTCTTGCTTCCCTATATTGCAGGTTGAGAATCATTTTTTTTTTTTATGAGATGTATATTTTCAGTTAATTTAGTTTGGTCTCAATTTAATTTTTTTCTGATTTCTTAAAGACTTTTAAAAACTATTTATTTATTTATTTATTTATTTATTTATTTATTTATTTATTTATTTATTTATTTATTTATTTATTGTGCATTTGTATTTTGCCTACGAAGGGTCCCCTGCAACTGCAGTTACAAACAGCTGCGAGCCACCATGTGGGTTCTGGAAATTAAATCCAAGTCCTCTGGAAGAAGAGCCAGTGTTCTTAACTGCTGAGCCATCTCTCCAACCCCTGTTTTCTGGTCTTATATTTTATCTTCAGCTTATCTTTTTCTTTATACTTGGCAGTCACAGATTTGTAGGAAACTTTGTTTTACTTTCTTTTAAATGTTGCTCTTTTGTTTCTCCAATAAGTCATTGGAGATTTATTTTATTTATCAGTTTATTCACTTATTTTTTGTGCTGTAGGAAAGCGAAACTAAGACATGCTACACCAGTGCTCTGTCGCTGACGCTGCTACACACACACACACACACACACACACACACACACACAAATGCTTCATATTTTGCAATGGGAATCTATAAGCTGTCTGGCTAGCCCCAAATTCATTCTGTAGCACAAGAAATTTTTAAGCTTGCCTTTCTGCCTTATCTTCAGGGTATCTGTGACTACAGGCTTGTGCTACCAGGCATATATATATATAAATGTATAAAGTTTCCTTGTAACATTATAGTGATTTAATGGTCATCTTTCAGTATCTGCTTGAGCATGTGGTGTCATGAGATGGAATGGAATGATATATGGAACTCAGCATGACAAAAGCACATCATAGAAACTAAAAAAGCATAACATGTTGTTCTGTTAGCGTTATAATCACAAGTCTTTTCTTGGTTTACTCAGCATGAGGTTACAGAGTTGCCATATGAACAGAAATAAGGGATCTAACTCCATAAGTTGATTATGAGAACTTTGGTATCCCTTGTGCCCAATAATTTCCCATTTTTCCCAGTAAGATCCTTTGACTTCTTCTGAAGCTAATTATCTTGTGGTCCATTAACCATTTATAATGAAAACAAACATTTAGAAACAATATTTGGATAATTTTGGTGTAGTTTTCTATTATTACTTCCTGGTGATTACGGGGCGTGGAAAATCTCACAGATTGTTGAGACTGGATCATAATCTGCAGTCTTGAAGCTGATATGGCCATCTCTTCCCATCAGAGATTTTTTTCAGGGGGTCTTGGTAGATGAAACCATTGTCTTTTTGCAGTTAGCTCATTAACAGTTAAAAAATTAAAAGAAAACACAATAACAACCAAAATCTCCAATGGAAATGGATGGACCAGATGATTCAGCATTTCAGAGTACCTCTGTTGAAGTTCTAGAGCTCTCTATCCAGAACAATTTCAAGGAGACTAGCTGAGTCGACCCAGCCTTAGAGACTATTCCACTAAAGACTTGTGCATAATCCTACATTTTTCTTTAGATTCCCATGAGATGGTCGGTGTCCCCATTCAGCAAGAAGTAGCCTAGAGAATGACGCCCACATTCCCAAAACATGGATTATGGATATTTGTGTTTATTTACAGTGTTGTTTATAAGTTGCTATAGATAGGGAGGAAAAGAATATTAGATTTGAAGTTCTTTTGTTTTAAAAAGAGAAAAAGGGATATGTAGGGGATTGTGTTGCTTCATGATAAATAATTGTCCCACCCACTGGTTTAATAAAAAGCACTGATGGGCTAAAGGCAGGCAGGAAGTGTGGGTGGGGCTACCAGACTAAAAACTCTGAGAACAGGAAGCACAGGGCAGAATGCCAGAGAGAAGCCAGAAGAAGCAGAGGACAACTATGCTGCTCTAAGAAAAGGTACCAAGCCACATGGCTGAACAGGATGAGTCATGGGTTAGAATAAGGGTAAAGAGCTAGCAAGTTATATGCCTGGGCCTTAGGCGGAACAGCCCTAAACTATTGTAAATATCTGTGTGTATCTGCGGGTCTATGGGTCTACAGGCCAAAACCTAGAGGCTAGGCCCAAAAGTCAAGGCCAGAAACCTCCTACTACAATATATGTCTTTATTAGATGGATGGATGATAGATAGATGGTTAGATAGATAGACAGAGATAGATAAAGCAGATATGCTAGAGTATATCTTTATACTAGAAACACTCCAATACATCCTCTGTACAAAAATCAACAGGATTAAAGATATTGGTATTTCCTAAAGTAAAATGAGCAGTTTGTATATTAGATGTTCTTATTCTCTTCAATCTCAAAAGACATATAAAAATAATAAAAGCACAATTATGTCTAATTGTCACATGTGTACTGTGAGAATAGTGTTGGTATGAAATAATTAAATTTGATATGAGCTTTTTCAATGAAAATGTACTTTATAAATAGCTCCAGACATCTTCTTTATTTCTTTATTATTTTATTATCTTACTTATTTTATTATGTTATTTTATGAAGACCAGTAAATGGAATTTCCTTCTAGATCCCTTGGGCTCTTGTGTCTCCTACACATCTAGAAATCCATTATCAACAATTCTTGTTTTCCCCAAATTACTAATAATGCAGTCTGAACCCCTTCTACAAATAACATAACTTGTACTCCATAGAGAGAAAAGAATTATTCTTCATAATACCACCACCTTAAACACTAAAGCAAATTGTTCGGTCCTCATCTATTGTCTTGAAACAGTGGAGTTACCAAAAGGCCCCCAAAAGGCTCATGTAGTCTTTGGATTCCAACCCTTTTCAGCTTTTCAATTTTCTAAGAAATATCAATATCCCTTTGCCCCTGTCCCCTCCATACCAACCTTTCCCCGTCTATTACTCTGAACTCTTTCTTAGTTTATCAAACACTGGATTTCTCACACCAGAGTTCAACATTTTTCTTAGTATTTTTAATACTATCGATCTTCATAATTTCGTTCCTGACAAATGTTTATCTGCTTATTTTGTCATTTATCCTTATTTGGTGGTAGGTAGGGATGTCAAGGATCAAGCCTGAGGCCTCACATCTACTAAGTGAATGCTGGAGCACTGAGCTATATTCCTAGCTCCCTCCTCTGTGGTTTATTTTTCAATCTTAAAATAATTCCAAACAGTAGGAAGACAGACTCAACATAGATTATTTTACTCTATCTCATTGGGTGACATAACTCTGCAGCCAATAAATGCAGCTACAATTCTAAGCCTGGCATATTCTGACATCCATCTTTCATTATGTTGTATTGCAGGTGTGTCATTTCTACTAAATTCTTAAGTATTTTTCTAATTGCATTGCCTTTCCAGCTATTCTATCATCTTACAAAGTCTGAATTATTATCTTTTACTTAGACCATCAAAGTTTGCATTTTTACATTGCAGTCTTTATGGAGCAACATTTTAAAAATGCAAGTAAAATTCATAATGCTTTCCCACCAAAAACTTTAGTAATTTTCCTTTGCTTTTTAGATTCTTAAATAAAATCTTACTTAAATAAAATGATACACATTCTTGCATTCTGGGATTGAGCAAGATCTTCTTAGGGATCTTAGTAAAGTTTGTATCTTACTAACCATAAGATCTGTCCACAACCTGTTCTTACAGACTGTTTCTACAGAACATATAAGTCTAAGCTGAAATGTATTTCTCAGAGGATATTTGTTCTGAAAACAAGATTATACTGTGTTTATTATATTTCATCTTATAAACTTCCATATTATGTCTCCCAGTTGTACATTTTACCCACAGTGTGAGTGAAAGGGCTGC
This sequence comes from Phyllotis vaccarum, assembly GCA_033318265.1. NCBI lineage: Eukaryota > Metazoa > Chordata > Mammalia > Rodentia > Cricetidae > Phyllotis > Phyllotis vaccarum. Next base: position 132,979,074 of record JARWLC010000004.1, on the reverse strand, counting down.
TTCAGACTTTGCCCACCATGCCAGTCACTCAGCACAGCACTATGAACACCCAGACCACACAGTACTAAAAAATATCTTTTAAAGTCTGTTGAGTACATTGATAAGAAGTATGCAGATATTCTCAATTTATGCCCAATTTAAATCCATATATTTGCCTCAACATTCATAGTAATTTCTAGATCCATTTGTAAAGCTCCACTCCTTCTTCCCAATGATTATTAGAATGATGACAAATTCCTATCATTTTTGCAGCAGAATTTATTGAGATACTATTCAAATGAATTTAAAAGGCAGTAGTTTACAAACAACTTAGGAAATTGGCTTTTTTTGATTCTTTGCTCTGTCCTTCTTTGGCTACTATAATTTTTGTTTCCTTCCCAACTTCAAATCATCATACTTTGTACTCTCTCTTCTTTAGGCAATTACTTAATGCTCATAAGTTACAAAAAATATCCTTCATACTACTGACTCTAGACAAAAGGATTTAGTATCTGTATTCTGGCCCTTACAAAATATAATTTTATTTTTCTAATTGTTATTTAGCTATTATCAAGCTTTCACTTTGATGAGGGCCGGAATCTTTCTCTGTTCCACTCATGAATAAAACCATAGCACTTAACCATTTATTTAGAAAACATGATAGATCAGATCAGCTGTCTCTGTGGGTTTCATGATCTTCATCCCTTTGCTCATATAATCATTCCTCCCTCTCCTCAGCTGGACTGGGCACTTGGCTCAGTGCTTACCTGTGGATCTCTGCATTGCTTCTCTGAGCTATCTGAAATGACAGCTAAGGAACCTACCTACATGGGACTAAACTAAGCCCTCCACATGTGGATGACAGTCAAATAGTGTGTGTGTGGAGGGGGTTATGGGTCCTAATGTGAGATGTCTCTCTATAGGCTGTGAATATTATTGGTTAATAAGGGAACTGTTTTTACTGTTTTGACCTATGGCAAGGCAGCTTGGAAGTAGGCAGGAGTTCCAAGTACAGATTAAAGAGGATAGAGGGCGGAGTTAGACAGAGACACCAGCAGACACAAAGGAAAAAAGATCAGAATGCTACTCTAAGAAAAGGTTCCAAGGCATGTGGCTCAACAAGACAAGAATAATGGGTTGAGTTAATACTGCAAGAGCTGGCAAGCAATATGCCTGAGCCATAGGCCAAGCAGCATGTAATTAATATAAGACTTTGTGTGATTATTTGGGGTTAAGTGGCAGTGGGGATGTGAGCAGGTCTGAACCTTGGAGCAAGGCCAGACAGTTCGGGCCAGAAACTTCATACTACAGGCATCTCTGGCAGTGGAATCAGTGTTTATTTCTGGTACATGAACTGGCTTCTTGGGATTCTTTTTGTACAGAGAAACACCTTTCTCAGCCTTGGTACTAGGAGAAGTTGCTTGGTCTTAAATAAACTGGATATGCCAGATTTCATTAACTCACCCTAGGAGTCCTTACCTTCGATGAGGAATGGATGGAGGAATGGGGTCAGGAGAAGCTGGAGATGACTGGGAAGAGGGGAAGGAGTGGGAACAGGGGTGGATACGTTAAAACATTTTTAATAAAAAATAAATTAAAAAGAAAATGTGATAGATTAGACATTTGGTAAGCATAACAAAACAGTGACTTGAAAAATTATCTTTTGGTAATATGTATTCTACAGGTTCAAAAAATCTGTTCAATGGGCATGACAATAGGGAGAGTAAATAGTCACTTTTCACTATAATTATCTGGAATTTTAAACAGTAAATTTACACAATAAATTTTATCAGTGATTCTTCATAATCATTTGCGAAATAAATAGCATTCATGCAATGCCTTGCCAACTTTGGGCTCAAGTTAAAAGAAATCTCAAGGACATGAATGGAACATAATGAGGCAGTGTGATTGTAACATAGGCAGCATTAGTTAAAATTAAAAAAAAAAAAACCCAAAATCTCAAAGTATATTTTTGTCCCTTAGATGCAATGTTCTCATGTTTCAGCATCTTAAAACCTAGGATTCATCTTAAAACTGAAGGAACTCCTTAGTTTTGTCAGTAATATTTTCTAAATAGGAAACAATCGTCTAAAGACAAAGTATTTTTATTCAATACAGAATCTACAAACAGGATCAAGAAAGGTTGTGAGATTAAAAATGAGAGAGAAGAGAAAGAGAGAGATACATGAAATAATACTGTCAGAGAAGAAGTCTAGATTTATTTATATATGTCCACCACTGTCCTGTGCTTTATACATGGAAAGAACTGGTAGACTAGATTATGGATGTATCCACCTCACATTCTTTATTAACTACTGTTTCATGGCGGATACAAAATATCATCAGAAGCAGCTTAAAGAAATAAGGTTATATATTGAGCTATGTTTAATAAGACTCAATTGATCTTGGTGCCTATGGAAACAGAAATGGCTTATACTTGCTCTTGGGAGAATTTTCTCATATCCTGATATGTCAGGAAGCACAGAAAGAAATGCTGATACTTCACCAGCTTTCTACTTTCCCACTTTGGTGCCACACACATGAAAGGCGGGTCTTAAGGTCACCTCAGTTGATCCACTCTAGAAAGTACTTGTAGACATATTCAAAAGTGTGCTTCATTGATTTCCTAGGTATTTCTTAATCCAACAGAAATGACAAGAATTAACCATCGAAACTCTAAATTACTGAAAAATGAGACTGCATAATATTTCAGTTTTTATTCCCTAGTGCTAAGCACTTAATATAAGCTCTAATTCATTTGTTCAAGTAAATTAAATCTAATAGCTTTGAATTCTGCACAAAGGACACAAAACAATTTGTTGAGATAAATTTGCTAGGTACTTCACAAAAGTATATTGCCCTTCAGATAAGGGACATTAACTTTCTTAAGCTACTTGATTATTCTCTAATTTACTGATGCATTTATCTCATTCGTGTTGTAATTACCAAATAAGGAGCTGATGGTGGAGAAAAGAATTAAAACTAACTGCTCCAGGGCACCAAATGATGCCCAGATGACCCAAAACATTTGTCAAAAAATAGATTTCTTTTTTTTACCAATGAAGTTAGCTTTGTTAATTATCACAGAAGGAAGATAAATTTGCAAAATTTCCAAATTTCAGGAGCTTGAAAAATTGAACACACTATTGTGGCTAACAAAATTAAGATAAATAATATACAAACAATGGCAGTTGTAAAATAAAAACACATTTAAATCTCTTCCAACCACAGTTTAGGTGAGAATAGTGAAGCTAACCTGAGCATCATGGCAACCTGTGGTGATATTTTGTTTGTGTTCTAACAAATAAAGCTTGCCTGGATATCAAAGGGCAGAACTGGTCACTAGTTAACCATAGAGGCCAGGCAATGGTGGCACACACCTTTACTCCTAGCACTTGAGATTAAAGGAGGAAGCAAGAAGATCAGGAGTTCAAGGTCACTCAGGGCTATATGAGATTGATCCAGTCTAAAAGTAAATCAGAGCAAGGCAGTGGAGATTCACACCTTTCATCCCAGAACTTGGCAATCCCATGCCTTTGATCCCAGTACTTGGGAGGAGGAAACAGGAGCTCCCTCAACCCCGTTTCAGAATGAGGAGTTGGCTAGGTAAGAAGTCTTTCTAGTAAATAGCTCCTTTGCTTTCTGATCCTTCAGCATTTACCCCAATATCTGGCTCCATGTTTCTATTATTAAAACCAATTAGGATTCGTACTACAGCTACCCAAGCAGTAGATAGAAAGTGGTAAGTTCCCATAAATCAAAGGGTTCCCTCCCAAAAAATCATCTACTACATAATGTGTTATGAGACAGTTCCTCTAGACCAAGAGTATCGCCAAACAAAACAAAAGTGAAATTGAAATATATAGATAAAGATTGCAAAAGTAAATTTTCAAGCTAGTGGGGAGCCAAACAACTATAGTTGAGTTCAATCTTCAATCACAGTGTCACAGTATATAATCACTGATGAATCAATCAGCTTATAGTTCATTCTTGAAGTTATACCACACAAGACTAGAGAAACCGACATTAAGCATCAGTGTCATTTTTCTATTTTTAGTGACTGAGGCAGTCATAATAAAAAATATATAACTTTAAGGAATAATAGAAAAACTAATTTTTAATATACCAAAATAATACTGGACATTTAGAGATGGCATTTGATTTAACCCTTTCCTCGCTGAACCTGAATACCAAAATCCATCTTTGAAAGTATGTTAGAACATTGTAGAAATTTCTCTCAAGATCTTTATAGTGAAGCTGTTTGCAGACACTATTCCCTTCCCAAACAACCCATCAGAGATCAGAGTCAAAACCAGCAGTCATCTAAAAGTAACGACTAAAAAATGAAGCAAGGACATTCAAAGAAGGCAGGCAAAGAGTACTCCGGGGTATCAAATGCCTGAAAGAGGTAAATTAGAAGGCTCATAAGCCTTGCTTAAACTGAGATCAGAACTGTACAAGTCTCTAAAAAAGAATAAGAAAAAGAAAGAGACTTGTGATTATGGGTTCAGTATCCACAAAACTGAACCAAAGCCAAGAATTGCATTGGCTTTCGTATCCAGTTTCTTCCTAACTTATTTTAAACTAAGAATCATCCTATTTAAAGATTAATAACAGCAACTGAGAACTAACTAAAAACAGAAGCATAAAATCAATAGAAAAAATATTAAAAGTATCATGAATTTACACCGTTTTAGGTGATTTGGTAATGTAAAGTAATGTAAATGTACAATCAATAAGAAGGGATTATTAAATTACTCACTAAAATAGAAAGTTATATGAAACTATAGAGAAACATATTGGCGGGTCAGAGAAGCAAAATTAATGGAAGACAGAGCATATAGTGGGTTCCATGAGACATTCTGAGAAGCCACATTGATAAGGTAAATTTTAGCAGATTAAATGAAGGTGTATACAGCAAGGGATTAGCTACTTGGTAGAAAAACATTTTAGAGGGAAGGAGCGTATAAGTAAGGAGAATTTGTCAGCTATCAAAAATCTGGTAGCTGTAGTACACAAGACAGACTTTTACAAAATCATTGCAAAGAACTTTACATTTACTCTGAGGGAAATGGAAAATCACTGTGGTGTTCTAACCACATGAGCAACTGGATCTGAATAATGTTCTACAGGGAAACCCTGTTTCTTTGTTGAAAACACAGTTAGTAGAAAAAGTAGAATCTGGAAGACCTATCCAGTTTTTTAGTGTCCATCTTCAAGATAAATGTAATGGGCACTGAGGAAAGGCCAGACAATATAGTAGTTGGCTTTGGCTGTAATGCCAAAAGATGCAATGATCTACTCACAGTGTGTTGTAAAGGAAGTAATAATGGTACTCCCAAGGTTTCCAGACAGAGTATGGGAGAGGATGGCTATGGTGGTTTAAAAGAAAATGGCCCCAAATGGAGCTGCACTATTAGGAGGCATGCCCTTATTAGAAGAAGTGTGTCACTGTGGGGGAAGACTATGAGGTCTCTTGCTCAAGCTTTCCCCAAAATGATTGTTAGTTTAACAGTCTTGTAGCACTCCAGCACCGCTTCTGCCAGTAAGCAGCCATGCTACACCACATCATGATGATAATGGATTAAACTTCTGAAACTGTAAGTGAGCCACCCCAAATTAAATGTTTTCTTTTATAAAGGTTGCCATGGTCGTTGTGTCTCTTCACAACAATAAACACCCAAACTAAGAAAGAAGTTGATATCAGGAATTGGGTAAGGTTGATACGAATGCCCATGTTTTTGTTTGAAGTAATATGGACTTTGGTACATTGGGTTAGGAAAGCAGTGGGATGTTTAAAGTGCTACTTAATGGACCATACTAGCAGGGACATTGAAGATGGTGGTACTTAGTGTGATTTGATGAATGGTGGGGTCTCATTCAAGAGGTTTCAGAGGAGAAGAATTTTAGTATGATGCTTAGATTGTTCTTGGTGATGTTTTGGTGAATAAAATAGCTGCCCTTTGATCTTGACCAAACAGTCTGCCTGAGGCTAAAGTAAATAGTTTTGGCTAATTTTTGACAAAAGAAATCTCAAACCAGCCTGTTATAGACTCTGTACTATGTTTTTGAGAGATAATTCTAATGAAGATTTAAAATGAAGAAAAAGCAATCTGAGCAGGAAAAATCACAAAATGTAAATTTTGAGAAGTGGAATGTTCAAAAAAATAAATGGATTAAGAAATGGAACAAAGGATGTGGTGACCTCAGGGCCAATTAGCTAAATTCCAATTTGTGGAAAGAAACTAAAGAAAAGCTTGGAGCCAGGTGTTTGGTAGGAGACTCATTTAATCCCAGTCCTGAGAAGGCAGAGTCTGTTGGACCTCTGAGTCTGAGGCCAACCCAGTCTACAGAGAAAGTTTCAGGATAGCAAAGCTTAGACATCCAAGGACAGAAAACTGGTGAAGATGTAGTCAGATGAGGGGGCCATAGTTCAGCCCCAGTAAGCAGCAAAACTTGGTTGCTTTGGCCACGTAGTTCTGGCTCCAGAAATGAGGATAAGAGAAAAGATTTCTGGAATAAAGTTGCTGAGGCCAGGCATGTGTCCCTGAATGAGGCTGTGAAGTTGAAGCCTAGAATGTTTCAGAGACTTCAAAATGTTAGAGATGTCAGAGTTTTGGGACACTTGCCAAGAAAAGCTGCTAACAGTGAATAAAACTATCCCAAGAGAGAGAAGTGCATTTCAGTCAACGAAACTGAAGGAAACTGGAGACTCTGAGTTTAAAATTTGCCCAGTTGATGTTTGGTCTTGTTTGGGTCTGCTATTTTCTCACCATGATCCCTCCTCTACGTTTTGAAATAGCAATGTGTATCCTGTGCCATTATATGTTGGAAATATATGATCTTTTTTATTTTGATTTTTACAGGAAGATTACAGTTAAGAGATTTCCATGTGTCTCAGAAGAGACTTTGAAACAAGTTTCAGAATGTTACAGACTTTGGGACTTTTGAAGTTGGACTGAATGCATTTTCTGCATTATACTATATATGGTTACAAACCTTTGGATGCCAGAGAGGCATCGAAAGAAAATGGTCCCCAGAGAGAGTGGCACTATTAAGAAGTGTGGCCTTCTTGGAAGATGTATGTCACTAGGTCTCTTTTGCTCAAACTTCCTCAACTCGGACTGTCAGTTTAACTTCCCACTGCCTGTAAGATGTAGAAGTCTCAGCTCTAGTACCATATCTACAAGAAAATCACCATGATCCTTATTATGATGATAATGGCCTGAACCTCTGAAATTGCAAACAAGCCACCCCAATCAATTGTTTTTTTATAAGCGTTGTGTGGTCATGGTGTCTTTTCACAGCAATAAAATCCCAAATAAAGATAATGGCTTTCTTGGATTCAGTGGGAAAAATGATGCTGCTACACAGAGGAAGAGGAAAATAGGAACACTATTTTGGTGAGTTAAGTTTAAAGCATCCATCTTGTGCATAGGGAGATGTTGCTTTAAGCACAAAATATAGGTGTCTAGAGTTTAAGAGAGTGAACTAACCTGAAAGCATGATTTACCTGATGCGAGCCTTTCACTGGTGCTAAAAGTCAGAACAAGTTCAGAGAGCACTAAAGTCACGAGAGGATGAGTGAGAAACGTAGGAAGAAGAGGACAAGAACTGAGGCCGAGGTTTAACAACTACAACCAGGAAAGCGAGAAGAAGAAGGAAAAAGAAGCCCGACAAACTTCAAAGAGTATAGACATGTCAGGAAGGAGGAATAAGCAAGTGTGAAGTCTAACAAATAGTATTAACAAGAGAGAAACAGTTGATAGCCTTGACATAATCTGATTTTCAAAAGCTAACGGGGTGAATAAATGTAGGAAAATACTTGGTAAGTTTAGTAAAGGCTTGGGGAAGAAGATTTGAGGATAGTGAATAGAGGCAAATTCTTCAGAGGAGAATTAGTAAACTGAGAAGAAACTGAGCTAATAGTAAAGGTTTTGCTCTTGATGCTGAGATCTGAGATGGAAGACGATTACTTATATGAAACCAAATTCTGAGAAGAAATAGAGAAAACTCAGTGAGTCCTTGAATAGTTGTGAGGAGGTAGAGGGCATTCTACAAAAAAAAAAAAAAAAAATGGAGTTTAGAGAGAACAGCACGGTTTCTGTGTATGTTCTGCAAAATAAAGACAGTAAATGCTGACGGTGGAACCTGTGATGCCAGAAAGCGTGTTCTAATGATTTCAGACATTTCTGTGATGTCACATATATGATTATCATTTAAGAGCAGAAAAGAACAGCCACAATTTTGAGATACTGATTTGAAAAATGAGAAAATAAAGAGAATAGGCATTTAGAATGCAATTTCCTGGTAGCATAAGAAATCTAGTTGAAATGTTATCATTATAAAAATAATATAAAAGTAAAATCAACATTTTTTAATGAGATAATACAAGGATTCAGACAAAGAAGAAGAGTCAAGGGTATGATGATGGATGGTTTTAACTCCAACATGTCACAAATTACAATAACATTGAGTAAGAAGCCTCAACTGAAGAATTATCGTAATATCCTTATTGGTGCAGAAAGACCAATCCACGAACAGATAGCACCTTTGGTAGTAGTCCTGGTTTCAAAGTCATCATGACAGAATGAAGTCTATTACTTTTTGCCTCTCTCTTGCCTGCCCAGCCCTCTCACTTGCTGCTGGGCTGATTTATCTTGCTGCTTTTACTTGTGCCGATTCCATCATTGATATCAAAACCAGCATCTATGCTCCATTACTGACTGACAGCCAGCTCTCCAGGAATCTTCCAAGTTTTAGGAGCTAGCCTGGGACTGCAAAAGCACTCAGCCTTTGGGCTGAATAAATACTGGATTCTTGTTTCCTCTGAGGCGAGTCAGCCACTGTGGTTCTATTCCAAGTGTAGAGGCAACCAGCCTCAAGGACCAAGCAACTACTGGGTTGTTAGCCTCTTGTATGCAAGAAAACTGCAGTCTGATATTTCATAAGTCTATTGAATACATCCTCACATGTCCATCCTATCTATTCTGTTCCTCTAAAGATCTCTTCATTGTTGAACTGTATGTGTGCGTGTATGAGTAATTATAAGAACTTATTATGGGTCATAACTAAGTAAGCACATGTAGGTTTAGAAGAGGATCCATTAAATGTGGGTCAAATTAAATGAATAATTCAATACAACATACAAAAAGTATTGGATAGAAAAGGAAACGAACTGGGCAAAACAGGAAATGCTAGTTGTATAGAAATACAGATATAGGAAATTAAATTTCTAAATTTATTGATGAAAGGGCAAACAAAGAATGTACAGATAAAAATTGAGGCAAACTGGAAATATCAGATACAGGCTCAAAGAAAGTATGATCGAATACTTAAGAACAGTCAATAAATCAATCACCCAATCAATGCTATATAGCTGTTTCCTGTTATTCTTGAATTCATTTTCCAAAAATTAAAAATCCAAATAATAAGGATTTAAAGTAATTGCCTTACCCAGTGAGTTTGACTGCATGTGTCCGAAGTTTTCTATATTTTTCTGATTCTTCATTTGTGCTGATAACATGTCTGTATATCCCTGTCTTATAGTAGAAGAAATCTTCGTGGACTTGCATTATGGCTAAATAAACCCCAAATGATAAATAGCATAATTATTAAAATACTTCAAAATCTCCTAAGTTCTTCCAGAACAATCAATGGCTAAGTTGTGAGGAGTGGGTCTAAGAGAGCATACCCAATTTTTTCTTATTCCTTCAAAAATTCAACTATTTATAATATTACTTATGTACATGTTTTACATTTACAATGTCTTTCAAACATTTCTCTCTTGGATTCTAATACAATGAAATGATGTACAAAAGAATATTCTGGCAGGATTTCATCCTTTCTACTCTGGAGATCTGAGTCTGTATTGCACTCTTTAAAAACCATAGCCTGTGTTTCATAACATCCTCCTTCATCCCTTCTCTTGGGTTATTTCTTTTCTATATCATGTCATGTGGTGCTTTATGGAAGGGATTGTGCGATTCAGTTTGAAGACTTTATTCTCTCAGGAGGCTTGTACTAAAGATTTTTTTAATTGGGACTAGATATGGATATCACGGTAACTATGAATGAAGCTTACCTATCTTAGTTCAACATATGTTTTAAATAAAACTTGAATATAAACCACTGGCATTTGCTAGAACCTGCAGCGAAGCTCGTGTTGCAAAGGGAAATGAGGCTTCTTGTGTTCTGTTTTTAGCTTCATTCTTTAGCATTCAGGGTCGTTGGGGGGCTATAAGTGTCATTGGAAGGTGAGTCTCCTTACCCACTATAAACCATATCCCCCACAGGGTTTTAAGAGTTTTAAGATTGTGCCTAATGTAAATTTCTGCTTTCTGCAGGTTGTAGAGAAATGCTCACAGTGTTATTTATCAAGGTTCAATATATTTGACAACTTTTTTTGTCCTAAGGCAGACATAAATGTTGTAAGTTAAACCAGACTACAGCAGGCAAGCAAATTGCATCTACAGCAAAAACCAAATAGCATTCTTTTCATTCAAAAAAATTTGAAGACATTCCGAGTGATTTTTACTATCTATATAACCATTGACTTATTTAGCTCTTGCCACTCACCTGTGCTTTAAATACTCTTAACAAAATATACTATCACTGCTATAAAACATAGCCAACTAAAGCAAAGGGTGAGAAGTGAGGCACCAACTTCCTTCAATCTCTGACACTAAACCAAAGCTGTTGAATCTACAAGCTCGTTAGTGTGTGTCAGAACCTGCTCTGCACTCTAAGCCATGGGAAGCTGCACACACTAAACTATTCCACGGAACTGTAAGATGTGTGAGGACAATACGAAGCCCTGGTGCATGCTTTTTCTTGACTCTAGCTAAGGCTGGTGGGAGATATTTTCTCATAATATCAAAATGAGCATTTACTGACTTGATATTTTTTTAATTTTATGGCCTTGAATTTTTTCTATTTCTAATTTATGATGTGAAATTCACAAAAATAATATATGACCACAAAGTAAACCTCAGTCTTCCACAACATTAAAATAAATAGGATCCAAGTTTATTTTGACTGGGGTTGAGAAATAGTACTACAATGATTTGGAAATTCAGGATGACCTAAGGCAAATTTATCACCTAATGAGTTGTCAAAACCATTTAAGAAGAAAATGTCAAAGTGAGGATCGTGAATTTGGCCTTCAATAAAATTTCTTCTGTCTTTCATATTTGTCTCACAGATGCCAATAGAAAAGCACATGGTAAAACTGTACGTGAATTCTCACAGTTGTAACAGCCAACAAATTTCTCACTTTATCTATTGGTTACAAAGTTAATGTGACGTTCTAAGATTTTTAAATTAAATTTAGGCCATGTTTAGTATAAGCTTTGATTTTTTTGATAAATAATTTCAGTACAATTATTAAAAGTCATGATTCTTCCTATATCAATACTAATTAGATAAGTATTTAGAAATAAAGAGAACAATTAACTGATGGTTCCTCAAATACATAGCAAGTGTTTTTGATTTATGTCCCACCGTATTGATGTTATACTCAGGCTTTTGTGTTCACTACTTGAATTCCCATTTCACAGCTTATTGGTTTTGTTTTCCCATGCATTTCAGGGAAAATATTATATAGAAAATATATTTTGCGAATGTATCTTTATCAACATTATTGGTACAAGACAAATTCCAATAAAGAAAAAGGATCAGCTATACCCTAAAGTCAAAGTCAATATCTACTATATCACTATAAAATTATATTATCTAATAATACTTTACTGCCAATAACAAATTTTCAAAATTGGTAAAACTATAAAATAGTTTGATAAAACATAAATGACATTCTACTTTGTTTGATTTTCTTTGGCCTAATATAAAAAAGAAACTATTTATATCTAGTAATGTTCACTGGTTTTTTTGTCAATGTATTCCTAAAGTCACCTAAACTGAAAGTGGTGAAGTATCTAACCTGCTGTGTGAATTTTACCTGTGACCAAGTGGATAATGTAAACTCCATTAAGTGAATCACTGCAGTCATGTGTGCCTGTCAGGTGGTCCAGGAAGGCTGGAAGGACTCGGCCAGCTTTCCTTAAATGTGTTGTTAGTATTGAAGAGTTCAACTAACAAACAAGTTTTTCTTCTTAAAGTAAAATGGAAGCTCATGATATGTTTTGATGAGCCAATCTGCGACTGCACAGAAGTGTTGAACCCTTATGAAGATGCCTAAGTTTTTCTAGTTTATTATGATCCCATGATATCATATTATGTAATGTACTTTATTATAAGAATCTGTAATTGAAAGTGGCATTTCATCTGATCTTACCTTGAACTGGTCCATTTTTTATGATTTCTCTCATAATTTCAGTTTCCTGGAATGAAAAATGTCAGTGTGCATCAGTGAAAAGCACTAAAGCTAATGTCTAGTATATGCTATGAGGGGTAGTGCAATCCCTTTAGGGATTACATAATCCTCAGTGTCTTGGCCACTTGCAGTGTATTGTAGTCTGCTTTAAAATGGCCATGCAAACCATAATTCATTGATGAACTTGCTAAAACCATGATATGCCCATTTATTTTACTAATTTTTATTATAATAATCTGGGGGCAAAGAAAATTATAGCAGCTTTTTACAGTGAAAAAAATAGTAAAGATAAATTGGGAGATTGAGCTAGTGAATATTCATTTTACCTCAGATCTTTTGATCACAAGAGAAGCTCCACCAAATAACTGATGATTAAGGGCCTGTCATTTCATTATAAATACTGCTATTTTGCCCTTAGTGTCTCCTCAGTAGGGAAGCAGTTCATTCCTTCATTTACTCATTAATTATTCCATGCACATTCAACACAAACTCTGATAGAAAGAAACTTTGATTCTTCGTCATTCTTAAGACAGTTGCATGCTGGTAATATAGACAAACAATGGAACAGCTATCTTCAGTATCATATAGTATGTTCTATTATAGGGACCAACATAAAGGACCATTGATAAAAAGAGTAAACAACTGTTGTGGAATATTATGTTATGTTTCTTTATACTGTGGAATACTTGTTTTTAATGATGCAAAGATGTATTTCATTTTTTAACTCTCTGAAGCTGTGTTACTTACTCTATCTAAAACACCCAATTGGTCTAAAAAGAGCTTTACAGCCAATGGCAAGTCAGGAGAAATGCTAGACAGGACTGGCATGCAGAGAGAAACAATAGAAAGAAATATCTGGAGGAAGACCTAGGGGCAGGATAAGGAGCAAAGCTTCAGGGGCCAACCACCCAGGTCCATAACATACCACAGAGTAAGAAGTAAAGAAGTGTGTACAGAAATAGAGAAAGGTAAAAGCCCAGAGGCAAAAGGTAGTCAGGATAATTTGTTAAGAAAAGAGCAGGCAAGAAATAGGCCAAGCTAAGGCCAAGCACTCATAAGATAGAATAAGACTCCATGTGTATTTGCTTGGAGCTGGGTTCCAGGTCTCCGCCCCTCCCCCCAAACTGTAAAATCTTCCCTCCTTTTACTATTTCATTATGGTTTTTTAACTTCTACTTCCATCCATATTTCATAAATAATTATCTAAATCTCATATAATTTCCTGAAGATGGACAGTATCCTACAATAAATCCAGGTTAATATGAAAACAGTAATCCCACTTGGAAGTCAAATAAAGCATCGGGAAGTTTTGTTACAGATCTGTACCCTGTGCTATGTTTCCTCAGGTGGAAAGATGAATACCCATTTGAGACAGAGGATTATTTCCTATGTCAGTCAAGAAGAGTGAGGAGCCTTGATCTATGTAGACAATAAAGGATGTCATTTATTAAGATCATTATGGGTAAGTAGCGCTTTAAATACTCGCAAGACATCAACTTCTTTAAGTTGTACATTAACTATGAATAAAAGTATACCAGGATAAAAACATTGAATTATAATCTCAAGAAAACTGGAAATAAACAAAGGTTCACATATTTCTTAAATGAGTCCAGATAACTCTGATGATATTGGCTTAAAATTGGGTGAGCATTAAGCATGACAAACTGCAGTCTAAAGGGGACTTTTTCCTCACTATAGTAAGGTTCACTTATTTTGTGGATTAAAATAGGAGATCAGTAAGATGAACCATTGCCACCAATAGGTAGTGTTTTAGCTGTAAATTGCTGGTTTCATTCACATGCATACATTATAAACCATAACTGAAAACTCTGTTTGGGGAGGCACTTTGCAATTTAATCAAATTCCTTACATTTTTTGCTATAACAACTGCATTGAGCTATAACTAATCAAAATCAAGCTTATAATGGTTATTTTAGAATAGCTACAACCATATGTGAACAGGCCAGGGAGATGTAATGGGTATATCAGAGATTTGGGTATATGCACCAAACTTGATAGTCTGAGTACCATCTCCAAGACCCATATGAAAGAAGGGTATAACCAGTTCAAGCCAAGTTGTTCTCTGATCTCACATACAAGTAAGGCACACTCATCCCTAGACACACACACACAAAACATGCACAGATAAATGTAGTAAAAATAGAAAAGATTATCTGTAAACATAACATTTGTTAGTCTATAGTGATTTTAAATGTTTTAAAAACAGTGTGAACACCATCAAAGCTATATAGTTTGAGAATGGCGCCCCTGTTAGTTCTAGCTGTTTAGACTTACATTTGAAGAGATTCTGTATGGGGGAGAAGACTGGTAGATTCTGTTGGATTTCTCAAAGCTGTTGGGGCATGGCTTTGTGGCATGTCGTTTTCCCCGCCCATCTGACCTACTTGCCATAGCACAGACGTTATTGGTTGTGTTTTGATCCTTGAAAAGTGGGTAGCATGCATGAGAAACCAATCTAAGAGGAATAAGAAAAAAAGGAAATTTTTTAGGAAACTGCCATAGTATTCTGTTTATAATCAAGTTTACTGAGCTAAATATTTGTGTATTTTGCTATTGGTTTTCCTGCATAACTCTAAACTGGCAACCAGCTACATAGCACAGCAACTTAATGAGACTGTAATATTCTCTTCTGTTTCACTATGATCTTTAGCTTTCTTCAATCCATTCTTAATAAATAATTATATACTTGGCATGTAATTTCCTGATGATGAAACATTTCCTACAATAAATTCAGGTTAATATGAAGACACTTATTTGAGTGTTTTATGGTAGAATATTGTGAAAACTACCCTTTTAAAATCAAGATTGATTTTTGTTTTGTTGACACTTCTATGATGCTATCCTTTTTCTTAAGATTGTATTGAATAAGTGTCTAGTTCATGATACTATGGAGGAAACACAGTATGTTTATATAATAATAAAATTTATAGAGTAAAAAATTGCTAAGTTGTATATTATATAAACATTAAACTATTATTGATAAATTTTGGAAACAAACACACAAGTAAGTTATTTGATTCCAAACTTAACATCTTGCTGAATAAAAAAGTGGATCATATGGAAATAAACCCATGTAATTAGTTATATAAATATGCGATACTAAAATGACCATACTTCTAGAAAATAACAATTGGCAATTAATGACTGTTGAGAGAGAATAATCAGTCTCTCAAGGGATGAGCACTCTGTTTATCCAAAACAATGGGGCCAGCCCTGAAACTATATGTAGGCAAACAACAAAAACATACTCAACAGGTTGTATTTATGTATAGGTACATAAATCCACAGCTGTATATATAATCAGAGTAAATTCTAAATTTGAGAGTTAGGGAAAAGAAGAGGAGGTGAATGGAGGGGCTAGAGGAAGGAAAGGGGATAGATAAAGTTATATAATTCTATTTTAATTAGAACTGTATTCTTTTTTAAACCTTAGGTAATGATATATGAACGTTGGCGTTAAGATAATCGGGCTTATGTGAGGGCATGTGTCCCTTATAAATAGGATTATTCTCGCATAAAAAGAAAAAACTGTTTATCCACTATATGGGATACTATCAGAAGACAGCCATTTGCCAGCCAAGAAAAGATCACTTCTCATTCACTGAATTAACCAACATGTTGGTCTTGATTTTGCAAACTCCAGAACAAAATGTCTATTGTACATGGCACTTTTTTCATGGTACGCTAAGCAGATAAACACATTGAGATTTGTTGGATTGCAACATCAACTTATGTATGTAATATATTTACTATATAAATATTAACTCTCTGTGTGTGACATGTTGTGCACACGTGTGATGGTGCTTGTGTCCTTAATTACACACCTGGCAGACAGAGATCGAAGTTGATTTCTTTGTCTTTTATTTTCCTTACAGAGTCTCCCCCTGAACCTAAAGTTCGCCGATGTAATCAGTTAGTTTGTCTGGATAGTGAGTCCCTGGGATATTCCTGTTTCTGATTTCCAGTACTTATATCATGAGTTTGTGATACCATAACTGGATTTCTATGCAGGTTATGATTCATCCACAGAAATCATTTTCGCCCTCACTACACACCGTGACTATTGATGATGATGACTTCATTTTTTAAATTTCATACGTAAGTACTGAATTTATATCATTTCTAACCTGACTTTCCTGCCTGCAACATCTCTAATACCCCATCTCCCACTTCCCATTAAATTCATGCCCTCTTCTTCATTAATTATTATTATAATTACATGTTATTTCACAGTAGTCATCCTGTTCCTCTGGCCCTTAATCTCTCTGCCCCTTCTTCTGTGATTTGTCCTAAGTTCTAGCTGTAGAGTTTGCATTGTAGATATATCAACTGTTTTATTTCCTCATAGGACCAAAATAAATTAACCAAACTGGATGATATCAACCCAAATTGGACAACTTCAATTCGTAAAAATTCTTTCTTAGGTGAAATATATGAAAGAAATTAATGTATTAGCTCCCGTTTATACCTGACATGCCTCTCACTCATGACTAGCTATCATCAGTTTCCATGAAATAGCAGGCACATAATTCTTATGTGGTAAAGAACAAATTAACAAAACTAGAGTTCTTTGTATTCTTTAATAACTTTGTAGTTCACTAGCCATAGGATATAATATAGAGATCAAACTATATGAGAGTAAAAAAAAATGCCACTCCCCATTTTCTATCGAAAAGGACAGAGACTAATGGGTCATGAAAACTTTAAAATGCTCATTTATTTTATTTTTATTGTGTATAATCTTATTTCTCCTGAGTTCTCTATTGCTCAATCTGGATAACCAAATGGAGTAACAGATTTATCAGTGACATTGACCAATGTTACTCCCTCTGTGAAGACACAATAAAAATGATTTCGCTCACAAAAAAAAAAAAACAGGAACAAAGACTTCTTTGAATCTTTATATTAACTTAGCTAGAAATGTGTACCTTCTTCCAACACTATTTCCAGTGGCTGATAATGTTAGCAGAACCCAAGACAATATATATTTAAATGTGGCATTTACTTATGATTATATAGAGGTGACATGGTTTTAGAGTTTCTTTTTGTAAAAAAGAAAAATCTTGAAACCAGTCTCTTTCTATATTCTCATTTAAAAGAGAAAAACACTTATAAGAATCCTAGGAACACATTTTGAGAAGTTATTTACCCACGTTTTCTCAGGAACCACCAAGCCCTATCAATGCTTCCACTGTTGCATCCATGACGGGTTTTGGCACAGCAAGAGATCAAATTCTGAGGGGAGAGATTGGCTGTGTATCGACCGTTGGACTGAATGGCTATACGGTCTGCTGCTACACCTGTTTCAAACAAAGTACTGATTAATATTTAAATAACATGTGATGTCATATTTCTAATACTTCTTTTATTTGGACCCTCAACTAGTTTTCAGAATTGGTATTGCTTCAGTAACTCACTGCATAATGGCTTTCTATTTCTTTTCTTTATAGTCTATATATATTTGAACCCCTTTTCACTGAGAAATCTGTCAAATGGCAGATTTTTTTGAGAGAGATTTATGTACCTGAATTGTCAAACTCTTGCATCTGAAACAGCATCTTCCCTAGAGTTGCAGGTAATCCTATCTTTTATATGAATAAAAATAAATAAAATTTGTCACAGAAATATTAACTATTAATTCATTTTAATTTACCCATTAATCTAGCATAACTGTATATACTAAAGTAAACCAAATCCCTAGTTTGTATATTGGTATCTAATGTAACTACCCTAGAGGCCATAATTCTGCTAATTAAAATTGCTATAAATATATACTATACTATAGCTAAAATATTTATAGCATATTTTATAACCATAATGTGATTCAAAATAATCATATTTCAGTGGGCATACAATTAATTCTATATATACACATATAGACACGCATATATACATATATGTGCAACTAGTTAAGTGTATTAATAGGTGTGGTTATAACTAACATTACTATAATATTGTTAAAAGTAATTAGTTGTAGGTCATAGTTATTTGAATAATAAATGTCCACAATAATCCTCAGAATTTGGAAACATATCTCAGTTGCAGCATTAGAGTAGGCTTATAAAATATGATCTGGCTAGAGAACATGTGTCACTAGGTCTGGGTATTTTCTGGTTTAGTCTTGTATTGTTGTTGGAATTCCATGACACTTTATAATGCCACATATGCTATTTTAAAATTTTAACATGAAAAATAAACATATATTAACTGATGAAAAATAGAAAAGGATGCCAAATTTCTGTTCTCATAAAATAGCAGGAAATTAATCAATGGTAGCAGAAATCAATTGTGTCTTCAATGTGGCCATACATTCATAGTAAACAAGTGTAAATGAGAAAAAATTAGGGTAAGGGTCATTTCAGTAGGAAATTTTCAGAGGTTAGAAACCTACCAGTATTTCCTTGATTCATCACAGGCAAATCCCAAGTCAGTATTTTAGGTGTTCTAAATTAAAGGCAGAAAGCACAAAGCCTTTTTGTTATGCATTCTCCTCTCAGAGAAACTTAGTTTTTGTTTGATTTATTTCTCAAAAAAGCTTCACAGGAAGCCCTTATGGTGTCAATCTGGAGTTATTTTTCTAAAATAACTCACTTTAAGGCAATGTCTATAGAAATGTGTCTGTGTATGCTTTCTACATGTCTTAAATGTGTGTTTTTCTGCAATGTTTAGATGTGTTTATTAACATCTTGGTACACATAGTATGATAAAATGACACCTCTGATATTCTCAGGAGATTAACTATTTATTTTCTTGTGGAGAATAGAAGTTCTTTGATATATCGATATTTATTTCTATGATTGAGAATCAAATATATTTTTAGTTTGTATATCATTTCATTGAGAATACTTTTACAGTAAAGAAAAACAATAACAATGAAGGTGGAAGCCTGAGGCTCAGAATGATTTCTGACACTTCTTGTCTTTGTAAATTACTTCACTTTCATGGGCTTCCTTTATAAAACAAGAATTTCCAGTGACTGTGCTGAGGCTGTCTATGAGGGTATGACTTTGGCACATTAATGCATACCTTCTTCAGAGCAGCCCTAGCAAGTTACTGTGTTTCTTACTGCTAAGAACAAAATTAAATATATTCAGAAATACAAATATATACAGAAGTACATTTGGTCTACTGGTCTACCCAAAATTTTTGCATAGTTTAGGAGGTGATTACTGCATAAAAATAAATTAGTGTTGTGGCTGACTAAATATTTATTCAACTGTCTGAAACAGTGCTCAAATGAGTCATGGGTTTCTAATTCATTAACAGAAACAATGGAAAGACAGCACTTATACTGATAAGGCAGGAGCTCCTACAGAATAAAATATATCACTACCACTGAAGTAAGCTATCCCAAGACTAACATTATGCAAGAACATTTCAGGAGCAACCCAGTTAGTACTAGGAATTAAAGGTACATAATGATAGGTAATGTCCTGTCCCAGAAGATGTCACTGCCTAAGTTAGCCTACCCAAAATCTTCAGCACTCATCTCATGATTCTTCAGTGTGGAAAAGTCTTTGAGGGATAATTTTGGAGACCAAATCTTGGGATCACCCTGAGTACCTTATTTATTGGCATCAGGTACTTACAGAAAATTAGCTGTTAGAGAGATGTTTCTTACAGTTTAAAATGAACATTAAAATTATTTTTAGAAAGCAATCTTTTTAAAAGATGTTATATTCCATTAAATTTAAATTTTCTTCATTTATTCTATATAAAATGATAAGTACAGCATTAGCCTATCCTACTATGACTTAATTCTAGAATTTGACTGCTTCAAAATAGTTTAATAACTATAGTGTTGTAAATCTTTTAAAAAGAAATAATGTAAGGGTTCTGTGTGAGTTTATATGTGAATAGTAGGATTCTTGATGACGTTATTGTGAAAAGGTAGCAAATATTTTTACCTTGTCCAAACTCAAAATCAAATGCATTTTGTGTCTTTACTCATTGTCTATAAACATTAGGCACTAATATCCAAATTTTAGGTTATTTATAACTTCCATGTTCTTTTTTTGACCAGAATATTTTAACTGATCATTTGCTATTATTTACATTTTCTACATTATAAATCCTCTGACTACTCTACCGTGCTCTAAAGAAAAGAGAAACTATGATGAAATGATTGAAATGATGTTATTACTTGCAGTGGAAAAAGCCCAGGATGCAGCACAGTTTTTTTGATCCAGTGGGCCGTGAGTCCATCCAGGCCACTTATAAGAAGCAATGAAAACCTCAGGAAGATCAGCTCTGACAGGAAAAGATGCCTAAGGGAAAGAGAGACAGTTGAACATTAGATGTCCTTAGGTATGTCCCATGTCACTATCACTGTAAGGTGCACACATGCCCTCTTGCAATTTTCATAATGATTTTAAATTATTTTATGCATTCAGGTTTCTGAGGGAAGCATGGCTACAGGGGATTTTTGTTCTACTTGTGTTTCCAAGCAGATGTATGTGGAGATTCACAGCATGGATTGGATTTTTTTTCTGGTTCCCAAACAGCACAAGGACCTTTCTTCCAGTGTATGTTCCATCTTGAATCATAGCTTGGTTAGTCACACGAAATGACATATGAGATTGTGAAAATCAGCTTTCATAAAGAACGTTTACTTCTGTATCTTTCTTCATTTTGAGAGTACATATGACTGTCAGGTGAAATAACTTCAAAAAAGGCATTAAGGCAAATTGTATATTAACAAAGGAAATTATTCAATTTTTATCATTATGAAAAATAAAACTGAAATTAATTGGTTTACATTTATAAAATTCTTAAAAAGGACTTTGAAATTTGTATAATACCAAAGAGATGTGGTGTCATAAAAACCCACATTAAGTTTCTAACAGGGTCAGTTCTTGCTACCATCTCAAAATATCTAGATGATATAATAAGAGGAAATATTTGAAATACTTCAGATGAGGTAATTGACTTCTAAAGCTAATGGATATGCTAAACACTTAATTAAGATATTCTCAGAATACACTCATGGGATAGATTATTTTGACATCATTTTCCATTATTTTCATTTCTATGAGAAATGCATAAATGCAGCACTATGTATCAGAAGTTAAATGTCTGTAAATACTAAAAGTTTATTGATTAAGTGGTTTTATTATTTGTGCTAGTGGTACTCCTGATCTAGCATCTTACAAAAAAAACTTACTTCTGACAATTACAAAATAGATTCAGAGTCTAAAGCAAGTAAACTTAAAACATATCTGTTTCTATGAAAAATTCATCCATCCAAAGTCATGAGAATTCGAGTATTGATAAGAGAATTCACTTTAGACTTAGAGAACTATTACTACCCAATAAGAGAGTGAGACATCTTGAGTCCATTCCAAAAATTTTTGCAGATGGAGGAGTGAAGCGCATAGAGCTGGTACCATGGATTGTCTAAGTGATAAGGATCCACATCATAAAGATCTGGAATGCCAATGCTTCTAGATGGACCATATAACAGAACCTCAGATTTGGAGCTGCATTAGCTGAGAGGAATGACTTAGGAGGCACAGAACCAATCTTAAATGTGTCTTTCTAAATGAAAGACAATTATGTGACTTAAGCATCACCTGTGCTTTCCCATATCACTCCCATCAGCTAGCTTATCAGTGTGTGCACTTAAGCATTTATCACATTAAGTTACCCCAAAGTTCCAGAAAACTTGAGTGTCTGAAAGTCAGTTGTTTTTTATTACATTGAAATACAATTTAAGGATAGAGTGAGGATAAATCCCTTCTGCCTTCTCTAACCAATTAAGATCTATAATTTCTAATACATTTCAGAAGGATTTAGTGATGGAGTACAATGTATGTGACTTCCAGATTTGAGAGATTATTAGATTCTTTACATATGGAAGATAGTCTAATGATATAAGTGTGTGTGTGTGTGTGTGTGTGTGTGTGTGTGTGTGTGTGTGTGTGTGTAATTTGGATAGATTTTGTCTTTTAGAATATGATTTCATCTTTGGGCTGATTAAACTATTACAACACTAATTTGCTTCTTTCATGAATTATTCCTTAAAACTAACACTTGCAAAAATAATTGGTATGTAAGATAACATAATAAACACACAGTAATTATAATAGTTTTTTATTAAAAACATTTTACCCATATGATATGACAGAATTTATGAAATTCATGTTTTCTCTTCTTAAAGATTTTTACAACTTTTAATATTGTTTTCTTTGAAAAACAATATAATATTGTTTTTATCATTTGAAGTTGGTAAGAGAAATTACATTCAATTTTATTTACTTCATAATATCAAACAATTTAATTAAGGAACACAGAGAGGATATGATTTCCTACGTATTGCATTCCCTTAGATAAAAAGAATGATTTCAAGAGACAATAAGTAAAAATAGTATCACACAACAATAACTTTTAGAAATTGGTTTAAAAGTTCTGGCTTTGATAAATGATACATTTTTTAACCTAAAGACAGTTTTATTTAATTTAATAAAGGGTTTTCCTCCATGTGTTCCCCTGCTCACACTCCCTTCCTTCCTTCCAATCCCTACTAGTCTTCCCTCATCCATCCTGTGGGGATTTAATAAAAGCTTCAGAAGTTTCAGAGATATCAGAGGGAATGTACCCACAGTCTATGTGGGAATTTAATAAAAGGCTCCAGAAGTTCCGGAGATCTAACCACAGTCAGTCTAGGAGAATCAGAGAGTGGTGATTCACACCTTTAATTCCAGCACAGGGAGTATCCTGGGAGTGGTGACCTACGCCCTTAATCCCAACTGAGTCAAGGTCATTAGATTACTGAAGCAGTTCCAGGCTCCCAAGCAGGCAGTGGTGGGGCCATGCCTTAATTTACCAAAGGAATAGAAAGACAGAGAGAAGGAACCAAGGGAAGCCAGGCTGAGGAAGCTGGAAGACAGCTGGGTAAGATCAGACTGTGGTGTTTATTCTCTCTAATATCTCCAACTTTCTCAGAGATCTATCCCTGAGTCTCATTTATTTGTGCAACACCATCCCTCATCCTTTGCCCCAAGGAGGCCAAGGAGTTCCAAGGTGAATCAGTTCAGACTGGAGTATCCATTAGAGGTAGGTCTGATTCCCTCATCCCAACATTAGGACAGGGCTAGGTGTTCTACAGGAAATGGACTCCAAGGTACTAGTTCATGCACAGGAACATAGTCTGATCCTACTCCACGAGGTTCCCCGTACTGCCCATGCCATTCAACAGTCATCTAACTTTGGAGGTTTAGTTCCTTTTCCTGATAATTCCCCAGTGGCTATTTTTGGTTCAGTGAGCTCTCCAGAGCTCCAGCAAGTCATCACTGTGAGTCTCCTCCTCATAATCCCTATCCTTTTGCTCATATAGACTCTTCTTTCTCTCTCTTTAGTTGGACCAGGAGCTTGACCTGGTGCTTAGCTACGGATCTCTGCTACATTCTAATTAAATTCAATTAAATTTGATGAAATATTACCTAACAACTAAAAGAATCAATAGGACAACCTAAGAGTGGCAGAAATTCCAAATGTGGTAACTTATGTAATGGAGAAATTTGTCTTCAAACAGAATAAGCACTCTTCCATAAGGGCCTTTTAAACGACTATGTTGTTATATTTAAAAAATCAATTATAAATTTTTATTCCCAAACCAACATTAGCAAAATTTGAGAATTAATTTGAACAGTCTTCCTATTTCAACATCTTATTTGGAAATTATATAGATACTATGGACAAATACACAGCAGTGCCAATCACCAGGAACTCATTTACATTAGGGTCTGTATTTAGCTATATTATAGGGAATGGGAAATCCTTCACAAAGAGGTTAAGACACACTTTCCTTAAGAACATCATCATAAGTCTATGCCTACAGTTCCACTATGTTGAACACCCTTCTATCACCAGCTTCAACTTCACCCTTTCGCCCCTTTTAATTTGGATAACCAGAAACATCTATATATCTAAATAATGAAACTGAAAACTTATCTCTGTTTCAACATTTCACAGTCCCAGGTCAGTGGCGAAGAATATCAAGACATTTCTAGGGACTATTTCATCCTTTGGAGGAAAAGATTTTTTATGGTACCCAGGAAATATAGAAATACTTCCCATCTTCAATAAAATTGAACTTTTCACATTAACATTTGGAAGCCTTTGATGGTTCTCTGGTGTCTTCTGCTCAGTGGTTAGTGCCAGTTCTCCAGTCCTGTCCTTTCTATATAGTCATGAAATTTTTACCATGGCACACACAGGCTGAGCAAAGTGATTACACTGGCCAGAATCAAAAATGCTGCTGTTATTATTTCCAGTATAGTATAGTACATGTGAGTGTCACTTGGTACTCTCGAGAATTTTCTTCAAATGACAACTTGCTTTTTCTACTCCTGATTTTTCATGCTTCTAGAAATTGGATGTTATGGATGGGCATGGAGGAGATGCCTTGAGCCATTATCCAGCCTTGGAAATGAAGGAATAAGAGAAGAAGGAGGAAGGACACAGAGTACAGCTTGGGTCCAGGACCATCTTCCTCTGTAGCTTGGCTTATGGAAGTGGACAGGTGATTTATGCCACACTCATGCCACTGCCATTTTTGGTTTGGTCACTCACAGTTATCAAAGAATAAGGAATTGTCATTGAAGTTTCTAGGTCACTGCTGTATCTCATTGAACCAAATCCATGAAATGTAAGAAAGCTCCTCAACTTCAGAGGAACTAAAAGTTTAGGGAAATGCAAATGAGAACAGACGAATATGTCCTAAATGTTTCACCTAGAACACAAGTATGAAGGAAATTTAGCAGGTAATTTTAGAGGGAGTTGATCTATTTAACAACTGTATAAAAACTATTTTTAACTAAACTGGTTTATATTTTCACTATAATACTTTGTTTAGCAAATGCCAATGTATGTGACAATCTAAAAATTGTAAATAATGTTCAGAATTTTAAAGGATTATTATTTGGCTCAATGCATATTGTTTCATTTTATTTCATTTTCTCTTTTATGCTAATAATAAAATAAGGGACCAGTGTCTTTTTGCGGCAAATTTGGGAAAGAAATAAGACCAGAAAGAAAAAGCCTGACACTGGAAGCCAATGAGTGGATATATGGTGTATGTGTTCCTCCAATTACTTTAGAAATATCTTGAAGATCTATCTGTGCTGATCAATTAGAACCCTGAACTGGTCTGGTTATGCTAAATTATCATCACAACATTGTGAATACAATTGTGGATAGAATTTTAACAGTCTTAACCAGTGACAGCGATAATGTCTACCATCCTGGTTTGCTCTTAACATTTTCTTTTTGCACGTGTGAGAAGGTTCTGAGGTAAACACACACCAACACAAACCCCACCAGAACATCTGACCCATCCCCACTGATATCATCCACACTCAATGTGCTATGGCCAGTGCCTGGTGTACAGGAGTGTGGGAATAAACAGGAATTTTATGGGGAAAGGTTCCATTTTTGTCCAATATTATGTGGATTACAAAAGTATTTAACTGGGCTTTCCTTTCATTGTCACCATTTGATCTTCACAGAGCCTTCTGTCACATGGATGCTGCTGGTTCAGAATAAGAACTTCCTTTAGAAAAGACTATGTTTACCCAAAATAAAAATTCAACAATTAATAAATGGGGCCTTATGAAACTGAAAAGACTTTATAAGGCAAAAATTACCATCAATAGGTTAGAATGAGAAAAAAATCTTCACCATCCCCATCATCAGACAGAGGGCTTATTTCTAAAACATAAAGAACTCAAGAAACTAGACATCAAAATCCAAATAGCCTAATTAAAAATGGGGTATAGATTTAAACAGACAATTCTCAACAGAAGAACTCAATTGGCATCACTCAATATCCAACATCCTTAGTCATCAGGGAAATATATATCAAAAGGACACTGAGATTCAACCTTACACCTGTCAGAATGGCTAAAATTGAAAACACAAGTGACACCCTATGCTGGAGAGAATGGGGAGCAAGAGGAATACTTCTCCATAGCTAGAAGGTGTAATATGAGTTTCTGGCTCATGGTCCAGACCCACAGACCCACAGTTCCTCAAAAATACACAAATGCTTATATTAATTACACGCTGCTTGACCTATGGCTCAGGTATACTGCTAGATAGCTCTTGCATATTAACTCAAACAATTTCCATTAATCTAACATGCTTCTTGACCCATGGCTTATCTATTTCTTTACATCTTACTTCTTAGGCAGCTGGATTGTGTCTCCCTTGACTCAACCCTCTTCCTGTATCTATGCTTGGATTTCCTGCATGCTTATAAGCTGCTCTGCCATAGACCAAACCAGTCCCTTTATTAATGATTGATATTCATAACATAAAGAAAGACATCTCACATCACTTTCCCTTTTCTATCTAATCAAAAAAGTTTTCAATTTTAACATAGCAAATTACATATAACAAAACAGCTATCAAGCAAAAGTTATAGTATGTAGTCTATTTGTATTTAGCAAAATTAATGAAAATATTCTATCACCTATCTTATCTTTGTGAGTCTAAAGTCTCATAACTAATATACCTTTTATTATAACTAAGAGAAACTATACTTATAACTATCTAATCTTCAGCTCCATCAAAGACCATAGAAGTATATAATATTACTGTTTAAGCAGGAAGTGCAAGCAACTTCCAAACTATAGAAATGACAGAGATAACATCTCTCTGCCTAGACAGTCACCCAAAGTTGCTTTGTAATGTTGGGGTATCCACCTTCAACCTACAGAACCAGAGTCTCTGGAATATCTTTCAGTAAAGCAGGAAATCTGATGGACTGCTCCATTCTGGCATAGTTCATCAGTTGCTTCTACTTGTGTCCTAAAGAATGTCTGGCAGTTTTCTCTATGAAGCAGGAACCTGAAGGACCATCTTTGCTTGTTCTGCCAAAGTACAGAAGTCACTTTCCTATGGATCTTGCATGTCCAGTTTATACAGCAAACTGTCAGGAAGTTGAGGCACAAATACTTTGTTTTCAAGTGGCTAAGTTTTGCTTCAAAGAAAGTAAACTTCACATAGAGTTTCTTTCATGCCCATCATCCTCTTGAAATAGATTTGGGGCTTCTAGCAGCAAATATTTCTCACTGTCCAGAAAAGTCTAAGTTCTTAAAATATCTTAAATTCCATATTCTGTGGGTATGTGAAGTATTTGAAGATTACCTATCTAATTGAAATATATCTTTGTATACCTAAAAAACCTTAACTAACATGACTATAAAGTTGGTTATTATAAATGACTATTAATCTGTATTTCTTAATTACAAATTGCAATTTTAAAAGAGTTATATAAACATAATACCTTAAACAAGAGTATAAATATACATACAGTATAACAAAGTTAGCCTTAAATTTCTATCAATAAACCGAAATCTATATCAATATAAAATATTTTGAGATTAAACCATTTTTTGGATTAAAATAGATTCAATATTCTATTATTTATTATTTCTATATACTATTCCTCTTTTTCCTTAGAAAGATAATGTCTATGACCATTATCCATTTATAGTGAAAACAAACATCTATAAACAATATTTTGAGAATTTGGGTGTAGCTTTCTATTACTACTTCCTGCTAATTGAAGAACACTGGCAATCTTATGAGCATCCTGAAGCTGGATCATCTTAGTCAGCAGCCTTGAAACTAAAATGGCAATCCCTTTCCATCAGAGATTTTTCAGGGGGTCTTCCTTGATCAAACCATATTAGCCTGGAAGCAATCTAAAGGTTCTCATCTACTGTAGAAACAAAAACAGAACCTCTTTTGCAAACCAAAATATCCTTAAACCCAAATTTCAACATTAAGATACTTTAAAAATGTATATTTTGTTTAACTTATCAGCCTTAATAATCAAATTTCTTTCTGTAGTTAGCTCATTGACAGTTTAAAAATTAAAATAAAACACAATAATAAACATAATCCAGACTCTGTGTATTTTCCATCTTTATGTGGCTCATTAAATTTTTATTACTCTATTTCTCTTTTTTAAAGAAATTTATCTACCATTTTTCTTTTCTCTCTGAAGCCTATGTACACACATTGAAACCCATTTAGAGGTTTTCTCCATCTGAACCTGTTTTATTGCATGTCTTTAATCATTTTCTAATCAGAAGAGTTTTTAAAATACTGGTCTATAAAGTACTTCTTTGACTGCTGATTTTGTTCTACTCTGCTTTTCAACATGGTGGAGGTACCAGAGCCATAAATATCTTCCCAATTCTTAAAGACAGTATTAAATATTGTGGAGATATTTATCATCCAAGTTCTGGGGACTCGGGGTCCACACTGTCACTAAGTAGAGCAAGGCAGCCTGCTGCTCATGAACTCCATTCAAGTATTTGACAGCACGGCCTCTTAAATTAGCCACACAGTTTTGCCAATAAAGCTGAATCAGGAAGGCTCTCTTAAAGCAGCTAGTGAACAGAGCAGTGCCAAAAAATGCTGCTACTAAGAAGCCATGTTTGACTCTGCTCCCTTGTTGTTTAATATAAACAGAAAAGTTAAATCCATCATATACAGCTTGCTGCTTATACCAAGTCCTGTGTGAGACTTCATGAACCAGCCTTGTTGCAGCTTAAGCTGACCACTGCAAGCCCACCATTATGTAATTCAAGCCAGCAAGCCATGCTATCTCTGTACCATGACCCATGTCAGAGACACAACTCAGAAGCTGCTTTTTACTGTTTATGTGCTCTAGAACTTAGAGCTTTTTCAGGCTTTATGTGTGTGTGAGGAATCCATGTTGGATCAGCGTTTGTAATAAGAGGTTTCTGGCCTGTCTCACCCATGGTCCAGACCCATACCTACAGTCCCACAGAAATACATAAATGTTTGCATTAATAACATACTGGTTGGCCTATGGATCAAGCATGTTGTTAGCTAGCTTCTTCATATTAACTAAAACCATTTCCATTAATCTGTCCTGCCATGTGGCCCATGGCTCATCTCTTTCATTACGTCTTGCTTCTTGGGCAGCTAGATTGTGTCTCTCTTGACTCTGCCCTCCTTCTCCCTATATCTATGCTTAGATTTTTTGCCTGCTAATAAGCTTCTCTGCTATAGGCCAAAACAGTATCTGTATTAACAAATGATATTCACAGTATAGAGAAAGACATCCCATATCAGGTATGAGTACAAACTTATACAGTCACTTTGGAAATCAATATGTGATTTCTCAAAAATGTGGGAATCAATCTTCCTCAAGATCCAGCTATACCACTCTTGGCCATGTACCCTGAGGATGCTTCATCATACCATAAGAATACTTGTTCAACTATATTTATAGCAGCTTTATTCATAATAGTCAGAAGCTTGAAACAACCCATATGTCTCTTAATGGAGAGTGTATAAAGAAAATGTAGTACTTTATACAATAGAGTATTACTCAGCTGTTAAAAACAATGACATCATGAAACTTGAATACGAATATACTGAACTAGAAAAAAAATCATGCTGAATGAGGTAACTCAAACCCAGAAAGACAAACATGATATATGATCACTTATAAGTGGATATTGCCTATAAGGCAAAGGTGAATCATACTAGAATCCATTGACTAGGAGAGGTTAAGTAACAAGGAGCACACCTGGATATCCCTGGGAATGAGAAATATGAGAATTCATGGGTAGACTAGAGGCAGGTCAGGATGGGAACATGAGGGATCAAGTAGGGGTGATGTGAATGAAGGGTACTGAAATAGACTAGAAAGAGGTCATTTCAGGGTCAGATAGAAACCTAGTACAAGGAAAACTCTCAGGAACCTACAAGTATGACCCCAGATAAGACTCCTAACAAGAGAGAATATATAGTCTGAGCTGCCACTTCCTGTGACAGCCAAGACTAAAGTGTAAAGATTGTAATATCAATTCAGCCCATTAACTTTTGACCTATAGTCAGTCTGGCTTATGGGGTAAGGATGAAACAGAGATTGTGGAAGTAGCCAAGCAATGATTGTTTCAGCCTGAAAGCCATGCCACAAGACTGAGCCTATTCCTGACACTTTCTAGAGCACAAGGACCCAGAGGTTGCATGGCCCAGAGTCTTGGAATAAAGCCAAATATAACTAGAGAAAAGTCAATGTAATGATGTCTAATAATATTGTGCTATACTCGTAGATCAGTTACTAGACCAATAGTCATTGGAGAGGCTTCATCCAACAACCAATGGAAATAGAGGCAGAAACCAAGAGTTAACCACTAGGCTGAGCTCAGAGAATCCTGCTGAAGATAGAAAGGAAGGATTGTAGAAGTCAGCGAGCAAAAGACATAAGAAAAATCACAGTAGCAACTAATCTGGGCCCATAAAAACACACAGAGACTGAACTGACAATCAGGGAACCTGCATGGGACTAACCTAGGCTCTCTGCATATACGTGACCGTTGTTTAGCTTTATCCTCTTTTGAGACTCTTAACAGTGGAAATAGGGGCTGTATGTGACTATTATGATAGGTTATGGGACCCTGTTGCTCATATTGGCTTATCTAGACCAGATTTAATACATGGGGACATTCTTAGTCTTGTTACATCTTGACATGTCATATTTTGTTAATATCCATAGGAGGCCTGTCTTTTTCTAAATATTAATGGAAGAAGATGAGTTGGGGCGAGGCAATACAAAGGTTGGAGGGTGGACTAGGAGGAGAGGAGGAGGTGAACTTCAGTCAAGTTGTGAAATAAATGAACATTTTAGTAACCTGTTTTATAAAAACTAAACTGGAAGATACACACTTTGATTTTGAGGGGCATATCTCATGTCTACCACTTGCTGTCACTGACATATATTAATCAGGTTCAAGTGGTTTTGTTCTGGTATTTGGTTTGATTGGTTTAGTTTGTTTGTTTGGGAAGAGAAGAGATGAAGTGGGGTCTGTAGAAGTGTGAAGAACTGGGAAGAGTTGATGAACAGAAAATAGCATGATCAATATCTATTTAATACAAAAATATAAAATGAATAGAAAAAATACAAGGTTATCTCTAATGACTAGGGAAATAAAATAGTCAATCAGCTGTTATGTGTTACATAGATCATGATGCAAAGTCAGATCATCAAATGAAATTTTGTCTTTTCATCAAAAATTTTAGATATTAAAAATTAGTATGTAATTTACAAAATTATATTTTTGTTTAACTCTCAACATACTGTAAAAATTTATGTCATAATTTTTATCTGTAAGTTTATCAATTAAGTTCATATATACTGAATAAGTGAATAGAGTTTCTCATTAGGGTAACTGAATATTTGTAGCTATATCAACTTGCCATCAAATATAGTGTATGGCTATGGGTTTCAGGAAACATGCCAGCCTTCTTAACATTCTAATAGTTCCAGACAAGTTCTACTGTAGATAGAATGCTTATTATTTTTTTTCTGGGGTAGTTTACAGTGGCAATAACAAAACTGCTCATTTCCTAAATCTATTGGGTTTTATTACATGTGTTTGCATGTCTCTCTCACATGTATACTACATGCATGCCTAGTGCCTGTAGAGTCAAAAGATGTTATCAAATTGACTAGAACTGTAGTTAAAGGTGGGTGCAGGCAACTAAAACTGGGTATTCTGAAAGAGTAGAAAGTATCCTTAAACACCAAGCAATCTCTCCAGGCTCTACTTTAAACAATTTCAACCAAATCAAATACACAGATAAATTCTGAATTTTTATATTTTTGAGCAAATATTATATTTGTAATCCAAAGCTTTTTCAATTTTTATAAATAAATATAACACAATTATACTTCTGGGAGCTATTTGATAGATTTCCAAGCACTTGAACATTAAATCTTGAAATAACACTGTAATATATACTATGTTAGTTTGACTCGATTTGGTTTGGTCAAAGACCATAGCAGACATTTCAGGCTCATCAGAAATCCGGAAACTCCATCAGCCAATAAATGAAAAAGCTTCATACTGCTTTCTATCTGGAAATAAAATGCTAAAAGTAATGAAGGTCTAAATAATTAAGTCCTTTCAGAACTAAGCTATTTCAGAGTGCTGCTGTGTTCGCTAAAGGTTATGGAAATAAAGGCAAAAAGTGCAAATAAGGAAAAAGTACCTAACATATAGAATTGCCTTAATGTCTTATTGTATTCTGTTTTGGTAAATACATACTGAGCACTTTACAGAACTCATACAATGTTAAGATCTAGGTACAACTGTAATAATTATTTTATGAAGGACACAAGTAGTAAGACCTTGATATCCGAATAATCTGGCTCCAAGCAAGCACTTTAGCTATATATATCTTAGATATACAAATGCATGCACAAACCTGTGCAGGTATATAGTACTTGACATATACTAGAAACTAGAGCTTTGTACATACTAGGCAAGCACTCTTTCATTAAGCTTATCACCAAATACACATATATCTTTTAACATCTCTTCCATGCTAATGTTTCTGCTGGCCTCCATTGATGTAAGCTTTGCACATAGCCATAATAATTGGTTGTCTTAATTTTTTCCCTCAGAAGAATTGGAAATGCTCTATTTTTCAAAGAATACACTTTGTTCCTTCCAGTATTCTTATTTTAAAAGTTTAGCTGAAGTCAGCATTTCTTAAATTACACTGTGTAAACCTAAGATTTGAATAATAGCTAAAAGATTATCTAATTCTGTGAATTTAGAAAATGCTGCATTAGAAGTTTATGAAATAAAATCTGCAGTGCTCTCTGTATTCTTTTGAGTAGTATGAATCTTCAAAATATAGATATGGTCTGTTGCTTATCACAACTTAATCTGGAAGCAGCTGAGATACAGGTCTCCCAGCTGTCAGCCACCCTAGGAAGCCTAGTTACACAGTACAGGCCAGCTCCCTCTCGACCTTCTTCCTTTT
Source organism: Phyllotis vaccarum (assembly GCA_033318265.1). Taxonomy (NCBI): domain Eukaryota; kingdom Metazoa; phylum Chordata; class Mammalia; order Rodentia; family Cricetidae; genus Phyllotis; species Phyllotis vaccarum. The sequence goes on along the minus strand of JARWLC010000004.1, from coordinate 132,945,920 downwards.
GTTCCTTCTACTTCTGTTCATTTCTCTGATTTTCCCCATAAAAATATGTTTATTTGCTTTTGTCTGCCCTTCCTTAGGATTCACATCAAGGAGAGTCATTCTATGAATCACAAAATTATCCATATTTTGACATATTTCTATTCTTCATTGTTACTAATCACAACCCATGAAAAAATGTGGTCGAAATAGTTTCTGAATTAATTTTTAATATATTTTAAATAAATCTTTGAGAATTTCACATCATGTATTCTGGATAATATTCAACCCCCACACCTCCTGCTAACTTTTTCCATATTCACTTTCTACCCACAACTCCTTGTCATCTTTTTTTAAATAACCCATAAAGTCCAATTTATACTGACCATATTTGTGGGGATATTTTCAAATATAATAGAAATAGAGATATAAGAGGGATCTACCAACAGTCAGTCTAGGAGGATCAAACAGTGGTAACTCACACCTTTCATCCCAGCACAGGGATTATCCCAGGAGTGGTGACCTACGCCCTTAATCCAATCTGAGTTTGAGGTCATCTTAGTTTATAGAAGGAGTTCCAGGCTCTCAGGCAGGCAGTGGTGGTGCCATGCCTTAACTGAGTAAAGATAGTATTTAAGGCAGGCATGGAAAGACAGAGCAGGCAGAAGGAGCAAGGAGGAGTGAGGCTGGGAAATCTGGAAGACAGCTAGGTGAGATCTGACTGTGGTGTTTCTTCTCTGATATGTCTGCCTTTCCCAGAGATCTGGCCCTGAGTTTCCTTTATTTGTACAACACTTGGCACTCATCATGGCACACACTGTTAGTCCCAGCACTTGGGAGTCAGAGACAGGAGGATCTCTGTGAGTTCAAAGCCAGCCTGGAGTATTTTCAAAGCAAGTTCCAGGACAGCCAGAACTATTACACAGAAAACTCTGTCTTAAAAAAATAAAAAAGCAAAAACCAAAGACTGCAAGAGGTAGATCTGTTCTCTGATATCTCTGGCTGTTTTTATTATATTTGAAAATATCCTCACACGTATTTATGGGTTTAGGACCATCTTATGTAGCACAGTGAATTAGTTAGTAGCAACAGCTATGAAGAAAACTGACTCCTCCTTCCCCAGAAGCCATCAACTGTCATATATCCTCATATTGGGATGGGGTTTATGGGCTCTTCTCACTTCATGCTAAAATTTTAACTAACTTGGTCCCATATAGATCTTAGGTAGACAACTTCAGCTATTCCAAGTTCATGAGTGCAATAGAGTTTTTAATTTATTGTGTAAATATCTGTATGACACCCACCAACATTTCTCTAACTAAAGTTCCTTAGACTATTACAGACTCTCATGTTATGCCAAAGAATATAGCCTGGATACCAACTATGGAAGAGAAGAGCTTACCCAGAAATTAAAGATTGTTCAACACCCATTTTTCAAAGGCAGAGGAAAGAATTTTATGTTCTAACACTCATCTAGGCAATATGGCCAAATAATAAGATATATTTGGGGATTAGGGTGCAGTGCATTTTTTTAGCATACCAGGAACCATACCATGATTTGAAAATTATAAATATTCAATAATAGACCAAGAACCTCACTAAATGAATAGTTCTTCCTCTACAGGATTTTGTATTAATAAACCTTTTACACATGTCCTGAAAATAAATTTTAAATGAAGAAAATATCAGTTTATTCAAAAGTACAGCTCTATAAATTGTCCATTTGTACTTTATTTTGAGTCAGTTTGATATAATTTGTTGAATATTAATCAGGATATATCTTTTGCCTGTGTGGTTACCAGTTCAACTCAGTTCATGTTGATCTCACATACTTCCCATAAATACTTCCCTTGGTTCCTATCTTTCCCACTTGACTAGTATTGAAGACAATTCTAACACTTAGAAACTTAGCCATTAAGCTATTATGACCAAGAAATCAGAATTTATTTCCAGGCCATATATCATAATTAGGTAATGGAGCCCTTGGAGGTCAGCTGAATTGTCCTTGTTGCTTTCTTGGAATTACTTAGCAATTAGGAATTTTAAACATTCTTAGAACACTAATCATTAAAGTTGTTTTTCATTTATATATTGCCACAGAAACTTTTAGGCAAATACTAAGGAATTAATAAATGGCTTATAGTGAAATATTCTGTTCTCTGCTGTGATGATTGGCAACTTGAAAAACTCTATCATGTGTTTTACTAGACTACAATAAATTAACAGAAGCTGAAAAGTTAAAGTTTGAAAAGGAAATGTTGGAAACAATCTTGAGTAAGAACATATTAATGTTTATACAAATAAATTTTGGGCTCACTGTGCTCCTCAATGAAAGAAAATGCAAAAATAACCATTATAATGGAGTATTTTCTTAAATGATGCTAGAGAGGCAAAGAGGAAAGACAAAACCACAAGAAAAACAAAACACTTTTCCATTTGAGCATAAAGTTAAATCATTAAAAACCATGAAATGAGCCATACTGCTAAAGATTTTGTCTTAATAGTTGTTAAAGACCCCAAACTATTTCTAAGCTAAGCATCTGTGGAAAATAACTCTTAGTATGAGAGTAAACATCGTTTTTCCTATGTTGAACGTAAATTATCTAAAATTACCTGGACCTACTTATACTACAGACTACTGAGGTAGGGGCAACAGACAAGGTTTTGTAATGTAATAAATTCTGAGGCAGTATTTTGCTCGCTCAGTCTCAAGGGAACTTGGGCTCACTCAATCTTAGTTTTCTTGACATTAAAGCATTCAATGATGGTCATACCCAGAACACCAAGCTATTGTGGGAATTAAATTAGACGAATCATGAAAGTATTTGCATACTTGGCAATATATGCTCAATAAACATCAGTTGGTCTCACTTTTGTAGATACTAGTTATAATCTATCAATTCTGGCATCTAAATTGAAACTTTAACTGGGGTAATAATATGCCTGGAAAAGAAATTTTGGACTGGATATTTAACAGATACTAATTAATTTACAATCCCGACAATAGCAGAATGCTGAGAGAATTTGGGCATCTGGAACCTGATGCCTTTATTGTAGACTGACAAGCTGTAAGTCTCCTGCTATGGATTGTAGTAGCAGACCTTACAGAAAATTTCAACTTGAAAGTGTGTGTGCCTTAGAAACACTGTACACTAAGTGGTAAGTGTTTGTGCTCCTTAGAAAGGCAGCAGCTTCTTTATATAAGGGAAAGACTAGCTGTGCAAAATCAGGAAGCATGAAAACACTAAGAAACATAATTTCACAAACAAGAGTGACAGGTCTCCAGGCAAAATTCAAATATATTCTTTAAAGTAGCTTGAAGACTTTTAAGTATAAATATCTTTTAATTATCATGGAGTGCATGCCTAAAATTGGTTTTTCATGACAATAGGACACATTTGTTCCTGGAAATATCAATCTACTTTATAAAAGGATGGTTGTCATTGGAAAAACTCCATAGGAGTTTGCTTTCAATATGGCAAGATTTGCCTTGACTGCTTGACTTTGCTGTACAGACTGGACATGCAGATTCCACAGGACAGTGACTGTTGAACTTTGCCAAAATAAGGCAGGACATTCCTTCAAGATTCGTGCTTCACAGAAGAGACATTCTGAAGGATACAGAGGAAAGGACTGACAAACTTTATCTAAACAAGGCAGGGAATCCTTCAAATTTTATGTTTCTGTTTCATTAAAAGTCTGCCTGACAATTTAGACCTGTGAGCTGAAAACAGATGTTCCAATGTTTCAAATTTGGGTGACTGTACAGGCAGCCAAATGATACAATTGCTAGGAAATATTATATCTTTCTGGGGTCTTGAATGGAGTACAAGACTAGATAGCTAAGGTTGCAGTCTTTCTTAATTAAGAAAGTAAATTATGTATAAAACTTTGGAGTCACTAAGATGGGATGGGTTGTGGAGTATTTTCCCTGAATGTGCTAAATACCAGTGGACTGAATATTGTAAATGTTTCTTGATAACTGTTTTTGCTGCATTTTGTCTTCCTTTCTTAATTTATAGTTTCTGGAAGCACTCTCAACCTCCTCAGTCAAATCAACTTGATAAACAAGATTTGCCATTGAAAACATTGAATATCCAACCCTTCAAAAGAAATGTGTATTTCTGTGAAATCATTGACAATAAAACAGAGTGCACAGTCATCATTTAAATGACACACAAACTTTTTAAGTAGGTAATGGTTGTTACATTTAGGGATTTTTTAAAAAAATTATAACAAAGTTTTATTTTCATGGTTCTAAAAAATCAAAACTGAACAGTATAGTTTAGATTTCTTTCAATACACACATGAATTCGCCTATGAAAATGTGTGTACATTCATGAATCAGAAACACTTACTGTCATTCCATTCATGCTCAGAAGTGTAGGACTAGGTGGCAAGGTGCCAAGACGAAATTTGAACCCTTCTTCTAAAGTCATTCCCCAGAACTGGCTATAGTTCTGTGCTGTCCATCTACCTTACAAATGAAGCAGAAAAATAAGCATAAGTTACATGATATCAGTCTTATAAATACAAGTTCATTTCTAGGTTTGAAAATTTTATAGTAATAGAATCTCAAAATAAGGGAATTATCAGTAGTATTCATACAGTTGCAACAGTGATTATTCTAAAATCAAGTATATGAAACACTAGTCTTGGTTTTGGCCAATTTCAGTGATGATTAATATAAAAACATGAGGCCACATGTTAATACCAGAAATATGAGATCTTCATTTTCTCTAAAGAATTAAGTATAATAAGGCTAATATGTAGTTGTCTTAAATGTCCATAATTGCCCTTCAGAGAGGAACCTAACTCACAGACAAGAACTTATAGGTTAAAGATGACAATTTGTGGCTTCAGAATTTATATTTGAAGTTTCTCAATGAAAAGTATCCATAAAATATTAAAAGTTAGCTAGCTATACATTTCATGTTTGCAATATTTGAGACTGAACCCAGGACTGCAGACATCAGGTAAGTGTTCTACCACTGAATAGCTCTTTGACAATCTTCATTATCCATCTTTAAAGATATTGTATCAGCAACTGTTAATTATACATTAAGTTAAGTGGGTTAATGCGTATCCAGTGTTAGCCATTAATAGTTACTGGCAAACATATTAAGTCCATTATTTATAAATTAACTATTAAAATGCAATTTTTCTTGAGACTTTTTAAAAAAATGCTTATGAAAAATGCCTTATTTTTAAAGTATGATAAGGAAATTTGAAGATAGAATTCTCCGGTAAGTGAGAGTGGTAAGTGAGCCCTGGACATCTAACAGGCATTTAAACCATCTGCATTGCAAACAAATGCTTTCAGTTTAAATCAGGTCTATACTGGACTCTGTTGTGTTTGTTATCAAAATTACTTAGAATGTGATAAGCTCTTTTGTGTGATTAGAAATTCAATTTAATTCTCAGTAACTTTTAAAGGAAAATCTGTAATACCTATGGAATTCCACAGTGGAAACCTCTGGATCTATACTGTACATGTCATGTTATTTATAAAACAAACATAACTTGGTGAGCAAAGTGAATTTGGAGGCAGAGGTGCCTTGCTTTAGTAGTAAGAAACATACAGAGGTCATTTAACTAAGAACTCAGCTTAATGAAAGGAAGAAGCATTTAAAAATATTAGAAAGAAGGACACATCCAGAGTGGTGGCTCCAGCCTTTAATCCCACAACTCTGGATGTTTTATGAGTTCAATGCCAGTCTAGTCTATACAGTGAGTTCTAGGCCAGCCAAGGATACAGAGTAAGTCAGTCAGGAGAGCTATTCAGCTGTGGTTAAGAGTACTTGTTACTCTTGCAAAGGATCAGATATTAGTTCTCAGCACCCACATGGTGACTGATAAGCCTCTGTAATTCCATATTCAAGGGATGAAACATACTCTTCTGACTTCATCAAGCTCCACAGGCCTTATGTAGTATGTATGCATTTATGCAGGCACACAAAATACGACTACACATAAATAGATAAATCTACATACATCTATAAATCTTAAAAACAAAACAAATCACAGAAAATAAAATAAGAGAGCAGAGATCTTTTTCCTCTTATTGGCTGAAGGTATAAACTGACTCTACTTTCTCGAGAGCTCTTTTAAGGCACTTGGCATCACTGAGTTCAAGTCTGGGGAAATGGTATCCTTGAGACCAAGTAAGTACAAGAATAAAACCCCACGAATAGAAATTTGAGAAAATGTTTTAGACTGAAAAATTAAAATTGGTGCTTTTTTTTGTCCGCAAAGAAGCCAGAGCAATAAGAAACAACCAGCAGTGGTGCAGAGCCACATCCTGGCAGGAAGAGCCCCGAGGAAATAAGCACCTGCCCTTATAGAAAACCAAATAGAGAATTAATGACAATTAGGATGATAGCTAAACTGTTTACAAGGGAAGGCCAGTCCAAGCACCTGCTCCACTTTTGCTAGGAGTCTTAGCTGGGGTCATCTGTGTGGATTCCTGGAAATTTCCCTTGCATGGAGTTCCTCCCTATCCCTATAATGTCTCCCTCCATCGAGATATCTCTTTCATTGCTCTCCTACTGGGGCGCTTCCCCAACTCAGTTATCTAGATCCCTCATGCTCCCATCCTCCCTTCACTCCCTTCTACTCCCCCTACTAGTTTCCTGAAGCAATCTTAACTATTTTTCCTTCCTGGGGTGCTCCATGAGCGTCCCTTTTAGGGTCCTCCTTTTTTATCTAGATTCTCTGGGGGTGTGAAATGTAACCTGGTTATCCTTTGTTTTTTGTCTAGTATGAGCTTATGAGTGCGTATGTACCATGCCAGTAACAGATGGAAGCAGATGCAGAGATCCACAACCAAACTCTGGGCTGAGCTTCTGGAGTGCAATTGAAGAGGAGGAGGGATCATATGAACAAGTATGTGTGTGTGGGAGGGTGTCGAGTTTATGATGGAGAAAACCATAGACACAGTTGGTCTGGATTGGTGGGAACTCACAGACTCTAAATTAATAGGTGGGGAACCTGCATGGGACTGACCTAAGCCCTCTGAATGTGACAGTTGTGAGCTTGATAGGTTTGAAGGGCCTCTGGCAGTTAGACCAGGACTTATCCTGGGGTGCATGAACTAGCTTCTTGAAGCCCATTTACTAGGGTGGGATAATTTGCTCAGCCCTGATGTAGGTGGGAGGGGCTTGATCCTGCCTCAACTTGGTATGCTATATTTTGTTGACTCCACAAAAGAGGACTCACTCCCTCTAAAGAGTGAATATAGAGAGGGGAGGAGGAAAGGAGGGAAGGAATTGGAGAAGGGGAGAAGGGAAACTGTGATTGGAATATAAAAAGCAAAAAAGAATTAAGAAAATAAAGGAAGAATCCAGATGGTTTTCAAATTAGAATGTTAAAAAGAACATCTGGAGAATTGGTGGCTCTCCTGGAAACACCAATTGCAGGCTGAACTTTACCACTAAAAAGGCAATTGGACAGAAGGCATAAGAAGAGTATGGGAAAATCAAAAGTGGAGAGATTCCCAGCACTCATGATGTTCTATCTCTGCCATTGCTTGAAGAAGTACATGATCGTTCTGTGGGTTCACAGAACCAGACCATGATTCCAAGCATGGGTTTTATCCTGTGGGATGGAAATAGATCCAAGCAAAACGGGATTGGTTACTCCCGTGATGTTTGTGCCACTATTGCACCAGTGGGCATGTCTTCCCAGGTCAGTCATTAGTGTACCTCAAAAGATGAGTATATGGGCATTACTGATCACTTTTCTCCTCTGGTAGGATTCATAGCACAAATAGTCTGGATTATATATATTGTGTCTCCTTTAATTTTTTAACTGTTAATGAGCTAACTGCCAAACGACATTTGATTGTAAACATTGCTAAATTAACCAACATATATATTTTAAAGGTAACTTGACTTTAAAATTTGTGTTTAGGGATATGTTGCTTTAGAAAAGAGTTTCTGCTTTTGTTTCCACAGAAGATGAGAACCTGTGGATTGTTTACAGGCTAACATGGTTTGATAGAGGAAGACCCCCTGAAAATTTTCTGAGGAGAAAAGGTGGCCCAGATGATCCAACATCCAGATCAGTTTTAAGGTTGCTGATTAAGATGATCTAGACTCAGTATCCCTCAAACATTACCAGCACCCCCAATCAGTACAAAGTAGTTTAGAGAACTATGCCCACATTCCCAAAATATAGATTATAAATGTTTATTTTTGCTTAGAAGGTTTGGATATTGGTTATAGTCAATCTCTTTCAAAAAAAAAGAAAAGGAGATATATATTGGATAGGATAAAAGGGTAGATTATTGAGTCCACTTTTAAAAAGAAACTATTTGTTTTAAATCATTTACATTGATAGGAATTTTAGTTTATTGATATACACAGGCTTCTTTTTTACACTGTATTTATATTTCTACTCTTGCTTACGGTATTATGTTTATGTAACCAATTTAAAATTGTAATATATAATTAAGAAATGCAGACTGTTAGTCATCTATGATAATCAATGGTTTATCATTCTAATGGTAATCTTCAAACACTTCAAAGACCTACAGAATATAGCATTTAAAATATTTTAAGAACTTATTTTAAGAACCTTGACTTTTCTAGATAGTGAGATATGTCTGCTCTTAGCAGCACTGATCTACTTCAAAAGGATGATGGGCATTGAATAAATTCTATATGAATTTACTTTCTTTGCGGCAAAAGTGGGCTATTGGGCAAAAGACTGATCTTGCCTTGACTGCTTGTCAGTATGCTATATAAATTGGATGTGGGACCCCCATGTGAAAGTAACTTCTAAATTTTGACATAACAAGCCAAAGTGGTCCTTTAGGCTACTGCTTTACAGAGAAAACTTCCAGATACTTTACAAGACACAAGAAGTTAATTGACAAATCTTGCCAAAATGGACAGAATAATCTTTCAAATTTCCTGCTTCACTAAAAAGTCTGCCAGAGACTCTAGGTCTGTAGGCTAAAGATAGATGCCCAATGTTACAAAGAAACTTTGGTTGACTGCACAGGCAGCCAGATGTCTCTGCCATTTCTAGATTTTGGAAGTTGTTTGCAATGCACATCCTGTTTACTCAGTTAATATTATATCCTTCTGTGGTCTTTGATGGAGTTGAAGATTAGATAGTGATAATTATAGCTCTCCTTAGTTATAATAAAAGGCAAATTAGATATGAAACCTTAGACCCACAAGGTTAAGGTAGAATATTTGCTTTAATTTTGCTAAATGCAAACAGACTAGATATTATAACTGTATTTCTTGCTTGATAGCTGTTTTGTTATGTGTAATTTTGCTATGTTGAAATTGAAACTCTCTTTTGTGATTAGACAGAAAAGGGAAGTGATGTGGAACATCTTTCTATATGCTGTAGATACCATAATAAAAAGGCCATTTTGGACTATGACAAGGCATCTTAGAAGCAGGAGAAAAATCTGAGCACAGATAAAAAAGAAGGAGGACAGAGTCAGATGGAGATGCTGCAGCTGCTGCAAAGAGAGTAAGATGTAATCAGGCACAGTAAAGCACATAGATTAATAGAAATGGGATGAGTTAAGTAAAAGAGCTAGCAAGCAATCAGCCTAAGACATAGGCCATAGTTTGTAATTAATAGATACCTTTGTGTGATTATTTGAAACAAAGCAGCTGCCAGACCAGCCAAGCAGGACAGAAACTTCAGGCTATGGGATTATTTATGCAATTTTAATTTGGCTTTATGTACTGGCCTTTTATAGTGGTATAATATTATACCATTATAATAATGGCTCTTCAAGTAGAGAGTAATATGGTTTAAGGCAAAAATATTTACTTATATTTCCAAAATGCCATGAAAGAAAGATACTTTTCTTTAATCATTGCCATGAAAAATTATACAGAGAAGTGGAACATAGTGTTTCAAGCTGTAATACCAGAGCTTGGGATTGTTTTGACTCCAAGATCAGCCTGGACTATGCAGCAAAATGTGTCTCAGTCAATTAACAAACATATAAATAAACATAAATAAATAGTGAATAAATATGCCCCATAATATATACTACATTATGTATAATAAGTACAGACTTGAGTTTAAAATACAGTAAAAATTTGGGGACATAAAGCTTGTATATCTATAAATCACATGTTTTAATGTTTTCTACAAAAATAGACAGCCTATGCCTCAATAATAATACTCTATTACACTCAAACACACAAATAAGGGAAGGAAAACTCTTTTCCATGGACTATAGGTGCCCAACAATATGCATGTTCTTAATACTTGTCTTCCACTCTGCTTAAGAGTGGTTCTTGTGCATATTTATTACAGTTGGAAGCTGTTCTTCTATGATTTCTTGGAAAACTGTGTTACTTAGGTACAGCATTTAAATCCTTTATGATACCTGACTAGGGTCATTTATCAAGATGACACATTCTTCCGTGTTTGTTATGTTTTTTCAATGATTTGGATATAATTTATACACAGGAAACCATAAATGGTTTCCCTAGAAATGCTCAAATATCATCAAGATAGCACCTAAAACACTAGTTAAACAGATACATCATACAGGGAACTTGAGAATGACATCAGAATATTAATGTCAAAAAATGACTTTCTGTACTCATGTCTTCCAAGAAAATATCTTAAATACAATGAAATTCAGTGTTAGCATTGTCCTAAAAGACATAAAATTTTATACCTGAAAGAAATAGTGCTTATATTTAAAAATATGTATCTCATCAGCTTTTGAGATAGGTCAGGAGGTAATGGAACTTATTACCAAGTCTGATGTAAGGAGTTTAATACCAGGGTTCCACATGGTGGAAAGAGAGAGCACACTACCCAGAAGTTTTGCTTTGATATCAGACATTGGCTATAGCATGAGCATTTTTCTTTCACCCTCCTACACACACACACACACACACACACACACACACACACACTCATACACACACATACACACGCATACACTTCTACAAATGTAATTTTAAAATGTCTATTAAAAAGTGCATGTTTCATAATTGATGTGGGAATGTCTTTTTGTATGCTGTGAATACCAATCTTTAAATAAAGGAGCTGTTTTGGCCCATGACAGGCACTGTAAGAAAAGTAGGAAAGAGACATCAGAATAGGTAGGAGGAGCAGGGGCAGAGTCAGAGACAGAAGGAGCCAGAAGCCCAAAGGATCAACATGTAAGGAGGGAGAGACCAGGCCTGAAGCCCAAAGGAGCAACATGTAAGGAACACAGGTGACCCACGGGCCATGTGGCAGACAGATTAATGAAAATGGGTTGAGTTAAGATGTAAGAGCAAGCTAGCAATGTGCCTGAGCCATAGGCCAAACAGCATGAAGTTAATATAAGCATCTGAGTCATTTCTGGGCCTGACCAGGAACAGGCGGGCGGCTAAGGGGTCTGGTGCGGCAGGTCTGTGGGTCCAGGCCTCCAGGCAGCACGGGACTGAGAAAACACAATATAACACATCACTTCACTTTTCTAGTTGCTTCAACCTTCTTTTGTTGAGTATTTTGGAGGAAGTCAACAATGTTATCACTAGTATATAGACTAGTAAGTGGCAGTGGAGACATTTTAAGGCATAGATTATCTAAGTTATTCCCCTTTTATTCAATTCTGTAAAGAAAACAAATATGGGCGCCTACCTTGGATTCCCCTGTATGTAAGTGGAGAAGCAATCGAATGTAACAGTTTTCAGCTGAGCACCAGTTGTTCCTAGTGGTCCTTGATCATTTTCCTATGTTAAAATTGCTAGCAATATAGTACACTCCACATACCTTTTGATGTCAATTTAAGTAAAATTTACTAAATGTCAGTTATCTCCACGAAACTGTTGATTAGTGCTTTACTACCTGTTGTATGAGGTTTGTGTCTCAGGCTAGCCCCATGGTTCAGACCTGCCCACTGCCCCACTGCCACTCAGTACCAAATAATCAACAAAGACATATATTAAGTTCATGCTGTTTGGCCTATGGCTTAGCCATATTGCTAGCTAGCTCTTTGATCTTGATTCAACCCATTTCCATTAATCTGTCGTGTCATGTGGCCTGTGGCTCACCGGTGTTACCTTACATGTTTCTTTTGGTCTTCTGTATTGTGTCTCTGTCTGACTCCACACTCCATCTGACTGAGCTCATAGTCTACCTAGGATGGCTGAGCATGGGTTTGGCTTGGGTAAGGAAAGAACAGGGAGGAAATGATTAGAATGAATCAGTCTTTCTGACTTTCTGATTTTAGCTATCATGTATGTGATTGGATGTTCTCTCCATCTCTCACCACCACACAGTAACACTGACCTTTCCTACTATTCTGAAGCTAAAACTTACATATTTTATTTTAACCATTTTAATATCCACCTTGTGCATCTGAAATGCACATTCCTAAAAATCTTCCTTCATATTCCTTGTCCAATCTTTCTTTATAATTAACGACCATGTTTAGACGTAAATGGCAGAGTATGTAAGCAAAGGAGAATGCCATGAAACTATACTGAAAGATGAGCTTACCCATAATCTCCTTTATTGATGTGGTCAATTAACTCTGGATGAACAAGGCACACATGCTGGGAACATTTCCATTGCTGTCCTGAGCATGTACTGTAAAGACAAAACAATTTACAAGGGTCCTTTGACCTTTATAAAATATGTTTCCAGAATAGTAACAAGAGTGGTACATTGTTAAGAAAGTCAGGGAACAAATTTCTTGACTAATGTTAGCCATGTGGATGTTTGATTCTTAAAGAAAATAAATCATAAAACTTGAACTAGGTGCTACTCAATGAGTTCTTATCCTCTGAAGTAACTATATCTGACATGACCCCACATTCACTGATATTTAAAAGCAAATTAAAATATAGATTTGGTATACTTATTTTGAAATTTTTCTTCAGGCTAATACAATTTAAGCAGCATGTTTTCATGTGTACTTACTGCGGTTAAAAAAAAAAACCATGGTTTGTTGGCAGTCTATCAAAACATTTATAATTTAGAATATGCTTAATGAGTACTTGATATATGGAGAAGGTTTACTATAAAAACATCATATTTAAAGCTTGCATTAAATACATACATAATTACATTTCCAAACATGCTTCTGAAAACTTATGTTTTATGGAATGTAATTTTTGCCTAGATGAGCTTTAATCAGAAGATTTTTTTTCATTCCTGAAGAAATACACAGACAGTAGAGCTCTATTCTGTGCCACATAAATTACTTACCAGGAGTTGCAGTTTTCCTTAACTACTGAGCCTTCTTCATAATGCTGGCTATCTCTGAAGCAACCTGATAACAGGATATTCAAACAAATGAACATTCTTAACTGAATAAACCATATCCTCATGACAAGCCATCTACAATTGTCATTAGTTGTTAGAATGTGGAAAACTACGTAGTGCCAATCTGATAGAAGTCTCCATCTGCTTTGTGTTAAGATTTCTATATCAAATTCTTCTGTGTTCACCCTGTGAGATTTTGTTTTTACAGTGTGCACTACATTCCAAAACAAGATTGTAAGATGTAAAAAATAGATTATCAAGAAACTAATCACTATCCTTGCCTTTTAAAAGTTTAATTTGATTGTCTATAAACACTTGAGTCAATTTATGGCATTTCCTATTTTTAAAATTTAGCCCAATCTTATAAGTAGGAATAATTACAACAGATGACCCGAGGTCAAAATCATAATGCCCCAATACAATGCAGTTTAACTGAGTTAACCTGATACCTACCAAAAAGTAGAAAATTCCACTGTTTGGGATCATGAGAAAAAAAATTATGAAATCAGTAAAATTGAAGTCATTTGTTTTGAAGATTCATCTGCCTTGGGGATTAAATATATTAAAAAAACATACCAGATGATGAAAAATGTCTGATGTTTATGAATTGATAAGACTAATATTGTGAAAACCTCTATCTTACCCGAAGCAGTTTACAGATTCAGTGCAAAATCCATCGAAATTCCAATACAACACTTCACATAAAATTGAAAAAAGCTCATCAATTTCATATGGAAACACAAAAATACCAAAATAGTCATAATAATCCTGGATAAAAAGTAAAACAAAACCAAATGGAAATCAGTGTGGTAGCTCCTCAGGGAGCTGAAATCGATCTACCTCAAAATTCAGCTAACATTTAGATGCTTCTACATACAGAAAAGACTGTCCATCTTTCTACTCCATAAAACTCAGTATCTTCCAGACTTGACAGGAATTCACAGAGAGCACAACAGCAAAGACCTCCACAGGTTCAAGTTAGACATGGTCCCAGCACTGAAGGGGAAGTGGACACAGGATCTCTCCTCTAACAGAGGCTATTTGTAATTGATAGCCACATACAAAGGAAAAACAAGTGTCTTACAATGACATGTCATTCGGTATATCAATCACACTTCAGGACAGGTTCTATGATCAAGAGTAGTTAGGTTAGGCAACACAAAATAAACTCCATGTTCTGTGAGTAATTTTTTCTCTCATTTTGTCTTGTTTGGGCATTTTCGTCTTATTGTATGTTTGTTTTGACTTTCTGTTTTGTGTGGGGTTGTTTTGAGAGTTTTGAGAGAGAGAGAGAAAGAGAGCAAAAGAAACAGAAGGAGTTAGATGAGTATGTGAGAGGCATTGGGGAGTAAACAAGAGGATAATAAATATGTGAAAATACAAAAATAAAAGAAAATTAGAACCAAATGCTTCTTAACTATTAACTGAAATTGATTAACAGGTTTATAAAATTATGTTAATTATCCAAAAGAGACCAATGATGAATTGTGATAATATGGAAAGTGTTGGCAAAGTATTATGAAGCTAATATCTGGGATATAACTAAGTCAGTTTACAAAATATAATTTTAAGGAAACGTAAAATCAATGCAGAGTTAGCAAAAGAAGAAATTCTATGTGTAATGGAACATTTTAAAACATATATATACACATATATGCATACATATATGTGTGTAATTGATTCATAATATCAATGGCCCCAATTTAACAAAATAAATTTTAATCTATTTACATTTATAGGGGTCAACACATGTTCAACAGTCTTCAGAAGACTTCATCCAATTGCTAGTCACAATGTCATAAGATACCTTCTTAGTTCAAACTCTTTGATTTAAAATATGTAAAGTGGCACTGATATTTTGTTTAATAAACTAAATCTCCAAGTGCCTTCATCTCTTCACACTTTTCCATGGAAATTTGGTGTTCTATAATCATTGACTGAACTCTAGTGACCAGGCATTTCTCAATAAGATAAACTCAAGTAAAGAGGACCTCTAAATTTAAGAGTTTAATTACTACACAGGTGAGCTATTTTTAGTAGTCAATACAGCTATTACAGGAATAAAGAATCAGTGCCATAAGATAAAGAATTCTAAGTCTGGAGGTTTGTATCCGTGGTAGAGTACTTTATGTATTTCTTAAAACCTGAAGACTACTTGTCTATTTCAGCAATATGTTTAGGTAAGAAAAAGTTGTCCAGTGCTTAGCCCAAAGCACTCCAGATTAGAAACATTCATAAGAAACTGGAAATGAAAGGCCTGTAAGGAAACTGGGAATTCAACAGAGGTTGAATCTGAAAGAAGAGGGTTTGTTATGAGGTAAATGGCCGGTACAATGGCTAGCTTTGTTGTTGCTGTTGTTGTGACTTGACACACCCAGGGTCATCTGGGAAGAGGAACCCTCAGTTGGAAAAATATCTCCATCAGTGTGGCTTGTAGGCAAGTCTGTGGGATAATTTCAGATTTAACAATTGATGTGGGAAGGTCCACAGTGGGCGGCGCCTCCCATAGTCAGGTGGTGTAAGAAACAAACTGAGAAAGAAAGCAATGAGGGGCAATCCAGCAAACAATACTCCCTCGTGGATTCTGTTTTCGTTCCTGCTTTTAAGTTTCTGCCTTAAGTGCCGGCCATGAGCTCAGGGGGGGATGAATTTGAAGCTGTTAAATGGAATAACAGTTTCCCCTTTACACGCTGCTTATCAAGTAACGGGGGCGGGGGGGGGGGGGGGACACGACACGGGACACACACGACACGACACGGACGGACGACAAACCAGGACGTGATTACATGGATGGTACTTACAGCGTTACCAGAGATCAGGGACAAGAAATCAAAACTCTGGACATGGCATCTGATACTGAAGAAGTTGTTAGTGGTCTTGTCAGAAAAGGGTCAGTAGAATCATAAAGAAAGAAATCCTGTCACAATGAGTTGATGAGGAACTTGAAAGCAAGCAAAGATATTTTGTCATTAAATGGACAAAGGGGAAAAGATAGAACTTATTAAAAATACAGGGTCGTGGAAAGGTCTTTTAATATTTCATTACAATATTTTAATTGCATTTAGAAGATTGAGAAGAGTGTGTGTGTGTGTGTGTGTGTGTGTGTGTGTGTGTGTGTGTGTGTGTGTGTGTGTGTGAAAGAGACAGAGAGACAGGGAAAGTGAGAGAGAAAGACAGAGACTGAGAGAGTGAGAGAGAGGAAATTGCAGTACAAAGGAGGATTTGAGCATGCAAGGGAATTGGAGTCTCCGAGGACAAAAACGGAAATCAGTTCAACTGAAGACCAAAAGGATCTAAGACAGAGCTAATCGTAAAATGATGGAGCCCTAATACATTTCCAGTTTTTTTTTTTTTTTTTAGTAAAACATATACGAAGTATCTCTAAGCAAGTTTGCCGAAGTATTTATACATACCGTATATAACACATTTTTGTCAAAACACTACATTAAATTAAAAATAAATTTAATGACTACAGAAACCAAGGGAGTCTTAAAACTTTAACAGCGTTTAGAATTAGACAAATCAAATATTTGAAGAGGAAAATAGTCAGGTCTTGTTGCTTCAAGAAAAGATAATAATATGCTGCCTGTGATTTATTTTAAAATACCTCATCACCGTGTGTTATAAATATCTATGCAGGCTAAAGCTCTATAAGAAAGGCAGTCACTTGCTATAATCAAGAGTCTGCACCTCAGGGGTGTATACTAGCATACATCCTAAGAGGCCAGGCTTAAGGGTAGCTCCTTTGAGTGCATACCTTATCCAAATTTTCAGCACCAGAATTAGCAGAGTGAATATAAAAGAATGGGATTTTATGGGAAAAAATTGGGAGCTTGTTAATAAGCGTAGTGGATCTAAATAGTTCATATTGGTTAAGTTAATAGTATTCAACTTAGGTGGTGAGCTAAAATATTTCATTATCACAATGTACCTCTCACTAGATAACAGTTAATAGTTATCTAGTATTGCTTAAGGACAAGTCATACATAATCGTGGACCTGGTACCACAAATTGATTTTTATCCTGCATACTGTGACATCACTAAGAAGATTTGCCAATTTGATGCCTGTTCTAAGGGGCATAGAACCTCTGTAACAGCAGCATGTGTTCTTCCAGTCATTAAAAAAAAGTAAATTCCTAACAGGACAAAGACTTGAAATTTCAGCCAGTTTATAGAATTTATGCAAATATGTGCTAGGGTTTCTCTACCAATGTATTTTGAGAATGGTCTACATCTGTAGCAGAATTTTAGAATTTGGTTGTGACTGATCTTCATTCTAACATGTTTGAATATGGTTAAGGAAGTGGCTAAGGGATAAAGGAACTTGTGCAATTCAAAAATTCAAATATGTCAGCGATACACATGTCCATGATAGATACACACACACACACACACACACACACACACACACACACACCTGTGTTTTCCATGCTGGTGATTTTAAAGCCATATCACTGGTTTTCTGTATTTGAAACTTTAAATTCTCAAGTTACTAGATCAGATATGGTGATGCACATAAAGCAGAAAGGGATATAATTAATATATAAGATAATATAAAATTTCAAGTTTTTCACTTAAACAGATCTTAATATAGAAATAGAAACACCCATGTACCTAGGTCATATGAAACTAATAAATCAGTGTGTAAATATAGAAAACATATAATATACTATTTCCTTTTTCAGTTAATTTCACACATTTCTTAAATTTCTCATAGTATCTTTCCAACAATTTCCCAAAGGAAAAACAAGAGGAAAAATTACCTTTCTTAAGAGCAATTACAGTCTAATGTGAACTTCTTTGCTACTAAGCGAAATGAGTAATTGCTTCTATTCATAACGAATGGAGTAAAGGCTATCACTGGAACATAAATTCTACCTGAAATATAACTCTGAGTCAAAATCTTTGAAATACCCCCCACTTCAAGCAAAGCTGAATATTGAAGAGGTAGCAATTACTTAATGTACTGTATGTTTTAAATAAGAAAAGTCTGAATATGCTTTATTGTATCTGCAGCACTATAGCTGCGTCTGGCATTGCAGACTCACACCTGTAATTCTGATTTGTTGGGGGAGGCCTTGCTGGGAAGCTTGTTGTGAGCTTAAGGCCTGTGCAGACTACACCATGAAATAGAGGCCAGCTTGGGTTACAAGGTGAAACCCTATCTCCTTTTTCAGTTAGAGAGGACAGTGAATTTTAACTTATCTTATAATACTGATATGCAAAATGATAGTCAATTAGTGTAGGCACACCTGGACGCCAGTACTTAGGAAACCGAGGCAAGAGAATTAACATGGTCCAAGAATTAAAGCCTTGCTTGGGAAACAAAGCAAGGCCCAATCTCAAAGGAGGAGATAATTATCTTTCATTGAAATTATGACTGAAATAAAAATGAAGCATCTACACAAGCATGCTTTTACATGATTCTGAATTTTTCAGAAACTTCAATGGCTCTTCTCAATATCATTTCTTATGATTTGTGTCATATAAGAGATCCCCATGCTTAGGGAGGCACATTTCCACAAAGCAAAATCAAGGGGAGCTGAAGTTTTGGTGTGTAGCCTCTTTTATGTTCTGTCCAAATAGACAAGAAGTGAAGACCCTGCTCTCATTCTGCTTATTTACTGGAGCTTATGCGTGACTGGCATAACATGAGAGGCCAGCCTGAACTGCAAATGCAAGGGCCAAAAAGAAAAAAAAATGAAAGTGTGCAAAGCTACATGGAACTCAGGCTCAAGAATGCAGGCAAAATACACTTATGCATTAAAATGTGTAGTTGGGGCTGCAGTGAATAGCTTTTACTGCTAAGCCCAATGACCTAAATCTCCCAAATTCATGCAGTAGAAGAAGAAAGCAAACTTCTGAAAGTTGTCTTCTGACATCTGTACATGCACTATGGCACAGACACAGCCAAACACATGTGTGCATGCACGCGCGTGTGTGCACACACACACTCACACATACACACACACAAATAATAATAATAATGTAATAAAAATTTTCAATAAATAAAAAGTATTTATATTATGGTTTTCAGAAACCCTATACTAATCTTTTCCAGCATGTTATGTTTGTCTATATTATTGTTTATATATGTCATCATATTATTACTCTCTTACAATAGTTCTAGTTTCTTTATATGCTAAAATCTTCTTACATAGATCATAAGTTTCTCAAAATATGGAGCTTTTAATACTCTTTTATTAGCACATCAGTGCTCACTTCAAGGAGAGATACACTAAGAGTCAAAAAATCAGGGAGTTTGTTGGGAGGTTGTGTCTCTAGGTATTTCAGAATCCACACCTATAAAGTCTCATTTATATGACTGCCTATACATGGGCTTAACAAGGATGATACAAATAGACATGCTAACATGAACAAGGAAAAGCCTGAAAGGCCTCAACCCCACACAAAGAGCTATAGGCAGATACGAAATTCTGAGAAGAGGAGAAACAGTCTTCCCCAGGGAAAGCACAGAAACTGGTTATCCAATACCAAGTAGTAAGTCTTGAAACATACACATTGAGGAGGCATTATATACAGTAGATTGTATTTGTGTAGTTTGGAATATGTGTGTGTGTGTGTGTGTGTGTGTGTGTGTGTGTGTGCGCGTGCGTGCGTGCGTGCGTGCGTGCATGCGTGCATGCGTGCGTGCGTGTGTGTGTGTGTGTGTGTGTGTGTGTGTGTGTGTGTGTGTTCCTAAGAAAGAGAGAGAGAGACAGAGAGAGAGTCAGAGAGAGAGAGAGAGAAAACAAAACTAATTAAGAAGGAGGCCATGAATTTAAACAGGAGCAAAGAGAGAAATATAGAAGGGTTTGAATGAAGGAAACCTAAGAAGAAAATTAATTATATTATACTCTCAAAAACTCAAAAATAATTTTAAAATATATTAATTATTTACAATTATACAGAAATAAGATTAATATTTAATTTCATGAATCTGTCATTTCAAAACCTTTCTGAAAAATCAACCCCATACTAATTGAACTAATATTTAGTAGGGTCTTTGAGGGTCTTTCTCTTCATGTGCTGTAATTAGAAAACAGCCAATAAGCACCATGCTGTTTTTATAACTGCCTACACAGTTCATGCAGAGTAACACCCCTATTAAAGAAGAGGGCACAAAATAATGGACAGATTAAAACCCAGAGAGTGTGTGGAACACTCTTCCATTCAATAGTAAGGACTCAACAATATTAGTTACTAGGAAGAAGAATAGAAGAGTTAGGCCAGTAAGAAACATGATACTTAAGAAAGTTCTGGTAAACATCTATTGTATGTGGTAAGTGGTAAGTGAATTTCTCATATCTACAACATTCAAAGATACACTATTTGGGATAATGCTTACAAAAAGAATTTTACCTCTGACTGATTCTGGGCATAGAGCTCCATACAATGCCCATACATTATCATTGAGTTATTAATATAGATGACCATGTAATTTTGACTTTACTCGTTTCTTTAGCAATTATTTCAATATGATAAAATGATAGAATAAACAAGTTCAAGGAAGCTCTGAACTTTCTTAGACTTTCCAAGAAATCACTTTCTTTCAAACCTAAAATACATGTGGTCATTAGAGACCCAAGGCTACTGTATATAGTTATGCAAGTTGGGCTTTGAACACAGCCAGAATTCTACTCACAGAAACTACAGATACCTTTGCACTGAATGAGAAAAGAGAACCATGGAAAAATAGTGGTTGTGGGATATGGTTGAATTAAAAACTGTATGTGTTCCCATAGAGTGACATCTATACTCACATACAGCACAAAGACCCAGTCAGCATCATCAAGCCTTCCTCAAGAGTAGCTAGCAATTTATATTTGACAGTAAAAAATGTTGATTTCAAGTGCTTACAAGTTGTATTAGTGGTATTTCTGTGGCATAATCACATTGACTCCAATAATGAGAGTTTCGTCTCCAGTTTGTTTCACATAATTTTAGAAGCATTAACAAGGACTTTCTTACTTAGTAGTTCTGAAGATAATGTACTTACACGACCTGTTACTAGTCTTAAAGAAATATAGCTAGCATTTCCTCATTATTCATGACATTTACTTTGTAGTTTCTTCATTGTAATAATTAATTGCATTATTATTTCTAAAAAGAGAATTGAGAAATTTGACAGGTAGTATATGAACAAACATGAAAAAAATAGCATTTAATTAAATTAATTGGGCCTATCTAAATATCACTGGTCCTATAACTCATTGCTAGAGCATTTACCTAACATGCCTGAGACCTTGGGTTCACCCTCCAATATTGCAAAAATATCAAACTAATTTAATATATAAGGCTTCTAACAAAATTATCTAAAGACTTCTTCAAACAAATCTTAGTAAAAGAAGACATACTCTATACTATTGTGTAAAATATCAAACTTTACAAGTACAATGATCTTGAAGAAGATTTATATCTTCCAGTGGCTACTAGAGGAGGAGGAGAATAGGGGCAGAGCTTGTAGACAATGTTGATAAGAGGTATTGTGTCAAAGTAGGAACAGGAAGTCCTGGTGTGCTATTACACAGAAGGATGACAAAGACAAAAGCAATGTACCTGTATGTCACACTTGCTAAAAGAAAGGTTTTGGAATGCTTTGACCATAAACCAATGATAAATGACAAAGTTGATTTAAATACTACACAGCATATATGTGTACCACAGCATCACACTACACCACCCTTAATATTTAGTTTATGTTTTGTGTCAATAAAAAATAAATTTACTTTAAATAAAAATTTTAAGTTCTAAGCAATTATTCTCATAGTCTTAACTTGTTTAATATAACAAGATAACATTTTTTAAAGGACTAAGTAGCTGTCCTGTCATCCTAGAAAAAAGAAAAGAGAAAGTAACCTGGCTGTTGTAGATGTTAAGACAGTGGAAAGCTGTGGATGATCAAAAACAAATCATGAGAAGAAAGCCTAACATGAGACAGGAATCAAAACTCAAACTCATCAGTAATCAGAAAAGAGGCCAGTTTTCACTGCTAATATAAGGAAAGGTTGCAGCACTGGGTATTAAAAAATGTTGGGTGAATGAATTTGTAAGAAGTACCAGATGGGGACTAACAGACTGGAATAGACAGCCTTGAAGGTGGTGTAGCAGTGCTCAGCTTAATGATTGCGTGCTCCAGTCCTAGAAAACCCAGGTCTTTGTGAGTCTATTGGCACACATTTCCAGGAGCAGACATGTGAAGGGGGTGGAAATATAAGAACTGGAGCATGGTAAGGAATGCCGTGAAATGCTATTTCCATGACTGGTGTACCCACAAACTCACAGAAGCAATGGCTGCTTGTATTAGACTTCTCAGGATTGATTGTTAATAGACCATTAATGGTCTATCACAGAGGGGTCAAGAGCACATGAGAGCTGTAGACTGCAACATCTACCCAGAATAAGGAGTCACACTCCTCTCAGCTGTGCAGCCACTAGTATAACAACCTTGCTTATAATGAACCCCTCCCAGGTTCATGAAGGCAACTATAGCTAAATGCAGTGGCACACACACATAAACACAGGAGATGATGGATGGAAGGAAGGAAGTTCTGTGAGTTGGGAAAGGAAATAAGAGGCTAACTGGGGGAGAATAAGGGGAAAAAGAACATGATATGTATGGATGACAGTATAAAGGGGTAATTTAAATAAAAATAAACTATCTTATATTGGGACCAAGGCATTTTAATGCATTATTATTCTTTAAGATAGAACAGAATGAGATGATTTGCAATAAAGGCAGGTAAAGGTCAAATAATTTTAAAATTTTTAATAACTATAATAATCAAGTTTTGCTGTAAATTTTGTTGCTATGGGTTATGACAAAAAAACTTCTGAAAGCATGTGCTTAGAAAAGCCTTTACAAGATCCCAGTGACCTTCACAACAACTGGAGAGCCACAGCCCCTTGGCCCACAGCTGATGAAGAGATGAGTGGTACCCCTGACTTTCAAGACAAGCTGAGACCTACTGTCTTTGAAACCCAGCCCAGGGACACAGCTCCTGGAATCCTACCCACACCCAGCTACAACCTAAACTAAAGATATTGGAGAGTCCCCATGAAAGCCTAACTCCCAGCAAAACCCAGCTGGAGCTTGGCCAAACCCCACCCCAACCCCAAACTGGGTCTTCACACAGCCATCACAGTGACCTCAGTGCAACTGGAGAGACATAGCACCTTGGCCCACAGTTGACAAAGACTGACCTTCCAACAACTGGAGACACACACCTCCCGGGCTCACAACTGACTAAGAGCCAACGAAGAGCTGACTAAAAGTGAATTTAAAAAGCAATGGGCAGACAACAGTGCAAGAATACATATAACAACATAAAGAACAACAAGACACCACCAGAAAAAGTCAGTGGGTGTACAACATCAAGACCTGAGCATGGCAATGAAGAGGAAACAGAAGAAAATGACCTTAAAAACAACCTTATGATGATAATTGAAGACTTAAAAGAGGATAAAAATTTTCCTTAAAGAAATAGAAAATATAAACAAAATTTGGAAGAGATTAACAAATCCCTGAAAGAAAAGAAAGAAAACCAAGAAAAAGAAAACAAACAGGTGAAAGAAACATTGTGGGAAATAAAAATTGAAATGGAAGCAATAAAGAAGGCACAAACAGAGGCAATGGTGGAAATATAAAACCTGAAGAAATGAACTGGAACTACACATACAAGCATAATAAACAGAATGCAAGAGAGAATCTCTGGAGTGGAAGATTCAATAGTGGAAATAGATACATCAAAAAAAAACCCCTCTAAAACCAAAAAAACAAAAATTTAACACAAAACATCCAGGAAATTTGGAACACCATGAAAAGATCAAACCTGAGAATGATCAGAATTGAAGAATACCAGCTCAAAGTCACAGAGAATATACTCAACAAAATCATAGAAGAAAACACCCCCAACCTAATGAAAGAAATGCCCATAAAGATACAAGAAACTTACAGAACACCAAATAGACTAGATCTTCCCCTAAAAAAGTATACTCATCACATGGTAATCAAGCCACTAAACCTACAGAAAAAAGAAAAAAAATACTAAGAGCTACAAAGGAATAATGCCAAGTTACCTCTAAAGGCAGACCCATCAAAGTAACACCAGATTACTCAATGGAAACAAAGAAAGCAGGAAGGTCCCGGTCAAATGCTATACAGACATTAAAAGAGCATGGTTACCAACCCATACTTCTACACCCAGAAAAACTAGCAATGGAGTAAACAAGATATTTTATGACAAAACCAGATTTAAACACAAATCCAGCCTACAGAAAGCACTAGAGGGAAAACTCCAACCTAAGGAAACCAGATACACCTATTAAACTACAAGCAATAGGTAATCCCACAGAAAGAAAAACTCAAAGAAGGGAAACACACACATGTGCTACCATCAAGAATAACAGGAAATTACAATCATTGGTCATTAATAT
The DNA here is from genome assembly GCA_033318265.1 of Phyllotis vaccarum. Taxonomy (NCBI): domain Eukaryota; kingdom Metazoa; phylum Chordata; class Mammalia; order Rodentia; family Cricetidae; genus Phyllotis; species Phyllotis vaccarum. The sequence goes on along the minus strand of JARWLC010000004.1, from coordinate 132,921,253 downwards.
CCATTATTATCAATGGACTCAATTCACCTATAAAAAGGCAAACCTTAACATGATGGATACAAAAACAGAATCTATGCTGCTGCTACATACAAGAAACATGCCTCAACCTCAAAGACAGAAGCAGGCTCAGAGTAAAGGGTTGGGAAAAGACTTTCCAATTAAATGATCCTAAGAAACAAGCTGATGTAACTATCCTAATATCTAACAAAATAGACTTCAAACTAACATCAATCAAAAGAGACCAGGACAGACATTACTTATTCATTCAGGAAAAAATCCACCAAGATGAAGTCCCAATCTTGAACATTTATGCCCACAACACAAGGGCACCTACATATATAAAAGAAATACCACTAAAGCTTAAACCTCATATCAAACGCCACACATTAATAGTGGGAGACCCTACTTTCACCCTTGCATAGGTGTAGGGGTATTGTGTTGTTTCATGGTAAATAATTGTCCCACCCACTGGTTTAATAAAAAGCATTGATTGGCCAAAGGCAGGCAGGAAGTATGGGCGGGGCTACCAGACTAAAAAACTCTGAGAACAGGAAGCACAGAACAGAATGCCAGGCAGAACGCCAGAGAGAAGCCAGAAGAAGCAGAGGACAACTATGCTGCTCTAAAGAAAGGTACCGAGCCACATGGCTGAACAGAAAGAATCATGGGTTAGATGAAGGGTACAGAGTTAGCAAGTTATATGCCTCGGCCTGAGGCTGATCAGATGAAAACTATTGTAAACATCTGTGTGTCTCTGTGAGACTGTAGGACTGTGGGATTGCGGGACTACGGGACTGTGGGTTTGCGGGTCTGTAGGTCTTGTGGCCTAGCCTCAAGGTTTAGGCCCAAAAGTTAGGTCCAGAAACCTCCTACTACACATAGGTCAACCAGACAGACACCAAACAGAGAAATAAGGGGTCTAACAGATATAATGGCCAAAATGGACTTAATAGATATATGCAGAACCTTCCACCCAAACACAAAGGAATATGCATATTTCTCAGCATCCCATGGAACTTTGTCTAAAATTGAACACATACTCAGTCATAAAGAAAATGTCAATAGGTACAAAAAAATGAGAATAACTCCTTGCATCATATCAGACCACCACGGTCTAAGCTAGAGTTCAACAACAACAAAAACCACAGAAAGCCTACAAATTCATGGAAACTGAACAACTGTTGAACCAACTGTGGGTCAAGGAAGACGTTAAGAAAGAAATCAAAGACTTCCTAGAATTTAATGAAAATTAATCCATAACATAAGCAAACTTATGGGACACAATGAAAGTAGTATTAAGAGAAAATTTCATAGCACTAGATGCCTATATGAAAAATCTAGAGAAATCTCACACAAGAGACTTAACAGCACAGCTGAAGGCTTTAGGACAATCAGAAGCAAACTCACCTAGAAGGAGTAGATGTCAGGAAATAATCAAAATTAGGGCTGAAATCAGTACTACTGAAACAAAGAGAACAATACAAAGAATCAATGAATCAAAGATTTGTGTCTTTAAGAAAATCAATAAGATAGATAAACCTTTATCCAAACTAACCGAAAAGCAGAGGAAGAATATCCAAATTAATTTCCTTGATACCCAAGCCACTCAAAGATGCAACAAAGAAAAAGAATTATACAACAATCTCCCACACAAACATTGATGCAAAAATACTCAATAAAATTCTGGCACACCAAATTCAACAACATATCAAAAAATCATCCACCATGATCAAGCAGTTTCATCCCAGAAATGTAGGGATAGTTCAACACATGAAAAACTGTCCTTTCTCTCCTTATCTATTCAATATAGTTCTCAAAGTTTTATCTGAAGCAATAAGAGAACAATAGGAGATCAAGGAGATACAAATTGGAGAGGAAGAAGTCAAACTATCTCAAGTTGCAGATGATATGATCATATATGTAAGTGACCCCCAAAATTCTACCAGGGAACTCTCACAGCTGATAACCACCTTCAGCAATGTAGCAGGGTACAAGATTAACTCAAAAAAATTAATAGCCCTCCCATACAATAGGGATAAAAGAGCTGAAGAAGAAATAAAGGAGACATTACCCTTCATAATAGCTGCAAATAGCATTAAATATCTCGGGTAACTCTAACCAAAGAAGTAACAGACCTGTTTAACAAAAACTTTAAATTACTGAAGAAAGAAATTGAAAAGGATATCAGAAATTGGAAAGATCTCCCATGCTCCTGGATAGGTAGGATCAACATAGTAAAAATGGCAATCTTACCAAAAGCAATCTACAGATTCAATGCAATCCCAATCAAAATCCCTACACAATTTTTTTTTATAATCCTTGTCAGAACAATACTCAACTTCATATAGAATAACAGGAAACCCAGGATTGCCAAAACAATCCTGCTAAATAAATGAACTTCAGGAGGCATCAAAATTCCTGACTTTAAACTATTCTATAGAGCTATAGTAATAAAAACAGCCTGGTACACAAAAACAGACTTGTGGATCAATGGAATCGAATCACAGACACTAACCTTAAGCTATACACCTATTCACCTGATTTTTAACAAAGAGACCAAAAATATTCAAAACAAATAGTGTTGGCATAACTGGATGGTAGTATGTAGAAGAATGCAAAAGATCCAAACCTATCACCCTGTATAAAACTCAAATCCAAGTGGAACAAAGACCTCAACATAAACTGAGCTACACTGAACTTGATAGAAAAGAAAGTAGGAAATATCCTTCACCTCATTGGCACAGGTGACCACTTTGTAAATATAACATCAGTAGCACAAACAATAAGAACAACAATTAATATAAGTAGGACCTCCTGAAATTGAGAAGCTTCTATAAGGCAAAAGATACAGTCGATAAGACAAAATGACAGCCTACAGAATAGGAAAAGATCTTCACCAACCCTATATTGGACAGAGGACTGATTTCTAAAATATATTGAGAACTCAAGAAACTAGAGCCTCAAAACCCAAATAACCCAATTAAAAAATGGGGCTCAGATCCAGAAAGGAAATTCTTAACAGAAGAATTACAAATGGCTGAAAGGCACTTAAGAATTGCTCAACATCTTTAGCCGTCAGAGAAATGCAAATCAAAATAACTTTGAGATACCACCTTACATCTGTCAGAATGGTTAAGTTAAAAAACACAGATGACAGCCTATTCTGGAGAGGATGCGGAGCAAGGGGAACACTCTGCCATTATTGGTGGGAGTATAAGCTTGTACAGCCACTCTAGAAAGCAGAATGGCAGTTCCTCAGAAATCTGGTAATCAATCTCTCCAATGATTCAACAAAACTACTATTGGGTATATACACAAAGGATGTGCATTCTTACCCCAAAGGCATTAGCTAAACTCTATTCATAACAGCATTATTCATAATAGCAAGGACCTGGAAACAACCTAGATGCCCCTCAACTGAAGAAGGAATTAACAAATTGTGGTACATTTACACAATGGAGTACTTCTCTGCAGAAAAATAAATGGCATTCTAAAATTTGCAGGCAAATAGGTTGATTTGGAGAATATTCTTCTGAGTGAGGTATCACCAGCACAGAAAGATAGGCATGGGATATACTCACCCATAAGTGGATTTTAGACAAAAAGCAAAGAATATCCAAGCTGCAAAACACAACCCCTGAATAGCTTGGGATGAGAGAAACTTAGGAGAGAAAACCAGGGATCTCCCTAGGAAAATAAAATAGAGAAGATAGCCTGAGAAAACTGAGATCATAATGGGTAGCAACCTAAGAGAGGTGGGAACAAATCATGAGAGAAGGAGATGGTTGAGTGAGAGGAGCAACAAAAAGGAAGAAAAAAGAGATGGATATCTCAATAGAGGAAGCCAATGTGGGGTTGGAAAGAGGTCAGGTGCTAGGGAAACCTCCAAAAACTCACAGGATGTCCCTGGCTAGGTCTCCACACAATAATAGAGGGGGTGCCAAACAAGACTTCCCTTATAATCAAATGAATAACCACCCTAAATGTCATTATCGAACCTCCATCCAGCAATGAATAGAGGCAGAAGCAGAGATCCATAGCTAAGCACCAAGTCGAGCTCCAGATCAGGCTAAAGAGAGAGAGGAGAATCTATATGAACAAATGGATAGGAATTATGAGGAGGAGTCCCACAGAGACGGCTGGCTGGAGTTCTGGGAGAGCTCACTGAATTCAAGACAACTACTGGGGAACCATCAGGAAACTGAACTAAAGCCTCCAAAGGTAGATGATTGTCAAATGGCATGGGCAGTATGTGTAACTTCGTGGAGTAGGATCAGACTACGTTCCTGTGCATGAACTGGCATCTTGGAACTCATTCCCTACAGAGGATCACCTAACTCAGCCTTAATACAGGGATGAGGGACTTGGACCTACCTCAAATGGATGCACTAGACTGAAGTGACCCACCTTGGGACTCTGTGTCCTATTTGAGGAATGGATGGGAGAGGGAAGTTGGGGGAGGCTGAGGGAGGATTGGGAGGGACTAGAAGGAGAAAAGGAAGGGCTTGCAGTGGTATATGTGGAAAAAACCTCTATAAATAAATAAAAACTGGAAAAGAAAAAAAAGGAAGTAATTTCTCCTCTTATATCCATGCTAGCCTAACTTGGATAAATTAATTTTTCATTTTTAATAATGTATTTTTGTTTTAAACTTTATTAACCAAAAATGTTTTAATTTTTAAAAATATGCATAAAAATTTTAAAAGAAGAAAAGTCTTTACATATATAGACTCTAAAAAAAGGATGAAATGTTATTTATGCCTATTTGAAACACACAAAAGTTGATCATAAACAAAGACTGACTTTTAAAGAGAAATTTTGCATGAGATTTTCCAACACAGACTCTAAAGATACCCATTCATAGTGAAGAGAACAGAAAGGAAAATTACAAGAAAGGGGCATTCACAGAAGTTTAGCCATGCACAAACACAAAGGCACACTCAGACCCTCAAACATCATGCTGTTTGGAAACAGCAAGGAAGAAAATTGTTAGGTAGTTTAACAAATTAATATTTCAGATACATAAAATTGGCCCACATGATTTATAATGGCACATATAGTTATACTGTATCCTAAAAAGACTTTAATTAACTCAATTCTCTCTCTCTCTCTCTCTCTCTCTCTCTCTCTCTCTCTCTCTCTCTCTCTCTCTCTCTCTCTCTCTCTCTCTCTCTCTCTCTCTCTCTCTCCCCCCCAGTGGTAATATAGAAAAGAAATGATGTATTTCATTTAACAAAATTTGTCTATGGGGCCAGACATACATCTATAGACAGGCAGTATGCAATATGAGACCTTGAACACTTAAGTTCTTAGTGTAAAACTCAGTGTCCCTACCTGACCTTTCTTTCCTTCCTGCCTAATTACTAATTCTACACTGTGCAGTATCTTACAAACTCATCAGGCATATACATTTTCATTTCATTAGCCCTGAAAAATACTCAGATGCAGCCTGCTTCTCTCATCCTCTAGATGACCCACTTATTTGTTATGACACTGTTCTAATGTCCTGGGTTCTAGCTAATTGAGTACATTCCTGACAGAACACACTCCTACCCCCATTAACATTAACATTTCCAAGGTCCTCTGGGGTAAGACTATGTCTTTCAAAGTTCCTGCTTTTATACCATCTGAGCCTAATTATTACAACGTTGTCCATTCCACCTTGTTTACTCATCCTCCCACACTATTTAAAATTGGAAGCATACATTAATTGAGAAGCAAAGCCAAAAATTAAGGTTGGGACCTAATACTTGTAGATTATCAAGCACTTCAAGATGGCACCAACTATGTTTGAGAGTCTTCTGAGCATGGTAAACTCTTTGATTATACTGTTACCCATCTGAGATATATCATACCTACTCCAAAGAAGCATAAATTGATAAATTCTAGTAAACCAATGTGATCCCAAATGCCCTATATGACCTAGTAAATGGTCTGACATACAGTAGGTTATATTCGCTTCTAAAACTGATGTCCTGTCACCTTCCCTCCTCATCATGGTGCTCTAGAAACAATGGCCTCCTTCTAATTGGACCTTACAATAGGACCACAGTCTTCATGGTCAAGTTTGTGACATTTTTGTGCAAAATGTTCTGCAATTGATCCTTCTTTATCATGTAGCAGCATGAATGTTTTCACTTCCTGGTCCTCAGTGAGACAGATGGCTTATCACTTACTACATATTAATATTCTCACAGCACCCAAATTGTGTGTGAGTATATGTGCATGTGCATATTTTTCTGTGTGTACATCAGAGGTTAACCTCAGTGTCATGCCTCAGAATCCACCGCCTTACTTTTGAGACAAGGTCTGTCTCTGTTGTGGAACAAGCATAGTAGGCCAGCTGGCAACTGAACTCTCTACATCTATCTACCCTGCCTTTCCAGTAAGGAAATCATAAACACATGCCACCATTCCCGTTTGTCTGTGTGGCTTCTGGATGTCAAACACAGGTTATTGCTTGCAAGGCAAATGCTTTAATTATGAGGCTATTTCCCCAGTGATAGCACTGTTTTCTTCTTCAAAGAATGCATCATTACCCAAGTATCTCAGTAAATTTCCTGTTTTTCCTACTCATCCAACTTGACTAATGCTTATAACCGGAAGATCTTTCACATTGCCTGGAACAACAGGAATACTTGATGAGTTATTGGAGTCTAGACTTCTCAAACATAGTAGAGTATCTGCCACTTTCTAAAATAAAGTAAGTGCATACTGAGATGTCTGATGGTAAAATTAAAGCCTGGAATAAATGGAAATTCTGTTGACAATTCTAAATAATAAATATAAATTTGAGGAAGCATTTAAAAAATTTATAAACATGATACATTTGTTGAAAATAAGAGCTGTCAATACCATCTCCATTTTGAAGTAGGATTTTTGAGTCCCAGTCATTTATAAACTACAACTTCTAGACATACTTATAATCATGTGGCCAAGCTCTGATTAACCAAAAATCTCTGATGGTGCTATGAGATCTTTGTCTATGGAAGTTCATAAGGGTCCATGGGGTTTTGTTATAGCAACTTCCAAATTAATATTTGTTCTCATCTAATTGCATCTGTGTAGCAAACAACATCATTCTAGTTATCTTCTCTGACATAATTTCTATTTATCATCTCTTATAAGACTATTCTATGTGACCCTTATTTTTCATTAATGATATTTTTAGATGAGCTTTCATGTAACCAGGGCTGTCCTAAATCTCACCACATAGCTGAGGATGACCTTGTACACCTCATCATCCCTTCTCTACTGTTAGAGTGCTAGGATAGGTATGTGCTAACAGCATCCGGCTTGTATTGTGCTGGTGATCAAACCCAAAACTTTATACATGCCAAGCAAGTATTCTACCAACTAAATCATGTTCACACCCCTCTCTTCAGCAGTCTTAAACTTTCCAAAATGGTGAAATCATACAAAAAGATACTTGAGGAATTTTTTATCCTTAGGCAAGTATAGTACCTAATTTTATTTTGTTTTAACTTGTTTTAATGCCATTGCTAATGCCATGTATTCTAATGCTGCTTGTTCAGGAGTCTGACAAAATAACATGTAAAATGTTACATGAAAAGAATGTCCAGTGGTTCTAGATGAGGTTCAGGTTTTTTAATTTTACAAAATTCTTGACTTGAAAGTCATGATTACTGAGAAGAGAGGAGGAGAGAGATAAAGCTGTCCCATCTGATGACTAGGACAATGTTCAAACACATTCCCAGAGCCTACCTTCTGGGTCTAAAGGCTGTTTGAGAGGAGGCCATTCTTTTTCTTCACGGCAAAATGACTTGTAATCAGGACAGCAATCAGGGTTTTCTCTTTCGCAGAAGCTATCACAGTAACACACTGCATTGGCTTCATAGAACTGAGTGACACAGGCATCATCTCTATCTTCACAACAACCAAAGTGTCTACAGTATTGCCCTTGGAAAACAGCTCTTTTGTGTCGAGTACCTTCAAAAATGGTGTGGTTGCTAGTGAAATATGGTCCTGGATCCACTTCTCTTTGCGATGAAGAATGAGTCTTTGCACAGAATTCTCTCATCAGGTAGTAGAAGATTAAGATCTTATATCCGGTCCTCATTCTCGGGATGTAGGTTCAGCTTCCACTTTCAGCTATCTCCAATTCCAGGCTGGGGGATTTCTCCTTGAAGCTTGATCTCTAATCATCAGGACACCTGAGCCTGGACCTTGAGACTGATTCTTGACTTGAGTCTCTTACAGTTAAACATTAATAAAAACTTTCGGTGTTTGCATAAGATAACACAAGTGTTATAAATAGACTATTATAATTTTTTTCTGAAGTCAAAAATTTATAATTCATACATTGTTACAGAATTTATATGATCATGAAAAATCTATCTAAAATCTGAAATATAAATAATACATGGGATATTGCTTGTCCTTCATAAAATATAGGTTTCTAAATCTAAGAAAACCCCTAATATAGTTATAAAAACACTGGAAACATGAAAAAAATTCAAAAGTCAAAAATGCAATTACTTATTTTACCTACTTGCATGATGATTAAATCCAAGCTTTTCCAATGTCACCTGCTAAGATCTGTCCCATCAACAGCAGTTCCTGTGAATCATACACTCACTCACTGACTTCATTTCCCATCTGCACCTCATTTACCTACCACAAGCATTTTAATTTTTAGGCTTGCCAAAGCCCTAATAAGCAAGAATACTCTGAGTTTGACCTTACATCTCCATACCTAAGTTTCTACCTAGCATAAGTGGGAACTGTCCATTCTGGGAAAGCATTTTTAGCCAAAATAAAGTCAGGTCTACTAATAAGCAGCAGTCAGGGAAGGAGCTGTAGGGGACACTCAGAGGTCGAGATGTCTGGTATTCTGTGAAGCTATTCATTTACAATGGGTTGTGCCAGGCTGTGTTTACTCATTAACTATAGTAACTGCCTTTGGATGTGGGATAAATAACCAGAAGGTAATGATTCAGCAAAGGTGGCTAAGTAGATTGTTGAAAAGGATCAGCCTCAGCAGTCAGAAGCCTGGACTTCTGTCCCCAAGCGATTTATTGGTTCTGTGCAGTGGGGATCACCATTTACTTATATATATTTCTCGACAGCATACCCATTTCATGCCCTTTGTATATATACCCATAGCCTTTGTATACATACTACACACACAAACACACACACACACACACACACACACACACACACACACACACTCAGAACAAGGCAAAAATCTGGTATTTATGTCAAGGGACCTTCATTGTTTTCATCCATATTGTTTACACTTCTACCAATAGCATAAAATTTCCCCTTTCTCCATATCAATGTGAATATTTACTGTTTTTTGTCCTTTTGATCAGAGTCATTCCAACAGATATAAGTTGACCATTGCCTTAGTTAGGATTTCTATTGCTGTGAAAAGACACCATGACGATTTATTTGAGATGGTTTGCTTACAGTTTCAGAGATTCAGTCTATTATCATGGCAGGGGCATGGTGGCAGGTAGGAAGATGTGGTGCTTGATGTTGGATGTCTTGTTGTATGTTGTGAACGTGCTTTATTGTCATTTGTTAATAAAGAGGCTATTTTGGCCTATGGCAAGGTAGCTTGTAGACAGGCCAGAAGTTGGAGCAGAGATAAAGGAAAAGAAGGGCAGAGACAACCAGGTGCTGCAGACTGCCATCCAGAAGGCAAGATGTAATAGGACACAGTTAAAGCCATGGAGCCACATGGCAATACGTAAATTAATAGAAATGGGTTGAGTTGTAAGAGCTAGTTGGTAATGAGCCTGAGACATAAGCCAAACATAACTAACTACGTGTGATTAAGCCTTCCTGTGATTATTTGGGATTAAGCATCTAGGGGACTCTAGGTCCTCACTTCTGGGCTAGACTGGGCCAAAACTCCATTATACAGGTAGTGGAGAAATGGCTTGAGAGTCCTACAACCAGAATCCATCTAAGACATTGGCCAGTACCCGAGCATAGGAAACTTCAAAACCTGCCCCCACAGTGACACAAATTCTCCAAGGACATACCCACTTCAAATCCACACCTCCTAATAGTGCCACTCCCTATGAGATTATATTTGGGGGACCAAATACATTATACTCCCTGTCCTCCATAAGTTTGTAACAACATCTTATTGCATAATGCATTTAGTCCAATGTAAAATGTCCCCATAGTCTACAGTCTCAACAAGGTTTAAAAATCCAAATTTCAAAGTCCCTTCTGAGATTCATGAAATCTCTTAATTGTAATGCCATGTAAAATCAAAATCAAAACACAGATCAAATACTTCTAACAAATAATAGTATATACTTTACCATTCCAAAATGTAGGGAAGGGGCACAGAGAAGAAATGATGGACCAAAGCAAGACTGAAAATGAGCTGGACAAACTCCAAACTTTCTCTATGTATCTCTATGTTTGATTGAAACACTCTTCAGATCTCCAACTCCATTTAGCTTTATTTACAGCAATGTACTTATTTATATCGGGCTAGTTCCAGTCTCTGTTGGCTGCTCTCTTATGCAGGCAGGTATGCATTTCTAACATCTTGGGATCTCCAAGGCAATACAGACTTCAGCTTCAGTTTCACCCAATAGCCTCTCTAGACCTCCATTCAGGAATATCCCTGACTCATGCCTGGCCTCGGTGCCTTTATTTTATAACTCCTATTTTCTGTCCTTAATTCTAACTCAAGAACCACATGGCCAAAGGTGCCAAGTTCTGCTGCTTCCTAGGGATAGAACATGACCTCCTAATACAATCACATCTTCCTCCGTCAGCTTTTTGTCCTTCATTGCCTCCACTTGGCTGTCCTAAAACTAGATGTATAGACCAGGCTGGCCTCAAACTCAGGAATCTGCATTCTCTGCATTCTCAGTGCTGGAATTAAAGATGTGCCCCACCACAACAGGCTCTTAGCTTTTCTTTATTTTTTCCCCCGCAAATTAGAAACTTATCTAGGTAAGATCGTGCCCTAAGTCCACCAATCCCTTTATTCCATTATCTCCTTTAACACAAGATTTAGGTCCACTCCTCGAGCTCTTTTTTCTCCTCAAAATTTACATTTTGTAATTTACCCTACTCAGTTTGCTCCTTCTCATTATAAGTCTTTTAAGCACAAATACTAGCAACCACAGTACAGACTCTACATTAGGCAAGGGGCATCAAGAATGTAATGAAGAAAACCACAGAGACAGCTGATCCAAACTAGTGGGAGCTCATGCACAGCCGAGTAGCTTACATTGACTGAATGAGGTCACAATTGGGTAGGATGATTTGTTTGTGGGACTCTTGACAATGGGACCAGTATTTATCCTGGGTACAAGAACTGGCTTTTTAGAGCACACTCCCTATGGTAGGATGCCATACTCAGCCTTGATATATAGAGGAGGGGCTTGGCTCTGCTTCAACTTGGTATGCCAGCCTGTGTTGACTATTCAAGGGAAGCCTTACCTCTGAGGAGTTGATGGGGGCAAAGTGTGGGAAGGTGGGAAGGGAGCTAGAGAAGGGGAGGGAGGGGGAACAGTAGATGGTATGTAAAAGAAAAAATTCTTAAATAAAAAAATGCACTCCCTTAGATAGTGAAGTTAAAACAGAATATATATATGTTGTCAATTGCTGGGCCAATCAATTGTCTGGCCAATGTAATTAGCATATTTTGTTTAAAACTTCTCAAAAGCAGAGGCACAAAAAAAATCCCACTATCAGAAAGAAAGACATATTACATGCCTCTTCAGATGGGAGAATGGAGAAAATATTGGTCTGATGGTAGATATATAATGCTATCTGCAACATTTTTCATCCACTGAGGAATGTTCTATCCTCATGCATGGGGCTAGAATATAGCAGTCTATCAAATATTGACATAAAGAGAAATTTAACAACAGATCTCCATGGCTCATTTAGTTGACACATTTCGTATTTCGTTTTGGATAAAGGGAATGGACCAATTGCTTTGCTATGACCAGAACCTGGCTGTGTCCTTGTGACAGTAATGCTACTGTATAACAGCAAAATAAGGTAGTCAAATAGTCTCCCTCTCTCCTCATAAAAAAGTTTATTGCTATCAAGACTTTTTTGTAGATGAACCTGTCATTTTCATAGTGATTATTTCTAGCTCTGGCTCTATGATCCTTATTATGTTGAAATCTTGAATAAAATTATTAGAAAAAAAGAAGGAAAAAAAGAGAAATAAGACAAAAAAAGAAGATGAAATAATGGTACTTACTGAAAGATATTCGAGGAGCCTCTGGATATTTCCTACCCAGCTCCCAAGTCAGCCATGCCCCCAAGGTGAATGGCAGGATTTATGCTATACTAGTTAGTTTTTATTGCCAATTGACACAATCTATTGTTACCTGACAAGGAGTCTTAATTGAGCCTTTGGCCAGCTCAGAAAGGCCTATGGCCTTGTCTTGATTGTTGATTGATTGGGAGAGTCAAGCCCATTGTGGGCGGTACTGCCCTAGGCAGTTGGGTCTGGGCCATAAAAAAAAAAAAAAAAAAAAAAAAAAAAAGTAGGTGAGCATGAGCCTGTGGGCAACCCACTGAGAAGTTTCCTTTGTTTCTTCATTCATTACCTTTTTGGGGGAGGGGGGCGTTCCCTGGATATTGGACTAAACCCTATAAGATGAATAAACTCTTTCTCAAAAAGAAATATTTAATTGGGGTGACTCTCTTACAGTTTCAGAGGTTTAGTCCTTTATCCTCACAGTGGGGAGCATGGCACAAAGCAGATGGATGTGGTGCTAGAGAAATAGTTAAGAGTTCTACCCTTGCAAGCAATAGGAAATCACCTGAGATGCTGAGTGATACCCTGAGAATAGGAAACCTGAAAGCCTGCACCCACAGTGACTCGCTTCCTTCAACAAAGCCATTCCCCTCCAACAAAGCCACACCTCCTGTTAGTGCCACTCTCTAATGAGATTAGGAGGGCTAATGACATACAAAACACGTCACAACCACTTATGGTTTTACTTTGTATTTACATAATAATTTTAACTTTAAACATGTTTTCTGTATTTATTGGTCATTTATGTGTATTTTTGAGAAACACTTGTTTATTTTCTATTTATTTTCCTTTTATTCTTTAATAAAGAATTAAATTATTTATCTCATGATATTTAATCCATGAATGAAATTTTATTAATGGATTTCACTATAACAATCTCATATATGGATATCATATTCTTGGATTATCTTTATCGTCCAGTACTCTCTTTTCTCCTTTTTATTGGTTCCTTTCCTCTTCCTAGATTTTCTCCCTTCTACATTCATGCCTTGTATATTTATTTTTAATCTATATCCTACATATAAGTAAAAACATAAAATATACTCTTACAGTGTTTGCCTAGATCAATGTTATGGAGACTTTCAGAAGCAGATCTTAAACAATGCCCCCCAAATTTTGCCTGTATGTACCATGTACTGCCCCAAGGATACAGGTTCTTTCTGGGACCTATATTAAAACATGCCATAGCCCATGGAAAGCTCTGTCATTAGGAGAATAGAAAGAACCATTGTAACTCACTTGCTTATGGAATTTTATTAAATATTTCAATTCCTCAGTGTCTAGTAACCATATTTACTTCTGATAATATCTTACTTTATTTAATATATGACCTCTAAACTAATGCTTTAAGTTTTATGCAAGGAACTTCATGCTGAAAACGTCATATGTGATATATGTTCAACTGTCTTGATTCCATTAAGTCAGTCAGTAGTTTTCAGCAGAGGGTGAGTTCATTCATATGAGTTAACCAGTGTCTGGGGACATTTTCATTGTCCCAGCTGTGAAGAGACTGCTGCGTTTAATTACTGTGCAGTGGACAGGGACAATGCTAAGCATCCTGGAGTAGACAAAAGAATATGAAACATGTTTATTTTTACTTTGGGCTTTGGTGAAGTTCCAACAGATAGACTTCCAACAAGTGGTCTCATTGTGAAAATGACTAATAATACAGCGTGTATACCAAGAGGAGCTACCTGTTCTTAACAGTGTTTGTGTCAGGAATTGGTAGGACTTTTTCATATATATGGAGATATATATACAATTTTCATTTTAAAAAGTCATCTCCATCAATGTATCCCTCTGCTACCTCTCCTCTCCCAATCCCTCCCAGCTAGCCCTCAGCCTTGCCCCTCTGCACCCACCCATCCCCTCCCCACAAAGGGCATATAGTCCCAAGGTGGGCCAGCCCCAAAAGGCACATTTTCAATGTGAGGCAAAGGGTCATTGTTATTATTCACCACACATAGCAGCCACATGGTAAACCCAATATGGCTCCAGCAGAACACCATATACGGAGGGCACGCCCCAAGGCGTGGCTATATAAATCTGCACCCACCAGCTCTCTTAAAAGGAGTTGCCCACCACATGAAACTCTCCCCCCTCTCCTCTCCCCCCCCCTTTCTCTCTCTCAGCAACTCCCCTGGATAAACTCTTATATGTCATCTGGCAGTGTGTGCGTCTATCTCTCACGCGCAAAACTAACAGTCATAAGACAGAGTGATAGAATGGAAAGGAGCACCTGCTAAAATAACAGAGCTGAGAGGCTTAAATTCTATCAGTATGGATTGATTTATTAAGTAAAAACTTTCAACTCATTGGAAGTGTTTCTGGTAAAGGACCCTAGGTAATGTGAACTCTCACCTGTGAGCATTCTGGGCTTCACCTTTATCTTGTTAAGAGACTGTGGATGGCTTATAAGTTAGTGATACTTATTGGACTGAAAAGACATTTAGAGACTTGCAAGTGAAGGGGTCTTTCCTCACACACTGACTCATCAACATTGAGACTGCCTATTTCTCCTCCATAGAGTCAACTCAATGTTTTAGGATGAAGAATTTCAGTGACTAAAGAAAACACAAATATTTTAGTTGTGATTATATATGATCTTTGCAAGAGTCTTTGATGACATCAGTTATAGCTCTCATTTATATTTTAGTTATTATTATTTAAATTTAGTTATGTCTAAGGATCAAGTGTCTAATAAGGGTAACACATGTTTGACATCAACTCAGAACATCTCCCTGCTCCATCTGTTCTTCTGTCTAAATAGTCACCTGAGACTCTTATCTGAAGCCAGGCCTCCATCCATAACATCAAAAAACCAAAAACAAAAAAACATGTTCCATATCTTTTCCCAATTCCCAAGTGAGTAATCTTTGAGCAGGAGAGAATATAATGGAGGTGAGTGGCTTAGATAGAGATCTAGAAAAGGATAATGAGGTTTCACTAATTGCTTATAAAAATGTCCAAGGGATGAAAGAATACTATACTGCAGAGCTATGGTCATTAATTCAGACTTATTCATAAAGATGGGAAAATGTTAAAAACTTCATAAATCTATAAGATGGAAAGAGGACTTTGTAGTACAATTCAGGATACTGGCTGAGGTGTGAGCTTTTGACAATGTTATTTATAGCCTCCTCACATTTTTATAGTTAGACTGGTATTTGGGTACCACTTTTCTCTTGTTTTTTTCAACACCTTTTCCCCCATGGATGCAGCAGCACAGAGCATATGGTACGTTTATTTGAGAAACAGTATATTTAGACAAGCTTGGTCATCAACAAAGAAACTTTTAATAGACCAATATGATGTATTCTTCTGAGCCTGGAAAGAAAAGAGATTCACTGAAGCCTTGCCTCACCCCCTTCCAGGATTCTATTCTTGTTGAATGAACCTCCCAAAAAGAAAATATTGTCAACTTTTGGCTTCCTTGTGGATTACAGAGCAGTCATTCAAATTCAATAAGAATAAATACCCTACAAAGCCAAAAATGAAATAGAAAATGAAGGGAAATGCAAAGACAAAGTAACAGAAGAGAAATGGCCAACAGAGAGCTCTCTGCAGAACAAGGCTCCATATATGAGTCAGAGCAATGTTTCACTTCAAAACTTGCATTTCATTATATTGGAAGAGGATATTAAAAAAAAGCAAGGGAATTTATTTTAGAACTAAGAAAATGTTTAATTAGTACTTAATTTCACATGAAACACTTGAAAAAAAAAAAAAAGAAATAGGCTTGCTGTCTCAAACCAAACATACCCAGAACTTCCAGTGTCGTAATACATTGAAGAAGGTCAATATTAGTCACTCTTTTTCACTCAAAAAAAAAAATCTTGGGCATTAATAATGTAGTTCATCAAGTAGGACAAATGTCTAGTGTTCCAAAAACTTCATGACTGGCTCCCAGAAAATATAGGGAAAAATAATAATTTCAAACATGTTCCAGATGCCATGTCATATAATGGGATTTAAAGGTTAATGATGCTAATCCTTAAGTCCAAGCCCAGTGTAGCTGAAAAGCAAATTAGTAGAGAAACCATGTTAGTATCACACACACACACACTTAAGTTTTATTGCTGGTACATTACAGGATTTCCACAGTGGCACAGAAAGGTTTCTGTCAATCCCCTCTGGTGGATATAAGGAAAACAACACCAAGTGGTGTCAAACACAGGGCTGAAAAATAATCCAGCTGTTTGCCATGCAATTTGTATACTGGGGAAAAAATATATTACACAGAACAAATGCAAAGCTGGTTGGCTCACATTACTGTATCCTGAATGACATATATGTCCTAAGGAGTGGGGACTTAAAACATAAAGAAAAATTATTTTATCTTGTTCTTACTATCGTGTTTTGTACCAGCTCATAGTTTCCCTGGAGGATCTGTCTGCTCCTATTCCAATGTTCTAGTGAGACTGTCAGCCTCAGACTTTTAACTTCACCATAGCTCAGAGTTTTCCTACCCCGTGGTAAACTGTGCATTTTCTCTGGTCACCTAGATCTCAGAGAAGAGTGACTATATCAGCAGATAGCACAGTTGATAATCCAGTTACAAACTCTCAAACTTAATCATGACTTATACACTTTCAACTTGTCCTTAATTCTGTAAATGAGAACATTCTGCTAAAACAATTATTTTTTAAAATTTTGGCAGCAGGATGTTTAGTTGTTTATAGCCAAAGAATTCATCTCTTATGAATATTTTGTATTTATTCTTTAATAATTTCATCCATATATACAATCTGTCTTAATAATATTTGCCCTCAGTTCACCCCTCCCTCTGCTCCCAAACAAAGACAGGAAATTATCATAAATTTCTAACAAGACAAGAATAAGATCAAAATGCCATTTAAAAGAATATTAGCTCTTAACAAATGATCACTCGAAGAGCCAAAGACTACCTAACAAAAACCTCAACACCAGAGAAACCCTCTTTTGAATTTTTGGACAGAGTTGCCTAAGAGATCCCCCAAACACACAGTCTATTGCTGTGGTCACAGTCATCCCAGAAGTAGAAGCTAAGTCCCTATCAATGACATTACAATACACTTCAGAAACAGGGCCCAGAGCCCCCTTATCTGAATTCCCCCCTCCCTAATGACAAGCTTTTATGGTACCAGAAGGCACCATGCACCTTCCAAAGAAGGGAATAAAGTAACATATATAATGCTACCCAGGTGTGATGCCTAGGGACCATGTCAATGAACAACATGGCATGATAACCTTATGGGTGCTGTAACTGACATTCGCCTTGGTGGTAATCAATTGCTCTTTAATTGAACTTAAGATCGACTCAACATGAGGGATACCATTCCTGGTACTAGATAACTACTCAGTGCTAGTGAAATTATGATTATTGGAGGAGAATCTACAACTGCTGTTTTATTAAACCAGCATAATTTCTAATGATAATCTATAAACATTTGTCTCTGTACCCTCATCCAGGAAATTTCTCTTTGCAGCAGGAGACCACTCCAGAAAACCACGACCTATCAAAACGCAGAGTTATTGAATCAGTAATGCCTGATTTTGTAGATGGATGCATCTAAAAAATGCTTCCACACTCAAGACTCCGTGAACATTGGTGAAAGAGGGGACAGAAATATTGCTAGAGACAGAGAATCAGGGAGTTTGCTGTGAGATAGTGTCTCCTAGGAGCATCAGGAGTTATAAAGTCTTACCAACATGAGTAGCCAAGCCTACACTGAACAAGGCAGACACCAATAGACATGCCAAAAGGCACAGAGAAAAGCCCACAAAGCTACACAAATAACCCTGGTAAATGAATAAAGCTGAGAGCAGGAGAGATGACTGTCCAGCGCCAAGGAGTCATCCCTGAAAACATGCATACAGCTAGCATTGCATGGACTCAACCAATTATACTTGAGAATATATGTGTATATATTAATACATACATATAAGCAATAACAATTAATAACAAAATAGGCCATGTATTTGAGGTATAGTGGGGGGTATTATATGGGAGGGTTAGAAGGGAGAAAAGGGAAGGAAGAAGTGTGGTAATTAAATTAAAATAATAAATAATGCATATCAGATCTGAAATCAAATTCATTATATAGACTGAGAAAATTATATTTAGAAATATGTGTATGGGTATTTACAAATACATATATACATGTAACATAATTAATTGGCTATGCATTTGAAAGAAAATAAGAAGGGGCATATGGGAGGGTTCAAAGGAAGAAGTGGTGTAATTCCATTATAATATTTAAAAGGGAAAGAAGAATATTTGTTACTTAATTTGCATAAGAATTTGCTTTTGTATCTCAATTGATCTCAATCCCCTTACTTCATCCTCCCAAGTGCTCTAATTTTAGATGTGCAGTAGCACACCTGCTATGTCCTTAAAATAGAGGGCAGGTTCTATAGTGATCAGACTGGAGGTTAGAAAGCGAGCTGGGAAAATATTGCAGTACTTGGTGTGAACGATGATGAGAAGCTTCCTTTGAGAGGTGATCCTAGAATGAAGCAGCATCGTAAGGAGCGAGGATTATGGAAGTCACTCAGATCTGACAGAAAAGGAGTTGTGGTTACCTAGGGAGAGGTTTAGTTTTCTTGCATGAGTGACTAGATAGTAGATGACAGGAGCTTTAAAACGCAATTTAAGCAAAAATGAACTCAGTTTGCAATATACCCTGCCTGACCTTCTGCTGGGTTGTCCAGATGGAATTGCCTAATGAGAAACTTCCATCTTTGCCAGAGTGTGGATTTGGGAGCTATAGGTATACAGTTGATACTAAAAGCTATAAAAATGATCGATGAAACCTGTTGTCAGCCAGAACTGAAGCATGACTCTGTCACTAAGAGAGTTAAATACTCTACGTGTATTTATAAAAGTCAACTGCAAAGAATTATATCTTAACACCACATGAGCCCTCCTAAAATGTTTATAATTCTTTCTTCAAATAATATGAAAATTCCAATGTCCCTCATATTCATGTTTTTGAGAACTGATACTCAGCTTCTTAGGGCAACTTTGGAGATTAAATCAAACAACACAGGTGAATGTCCTGAAACCATTCAGAAATCTCTGCACTTGCAAAAGATCAATTTGCAAAGACTAATATAAAGTTTACATGTTCTGAAGTTCAGAGGCTAAGAGAACTACAAACTGAGATCCCTAGATAAGTTCATCTAAAGTGACCTAAAATGAAATAAAATATCTTTTTCAATTAATAAACCTTTTTGAAACATACATACAAAAATACATGAATGGAATCGACAAATTTCCAGTATTGTCTATGCATGAAAAATCTTTCCTAAAACAGGGTTCAACAATCACTGACTCTTCATTAGTTTTAATGTCTACCTGGAGCAGCTTTGAGCCTGCAGAATCACCACTGGCATGGTAGTATAATTGAAAACATATTTCATCAGTACCTCTAGATGTTTAAAGCTTTTCCATTTAGAAATTCATAATCTCATTCCAGAAAACCTAATCCAGTAGCTTCAAAAAAAAAAAAAAAAAAACCTGCAGGTTAGAATCCACTGGGAAGTGACGTAATAAGATGCTAGCTCAAAGCTCATGACAGGAAATAGAACTCCAACTATATTTCAGGCAGTGTGCTCCACCTGGGGATATAAGAAACCTGTTTCTTGTACATAAAGATCATTTAGTGTGGTCATGGAAACAAACTTATAAACAAACCATAGGAATAATCTCCTATGCTTTATTTCAGAGAAATGCAAAAGAACACACAGAATAATGCCCATTTCCTGGTACAATTAGAAATAACAGCAGAAGAGAAGAGTAAAGAGATGATTCTTCACATGATTAGTGTGGAATGAGATGCTGGCAGGTGAAAAGATACAACTGGAGAAGAATCTGATTTATTTTTCAATTACCCTCTCATCTTTTGCCTGTCAATCCTAGTGTTATAGACTCAGGCCTTCCTATGCCTTGACTGTTTATGAAAAGTAGGATTCATTCTTTGAGAAAAATAAGTCATCACCCTGAATTGTACATAGTCAAATTTATAAAAGTAAACTTCACCTATATCCCATATGGCTTGTTATGTATATATTCACTTGGTACTTTTAAGACATGTAGGGTTATCTATGATAATAAATTACCTACAAAATGGTGCATATGGTCTATTTCCTGCCTGTGCATCTTGAGATATAATGACTAAAATGCTATACTGTAGTATTATGTTTCTGGTCTGGACTTTCTGGCCTGGCCCCGTGGCCCAGATCCACTGACCTACAGTCCCACAGAAAAACACAGACACTTATATTAATTTTATGCTGACTGGTCAATGGAGCCCAGGAATATAACTTTACTCTTAAACTAGCCCATGATTCTTATCTTGTTCAGCCATGCAGCTCAGTACCTTTTCTCAGAACAGCATAGTTGTCATCTGCATCTGCTGGCTTCTCTGCTACTCTCTCGGACATCTCCCTTACATCTCTGCTCTGCTCTTCCTGTTCCCAGAGTTTTCTTAATCTGGTAGCCTCACCCACACTTCCTGTCTGCATCTGGCCAATCAGCTTTTTATTAAACCAGTATGAGGGACAAAAATTTACAACATACCATATTCCCACAGCATATCCCCTTTTTTCTTTTTAAAACAAGAGCCGCAAATATAAATAACTTTGCATAATGTTTTCACCATTATCTATAACAACTTGTGACCAACCCTATAAAAAAGATAAACAAGCATAATCCATTTGGGGGAAATGAGGGCATAGTTCTCTAGGCTACTTCCTGCTGATTATGGGCACTGGTAACCATATGGGAACCAAAAGAAAAATTTAGGATTATGGACCAGTCTTTAGTGGTGTAGTCACTAAGTCTGGGTCATCTCAGCCAGTCTCCTTGAAGTTGTTTTCAATGCAGAGCTCAGAAGAAACTTCAACAGAAGTACTCTGAAATGCTAGAACACCTGGGCCATCCATTTCAATTAGAGAGTTTTTCAGGGAGTCTTTATTTACCAAACTTTATTTTCTTTAACCAGGAATAAATCCATAGCCTCTACTTTCTGGGAAAATAAAACAAAAAACCTCTTCTCCAAAATAGCATATCTTTTTATTTCAATTTTAAAGTCAACTCATTTATAAAATATATAAATTGAATTAATCCAACAGCTTTTCTAATCAAATGTCTTTTAGCAGCTTTTACTACTTCATTTTCAGTCAAAAGACAAGACAACAGCATACAGTATTCAGACACTCTATATATTTTCCATTTTTACGTGGCTTATTAATATTCCTTTTTACTCTATTTCTTTTTTAAGGACTTTATCCTTTTTTCTTTTTATTTTCTCTATCAAGCCTATGTATACTTTTAAACACACTCTAAAACATTTTGTGTTTTTTTAAATCTGTCACTACTCTAATCTCTTATCTTATTCTGTTGCTGACAACCCTTTGTTGGCTGGGGTGGCTAACTCCACCCAGCTCCCTTTATTTCTTTCTGTTTCTGACCACACCTTTAATCTGTCATGATGTGGCTAAGGATTAAAGACCTCACTAGAGTGGCTGGCTGGTTCCACCCAGCTCCTAGTCTAGCTTCATAGAATTTAGCTTTATAGCTAGGACCTAGAGTTACCACTGTGGGGAATTTTAGGGTCCATATAATCACCACGTAAAGCATTGCCATTACTGCTCATGACTCCCTTTAAGTATTTGGCATCAGGGCCTCTTAACACTAACACTGAGTCAGGAAGCCTCTCTTTAAAAGGCCACACCTTTGCCTCCAGCAAACATGACTTTCTAAAGAAAATACTGCTGCTGCTAAGGAAAGAAGCAGTCTTTGACTCTGTTTCCTTATCTATACACACAGAAAATTTAAAGGCATCATATTCAGCTTGTTGCTCACATTGAGGCTCCTGTGAGACTTCATGGACCAACCTTGTTGCAGGTCAGGCTGTACTCTTAAAGCCCACTATTTTGTGATTCAAAACCACAAAACAAGCTCTGAACTAAGGCTCAGGTGAAAGACACAACTTGGAAGCTGCTTTTGTCTCTGTTTCTGTGCTCTAGAAGCCTTTTAATGCTTCTTAAGGCTTTGCCTGGGCGTACATATACCACTTTGGGCCACCATATGTTATATATCTAATAAAACCAGTCTGGAATATCAGGGAAGAGATCCCTCCACAGTCAGTCTAGGAGGGTCAGAAAGTGGTGACTCACACCTTTAATCCCAGCATGGGAAAGACCAGGAATGGTGATTTACATCTTTAATTCCATAAATCCAGAGACAGATATCTTTCTGTGTTTCTGTGAGTTCAAGGCCTAACTACCAACTAGTAGAAGCTCACACCTTTAATCTTAACCTGAATGTGAAACAACTGGGTGAAGAAGGTAATTAAGGCAGGCATAGGAAGACAAATTACACAGTAGAAGTGACAAGGAGCAAGGCTGAGGAAGCTGGAAGACAGCTTGGTGAGATCTGACTGTGGTGTTCCCTCTCTTTGATATCTCAGCCTTTCCCTGAGATCTGGCTCTGAGTTTCCTTTCATACAACCAGAATTCATGCAACACCCTACCACTGTCCTAACAATATCTAATGGCAATGGGTGATTTTAATTGTAGCATAATTTTGCTCACTTACTGAGTCCATAAATTGAAAGTTTATCTGATTAAAAGACTCTGAACTAGATGCATAATAGACAGTATCTGCCTCTTCCTCTAATTCATTTCCTTGATCTGTCCTCCCTTTTCTATCATTTGCCTAGAGATAATAAATGCATTAGGCAGAACTCATCTAATCTTAAATTCTAATCTCTGGTGGGTTATTATTATTCAGCAGCATTATGTGTCTCCTATATAGCCCAAAAGGACTTTGTATTCATGAGTGGTATCCTCAGGGTATTCATTTCCCATTTACTCATAAAGATGATAACAAGCCGTTCGAAAATGATGGTGTTCAATAGATGAGCAAGATGGGAGACTGGATAGCTGTATGTGGGCTGACACAGCCAATGGCTCTAGCCAGGGCCAGGGTTCCTTGTTTTACAAGAATGTACCTTATGTACATATATATATATATATAAAGGTACGTGTGTGTGTGTGTATGTGTGTGTGTGTGTGTATGTGTGTGTGTGTGTGTGTGTGTGTGTGTGTGTGTGTGTGTGTGTGTGTGTGTGTGTGTGTATAGTTATATAGAAGTTACATTACCAGTCTTCTACACCATGAGGCTTACACCTCCACTGGCTTGAAATATAAGTTGCTTTTAGCATTGCTCTACCTAAAACCAGGAAATAAAGAAGGATACTATTGTAATAACCACACACAAAGTACGATGTTTCAAAGTTTCAAACAAAAAGAGAGACAAGAAGAAAGGAAGGAGGTATGGAGGGAGGGAAGGCAGAGGAGGGAGGGAAGGAAGGAAATAAAAGTGGAAGAAAGAATTTTTACATATGTAGATGGAAAATATCACCTACCTAAATGCCATCATGCAAGGTGGTGTTGAGAAAAAGGCTGCACGGGAGACTTGGAATCAAAGACTGATGTTTGGTTCTGCTTTGGGCTTTATTCTGTAGGGCATTCCTTTAAAAATTCGCTTGAGATCTTGACCTTTTCTTATCTTTGCAACTAATTTATAGATTGCATAATACATTTGTTCAGTATGGACTGCATCTCCACTCACATTCATCTAGGTTATTATGTATAAGACATCAACATTTCAGATCATGCTACCCTAGGCAAATTCAAATAACTTCTTTGTTCCTGCCTCACTGGTGAGAACCTCGGGACTTTATGCTTTCCTGCTCAGTCCAGAGTCTCGTGTGTCTAAGAGAGAACTGCTAAGCAGGAACATACACATACAACTGAACAGGAAGACATTTGTCTTAAGGCAGCTGAACTCATAAATGACTCTGATACATTTCTGTTTCCCAAAACAATAGCGTTTGCAACAATATGAAGTCTGGCTTAGTCATGTTTAGATCACTAAATAGCTGTTCCTAAGATAATAACATTGAGATTATTTTATGATTATTGAAAATGGCATATATGCCTGTTCTACATGTGTATGACAAAAGGCTTCCTCGGATAAAATTTCAAATTTGACTGTGATTTGAGTTTAAAACTTTACAACAATGATAAAGGGAGAAAGTTACAGATGGTTAATAGTGATGGTTTGACTTATTTGCTCCTGTGAAGGTGTTCACTGAATATTCTGTTACATAGATCAGTAATAACCTTCCAAAAGACTCAGTATTGGCTTAAACTATATTCAAAACCTGAATCCATAGTCTGGAATTTGTTTTAAAATCATCACTCATATTTCTTAACTATATTACAGATATTTTCATTTAATATCTTAGTTATCTTGAACTTGATGTTTCTAAACTTAACTCATTTTGTACCTGTTTGCTCCCCTCTCATTTTGTTGGAACACACACACATACTCCTTCAATTTATCAGCATATATCTGGATAGTCTAGCCCTGACTTTCAGGAATAATAGTGACAAAGTTTAGAAGCATGTCATATATATTCCTAGCTAATACAAGGTCCTTTCTTGACTGGGCAACAGCCCAAACCAGCTGTCCTCCAGGAGGAGATTCACGGTTCTCAGTACTTTGATTCTGGGACTCAAGATCTCACATATGGCCTCTCTGCTTCCTGCCAAAGAGACAGAAAAAGGTTACAGTATAGCTGAGGGTTTTCTGGTACATCAGCCCAGAAGCAGCATGCATCATTTCCAACCATGGTTAATTAGGAGAGATGGTTGTACATTTTCCCCTAAACTCAAGTGTACTGCCAAATACAATTTTCTATGGGCCAGACAGAAAGAATAGAAAATGAAAGTTCCCTAACTTTGTATTTGGCAAATGTTCCTATTTCAGGTTCCCAGGTCAGAAACTGCCTTACAACCGCGAATCCTTTTCATTTGAATATGGATCACCAATTAGAATATTTCCATGTCTTCTTAACCAGTTCACTTTTCTTCATTCAAAGCTCTGTTGCAGGATATTTGATCATACTGTGTAAAGATGTGTCTGTCCTCCTTCACGTGCTTAAGGCGACTTCTGATTGCCTTAATGAAGAGCTGAACAGCCAATAGCTCATCAGAGGAGGATAGGCAGGACCTCTGGGTAGAGACAGAAACTTGGGGGAAGAATCTCAAAGACTGGAAATTATACCAGCAAATTGTGGAAGAAGTCAAACATACAGTATGAAGGAGAGGGGAGTGTAGATTAATATAAATGGATTAATTTAAGTTTTAAGAACTTGTTGAGACAAATGTAAAATAAGGCCAATATTTCATAATTAATAAGTCTCCATGTTAAAAGATCTCCAAGCTTGTGTCCAAAGAGAGATCTGCTATACTTGGTGCTCAATGTGGGGCTAGAAGCCATGACCCTGAGAGTAGAATGTAAGGGCTTCTAAGCGGCCTGGAGATCAGACTCAGCCAGTGCAAACTGGTAATAACTAATGTTTTAAAAAGATGTGCTTCTAAACACTTCCATATACGTTAACCTGGGGTCTGCCTGGGGCCTAGAAAAGGGTGGAGTCAAGATACAACATTCCTAGACCAATGAGAGACCACTCCCAGAAGCTGCAGATACCAGCAAATCAAAGCCCTTTCCCCGTGTGTGTGTTGGGGGGAGGTCTGGGGAAAAATTATTTAAGGTTTTCCCCTCCATAATAAAATTGAACTTACTTAATTCAATTTGTTCTTGGAGGCTGTGTTGTTGCTTTTTTGCCATCTTGGCCTCCTCCCCCAAGGGGAAAAGCAGGTCCCTGGATACAGAGGCAGCCCCAACTCCTGACTCCAAACCTGCAAAACCTAAGATTAAGAGTCTATGTTCTACCAACTGAGTTAGTTGGGCTTGGTTTTTCTACTCTGTACAAACATAAAAATCAAATGGCCTTTTTGTGGTCCCAACTCAATTAAAACTTAAATCTGGCTTTGGCAATGGAGTATAGCTCTCTCAGTCTCTAAATCCATACATGTTTGTTAAAGGAAAATCCAAAATCTTTCTTATTTCAGAAGTAAATGGTATGAGAGAGCCGAAAACCAAAATTGAAGGACTTTTTTATTGCCACTAATCTGACTAATTTGGTTTATTTTGACTCTAAAACTTTTCTTAAGATATAAATATATCTCAAAATCTATACATAAATTATCTGTCTGGACATTATTAGTAGTCATACATAGTACTAACTGATTTTAAAAATAAGAGTCATTTAGCTTTCTGTACCTGTTTTCAGGTTTGATTCTGAAGCAGGTAACTAGGAACTAAAGTTATATATCTGGATGTACTTAATATGGTCCTCTAACCTTTCAGAAATCTTCTGTGTTATGGCATTTAAAACATTTAAGTTTTCTGCAGTGAATCATGACCTTTCATAACAGTGACATTTGAGATTTTCAAAATGTTGATGGGGTCTTGCAATGACAAATCCATCTGGATTGTGGTAACACCATTAAACTGAAAAACACCACCCAGAGATCAGTTTTGACTACAAACTGCTCAGGACAACTTCAAACCTGCTTTATGGCTCAGCTTCACAAACTACTCCAAACAGATCTTTAGTTTAATGTAGGATGTCTCTGTATACTGTGAGTATGCTTTATTACCATTGGTTAATAAAGGGACCGTTTTGGCCTGTGGCAAGGCAACCTGAAGGCAGGCTGTAAATCCAAGAAGAGAAAAAAGAGAAAGGGTGTTGATGAACTAACTACAGAAAGATATTTGATTGTAAAGGCTGCGAAGTTAAATCAACATAGAATATATATCTTCATATATATATATATATATATATATATATATATATATATGGTATTTTTACTTTGAAACTTTGATCTAAGGATATGTTGCTTTGGAAAAGAGGTTTTGCTTTTGTTTCCACAGAAGACGAGAACCTATGAATTGCATTCAGGATAATTTATGTAGGAAGACCCCATGAAAAATCTCTTATTAAAAGAGTTAACCCAGATGATACAAACATCTTTATCAGCTTCAAGGTTGCTGACTAAGACGATATAGCCTCAGGGTCCCTCAAATATTACCAGCAACTCCAATCAGCAGGAAGCAGCATAGAAAACTATGCACACATTCCCCAAAAGAGATCATGGAGGTTTATCTTTGTTTAGAGGATTTTGTTATTGGTCATAATCTATCTCTTTCTTAAAAAAGCAGAGGAGATATAGATATGATAGTATAAAAGGGTAGATTATTGAATCTACTTTTAAAAAGCAGCTACTTGTTTTAAATACTTTGATATGGATTTTAGTTTATTGACAAAAGCTTAAGGCTAATTTTGTTACACTGTATGTATGTCTCTACTCTTGTTTAAGGCATTATGTTTATACAATTTCTTTAAAATTATAATGTATAATTATAATTCAGATTAATAATTAATCATCTATGATAAAACTTTTAGTCATGTTAGTTAGGTTTTTTAGATATACAAAAATATCTTTCAACTATATAGGTAATCTTCAAACACTTCAAAGACCTACAGAATATGGCATTTAAAATGTTTTAAGAACTTAGGGATATTTCATTACAGAGGATCCTCCTTCCAGAAGTAATGGAGGCAGATACAGAGATCCATAACTAAACACCTGGTTAAGCTACTGGTCCAGCTGAAGAGATGGAGGAAAAACTATGAGCAAAGGGATCAGGATCATGAGGGAGAGACCCACAGAGACAGCTGGCTTGAGGTATTTGGAGCTCACTGACTCTGAAATTACAGCTGAGGAACCTAAATTGAAGGAAACTAAACCCTCTGAATGTAGAAAACAGTCAAACAGCTTGAGAAGTTTGTGAGGCCTCTTTAAGTCAGACCAGAATTTATTCCTGGTGCGTGAATTGGCTTCTCAGAGTCTATTCCATACATAAGAACATCATACTGAGCCTTGATACTGGGATGAGGGACTCAGACCTCCTTCAACTTGATATGCCAAACCAAATTAAGTCACCTTAAGAGTCCTTGTCCTTTCTGGGGAATGGATGGGGGAATGAGGTGGTGGGAGGCTGGGAAAGAACTGGGAGGAGGGGAGGAAAGAGATGTAGTTGAGTATGGGGAAAAATAAATAATAAAAAATAAAGGAAAAAAAGAACTTAGACCTGTCTGGTGATAAGACATGTCTGCTCCTGACAGCACCAATCTACTTCAAGAGGAGGATGGGCACTGAAGAAACTACATATGTAGGTTACTTTTTATGGGGCAAAAGTTAGTCATTTGGCAAGAAACTCTTCTTGCCTCAACTGTTTGACAGTATGCTATATAAACAGGACATGCAGGACCCATAGGAAAGTGGCCTCTTGAACTTTGCCAGAATAAGCCAAGACTGTCCTTAGGGTTCCTGCTTCACAGAAAAAAAAACTGCCAGACATTCTGCAAGACACAAGAAGAAGTGACTGGGGAACTATTCCAGAATGGGCAGAGAAGTTCTTCAAATTTCCTGCTTCACTGAAAGCTATGCAAAGATTCCAGGCCTATGGGCTGAAGATGGATGCTCCAATGTTACAAAGGAACTTTGCGTGACTCTCCAGGTAGTCAGATCTTTCCAGAATTTTGGTGTTGTTTATAGTGAATGTCCTGTTTACTCAAGTAATATTATATCCTTGTGTGATCTTTGATGAAGTTGAAGATGAGATAGTTGTAAGTATAGTTTGCCTTGATTATGATAAAGGGTAAATTAGATATGAAATTTTGAACTATCAAAGATAAGGTAGATGATAGAATTTTTTCTTTAATTTTGCTAAATATAAATAGACTGGATATTGTAACTGTAATTCTTGCTTGATAGCTGTTTTGTGATATGTAATTTTACTATGTTAAAATTGAAACCTTCCTCTTTTATTAGACAGAAAGGGAAAGTTATAAGGAATGTCTTTCTGTACTCTGCGAGTATGCTTTGTTACTGTTGGTTAATAAAGGGACTGCTTTGGCCTATGACAAGGCAGTTTGGAGAAAGGATGAAAATCCCTAGATAAAGGAGAAGGGCAGAGTCAAGGAGAAAAGATTCAGCTGCCCAAGGGAAATGTAAAAGTACAGGTAAGTCAAGAGCCACGTTGCAATACACAAATTAATAAAAATTGGTTGAGCTAACTTGTAAGAACTAGTTGGTAATGAGCCTGAGTCTTAGGCCAAACATCTTGTAATTAATTTAAGCCTAGTGTAATTATTTGGAACTGCTAGTCCAGAACTCAGAATTAGCCAGAAACTTCTGAGTACATTAGTTAACATCTGTGCTTTCTCATTATACAGAGATGAGACAACAAATGATACAGCTAGTTCTTTCAGGACTTGATCATTATACAAATTTTCTCAGGGTCTCCTAAAAATATCATCACCTCCAGACAACAGGGAGTAATTTTAGGGACACAATGACCACATTATGAGGTGGGTGGTTTTTTGTAGTTCGATGGGTTAAGATATCAGTCATTGTTTAGGGTGGTTTGTTGTAAGTTGTTATTGGTCATGGTCAGGGAGAAAACTAAACAAAGATTTAGGGATTAAGGGATTTTCTTTTTTTCTTTTTTCCCTTCTATCCTTCTTTCTTTTATATCTAATGTTGAAATAATGGGGTGGGAAAGAAAGAGAGCCTATAGAAATGATAGGATAAAAGGATGAATTATTGAATCTACTGAAAAGCTACAAGTTCCAAATATTTTACATTACTATGGATTTTTTAATTATTGATATAAATTTGTTATGTTGCTTTATATACTGTACATATACCTTTCTGCATCTATGTAGCTCATTTAAAAAATATAATGTAAACTTCTAGTTTGTGAAGCTATTATTATAAACTGTTTAGGATAATTTAAGAAATTCTGATTAGTAGTCACCTATAACAATCAAACTTGCAGCCATGTTAGGTGTGTTTTCAATGATAAACAGATATATTTTAGATACAAATGTCATCTTCAAACACTTCAGATAACTATTTAAATAAAATAAAGCTTTTCATGACAATGAGATACATCTGTTGCTGGCAGCACAAATCTACTCTAGAGAATATGATGAACATTAAAGAACCTCCATATTGAGTTTGTTTTCAAAATGGCAGGACTAGCCACTGGACAACAAAAACTTTCCTATCCTTGACTGCTGACAGTATACTGTCCGAATTGAACATGTAGGACATAAAGGAACTCAACTAATGAACTTTTCCAAGACAAAGTAAAACAATCTTCAAAATTTCTTCTCACAGAAAACTCTGTCAGCGATTATAGGCTTGTAGGCTGAAGATGAATGGCCCAACACTGCAGGGAAATCTGAAGTGACTGTCCAGGCAGCCAGGTGTCTCTATTATTTCTGTAGTTTGGGAAGTTTCCTGCTCTGTTCTTGTTTACTCGGGTGATATTTTGTTCTTCTCAGGTCTCTGGTGTGGTTGAACTCCATTTGTTATAGTTTTAATAATTTATTTGTTAACAAACTAAAAAAAAGCAAAAGAGAGTATAAACACTAAGTTGTTTCCCTAAGAAAAAAATTAAGGTCTAAAAGGATATATTTAGTCTGGTAATAAAAGTTTTGATAGAAAGTGGTTAAGGTAGACGACTTTAAACTCACCAAGACAGGATAGATAACAGAGAACATTTTCCTGAATTTATCAAATACAAATGGGCTGGGATTGTTAATGTAATTCTTATCTCATAATTGTTCTTATTGTATATAGTTTTACTATGTTAGAGTTAAAATCTTTCCCTTTTATTTATGCAAAAGGGGAAGATATTGTAGGATCTTTGATCACACTGTGTGAAGATGTGTCTGTCCTTCATCACTGCCTAAAGCACCTTCTGATTGGTTTAATAAAAATCTGAATGAGCAATAGCTAGGCTGGAGAGGATATGTAGATCTTCCACGGAGATAGAGTAAATCAGGGAAAAGAATGTGAAAATCTGGAGGTTTGTTACCAGCAATATGAGGAGGAAACTGACATACACTATGGAAGAGAGGTAACAAAACATGTGACAAAATATAAATTAATATAAATGGGCTAATGTGAGTTTTAAGAATTATTTGGGAACAAGCCAAAGCTACAGCTAAGCTTTCATAATTAATAATGAGTCCCCATGTCATCATTTTGGAGCAAGTGGTCCAAGTAAAGATCTGCTACAAAGCTCCACCTATAAATGTCAAATTCTCTCCATTACCCCTTGTCACCAGCCATATTGATTGTTTAAAAGTACTTAGATGGTCATATGCATTAGCTTTTAACTTAAAATATCAACCCAATTGTTTAAAATTATCCTTCAGCTTAATAAAACTTTAAATATAATGAATAAATCCCTGTAGTTCCTGGTTATACACTTTTTACTCTAGCCATATTTAATCATGACCACAAGTTTTGTTATGTTGTGTAAATTACTTTTTCAAGTTCAAGTTACTTTTTTCTAGTTACTGTGATATGACTCTCTGATGGCTCACAGCTGAAATGCTTTTCTGAGAATGAAAAGAAGCTGCATTATGATTACTCCACCAGTTCTGAACTTTTATTCAAGGTCAATGGAAGGAAATGTCCTTCATCTCCAGAATTCACTTTTGATTGTTTTCTGTGTGCTTGATTGCAGCTAGAATATGGCCCAATATAATCTCCTTCAATATCTGCCGATTGTTTTCATTGAGAATAATTCTATATAACTCCCTGCACCAAAATCTGTCCTTGGGGCTAGAGGAAAGGCTGTGTGGTTAAAATCACAGGCAGTTCTTTCAGAGGACCAGTGTTCAATTCCCAGTACCCACATGATCACTCACAACCATCTGTAACTCCAGAGGTGTCAGGCATACACATTACAATGCATCCTTGCACGTATAAATAAATGTAAGTTTAAAAGCTGTCTTTTGCTGATTCCTGGAGAGCCGAAGACATGCCTTGAGGTTCTATTTCAAAGCTCTACCACCATTGGAAATTTTCATAGCACCAAAATAATAATTCTTCCTTACACATTTCATATGTGTCTGAGGACTAGAGAGCTATTCACACCTTGCAAATTTCACTGGAGAGTATCTACTTATCCTTTAAAACTTGGCATAAATATTCCATTAACAAAGATACCCTCTTATGAATTCTATTATATATATATATATATATATATATATAATAGTGCATATATATCCTTTCCTCTCCCCATCCTTACTCAGACTCTACACAATTCTTTTTTCTAGAAAAATTGAAGTACAAAGCCCCTGTGTTTGAGACAAACTGATGGACTCATCATTAAACCTATGGTCTAGTCATTTGACTCCAGCTTGATACAAAGAACACATAGACACTTCCTTCTAAAAATCAGCCTGTCCTTGCTCTCTGGGGTCACTGATATCTCTGACCTGTGAAGTACTGGGTCACCAGAACTCGGCACATAAACAAGCCTACCTAGATGTTATCTGCTGTGTCTTTATTCAACCATGTAGAAACTGTGAAATATAAATGAAGGCTCTAGATAAATACAAATAAGTTATGTGGGTACTAACCCAAAGGCATTATCACAGTAGTTTCATCCTTACCCTGGCTAAAATCTTTCTTACCTTTCTTCTTATAATTCTCAAGGCTGGTACTTGCTTTTGATGTCTTCTCCAGTATCCCAAGATCTCTCTCTCTCCATCTCATTCAATCCTTCTGCTTATATTGTGATATTACAAGGAAGAATAAAATAATCTTGAAACCACTTCTTTCATTACTACCTACTTCAGAGCTCCGACTTCCTTAAAACTGGTGGGATTCGGGCTTTATTTGGGGAAGCATAGAGGCATAGTTTTGGGGTATCAGGAACCTGAATGGGGCATGGCCAGACCCCACTGAGACCGGTGGCTCACTGATCTTCCTTCCTGTTTTGTTCCTGTGTTCTCAGGTAGTGGATTAGCCATTGACCTTTCTCAGCAATATGGCCCTTCTTAGAAAAAGCTCCACATGGCTCACTCTGGGAAAGCTATGTGGCTCATGCTGGGGATGGGGTTAACATTTGTAGAAGTTTTCACCATTCCTGTCACTGCTATTTTTATATTTGTTCCCTGAGGGTGTGCATTTTCTGCCAGTGGAAGTTTTATTAGCCTTGGCAACTTGCATGACTAATCTAGTAAGTATCATTATTCATAGTGAGAAAGGGCACTCACAATTGGTCTACCTGCCACTCAAGTTCTGCTAGGCTGCCTTTCCTCTCCCTTGGAAGCCACATGCTTCTCTTCACACCCGCACCCACTATTAAATTGACTAACAGTATATATCTTAATTAGGTATATTATTGATGTTTATTGATTATTTTTCACCAACTAGATGTTGTCTTGGATATTCCATTAGACAGCAACTGCTAATGCTTAGTAACCTTTTTCCTATTCTATTACCTGTTTTTGACTAACTTAAAATTTTCCAACCATAACTTAAAAACAATACCATCAACAATGCATAAGTATGTTAAGTAAAGGAATCATATTTGAGAATTATAAGTAATTTTAAAAAATTAATTCTAATTATGAATTTGAGTGCACTGAATTTTTTTAATTATTCTAAGATTTGGCTATAGTAATAAGAATTATTTATGTTTCTTGTGTTTATAGGAATAGAGTCTGTTACAAAAGGTTTCTAGCCTAGCTAGTTCCACAGGTTGGACCTGCCTGCTGCCACTTATCTGGACCAACAATCTCAAAGTCCCAATGAATTACACAGACATGTTAACTTCATGCTGTTTGGCCTATGTCTCAGGCACATTGCTAGCCAGCTCCCTCATCTTAATTTAACCTATTTCCATTAATCAGTACTGCCACATGGTCTGTTGCTCACCTGTGTTCCTTACATGTTGTTTCTTTGGGTTTCTGGCTTGATCTGTGTCTGAATTCACCCTGCTTGTCCTACCTATGCTATCTCTGTCTACAGTGTTCACCAAGGGTCAAAACAGCTCCTTTATTTAAAGATTCATACTCACAGAATACAGAAAGACATTCCCATATCAAGGTTCTTTGTGTAAATTTCTGTAAGATAACGAATAACAATAGCAAAAGCTTGTAAAATTGTGAGTCTATGGGATGCTCTTGACACCACTCACAAACAACTCAAAAGGATGTAACCCATTCCTGGAATAAGGATTTCTATTTGCTATCATGTGGTATCTAGTTGGGATATTATCTCCCTGTTGCAGGGTAAATTCAGATGGATGGACAGACAGACAGACAGATGATAGATAGATAGATAGATAGATAGATAGATAGATAGATAGATAGATAGATAGATAGATAGATAGACAGATAGAAACTATGTGGGTACTGACCTGAAAACTTCATCCCTTATGCTTAAAGGTGCTATGAACGCTAAATGATTTAATAAGTAACCATCAGTCTTACCCAGCTACAAATAGATCATAAAAAGTGGCAGTTAACACAAACACTCACAATGGATCAAATGCAGAAAATAAGAGACTTCAGATTACTCAACTCTGAGTGGCATGTCTATATCACACCTTCCCCCTCCCCCAAAAAAAGAATTGGGGATCATCTTGAAAGACTGTAAGAGCCTAGGATGATTGATGAATTATAGAAAATGCTGTTTTACAGACATGTATGCTTCTAAGTATCTTTGTTGTTCCCATTTTACAAATTTGAAATTAAGACACAAGGATTATAAGTAGGTTAACCAAAATCATGCAGTTGCTAAGTGTTGAAATCATAATTCAAATTTATTATGAACAAACTTGCTTACTTTATACAAATGGAAATTATTTTATTATGGCAATGAATACTTTGACATAGACACCAGTTTCCCAATGAAATAAAACTGTTATAATTTATATACACTAAATCTGTTTAACTTAATCCTTAATCTGGAATTCTATATTTTATAGCCAGACAAATATTTTATCTTATTCTAAAATTAACCCCTCTTTGCACACCAAACCAAAACCATAAGTTCCCTGGAAATCTAGTGTCTAAACATCTATATGTTATGGGCAAACCTATTAGAACTGAATAAGGATCCAAGAAACAAAAAGACATCTTTGAATAGAGTGTTTCTAAATGCCACAGTACCTGTGCCCACCTTATCAGACTATGTGTTTTAGTATAATTATTACTTAGTGATGTTCTTTTGGCTACAACTAACAAAAGCCCGTTTGACCTACTTAGCACTAAAGCTCGACACCCATGGAAAGACTGAAGAGCATGTGACAACAAAAACCAGTAAAAGCTGGAAGAATTCCAAGACTCTTCATTCGTTTTCTCTGGAGATTTCCATTTGTCATTTTTACTGCATACCTCATTTTTCAAAAGTTAAATTCACATAACAGAAAAAATACATTTTTTACTATTTTTAAAAGTCAAACACACATGACAGAAAAAAATACAACATTTTTGACTGTCTTAAAGGCAGAATTCATTCGTTTTCTAAATTATGAAAATAAAAGCATGCTTTTTGGGAAGTGGAAGAAGATTCTTGTCGGAGAAGCAAGAGATGGTAATGGAAGAAAATTAATATGCACTAACAATGTGGTCCAAATGCTGAGCACCGAAGAACTTTGGTGCATATATATATATATATATATATATATATATATATAATATAATGTATATATATATAATATAATGTAAATACTAGAAAAATTAATGAAGAAAATTTTAGCATCTGGACAAAGGAAAAAAGAGAAAGAGCTGAGTGGTAATGGAGTTCCTGGACATGGAGGATAAAGTGAGATTCATCAGTAATGCTGCTGTGTTAGTGATGATATCTGTAAGACACAGTTTTTCACAGTATGAGGAATTTTTTGGCATGGCTTAAAAAGGTAAGATTGCATACCTCAAGATTTGGAGAGCTTGGTTAATGAATTACTGCAGAGTGGACTTTGAGGCTCTGGTCACCATTCTCTGGATGTACAAGACAGGTTTAACATTCCTAAGTTGCGGCTCTGCAACCCAGCCAGATTAGTTGCTCAATATGACAAAGCGTGTGAAGTGACTGTCTGAGAGGTCATAAGTCCAAATCACAAGTTTGCGTTATACCCCCTTAAAAGTCACTTTTGCTACCAGAGTCAGCCAAAAAGTTTCCTTGAGTAAATAATGTTGGGTGGGCTCTAGAGATTTCTGTAACAGGATAGGCTTGGAAATGATACTTAACATCTATATAACTCATTTTTATCCTATGAAAAATGTAAACAACAGCAATAGACAATAGCATATAAAAGTAAAAACAAAGTAAATAAATTGTTGCTAAAATTCCTTCTTGGGGAAGACTTACATAAATCTGGCAGAGACACCCTGCTTAGTTTGTGATGGTAATTACCTACCATGAGAGAGGCTTGATTATCTTTTCCTGTGTAGTTTTACCATGCAGTCCTTCTGAGAACTGCTCCCTGTGCCCTAATTCCATCCTGAATTGCCTTAGCAAAGATGTTGGCTTTCTGAGCATTTACACCACACCCTTAGGAACTCATTCTTGATGCAAATCTTGCCACATTGACCTTTGAATAAGCCAGACAGACCTCATTGTTACATGTGCATTTCTCTTACCTTTTCTATGTTGCTATGTCACTTTATGGGCACTTTAAATGTGATCTGAGTTTCATATGACTGCCAAAGCCTGTCCAACTTTATAAAGATCCCGTTTCAGAAAACCGTTCTCCAAAGCTGTCAAATCCCCACGCCAGTACTAAGGTCCTTTGATAAATTCGTTCCTCAAGTCTGGTTTATCCAGTTCACAACCCACTGCACCTACTGCTTTCCTCAAACCCATCATCTCAATAGTGCCTGTCCATCCCTTATGGTCTTCCAGCTCCTAATATCCATAGGGCCTTCCACATGACACATGAGGTCAGAGGAGCTTTATGACATTCTTCGCGGCAATGTTTTAATGTATGATACTAAGACATTGTTCCTGGCAATAATCTAATGCATAGTCCAATTTAAAAACAAAGCAAATATGGCTCAATAAAAATAAAAATATTCAGCATAGTAAAACTATTAGCAAATATGTTCATAAAATTTGTGTAGGATTATTAATTGCAGTAATTGTATAATTCCATTTAATAGAATACCTGTAATAAAAAGTCCCAAGTCCTGATAAATGTTATAGCATGAGTGAACATTGATAATTATGTTGCATAAAAGAAACAAAAAACAAAACCCCCAAGTATTTATATGAAGTGCAAAAAAAAAAATAGATCCATGTAGAAAACAGACCGATTAATGGTTTTTAGGAACTTAAAGGTGCGAATGACAGCTCTTTTGGAATCTCCTTTGGGGTAATGAAAATACCTAAAAGTTAGATAGCAATGACAGCTGTATAACTTCGTGAATGCATATAATTAACCACTGAGTTTCATATCCCATGAAGGTGCTCTCATGACCTATGAGTTACATATTAACAGAAGTGCTACTGAGCAAAGAAGAAAATAAAACAACTCGAGACAATCTGGGCAAGAAATGCATGGGATGTATCAGGAACAGAAAATTAGAATGATCTTGGCTCTCAGCATGAATGTAGAAAATTACCAAAAGAAATGGAGCACCATATTAAAATACTAAAGGAAAAAATTGATCCAAGATATTCACATTCATAAAAACATTCCTTCAAGTGTAAACGATTTTCAGTAGCTGTGCATCATGCACAGATCAGAAGAAATTCTTTAGAAGAAGCATATTTGAAAAATGGGATGTAGTAGTTAAGGGAATTCAGATAAGAAATAACCATTGGATAAGGGCATAGACACAGCATCTTCTACATGTTTTGGAGTTTCAATTCTTTAAATACTGAACCCACCTAGGCTTACTTTATAAAAATATAAGATAAGATTGTAGTGTTTTCCCTTTGAATATCCAGGCTCAACACCATCGTTAAAAACACAATCCAGTTTTCCAAGGTATTAGTTCTGAGACTATCCTTCCTTACCTTAGGTTTGCTTGGCCCCTGTGGAAGGCACATTGATTATCTCGTTGTAAGCTGTAAGTTTATTTCTGGCCTTCCTATTCTCCTTCATGTATCTATTTATACCTGTTCTTATGTCAGATCAATGCCAGTTTAGTTGCTGCATTTTAACATATTTAAAAAAAAAAACAGTAAAGTCCCTCACTTTGTTGTTTTAGATGCTGTTTAGGCTATTATGGATAGTGGTTCTGGTGGTTCCATTCAAATTTAGAATTACTTCCTCATTTATCTTGAATGTACCAAAAACTTTTTTAGCTTACCCATCCCCTCATCCCCTCTCCAGAAAGGGCAAGAAGTCCCAAGGTGGATCAGATCAGCATGTCTCATCCACTCCAGGCAAGTCCCATTTCCTCACCCCAATATCAAGACTGGGTTAGGTGTTCCTCTGCAGCAAATGGGCTCCGAGATGCCAGCCCACGCCATCCACAGGAACACAGTCTGGTCCCACCCCTCCAGGCTCCACTGCCTATGCCAGTCAACAGTTGCCTACCCTTAGAGAGCCTAGTTCCTTTTCCTGATGGTTCCCCAGTGGCTGTTCTTGATTCAGTGAGCGCCCCCACCCCAGCTCCAACCAGCCATCACTACGGGAATTTTCCTCATAATCCCCATCCTCTTGATCATATACATTTCTCCCCGGCTCGCAGCTGGACCAGGAGTTAGTCCCAGTGCTCAGCCATGGATCTCTGCCTCCACCTCTATTCATTGTTGGATATAGGTTCTGTGACACTTGGGGTGGTTATTCACTGATTATAGGGGAAGTCATGCTTTGGCACCCCCTCCACTGTTTGTTGGAGACCTAGCCAGGGACATTCTGTGAGTTCTTGGAGGTTTCCTTAGCACCCAGTCTCTTTCCAACCTCACATCGGCTTCCTCTATCAAAACCAATAAAATTTTAATGAAGATTTCAGAGAATATGCAGATTTCTCTGAGAAGTCAGATTTCTAAAACTAGGGATTTTTTCCTGCCCATAAATGTGGAATGCTTTTCAATTTATTGTCTTCCTTAATTCATTTTGCAATGCTTTATGGTTTTAAGTATACAGAACCTTTACCTCTAAATTAAATTCATCCCAAATACTTTTAGATTTATGTAAATATGATTGTTTTCTTAATCATACTTTCAGTTTTATTATTTGAGCACATGGATATATGACTGACTTTTATATTTTTATTATGTAGTTTTTATGCTCTTAACTTTTCTTTGTTTCTAATTTTAATTTTTAAATTTGTAGTTCAAATTAGATAGATAAATGATAGATAAATAGCTGATAGAGAGATAAATGACAGATTATATATAATTCAAATTTATATTAAAGAGAGAAAATTGTTTACCTCTTTATTTATTTTATGTAAGTAAATATGGTATAGCATTGTGTGGAGGTCCAGATATAATTCACATGACTCAGTTCTCTGTATGCTGTGGATCCAGGGATCCAACAGTAAGTTACACTTGATGTCAAGTACTTTTGCCACTGAGATAGCTTATTGGCCCTGTCTTATAGTTTAAGAGATGTGTAGAGTTGAAGTATCTTATTCGGGGGAAAATTATGTCATATACTCTGAGGTCATTTAGCTTCTCATCTGATTACGATATTTTCATTTCTTTATTGAAAAATTCTTCTGGCTAGGACTGCTAGAATGATGTTGCCTAAAGATGCATGAGCAGACAGCTTTATCCTTATCTCAAAGTAGAACCCTATTTCTAATTTAAGAAAAAATAATTTTGGATTTTTGTTAAGATTCAAAATGATCTCAGTTGTGGCATTTTTAGTTATAGCCTTTATCATGCTGGGACAATTCTCTTCTGTTGGTTTATTAAATATTTTTAATTATGAAGAGTCATTAAATATTATCATTTTCTGAGCCTACAGAAGATGATTACATAAGTTTTATGCTTTGTCTGTTAACTTAGTGTATCACATAGTGGAATTTCATATGTTGGAACATCTTTACAACCCACAGATAAATTAAATGGAGGCACAATGTCTGATTTCTTTAGCAAACAATGAATTTGTTTGACAGTGTTCTGTTTCTGACTTTTCTATCTGTATTTATCAGAGATATTTTTCCCAAGTCTTCATTTCAATAATATATTTCTGACTTTGGCATTACAGCCAATCTCATACCGGTTTGGACAACTTTGTTCCTTTTTAGTTTTTGCATGGGTTTGAGAAAGACTGATATTCAATTTCATTTTTAAATTCAGTTAAAATTTATTAGTGAAGACATCTGGACTTGGACTCTCAATTTTGAGAGGTTTTCAAGCCCTGATTCAATCTGCTTCCTAGTTAAAAGTTTGCTTAGATATTTCTGTTTCTCCATTATTTAGGTGGTGGTTTGTATGTCACAGGAGTCTATCCATCTTTCCTTTAGGTTATCCAGTGTGCTGATCTATTATATCTGTTTGGTGTTGCTGTGATGTCCCCCTTTTGCTCTGGTTGCATCTATTTACTCCTCTTTCTTTTATGTTAAGGTAACGTTTTGACAACGCTATTCACCTTTCCAAATGTCGAATCTTATACTAGTGAATTTTTCTATTGTTTTTGCTCTTCTTTATTCTATTTTTTCTTCTCTAATATTCACCTTTTCTTTCTCTTCACTGTGTTCACGCTCAATCTTTTCTTGTTAGTCCCTTGAAGCCTTGTCTGAGAATTCAGAGCTGTTTCTCTTTTTATGATGGCATTTATCATTATCATTTTTCTTTATGAGCTTATGCCTCTCATAAATTCTGATAAGTATTTTCTTTTTCACTTGTCTATAGATATTTTACCATGTCATTCTTTTTTCTTTTTGAATCTGTTGGTATTCTTTCTGTATTTTACTAATTAATAAAGGTTAGATATGAAAATTCCCTGATATTACTTTGTGGCTATTGATTTCTCCTTCAGTTCTATTACTCTTCACATCCTATATTTAGATGTTTTGATTTTAGGCAATATGTTATTAACTATACCGGTGAATTTGTCCTTTGACATTATATAATCATCGTATCATAACATACCCATTATATGATATGGCTTCCTCTAATATTATATTTGAAATTTGTCTGATACAGGTATTGTTATGTCTGAATGGTTATGTGATTACCATTCACAGATTATTTCATCATGTCTCCGTCTTCAATATATCTAAATCTAAAACAATTCTGTAATATAGATAACGTAAAAATAGATCTTATGTTCATCAGGGTTTTTGTTTGTTTGCTTGTTTTTATTGGCCAGCATTCTATTTTGTTAAAAAGCGTAATTTTCATACTTGGTGTATTTATTGATGAAGAAGTAGAGTTTCATTTTTAGCAATGTTTTGCTTCTTTTGCTGTCTCCCATTGTTTTGGTTTAGCTGTTGTTGTGGTATGCTTTGATTTTTTTTCATTTTTTCCTTTGCATTCCCCAAACAAGAGAGACAAAAACCAATTTCCTGGACAACCTGCTGAGAACAATGAGTGCATCAAGCAGCAACAGCCTATCACGGGCTTTCCGAAGGAGTAGCATGCTACACAAATCATTTTATTTACAGTGGCCTTCAGATATGTATGTTATACTGCATCACATTAGTGGGTCAGAATAGATGTAAACGCTTTGGAAGCCTCTTGAAAAGATATATATATATATATATATAAACAGCACTAGTGAGATGACTCAGCAGGTCAAGGTGTTTGCTGCAAAGCTTGATGATCTGAGTTTGAGATCCTTGAAATGAAGCACACTTGATAGAAGGAGAGAAGTATTCCCCTAATTTTCCTCTGACTTGCAGACCTGTGCCATGGTCCATGCTTAGCCCCATTTATTTTACATGTAAATAAGTAAATAATTTTAAAGTTGAAATATTCATAAAGGAGCATATGGGCACTTAGTTTCCTCTTCCACATGGGTATGGGGTCATGGAGAAGAGCTATTTTC
Organism: Phyllotis vaccarum; assembly: GCA_033318265.1. NCBI lineage: Eukaryota > Metazoa > Chordata > Mammalia > Rodentia > Cricetidae > Phyllotis > Phyllotis vaccarum. Next base: position 132,879,230 of record JARWLC010000004.1, on the reverse strand, counting down.
TTACTGTAGTGAATGTAGCTGTTTCCATGCCTAACAGGATGCAAGAGCCTATTTATCAGATTTGATTCTTGATAATACACAAAGACAGATGTTACATTAATTATTTTTATATTGAGGCAGGGTCTTATATAGGTGAGGCCAACCTCAAACTTGCTATGTGGCCCAGGATGACCTGAATTGCTCATCCTCCTACTTGCAGTGCTAGGATACTAAGCATGAATCACTGTTTGGATTATCCATGCAGAGGATTGATTCCCAGACCCCATACATGCTAGGGCAGCACACTAATGCTAAGCCGATCTATGCATGCCTAGCTCACCCTGGAAAAAAAAACACAAACCATAAAAAGACAAAGGAATTCCACACTCTTCTAAAGCCACGAGTCCTGCAGAAATGCTTTATGATGAGAATTACTTAAAAGAATCCCAGGACACAGAATTCAAAAGAAGATTCATAAATAAAATCAAAGAAGTCAAGGTGTTTAAAATGAACATGAAGAAAGACCTCAATGAAATTCATGAGAATAGTAAACTCTTGAGTGAAGACCGAAATAGTGAAAATGAGGTTCAAACACAATGGAATATTACTCAGCTGTGAAGAAAAGTGAAGCATGCAGGATGGAACCAGAAGATACTACACTACCGAGTGAGGTAATCCAGACCATGGTGAATAAATATCACATGTCCTCTCTGTTTATATGTGAATGCATAACCTGAAGCAGCCATTAAAGTGAGTCTATGGACCATGGGGAAAGAGGAAGAGGAGGAGATCTAGGGAAAGAAACCATAGGACAGGTACCATGAAAAGGGGAGCATGGGAAATATCTAGGAGCATTAACTAGGGAGAAGAAAGTCAGGGTGATACAGAGTGAGATGAATGGAGGAGGGATAAATAACATGAAAGATGCTTGAAATATTCAGAGAAACATTTTATAAGCCACCTAAAGTCCATATTTATATGAAACACACACACATACACATACACACACACCACAAACACACATACACACACACCACAAACACACACACACCACATACACACCACAAACACACACACCACATACACACCACAAACACACACACACACCACACACATGCCACAAACACACACACACACCACACACACACCACAAACACCACACACACACAACAAACACACACACCACAAACACACACACACCACAAACACCACAAACACACACACACCACACACAAACCACAAACACACACAAACCACAAACACACACACACACCACACACAAACCACAAACACACACACACACCACACACACACCACAAACACCACACACACACCACAAACACACACACCACAAACATACACACACACCACAAACACACACACCCCACAAACATACACACCACACACACACACCACACACACACCACAAACACACACACATACCACAAACACACACACACCACAAACACACACACACACCACAAACAAACACACCACACACACACCACAAACACACACCACAAACACACACACACACCACAAACACACACATACCACACACACACACCACAAACACACACACACCACAAACACACACACCACAAACACACACACACCACAAACACACACACCACAAACACACACACACACCACAAACACACACACACCACAAACACAGACATACCACAAACACACACACCACACACACACACCACAAACACACACATACCACAAACACACACACCACAAACACACACACACCACACATACACCACAAACACACACACCACAAACATACACACACACCACAAACACACACACACCACAAACACACACACACCACACACACACACCACACACACACACCACACACACCACAAACACACACACCACACACACACCACAAACACACACACCACACACACACCACAAACACACACACACACACCACACACACGCCACAAACACACACACACCACACACACCCCACAAACACCACACACACACCACAAACACACACACCACAAACATACACACACACCCCACAAACACACACACACACACCACAAACATACACACCACACACACACACCACAAACACACACACACCACAAACACACATACCACACACATACACACCACAAACACACACACACACCACAAACACACACACACCACACACACACCACAAACACACACACACCACACACACACCACAAACACACATACCACACACACACACACCACACACACACCACAAACACACACACACCACAAACACACACACACCACAAAGACACACACACACCACAAACACACACACACCACAAACACACACACACACCACAAACACACACACACCACAAACACACACACACACCACAAACACACACACACCACAAACACACACACACACCACAAACACACATACACCACAAACACACACACACACCACAAACACACACACACACACCACAAACACACACACACACACAGTAAGAGAAAAAAATGTCCCAAGAGCAGGCAAAAGAGTCAGAGACAGCCCTTGTTCTCACTGTTAGAAGTCCCACAAGAGGACCAATCTACTACCAGACCCATGTAGACTCCTTGGTTGTCAGTTCAATCTCTATGAGTCTCTACAAGCCCAGGCTAGTAGATTCTGTGGGGTTTCTTGTGGTGACATTGACCCCACTGGCTCCTACAATCCTTTCTTCCCCCCCCCTCTTCTGCAGGATTCCCAAAATAAGCCTAATGTTTGGTAGTGGTTCTCTCAGACACTTTTATGAAAGGTGTCCCTGATCTTCAGATCCTGCGGCATATAAATGACCGCCCTCACCTTCCAGGAGATAAGAGGCTCACTGAGCATCTGGATTGGCAGACAACTAGAGATAATGACGCCTGAGGAAAAACAAAAGGGGAGAATTGGTTTTCAAAAAGCAGAACTGCAACATTTTAGGGCAGGGATGGTAACAAGGTTTTTAAATTACAATTATAGATTTTTGACAGCCTGGAATCCTGTTTAGATACTAGACATCCTAGCTTTCTCGACCACAGTTGTAGAGGAGTCTACCGCCAGAACAGATAGATCCTGCTGTGGTGGGTCTGCAAATGAGACTGACTGACCACAGACCTGAAGTGCTGGACTCACCTAAGGGCTTGCAAGAGTCACCACCTTGGTGTTAAGGATGTGTGCAGGAGATTGAAGCTACTCTTGAGACCCAAGAATAACAAAATAATATTTGTCTGATAACAGTGAGGTGCAAATGTGTATTTTCCTTTGAGTGTGTGTGTGTGTGTGTGTGTGTGTGTGTGTGTGCATGAGCACACATACTTTGTGTCTATTGGGAGGTGTGGTGGGTCAAAAGTAAAGAACTGACAACAAATCTATTATTCGTCTTGGTTGGTTTTCATTGTTTTTTCCCCTTGTTCCTTGGCTCTGTCACGGACCCAGGTAAAGGATCTAGTTGGCTGTGACATTTAAAAGGCCAAAGGCCTGAGATGACTGACTAGTCAGTCTTTCCAACTCCATGCCTGGGGAAGTGTTTGCCAGGAACTTTCGCCCAAGTTATATCTGGGTTGGCACAACAGCAATAGAAAGTTCTCTTTGTAGAAAATACCAGAAATTCTTTCCATGGAGCATCTTCCATTCCAAAAGCTCATTCATGCTAGAAACATTTTTTTTTTTTTAGCTTTTTGCTTTCTTACTCTTTCTGTGGGCTGGAAGCTTCCTTTTCCTCCTTTGATAAATGTAGATATGTGGTGCTTACTTAGGAAATAAAACTACATGTAATATTTTAACTACCCTGAAAAATGTTTTATGTGACAAATTACATTAGAATTCAAAGCCTATATGCAAAGCTTATACTTTCTCTTCCATATAAATCCTCTACAGTATATCTAATTCTCACATGGGCAATCAATAAAAAAATTTAAATTATAAGTATTTTTATGGGAACTATATTTCAGTTATTTGTACTTTTTGTTGTCTTCCTTAACATTATTCCATTTCTAAGCTATAGAGGGAAGGCACAGGTCACCTTAACCATGACTGCTTAAGCAATTCCTGGCCACCTATGCCCTTTTCCAAGTGATTCTAGTCTAGAGTCCTGCCCTTAGTTTTCTATAGAGAGTTTTCCAACTGCCTTAGACCACCAGGTCTGCAGAAGCACACATGCAGGGTCAGGGTTCTTAACACTAAGGTTTCTGCCCCTCAGAGAACCATCAGGTCAGAACTCAAGATCTGGTCCAAAGTCAGGTTGCAAAGACAAAGGAGTATGTGGCAAAGAGGTGGAGTCGGGTCTGGGCGGGAATCACAGGAAGATGAAAGTAGAAGAGATTTGAATGGGCCAAAGAAATAGAAAGACCTCCTGACATGGGAATTCAACACCTACCGGTGACTGTGGCCCTAGAGAGGATGCATGTGTCCGCAAGTACAGAAGTTGGCCAGGTCAGTTTGTGAATTTGGTTTGGAGATTGATTTTTGTTTTAATTTTCACAATGCTGCTTTGAATTTGCTCAACTTTCAGGGTATTTCCACCTTCTGTAAAGACAGGGAAAGGGGAAGGCTGAGTCGGGCTTTTAGCTGCTGTTTACAATTTCATCTGCTGCTAACTGATAATGTATGGTACTGTTTCTTGGAGGAGGCTCTGAGGAAATAAGCTATTTACTGTTTTCATGTTTAATCAGGACGATTCATTTTCACACATGTATACAATGCACTTTGAGAACATCCCTCCCCGACATTTCCCCGCCTTTCCTCACCCCTACTTCCTTCCTTTGTTCTTCCATACACTTTTACATCTACCTTCAAGTCATAAGTAGATAGGGAGATAGATAGATAGTAGATAGATAGATAGATAGATAGATAGATAGATAGATAGATAGATAGATAGTAGATAGATAGATAGATAGATAGATAGATAGATAGATAGATAGATGGACGCATGGACGCATGGACGCATGGACGCATGGACGCATGGACGCATGGATAGATGCATGGTTTAATGTAGCTATATAAAATATAGGATCCATCATAAATTAGAGAAAAATATTTCTTCTTTAGTGACTCACTTAATTCACTAAATATGATGACTTCTATTAAAACATTTCTCCTGAAAATTAATATAACAAATCGTTCAAACTCTCTAGCCAACTGCAAAATGAACATTAAAGATCCACTGAAAATCAAATTTATATTATCAGGAGAAGAATCAGTCAGAAGACTAAAGACAGAAAAGCTGTATGCAGAAAGAGCAGAGCCTTTGTTCACTGCTAATGGCTATCAATGTCTTATTTAGGAAAATCTACATGGTGGAGAGATGAGAGAAAGAAAAATTAAAACAAATCATATCAATATTAAGATGTCATTTGTAAATGGAACAGAACTAAGAAGATGTGAGATATAGGAGAGTCAGTCCCTTGTCCCCAAGATAGAAACCCAAAACATTGAGCTGCTACTCTTCTCTAAGAGCAGGAAACTCGGTGACTCACCTCAGAGAGCCAGTTGATGCCAAGCTAAATGAACTCATCTTTTCAACTCTCACCATCACCACAAGGCTGTAGTGAAGCCTATTTTTTTTTATCATGTTGCAGGGAATATGTGTTCAGAAAACAAAAGACTGTGACCACAAAGGGAACACTCTAGGGATATAGAGACACCATATAAAATAAGAAGAGTGTTCCTTGAATGCTAGAATTTTTGTTCTATGGAAAGCTAAGAAAAATATGAGTCTTTGGGAATTCATGAATGCCTTAGAGAGAACACCAGATTCCTCTTAGCAAATAGATACAGATGTGAACCAATGTTAACTAGAGGTAGAACTTTCTATTTATTATTAATAATAACTTAGCAAGTATGTTCTGAAATAGTGAACAAATCACACTAGGCTTACTTGACTCCAGATAATCGTGTGGTGAGAAGCTCTCTGTTTGAGACGGCAAAACATGAGCATGGAGTAAAGCTTGAAGGATCCTTGGAGTCTACTTGGGAAAGCTTCTTCCATGGTGATGGAGTGCTGATGTGGAACCAGAAGAGAGCACAAAAGGCAGTGCTATGTCCGTAGTTGAAGAATCACATCACCTTGCAGCAGATTTTGTTAATTTTAGAATTGATTGAGTGGTATAGTGTCCATTTAGGCAGCCCGGGAGAACTTAGATCTCAAAGTATTGTTTCATCTTGCATACAGACCTTGTCTAGGGGACCCAGAGTACAATGTCAAGATGTAGCCATTAAGGTTTCCTGCTGATTGCACAAGTGGAGACTTGAACTATTTACCTGAGAAATAAAAGGCTCCAGGCTGTCTCAGCTGGTAGACAGGCTCTGGCTTTCATCTCCATTTAATAACTAGCAATGATACACCTGCACAGATGGTATGTGACCGGGAAAGATGAAAGGCTCTTGTAAGATCACTCTATAGTAAGAAATCAGGAACAAGTCCCATAGTCTTGCATTCTAGCAGACAATCTCTCTGTCTGGCTTTACTGGGGCAAAGATAGGATAACATCTGTGGCTAGTAACAGGACTGAAACTTCAGAGGAACTGTTATTTCAAATTTCTCCCTCTTAGGAAAATGTTAAGAGTTTGATGTAAGATAAATTCTTGGTAAACTGACATTTTTTTGTCCTATCCCTGCCCCCAGCATCACCATTTAGCATGTTTAAATGACAAAACCTGAATTCTTGTTTGTGTATTTTCCCAAATTATGTTGGACCTATTTATTATGTTTATTATCTAAGACCAAATTAAGAAAATTTGGAGCATGGTCTAACATATAGTATGTATTAGTATTTGCTCATTTGTTGTCTATTAACACACACACACACACACACACACACACACACACACACACACACACACACACACACACACACTGAATCACCAGGAAAACAGAATATGATGTCAAGATGTGTACTTATGCATTCATATTTATGCTTATTCTAGAGGCCTGAGATCTATACTGGGTTCAATCCTTCTCCACTTTGTCCTTTGAGACAGGATCTCACTGAGCCTGAAGTTCACCAATTGACTAGTCTGGCTCACATCAAGCTCCATGTATCTGCTGCTATGTCCTTCTCCACCTTCTCCCAGTGCTGAGGTTGAAACAGTGTGCTGTGCTTTCAGGGTATTTGGAATCTGCAGCAAGACCCTACTGCTTCAGCACCATGGATTTCATTCACAGAGTCCCCCTGCTCTCCCTTAGTATTTTAAATCCACATTTTTCTCTAATGTGAAGTGTCTTAAATAAACAAATTTATATAAACTATATTTATTAGAAACAAAAAAGTTTATTTTAATTTCTCCAAAATTTGTTCCTTTTATCTAATATAGTACTTACTCAGATGAATACTCAAACACAACTCAAAGGCAGAATTGGCAAATACTTCTGGATTCCTACTTTAATAATTTAACTCTGTTCAAATTTGGAAAAACTCCCCAAGCCTCCTCAGGGATCATTTTTCTTTATATTCACAACTCATGAACTCTTCTGCAAGATTTCCTGGCTACATATTCCAGCATGAAAAGAGAGTCTTTCTCCTATCAGCTTGAGTCTATTATTGTGTTTAGAAAAGCAATTTTGCTAATCACTTTCTGTGGCTCCTTAGAAAATTTTGCTTTTATTTTGTTACTGTTTTTTTTGAGTTTCTCCATTCACACATATTCACATACTTTACTCTTTCCCAGATAGTGGCATTCATAGTTAGCTGGGCATAAAACTGTTTTTCTTTGGACTTGGTTAACTGAGTAGTTGTTATTTTGGACTTAAATAATAAAGAGTTAGTTAGCAGAAACTTGAGTTGTATATCATAAGTTGAGGTTAGAATGCTCGCATAAAATTCTGTGAATCTGTTATCAGCAGCCAGTGAAGGAAGCTCAGGGCAATTCAGTCTCTGAAGAACCTTGAATCAACCAAGATATACACTGCATAGTTTTGTCCTTGTGTCTAATCTACAAAACTCCTGCTCTTGATCTATCCACAAAGACTCTTGGTCTGGTCAAATTGCCCTGTCAGTAAGCTCATTATAAAGAACAGACTTCTAAGTTTCTCATCATAACGTGGAACAGTAGATCTAATTATGAAGCATATTCTAGTATATTCTCTATATATCAAAATTATACAGCTAAATGAGAAGTAATCTTCCTGACCTTCCACAAATATATGTACCCATAAGATTGAGGTGCAATCTTGGGATTACATGTACACATTACATGAAAATGCATGGTAGTGGGGAGATACCATAGCTGTTTTGTACATGTGAAATTACAGAGAGGAACAACCAGCCATTTACAGTCAGTGGCCCCACGACCTTGATGTGGGGCACCCCATCAGATTTATTTATCTTATGGGTTGACCTGATGACCACTAGTTGTCACCTAATACATTCTTTGATGGACTCTTGTAAAGCCATCACTACCAGCAGCACTTTAAAGATTTTTAATTGAAAAAATATTTTCTAATTTCTATGTTATAATTATAAATACTCTGGGCTTAATCTAAACCAAACAAGCTTTCTTTCTAAGGAAGTTATATTCTCACTGAACTACTTAATTTCTAATAGAAGATGCCTTCAAGTGTGGAAATTCACAGAAGTCTAGTTAAAGGAAGAGTGTTGTTCCATTTGCTACCTGAAGAATTTCTGTTACTTAAGCTCTTGCTTGTCTTTCTTCTTCTCCCTCACTTCAGAAAGTAGAATTTGTTGTAGTGAGTTCGCGGGTCCCATGCCCCAGAGGTCCCAGACCCACAGACCTGCCCGGGACTGCTTATCTGCGCACCGCCGCCTAGGCCCCCAGAAACTACTCAGATGCTTCTATTTACTTCATGCTGTTTGGCCTATGGCTCAGGCACATTGCTAGCTAGCTCTTACATCTTAAATCAACCCATTTCTATTAATCTGCGGAACACGTGGTGGCCCGTAGCTCACCCGTGCTCCTTACATGCTGTTCTTTCGGCAGCTTCAGCTCGGTCTGCCTGACTCCACCCTGCTTCTCCCCCCTAAGCTCTGATTTCTCCTCCTACCTATTCTACGGTACCTGCCATGGCCCAAACCAGCTCCTTTATTTAAAGATACAGCACACACAAATGCATTCTCACATCACTTCCCCCTTTCTCTCTAATCAAAAAGGAAGGTTTCAATTTTAACATGGCAAAATTATATATAACAAAATAGCTATCAAGCAAGAATTACAGTTACAATATCTAGTCTATTTGTATTTAGCAAAATTAAAGAAAATATTCTATCATCTACCTTATCTTTATGAATCTAAAGTTTTATATCTAATATATCTTTTAAATGACTAAGAAAAACTGTACATATAACTATCTAATCTTCAACTACATCAAAGACCACAGAAGGATATAATATTTACCCAAGTAAACCAGAAGTGCAAACGACTTCTAAAATCTAGAAAGGACAGAGATGACACCTATCTGCCTGGACAGTCACCCAAAGTTCTTTTATAAAGTTGGGGCAACCATCTTCAGCCTATAGGCCTGGAGTCTCTTTTCATTTCAGTGAAGCAGGAAATCCGCTCTGCCCATTCTGGCACAGTTCATCCGTTGCTTCTCCTTGAGTCTTGAAGAATGTCTGACAGTTTTCTCTGTAAAGCAGGAACCTGAATGACCATCTAGGCTTGTTCTGCCAAAGTTCAGAGGTCATCTTTTTATGGAACATGCATGTCCAGTTTAAACAGCATACTGTCAAGCAGTCAATATAAAAACAGTTTCTTCTCTAGTGGCTTACCATTACCACAAATAGATGAGACTCTATATGGAGTTTCTTCAATGCCCATTTTCCTGTTGAAGTAAATTAGTGCTGCCAGGAACAGACCTGTCTCACTGTCCAGAAAAGTCTAAGCTCTTAAAACATTTTAAATGCCATATTCTGTAGGTCTTAGAAGTATTTGAAGATTATCCATTTAATTGAAATATATCTTTGTATACCCAAAAATCCTAACTAACCTAACTATAAGTTTGATTATCAAAAGTGACTATTAACCTTTATTTCTTAATTATACACTACAATTTTAAAACAGTTACATGAACATCATACCTTAAACAAGAATAGAAAAACACATACAGCATAATAAAATTGACTTTAAATTTGTATCAATAAACAAAAATCTATACCAATGTAAAGCAGTTTGAGATTAACAGCTGATTACCTGTAAATTTAATAATCTAATTTTTTAAAAAAGCATTCACATACCATATCCCCCGTTTCTTCTTAGAAAGAGATTGACTATGACCATTAACCATTTATAATGAAAACAAACATTTAGAAACAATATTTGGGGAATTTGGGCGAAGTTATCCATTACTACTTCCTGCTGATTAAGGGGCGTTGAAAATCTCACGGATTGTTGAGACTGGGTCATAATCTGTAGCTGTGAAGCTGATCTGGCCATCTCTTTTCATCAGAGGTTTTTTCAGGGGGTCTTGGTTGATGAAACCATATTTGCCTGGAAGCAATCCACAGGTTCTCATCTGTGGAAACAGAAACAGAACTCTTCCAAAGCAATAAATCCTTAGACACAAATTTCAAAATCAAAATACCTTTAAAATATACATTCTTGTTTAACTTAGTAGCCTTTGCAATCCATTGTCTTTTTGCAGTTAGCTCATTAACAGTTAAAAAATTAAAAGAAAACACAATAACAACCAAAATCCAGATTTTGTGTCTATTTTCCATCTTTACGTGGCTTATTATATTTTTATTACTCTATTTCTCGCTTTAAAAACTTTTTCTAACCTCTTTCTTTTTTCTCTGAAGCCTATGTACCTTTTACAAACATTGTAACCCGTTTACAGGTTTTCTTTTTATCTGAATCTGTTTTATTGTGAATCCTTAATCATCTTCTAACCTTAAGAGCTTTTAAAATACATTCTCTAAAAAGAAGCACAGTTTTTGCAAATTAGGCTGAATCACTAAGTTTTCTTAAACGGACCGTAAACAGAGCACACCTAAGAAAATGCTGCCACGAAGAAAATTTGTTTCTCTTTTGTTCAAAATAAGCAGAAATCTAAAATCAATCACATGCTATTTAGTCTTCTGTGAGACTGGTTGCAGCTGCAGCTCACACTGACTGCCGACAGCCCGCCGGCGCCATTTTGAATGTGACCCGGACGGACCATGCTTTCTTTGTACAAAGACCCGATTTACATTCACAATTTGGAAGCTGCCTTTGCTCAGTTTCTGCGATCTAGAACTCTTTTTAATCTTTCTCAGGCTCTAAGTGCATAATCGGCCCACGTTGGATGCGCCATCTGTTGTAGCGGGTTCCTCGGGTCCCAGACAGCCAGAGGTCCCGGACCCACAGACCTGCCACCGGAACTGCTTATCCGCCCGCCGCCGCCCGGGTCCCCCGAAACGACTCAGACGCTTCTATTTACTTCATGCTGTTTGGCCTATGGCTCAGGCACATTGCTAGCTAGCTCTTACATCTTAAATCAACCCATTTCTATTAATCTGCGGACCACGTGGTGGCCCGTAGCTCACCCGTGCTCCTTACATGCTGTTCTTTCGGCGGCTTCAGCTCGGTCTGCCTGACTCCACCCTGCTTCTCCCCCCTAAGCTCTGATTTCTCCTCCTACCTATTCTACAGTACCTGCCATGGCCCAAACCAGCTCCTTTATTTAAAGATACAGCACACACAAATGCATTCTCACATCAAGAATTAACACTACAGTTCAGCAGACAATATATTTAACTTCCCTAAGAAAATATTCATAATAAAATAATGAGGCCTATTCAATTTGCACAATAAAATGTTTTGTGTGTTTTTAAATGCCTCATTAATGGAATTAGTGACCAGTGAGGACTGATACTAAAGCTATAGAATAATGACCTCCTTTTATTTTTCTGAAAGTTGAACTAATTTTAACATGTTCATTCAGTTTTGTATTCCAAAATTTTCCTTGATAGAATATGATCCAATTACTCATTTTGGTAAGTCGCTTTACAAGAACACTGCATTTATTAACCCTTCCCTCACTCAGTGGGGTAGTCACTTCTGAAATAAACTAATTGCATTAAATCTTTGTCTTACAATTGGCTTCTGGAAAGCCCAAATTCATATGAGACACAGTTTCAATATTTGTCTTTTCTATACTAACTTCCCCTACTTCTTCCTCTTCAGAAACATCCACTCTACTCCAACATCCTTCTGACAGCAAATTACATATCCCTGAGCCCATAAAGCAGCTAATTCTCCATGTTCCATGTTCTTCCTAAGACCAACCCTTGTTCTTTTAGCCTTCACACTGACAAGAATCTTCTTTGCTGAAATGCTGAACAAACACATTAGAATATGATGTTAAGATCTATGCAATTCTTTAGAAGTAGTACAAGAATTAAAGGACTTCATGATAGATTTAGGGTTCACTAGTTTGATGGCTCAGTCAAAAAATAGTTCAAGGGTTTTACCAATAAAATCAAGGTTTTATTGACAATTTATTGAACGGGCATCTGTGTAGAGAGCTGCAGAGCCGCACCTTAAAGATGGCGCTGGCTTCTGCCTCCCACCTTCCCGATGGTGAGTGCTCTCTGGGGTAAACAACTCCATTTGGCTAAGGCTGAGTGCTTGGTTTGCTTCCTCGTATGTGGACCTATTGGCAAGGCCCACATGGAGCTTAGTGATTGGTTATCCTGAAGGCATATATAGCTGGGCAGGGCTTCCCCCGGAGAGAGAGAGAAACAGAGAAACAGAGAGAGGGAGAGAGAAGATCCATGTACAAGGTCCTGAATAAATAGCTGAAAGAAGAGCCTAGTGTCGTGTCTTCCTTGCAGGCGAGGTAGAAGCAACACATCTGTTGAATACAAAATGTTCACCTTGGATTCATGTATTGAGTCCTTGGTTCTCAGCTGCCAGCACTATTTTAAGAGGTTCTGGACATTTTAGGAAGTTAGTCCTAGCACACTGGGAGTCGGGCCTTTATTATAATTTATCCCTTCCTATCTCTCTTCTTTCTATTCCTCATGAAGTGAAAAAACTCACTCTGTTCTGCACATTCCAGCCACCATATTCTACCTCACCATTGCTTGACCTGGAATTAATGAGGCTATGAATTAAAATGTCAGAATCCACAAACTAAAATAAATTTACCTCCTCCTCTTAAATTGTTAAAGTCAGTTATTTTGTCACAACATAAAATGACTATCACAAGCTTTTGAAAACCTAAGGCGACTAGGATGCCACGTTCAAGCAACCTTTACACGTTAAAAGCTGCCTTTTCAGGTGTCGAATATCTGGTAGGAATAAAAATGGCTATTCCTATATTGAAAGCAATGTAAGCAGTAAAATTTATATTTATTAAATACTTATACCAAAACCAACCACATCTTCAAACATACATAAGCATCAAATGCATAAGTATATTTGCCTTCTATAAAGGAAAAATTAAAAATATTATAAA